>CM046875.1:149435828-150697251 GCA_025667525.1 Glebionis coronaria | reverse complement strand
TAGTACTTGTTTCATCCGCTGGGGAATCCGGGGACGCACTAATTCTACATCCTGTTCATGGGTGAGATACAAGTTATATCTCCATACCCGCGGATGTAAAATTGGGGGTTGAAGGTAAAACACACATGTTTAACTTTAGCCCTTCCTATATAATGCAGCTTTAAGAAAAGACTTATGATCTTTACCTCTAGGTAGTGAGGTACAAACATTAGTTAATGGTACTAAAGTTTCTACCCAACAAGGAGGTTAAGACTGTTGTCGATGGCGTTTGCGTAAGAGGTTGTAAGGAATCTGCTTCCTTTGCCGTGAGGCTAAGTGAGAGGGGCGCAGAAAAGAAGTACCTCAAATGGTGGAAATAAAAGAAGATACCATGAATAAAGAAGTGTGCGCCTTGCAGGGTGTCGCAACAAGGGTCATGCATTCATTATTACTGGTTCAAAATTTTGTATAAATTTTGACTTCTAAAGAGTGGAATTCTCATCTCCCAGCATCTAGTGGGTGATGGTATTGTCGAACTAGTTGGACCCGAAGAGAAAAGAGGAATGTCCAAAAGCATAGTACATTCATCATCTCCTTACGGGGGATGCCGAACGTAGCCCTACAAAGTACACCCATTGTGAGTTGGGTGTGCCTTTCAGGTTTTAGGGTTGTCTAGGTGGCGGAAGTAACCCTACAAAATACAACCATTGTGGGTTGGGTGTGTCCTTCAGGGTTAGGCAGGGAAGAAACAGTTTAGGGAAACGGGTCACTCTCGGACCAAATATTCTTTAGCCCGTTGGTGCTAGAGATGACACTAAATCTAGTGTTATCTATACCGGGGTTATGGCTCCCCAGTATAATCAAGGTTTCATCTCACCAAGGTGCACAAACCCATTTTGGCTGAAGTCATTCATTTCAAGGCTAGTTGGACAATGGTATTGTCGAACTAATTGGATCCGAAGAGGAAAAGATTGTCCAAAAGATTTTTGGACATCAAATAACGCTTTTTGGGTGATGACGAACATAACCCTACAAAATACACCCATTGGGAGTTGGGCATGTCTTTTATGCTTGGGTTTGTCTTCCTCGTCGACTTAAGAAATGTGGGTTAAGAAGATAGGGCATCCTCTTACCAAGTATTTCTGGTCTTCGGTACAAGAGATGACACTAAGTCTAGTGTCAAACAGTCTGTGTTACCATCACCTCGAATGATCGAAGTTTCATTTCTCAATTGTAGATGAACCAGCTCTCTTTTCTGTGACACCCCAAAGGGGTCAAATGAAATGAAAGTGGGCACTCCCGAAAAGGGTTCAAAATGCAGCGAAAAAGAACTCTCCCTGAAAGGGGTCAGATGCAGCGGAAAGTAGGCACTCTCAAAAGATTCAAATGCAGCGGATAATGGACATTTCTAAAGGAATCAAATGCAACGGAAATGGACGTCCTCTAACGTGGTCGAATGCAGCAGAAATGATATTTTGGTTAAGGATAAGCCAAAAATCAAGAGCACAATGCTATGATTCAAAAGAGACGAATACGAGTCTTCTTAGGTTTCTTGATGATGATAATGTAATAACGATAAGATATTACTGGAGGAAATCGCGTGTCAAGGAGGGATATGTTACATAGTCGGATTCATAAAATAATATCAATAATGAGTTATGTCGAATACACTTAAGCTCATGTTATTATAAATTTCTATTTACATCGACAAGCGTCCTTATCCATGTAAGGTGAAATTTATAACTCCATTCGGTGACCTATGATTTCTTTATTCAAACGAACAAGCGTCCTTACGTGTTTTAGTAATGATTTCATAGCCCACCTTACCTAAATATTCCCGGCAAGTCTTATTATTTAGGATAAATATAACATCTAAGATAATAGATATTATTAAGATACTTTACAGCCCGTTTAGTTATAACTTTCGTCTTCGGGCATCCCATTCCACCGTGATACGAATTCTATAAGTAAACTTCTGGTCCAGTGGCTCATGATATCACCTTTAGACGTCCCATTTCGTCTAAAGACGTAATCATAATTAACTTAGGATCAAGAGTCTCAGGTCCCATATGTAAAATATAGGATCATAAGTACCTTGATTTTGGGTCCCACCGCATCATTTAAAGATGCAAATTAATCTAAATAATACCACATGATATTATAAAAAGCACGCGTACATGAGTCGTTAATAAGTCGTGTTCCGTAGATATACGTACAAAATCATAAGCGAGAGAAAATACATGTTGACGCGCGATAACGTGCGCGAGAGTACACATCAAACAAGGAGTTCATATGTATAATATAATATATAATAATATATTACAATCATAAGCATAGGCATTATATCGTATAGTTCCTTCTAATAAGGTATATATATATGTATATATACACATAACAACAAATTCAAACATTTAATGAAATGTAGTTCGCTAGGTAATGCTTCCTAGTCTGTTTTTAAATATTCCAATTTGTATGTTTGTTGTAAATTCGTTTTCATTAAGTGGCCTGTCTGTTATCCTAGTGGTTAGAACAGACTAACCAGTTCCTATTCATCGAATAACTATGTAAAGATGGTATGCCCAAGTTTTAATACCTTAAATAAAATAAAGGTTCTAGGGTTTCCCTATGTTTTGGCTATTGGCAAAACAAGGCCCTCTATATTTTACCAAATGTACACTTTCCGGTTCTTAACAACTTTAGTCCTTAGGATTTCTAGTATTTTTGGGAGATGGTGAAAATAGTCCCTCTGTTCAACATTAGGTTTTATAACTTCCAATAAGTGGCGAACTAAAGCTTAGGGCTTCTAATTGCTTCGGCTGATTACAACATTAGTCCTTAGAGTCATAAAACGACAATCTAACTTCCAAGAATTTACAAAAGTGGTCCTTAAGGTCTAATAAGTCATGAATGGCATTTATTAATCCCTACACTTTCAAATATTTACAATATTAGTCCATGTAGTTTCTATTTTATCAAGACAAGTTTCAATTGTCATGGTTTTAATCCATAAGTTTTATAAACTAATGTTCTTAGTCTAAAAGTTTTTATAGTTATATCTTTGGTATAAAAACTTTACTTAAGTGTAAAATCACTAAGTGAGCTTATTAAGTGCACCAAAAGAGCTAATGGGCTTCCCAAACCCTTATTGAGCTTACAAGGTCCATAATCAATTTTTATGAGCTAAGGATTTCTTAGTGGGCCTAATTATAGTTTTAGATCTATCAATATTAGAGTTTTACTACATAGGTCCATAAGACAATAAATGGGCCTAATGGTCTTCCTAATGGGCCTAAACATATTTTAGTCCATTAATAATTCAAGGTTTGCTAAGTGGGCTTACTAGGCATTAAATGGGCCTAATATGCTTAGTTAATGGTTCGGCTATATGGTATTGGGCCTATAGGGCCTATTCAAGTTTTGGGTTACTATTACTTAACTAGTCCATTAATAATAGTTAACCATTTATCTAGGTGTGAAGTTTATGAAACCTTACAAGCTTATTGGTTCTTAAGGGTTAATTCAAGATCTCCAAAGAAAATTTTATAAAATCAAATTTTAGATTTCCCGGAATATTTTATTAGATTTTTCAATATTTATAAATTCTAATTAAGTTTACTAAAGACTTCCTAAGATTGAGTAAAATAGATAGGTCTATTCAGATTTTTAGAGACTTAAAAATCTTCTTAGATTTTCTAACGGGTTCTAAATATTCTATTAGGTTTCTAATGTTCCCAAAGTTTTTATTTAAATTTCCATTTAAATATTTCCATGTGTCTGTTATGTATTAGATTGTTCGTGGTTATAATGCATTGTTCGGGCCATCATACTTCAGAAGCCATTCTATAAACGTTTGAGGAGCGAGGGCACTTTAAATCGTAAACCCAACCACTCAGTCAGAACGTAATATCGAGATGGAACATCTTTCGTATAAAGCTCCCTACTAACATGGCATGTTTATTTGTTTTATTAAGTATCTTGAGTATTTAATATTTCTATAATAAATATTAAATAGTTATATTACGTAAATACGTACAAGTTAGCATCTAATACAATCAACAATTACGAATGTGTTGATACAAAAGTTGGGTGATCCTTGCTAGACCCGAATTAGGCTTAATTCGGGTTGGCTAGACTCCGGCTCCTGCACCAATTGAATTATCTGGTTGGGATCCTGCACACTAAACAACACGCGTTAGGCTTACCGTGGGAATGTTTTCCACGATTAGACTTCGGCGTGAGAGTAAGTAATTGGTTAGGGTTATAGGAATCGGATGAGTTGAGAGTATGAAGAATGTAATACCTTTGTGGAACCCTTGGGGGTTCCTTATATAGGCAGTGAAACCGTAATGGGCTGTCACTGATACTTCGGCCCCAAAGAAAGGATAATCACCAGTTTTAGATTGATTGTTATCTTCTAATTATGGTGAGTGAATATCCTTTCTTTTGGGATAAATCCTAACCATAGTAGGAATATGATTATGTCTAACCCTGCACCAGTCATGCCAGGCCGTGGGCCGCACACGTGTGTGCGGTTACTTTCCATCCAAGCCCATAAGCTTAAACAACATTATTCCCACCCATTCATGATGGGCCAGATATGGGTAGTACCCGTGGGCCGGGTTCATGACCCGGCTGGGGACTATACGTCATCATGTCCCCCTAGTCTAGTTGTTACAGCCGTAGGGGTAACCTCTAGATTATCAAGATGCTCCCCGGACGTACCAAGAAAGATCTAGGGAATGACAAACATTGAAAGTTTTGTTTGGCCGCACTTGGCAACCTTACATGGATTAAAATCCCCAGCCGTACGTGACGACCGAGAAAAATTAAATGCAGCATTGAATATAGTCTTACGTATGACCGCATAACCCGACATAAGGATGAATGCATTAATGGTAGTCAACTAATCAGTCGCACACTTGAAAAAGTGCACCATTAATGCCCATCATTGAGCCACGTAAAACTGTTAAGAAGTGACCCATGGGTCCCTGCTGACGTTTTCAGAAGAGTCAGAAATCCCACCCGTTGGATGGGCGTAGTGGCTTACACGTGGCAAACATCTACGTTACCTCAAAAATCGAGGCAACCCTATATAAGAGTTGGTGTGTGATACTGTTACACACACAGTTCATTGTCATTCCGCCATTGTTATTCTCAAGCTTCTTCCTTCCATCTTTTGCCTTTTATGCCACGGATTTCCATCACCGCATGTTAGATCATCACGCCCTTCAAACGGTTTTTATAAAACATGGTAAAGGACAATCCCCTTATTACGGATGTCCTGAATGTGATGCCTGCGGAGAAATACATAGACTTTTTGTCTAAGTATTACATCCCCGAAAGCGTACACCCAATCTATCCAGGTGAAGGTGAAGCGATTACGGATGCACCGAGGGGAAAGATAGACGTGTATACGCGCCTATTCGATTCGGCTAACTACTGCATCCCCTTATCCAAGTTCTTGGTAGATCTGCTTCTATACTATGATTTTCACATAACCCAGCTGCACTGCATAGGGGCGTGTAAAATCAATCAATTTGAGATTACATGCCATACATGCGGAGTAACCCCGACCGTAAATCTATTTAGGGTCTTTTACTCCCCCCAACTAGTGAATGGGTGGCTATCGTTCAAAAAACGATCCGGGAACGCCCCCATGACGTATAGGAAGCCCTTAGACTCCCTTAAGAGCTGGTACGATCATTACTTTTTCGTCGATGAGAAAGTATTCCCTACCCCTTTCGTCCTCAAAACCAGAGTACTCAAAGATTTTCCACCCAAATCCAAAGACTATAGCAGCAAGGACTTGAAAATTCTAGATACCCACCGCACAGAATTCCATAGGGGTTTGTCGGAGCATTTTCTGTGCTTAGTAGGATTAAGCCTCCACTACTATGGGAGGGAGGACATGTATCAGTGCTTTATGACTGAACGTAGGCAGGGTAGGTCTACTTATATTTGTAGATGTAATAAATGTCATTTGTATGTTGGGAACTTACTAATCCGTATAATTGCATATATCCGCAGAGATGAACCTACATGGACTATTGCGCCAGGGCAACCCAATGAAAGTGCCTGAAGGATTCCGCCCGCTGAAAGAGAATGAACTCCCTCTTCTTGATGCAACCGCAGACCGAACCATCCCGCTTGAAGAAACCTCCGAGCAAATATACGATGAGGGAGAACCTGTGATCGAGAAGTCCCCTCTTGACTTCCACAACGAAGATGGTGGAGAGTTGCTGCTGGAGGGAGCCGTGCCGCACCAAGAGGATGCAGAAGAAGAGGATTTCACCAACCTTACGGGTGAGGATGAAGAAATTACCCAAGCCTCTGGGTCCCCCAAGCCCGTATCCAGAAAGAGAAAGACCACCAGGAGGGTGGCAAAGACACTTGGGGACGGGGCGGGGGCCTCTAACGCTCCCCCAAAGAAACTAAGGAAAGACCATCCTCAGTACTAGGAAGGAAGCGACACTGCTACTACCCAGGTCAACCCTTCACCGCACGTAGATGAACAAGTCTGGATGGCCACCCCCGTGAATGCCGTAGCTCCTACCGTCTCGGAACCTACAACTGGTACCAAGTAAGTACCCTCTCTTTCTTTCTCTTGTGTTTTTTTAAAAAAAAAAGATAGAATTCATAAACAAAATTAATGTGTTTATAACAGGGCGGATCCGTCGATCGTAGCCCAAGAGGAGGAGGTGGAAAGGGAGCCTTCACCCACGACATCAATGAGACCTCCATCCCCTCCTGTGACACATGTCGAAGAGCTACATCCTGAAGGACTGGACACCAGCCTGCGCCTAGCATGGAATTTATCCAGCTTAACAAGGTTGGAGGCGGAGTCCGAGTGCACAGAATTTATCGAACATATCACTCCTCCGGCTCTGGCGCAAGACTTGGACGAATTAGACCATGAGACATTGCTGGAGCAGTTCGATGTATCATCCGCACACCAAGTGACAGTTGGTGCGGCCCTAAGACGTCGTCTGATCCAGGTCTTGGCTAATGTGAAGCGTGCTGACAAAAAGATAGCTCGTCGTGAAGCACTAGTTGAGAAGAACGAGAAAACCATCACATCCTTGCAGTCGACGTTGGTTGTAGCGGAGTCCACCGTGAAGGAGCAGGCCCATCACGCCAACACTCGGGAAAAACATATTGCCGAGCTGGAGGCCCTTTTAGCTGCATCCAATGAGAAGGTATGCTTTTAATATGAATGTTTATTTGTACACAAGAAAAACCACATTATCCTTGTAATAACTCTAAGTGTCATATGTAGGTGTCCGCAGCCGAAGCCTCCACCAAAGCCGTAACCGCACAAGCATTCAACATTGCACAAGAGCGCGATGCGCTGAAGGATGAGCTAACCCAAGCGCGGATTACTTTGGATGAGCAAGCTGCGGCAGCTGAGGGGGAGCTAATCAAGATGGTCATGGATTGTGCTGAAAGGATGTGCCCTCCTTTGCTTACAGCCATAGCTGGGTGCAGGTGGATGGTTGGCTAGGGAATGCGCTTTGCCGTGAGCAAGGTTATGGAATCTCCTTATCTGCTGCAGGCATTTGCGGGCGTCGTATCGGATGGTATTGATCGTGGTAGGCACGAGGGCCTGGTCCAAGCTGCAGAACTGATAGGTAAAAAGGAAGATATTACCCAACACGCCTACCACAACCCTTTAGCCGCGGACAAGATGACTGCGTCAATGGATGCGCTTGGTGAAATCCAACATCCTCTTTTAGACGAGCTAGAAGCACTGAAGGATGCTCCTAATGAGGTAATAATGTCCAAGCTTACTGCCGATCCCATCAAACAGACCTTGCCCACCTATGACTCTGTGTCGAAGGAGATGAAAGGTGAAAAGCTGCTTGCCGAGGCGTTGGATGCGAATATGATTAAGGCACAAGATGGGAAGAATGCTCGTGGGGAGGCCCTCCGCGCCATGATCGAAGAAGGGAAGAAGGATATAGGGTAGTTCTTACCTCCGTTGTAATTTACCTTGTACACATTTGTATCTTTTATTCGTTCGTGTATGTATACGGCTAAGACTGATGTGTGAAATAACTTGTTATATGTATGCAATTAAGTCCGTGATAACCATGGATATTTTTGTTGTTACGAATTTGAAAATTGTGTATTTTTTGTTGGATATCATATACCTACACTGCATGACATGTCACGTCTTACTCAAAAAATACAATCAAGTCTATATTTTACTAGACGTGCGGCGTGCGTCTTTACTATGCAAAGCACTGCGTGAGTGCAGCATACGGAAACTTGTCACAACGTCTTGTGAGTAAGGTGTCTAGTAAGGATACATGATCCGCGTTGCTGGGGTTGCATCCCTCTTATGCTACAAGTTGAATTATTAGGTTCACTTAATCCTCTTACCCCGCCTGGAGGCGTATAGTACATGTACGGTTATTGAATGAATGCATATGAATGAGACATGGCATATTATAATAATAACAACTAAATCCATATGACTATAATAGAATCTAAAGAATAACCAAACAATTTGCACGAAAAACTAGTCGTGGAGCTAGCTAGGCACCACGGAATTTTATTAGAACGTTTACATTTTTTGTTTTGACAAGAATGGGAAACCCTAAAAACAAAAAGATCCTAGAAAAGCATAAGAAACAAAACAATGAGAACACATGGACCTTCATTAAATCCAGATATAGCGAAGTGTCCATGCGGAAGCCGTAGCTTTCAAAGATAGCACCTTTTGAGATTGGAGATATTCCATGTGCGTTCCAGATCGCGGCCATCCATGTCACGTAACTTGTACGCGCCCCGTCCTAAGGCTTCCGTGACCTCATACGGTCCTTCCCACTTAGGGCCCAGCTTTCTTGTATTCTCCGCTCGACTTGCTTCGTTAGAACGATAGACATAATCTCCCGGTCGAAAAAACACCTTTAACCTTGGCGTCGTAATAAGCCTTCATCCGAGCCTTGGACATGGCCTCATTGATAGCCGCTATCTCCCTTTTTTTCTCCAACAAATCCAGATTGATCCGGAGTTGCTCGTCGTTTGTGACGACATTAGCCTCCGTCGTGCGGATGGTAGGCATTCCTATTTCTGCTGGTATAACAGCTTCAGTGCCGTAGGCCAATACGAATGGGGTGTCCCCGTTGGCTGTTTTGATCATAGTACTATATGCTCATAGAACATGTGGCAGTTCGTCCACCCATTTGGCACTTCGTTCCTCCAGGCGTGCATTGATGCCTTCAACCAATCTTCTATTTGCTCGCTCCAGGAGACCATTTTTCTGTGGGTGTTTAACAGATGCGAAGCGCCTTTTGGTATTCAATGTCGCGCACCATTCCTTGAATGGATTATCCGCGAACTGCTTCCCGTTGTCCGAGATGATTTCTCCTGGTAAGCCAAAACGGAACACAATGTTCTCCCAAACAAACTTTTTAACTTGTTTGCCTGTGATGGATTTAACTGCCTTGGCCTCTATCCAGCGTGTGAAGTAGTCCATTGCGACAATCAAGAACTTAACCCCCCCCCCCCCCCACCCCCCACCCCACCCCCCCCCCCCCCCCCCCGCAGCTACGGGGAAAGGTCCTGCAATGTTGATCCCCCACTTATAGAATGGCCATGGGGATGTAATAGGTGTAAGTTCCTACTACGGATGTCGTGGTACTGGTCTGTGCACTTGGCAATCACTACACTTGCGAATCATGTCTCGTGCGTCCCTATGCATAGTAGGCCAATAATATCCTGTACGCAGGGCTCGAGCCACTACGAATCGGGGACCCGCGTGCATGTTGCATAACCCTTCATTTATCTCACTGATCACGTAAGTAGCCTGGCGTGGCCTAACACACCGCAACCACGGCTGCAAGAAAGAGCGCTTGTAAATAATACCTTCTCGAAGCTCGAAGTGCTGCGACTTCCTTCTGATGCGTTGTGCCGCTTTTTCCTCGTCCGGAAGGGTTTCATTAGTCAAATAGTTGACGATCGGGGTCATCCATGTAGGTTCGTCCTCCTCAACTACAGCAGCGACTTCCCCTTCTGTTATAGACTTTTCCTTGAGTATTTCCACCAAGACTTGCTTGGATAAGTGGGCGAAACTTGTAGACGCGATCTTGCTAAGAGCGTCCACCTTCTTGTTTTCACCTCTCGGTACCTGCTTGATAGAAAACTTGCTGAAAGCCGCAATGAGTGACTTGACTTTCTCCAAGTATCGAACCATGTTATCCTCCTTAGCTACGTATCCTCCCAGAATGTGGTTCGCGACAAGCCATGAGTCCACGTAGGCCTCAAGGTTGCGGACTCCCATTCTAGCGGTGATTTTTAAACCCGCAATCAACGCTTCATATTTTGCCTCATTGTTGGCGGTTGTGAACTCAAAGCGAAGGGAGTACGTAAACTCCATTCCTTCCGGATTCGTAAGGATGAGACCAACTCCTGACCCATCCGTACACGAAGATCCGTTCGTAAATAACACCCATGGTTCTGCTGGAGTTTCGTCTTGTTGTACGATTGGTCCCTCTTCATCCGGCTTCTCTATCAAGAAATCTGCCAAGATTTGGCCTTTAACAGCCGTCCTCGGTCTATAAGATATGTTGTGTTCTCCAAATAGAATGCTCCACTTTTGTAGCCTACCTGCCACATCTGGTCAAGAGATGACTTGTTTTATTGGTTGATCATTAATGACTACAATGGGGTGCGCCTGAAAGTATCGGCGCAACCGTTTTGTAGCAAACACTAATGCCAAAACCAATTTTTCCATAGAGGAGTAATTCAACTCCGGCCCTTGTAGTGTTCTACTTATGAAGTAGAACGGAGTTTGGACTGTGTCCCTATCCGTCATAAGTACCCGCGCTTATTGCTCCATGTGTGGCTGATAGGTACATAATGAGCTCCTCCTTTCGCCGGGGAGCTACTAGCATGGGGAGAGATGAGAGGTGTTGCTTAAGTTGACCAAAGGCTTCCTCAGCTTCCTTTGTCCACCGGAAGTCTCCCTTCTTAATGCACTCCTTGAGTGTTTTGAATAGGGGAGTGACTTCTCTGCGGACTTTGATAAGAACCTGTTTAGCCCGGCCAGCTTCCCATTTAAGGATTGCACCTCTTTCCGTGTCTGAGGAGATGGTAGTTGTATTACTGCGTCTGTCTTTTCCGGGCAAGGCTTGATTGCATTTGGATCAATCATATATCCAAGGAACATTCCTTCCGTTGCCCCGAACGTGCATTTCTTTGGATTTAGCTTCAAATTAATCATCCTCAATGTGTCAAACGTCTCTTGGAAGTCTTAGAGGAGTGCATCCTCCGTATGACTTTTGATGACTAAATCATCAACATAGACCTCCAGGGTGCGGCCTATCTGTGAATCGAAGGCTTTGTCAACAAGCCGCTGATATGTTGCCCCGCCGTTCTTCAGCCCAAACGGCATTTTTGTATAACAGTATACGCCTTGACTAGTATGGAACGCCGTTTTCTCTGCGTCCTCTTCCGCAATCTGGATCTGGTGGTATCCTTTATATGCGTCTAAGAAAAACTTAAAGGGATATCCACACAGGGATTCCACCTTCTAGTCAATCTCCGGTAACGGGTAACAATCCTGTAGACAGGCTTTGTTCAGATCCGTGAACTCCACGCACATGCGCCAACTTCTGTCATGCTTTTTGACCATGAATGGGTTGGATAACCACTCGTGGTAGTATACCTCGCGCATGATACCTGCATCCACTAGTTTCTGTACCTCATCCAATATCACTTGGCTGCGTTCAGGTGCCTGACCACGCTTCTTTTGCTTGACGGGAGGGTAACCCTGGTGGATCTGGAGCTTATGTTCTGCTATCGCACGCGGTACGCCCGTCATATGCTTGGGCTCCCATGCGAATACATCTAAGTTTGCCTTTAGGAGAGAGCACATGGCCCTCTTGCCGCTATCCGAGAGTGTTCCCCCTATGGACACCTCTTGTTCCGGGTAATCAGGATGGATTGCCACCTTCCAATTGGGAGGTGGTGATCCGTCCTTGGGGGGAACAGGTGGAACCGGTATTGTCACGACATGACACTCGGATGCTGGTTCGATTGTGTTATAGATGGTGACAATTCCTCCTTCCACAGGGAATTTGATCATCGCGTGTGCCGTGGAGGGTACCGCCCGTATGGCCAGGATACCTGGTTTGCCTATAATCCCATTGTATGGAGAGTGTGAGCGTATCACCATAAAGTTCATCCACACCGTGGTGGAGTGCTCTTCATTCCCAATGGTTACAAGCAGACGTAGTTGCCCTATTGGCCAGATGGTGTCTCCACTAAAACCGATGAGCGGCGCCGTGTTTAACACCCCCAAATTTACACGCAGCGGAATACATCTTTGGGTGCTAAACAATGATACAACAACACATAATTTATAAAGAACGACTCGAAAAAAGACGTTTTAGATTTATCATTCCTAAAATATTTGTCAGAGTAGCGTAGTCCCAAGTAATCTTTACCAAAAGATAAGTTAAAACAACATATTAGTTTGTTTTAAAAATGGAACGATAATTAAATCAAAGAGTTTGAACAACAAAAGCAGTGCACAAATTCATTCCCGTGACCTCCAAGCTTCCACTTCTTGATTACCTGAAATACATGTGAGTAAAACAATCAGCAAAAATGCCGAGTGAATCTATAGGTTTATGAAATCAATTTGAACACAAGCAAAGATTATAAGTTTGTGGCATGCTTATAAGCATCAAATAATAATTTGCATCAACAATGATAATTGTATATAGCATAAATTGCAATAAGCTCATGGAACCGAGCCCTTAGACACTCCCATATCAGTCTAATAAGACGAGAGATTTATTAATTGTCGGTTACCTCTAGATTTTTGGTACATTGCCGTATACCTGACTTCTCAATACAATATGTCCAAACAGTGCAGAGGTCGGGCCTAAGCTTCTATGACAAGTCCACACAAACTGAACCGGGGCAGCTTCCCCCATAGATCTATTAATTGTACTAGCGGTTAACCCATCATAGGTTAATTAACGGTCCATAATTAAGGTTTTAACAAAGGCAGTCACTTAATACAATTTAAAGGCAACCACGGGTCCATTCATAGAGAGACAAATCATACCATAAAAATCTTGTGTTCTAAGTTTATAAAACATGCATTCCCCCTCGCGGGTTTAAAATCATTTAATAACTAGTATAAAGCGAGGCTATAGACTCACCTTAGTACTTATAGTAGTTGAAGACGATCGCCGACGATAGTAGATGCCCGAAAAACACGACAACCGCAACCTAGCAAATAAGGTGCGTACATTGATAATAGACTCGAGAAATAAATGATACTTAATAAAATCAAACTCAAGTATAAAATCATGACAAATCGAGAGAAAACGATGCAAGTGGTTCTATTATACTCTCCTATATATTCATTTTATTATTATATGCCTTTAATAAAAATCTGCCGGAACATACCGAATGTCCAAGCCGTTTTCCCATACTTAAACATATCAAATTTTTATGATACTACTCAGAGAACTTACTTACTATATATTGAAAGTCCTTCCAAAAGCCCATTAAAAGATTTTACTTCTAAAGTTCCCTGCCCGACTCATCTTTGAATCACAAAATCCGGACAGTTTAGCGACCTTGACTTACGAAACCATTTTGACCATTCTAAACAACTCCATTTGTAAAACCGCCACTTGATTCTAAAAATAGACTCAAAATACTAAACTTGGAGCCTGAGAACAGCCCTTGAATCATTTTGAAACTCATTTTATAGTCCCCGAGATTCGATCCAAATATCGACAACAATTTTCGGATTGTGTCGACACTCGTCTCCCGGTACACGAAAATCAAACTAGTGTATCTTCCACCTCGTTTGGAGTTGGAAGGCCTACTTTATATGAAATCGAAGCTAACGAAATTCTCTACAATCCTATCCTATTAGTTAAGTGATGATCAAACAGTAAGACCCCCGAAAACAGCCTCAAACCTACTGCCCAAAATCACCTTTCAAAATCTCCCACAAAATCATGTTTTTGATCAATTCCAACAACTTTTGTCATCAACCTAAGCCCCTAATATCATCATAAACCATTCCTAACACTTGCATCATCATCAAAATCAAAAACCTAAATATTAAAAATCAACTTTTTAACAAAAACATAGCATGAAAATCTTTTGATCAACACTACTAACACATGCATAAAACAAATTTGGATCAAACATAACCAACTTTTCTTGAAAAATTTATATGGTTGCATGTATGAAAATTTTATACCAAATTGTAGCCCTTTAAAAATGGAGGATGGGACTTTGCTTGGTTTCTCTTGGATCAAGCTAGAAAAATTTTGATCATGGTGTTTGTGGTGTTAATGGTGGATGGCTAAAAACAAAGGGAGAGGAGAAAGATGGTTGTTTTTGATTTAATGAGTTTTTAATAAAATATAGATAGTGGAAATTATATGTATAGTGTAAGGTTAGGGTAGTTTTTGCCAATTTGTGATAGTTTTGGTCCAAAATGTAAATATTAGTTAAAAAGCAGGAAATGACTAAAAGTCAATTTTACAAATATTTACGGGACTCGGGTTTCGTAAAAATACTTAAAAGTTTAAACGCACACGAAAAATAATAATATAACGACTCGATACGTAATTAAAACGATATCGTCGAAAATATTAATCATCGAAACGATCGATAATAAAATATAAAATTTTAGGCATCCGTCGGTATCGCGATCACTAGTAGTCCTCGTTACTCGTCAAAATATTAAAATATAATGTTTAATATCAGTTTCAACTTAAACCGTTAAACATAATAATATTTACGTTATAAAATACTTCAAAATAATTGAAAGTAGAATTAAATTATGACCTTATTTTTACGGGTTTTACATCCTCACCACCTTAAGGGAGCGACGTCCCGGCGCTCAACTCGCCTCATACACGAGTTGTTCACTACCCGGAAGGATGACGACATTCCTTAATAAGAATTCCTTACGTTCCCACGTGTATCTCGATCCACGATCTCCACTGGTTCTTTTACAAAACGCAACTTGTCATCAAGTTGTATCTCACCAAAAAGGAATAAATAAATCCTTATCCACCAGTCACCCGTCAAGCTCGACACATGAAAATTTTATGAATCGCACGAAGCTCATTCGATAAAAAGAATAGATGACAGGATTTTCGGATAGTCCAGTTAAAAAGAATGTTGCAAATTAAAGGATATCCATCGGCCGGATAGCCATGGACACACATCAAAAAGAACTAACAAGAAAAACATTTTCGTCATCGGAGGGTGCTCACACGCGGATCCCTACTCAAAAGATAATACAAAGACACCCTCTCACTTTCGCCAACGTGCATTAAAGTCTCAATAAATATCGTCATTGAAAGTCAAAAAGATATTACATAATATGTGCTCTACATGATCGGACATCATCAGATGATGTCGTCTCAAGTTCTCACAACTTACGATCATTTGACTAGATCACACACCATATAAGTACATAAAAGGAAAAGGTCGAACATAAACATCGAGAAATCCTTTAACGAACCATTGATAATAACCACTTGATCTCCAGAGTCTTTTCACTTGCGGTGTCGGCTTCAACATACTCCTCGAGGTTGTAACGAATTTATTAACTCCATTGATTAAGAGATTCAGTCTTCAATCATTCCACAAGTACACGCATAAATCCTGGTGACACTTATTGTTTCTTCTTATACACTGCTTCCCGAGATTCATTTTAAACTCAGAATAAAATAGTGATCTTCAATAAGAGGAACAGAACGAGATAAAAATGAATTCAATAAACGCATAAATGGACAAGATGTGGTAAAATGATTTAAGGTTGACGATCGACGAGGGATCTCGAATCACGTACCCGTAAAACATAATAATTCGCAATACTAGAAAAATGAGAGCGAAGAATGAATTAAATATTAACATTAAAATAACGTTTGTCACAATTATCCATCCCGGATTTGGTATTACCTTAAAATTCAATTGAGTTACTTTCTTGATAAAGATGATATATTAAAAATAGAAGTTAAATAGCTTCATAATTTATTTTGGTTGTCTTAAGAAACTTTGAAAGATTGACATGAATTTATTAATTAAACTCGTATTGATGTTTACAATTAGAAAATATAATTTCTAAATTAAATCATTATTAGGAATATAAATTAAACTGGTAATTTCATTACATTAATAAGTAAAGTATGATAAGTCAATTAGTTCAAAAGGTAGAACATAATTTTTTTTATAAACATTAGTTTTAGTTATACAAAATATGGTGTATAAATTTGACCTTTTACTTGTGATGGTTATTTCGATAATTGAAAATCATTGGAAAATGTATAAACATAAAAATTTTATAATATGTTGTAGAAATTCATAAAGGTGTTTATTACTTCAAAATAAACAAGGGATATATTCGGGTTTCAAAATGTGACAAGATAACAAACGAATACGAATAGAAATAATGGTCAACAACTAGTACGAAATCAGCAGTACAAAAGAGAACGAAGCAAATGTCATATGAATTCTTAAAGAGAATAATAAAATAAAGGCGTTGATGGTAAGACGACAAGAAATAATAGATTAAACAAGTTGTCAATTTTGTTAGTGCGGTCGTTGGTTAACCAATATCTGTTTGTTAACTTAGCGGTGGTCGATACATGATCGGAAATAAGATCCATACAAAACTTTTAATAAAAGAAAATTCCTAATAATCACTTGTAATTAAAACAAATCAAATGAACGATGTTAGTGTTTAAAGAGAGAAGTCAAAGCACGGTTCACAAGAGTGGATTTCGAGACAAACGAGAGTTACGGACGTCATCCCGGATATACAGAAATCACTCTAGTGATAATTCATTATTTACGTGCGGAGACATTCCAAAGATCTACCCAGTCGCATAAAGAAGATTGGACGAGACGGAAGGATAAAATATCGAGACTTTTAGGTCATTTATTAACAGTCCATAATTAGACGAACGGTCAAAAGAAATCAGTTACAAGACAAAATGAAGTAACAAGTGAAAAAGCGATCGTCGAGTAAAAACGTATTCGTAAGCGCGTAATTCGTTTAAGAAAATGTAAGAAAACGTATGCGGATGCATAGAAATTGCGCCACTTGTATAAATTATAAAGGTTTTCAAAACTTCTTTTCACTTTATTTCATTTTATTTATCTTTATCATAAATACAAGTAAAAAGTTCTTTATTATCAAGATTTTTAAGTGGACTACTATTCAACCTAGCATGGCTCCATCTAAATTAGACATAGGTGATCAGGCCATGTATAATTTAGGAATAGCAATGCAGTGCTCAGTTTCGTCGAAAAGTATTACGTTTCTTATGTTTATATATAAACCATGCCATTTGTAAAATGGAATTTAAAAATAGTTTATAAATTTATAGGATACAAGTAATTTGTGAGATACTTAATAAGCAACTTTTAATCTTACGAAAAGTATTTTATAAGACCAAAGTAAAAATAATTGGTGAAAATAATCGTAAAACGATATCAGATTTATTTATAATATGACATTATGACAACGTATAAAGTAGTCAAAATTTTGCAAAAAGTGGCAAATAGTAGCTCATAAAACAACCAATGAAATGGTTACAAGTTGTTAAGTTTTCAAAAGGTTATAAGGTTTAGACGAAAACGCCATGAGACATGTGACAAGAATGTCAACGAAGAATGTGAAGGCAAAACTTCAGAACTCAACTCAAATCAGTGGCAAGTTAGAAGAAAACGAAAATAAAATAACATCGAATGATAAATGAGTCATATATATGAAAAGAATAAAACAATCCACATGTGTATTCTTTGTAAGATACTCGACACAACATGCGGTAATTGCTAATCCTGTACTGTTTCTATTTTTAAATATTTTCACATGCAACTAGTATTCGTTAGTTATAAAATAATATTTGTTAAAATTTTACGATCTCAAATGAAATCAAAACAGCTTAGAAACATTTAAAACTCATGTTCTGAATTTTCTATCAGATTTAACTTTTAAATATGAGCCGATTAATTGACCCGATAAACGACATCTCCAAGACTCAGAGTCTAAAGCATTTTGATGCAAAACGACGTTTCAGACGACTTTCTAGTTTTACCCGAGACCTGAAAACCAATGTAAAATGACCAAAATATCCCTGCAAGTTCTGTACAGGTTTGACTATTTTATTTTAAAAACGCAGGTTTGACTTTTAAGTTTTGACCTGTTTATACTACCCTTACAGTTTCTGCATAAAGTGTATTTTTTGACACTTCTTAACGGCTCAAAATATATACATATATACACACATGTCTTGTGGATTTTATAACAACGAAAAATAAATCTCGTAATGAGCATCAAATAAAATATAGCATGATGAACGACAGAAAATGCTTCAAGGTATTCAACACGAAATAAAGGAAGCAAGACGGTGAAAGACGTTCGTAATTTAGATTCCAAAATGCAATGTAGGCAAATCTCCTTGGTGCCACGATTGTCAAAAACACAAAACATAACAAGAAAAGAATGGAACATTAACATGCTACACTCCGGGAGCGAGAAGGTTAATGAAAAACAAATGATACAATTTTATATAAGTAAAATCGTATTCCAATTCTAGCGCCAAAATCTAGACGATGATTTATAAAATGACGATGACGTTACCGAGATATAAGCGAACAATACACTTCAGGGTCGATACATATAACTGTCAACGAATTAAATCTTCGCATGTTGTGTAAAACGATAATAAAAATCAACAAAATATTATGAAAAATCATGATATTATTCAACACGATTATAAGAAGTATTTCAAAATGTGTGACTCACACGATAGCGGTTAGTCTATTCCAAGGACACATTGAGCTACACAATGGTCTAGAGATTACGCTTCAAGACGTCCAAGCACAAACAGCCGAAAAACAATTTGGTTATTTATAGATATCTCAAAGTGTTAAAAAAAAATGAAAGTAACGCGCGCAGATGAAGGTATGTAAGGTCATAATATAAAAATTTTGCAATAAAAGCAATTTAAATACTTCAAAAATAAATACAACAAGATCTTGAAATTCATTGTATTTATTTAAGTTAATCATTAATAAATGATAAACTTTTATCGAAAAGTTTAACGACATAAATATATATCGATAAAGGATTATAGTATTTATTTAGAAATACTTAGCAATAAGGCATACATAATAATGTATACTAAAGTTGTAATCCCAGAAGTAGCTTGAACCTGAAGTCACGCGAAATCATGTGCACCGACTCTTCGAAAAATAAAACCGACAGTTATAGTTTAGGTTTTTAGAAAAAGACCTAGTTCTCTATAACTCATGGCTCTGGTACCAATCTTTAACACCCCCAAATTTACACGCAGCGGAATACATCTTTGGGTGCTAAACAATGATACAACAACACATAATTTATAAAGAACGACTCGAAAAAAAGACGTTTTAGATTTATCGTTCCTAAAACATTTGTCAGAGTAGCGTAGTCCCAAGTAACCGTTACCAAAAGATAAGTTAAAACAACATATTAGTTTGTTTTAAAAATGGAACGATAATTAAATCAAAGAGTTTGAACAACAAAAGCAGTGCACAACTTCATTCCCGTGACCTCCAAGCTTCCACTTCTTGATTACCTGAAATACATGTGAGTAAAACAATCAGCAAAAATGCCGAGTGAATCTATAGGTTTATGAAATCAATTTGAACACAAGCAAAGATTATAAGTTTGTGGCATGCTTATAAGCATCAAATAATAATTTGCATCAACAATGATAATTGTATATAGCATAAATTGCAATAAGCTCATGGAACCGAGTCCTTAGACACTCCCATATCAGTCTAATAAGACGAGAGATTTATTAATTTTCGGTTACCTCTAGATTTTTGGTACATTGTCGTATACATGACTTCTCAATACAATATGTCCAAACAGTGCGGGGGTCGGGCCTAAGCTTCTATGACAAGTCCACACAAACTGAACCGGGACGGCTTCCCCCATAGATCTATTAATTGTACTAGAGGTTAACCCATCATAGGTTAATTAACGGTCCATAATTGAGGTTTTAACAAAGGCAATCACTTAATGCAATTTAAAGGCAACCACGGGTCCATTCATAGAGGGACAAAGCATACCATAAAAATCTTGTGTTCTAAGTTTATAAAACATGTATTCCCCCTCGCGGGTTTAAAATCATTTAATAACTAGTATAAAGCGAGGCTATTGACTCACCTGAGTACTTATAGTAGTTGAAGACGATCGCCGACGATAGTAGATGCCCGAAAAACACGACAACCGCAACCTAGCAAATAAGGTGCGTACATTAATAATAGACTCGAGAAATAAATGATACTTAATAAAATCAAACTCAAGTATAAAATCACGACAACTCGAGAGAAAACGATGCAAGTGGTTCTATTATACTCTCCTATATATTCATTTTATTATTATATGCCTTTAATAAAAATCTGCCGGAACATACCGAATGTCCAAGCCGTTTTCCCATAATTAAACATATCAAATTTTTATGATACTACTCAGAGAACTTACTTACTATATATAGAAAGTCCTCCCAAAAGCCCATTAAAAGATTTTACTTCTAAAGTTCCCTGCCCGACTCATCTTTGAATCACAAAATCCGGACAGTTTAGCGACCTTGACTTACGAAACCATTTTGACCATTCTAAACAACTCCATTTGTAAAACTGTCACTTGATTCTAAAAATAGACTCAAAATACTAAACTTGGAGCCTGAGAACAGCCCTTGAATCATTTTGAAACTCATTTTATAGTCCCCAAGATTCGATCCAAATATCGACAACAATTTTCGGATTGTGTCGACACTCGTCTCCCGGTACACGAAAATCAAACTAGTGTATCTTCCACCTCGTTTGGAGTTGGAAGGCCTACTTTATATGAAATCGAAGCTAACGAAATTCTCTACAACCCTATCCAATTAGTTAAGTGATTATCAAACAGTAAGACCCACGAAAACAGCCTCAAACCTACTGCCCAAAATCACCTTTCAAAATCTCCCACAAAATCATGTTTTTGATCAATTCCAACAACTTTTGTCATCAACCTAAGCCCTTAATATCATCATAAACCACTCCTAACACTAGAATCATCATCAAAATCAAAAACCCAAAAATTAAAAATCAACTTTTTAACAAAAACATAGCATGAAAATCTTTTGATCATCACTACTAACACATGCATACAACAAATTTGGATCAAACATAACCAACTTTTCTTGAAAAATTTATATGGTTGCATGTATGAAAATTTTATACCAAATTGTAGCCCTTTGAAAATGGAGGATGTGACTTTGCTTGGTTTCTCTTGGATCAAGCTAGAAAATTTTTGATCATGGTGTTTGTGGTGTTAATGGTGGATGGCTAAAAACAAAAGGAGAGGAGAAAGATGGTTGTTATTGTTTTAATGAGTTTTTAATAAAATATAGATAGTGGAAATATATGTATAGTGTAAGGTTAGGGTAGTTTTTGCCAATTTGTGATAGTTTTGGTCCAAAATGTAAATATTAGTTAAAAAGCGGGAAATGACTAAAAGTCAATTTTACAAATATTTACGGGACTTGGGTTTCGTAAAAATACTTAAAAGTTTAAACGCACACGAAAAATAATAATATAACGACTCGATACGTAATTAAAACGATATCGTCGAAAATATTAATTATCGAAACGATCGATAATAAAATATAAAATTTTAGGCATCCGTCGGTATCGCGATCACTAGTAGTCCTCGTTACTCGTCAAAATATTAAAATATAATGTTTAATATCGGTTTCAACTTAAACCGTTAAACATAATAATATTTACGTTATAAAATACTTCAAAATAATTGAAAGTAGAATTAAATTATGACCTTATTTTTACGGGTTTTACACCGTGGCCGGTACTAATTGGCCTCTTATTTCTGGTCGTAACTGTACGAAACAGTGTTCGTACAGTACTTCTGCTGATGACCCTCCGTCCACATACATACGACGGACATTGTGTGTTCCAATGCTTATCTCAATAGTGAGAGGCGCATCAATCATCTCGCTTGCCGTGATGGGAGGGAATGAGATTTCTCTGCCACGTGAAAATTTTTGACTAATTTTCTGCCTGGTGCGGCGCTGTCTGGATTGGATCATGTATATAGTTGAAGGTTTGTCCTTTTGGGGATCCCTCTTGTCATACTTCTTGTTGTCTTTTCCATCCTTCCAATCCTTGACCAAATGTCTGAGTTTACCTGATTTGATCAGTGACTCAATGTGCTTCTTGAGCTGGATACATTCCTCCGTGCCATGGCCTTTGTCGTTATGGAATTCACAAAAACGATTTCCTTGACGACAGTCTAGCGGGGTTGTCATTGGAGGAGGTCTTGGGAAATTGGCCCCTTCCGTCAGCAAGATCTCCCGGTAGGACATCTTTAGAGGGGTAAATTTGTCCTCCGGCCGTCCTCCTTTGTTTTGGCTCTTGTAATCTGAGCCCCTCCCACTGTTCTGGTTGTTTTGACCGCCCGACTGTCTCCTGGACTGGTCGTTCGATCGGTAGCTGTTTCCTATTGAAGGATAGGTCGTGGCTACCGCGGTTTCTCCCTCTATGAAGTTTCTGACCCTTTCCATAAGGTCATCATACCTCTCCGGACGTTTGTCATTGAGACGTCTGATTAATTCCCTGTCTGTTATGGCGTTCATATAGTCGGAAATTTTCAGGAGTTCCGGCATTGTCTTTGTGCGTGTGCACTCATCATTGAAGCGTTCAGTGGAGGCTTCCGTAGACTCCCCCGGCCATTGCTTAACGGTTGCCAATGAGACCGGGTCCCTATTATACTTCTTTCGCTGAGTATAATTATTCTTGAACGCAGTACGTAGTTCAGTGAAACTATCAATGCTTCGCGGAGGAAGTCCCTCAAACCAGTCACGAGCATTGCCGATCAAGGTTGAATTGAACATTTGACACCATATAGGCATGGGCCATCGCTCAATTTTCGCCTACGTATCAAATATCTTGAGGTGATCATCCAGATCACCGGTTCCATCATAAGTCTTGACACACGCCGGCATGCGACGCTTTGTATCCTCGGAGTAATTCCGTATGCAGAGAGTAAAAGGATCTTCCCTGGGATCTGCCCATGGACGGGTGAGACTAGGGTCACACCACAGACGGGAAAGATCTTCTACTTCCGTCTCTCGGTAATAGGGGCCGCCATAGTACTCCTCATTGTCTGGTGGCGGTGGAGGAGTACGCCTAGGTAGGCGACGCTTGGGCGGATGGTCATCCGAGTCATCTCCTGATGGACCGGGAGAAGGAGGTGGTGCCCCATCCTTTGGGTGAGGACCGCTCTTGTGAGAAGATCCAGGAGCCTTCTTTCCGGTATTCATCCTATCCCACACGCTTATGCGGCGATTGGTTCTGGTTAGTTCCAGATCTGGTCGTTCGGGCGAACCGTCGGACTTCTCTCCCTCTTCTCTGGACTGTATTAGTTCCTGCATGAGACGATCCCCTATGCGTTCGAACACATTCCTGGGTTGGGGAGTTTCCTCAAAGAGGCTCCGCTCCTGAGGTCGTGTCCTTCTCTTCCTCTGAGTTTGAGAAGAGGTGCCTGGTCCGGCATTGCCAAAGTTGAGCCTAGATTGGAGGTCCCTCCCTAGATTCAACCTTTATGCAATCCCAGGGACGATCCTCTCAAAGTTCTGCGTGAGAACTCGAGTGAGATCTTCCTCGCTGGGTGGTTCGACCTCTACTTCTTCCTCGGTCGATGGTCTGTGCGGCTCCTTGTTAGGAGGATTGGGCGCATTCCCTGGATCAGGATTATCCAAGGTCGAAGTAGGTGGTGGGGTCATGGAGAACGTGCTTGTCACCCACATGGACTGAAGACCACTCCATTTGTTTGGTCCGCCAGCTTGATGGCTAGGGGATCGATTGGGAATGAGTATCCCTTCCCCTTGGGACTTCCGATTTCCAGGATTTGTGTTCCTTGGATTTCCCTGTGGATGCCCCTTCGTCATTAAGAATTCAAGATGAGATTTTGCTTTAGCTTAGTGTAATGGTCCCACGGATGGCGCCAACTTGTTGATACAAAAGTTGGGTGATCCTTGCTAGACCTGAATTAGGCTTAATTCGGGTTGGCTGGACTCCGGCTCCTGCACCAAGTGAATTATCTGGTTGGGATCCCACACACTAAACAACACGCGTTAGGCTTACCGTGGGAATGTTTCCCACGATTAGACTCTGGCGTGAGAGTAAGTAATTGGTTAGGGTTATAGGAATCGGATGAGTTGAGAGTATGAAGAATGTAATACCTTTGTGGAATCCTTGGGGGTTCCTTATATAGGCAGTGAAACCCTAATGGGCTATCACTGATACTTCGGCCCCAAGGAAAGGATAATCACCAGTTTTAGATTGATTGTTATCTTCTAATTATGGTGAGTGAATATCCTTTCTTTTGGGATAAATCCTAACCATAGTAGGAATATGATTCTGTCTAACCCTGCACCGGTCATGCCGGGTCGTGGGCCGCACACGTGTGTGCGGTTACTATTCATCCAAGCCCATAAGCTTAAACAACATTATTCCCACCCATTCATGATGGACCAGATATGGGTAGTACCCGTGGGCCGGGTTCATGACCCGGGTGGGGACTATACGTCATCAGAATGCATAGAATAATGAATGCGCACTTAAATCATATAGTTATGCATGCTCTCTATGCTATATTCTTTCTAAGTATGTCCCAAAAAAATTCCCAAAAGATTTTTATAAAGTTATAGTCCAGTTTTAAATAAAAGAAAAATATTTTTATTCTTATTTTATTTAAAATTTAATCTGGTTCGCTATAACTAAAGCTCTGATACCATTCTCTGTAACACCCGCATAAAGCGGGTATCACAGTGGTGGATCGATGAGCAAATAGCTTACAAAGCACAGATCATAATTATATGATTTTTGAAATACAATTGATGTATACATTGAATTATCATTTAAATCGTTGAATAACATTTGTTATGAATATCCCAGTAAAAGATAATCCCCCGTCATTTTTATGCTCCTAAATGATGCTCAATCCATGCCCAAATAATCTTGCTAAATAACCTATGCAAAACATACTAAAGGGGTCAACATAAAGTTGGTGAATTTACAGACTATAACAGTTTATTAGTTTGGACATGCATTAAGCAAAGAAGTGACAATGCACAAAGCATTCTTACTAAAATATAAATAACATTTGTTTATTATTATTAGAAACTGAAGCTTTACCTCCATAGTCCTCAACAGATGAGGACGTAGTGTCTCACTAAGAGACACCCATTCTAGTTCCAACATGGTATACGTCTGTTGTCCCGGCCAAGGCACAGTGAGCATGACTCACCCAGACAGGGATGGTTAATCCCTAACAGATCTATTTATAACATTTGGGCAATTTATAACAATTTAACAGTTTCAATAATAAACAATCATAAACAAGTTTATACAATCCGGTTATGTCCATTATATGTTTGCATATTTTCTTTCCCAAAAGGGGAAGATTTATCAAGAGTTTATATGGGGCTGTAAACTCACCTGGGAGTAGGCAATAGCTGTTTAATATGAATATCCAAATAAAGCTCACGCCAAAGTTATGCCTAATCAAATAGTATAGTCTTAATAGATAGTACAAAGGACATATATGTAATAATTATGTTTTAATAAGTTCTTGGACATTGCATAAGTTTTATGATTCTTTATAAAACTTTTTAGGTGAACACTTAGTCATTTTAAGTGAAAAATCCAAGTTGACACTTTTAGCCCATCTTAAGCCCAATAGTGGTCCACTACCCAAGTATATGACTTAAGTCCATTTTAAATTCAGTATACTACTCTAAATTGGTTATTAATCTTAGGTCCAATAATGGCCCAATAGCCATTACAAGTGTAAGTTGGGCTTTTATGGCCCAAGTCCACTTTGTATAGTTTTTGGGTTCTAAAACACATCACAACCACATACACTTAATATTTTACGTTGTTCGGGTCTCGGGTCATCTAGTTATCAGTATATATATAAGTCCAAAATCCTCGACATGTGGGTCCTACCATGTCGGTTTATATAAAAATCATCACATTTTACGTTAATGAGTTATAATCCGTTTATTATAATTTTTCCCGACATGTCGCGCTAATTTGTTCATATCTCTTGAACCGTAAATCATCTAAGTGTGTTCTTTTTACCCAAACCATTATTAACTCATGTATTATACTTATTATAATTCTAATTACCCCAAATTTATACTTTTCATAGCTAATTAACCCATTTCTTAACTTAGAAGAGTTGGCTGTTTTTGGGCAGCCAAACTCGTTTTCACCATTTTGGTCGCGATTTCCAAACCGTAAGGAACTGGTAAACTATCCAATTGATTCTACTTGTTCATGATTTTATCTAAAACCTACAGTATTACCATTTTCAATTATTCTGGGTTCTTATATGAGAAAATAGTCCGTGAAGACAGTATGTTCAGATCTGACTAGTTTTTACTATTTTTGCCACCATTTCCAAACCGTAAATAATTGGTAAATCATCTAATTGATTCTATTTCTTCATGATTTTATCTACAACTTTTAGTTTTACATATTCATAGGTCAGTATACAAATTTTACGAGAAAACAGTCCATCAAAACAGTATGTTCAGATTTGACCTTGTTTCGTATTTTGGTCATATCTTGCTTTCTATAATTCGTCACGGGACGAGCCACCCGGGTAATTAATCACAAAAAAATTATCTATCTTGATATTTAAGTTTTCAGTATCCCAACCCCACTGATTTCGACATGCAATCTGTTTTTGCCACGGTTCAAAATGGTTATAAATCAAATCGTTAATAAGGCTAGTTTAGCTTTATTTTTAGTGTTCAAATTTTCATATACAATGTCCCAATACTCATTAATCCATTTCGTACATATATATATATATATATATATATATATATATATATATATATATATATATATATATATATATATATATATATATATATATATATATATATATATATATATATATATATATATATATATATATATATATATATATATATATATATATATATATATATATATATATATATATATATATATATATATATATTCGGAATATATATAAGATCAAGAAAATACAAGGAATGATAAATAAGAACGAGATGTAGATCTTACGATGCTTATCAAAGTCTTTGTACTATTGAGCGAGCAAGTAACCATCCAAGATCTTGTCACACTTGATGCAACCACCATGCATGGATAGATCCGGGCTAGATCTACAAGTTTTACTTGATGCATGTATAGATCCGGGCTAGATCTACATGTTTTACTTGATGCATGTATAGATCCGGGGTAGATCCATACGTTTTACTTGATGCATATGTAGATCCGGGCTAGATCTACATATTTTACTTGATGCATGTATAGATCTGGGGTAGATCTATACGTTTTACTTGATGCATATGTAGATCCGGGCTAGATCTACATATTTTACTTGATGTTATCATCATGCATGTATAGATCCACCATGGAAATTAAAGAAAATCTTGAAAGTTGATGCATGTAGGAGATCTTCATACCAATGTGTAGATCTTGAGATTTCCAAGATGGGTCTTTGATTTTTTTTTGTAGAATCAAACAAGAAAATCAAAAGTTTGATGATCATTGTGGGATGGGGGTTCACGGCTCAAGGAAGAAAGAAAAGAGAGAGAGAGTTTTTAGGTGTGTGTGTGTTTTGTGTGAGAGACAATGAAAGAGAAGATGGGACATCACCCTTATATAGGGTGGGAGGAAGTGTGACATGTGTCACCCATTTAAACATTGTCCAATGAGTAGCAATAAGGTGGGGGACCTGTTGGACATGTGTCACCAACCTAGAATTTTGCCCAATGGGGGAGTGAGGTATGTTGGTGGCTTGTCTAGTGGGCCAAAAGACTTGTTGGGCTCCGTACTTCTCTTATTGGGCTTATTAAGCCCATTACTATCCAAGGCTTAAATAGTTGGGCTTATAAGGCTACAAGTGGGCCTAATGTGTAACTTATATTACAACTTTCGTTAATACATGGTTCGGGCCACATTCGAGGTTTAAGCATTTTTTATTCATCTTACGAGGATTTCGTAATTGATCCAAAAATCATTTTTCCAATTAGATGGAGTATTTATATGACGTATAAATTCGAGAAACGTGCTCGTTTATTTAAACGACAAGTATTTGTCATTTATCTTTTGTACAACGTAAGGATCGTTTTAGTAGAAATACTTCTCATTTAATCATCCCGTAGATAAATGTAATATTTAACAATTTAATCAAATTGTTTATCAAGTATTTCTCGACAATAATTTATGTAGTTAAATTATTGAATTGTTGGTACGCGGTTTGTATGACTTTTGTCAAATTTTCAAATCCGATGATTCTTGTATGGTTCAAAAAGGGTTTTTGAGACATACTCCATTATTATTTAATGAACGAAAAATCTCGGGTTTTACACCATCCACATGCGACCTTGAGTTTCGTCCTTGAAATTTGATTACTACTACTAGGTTGAGAAATGATCTAGGATCATTGAGTAGATTTTTATTACATTATTCTCATGGTAAAATCATGGATTTTACATAGAGACAATACCACTTTTATTGTCAATGGACATAGACTCAAGCTCTACCATGAAGAAGAAAACTGTAATGAATTGGATGAAGAAGAAATTCCCTTCTTTTTCAAATAAAACCGAGTAGTCGAGTCTGGCTGAAGACTCTAAACTTAGCGCTTCTCGGAAGGCAATCCGTATTTTATCCCTCACTTTTTACCTTAAGTGTGGAGGAGGACCTGTAAATAAATAAAACCGTCCTTGTATATATTTTGCATGTGTTTTTTGTTTTATGATAGCATGCAGGAAAATAGGAAACTTGGAGCTCTAATCTGGATTCATCTCTTGATGTCCCGCAATTTTCTACTTAGCCCCGGGAAGTTCTCATTTCCCTTTGCATTTTTCCTATTTTTAGTTTTTATCAGTTATCACCTCAAGGACGTAGTTCACCTTAAGTGTGAAGGAGGAGACAAATAGGAAAAATAATAATAAATATTAAATTTATCCACATAAAAATACTTTTGAAAACAAAATAAAAATAGATATATGTTAAACAAATAAAGTTTTAGCAAAGCAAAAATCTCATTGATTGACACTATAACTAAGCACAAAAACAATCCACCAAATATGTGAGGAAACCTAGGGTTATATTTCTTTAATTTGTGTGAAAGTCGATAATCTAGTATGCTTCAGAATTTGTTCTTGATCATCATTTACTAAACCGCAGTGAGGTTAATTTATAGATATTTTCAAAAAGAGGAAAAATAAATCACCATTTTATCATTTTAGTTAAGCTACACTGGCTTGCTAAAATATGTTGCACTCGTACCTATGTGCTATATTATCCCTTGTGCTATTATCTTGATATGATGCCTATCCATTTGTCAAGTCGAAAAAGTAAAAAATAAATAAAGAAAAATAAAGTATTCTAGTATAGTTGTTCTACGACTTTGACAAGGCATATTTTGTTCTTACACCCTCATCATTATCACGTTTTGTCTCATTGAAAATTTATCTGTTGCTCACGCCGCAACGGTTATGTTAATATGTCATGTACAAACCTATGTTAGCTATCTAATTTATGTCCGTGATATTTGAGTGTTATCTTACATTTACATTTTGTGATTGACATTTGTGTGAACTTAAAATCTAAACACTATCAATGTGAGGTGCTGAAGTTATTTGTCATTTTCTTTTGTTACTTATAAAAATTTTAATCATTTTCCTATCATACTTCATAACACTTAAAAGCATTTTTAAAATATAATTTGTTTTCTCGCTTTGATTGCTTGAGGGCAAGCAATAGCTAAGTGTGGAGAAATTTGATAACGACCTAAATATATATATTCAAACCGTTATTATAATGCCACTTTGTGTTATAAATAAGAGCTTTCAATACTTAATATATTGCCTTTTACATGCAGGTATGAAGTATGAAGAAGCAAAGTGAAGAAAATACAAAGAAGGGTCCTTATTGGTGCAATTTAGCCAAACTAATGAAAGAATATTCTGGAACGCACAAAAGTGCGGCGCACATTGTCAGAAGTGCGGCGCACATTCCCATATCCAAAGTGTGGCGCACTTTCGGATAAGTGTGGCGCACAGTTCATCTCAGCCAACACTATAAATAGGAGCCACTTCTACACATACAACACATCTCATCTTTCAACTACTACTCTATAATAGAGTATTCTTAGCTTTTTAGTAATATTTTCAGTATTATCCACTTTTGGGAAATACTTGTAACGAGAGTATTCCACTCTTCGATTCTTAAAGGAACGACACAATCGTGACACTTATGTACTCGTTCATTCGATCAAATCTAAGTATGATGTTCTTTACTCTTTTCCATTTGTTACTTTGATTACTATGTTAGGCTAAGCTATTTGTGACTATATGGGTATGTGACTATGATTAGTGATGATGCTATGATATGATCCTTTATACTTGATTTCAAGCTAATGTTGTAGAACCATTTTACCACCTCGTTCAATAAACCATAGTTTATGTAGAGTTGATTTTTTACGATGGTTTGGCGTTGAGAAATGCAAATTGTTATAATAATTTTTTAAAGACTTATCTATGGTTTTTAATCTTTGGTTGGAGAGATCCGCTAAGAAACCTTGATAAAATACCGAACTCGTTGGAAACTTGTTTTGAGCGTAGTCGCTTGAATAAACATAAGTCTTGAATCACCCTAAAGTAAATTGTGCAAACACCATTTTGACGAAAAAGGATTATCACTTTTTACCTACATAAACATATCTCAGTCGTTACTATCATCATCACGACCATATACGAACTATCCCATATTAGTCATGTTGGGTCAGTATTTATTGACCCTAAAGCAACTCTAGGATTTGAATATAAAATCCCCCTAAGTTTTTCATGCTCAGCAGTAAGGCCAGTCTGTTGATGGATGACCAGAGGAACAAAGTTCCTATTGAATACTTTATAGCTGAAGAAAGTTCAGCAATCCCCTTCCAGTGAACTTAGAAGACAAAGGAGTCTTCGCTTCAAATACTAGGCAGTCTAGTTGCTGAAGAACAAGGACTGAAGAAGGGCTTTCAGTTCAGTTTGGTTTGACAATACCAAACTGAATGATCTCGATATCCTCTAGGATACTAAAGACTCTTCAGTATTCTGATCCTTTGCATTTGGTGGGAAAAGATAACTTTAAGTCAAAGTAGGTTTCTTGTATACTTAGATATAAGTACAACCTTTATCTTTTCTAGAATAGTTAAATATGTACTTTTTACTGTTTATCCAGCATGGGCATCAACCACCCACTGGATAAACCCATGAATTGAAACATGCAAAATGCAAACCCTAGTTTACACTGCCTATATAAGGAGTGTACATTGGGAGAGAAAGGGTCAACCAATACAAGAGATTAAACTCTAGAAAACCTTTCTCTCTCGATACCAACTAAACCATATAGCCAAGATGCATATGAACGTTTAGATTGGAGCTGAGACTTTAAATTTGGTTAGACGTTTAAGTAGAGGAGATCACAACCCATTGTTATTCAATCACTTTGTTATTCCGCAAAAAAGTGGGTTATAGATTCTCTATTTGATTCTAATAAAAGTCTATACGTTGAAAAGTATATTGGTATTGTTGTTTTAATTGTTCATAGTTCGTATCTATTGTTAAAATAACACACTTGAGTGTAGTAAAGAGTTATTACTTAAGTTAATAAGTAATAACGAATTACAAGGGACCAACAAGTGGTATCAGAGCAGTTTGATTAGCTAAACTCTTATTTTATTAAACTGCTCATTAAAAATTTTTCAAATCAAGATCCAAAAATGGCTCAAGTTATACCACAAACCCTAGAATATAGGGGTGTCCAACTCAATGTTGCGCCTGTTCTAGAGGTAGCCAATTTTACAAATTGGAAGAAGAGGTTTCTTGTCCACATGGTTGGGATTGAACTTCAATTCCTTGGAATCACTGAAAATGGTCCTTTTGTTCCCATGGTTGGGGACAATAGAAAACCTGAAGCACAATGGACTGTTAATGAGAGAAAAGCTTCTAACCTAGATCAGCGTCTCAAAAGTCTCATCATGTCTATGCTTCCAGATGACCAAATGAATTCTGTTGTAAATTGAAAAACAGCCAAAGCTACATGGGAGGACCTTATTCTTTACCATGAGGGACCCTCTGATGTAAAAGAAACCAGAATCATGGATTTAAAGCTTCAATACAACACCTTCAAGCACAACGAAGGGGAAACCCTCACAAAAATATTCACCAGATACAAAGCACTGATGAATGAAATTATGAATGATGGTGTTGAGCTTTCAAAAATTGAAATCAACACAGTTTTTGTTAATGCATTGCCAAAGAAGACGCTCAATTTCATCCAAAGCTTGAGAAATGCTAATCACATTAATGATTGTGAACTAGCCTCTCTTTTTGGGAAACATAAATATGAAGAAAACCTAGTTGATAGGATTTATGAAGGCTCAAGCAAGAGTAAATCATTAACCATTGCTACTACCTAGTCCACAGCCTTCTTCAGTGAGGCTGTCATTCAAGACTACCAAGATAGTCTTGATAATGAGGAAGATACCAGATCTAGTGAGGAATATCTGAATGACCTCAAAGAGGAATTTCATGAAAGGGCACTTCTGGCCAAGTCTAGAAGGTTCTTTAAGAAATAAGGCAAGTTCTCCAGCTCCACAAAAGCTTCAGTTGACACTGAATGCTACAAATGTGGGAAGACTGGTCACTGTGCTAGGGATTGTTATTCAAAAACATCTCTCCCTTCCTATTCCTCACCATCTCAATCAAGACCATCTGTTCAATCATCATTTTAACCAAAACAAATTGCTTCTACTTCATTTCAGCAAAACAGGGTTGAACTTCGACCAACAAAAGACTTTGAGGCAAAATACAGAGAAAATAAGGCTAGATCGGCCCTCATGAGCATTGAAAGTTCTTCCTCCAAGGCTCCCAAGCAAGACAAGAACAAAGGGCTTGTTGTTGAAGCCTATGAATGGGATGAATAAGATGTTTCTTCAGATGATGATTAAATGGTTAATGTGAAAGTGCTGATGGCACTTGCTAATGATGAAGGGGCTAACTCTAATGTTGTGACCAGAGAAAGTGCCAAAAATGGTGAATGGGTCAATATCATAATAAAAAAGGTACAAACTCTTCTTGAATTAGAAGATAAAGATGACATTAAATTTGCCTTTTATTACCTGTGTATTGATCTAAAATTTGTTGAAGAACAAAGAAACAATTTGCTTTAAAAATTTCACAAACTTGTTCTAAAACTTGAAGATTTTGAAAGTAAACAAATAGAGCTAAAAGAAGCTAAACTTGATATTCTTACTTTTCAACAATTGAACAAAGAGATTCTTGATGAAAATAACTCCCTAAGAGTTGAACTAAAAGAAGCAAAAGATATTGTAAAATCTTGGCTTAGAAACTCTGATAGGGTAAATCAATGCATAAATGAACAAATTCCTGCTCAAAAGAGGAAAATGCTTGTTGCTGAAGGATCCTTCAGCACCAAATGTATTGTGTTTGTCAAAGCCTCAAATGAGGATGGTAGCTCGATCTCTGACATTGAAAGGTTAGGTGAAGAGAATTTACCCAATCATGACACTAGACGAATCCTTCTTTTTGAGTTTCAAGCAAATGCTGACACTCAGCACCAGATGAGTCCTCAGTTACTGAGGATGACTCAGATGATGATATAGAGAATGAGGTAAGTACTCCACTTCCTCCTTTGGAGAAGTTGGCTGGTGCTGAACTCTATACTAGACCCAAACCAATCCAGTCTATCATCAGTCACACACCACACACAAAGGTAGTTCATCCAAACATGTCAAAATTGACACTTCAAAGAACTCTTCAGCTCCTGCTGAAGGTTCACATATGGGAACTACCTCTTTAGTTTCAACAAATAAACTGAAGAATGCTAGATCTGAGGAAGATGAGAGAATGTCTCTTGTCATGCAAGAGATCAATGATCTCAAATTGCAACTCAGGCAGCAGCAAACACCAACACGATTCAGATATTAACCTTCAGACTCTCCTCATTTCAAGAACAAGACACAATTTAAAAAGGCTTGTGATTTATGTGGTCTAAAGAACCATCTCACTGAAACTTGCCTAAGAGTGATTTATTGTACTAAATGTGAGAGGACTGATCATCGCACTTGTGAACATACTTAGTATATGCTGGCCAAAACTAGTGTTGATGCTCATAAAATTGAAGCATCTCATTCCAGGCGAAATATGCCTTTCCCACCATGCATTTATTGTGGTATGGGCAATCATCACCCAGATGACTGCCACTATTACCCTGTTTGTAATATTTGTGGATGTTATGACCATGACCCTCATGGAAAGAATCGAATCATCTCACTCAGAAGAGGTATTAAACCAAGAAACCCAAACTCTATTACCAAATGTTGTGAAACTTGTGGAAGCGATGTCCACACTACATCTGGTCACAACCATATAGAGTGGTTCAGAAGAGGTGAAGCCCTCCAGGCTAAGAAAGCAAAAGATGTTCATACCTCTTCTTCTAAGCAATCACACACACCCTCTACAAGAGGATCCTTCAGATCTAGAACACCTTCCAGATCTAAAACCCCCACCCAACAAAGGTGGGTTTCAAAACAAAACTAACCATTTCCTTAACTTGTGTAGTGTGATCTTAGGAAGCCTATTTGGTACCTAGATAGTGGTTGCTCAAGGCATATGACTGGCACCAAAAGTTATATGTAAAAGTATAAGGAGGAACAAGGTCCTAAAGTTGTTTTTGGTGATAACTCATCAGCTACTACTGAAGGATTTGGTTCAGTAATGTGACACCCTAGAATCGAGGTCATTAACGATACCCTAAATTACGCTAATTTTTGAAATTTTTATTAAATTTTAATTTCTATAATTATAAGTATTTTGGTTAGAGCCGATGTTCGAGGTTATAATTTTTACGGTTGACGTTTTAAGAAGGACGATGACGATTACGATCCCGGGGGATGCCCAATTTTATATAATTTTTGACGATTTATCGATAATGTAATTTTTCGAGAATTTTATTTACGGTTCGTGTTAAGTTGAGTCGTGTGAGTTTTATAGCCTTCCAAGTACATTTAAAGTATCCCAAAAATATTTTGGAGCATTCGGGAAGATTTCCGACTCCCGTAAAATTTTCAAAATTGACAAATGAGCCAAACCCGCAAAGTTTTGAGGTTGTTTTCTATTTAAGGACAAAAGAAACCCAATATTGCACTTAGGTCCCTCCTAACTAACAAAAGGGGGCAAAGTGAACAAACACACAAACACACACAACATTTTACAAGAAAAATCAAACCCACACTCTCCTTGTCTCTCTCAAACTCACGGCACACCTCAAACACACAAAAATCCACCTAAAATCTTTTCTACTTGATTTTTCAAAAATCTAAGGTTAGACCACGCTTAGTTTGGTCATTACCCACCTATTCATGTAATCAAATCCAACATGCATTGATAAAAATTTTTCAAGATTTTTCATATGATCCAAAATTCGTTTTTGTGGCTATTTGAGCTAATGCATGTTAATTTTGAGTGTTATGGAAGTATAAACACCATGAAAACCCACCAAAATTAATTTGGTTGTGGTGAATGGGTCACCCAAACCCCACGGCAAAAAGGGGTGTTTGGGGGAGCCATGGTGGTTGATGAATATGCATGTTATTATAGTGTTTGGTTATTTGTTTTATGATGATTTACATAGGTGTTACTACTTGCATGTGTATTTTTCTTTGATTTTGATATTGAGATTGGTTGATCAATAGGGGTAGGATGGAAGTTTGATGTTAGGATATGTTTGGGAAGTCTTAGGATGATGTTTAGTGTTGGTTAGAAGTCTTGGAATCGAGTCTAAGCATGTTTTTGGTATAGTCATTTTTAGGCAGAAACATTTGGTCTATTTTGGAAAAATGATTTTTGTTCCAGGTCTTGAAAACTAAATATAGTGATAGAGGGTTTTTCTAGCTTTAATTTGGTATAAGGTAGAGCCCGTGACTCAAAACGAGCTAAAAGTTATGACATTTTAAAGATCGGGTACCGGGAGACGAGGACTTTCACAATCCGGATTTGTGCAAAGTTTTAGTCAAATCCCGAGGGTCACAAGTATAATTTGGTGAATGATCAAGGGTCAAAACTTGGTCCCTAACCTGTACAAATGAGTCTATATGTTGACTTATGAGTCAAGGAAGTCAAAGGTATTTTTCGTATAGGTCAAAGTGGTCAAAATTGGTCGAAGCGCAATTTCAGCCCGTAAAATGTAGTCGTGGAAATGAGTTGCGTGACGGGTCGTAAAAGTGAAAACTTTTGTTGGACTTAAAAACATGTTATCTACAGGTCATATAGGATTTTTGGAAATTTTGTCAAATTTTATAAGTGTGGTTTAATAAGGTAAAACAGCCCGTACTTTAGTCAAGTACCGGCGAGAACGTGTAAAAATGGACAACGTAGGTTATAAGAACGAATGGAGTAAAATGAATGATACTTGTTGTTTTTGTTTTTGGCGTGAGTTATATTTGTCTTAAGTGACTTATATATATGTATTTTATACAGCACCGTAAGTATTTAAATGAGATTACTCATTACGCGTTATTTGTGATAGGTGTTGAATTACCCGGGCATCCGTAACATCGTCAGTGAACATTCCTCGAACTACCGACTACTTAATATCTAAGGTGTGAATTTATAGCCTCGCTTATATTATTTCAAATTGTTTTACCCGCGAGGGAAATGCATGCTAGTTTTTAAAAAGGAACGTATATCCTGAATGATTGTTAGACCCGAAAGTTGCCTTAGAAATTGTGTTGAGTACCAAAGTTGCAAAAGTCCCTAAATTCATGAACTATTAACTATTGTCTTGCCCTTGCGAAGGGGGAAATAGCCGCTTATGCAATTTGTAGTACTACGGGGTTAACGACCCAATGCTAGCCGAGAAGCTGTACTTATAGTAAGTTCTGCGGTAGATTATTTTGTATGAGAAATAAGGTATAATTGCAACTGATGCCTTTAGAGGGGCACTGGTTTCATCTAAATCATGCCGGTATATTTACGCGGGTGATTGAGTTAACGGATTAGTGTCATGAGCTTAAACACAATTGTCAGTATCCTGATTATAGTTTGTTTGATCGACAAGACTATAAATGATCACGAATGGTTTTTATTATATATACGTTCAAATGGATTGAAAAACCTATGAATTCCACTCAACGTTTTCGTTGACCAAATTTTTGGCATGTATTTCAGGTAACCGCTGAGCAGTAGGATGGAGCATGCATGGGATGGATGTTGTGTGATCGGCTTGGTGTCCGCTTGTTTTTCCCTCCTTTTCTACTTAAACAATTTTTATGTTTAATGTCATGTGGTTGTAAAACTGAAGTTTTTGGGGTTGAGATTCATGGGGACCGAAACGCTAAACTCTGTGCACTTTTTGGGGTTGGAAAAACTGTGGACATGTATTATCTAACAATTTTAAATGTTGAATTTTTAAGATGACGTCTTTTTAGCGTCGTTTGATATCTCTTGTGTGCAATGAATACTGTGTAGCACCCATTGTTGTAGTTCCGCTGCGCATAACAATTGTGGGGGTGTTACAGATTGGTAATCAGAGCCACGAGTTATAGAGAACTAGGTCGTTTTTGAAAATCCTAAACTATAACTTTTGGTGTCGTAAGAAAAGGGTCCAAGCACACACAACTATCCTGCATGGCTCCGGTAAGATTTATTGTTGTATTTATGGCATTTGACGTATACTTTTGAGTAAAGTATGTATGTGGGTAATTATTATATAAGTATGGAATTACTATATGTAGACGTTAAATTTTACGTGAAATATCCGACATCGTAATTTTCATATTTATCATGCATGAGCATCATATTATTACATTTTGGGCATATGTACCACCTTTGCATTGCATTTGCATGCATATATTTATAATTATTGTATAATTACTTATGTACCCTCCGAAATTCGCTGTTATTGCAGGAATGGCCGAGGTACCGCCCAACGATAACGGTAACGATGTACGAGCCCAGGACCCCGACTCAAGGAGAACTACTTGTCCCACGCCTATGCGTACTTCCCATCTGGTTGGTGTACCAGATATCCCCAGAAGAGCCGAAGGTGCAATGAGCGCAAATTCTCTTCATCAAGGCATCCCAAGAATTTGCTGTCCCGGACCGAGGGATTATCATGACGTGCGACGGACTGTGAGAGGTTTGGAAGGATCGATGTGCATGAGGTATGTAGTGGAATCAAGAGTGGTCAGTAGATTCGATGAGAATGACAAGGCGGACGAAAGATTGTTGGAAAGGACTTCGAGAATTGCGTATGATGGGATGATGAACACAAGTGCCATCAACAGTTTGAAATCAATGGTTGCGAATTTAAGTGCTAGTCTTGATCGTGTGAGGGAAGATCAGATGAGGTTGTCGAGGATGCAGAGTTGGGAGCATCGTGTGAGGGATTCATTGCCCCCGGATTGGAGATTCGTGGACGATGTGGAGATGGAGGCGAATGACTTCATGGTTCAGCCGCCTACTGGAGGTGCTTGTATTTCGGTGGGAAGTCAAGTAGCGATTGAGCATGGATCCACATCAGGGATGAGAAAGGAAACAGAATGTGGGCCAGATGAGAAAGGAAAGGGAAAAGTGGATGATGTGGACGAGGACGTGAGTGATGAGGAAACCGAGGACGACGACGAGCCGCCATCCAAGAGGCAGTGTGGATCACCACATGCCTAGTTACTTGTTTTGTATTTTTCTTTGATCATTGTAATAGAACTATTTTAGACCTTGTATGATGGTATTATGACGAGAAACTCAAGTACTTGATGTTTTGTGGTGAATGATTGTAGTGGCATTACTTGTCACGATTTTGGTTAATTATCAATACAATCTATGTTACCTTTCATGATCCGTGATATGTCTTAAATTTGATCTTTTGTGGTGTGAATTGATAAATATTAGTAACTCCGTAGTGATGTGTCGTTGTATGTATTTTATGTCTGGGAAACTTGATATGAATACTTACATTGTTTTTCTATTTTTCTTGTCTTGCAGAAAGAGATATTCGATAAAACAATGCCTCCAAAGTTGACTGCCGATCGTGTTAACAACATGATTCAGGAAGCGATAGCTAATGCGTTGGAAGCAGACCGAGCTGGGAGAAATCAGGATCCAGGAAGGAACGCGGGGAGACAACCAGCCCCGAGAGTGTGTACCTATTCAAGCTTTATGAAGTGCGGTCCTACGCAGTTCCGTGGATCGGGTGGAGCACTAGAACTTAGGCGATGGTTGGAAAAAGTTGAGAGTACGTTTGAAATCAGTGGTTGTGCAGAGGCGGATAAAGTAAAGTTTGCAGCAGCTACATTTCTGGATGATGCGTTAAGCTGGTGGAATACCCAGGTAGCTACGGTGGGATTGGCTGTGGCAAATGCGAGAACGTGGAATGCGACCAAAGCTTTGTTGACAAAGAAGTTCTGCCCAGAGGAGGAATTGGGGAAATTGGAGGACGAACTGAGACACTTGACCTTAAGGAACAACGATATAGCTGCTTACACCAGGAGATTCAATGAGTTAAGTCTTTTGTGTCCGGACATATTTGCCAATGACGCCAAGAAAATGAAGCAGTATATTAAGGGTTTATCTAGCAACATCAAGGGTGAAACAACTTCGTCGAAACCTGGAACGTTTGACGAAGCGGTTCAAATGGCACACGCTTTGATGGACGTTAAGCTTCAGGATAAGCAGAATTACATTGTTGAGGGTAACAAAAGAAAATGGGAGGCAGCACAAGGTAATCAATCCCAAGGCCAGAACCGAGGAGGAAACCGAAACAACCAAGGGCCGAACCGTAATCAGCAGTTTAATCAGAGAAGGAATGAAGGAATGAGGGCCGTGACAAACCCTAGAGGTGTGAAAGTGAATCCCCATTGTGGAAAGTGCAACTTGTATCATGTTGGAAACTGCCCGCAGGCATGCGGCAAGTGTGGAAAGGCAGGTCATAGGACTGCTAGTTGTCGAATGGGAGGAGTAGCCACTGGGGCTAATACTATCAGGAGGAGAGGATGTTATAGCTGTGGAGAAAGGGGGCATGTGCAAGCAAATTGCCCGAAGACAGGGAATAGACGGGGAGGAAATAATGCGGCAGCTGTGTATCAAGTGGGAACTGCTGATAAACCACAAGGTCCCAATGTGGTTACCGGTACGTTTTTGCTAGACGCTTGTTATGCTAGTATTTTATTTGATTCTGGCTCCGACAAGAGTTTTGTAGACGTTAGATTTAGTCGTCATATCGATAGAGAACCGGTATTGTTAACGACTAGTTATAATGTTGAATTAGCCGATGGAAAAATTGTTAGTACGAATTCTATACTGAAAGGGTGTACCTTGAAGTTAGGAAACTACGCTTTTAAAATCGACTTGATGCCTATAGAGCTAGGATCGTTTGACGTGATTGTGGGAATGGATTGGCTAATGGCGCATAGTGCTACAATCGTCTGTGGTGAGAGATTGGTGCAGATTCCGCTGAGGAATAGGGTTTTGACGGTAAAGGGAGACGAATGCACTTCTCGTTTGAAGGTGATTTCGTGTTTGAAGATGATGAAGTACGTAGAGAGCGGATGCGATGTGTTTTTGGCACAGGTTTCGAGCGATGGTGATGTAGAGGCGAGAATTGAAGAGGTACCAATTATTCGCGAGTATCCGGACGTTTTTCCAGACGAGTTGCCAGGTTTACCGCCTAACCGTGAGGTCGAGTTTCGAATTGATTTAGTGCCAGGAGCTGCACCGGTTGCACGTGCACCTTATCGCTTAGCACCATCTGAGTTAAAGGAGTTATCGGATCAATTGAAGGAATTGATGGACAAAGGATTTATTAGGCCGAGCTCATCACCTTGGGGAGCGCCAGTGTTGTTCGTAAAGAAGAAGGATGGTTCGTTTAGAATGTGTATTGACTATAGAGAACTCAATAAGCTGACGGTTAAGAATCGGTACCCATTACCGAGGATTGATGATTTGTTCGATCAATTGCAAGGTTCCAGTGTATACTCAAAGATCGATTTAAGATCAGGGTATCATCAACTGCGTGTAAGAGAGGAGGATATTCCTGTAACTGCCTTTCGTACGCGGTATGGACACTTTGAATTTCGAGTGATGCCGTTTGGGTTGACTAACGCGCCTGCTGTATTCATGGATCTTATGAATCGCGTGTGCAAGCCGTATCTAGATAAGTTTGTTATTGTTTTCATCGACGACATACTTATTTACTCTAAGAGTAAGGAGGAGCACGAGAAGCACCTAAGAAAGATTTTGGAGTTGTTAAGGAAGGAGAAGCTGTATGCAAAATTCTCTAAGTGTGAGTTTTGGTTGGAATCAGTGCAGTTTCTAGGTCATGTGATTGATAGTGAGGGAGTTCGTGTAGATCCTGCTAAGATCGAAGCGATCAGGGAATGGTCAGCACCGACGACGCCGACTGAAGTTCGACAATTTTTGGGTTTAGCTGGGTATTATCGAAGGTTTATTGAAGGATTTTCGTTGATTGCGAAACCATTAACGCGGCTTACCGAGAAGAATAGGGTGTATGAATGGGGAAATGAGGAAGAGCTTGCTTTCGAAACGCTCAAGGATAAGTTATGTTCCGCGCCGATTTTATCATTGCCTGAGGGAACCGAAGATTTCGTAGTGTATTGTGATGCGTCTCGTAAGGGTTACGGAGCAGTGTTAATGCAACGTGAGAAGGTGATAGCTTACGCGTCGAGGCAATTAAGGAAGAACGAGGAGAACTACACGACGCACGATTTGGAATTAGGAGCGGTAGTTTTTGCGTTGAAGTTGTGGAGACACTATCTGTATGGGACAAAGTGTGTTGTATTCACTGATCACAAGAGTTTGCAGCACATTTTAGATCAAAAGGAGTTGAATATGCGACAAAGACGATGGGTTGAACTATTGAGTGATTACGACTGTGAAATTCGCTATCACCCTGGGAAGGCGAATGTTGTAGCGGATGCATTGAGTAGGAAAGAACGGGAGAAACCTTTGAGGGTTAGAGCTTTAGTGATGAGTGAGAGCGTTGACTTAACCGAAACCATACTGAAGGCTCAGGAGAGAGGATTGATGAAAGGGAATGTTGAAGCCGAGAATTTGGGACGAATGTTGAAACCTATTTTCGTGATTAGGTCTGACGGAATAAGATATTTTGAGAATCGAATTTGGTTACCATTGTGTCCATCTGAGGAAGGAAAGCCTGGAGTTCGAGAATTGGTTATGAATGAGTCGCATAAGTCGAAGTATTCGATACATCCTGGATCGGATAAGATGTACCACGACCTGAAGAAAGCTTATTGGTGGCCGAATATGAAGGCAGATATTGCTCGTTACGTCAGTAAGTGTTTGACTTGCGCAAAGGTTCAGGCAGAACATAAGAAACCATCTGGATTGTTGGTACAACCGGAAATCCCAGAATGGAAATGGGAGAAAATCGCAATGGATTTTGTGACGGGTTTACCTAGGACTCCTAGTGGATGCGATATGATATGGGTAATTGTGGACAGGTTGACGAAATCTGCTCATTTCTTACCTATGAAGAAGACGGACAGCATGGAAAGACTCGCCAGCGTGTACGTGAAAGAGATCGTCTGTAGACATGGAGTGCCGTTATCGATCATTTCGGATCGCGATAGTAGATTTACGTCGGAATTTTGGAGATCGCTTCAACGTGCGATGGGCACTGAACTGAGTTTAAGCACGGCTTATCACCCGGAAACTGACGGCCAGAGTGAACGAACGATTCAAACGATGGAGGACATGCTCCGAGCGTGCGTGATTGATTTTGGAGGAAGTTGGGAACGCCACTTGCCTCTAGTGGAGTTTTCGTACAATAATAGTTATCATGCGAGTATCAAAGCAGCACCGTTCGAAGCATTGTATGGAAGGAAGTGTAGATCGCCCGTGTGTTGGAGTGAAGTAGGGGAAAGTCAATTGACTGGACCCGAAATGGTTTTAGAAACGACAGAGAAGATCGTGCAGATCAAGAACCGACTACTTGCTGCGAGAAGCCGACAGAAAAGTTATGCTGATAACCGAAGGAAACCGTTGGAGTTTGAAGTTGGAGATATGGTTATGCTCAAGGTATCGCCATGGAAGGGTGTAATTCGTTTTGGAAAGAAAGGAAAGTTGAGTCCGAGGTATATTGGACCGTTTAAGATCGTTGAACGAATTGGACCAGTAGCGTACAAGTTAGAATTGCCGACCGAGCTTAGTGCTATTCATGACACGTTCCACGTATCGAACCTGAAGAAGAGTTTGGCGGACAAGGAATTGGTGATTCCTTTGGACGAGATTCGACTAGACGACAAAATGCACTTTGTGGAAGAACCTGTGGAAATTATGGACCGGGAGGTCAAGCGGTTGAAGCATAGTAGGATTCCCATTGTGAAGGTCCGATGGAATTCTAAGCGTGGACCGGAATACACCTGGGAACGTGAGGACTTTTTCAAGGAAAGGTATCCTCATTTGTTCCAGTAGACGAAATGTGAGCCCAAGAAGAGGCGAGCGCCGGGACGTCGCTCTCTTTAAGGAGGGGTGGATGTGACACCCTAGAATCGAGGTCATTAACGATACCCTAAATTACGCTAATTTTTGAAATTTTTATTAAATTTTAATTTCTATAATTATAAGTATTTTGGTTAGAGCCGATGTTCGAGGTTATAATTTTTACGGTTGACGTTTTAAGAAGGACGATGACGATTACGATCCCGGGGGATGCCCAATTTTATATAATTTTTGACGATTTATCGATAATGTAATTTTTCGAGAATTTTATTTACGGTTCGTGTTAAGTTGAGTCGTGTGAGTTTTATAGCCTTCCAAGTACATTTAAAGTATCCCAAAAATATTTTGGAGCATTCGGGAAGATTTCCGACTCCCGTAAAATTTTCAAAATTGACAAATGAGCCAAACCCGCAAAGTTTTGAGGTTGTTTTCTATTTAAGGACAAAAGAAACCCAATATTGCACTTAGGTCCCTCCTAACTAACAAAAGGGGGCAAAGTGAACAAACACACAAACACACACAACATTTTACAAGAAAAATCAAACCCACACTCTCCTTGTCTCTCTCAAACTCACGGCACACCTCAAACACACAAAAATCCACCTAAAATCTTTTCTACTTGATTTTTCAAAAATCTAAGGTTAGACCACGCTTAGTTTGGTCATTACCCACCTATTCATGTAATCAAATCCAACATGCATTGATAAAAATTTTTCAAGATTTTTCATATGATCCAAAATTCGTTTTTGTGGCTATTTGAGCTAATGCATGTTAATTTTGAGTGTTATGGAAGTATAAACACCATGAAAACCCACCAAAATTAATTTGGTTGTGGTGAATGGGTCACCCAAACCCCACGGCAAAAAGGGGTGTTTGGGGGAGCCATGGTGGTTGATGAATATGCATGTTATTATAGTGTTTGGTTATTTGTTTTATGATGATTTACATAGGTGTTACTACTTGCATGTGTATTTTTCTTTGATTTTGATATTGAGATTGGTTGATCAATAGGGGTAGGATGGAAGTTTGATGTTAGGATATGTTTGGGAAGTCTTAGGATGATGTTTAGTGTTGGTTAGAAGTCTTGGAATCGAGTCTAAGCATGTTTTTGGTATAGTCATTTTTAGGCAGAAACATTTGGTCTATTTTGGAAAAATGATTTTTGTTCCAGGTCTTGAAAACTAAATATAGTGATAGAGGGTTTTTCTAGCTTTAATTTGGTATAAGGTAGAGCCCGTGACTCAAAACGAGCTAAAAGTTATGACATTTTAAAGATCGGGTACCGGGAGACGAGGACTTTCACAATCCGGATTTGTGCAAAGTTTTAGTCAAATCCCGAGGGTCACAAGTATAATTTGGTGAATGATCAAGGGTCAAAACTTGGTCCCTAACCTGTACAAATGAGTCTATATGTTGACTTATGAGTCAAGGAAGTCAAAGGTATTTTTCGTATAGGTCAAAGTGGTCAAAATTGGTCGAAGCGCAATTTCAGCCCGTAAAATGTAGTCGTGGAAATGAGTTGCGTGACGGGTCGTAAAAGTGAAAACTTTTGTTGGACTTAAAAACATGTTATCTACAGGTCATATAGGATTTTTGGAAATTTTGTCAAATTTTATAAGTGTGGTTTAATAAGGTAAAACAGCCCGTACTTTAGTCAAGTACCGGCGAGAACGTGTAAAAATGGACAACGTAGGTTATAAGAACGAATGGAGTAAAATGAATGATACTTGTTGTTTTTGTTTTTGGCGTGAGTTATATTTGTCTTAAGTGACTTATATATATGTATTTTATACAGCACCGTAAGTATTTAAATGAGATTACTCATTACGCGTTATTTGTGATAGGTGTTGAATTACCCGGGCATCCGTAACATCGTCAGTGAACATTCCTCGAACTACCGACTACTTAATATCTAAGGTGTGAATTTATAGCCTCGCTTATATTATTTCAAATTGTTTTACCCGCGAGGGAAATGCATGCTAGTTTTTAAAAAGGAACGTATATCCTGAATGATTGTTAGACCCGAAAGTTGCCTTAGAAATTGTGTTGAGTACCAAAGTTGCAAAAGTCCCTAAATTCATGAACTATTAACTATTGTCTTGCCCTTGCGAAGGGGGAAATAGCCGCTTATGCAATTTGTAGTACTACGGGGTTAACGACCCAATGCTAGCCGAGAAGCTGTACTTATAGTAAGTTCTGCGGTAGATTATTTTGTATGAGAAATAAGGTATAATTGCAACTGATGCCTTTAGAGGGGCACTGGTTTCATCTAAATCATGCCGGTATATTTACGCGGGTGATTGAGTTAACGGATTAGTGTCATGAGCTTAAACACAATTGTCAGTATCCTGATTATAGTTTGTTTGATCGACAAGACTATAAATGATCACGAATGGTTTTTATTATATATACGTTCAAATGGATTGAAAAACCTATGAATTCCACTCAACGTTTTCGTTGACCAAATTTTTGGCATGTATTTCAGGTAACCGCTGAGCAGTAGGATGGAGCATGCATGGGATGGATGTTGTGTGATCGGCTTGGTGTCCGCTTGTTTTTCCCTCCTTTTCTACTTAAACAATTTTTATGTTTAATGTCATGTGGTTGTAAAACTGAAGTTTTTGGGGTTGAGATTCATGGGGACCGAAACGCTAAACTCTGTGCACTTTTTGGGGTTGGAAAAACTGTGGACATGTATTATCTAACAATTTTAAATGTTGAATTTTTAAGATGACGTCTTTTTAGCGTCGTTTGATATCTCTTGTGTGCAATGAATACTGTGTAGCACCCATTGTTGTAGTTCCGCTGCGCATAACAATTGTGGGGGTGTTACAAGTAAAATGCAATGGTATAGTTTCCTCAAGGGTATCATATGTCAATGGATTGAAGCACAACCTCATCAACATAAGTCAACTTTGTGAGGCAAAGTATCTGGTGCTATTTGATGAAAGAAAAGGTACAATCTTCAAATTCAATCATGAAATTGTGATGATTGCTCCTAGAGTCAAAGATGTTTATGTCATGAACATGAACTCTACTCAGGAGACGTGCTTCTTTGCTAAATCTTCCAATACTACCAACTGGCTTTTGCATAAGAGGCTCTCACATCTCAGTTTCAAAACAATAACTCTGCTGGCAAAACAAAATCTTGTTATTGGTCTTCCTTCACTTGTCTATTCCAAAGACAAACCATGCTCATCATGTGAAAAAGGGAAGCACCATAGGGCCAGTTTCAAAATAAAGCAAACTTTCTCAATCAAATAAAGTCTTCATTTGCTTCACATGGACTTATTTGGCCCAATATCACCTAGGGCCATTTGCCATGAAAATATACACTTGTCATTGTTGATGAGTACTCTAGGTACACCTGGGAATATTTTCTGACAAAGAAAAGCCATGCACCAGATGCCATTATGTCTTTCATCAAAAGAGTTGAAAATCAAAATGACACTCATGTCAAATAATTTAGAACTGATAATGGCACTGAATTCAGAAATCAAACTCTGATCAAATTCTGTGATGATAAAGGAATTTCCCAAAATTTCTCATCTCCTTACACACCTGAACAAAATGGTTTGGCTGAAAGAAGGAACAGAACTTTAATTGAAGCAGCAAGGACAATGCTTGCTGGATCTGCTCTTTCTAAGCATTTTTTGAATGATGTTGTAGCCACTGCTTGCTACACTCAAAATAGATCCATCATTGTGAAGAGACACATGAAGACTCCCTATGAAGTCTTCAGGGGGAGACTTCCAAACATTTCATTCTTACATGTGTTTGGGTGTCTAGTATTCATTCACAATCACAAGGATCACCTTGGAAAGTTTGATGAAAAAACTGATGATGGTTACTTCCTTGGTTACTCTCTAGTATCTAAAGCATACAGAGTCTTCAACACAAGAAGAAAATGTATTGAAGAAACCTATCACATCACATTCAATGAAAGTTTTGAAGCTCTCAAATTTACAAATCCATCAGATGATGAACTTCATATTCATGAATCTCACAATTATCCATCTGATGAACTTCAACATTATGAGCCTTCTCAAAGATATCAAACAAGCAACTCAGTCCCTCATATTGATCCATTTGAAGATATGACAAGTCCTACAAAAGGAAATCCTTCAGTATCACATACTGATGGCTGTTAATCAAATAATGATCAGTCTCAAAATGATCAAAATGATCAGCAAAGCAACACAAATGACCAAAATGGTCAATTTCAAAACAATCAGCATGCTGACACACATGATCAAAATGATCAATCATATGAAGCTGCTGATGAACAATCTGAGCACCTTGCTTAAAGCTCTCCTACCATCTCTAGGGAATTAGGTCTTGGATGTGATGCTTCTGACCAAGAATGAAGCCCTTCATTGATTGAACCTTTGTCCATTGAATATCTTTCAGTAGACACTAGAGATAATCCAAGTCCAAGTCCATGTCATGGACTTCCATGCTCTCGCTCTAATCATCATACCAGTTCCTATTCTCCAGCTCCACAAAAATCTTGGACTAAAAATAGTCATATTGTAACACCCCGCTCCGAAAAGAGTCAAAGTGCTACTACTATGGTGTCACATCATATACATCAAATTTTAAAAGGGCTAAAATGAAACTTTTATTAAATCCAAAATACTTAAAGTAATATCTTAATAACCAGAAATCCCCAAAACAACGGGGTCCAAAATGCAAAGTATCAAATCATAAATTGTCTTAAGATTTATTAAAAACTTGGGTGAATCTAGGTAAGTCCAAACTCTCTCAATGCCCCGTCTCCCGCTTAATACCTGCCGCATGGAGAAAGAAACGGCTGAGCAAAACGCCTAGCGAACGAATACAACAAATATGGTTTAAAGTAAAAGAGATAACAATAATGAAGATATCACAAGGTATGAACATAAGGATGATTAAGTGGATGAATAAAAAGGGTTAATGAAAGACAAGAATAGCCCACGAGCACACATAACAAATCACATATCCAAATCAACCAAATAATCATATATGTGTACTAGGATTGCGACTCCTATGTACCAAAGTGACGGCGTGTAATGCACACACAAACCTATCACATTAAATCAAATCATATCATATCAAACAAATACCTAGGATGCATCCATACGCTCCCTGCAAAACAAATGTCAATAGCACGTGCACTAGCTCATGACTAGCACCCACACTCACAATAATATAATAATTATGTGCACCAAAAGGGAACGCCGGGGATCTAATCACACCGCCTCAGTTAGTGTCATGTCACCGGTGCATCATATGACATGGTCATGGTACCCCCATGACTAGATACAAAATATGGCTCAGGCTTAAGGGTTCATTTCAATGGCATAACAACTAGGAAAAATATAAGTATTCAAATGGGGAACATTTAAAGGCATAACAATAACGGAATCATAACAAGGCAAAGAATTTAAGGATCATATCAAAACAGAAACCAAGGATGTGGGAACATAGCAATGGCATAGGGATTTATCAAATGGAGTTGTGTAAGAAAGAGTAAAAGAGTGTTCTTTAATAAAGAACCGAATATCCGTACCTTAAAAGCACAAACAAGTCACGGAATCGTATACAAAGCAACAAGTCCTATTCCCTGTCACCAAGGCTAAAAGATACATAAAAATATGTCTTACATACTGTTCTAGAACAAAAGATTACAAGGTTTCATGATTCGGTGATTCAAAACCCTAATTATACACTTTCCCAAAACCCGTCATTTAGGGACTATTTTAGAAGATCCGACTGTAAAACCATTTTCCAAAACCATACTCACTGATTAAAGTCCATATTTGAAAAATACATTCGAAGTAGATAGTTTTAGACCCCGGATTCACTCAAAAAGCTATCCCGAGGCTCAAGATATGACTCTTACAAGATGCCTCATTTTCTGATTTTTAAGGACTGTTTTCAAAGATCGACACGGTAACCATAGTTCCAAACCACTTCAAAACATTTTAAGACCTGTTATGAAAACTTGATTCATTGTAGATGGTATTAGGATTTTGAAACTCTTAAAAAGATGTTATAAAACCCGTTTTACCGCCCTTACAAGATCACCCAAAATCTGGACAGCCCTTAGTTATTATTACGTACGAGCCGGTTTAATGATCTAGACCACCATAGGTTAGCTAGATCTTTATAAAAACTTTATAAAACTATATTAGAACATATTTAGGCTGGTCTAAAACAAGATCTAACATACAAAAATGTTTTTAAGGTATTGAATCACCAAAACACATTTTTAGGGTTTCAAAACCCTAGAAATCATGTTTATGCATTAAATCAAAATATAAGAAAGCCATAAAGGTGACATAGGATTATAAGGACTTGCATGGAATGTGTATAATGATATGGTAATCACTATACACACAAAATAATAATAATGGATGTTTAGTAACAAGAATGAAGGTTTAAAAAGGAGAAGGATCAAGAACAGCCTTAAGGTTTTAAGGTTTTCTTAACAATGGAGATGAGAGGAGATTTTGGTAGAGTTTAGGCAAGGTGAAAAGTGTTTGTTGTGTGTTTTAGGCCTGCCATGGGGTGACTTTATATAGCAAAATTCTATTTTAGTTAAAAGCTTGAAATAAGGAATAACATTAACTAGGTTTTTCAATCCTTGAAACATATGTTACATCTTTACATTAAAACACATTAAAAATCATCAAAATCATTCCTAAAACCTTCAAAATTTCGTGTGTTTTAGTCAATAATAGGGAAGGAGTTTTCATCTCAATTTTAATGCCATTATAACATACCAAAAAGTTACCTTTTTCCCATTTTAACAAGTCTTACAAAAAGTGTACATTTAACAAAGTGTGCTTTTTTTTAAACAAAGATAACCTAAGTATTAAAATACTTAATCACATTAGTTTAAGAATGTCCATTTATACTTAGTCTTTATTTAAAGTATAGGTTATAAGATAATTTGATAAAAAGGTTTCATAATCTAAGTCTTATTTATTTAATACTTATGAAAGAATTAAACTATGCTTTAAATTATATAAAACTTACATAAAACTCTCAAATTCATATAAAATGTTCAAATATCATACTTTATTCAAAATTTCTGTTTTATAAAAATGCGGGTTTACAACTCTTCCCTTCTAAAAATAAAATTTCGTCCTCGAAATTAAAATGGTGGTTAAGGGTTTTAAAATTCCTCCTCTCTAAAAGAAAATTTTCGGCCTCGAAATTGGAATAACACGATTAATCGAAAACGAATACGAAAACGTACGAATCAGATCGAATGAATTCGAAACAGACAAAGTGGCGATAGATGAAATCATCTTACACATAACACTTGCAGAATATGCACGGAAGTAATGTTAATGGAAAGGAATCACAAAGTGTTTGCACAAATCGAAGGGATATCAAAAGAAAATAAACTAAGAAATTCTTGGAATCGTACCTAATGACTTTTCATCTTCATCACCGCTTCCATCTTTCCCAGGGCAATCCTTAATCCTATGTTCAGTCGACCCACAACGAAAACATGCCCCAGATATCTTATAGCATGTCCTTCCAGAATGAAGCCTTCCACAAGCTTGGCACGATGGTCCTGAATGACCCTTTTGACCATCCCCTTTGTTGTTATGAGTCACTGGTCTAATACGGTCCCCCTCACGGTTTCTCTTATTCAGCCCCGACCTCTCACGATGAATTTCATAGTTCCTTACAGCATCAGCCACCGCCGCCACATCCGTGAAATCCAGGTTCACAAGGTTGTTCCCAACTTGATCGTTGAGAGCCCATTTGAACCTCTGTGCCTGCTCCTCTTGTGTACCCGCCTTTGTCCCTAAGAAACTTGCCAGTCTCAAGAACCGTTTCATAAAGTCCCCAGTAAGCTCTCCCTCCTTCTGCCTAATATTGTGGTATTCCCGCTCGTATCTCTGTTGCTCTGACTTAGGGAAGTATTGCAAGAAAAAGGCATCTCGGAAGTTTTCCCAAGACATAGTTAGCACATAGTCATCACCTCCTTTGGCCTGCTTGTAGGCCTTCCACCAGTTCAGAGAGTCACCCTCTAACTTGTAGCTAGCTAACCTAGCCTTATACTGATCTCTACAATCCAACACTTCGAACAACTTCTCAATGTGTGCAATCCAGTTCTCAGCATCGACTGGATTAGAAGCAACACTAAAGGAACGAGGTTTTTGCTTGCCAAACCTTTCCAACCATGTATGCATTGTAGGAGTTTGGTCATTGCTTCCGCTAGCAGTATTCTGGCGAATTTGGTTGGTAATTTCAATAGTGAGGCCAGGAATTAGTGCAGAAACGGCTAGTTGCACTGCCTCGTCAAACGCGGGACCGGAAAAGACGGGAGAATTCTGACGTGTGTTCACCATCTGAGATATAAACGAATTAGTGGTGACAAAAAAAAATAAAGTTTATAAAATAAAATGCACATATACAAAGAAAGTGATAATATCAGAGTATGAAGAAGACGTCATTGTTCGGGCCATCATAGTTAGGAAGCCATTCTATAAACTTTTGGGGAGCGAGGGCACTTTAAATCGTAAACCCAACCACTCAGCCAAGACGTAATATCGAGATGGAACATCCTAATACGAAGCTCCCTACTAACATGACAAATTCCACGAAAACGAATACGTATCGAAAATAGCATAAATATCAAAGTACGCATGGAAGCCTAATCTACCCAATCCTCACAGGTCAATCCTAGGTCGTAGACGCTCTGATACCATAATTGTAACACCCCGCTCCGAAAAGAGTCAAAGTGCTACTACTATGGTGTCACATCAGATACATCAAATTTTAAAAGGGCTAAAATGAAACTTTTATTAAATCCAAAATACTTAAAGTAATATCTTAATAACCAGAAATCCCCAAAACAACGGGGTCCAAAATGCAAAGTATCAAATCATAAATTGTCTTAAGATTTATTAAAAACTTGGGTGAATCTAGGTAAGTCCAAACTCTCTCAATGCCCCGTCTCCCGCTTAATACCTGCCGAATGGAAAAAGAAACGGCTGAGCAAAACGCCTAGCGAACGGATACAACAAATATGGTTTAAAGTAAAAGAGATAACAATAATGAAGATATCACAAGGTATGAACATAAGGATGATTAAGTGGATGAATAAAAAGGGTTAATGAAAGACAAGAATAGCCCACGAGCACACATAACAAATCACATATCCAAATCAACCAAATAATCATATATGTGTACTAGGATTGCGACTCCTATGTACCAAAGTGACGGCGTGTAATGCACACACAAACCTATCACATTAAATCAAATCATATCATATCAAACAAATACCTAGGATGCATCCATACGCTCCCTGCAAAACAAATGTCAATAGCACGTGCACTAGCTCATGACTAGCACCCGCACTCACAATAATATAATAATTATGTGCACCAAAAGGGAACGCCGGGGATCTAATCACACCGCCCCATTTAGTGTCATGTCACCGGTGCATCATATGACATGGTCATGGTACCCCCATGACTAGATACAAAATATGGCTCGGGCTTAAGGGTTCATTTCAAAGGCATAACAACTAGGAAAAATATAAGTATTCAAATGGGGAACATATAAAGGCATAACAATAACGGAATCATAACAAGGCAAAGAATTTAAGGATCATATCAAAACAGAAACCAAGGATGTGGGAACATAGCAATGGCATAGTGATTTATCAAATGGAGTTGTGTAAGAAAGAGTAAAAGAGTATTCTTTAATAAAGAACCGAATATCCGTACCTTAAAAGCACAAACAAGTCACGGAATCGTATACAAAGCAACAAGTCCTATTACCGTGTCACCAAGGCTAAAAGATACATAAAAATATGTCTTACATACTGTTCTAGAACAAAAGATTACAAGGTTTCATGATTCGGTGATTCAAAACCCTAATTATACACTTTCCCAAAACCCGTCATTTAGGGACTGTTTTAGAAGATCCGACTGTAAAACCATTTTCCAAAACCATACTCACTGTTTAAAGTCCATATTTGAAAAATACATTCGAAGTAGATAGTTTTAGACCCCGGATTCACTCAAAAAGCTATCCCGAGGCTCAAGATATGACTCTTACAAGATGACTCATATTCTGATTTTTAAGGACTGTTTTCAAAGATCGACACGGTAACCATAGTTCCAAACCACTTCAAAACATTTTAAGACCTGTTATGAAAACTTGATTCATTGTATATGGTTTTAGGATTTTGAAACTCTTAAAAAGATGTTATAAAACCCGTTTTACCGCCCTTACAAGATCACCCAAAATCTGGACATCCCATAGTTATTATTACGTATGAGCCGGTTTAATGATCTAGACCACCATAGGTTAGCTAGATCTTTATAAAAACTTTATAAAACTATATTAGAACATATTTAGGCTGGTATAAAACAAGATCTAACATACAAAAATGTTTTTAAGGTATTGAATCACCAAAACACATTTTTAGGGTTTCAAAACCCTAGAAATCATGTTTATGCATTAAATCAAAATATAAGAAAGCCATAAAGGTGACATAGGATTATAAGGACTTACATGGAATGTGTATAATGATATGGTAATCACTATACACACAAAATAATAATAATGGATGTTTAGTAACAAGAATGAAGGTTTAAAAAGGAGAAGGATCAAGAACAGCCTTAAGGTTTTAAGGTTTTCTTAACAATGGAGATGAGAGGAGATTTTGGTAGAGTTTAGGCAAGGTGAAAAGTGTTTGTTGTGTGTTTTAGGCCTGCCATGGGGTGACTTTATATAGCAAAATTCTATTTTAGTTAAAAGCTTGAAATAAGGAATAACATTAACTAGGTTTTTCAATCCTTGAAACATATATTACATCTTTACATTAAAACACATTAAAAATCATCAAAATCATTCCTAAAACCTTCAAAATTTCGTGTGTTTTAGTCAATAATAGGGAAGGAGTTTCATCTCAATTTTAATGCCATTATAACATACCAAAAAGTTACCTTTTTCCCATTTTAACAAGTCTTACAAAAAGTGTACATTTAACAAAGTGTGTACTTTTTTTTAAACAAAGATAACCTAAGTCTTAAAATATTTAATCACATTAGTTTAAGAATGTCCACTTATACTTTGTCTTTATTTAAAGTATAGGTTATAAGATAATTTGATAAAAAGGTTTCATAATCTAAGTCTTATTTATTTAATACTTATGAAAGAATTAAACTATGCTTTAAATTATATAAAACTTACATAAAACTCTCAAATTCATATAAAATGTTCAAATATCATACTTTATTCAAAATTTCCGTTTTATAAAATGCGGGTTTTACACGTATACAGCTGGTGAACATAATAGGCAATCCTGGTGAAGGTAGAGTCATTAGATCTATGGCAAAGAAAATGAGTGCTGCTTCATCTAGAGAATGCCTCTATGCAAATTTTCTCTTAGAAATTGAACCTATAAAGGTTTCTTAAGCACTCACACACCCTGGATGGGTGGATGCCATGCAAGAGGAACTTAATCAATTTGAAAGAAATGAAGTCTGGAAATTGGTTCCTCTTCCACATGGTAAATCAACCACTGGCACCAAATGGGTTTACAAGCTCAAAAAAGGTGAAACCAATGTGGTGAAAAAAAACAAAGCTAGGCTGGTGGCCCAAGGATTCAATCAAGAGCCTGGTGTTGATTTTGATCAAACCTTTGCTCTAGTTGAACGTATGGAAGCCATACGAATCTTCCTTTCTTATGCCACTTACATGAACTTCATCATCTACCAAATGGATTTCAAAAGTACATTTCTAAATAGTGACCTAAAAGAAGAAGTTTATGTTACTCATCCTCCTGGCTTTGAGAGTAGTAAATACCCAAATCATGTCTACAAGCTTTACAAAGCTTTGTATGGACTGAAGCAAGCTCCAAGAGCATGGTATGAAACTCCCTCAACATTTCTCATTAAACATAAGTTTGTCAGAGGAAAAATAGATAACACCTTGTTTATCTTTAAATCTAAAACTTATACCATTCTGGTACAAATTTATGTGGATGGCATAATCTTTGGTTCTACAAGCTTGAAACTTTGCAAACAATTTCCCAAGCTTATGACCAGCAAGTTTGAGATGAGTATGATGGGAGAACTCCCATACTTCCTTGGTCTTCAGATTAAACAATATTTCCAAGGCATCTCCATCAATCAAGAAAAATATGTCAAGGATCTGTTGAACAAGTATGATATCAATTGTGCTTCAGTGAAGAGTCCAATGGTACCCCCTAACAACTTAGGAACTGATCTCAATGGACAATCAGTCAATGAGACTCAGTATAGAGGTATGATTGGGTCACTCATGTACTTAACTGCAAGCAGGCCTGACATTCAATTCTCTACATGCCTTTGTGCAAGATACCAAGCAGATCCAAAGGAATCACACCTTACTGCTGTAAAGAGAATCTTCAGATACCTAAAAGGTACACCAAGTCTAGGTATTTGGTACCCCAAATCCTCAGGTTTTGATCTAAGCGGAATTTAGATTCTGACTATGCTGGATGCAACTTGGACAGAAAAAGCACTTCTGGTGCCTGCCAATTGCTAGGTGGCAAACTTGTATGTTGGAGTGCTAAAAAGCAACAAACAGTTGCCATGTCTTCAACAGAAGCTGAATATGTGGCAGCTGCTGGATTTTGTGCCAATGTTCTTTGGATGAAAAACTAACTGGCTGATTATGACATAGACTATGAAAAGGTACCAATCCTTTGTGATAACACTAGTGCTATTGGAATATCCAACAATCCATTCCTTCACTCAAGAACAAAACATATTGATATCCGATATCACTTTATCGGAGATTACATTATGAAAGGGGACACTGAATTACATTTCATCCCCACTCAGTATCAAATGGCTGATATCTTAACCAAACCACTAGATGAACTAAATTTCAAAAGATTGATAATGGATCTTGGTATGCTGAACATTGATGATACAAAACTTGAACCTTCAGCATTCACTAAAGAAGCTTGAAGGTTTAGCATTTCATAAAAGATATTGATTATTATCAAGTAGTAGTGTCTGAGTAAAGGAGTGTGCAATGTCATGTGTCTATTTCACTTTATGTGATTGTGTATATGATGTTTTGTCGCCTTATCTGATTCACTAAAGCTAAACAAATGATCACCAGTCATCAAAAGGTTCCTTCAGCAATGCTGGAAAAAATTTAAATACAACTGAGTAGCTAGGCCTGAGTAGAGGAGCGTGCAATGTTATATGTCTTGTTCACTTATGTGAACATGTATATGGGGTTTTGTCGCCTCATCTGACGCACTGAAGCTCACAAGTATTGCCATCAGCTTCAGCATATCTGAGCAACAGCATTTAAAACCTATCAATCATGTGATTCAAAGGAGTTAATGGCATTAAATTTCTTCAGAATAAATACAAAACATTCTTTCAAAAGGTGTCAATTGTTTATCTAGGAAATATCAAGCGTCCATATAATAGTCAACAACTTTTAAACACAATGAGGCGTTTCACTGTTCAAAGCAACAGAAAATCATCACTTTTTCAGAACATTAATGAGAGAGTTTGTGCCATTTGTATAAAAGAAACCCTAAAAGTTTCATTGTCTTTTTAAAGGTTTTACAAACTTTGTAAAATCAGTTTAAAAGTGTTTACATATATATCTTTTGAAGATTGAAGATTCATATCTTTTGCAAAAGCTTTTAAAAAAACACACACAACTCTCTCTCTCTTTCAAAAGAAAACAAACACAGCAAACATCAATGGCTTCTGAATCATCTTCAAAACCACAAGAGGTTGAGATCACCGTCAATCCTTCCATCCATGTTAACTATCCCATTGAGGACATATTCTTTAAACCCAACAACCTTACCTTGATCAAACCAGAAACCCTAACATATGAACCTGGAAAGAAGTACTAAAATTTTTATCCAAATGTGTGATTCGTGATGCCTTGTTCAAGGATCCAGGGGTGATGTTTGAAAATGTGTTAAAAGAATTTTGGTTCACGGCACAAGGGTCAAAGAACAAGAAATCTATTGAGTTTGATTCTATAACTTTAGGTATTCATGAGAAAATAAGTTTAAAGTTGTTTAGAAGGATTTTAGGGTTAAACTATTTGGAGGACTATAAAGAGTATGAGGCTGTACCCAATGATTTCTCTATTGTCAAATCATTTTTTAAAGGAATTGGGTACACTGAAGAGATTTGTGATAAGGGTGGGTTGAAGAGAAGTTGCTTACCACCTAAGTGGAAACTTTTGATGTCAATCTTAATTGAGTGTCTAGGTGGGAAAACTGGAAGGCTTGATCAAATCAACCAAAAGGATGGCCTGATTTTATATTGTCTGGCAAAGGGTATAAAAGCTTATTTTGGAAAATTAATCATTGAGGATCTCCATGGAAAAATGGAGAAGAAAACTAGGGAAAAGAATGTGGTCTACACCAGATTTTTATCCCTCATTTTTGCTGACCACTTTGGTGAAGATTATTCAAAGAACCAAGGTGTTAAACTAGTTTTTCAAACCTTTGATACCAATCGCTGGAACATTCCAGTCAGCACAATTGAACCTCCTTTCACACAGTCCATGCTGGACATTTGCTCAGCGAATGCTCCAGTAGTGTTCAAAGCTCCACAAGACACTCCTCCAACTGGAGAAGGGGATCTGACAGGCATAAAGTCAGGAGCTTCTTCTGGACCACGTCAAAAGAGCACATCTATGAATACTATTAAGTGTAGACGTGAGTCTAAGAAAAGGAGGCACCCTACAGAATCTTCATCAAAGAAGTGTTCTGATGATCCCAATGGCCAAGCTTCGAAGAAACTAAAGTCTTCGGCCAAGGACCAGAACCCTAGCCAGCCGCCACCCTCAGTCTCTACTGAAGGTGGCATGCGTTAAGAGGCCCTGAAGGCAAACCCTCTCTCAACCTCTTTAGGAGAGAAGGGTGAAGATAGAGCGCACCCTCAGCTCAATAGTGTGGAGTCAGCATTGGTAAGCAATTTAAATCTGAATACATCTCAAATTTCATTACCAATTTATGTCATTTGTCACTCTGAGTCTGCATCAGGGGATGAGGCGTCAGCAAATACAACAGCTGACGCTGACCCTGGCCCTTTTGTTTCTCATGATGTAGTTCCCTCACAACAGGGTCCTACTAAAGGAACCAAAAACATTATCAATGATCTTAACTCATTAGGGACTCTTTCTCAGGATCCATCAGGTAAAACCAACCCTGGTCGTGAAGGACTTGAAACTGACCAACACATTAAAGGTGATCAGCAGACAACCAAGGAAGTGCCTCTCTCTACTGGCGCCAAGGGGGGACAATTACCTACATTTGTATTCAGCATGTATGTTGATGACTTGGATAAGGAGTTGCGTTTGAATGAAAGAACTCCAGTAAATCTGGATGATAGTGAACCTAAAAACGATCTTGCTGATCAAACTTCCAAGCCTCCATCCCCCAGAACCACTAAGGTAAATGAACTGACAAATCAGGTGTTGGTTGTACAATCACATGTGACCAAACTCAAGGAGGAAAAGGCTATTGCTGATGTTGAACTAGTTACCCTTAAAGCAAGGCCAGTTCCTCCCATTGCTGAGCAGATCAAGGATGTAATTCTCACAGCTCTATAGCTATTAGTGAAGGATGTGGCCACCACCACTTCTGTCAAGCAATAAATCACCTCATGCATGGACTCTATTCATACTGCATCTTTTGAGCTTCATGTTGAATTCAAGCCAATTCCTAGTCAGCTTAATGAGTTATGTGATTCAGTCTCAAAGATCAAGGATAGGGTGGGTTTGCTGGAACAACAAAAACTGAACCTATTAGATGAAGTTCAGTAGAAACTAAAGGCTCTTACAAATGTTCCAGCAATGATGGCCAAGGTATCATCCACCCTAGACTATTTATGTGCATGTCTACCTGTTGGGGGTTCATCAGAAGTTGCAGGGCACTCATTTGCTTAGGGGAGAAAGTCACTATTCAGCAGCTCTTTAAGAAACATGCACAAAAGAAGGCCCAAAAACAACATTTTATGTATGTATCACCGTTTAGTGAAGAAAGTCCAGCTAAGACTAAGGGGGAGTCTTCAGCTAAGGACAGTCATGTTGATGGCCTTACCACCAGCAATGAGTCATCTGAAAATGGGTCACCTCCCATCAAATACAAAAGCAAAGGTGAATTCACACTGGATGAAAGAATTATCAAGTCTAGGTTGGCCACTCAAGAAGAGCTTGATAAAACTCACAAGCTTCAAGATGAAGAAAAGCTCATAAATCTGAAGATGAGCTTATATGATAAAATTGGCAAATCTGAGGTTGAAGGCCTCTTCAAGAAAAAAATGTTGTATGAAAAATTTTGTATAACGATACTAAACAGAAGATATCTCTCTGAAATCACAAACGTTGACATGATGACTTATAAGGGAGATATTAATCTAACGTTCTATAGGGCTGATGGATCTGATGAGATCATTGATGACTTCCAAGGGAAGGAGCTCTCCTATACTGAATGGTTAGAGATGAGAAGGAATATTGAGAAGAGAAAATCCAAGAGATAGGATGAGGTTCGCAGAAGAATTGAACACTTTATGAGAAATCATGAAAGGCTTGGTCAGCATCTTGACATCAGCAATCAAATCTCACTGGAGGATCAACATCCAATCCTGGAGCTGAACAAAAGAGCCAATCTGGTTCAACCTGGTATGGGTGACATCTTTGTCACCACAAAGAAATACAAACATCTTGTTCAGTTTGAAAATCATCTCCCTGGACATGTGTTAGAAGAACCAGAATTGGGAATGATTATGTTTAATCATCGTGAACGTCAAGATTTTGTGCGTATTAGTGACCTTGATGATCTGAACAACGAACTTCTTGGAAACATTCAAAAAAACTTATTTGCTCACCATGGTGGTCCAGGACTCACTGAAGCTTCTAAAACCTTCAGCATGTGCTTACTATCAATATTGGACATCAGAATCTCTGATCCATCAGTTCAGACCCCTGTCATTGAAGAACTTAGGCCAAATGAAAACTGAATAATCATTTGTACTATTTTTGTTGTAATTTGTAATGTTTCATGAATTAATGATTATCAGATGTTTATAAGTATATTATTGTTCAGTTCAAGTAAGAAGAAGTTGTTATGCTCACATACTACTAACATTAGACTTAGGCTATTTGTATATCCAAATAGGGGGAGATTCTTGTGTCAGTATTTACTGACCCTGAAGCAACTCTAGGATTTGAATATAAAATCCCCCTAAGTGTTTCATGCTCAGCAGTAAGGCCAGTCTGCTGAAGGATGACCAGAGGAACAAAGTTCCTATTGAAGACTTTATAGCTGAAGAAAGTTTAGCAATCCCCTTCCAGTGAACTTAGAATACAAAGGAGTCTTCGCTTCAAATACTAGGCGGTCTAGTTGCTGAAGAACAAGTACTAAAGAAGGGCTTTCAGTTCAGTTTGGTTTGACAATACCAAATTGAATGATGTCGATCTCCTCTAGGATACTAAAGAATCTTCAGTTTTCTGATGGTTTGCATTAGGCGGGAAAAGATAAATTTAAGTCAAAGTAGGTTGCTTGTATACTTATATATAAGTACAACCTTTATCTTTTCTAGAATAGTTTAATATGTACTTTGTACTGTTTATCCAGCATGGGCATCAACCAACCACTGGATAAACCCATGCATTAGAACATGCAAAATACAAACCCTAGTTTACAATTCCTATATAAGGAGTGCACATTGGGAGAGAAAGGGTCAACCAATACAAGAGATTAAACTCTGGAAAACCTTTCTCTCTCGATACCAACTAAACCATATAGCCAAGATGCATATGAACGTTTAGATTGGAGCTTAAACTTTAACTTTAGTTAGACATTTAAGTAGAGGAGATCACAACCCATTGTCATTCAACCTCTTTGTTATTGCGCAAACAAAGTGGGTTATAGATTCTTTATTTGATTCTAATAAAAGTCTATACGTTGAAAAGTATATTGGTATTGTTGTTTTAATTGTTCATAGTTCTTATCTATTGTTAAAACAACACACTCGAGTCGTAGTAAAGAGTTATTACTTAAGTTAATAAGTAATAACGAATTACAAGGGACCAACAAGTCATACTTGTTACTATTGTTATTTATTTCAATCATTTCTTTCTTCAATTATTATATTGATTACCAAAACGAAACTAAGTCTCAGCGAATGATCCTGGCTTACCACTACAAGCTATATTACGAACGACAGGGTACACTTGCCCGTGTTTGTATTCTAGTCCCTTTTTTGTCTAAACCTTGTAATATAAATTTAAGACTTATGAAACGAACATCACCACTCCACCAGAAATGCTACTTGATGTCATGGTACATCTTGGTGGAACCAGGATGAATGAAGAATGGAGAGCTATGAGCTTCAGTCAGCAAAGCCTTCCTGAGTGTAAGATCATCAAGAACACATATTATAGTGCCCTGCCATAAAATACCATCATCATCTACCCAAAACTTCGTTTTCTAGTCGATGTTCTGAATAATCGCCCAGATTTCACCGTCATCTTTCTGAACTTCCTTGATCCTAGAGATTAAGTCTGGCTCAACTCTAAGATTATCCCAATAGCCATACTGTCCACGAACCATAAACTCGATGTCCAGTCATTCTAAGTCACGTATGATTTCATCTTCTATCTTAATGCTGTTAATCATGCCCGACTTCCTGCCGATAGCATCTGCCACTACATTCGCCTTGTCGGGATGGTACTGAAGATTGATGTCGTAGTCCTTTAGCAGCTCCAACCACCTTCTTTGCCTCATGTTCAGTTCTCGCTGGGTGAAGATATATTTAAGGCTCTTATGATCTATGAAGATATCACATGATTCGCCATACAAGTAATGCCTCCAAATTTTTAGTACAATCACAACTGCTGCAAGCTCCAAGTCATGGGTAGGATAGTTCTCCTCATAAGGCTTAGGATGTCATGATGAGTTAGCAACCACTTTCCCATGTTGCATGAGAACACAACCAATACCCTTCCTTGAAGCATCACTATAGATCTGAAATCCACTTGTTCCAAATGGGAGAGTAAGAATAGGTGCAAATACCAACTTCTGCTTAAGTTCTTCAAAGCTCTTCTCTCGTTCATCAGTCTAGACGAATTTCTCCCCTTTTCGCATCAACTTAGTCAAGGGCAAGGCCAAACGTGAAAAATTCTCCGCGAACCTATGGTAGTAAACAGCTAAGCCTAGAAAACTACCGACCTCAGTCGCCGACGTCGGTCTTGGCCATTTTTTGATAGCCTCAACCTTCGCAGGATCCATGGTTATTCCTTCCGCGGATACGATGTGGCCCGGAAATGCCACTTTGCTCAACCAGAACTCACACTTGGAGAACTTGACATACAACTGCTTCTAATAGAGTATCTGTAGTACTATACAAAGATGTTCTTCGTGTTCTTCCTTGGATTTAGAGAAAATCAGAATATCATCAATGAAGACAGTAACAAACTTGTCCAAAAACTCATGGAAGACACGGATCATCAGATCCATGAAGACTGTTGGAGCATTGGTAAGTCCAAAGGCATGACTACAAATTCGTAGTGACCATAGCGTGTACGGAAAGCAGTCTTGGAGACGTCCTGCTCTTTCACCTGTAACTGATGGTAGCCAGACCTTAGATCAAACTTACACTCTGTTCCCGAGTTTATATTTTGGAGTGAAAGGGAAAGGTTTGGGATGGAAATAAAAAAAATTATGTTCCTGAGATTTTCAAGGAGAGAAATGGAATGTAAAGGAGAGTAAATTACACAAAATTTACTCTTCAAATCTCCTTCCCAAATTGGAGAGTAAAGGAGTGAAGTTGTTTTTAATGCTTCTTTTTGGTTACATGCTCCTCATTTCTTTTCAACTGAGGAACACAAAGTAAAAAAATTATTTTATACTTCTCTCCTCTTTACGTCTCTCATTTATTCCATCTACATCCCTTTTTTTCCATTTTTTCACGGGAACAGAGTGTTAGAGAAATGTTTAGCGCCTTGTAGTTGGTCAAACATATCATCTATACGTGGCAAAGGATATCAGTTTTTGATTGTGATCTTATTAATCTCACGGTAATCAATGCATAAACGCATGCTGCCATCCTTCTTCTTCGCGAACAACACCGGTGCACCCCATGGAGATACATTAGGGCGGATGAAACCTCGCTCCCAAAGTTCCTACAGCTGCTCTTTTAACTCCTTGAGCTCAATGGGGTTCATAAGGAAAGGAGCCTTGGATATTGGCTCAGCTCCTGGGATGAGCTCAATACCAAACTCTACTTCACGAGCAGGTGGTATGCCCTGAAGTTCTTTAGGAAAACATCAGGGAATTATGGCACGATAGGCTAATCTTGAATGGATGAAATTTCAGCCTCAATATCATAAACATCAGCTAAGAAACCCTCACAGCCATGTGACAGACTTTCCAGGTATGAAACCATTATGAATGTACTCTGGTGCGTTGACATCACCGAAAATAACCCGATATGAATGGAAATCTATGGTGTTGTGGTGTTTGGATAGCCAGTCAATGCCTAATATCATGTCAAACTCGCACATGTCTAACGAAAGTGCGTCAACTTCACATTATGTCGTCAAACTGTAGGGGAAGATCTATTTACCCATGTGTGATGAGTACAGAATCTCTCAGGGACGTGGATATGTTTAAGACATTATCAAGTAGCATAGGGGATATCCTAACATGATTAGCATAAGCAGTGGATATGACTGAATGAGTCGCAACTGTGTCAAACAAAACGCAAGCAGCTTGACCATACATAACCAAGATTCCAGTGATGGTACCTAACAACTTGTTTGCTTGATCCCGCATGGTAGCATACACACGTCCAGTAGTTGGAGGTGGCTTGGTATCAGCATGTCCTGAAGTACCCTTAATCTCACCTTTCTTACAATCTTTCATCTGGTGGCCTTGTTGGCCACATTTGAATCAAGTGCCACTACCACGGCGAAACGACCCTGGGTGTCTGCGATTGCAAGTGGTGCAAATAGGGTGAGTTTACCCTCCAACAGGTGCTCTAGCTGGCTGGGAGCCCGTCTTAGGAAAAATGTTTGATACATGATGATTGGGGTACAAACATGACTACATTGAAAGTTTAGATGGTAATACCAGATGAAGCTGCACGGTTGGGCTGTGAACCCATGCGGTCTTGATCCCGTCCGTTGCAAGTGTTCCTGGTAATAGATGCTAACGTGTCAGAATTTATGAATCATAAAGCAACATAACATAGAAATGAAGAACATTTAGGGACCTGATTTTGTTGGAGTTGTTGGCGTTGTTACGGTAGTTGTCACTACCGCCACGCTTATCAGATGTAGAACGGTCCTAAGTCTGGTCGTTTGCCTTAGGCTGGTATTGCTGAGTGGCCGATTGGGACCGGTCCCCAGTCTTTTGCCTAAAAGATGCAATTGTATAGAGAATGATATAAATTGGAAGGTACTTAATTGAATGAAATGATTAACATTTGATGACTGAGATATACCTATACTCATATCTGTCTGCTTCACCAAACTCGTCTCTCTCCTGCAGCATCTCTAGCTTGCGAGCTGCATCTGCCACCTGCACCACAGTAGTAAATGTATCACACACCAAGTTGTTGCTGATAGAAGTACGAAGAGCCCAACGAAAATGATATGCCTGCTCTTCTGCTGTCCCGGCTACTGCGCCCAAGAAACCAGCAAGTCTAAGGAATCTCTACATAAATTTCGTACAATTCTCTCCAGCTCTCTGTCGAATTCCATGATACTCCCTCTTGAGTCGATCCTGCTCAGCATTCGGAAAGAATTGATCCAGAACCAACTCCTTAAATTGTGCCCAAGTCAAGCCAGCAACCCAGTCGTCACCTCCAATCAATTGCTTGAGTGCTTTCCACCATGCCAGCACGTCTCCCTCGAATTTGTAACAAGCAAGCCTGGCCTTAAATACAGCATCACACCCCATGGCGTCAAAAATCTTCTCAGTGTGTGTAATCCAGATCTTGGCCTCAGATGCACTGTCAGTCTGCTCAAAAGATCTAGCTCGCTGTTTGTTAAACCTTTCCAGCCATGTCATAAGAGTAGCTGGTGGAGGAGGGGGAGGAGGGTTGTTCGATTATAGTGCTGATTGTGATTAGCTTGAAACTCAGTACGAATCTCATTTCTGAGTTGGGGAAGTAAGGCTTGCAGAGCAGCTTGAATAGTTGCCTGCAGATCTTGCTCACGTGTGTTAACCATCTGACAGTTTAAAACAATGAATGCAATGATTAATCTGATTAGAACATACTATAAACATAAAAAAATGATGCATGAAACTGTTTATGAAGGTATAGCCAACAAAAATGACATGAGTTTGGGTGAACGCCTATGGGTCGGTTCACCAAAACAAAATTGACATAACGAGAGTGAAAGCCTATGGGTCGGTTCACTAAAACAAATTTGACATGACGAGGGTGACCGCCTATGGGACGGTTCACCAAAACAAAATAATTCGAATAAAAGCACATGCGACTAAATATGGTCAATCTAGTATCAACCATTACTTAGTCAAAATACCTTCAACAATGATACATGAAAACCAACTATCAATTTAGGAAGACACTGTTGACTACCCACTAGTCACATGCCAAGTTTTTAGAGCCTACAGGTCGAAACCTTGACTCCGATACCATAACTGTAACACCTCATTTTGATAAATGGGATATCATAGGATAATTATGCAGTGTCATTAAAGCATGCAAGGTAAATGTCCTAAAAACATTAAATGAACATAAAGGGAAATACCGGAATCAAACATCAGTAGTCCAACATAAGCTCACACACATGAAATATAAGTACTGAAAGGAAAGGACTAAACAATGTCCAAAAGATATAATGTATGAAAATGCATTAGGTAAAGGAGGCTGGATAGCTTCCGTCCAGATGCACATACTCTCAAGGTCCTAAGTGCGTCCCTGAGTACCTGCCGTTTGGGAACATGAAAAGGAAACGGCTGAGCAAAACGCCCAGTAAACGGATATATAACATAGTTGAATCACATAAGTATAATAAAGACTGAATAACAGCGGAAATGTATAAGTCTTGGAAAACATGGTACATGTTTATAAAACTGGTCATATAGTTTGAAAAGCTTATGATTAACTTATGAATAACTGTATTTTAAATTTAACCAAGAGCCCATATAGGTCATGAGGTATCAACGTGCATGAATACTTAGAGGGGTGACCTCATCATGCAATTAGAGGGGTTTCCTCTAATTATACTGGTCTAGGTAGGAGGGATTAACTCCTCGTGAAGGATGCAAGGCACACACCACATTCACCATGAAAATCCTAAAAAACATGTAACTAGGATGCACCCATACGCCCTACATGATAATATAAATAAATGGGAAAACTGAAGGGACGCCGCGAGCAATCACTCTATCATGGGGAAGTCATAAAACTGGTGCCTCAAGTGTTATGGTTATGGTACCTCAATAACCAGATGAACTGACATGCATGTATCTATAGCCGAGGCATTTAAAATAAAACATAAGCATTCAAAACATATAAAATAACTGGGGAAAATAGGTGGCTACAAACGGGGAATCCTAATCATAAATACGAAGGAATGTCCATACAGAAGGACGGAATATACGTACCTTATGTCCAGTAGTGAAGCTAGAAGGAAATTTGAACGATCTACTCCGACTTCGCGAAAACTACATAAATAAGGGACGTGCATAAGTTGTCTGATTACTGAGTGTGTTACTGGTTCTGTGTTTTCTTAGCTTATTTTATATGTTCTTTTCATGTTTTACTGTCTTATGTGTTATCTTGTATTTATTCATGTTTTACATGTATTCTGATTATGTATTTCATGTATTCTTGTATTATTATACTTGTAGTGTCATAATAAGTAACTTTCTAAAAATAGCAGGTTTTCAAAAATAGAAAGTTTCCAAAAATAGAAAGTTTCCAAAAATAGGAAGTTTCTAAAAATAGTAAGTTTCTAAAAATAGAAAGCTTCCAAAAATAGTAAGTTTCGTGAAATAGAAATTTCCATAAATAGAAATAAGCTGGATTAATAAGTCTGAAATTATAAGCTAATGGTTATTAATCATAAGTTATAAGTCATGATAATTTATTAGTAAAGTCTATTAAATTAAATACATAGGTTAAATGATTATTAATTAATAATGAAAATGCATGATTTATTAATAATAATATATCATGGTTAATTTAATAAAACTTTACCTTATAAAATTTAATTAAATTAAGTCATAGTTTAATTTAATTAAGTCTAAATAAATACTTAGGTTATAACATGTATTATTAATTTAAATAATATAACCTAAGTCATGAATTAATTAATTATTTAATAGTGCTTGTATAATAAATAAATTAATTAATTTATAAAATAAATGGCTAAATAAAAATATATCCCGAGCCCCGAAACCCGAGACTACCAAAACGAGCACCAAACACCACCACACAGCCGACGGCTGGTGGTGGTGGCTGGCGGCTGGTGGTGGTGGCTGGCGGCTGTGGCCTTGGCCAGCCGTTGATTGCCACTGCTTTCGCAGGGCTCCCCCTGCTGTGACCCGTGTACCCACCGACATACGCCGGTCCCCACTGCCAGCACCAAGGTTCCCACCGAGGGCCTTGGTTTGCTTCTGTCCGAACAAGAACCACACCGAGCCCCATTGGGGTCTCGGTTGTTGGTGATAAACGGGCACCGAGAGCCTTGTGGCTCTCGGTGTGTATGTCGAACAAAAAAAACACCATCCCAAACCTTTTCTTGATTTAAACCATTAACCATAACATGTTTAATTTACGTTTTAAGGATCCATGTTCATAAAATCAAAAATAAAATAAAGAGATCAAGGTTTGATTAATTTACCGAACGCGTGGATGAATAAAGATTTGGAACAGGAACACGAATACGTAAAAACTAAGGATCAAAAACCACAAAATCGTCCTTATGTGTTGGTGGCTGTCACGGCTACAAGGAAAGAACAAGCTAAGTTTTTATTTAATTATCTTGAAAATGTGTTATGGCAAATCCCTGAAAGAAATTGGTTACAAGATGGTTTACAAAAATGGGTTGGGCCCTTTCTTTGTCTCTTGATGTCGCGACCAAATGAGAGCCCAACAGCCAACTCATTTGTTTTTCGTGTTAAATAAATATTTGTATGCATTCGTGTTTTAGTTGTCGTAAATTAAAAATTATACATAATATTTAACGTGCATTAATAATATGTAGTTCTTGTAATTTAATGTCTGTGACACGTGTCATATATTATAAATGGAAAGTTTTAATTTAGTCGTGTTTTTATGTAGTGTATTGTTCATGGTATTTTATGCGGTTTTTACACCAGAACTGAGATGTAAAATGAGGATCTCTGTCTGAGATGATACTAGATGGAGTACCATGTAGTCTCATGATCTCCTTTTGAAAGATATCTGCCAATTTGCTAACTAGATCATCCTTGCGGATTGGTAGAAAATGTGTAGATTTGGTCAGTCGATCAACAATAACCCAAATGGCATCATGTTTCCTCTGAGTCTGCAGAAGTCCATCGAGATCTTGTCCCACTTCCACTCTGGAATGTCTAATGGTTGTAGTAAACCACTAGCTCGTTGATGCTCAATCTTAACATGCTGGTAGGTAAGACATTTGGAGACAAAGGTAGCAACATCCTGCTTCATACCACTCCACCAGAAATGTTGCTTGATGTCATGGTACATCTTGGTGGAACCAGGATGAATGGAGAATGGAGACCTGTGAGCTTCAGTCAGCAAAGCCTCCCTGAGTGCAATGTCATCAGGAACACATAATCTAGTGCCCTGCCATAAGATACCATCATCACCTACACGAAACTCCGTCTGGTGGTCGATGTTCTGAATAATCGCCCAGATTTCACCATCATCTTTTTGAGCTTCCTTGACCCTAGAGAACAAGTCTGGCTCAACTCTAAGATTAGCCCAATAACTATGTGGTCCAAGTACCATAAACTCGATGTCTAGTCTTTCTAAGTCACGTATGATTTGCTCCTCTATCTTAATGTCGTTAATCATGCCCGACTTCCTGATGAGAGCATCTGCCACTACATTCGCCTTGTCGGGATGGTACTGAAGATTGATATCGTAGTCCTTTAGCAGCTCTAACCACCTTCTTTGCCTCATGTTCAGTTCTCGTTGGGTGAAGATATATTTAAGGCTCTTGTGATCTGTGAAGATATCACATGATTCGCCATAAAAGTAATGCCTCCAAATCTCCAGTGCAAAAACAACTGATGCAAGCTCCAAGTCATGGGTAGGATAGTTCTCCTCATAAGGCTTCAGCTGCCGTGATACGTAAGCAATCACTTTCCCATGTTGCATGAGAACACAGCCTAGACCCTTCCCTAAAACATAGATCTAAAATCCACTTGTGCCAGATAGGAGAGAAAGAATAGGTACAGATACCAACTTCTGCTTGAGTTCTTCAAAGCTCTTCTCTCGTTCATCACTCCGGACAAATTTCTCCCTTTTTTGCATAAGCTTAGTCAAGGGCAAGGCCAAACGTGAAAAATTCTCCACGAACCTGCGGTATTAACCAGCTAATCCCAGAAAACTACCAACCTTTGTCACCGACATCGGTCATGGCCATTTTATGATAGCCTCAACCTTTGTAGGATCCATGGTTATTCCTTCCGTGGATACGATGTGGTCTATAAACGCCACTTTGCTCAACCAGAATTCACACTTGGAGAACTTGGCATACAGCTGCTTTTGGCGAAGTATTTGTAGTACTGTATGAAGATGCTCTTCGTGTTCCTCCTTGGATTTTGAGAAAAACAGAATATCATCAATGAAGACGATAACAAACTTGTCCATAACTCATGGAAGACATGGTTCATCATATCCATGAAGACTGTTATAGCATTGGTGAGTCTAAAAGGCATGACTACAAATTCGTAGTGACCATAGCGTGTACGGAAAGCAGTCTTGGAGATATCCTGCTCTTTCACCCGTAGCTGGTGGTAGCCAGACCTCATATCGATCTTAGAGAAATGTTTGACGCTTTGCAGTTGGCCAAACAGATCAACTATACGTGGCAAAGGATATCGGTTTCTGATTGTGATCTTATTCTGCTCACGGTAATCAGTGGATAAACGCATGCTACCATTCTTCTTATTCACGAATAACACTGGTGCACCCCATGGAGATACACTAGGGTAGATGAAACCTCGCTCCAAAAGTTCCTGCAACTGCTCTTTTAACTCCTTGAGCTCAATGGGAGCCATGCGGTAAGGAGCCTTGGAGATTGGTTCAGCTCCTGGGATGAGCTCAATACCAAACTCTAATTCACGAGCAGGTGGTATGCCCGGAAGTTCTTCAGGAAAAACATCGGGAAATTATTACACGATAGGCTGATCCTAAATGGATGGAGTTTTAGCAGCAATATCATGAACAGCAGCTAGGAAACCCTCGCATCATGTGACAGTAAGGCACGTGTCTGTAAGGCTGAAATGATTTATACAGACTTTCCTGGTATGAAACCATTATGAATGTACACTGGTGCGTTGACATCACCGAAAATAACTTGATATGAATGGCAATCTATGGTGGCATGGTGTTTGGATAACCAGTCCATGCCTAAAATCATGTGAAACTCGCACATGTCTAACGGAAGTGCATCAACTTCACGAGTCCTGTCATCAAACTCTAGGGGAAGATCTATGTAACCATGTGTGATGCACATAGAGTCTCTCAGGGGCGTGGATATGTTTAAGACATTATCAAGTGGCATAGGGGATATCCTAAAACGAGTAGCATAAGCAGTAGATATGACTGAATGAGTCGCACCCGTATCAAACAAAACGCAAGCAGCTTGACCATACATAAATAGGATTCCAGTGATGGTACCTGACGACTTGTTTGCTTGCTCCTTGGTGGTAATATACACACGTCCAGTAGTCAGAGGTGGCTTGGAATCAGCATGCCTTGAAGTATCATCAATCTCACCCTTCTTGCAATCTTTCTTCTGGTGTCCCTGCTGGCCACATTTGAAGCAACTACTAATAGCCTGATGGCACTGACCTGGGTGTCTGCGACTACAAGTGGCGCAAATATGGTGAGTGTATCCTCTAACGGGTGCTCTAGCTGGTTGGGAGCCTCATTCAGAAAGTATGCGTGAGACATGATTATTAGGGTACAAACATGACTACACATAAATTTTAGATTGTAATACCAGATGAAGTTGCACGGTTGGGCTATGAACCTCTGCGGTCCTGATCTCGTCCGTTGCCAGTGTTCCTAGTAATAGATGTTGAAGTGACAGAATTTATGAATCATAAGCAACATAACATAGAAATGTATAAATTTTAGAGACCTGCTTTTGTTGGATTTGTTGGCGTTGTTACGGTAGTTGTCACTACTGACACGCCTATCAGATGCAGAACGGTCCTGAGTCTGACCGTTTCCCTTGGATTGGTACTGCTGAGTGGCCGGTTGGGACCGATCCCTAGTCTTTTGCCTAAAAGATGCAATTGTATAGAGAGTGATATAAAATGGAAGGTACTGAATTGATTGAAATGGTTAATGTTTGATGAATGAGATATACCTCTTCTCAGATCTGTCTACTTCACCAAAATCATCTCTGTTGGGAATAAAATGTAGTCAAGACACTTGGACGCTGACAAGAGCAATTTGGACGTTGATAAGAAGAAATCAAGTGTTGACAGGACAAGCGTTGACAGGAAGAAGTCAAGTTTTGATAAGAAGAAGTCAAGCACTGATAGAAGACTTAGTCTACACGTTTTATGTTTCTATTATGTTTCTAGTAAAGATATGTTCGACAATGTATTCCTTATGTTTATCTTTACCTAAAGTAGCTGATACGTAGACTCTTGTACAAGGCTCCTTAATCTATAAAAGGAGGCCTTTAGGTTTTAGTTCAATATAAGTTTTACACTTTCATTGTACACAAGTTTGATTAATCAATCAAAGTGAAAGTTTGGTTTATCTTATTTGTGTGTTCTTGTTTTAAGTATTAATTCCGCATAATGCTCGAATTGTTTCATATACAACAAAGTTTCTCTACGTGTTTAACTTGATTTAATCTCGTTTACACAAGCTAAATCGATCTAAGTTTGGGATCAACAAGAGACTCTTGTACAAGGCTCCTTAATCTATAAAAGGAGGCCTTTAGGTTTTAGTTCAATATATGTTTTACACTTTCATTGTACCCAAGTTTGATTAATCAATCAAAGTGAAAGTTTGGTTTATCTTGTTTGTGTGTTCTTGTTTAAGTATTAATTCCTCATAATACTTGAATTGTTTCATGTACAACAAAGTTTCTCTACGTGTTTAACTTGATTTAATCTCGTTTACACAAGCTAAATCGATCTAAGTTTGGGATCAACAAGTGGTATCAGAGCTTGTTGAGAAACTTTGATCTAAAGAACACAAAAACCCTAAATCGCCAAAACCCCGGATTTTCAAGAAACCCTAACATTCAAACAACATGTTTACTCCTGAGTTAACCTCCTCCTCCTCCTCAAGCCCTAACATCAAAATTCTCATGCTAGACCCAAACAACTTTAAGCTGTGGAAGTTCAATTTTGAGCAGTATCTTCAAATCCATGACCACACCCTATGAGAAATTATTGAATATGGAAACACATTCAATAAGGCTGCCAAAATCCTAGCTGCTATCACTCTAAGATCAACTCCAGGCTCAAGTGCCGAGGATCGAAAAGAAAAACCTGAAGATGGAAGAGCTGTCTTAGCTGAGGACGTTGCAAAGAGAAGGAATGATATAAAAACCCTAAGCATCTTCAAACTTTCCTTAGAACAAGAAAATCAGCACAAGTATAGAGGCTATGATTCTGCAAAAGATCTTTGGGCAGCCCTTCAAGTTGCTTATGGTGGTAATGATGATACTGCCTTAGAGAAAAAGAAGCAACTCTTGCATGAGTATGCAGTATTTAAAGCCCTTCCCAATGAAAAGCTAAGTGGAGTGAGAAGCATATTTCTGGACATTACAAGCAAGTTGTCATTTATGGGAATAGTGCATGATGATGATGATACCATTGCCACTTTCCTTAAAAGTCTTTGCGATGCATGGAAGATTGAAGCAAGGTCTATGATTGCTAATAATACTCACAAAAGTTCCACCTTTGATGATGGTTACAATAAACTGAGGCTTGTAGAGAGTGAAATCCTTTTGGATCAAGGAAGCAAGTCTACCAATGGAAATATTGTCTTCTTCTCACATAGTGAAGGTCAATTTGATCAAAGGGAGTCATATATACACCCCGTTACTGGATCACCTTGTGTCAATGTTAGATCAAGCTTTGTCAGCGCCTCACATTCAGACGCTGACACATACAATGTTGACTCATCAAGAGTTAAGCCTGCTGGTATTGATTTAGATACAGTCTGTGCATACATTGCTTCATTGCCCAATGGTTCAGTGATTACATATGAGGACCTTGAGTAAATTAGTGATGAGCACTTGGAAGAGATGGACATAAAATGAAATATGGCATTTGCTAGCATAAGGGCCAATAGATGGAATAGAAGATTAAGGAAGAAAATGACTTTTAATGCTAAAGACACTGCTGGGTTTGATAAATCCAAAGTTAAGTGTTACAATTGCCATATAATGGGTCACTTTATGAGAGAGTGTAGATCTCCTAGAAGATCTGATGCTGGAAAGCCTTCAAGCCAAATTCTCAAGGTTGAAGATAAAAAAGCTATGGTTGCCATGCAAGACATAGATGGTGTTGGCTGGGATTGGAGCTTTTTGGCCAAGGATGAGGAAGAGAACAAGGTTTGGTTGCAGAAAAGGAGGAAGAGGAGCATGTTCACTATGCTCTCATGGCATATTCTTCATCTTCATCAGACAATGAGGTATATGATGATGCATTTTGTAGTAAGGGTTGTTGTCTAAACACTGAAAAGCTTAACAAAGAAGTTTTAAAGATAACAGCAGATGTTTTTGATGAAAAATGCAAGTTATCTAATTATCAACTTGCTCTTACTCAAACTGAAAAGACTGTTGCTGAATATAAGAAAATGGAGTTTGACCTAAAAGATCAAATCAATGTTTTAACTCATGATTTAAATGCTAGTGTTGAGGTTAGGAACATTTTGGAGAGATCCAATGGTGTTTTACAAGCTAAGTTAGATGAGGCTATAAAAAAAATAATGTAGATCTTAAAATTCTAAAATTTGATAAAGCTTCTCAAACCCTAGAAAAATGTGTTAGTAAACAAAGGGATTCTAGGGATAGGAGTGGGATTGGGATGAAAGAGTATGTTGGTGTTCCACCACCTGCTGGGAACTTTTATGGTGTCTTTAGAAAGGATCTGTCTTGGACTGGTATTCCAGAACTCCAAGAAGAGGAATTTATTCCTCCACCTAGAGTTTTTGCCCCTTTAGAGGAATACAAGCAGAAATTAACAGACTTAGACCAATGGAAGAAAGCCAACCCTACTTTGTTTGTTAAAGGTGGCATGCTTAGTGACAGCCCAGATGAGTCTACACCCATAAAGTGACCACTCCTACTACTGGCAAGACTGTTGACCTTGGCTTAAACATTGATAGAAAACCTAGTATTAAATATGCAGAAATGTATAGAAAACCTAGGTCACCAAAAAGTCAAATTAGTGATAATGGGACAGGTTTCTTTTCATCTAGACCAAGAGTCATGTCTAGAATAGCATGTTATACTTATGGGAGCTTTTCACATGTGACTTATAAATTTGTCAATCCTTCAAAGGTCAACGCTGATAGAAAGTCAACTATGGTCAAACCCAAACCTTTTGTCTAGCAAAGTCCACAAGTCATTAGACCAACCCCATTCTTTACTAAAGGGTCTAATACTTATGGACAAAGGCCTTTTCAGAACACCAATACGTGGTCTAACAGACAATGGGTTCCTGTAGCAAACCCTAGGTTCAACGCTGATAAGGGTAACTTCAGCGTTGACAAGAATAAATTAAACGCTGACAGGAATGTTTCCAACACTGCTAGACCAAGTAATGCCAAGTACTTGCAACCAAAGGGAAAGGGGTCTAAAGCTTCTTCTAGCTTATTTTGGAGACCTAAACATGTTCAAAACCTTAATTCAGATAGGATTTCTATGACCTTTAACAGATTTCAGTATATTTCAAAGGTCATAACTAAACTAATTGGGGTTAGCTGGGTGTTTAATCCAAAAAGGGATGAACAAGGGGTTGTCATAAGGACTAAGTCTGTTCTTGTTGAACAACCAAATGAATCCAAGTCTGCTCAGGCTTGGGTTCCGAAAGAAAACTAATTTGTTTTCTTTATGTGTAGGGCATTCAAAAGCAGGTTAATGATTATGGCTATTGGGATAGTGGATGCTCTAGGCACATGACGGGGAAGGAAGACTACTTAACAAACTTCACTCCCATTAAAGATGGTGACAAAGTGTACTTTGGAGGCGGATATGGGACTATCACTAGCAAAGGCACTCTTATCACCAACAATTTGTGTTTTAAGAACGTGTTTTTGGTAAAAAGAACTTGACTATAATCTGTTTAGTGTATCACAGGTGTGTGATAACAAAAATAAGGTTCTTTTCACTAATACTGAATGCTTGGTGTTGAGCAAAGATTTTAAAATACCAGATGAGAAATTCATTGATTATAGAACACCTAGGCATAAGGACATTTATAATGTGAATCTTAATGGAATTAGGATGAATAATAATTTGTCATGTCTATATGCTAAGGCTTCAGCTGATGAAAGTAATCTTTGGCACAGAAGGTTAGGGCACATTAATTTTAAGAACATAAATAGACTTGTGAGACATGGTTTAGTTGATGGTTTTCCTGAAAAGGCTTTCCACAATGACCACTCTTGTGTTGCATGTCTTAAAGGCAAATAACACAAACTCTCCTTTAAGTCTAAACCTGTGCATTCTAGTTCTAAACCACTTCACTTGCTGCATATGGACTTATTTGGTCCAACTAATATAGAAAGCTTAATTGGTAAATCCTACTGTTTTGTCATCACTGATGATTTTTCTAGATTTACTTGGACTTTTTTTTAGCTTTGAAAAGTGAAACTGCTGATATTTTGATTAACTTTATTACCCAGTTAGAGAAAAAGACTGGGAATGAGGTTAAGATACTTAGAAGTGATAATGGTGGTGAGTTTAGAAATAAGTTGTTAGACGACTTTTGTGCCAAGAAAGGGATTACTAGATAGTATAGTATAGCTAGAACTCCACAACAAAATGGGGTAGCTGAGAGAAATAATAGAACACTCATAGAAGCAGCTAGGACTATGTTGGCTGATGCTCAATTTCACATTGCTTTTTGGGTCGAGGCTGTGAATACAGCTTGCTATGTTCATAATAGGACATTAATGAACAAGATCCATAACAAGACACCTTATGAGCTATTTTGGGGAAGGAAACCTAATATTGGTTTTCTTAAACCCTTTGGCTGTCATGTAGTTGTTTAGACACTAGTGATGCCTTAGGAAAGTTTAGTGCTAAAGTTGATGAAGGCTACTTTATGGGTTATTCTGTGCAAAGTAGATTATATAGAGTTTACATTAAGAAATAAAAACGTATACTTGAAAAGGTACATGTTAGGTTTTTAGAAAGTAAACCTATTTGACTTGGAACCTCTATCTAGAACTTTGAATTATATGACTGTTACTAATCCAGACATTGTGAAGGTAACTTCAAATGTTGTGGAAGAACCTGTTGTTGAAATTTCAAGTAAACGGGTTGATAAGGAGGTTGGATCACAAGCAGACAAATCAGCACCCATACTTGAGTATGTTACCATTCCTATATGGATAGATGCATTTGCTACTGCTACTGCTTCTAGAAAGGAAAAAGGTGGTCCACAAATATCACCAGTTGAAAACATGCATGATTCTTCAGGCGCTGACAAAGGAAAATCTGTCGCTGACAAGACAAATTCAGGCGTTGATGGCTCAAACGTTGACAACCCTAATTCAGGCGTTGACAACTCTTTTGACCATTTATTCTCTTCTAGTGTTTTTGAACAAGGTGAACCTTCACACAAAAATGGAGAGGTTCATTCAGATGATGTTGGAAGAACATTTGAAGAAGATTTTGGCAATTTGGAGACTGAAATTGATGATAACACAATCATTGAAGGAGGAGTACTTACATCTACCATGAAGAATCATCCTTCTTCTTTAATCATAGGTGATGTGATGACTCCTGTACAAACTAGAAGGTCTCATCAGAATCATGGAGGATTTATTGCTAATATTCACAAGAAGGTTGATACCCCTCTTGTTCAAGCATGTTTGTTTGCCTGTTTTCTGTCACAACAGGAACCTAAGAAGATTTTTGATGCTCTCAAAGAAACAAGTTGGGTGGAAGCAATGCAAGATGAGCTTCACCAATTTGCTATTCAGGATGTTTAGGAGTTAGTTGATTGTCCCAGACATGTCAGACCTATTGGGACAAGATGGGTTCTTAGAAACAAAAAGGATGAGAGAGGAATTGTGATCATAAACAAGGCACGTTTAGTTGCTCAAGGATATACACAAGAGGAAGGGATAGATTATGAGGAGGTCTTTGCACCTGTTGAAAGGATTGAGGTAATAAGGATTTTTCTAGCCTTTGCTTCCTACATGGGATTTACAGTATATCAAATGGATGTGAAGAGTGCTTTTCTTTATGGCACAATTGCAGAGGAGGTGTATGTAATGCAGCCTCCTGGTTTTGAAGATTCAGAACATCCAGACAAGGTGTATAGAGTGAAGAAAGCTATGTATGGACTTCATCAAGCCCCAAGAGCATGGTATGGCACATTGTCCACCTATCTGGTGGAAAATGGTTTCAAAAGGGGCACCAAAGATCAGACTTTGTTTACAAAGACGACTGGTAAGGATTTCTTACTTCTACAGGTCTATGTGGATGATATCATCTTTGGCTCTTCTAGTCCAAAGATGAGTAAAGACTTTTCCAAACTCAAGACGGAAAAGTTTAAGATGAGTGCAATGGGGGAGATGAACTTCTTTCTAGGGTTACAAGTTCAGCAGAAAGAAGATGGTATCTTCATCTCTCAAGACAAATATGTAGCAGAAATCTTTAAAAAGTTTGGCTTTTCTCCACATGAGAAACGGGCTAGCACACCCATGGATAGGTAACACCCTTGGGGAAAGGTTGGAGATGGAAAAGAGGTGAATGTTAGGCATTATAGGTCAATGATTGGTTAATTGATGTATCTCACAGCTTCAAGACCTGACATTATGTTTGCTGTGTGTGCATGTGCACGCCATCAAGTGACTCCCAAAGAGTGTCATCTTCATGCTGTCAAGAGGATTTTTAGGTATCTTAGGTGCTATCCCACCTTGGGATTATGGTATCCAAAAGATTCTCCATTGGAGCTTATTGCATATTCAGACAGTGATTATGGGGGTGACAAGTTTGATAGAAAATCCACAACTGGTGGATGCCAATTTCTTGGGAGTAGGTTGATATCTTGACAATGCAAGAAACAAACAGTGGTGGCCAACTCTACAACTGAAGCAGAATACGTAGCTGCAGCTGCTTGTTGTGGACAAGTATTATGGATTCAGAACTAGCTGTTGGATTATGGATATAATTTCATGCATACCAAGATTTTTGTAGACAATAACAATACTTTATGCATTATTAAAAATCATGTACATCACTCTAAAACAAAACACATAGAAATTAGACATCATTTTATAAGAGATTGTTTTGAAAAAGGTTTAATACAACTAGATAGGGTTGACAAAGAGGAAAATGTGGCTGATTTATTAACTAAACCTTTTGATATTGGGAGATTTCAATACTTGGTAACAAGTATTAGAATGATCAATCTCACTTAATATGTGTTTTGGGGGATTATTGTAAAAGTATGTACAGGATATGCATTGTTATTGGTCTTTGTACAAAATTATATTTTCCACTTTATTTTGTCTAACGCTGACAAAGGTTATTTTAACGCTGACAAGTGTTAAATTGACGTTGTCAACAACATGTTAGTTTTGTGGTTTTTGATCTAATTATGCAGGCGTTGTTAGCATTGTACAAATGGATACAGAGTTGCTTATGGATTCTTGGAGCATTATTGGAGCATGCTTCAGTTTATGGATGATGGTTGGAATATTTATATTCCTATCTTGACATAAATTTTTATTACATGCATTTTATTTGGCAACTTATGTATCATAGTTTAAAGGGAGGTTTAGGAAACCTTTAGGAATTTTTGGGTATTCATATAATACTCTTATCACAATTCTAGATTGTGTCCACTGGTGAGTATGAATTAGTTTACTAACTCATGAGGCACTGTAGCATGCAAAGTTGATATACTATGCACGCTGCCAAGACTTTTTAGCCTAGAATTGGATGTGGTATGTTGGGAGACTTGGGTATGATTTTTATTGGGCTTATCTAGGAAGTTACAAAGGATTTTATGAGATAACTTCACTGTTAAGAACTTTGGTTAGCAAGGGACACTTGAGGACTGTTATGTCTATCTTGCTTAAGCAAGTGTGCATGATTGGACAGTGCTTGCCACCCTATGGTAATTTTCAGTTTATAGGTTATCTTCACTAGGCTAAATCACTTTGTTAAGGTCCTTTTTCATTTTTATTATTTTTTTTTGGACGTTGACAGATTTGTTTCCAAACGTTGTTAGGACCAATTTTGACGTTGACATGGCATTTTCCAACGTTGACAAGAATATAGCCGTTGGGCGTTGATAGGTTATTTTTTACCGTTGACAACCATTGGGTCCTACCCAGTTGTTATTTTTGACGAAAATTTGGGCCGTAATCTTAGGAGTTGGTAACTTTTTATTAGTGCACAAGATAAGTTATAACTTTTCAAGATTTTCATCATTATATTTTGAAATATAACTGCCTCATTTTTTACCAATCACATGTGCCTACCTCTCCTATATATTTGGCTCATTATTTTGAAACAGGGTAACTGCTTATTCTTGTCTAACTAAATTTCACACATATTCATCTTTCATAACATATATCACAGCTTACTACATCAATGGCGCCTAAGTTTAAACCGAGTGATTTGGTATTGGGGTTCAGAAGTCAGCATAACATGGTTGCCTATTTGGAGGCTGACAACACTCTGTTTCCTAAATATACTCAGATGGTGGAGTATTTAAATGCATCACCATTAACGTATGCACTTTCTCATGCTCCTCTTAACCCTGTCACTCATATTAAGCAGTTTTGGAATACTGTTACTTCCTCAATAATTAATAATGTGACTACATTGACTGCTATAGTCCATGGGCGTTCATGGGTGGTTACTGAAGCCTTGGTTCGCCAGGCTTTGCATCTTAATGATGCAGATGGTATAACCACCCTACCCATTGGTGAGCTAGAACAAGGACTTCAAGCTTTAGGTTATCCTTTCCCTGAAGAGGGCACTTTAAACAAATATTCAAAACAGGAATTTCCCCCAGCTTGGAAGTACTTAATACATGTCATACTTCAATGTTTGAGTCCCAAATGTACTGCACACAATGAAATTAACAGGTTTATTAGTAGTGCCATTGTATGTATTTCTACATGGCAAAAATATAATTTTTCTAAAATCATTTTTGATGGCATGTGTAAAAACAAGGGTAGCAAGATGACTCTTGCTTACCCAAGATTTTTGCAAATGGTTTTTGATGAACAAAGGTACTGCACCAGGGATCATGATGATTTTTATATGATCCCTATGCAAAGGAAAGCAATTTTTGGAAAGATGAATTCACCCCCACACAGAGACTTACCCCTCACCCAAGCCATGCTTGTTGTTATTACAGCATCACAACCTCAACCTTACCCATAACCACAACTAGACCCATTACCTGAACCATCACCAACATCCCAGCATATAGAAATTGATCAAGATTCCTTCAACGTTGACACGTTAAATGTTGGCGTTGACACTCAAAATCCAAACACTGACACCCTTTTACAACAAACCCAAACACCCCTTATCCTCCAAACAGAGACCCAATCCACATCATCCTCTTCACCCCCAGACTTTAGGATGGAAAAACACCAAAGGAATATTGGAGTCTTCTCCTCTGGTGGTCCTAGCCATGTTGTAGAGAGAACCACCACCACAAGTGTGGTTGATGACATGGGTGGGGCTAGGACTATTGGTACTCGCTTAGATGCAGGTCAAGCCAGTCCTAACATCATTAAGACCTCATCCATGCCCCATGACTCTACTTTGGGAGGTCAAATTCCCATTTTAGAGGAGGGCAGACTAGAACCCTATACATTGTTGGAATCGATGGTTGTCTGCATTAGCTTGCAAAAGCAAAATGCAGACCTTGTACATACTGTCTCTACACAAGGTCTTAAACTCAAGCAATTGAGGGAGAGGATTATTATTTTGGAAGGTGTCAACCTTAGACGTGGAGTGGAGGATTCTTCCAAAGGGGAGGATGAACAGATACATGTGAGTGACAAAGGCTCACATGAAGGAGAATCTTTGGGTATAGCTAAAGCTCTAACAGATTTGAAGAGGCAACCAGGTTTTGATGTTTCATTAGTTACCCCTACAAATTTGAATTTATCTTTTACTGAGATGATGGAGCAGTTCACAAGAAACACTGACAAGAGTAGATTGAGCGTTGGCAAGCAGGTTTTTGACGCTGACAAGCCAAGCGCTGATAGGAGTAAGTTAGGCGTTGACACACAGGTTTTGGACGTTGATTGACCTGCAGGTATGGTTGATGTATCCCAGTCATCAGCTATCATCAAAGATGTGTCTACACAGGTACCATCATCATCTTTACCCATCATTGATATATTAGATAAAGGTAAAGGAATTATGGTAGAAACAGTGGTTCCCAAGGATGCAGCCCAAGTAAAGTTTGATTCCATATTGGCTGCACAACTTGAGAAAGAGAATAGTATAAAGGAGACTGCTATTGAGAGTAAGGAAAGAAGTGGTGATGAGAGCACAGATTCAAGTGTAATGGTTATTGAAGAACAAGAAAGGCTTGAATATGGTGATGAGTTGGCAAGGGAAAAGCTTGCACAGTTGAAGAATCAGGTAGATTATGAGATGCCTGAAGTTTCCAGATGTACTTTGCATGGGAGAATAAAGTAATGGAAAATCTAGACATTACTTTATCAGATCAAATTTGGGGTTTGGAGATTCTACTCAGAGTTCAAATAGATTGTAAGGTGATTCTGAAATATAAAGCTAGCAAAGTTCTTGAACGGACCAAGACAAAAAGAAGGGAGCTCTATTACATGTTGCTCAAATGTCATCAAACAGGTTGGACTTTCAGAAAGTTGCATGGATTGTCCTTTGATGAATTGGAGTATAAGGCTTATCCTATATGGGCAAGTGTGCAAGAGCATAACACTATTAGACTCTTTCAAATGAAAGAAAAGAAGAACTTGCAAAAGAAATGGAGATCCTAAAGGCTTTGGTTACACCAAGACCATTGAAGAAGGGAGTGCCTCTTGAGTTTCCATAAAATTTGGATAGAGTGAATCCTAGTGAATCTATTATTAGAAAGAGTATTAAGCTCTCACCCTTGGAAGTTTCACAAATGGTAGAAGTGTTACCTCATGATTCTAGAAACCCTATAGTTAGCTATGAGGAAGATGCAAGTGGGTTTTGGATGATTGGCAGATATGGGAAGAAGGTACATACTTTCACTACCCTTATGTCTTTGTTTGCAAGCCTGGATAGGGAAGACTTGGCAGATCTTTGGAGGTTGATGCAGGCCAAGTATGAGACTGAAGCACCTACTTCAGTCAATGGAATAAAGATTTGGTCAACATTCAAGAGGATGTGTGCACCAGATGAAGAAGATCCAGTTTGGAAGGATCTTGATGATATCAGTGGACTTCAATGGCGTTTATATTCAGCAGTTGGTGTGTATCATTTGAGTACTACAAAGTTTTCTGATAATCTTCTTGTGGATGTTGAGTATCCTATGACCAAAGAAGTTTTGGAGAAAATGATGATGACACAGCTGGAGATAGACTACTCAAGTGACGTGGCCAAAGATTTGATTAGATATATTCATTTCCAATTTAATGCAATTTGTAAGAATCCTCCTAGTTCTTAGTTTTTATTCAGAAACTTGATTATTAGAGTAGATATCAAGTTTAGGGAAGGATTGTTGGGAATAAAATATAGTCAAGACACTTGGACGCTGACAAGAGCAATTTGGACGTTGATAGGAAGAAATCAAGCATTGACAGGACAAGCGTTGACAGGAAGAAGTCAAGCGTTGATAAGAAGAAGTCAAGCACTGATAGAAGACTTAGTCTACACGTTTTATGTTTCTAGTATGTTTCTAGTAAAGATATGTTCGACAATGTATTCATTATGTTAATCTTTACCTAAAATAGCTGATACGTAGACTCTTGTACAAGGCTCCTTAATCTATTAAAGGAGGCCTTTAGGTTTTAGTTCAGTATATGTTTTACACTTTCATTATACGCAAGTTTGATTAATCAATCAAAGTGAAAGTTTGGTTTATCTTGTTTGTGTGTTCTTGTTTAAGTATTAATTACGCATAATACTTGAATTGTTTCATATACAAAAAAGTTTCTCTACGTACTTAACATGATTTAATCTCGTTTACACAAGCTAAATCGATCTATGTTTGGGATCAACAATCTCTCTCTTGCAGAATCTCTAGCTTGAGAGCTGCATCTGGCACCTGCGCCACATTAGTAAATGTAGCACACACCATATTGTTGGCGACATAAGTACGAAGAGCCCATCGAAAATGATATGCCTGCTCTTCTACTATCCCGGCTGTTGCGCCCAGGGAACCAGTAAGTCTAAGGAATCTCTGCATAAATTATGTACTATTCTCCCCATCTCTCTGTCGAATGCCATGGTATTCCCTCTTGAGCAGATCCTGCCCAGCTTTCGAAAAGAACTGATTCAGAACCAACTCCTTAAATTACGTCCAAGTCAAGCCAGCAACCTAGTTATCACCTCCATTTGATTGCTTGAGTGCTTTCCACCATGCCACCACGTCTGCCTCAAATTTTTAACAAGCCAGTCTGTCCTTAAAGACAACATCACACCCCATGGCGTTGAAAATATTCTCTATGTGTGCAATCCAGCTCTCAGCCTCAGATGGACTGTCAGTTTGCTCAAAAGATCTAGGTCGCTGTTTGTTAAACCTTTCCAGCCATGTGATAAGAGTAGCTAGTGGCAAAGTAGGAAGAATGTTCTTATTCTGGTGCTGATTGTGATTGGCTTGCACCTCAGCACGAATCTCATTTCTGAGTTGGGGAAGTAAAGCTTGCATAGCAGCTTGGAGAACTGCCTCCAGTTCTTACTCGCGTGTGTTAACCATCTGACAGTTTTTAAAAAGAAAATGAAATGATTAATCTGATTAGAACATGACATAATTTATGAATGCATAGCCAACGAAATCACATGAATATGGGTGAACGCCTATGGGTCGGTTCACCAAAACAAAATTGACATGATGAGGGTGAACGCCTATGGGTCGGTTCACCAAAACAAAATAATTCGAATAAAAACACATGCGACTAAATATGGCCAGTCCTGTATCAACCATTACTTAGTCAAAGTACCTACAACAATAATGCATGAAACAAATGCATGAAAATAAACTGTCAGTTTAGGAAGACACTAGTGACTACCCACTAGTCACAAGTCAAGTTTTTAGAGCATACAGGTCAAAACCTTAGGCTCTGATACCATAATTGTACCACCCCATTTAAATGGAATATCACAGGATAATTATAGTGTGTCATCAAAGCATGCAAGGTAAATGTCTTAAAAACAGTAAATGACCATAAAGGGAAATACTTGAATCAAACATCGGTAGTCCAACATAAGCTCACACATATGAAATATAAGTACTGAAAGGAAAGGACTAAAGAATGTCCAAAAGAAATAATGTATGGAAATGCATAAGGTAAAGAAGGTTGGATAACGTCCATCCAAATGCACATACTCTCAGGATCCTAAGTGCGTCCCTGTGTACCTGCCGTTTGGGCACATCGAAAGGAAAACGGCTGAGCAAGACGCCCAGTAAACGGATATATAACATAGTATGAATGACATAAGCATAATAAAGACTGATTAGCAACAGAAATGTATAAGTCCTGGAAAACCTGGAACATGTTTATAAAACTGGTTTTATAGTTTGAAAAGCTTATGATTAACTTATAAAAACTGTATTTTAAATTTAGCCAAGAGCCCATATAGGCCATGAGGTATCAAAGTGCATATATACATAGAGGGGTGACATCATCATGTATTAGAGGGGTGACCTCTAATTATAGTGGTTTGGGAAGGAGCGATCAACTCCTTATGAAGGATGCATGGCACACACCACATTCATTATGAAAATCTCCCAGTGGGGCCCAATAAGCAAATGTGGGACCCACAAGGCCCATTAAACTCAAATTATATTAAATCCACTAAGAACAAGCTCGATTTCGGCTTTGTTGATCTTTTCTTCAAAACCGTGTCGGTTTAGCCGGTTTTCGTGAACTTGGGCACACTTTTGGTCTTTGACTTTGTCTTCGTTTCTTTTTGGACTTTTTCTTCAACATTTGACCGTGAAATCCCGTGTTTTCTTTCCTTTTAATCATTTGTACCTATTTAACACAAAAACACAAAACCACGCGTAATTCCGACTTTTACGATGTTAAGCACATGATTAGGTCTTGTTTTTCCTTGATTTTAGTGGCAAAAGGATAAGTGTTTACACACTTATTAATCCTGACTGAAAACATGTTACTAGGATGCACCCATACGCCCCACATGATAATATAAATAAATGGCCAAAACTGAAAGGGACGCCACGAGCAATCACTCCGTTATGGGGAAGTCATAACACGGGTGCCTCCAGTGTTATGGTTATGGTACCTCCATAACTAGATGACTGGCATGCATGTATATAGCTCACGCTTTTAAAATAAAAAAATAAGCATTCAAAACATATAAAATAATAGGGGAAAACAGATGGCTGCAAATGGGGAATCCTAATCAAACATACGAAAGAATGTCCATACTGAAGGACGGAATATCCGTATCTTATGTCCATTAGTGAAGCTAGAATAGAAGCTGAAGGATCTACTTCGACTTCGCGGATACTACATAAATAAGGGCCGTGTATGAGTTGTTTGATTACTGAGTGTGTGACTGGTTATGTGTGTTCTTAACTTATTTTATATGTTCTTGTCATGTTTTACTGTTTTAAATGTTATCTTGTACTTATTCATGTTTTACATGTATTCTAATTATGTATTTCATGTATTCTTGTATTAGTATACTTGTAGTGTCATCATAAGTAACTTTCTAAAAATAGAAAGTTTCCAAAAATAGAATGTTTCCAAAAATAGAAAGTTTTCAAAAATAGTAAGTTTTCTAAAATAGAAAATTTCCATAAATATAAATAAGTTGAAATAATAAGTCTAAAATATAAGCTAGTACTTATTAGTCACAAGTTATAAGTCATGATAATTTATTAGTAAAGTCTTATTAAATTAAATACTTAGGCTAAAGTGATTATTAATTAATAATGAAAATACATGGTTTTTTTAATTAATAAATGTCATGGTTAATTTAATAAAACTTTACCTTATATCAATTAATTAAATTAAGCATGGTTTTTAATTTAATTAAGTCAAATAAAATACTTAGGTTATAACATGATTTATTTAATTAAATTAAATAACCTAAGTCATGATTTTAACTAACTAATCAATAGTGCATGTAAATTAATTTAATCAGTTAATTAATAAAACATTGGCTAACAAAATATACCCGAGCCCTAAACCCGAGACAAACCAAACCGAGCACCAAACACCACCACTCAGCCGACGGCTGGTGGTTGTGACCGACGGCTGTAGCCTTGGCCTAGCCGTCGGTTGCCACTGCTACGCTAAGGGTTCACACCGGCCTACCCGATGTTCCCCCTGCTGTGACCCGTGTACCCACCGACATAATCCGGTCCCCACTGCTAGCACCAAGGTCCCACTGTGGGCCTTGGTTTGCTGCTTCCCGAACACAATCACCACCGAACCCCTTAGGGGGTCTCGGTTGTTGGTGATAAAAATCCCACCGAGAGCCTTGAGGTTCTCGGTTGTGTGCGCCGAACCAAAACAAACACCAAACAAACCCCTTTTCTTGTTAAATCCTTAATCATAACATGTTTTAATTATGTTTTCTTTTAAGATTCATATTCATATAATCAAAATAAAAATGAAAATATTAAGGTTTAGTTAATACCAAATGCGTAGATGAAAAGAGAATCGAATCACGAACACGTACACGTACACGTAAAAACCTAAGATCAAAATCACAAAAATCGTCCTTGTGGGTTTGGTGGCTGTCGGGCTAAGGGTGAGAAGGGGGCTAGGTTTTTTTTATTTTTCTTGTAAATGTATTGTGTTTTTCCCTGAAGATTAATGTTTACTAGTCGGATTCAAAATGGGTCGGGACATGAGGCCCTTCCCTTTCTTTTCTTGCCGTGACATACACACAAGCCCAACACCAATTCATTTGTTTTTCGTGTTAAAATAATATTCGTATGCATTCGTGTTTTAAATCTCGTGAATTTAATATTATACGTAAATGTTTACCGTGCATTAATAATATACATAATACTTGTAATTAAATGTTTGTGACACGTGTCGTATATTATTAATGGAAAGTTTTAAATTATTCGTGTTTTCATGTATGTACTGTTCATAGTATTTTATGCGGGTTTTACAATTGGGTTCCAAAAAAAGCTAATGTCTTTTATTGGAGAGCCATAAATGATAGACTCTCATCTCGCCAACCTTGATAAGCGAGATATTGATTCTCTTTGGGATACACACATTGAGGATAGTAATCACATTTTATTTAATTTTACCAAGGGGAATTCATGTGGTTGAAATGTTTTGAGTGGTGGAACATTCCCATTCCACCTAGTTATTTGCCGGACAGTTTTTCGAGATGGCAAGACTGACGTAAAGGTTAAATTGTTTCATGAGTTAGGCTTGTGGTTTTATAGGTAATTTGGAGGTGACGAAATCTTACCATTCATGAGCAAAGCGAATCTCGACATGCTATTATAAATCAAGTCGCTTTCCCGCAAATTCAATATCTTTCTCAACTTTGGATTTCTAACAACAGTCGGCTTGGTGGCAACTGGTTATCATAGATTTTATATCCGTGGACAGGATTTGATCCCCCTAACCAATTTGTGTTCTTTAGTTTTCTGCTATTGTTTTTTATGTGGTATGTAATTGATTGGTGATTTTGTTTGGTTCTCCTCCTAGGAGACCTTATTTTTATTTTTATTTTCGTTTAATAAAAAACTATTTGCATTTAAAAAAGAAATATTTAGGACAATTAAGAAAAATGGGAAAATAGTTTAAATGCATGGAGGAAGAAACAAAGTAGATTCTAAAGTTTTGGAAAAATAACTTATTTTTAATTTATTTTTTCTTTGTTTTGTGACATGGATGGTACTTGAGTGCTAAAGGGAATCAAGTGCAAATATGGTGTAGTGTGATGAGGACTTTGGGTGATTTGATATGCAAAATTATTGTTCAATGAACCTCTTTATTGCAACCTTTGACACTAAAAACTGAAACCAAAAGGAGACTTGATGGCTATCAAGTTACTAAAGGTAGCCATCCTTCCCACCCACTTATTGAACGAACTTTCGTGGCATGCTTCTTTATAAGCAAACTAATGACTCCTATCATATCATATTTATTCATGCAATACATATAATCCATAAAGTGTAACGGTTTAACCGGTAATACTATATAGGGCATGTCACATATGATCAAATTTCTAATACCTTAAAATACTTGCAATACCCAGCAACGGATAGGACTCTGGGCCAGGACACCCATAAATTCTTAGTGTTAATTCTTGTAAAACATCATAAAAGGAGAAGCAATTTAAAAAAGGACTTGTAACTTCCTAGCTAGTTTTTATGTGATTATTTCGAACAAAAAAAAGTAATCAATCACGCTAATGAACGTGACATATGTTACATCTGCAATATAAGTGCCCAAGTATAGTACTACATTTTGTTCAACCATAACGCACTAACTGCAACTCTATTAGTACTTGCTTATGTTGCTACCACATAGTACATATTATTGAAGCTTGTCAAAAAGTGATGATGAGTTTTAGTAACACCATATAAAGTTATGACATTCATCTCTTATATAATTTTTTCTTTCACTTGGACAACTCATTAATTGCGCCCAACGATTTTGATGGGTGCTGCAATGGGCACTCAGCTTGCTAAAAGAACTTACGGCGCCCAAGGGTCGTTGGGGGCAAAGAAACTTTGTTGCGGTGCCCTTCGATGTTGAGGAGCATAGCAACAACCTTGTCTTGATCTTGTTCCGCTTATTATGTTCTCATTGATATCGTCTAGCCTTTCACAAGTTCTTTTACCCAAAAAAGATAGAGGCAAAATAACACAAAGTGTAAAGTTTTAATAAGATACTCAGAAGAATAAAATCTACAATATTATTATCTAGCAATAACATGATAAAGTTAACTATCTTTTACAGTAATAAATCATTCCAATATAGCTATTGACGCATTGGTTATACTTTATATCTCCCAACACTAACATATGAAAGCCTCTTTTAAGCTACCTTTAAAAGCATGATATGTATCTTCTTGCTTTTCCACTAGAGCATATGAATATCTCATGTGATGGTGTTCTTCTATATATCTTGTCATTCATTACGTACCTTTAAATTCTCTTCAACTACTTTGTGAGTTTTAAATCTCTTTTTAAGCACAGCTTTCTTCGGTTGGTATAAAAGCATAGTTTGGTAATATTTTCTTCTCCTCATAAGTCGTTTTCTTCTAAATTTCGGACAAAATTGGGCTTTTATAGGTATCTTTTTCTTTAAAGTATAATGGAGGGATACACTATACTGAAGAAAGTGATTATCAAAGAGACTTGTGAAGAAACAAGGTTAGAACTAAGGCTATGTCCTCCAGGAGATGACTTTTACTCAAATGGTTCACATAAAAGGTATTCCTGAATCCTTGTTTTTATCCATTTGTAACAGTCACTTTTTTCATGTGATTGTCAGTAGTTTCTTAAAATTCCCACTATTTTGACAAACCCGCAGTGGCGGACCAGAATTACTACCCAGAAGTAATAATAGTGATCAGGTTCACAACACTTTTTTTACAATAATACAAAGGACTAACTAATTAAGAGATGTAACACAAAACTTTGGACCATGTTTGTTTCAGAAAATAGGGTATTGTTTTTACTATAACACTACACTGAAAAATTTCATTTGGTTCCCCGAAACCCCTTAGGTCCGTCCCTATAACCCCTATGATTTACCCATAATCAACTGGGTGGCACCTAAATATAAGATTCTTGAAATAGATATAATTCGGTGACGGCATGATTCATGAAAATAGTACTTTCTAAAACTCATTTAATAAACGTTGAAAGTAATCCGTGAAAATCTTTTTTGTAGGGCCGCGCCTCTACAGGCAGTAGTGGGATGGCCACCAGTGAGAACATCAAGGAAGAACATTAGGACATCTAGCAATTCCACCAAGGGGGTGTCTTTATCGGATAAAGTTCTAACAGATGAAAGAGGAGTCAAGAATGATGAAAATAGTTTGTTTGTGAAGATTAATATGGATGGAGTTGCCATTGGAAGAAAGGTTGATCTAAAAGCGTATGACAATTATCGAAGCCTCTCCTCAGCTGTAGAGAAACTCTTCCAAGGACTCGTAGCAGGTTCGATAATAGAATGTTCATACATGTATCTTTATACCTTAGAATACAAGCATTATTTGAGTAATAGTATAGTTATAATGAGCGAAGCTGTGTGGTGTTGTTTTTAGCACAAGGAGACGGCATCACAAACATGCAAATAGACTTAACAACAGGATTGATCGATGGAAATGGAGAGTACACCCTAGTTTATGAGGATAATGAAGGAGATAGAATTCTTGTTGGAGACGTCCCTTGGGAGTAAGCATTGCTGTTGATGGCTCTTTTTTATCTTTATTTGAAGTGATTCTTACAGACGTGTGGTATCACGTTACTGATATGATCATCTATGTTTGTTTTGTGTAGCATGTTTATATCTTCTGCAAAGAGGCTTCGTGTGTTGAAAACATCTGAACTGCATGCTCTATGTCATCAGGATAACTGATCACAAGTTCATCAGCAATCGACCAGTTTCTAATATTTTGCTTGATTATGTTTGCTAATTATAAAAAGTTTGTTGTAAGAATGCCTTATAAGATTGTAAAAGTTGTCAAATAGTTACCCTTTACCCAAAAAAAGCTGTCAAATAGTCCAAAAATGAAACAAAATGGAGCGTGGGCGGGATGGGCTTGATAGAATACTTGATGTGTGATATTGATTTGTCTTTGATGTACACTTTGCATAAAGGCAAAGTATGCTAAAATATATGCCAGATACTTGTAGGGCATTTGAGTTTGAGTGCATTTGTTTCTGAGTCATCGAACATGAAGGGAATTTATGAATGTCTCAGATTTAAGGTTAACAATGGGAGTGAAGTAGTGAACCATTACGGATCTATAAATTTCAAGGCGTTATCCGCACAATACATGCATTTACTATTAGATTAGTGACTATTAGAGGTGCGCTTGACCCTTTGAATGAAAACTATAAATAACAATCGCATGCACCAACGTGTTTACATCGAACCGATTATCATCGCACACACAAAAAAAAAAAATCAAACCAATTAGGGTTATGGCTAACGGTGAAAAGGCAGCCGATGTTAACCGAGACGAAGATGGATCTTGTTTAGCAGGAGGAGCCATAAGAATGGATTCAGAACCAAGCGGTCAAGGCTCTGGTATGTAGGGATGGTAGTGGTCGTAAAAAAAACTCACAACCCACGGTACTCACAATGGGTGGGTAATTTCGTCGATTTATACTCATGGGTGAAAAATTATACACATTGGTGGGTGGCGGCCGGATGACGGGTAAAGTATATTCATCACGAGTAAACTCATGATACTGATTTAAAATATTTACCGGTATACTCGTTAAAATACCCGTAGGTATACTCATTAAAATACCCTACGATGTTATATATGGATATTTAATAATTATCATTTTTCAATGAAGACATAAGAAAATAAAAATTTGATGGTGTCTCAAGACCAAAAAGAGAATATGAAGGACTTAACAATTAAATACTCGTTTAAATTCATATTAAGTGTCCACTATAAAATTTTTTGTCGTCCCATATTAAGTGTTCATTATCAATGTTTTAAAACTCAGTTTTAAAGTTGACCTGGTCGAGTTACCGGTTCAACCGGTTAAACCGCCAGATAAAACCGGTTTTATATAAAAAGGAAAACTACACATATTTGAAGTGTTTAGAAAAAAAATGTCTCTCCTTGCTAGTGTTTAGAATGAGAAAAATACGTATATGCATCATAAAAAACAAAATAATATCAATTACCACTGTTTGGAAATCCGGGACAACCCGGCCGGTCAATCGGTTGACCCGGTTCCGGTCGAAAAAACGGGTCATATTGACCCGTGTTTCACATTTCGAAACCCGGCTTGACCCGTCGGGTTTGGGGTGACCCGAGTCTACCCGGTTCTCGAGACTCGGCCGGGTTTCGATTTTTTCGAGTGTTTTTTTTTAAATGTAAATTTTACGTATTTGTTATGGAATTTTATTTTTACATATTATATTGGTTGGTAAATAACTTATATATCTTTAATATACCGAAACCTTTTTAATTTTTATATATAATTTTTGTTATTTATTAAAAAATAAAAAAATTAAAACCTGGTTGACCCGAACCCGGTGACTCAACCGAGTCAATTTAAAACCCCGGTTTTAAACCATTGTCAATTACTTCTCATAGCTAACAGACTATATGATGTCTTTACTTATATATATAGAAAATTGAAATAATATTTAGAAGCATTGAAAGAGTGTTATTACCCCCGTTATTATAGAGAGGAATCCCGGTTTCCAATTAACAGTGATTCCCCTCATACTCTTATTAAAGAATTATTATTTATCCCCCTTACAAACATTCTCTTCCCTCACAGAATATACACACACTTCACGCACCGTTCTCTTCCACGTCACATTTTCCTTCCTCCGTTCCTCCGTTCGTCATTAATGGTGCTTAGGCTTTTTGTTGTTGTTGCCCCTTGGCTTGTCTCTCAAAACTCTCACATAAGCTGTTTATAATAACAAAAAACACATAGAAAGAATAATGAGGGGTCACTGTTTCTCCCATCTATCTCTCACCTAACACAGATCTATAAGTTTGATCTGAAATAGATGTTTCTTGAGTGGATCAGTTTGATCTAAAACTTTGATAGTTTGATATATCTTTCTTGATCGGATGCGTTTAATCTAGAACTTTGACTAAAAAAAGGGTGTGGTCTTTGAAAAAAGCTTTAGCACTTTTGGCCATTTCCCCTACGTCTTCGTTGCCGCCATCGGCGCTGTGCGACGTTGATGGTAGGTTGGTGACGCTTTTAAGGGCCCTTTTGATTTCTTTGTGGCGAATGAAACTCCTTATGTCATTCGGTTGCTGAAAAATTAAGGATTTGATGCACTTTTTGTTTCTTTGGCAGCCTATGTTCATGTCACGGGTACGTGTTGCTTCTTTTTCCGTTATTGTCTTTTGGGTTTTTTACCTGTTGATGTGGTTTACTATGGTTAGAGGTTTGCTATGCTTAAAGGTTTGCTAATATTATTAATCCTCTATTTGTCCATAATAACATTTGGCTAAACAAGGTAATCTTTATAAAGTTTATGCTATTTAGTATTTCTTACCTTTACGGGCTCTGTTAGCATATGAGCTTATTATAAATTGGATGGGCGAGTCGAATAGGCTGTTAGCTGGCAAATCAACATCTTTTGTAAAGTAATGGGTGTTTGTTTTCTATTACATAGTCGCCTTACGGCTTATTAGCTTACAAATAACCCATAGAAAGTAGTAACCTTATGAAACATAATTTATGGTGTTTTTTGTGGTTTAAAATTATACTCATCAGTTGAGCTTCATAGCGCATCGATAATAGGCGATGGTGAGTTTTACAAAACCGGTTTGTTAGTATTTTCACCCAAACTTTAAGTATACTAAAGTTGCAGCCATGGAGTGTGTACCCCCTCCCGTTGGATCTAAGCACAATCAATATGATGCCGCTCATTTATCCAGCATCAACGTTAGCATGAAAAGCAGCCCAAACATTATAAACCAACAACGGTTTCATGGCTTTAAAAGCTCATATCCATATGTGTTATCCGATTGATTTAATTTGGTTGCTATATCATATCAGTAACTTTAACCAAGATGACTTTATGAAAATATTATTGAGCATCTTAAGATTTTGTTCAAACCAACATAACACATGGATTAATTCTTTTTGTTTATGTGTTTGCAGAAAAAGCAATTCAAAAAGAATGAAGAAGGTCAAGGAGAAATATGTGTCGGCTATAGTTTGTGGCCTTAGACGAAAGGTAACCTCGAATCTAATTTCTGATGTTTTTTTAGAATGTTCTATAAGAGTCTAATTTTAGCTTTGTAGTAGGTGTTTCTGTTCGTATATAAGGTAAAAAGTTTGTACTATTTTTTAGCTATTGTCGTTAACTTCACAATACCGTTCTATTATGGGTCAGATAAATATATAAAAACGAAAAAAATCTGCGAACCAGACGAATCTGCTCGCATGTCAAGAATTACCAAGGTAAGACCACAATTTTATAAGCAAGTGAATTTGGTGTTCGGGATTGCTTACTTTTTCAGCTTATGTTTTTCTAATTAAACTATTTGAAATGAGCATTTTTTTAGTTTTTATCGGTTTTACTGTGGAATTGCCCAGTGTCAGTCGAAACTAGCAAATAAGCAGCCTTTTTTCCACCCAAACTTTAAGTATACTAAAGCTGCAGCCATGGAGTATTTACCCCCTCCTGTTGGCTCTAAGCACAATCAATACGATGCCGCTCGTTTATCCAGCAGCAACGTTAGCATGAAAAGCAGCCCAAACAGTATAAACTAATAACGGTTTCATGGCTTTAAAAGCTCATATCCATATGTATTATCCGATTGATTTGATATGGTTGCTATATCATATCAGTAATTTTAACCAAAATGACTTTATGAAATTATTATTGAGCATCTTAAGATTTTGTTCAAACCAACATAACACATGGATTAATTCTTTTTCTTTATGTGTTTGCAGAAAAAGCAATTAAAAAAGAACGAAGAAGGTTAAGTAGAAATATGTGTCGGCTATAGTTTGCGGCCTTAGACGAACGGTAACTTCGAATCTAATTTGTGATGTTTTTTAGAATGTTCTATAATAGTCTAATTCTAGCTTCGTAGTAGGTGGTTCTGTTCGTATATAAGGTAAAAAGTTTGTACTGTTTCTTAGCTATTGTCTGTGACACCCCCAAATTGAGTCAAATGCAACGAAAATAATATTTGGGTGTCACGTAGGTGGATCAACAGCAGACAAAATATAGAGAAACAGATAAAAGATTATCCTTACATTTATTACATGATTGAAAGTGCAAATAGTATTAAAATAGTCTTTAACATTGTTCAATAATTTGAATTATTCCACAGTTTATAAAACGCTAGATGAGCTCTATAAATGCAGCCTATCATGATGCTTGACTCCATGCACACCAATACTTGCTTCAGTTTCCTGAGAAAACATGCTTAGAGAGTCAACATAAAGTTGGTGAATTCACAGGTTTAATTAAAATAAGTTTGGACATTAAACATTCACTGAAGTAGCAATGCACAAAACATCAATACTTAAAAGTAATTTGATGAGATGGCATTTATACATGATCTCATCGTTCTTTTTGGGCTTTTAATGCATAAAAATGTCATAAAATACCATATATATGCTTGTGTTTGTTTACTTGTGTATTTTAGGTATGAATATCGTGAAAAAGACAAAAGATCACAAGATACAAGGAAAAAATGGACACGAGAAACGAAGCCGTACAAAGAACCGGGCCCTAATTCATGGAATATTCAACAAATACCCTTGAAGACTTGAAGACATACAAGATTGATCCTCATTTAATGAAGAAATAACACTTAAAACCCTTGTATATTGATAATTACAAGTTTGTTCCCTTAAGTTTGTCAAAATTACACAAATGGTCCTTCAACTTTGAAGAAATGGCAAGTTTAGCCCTTCAACAATTCCAAATTGCCAATTATGGTCCCTCATGAAGCCAAAGATACATTGAAGACCTTTGAAGATCAACATTGTCCAAGATCAGCCCTTGAATTATGCAAAAGTTCCAAAAACAACCCTTATAACCTTTTTCCAAAGTTTTGTGCCAAAAGTGCCAAAGTGTGAAACTTATTAACAAAGGGATATGAGTTTTTAGGCTGAAAAATGTTTAATACATGTTTTATCAAAACACAAGGGGTAAAGCTGTGCACTTGAAACATTTAAATCAAAAATGCGCCAAACACATAACTTTCCCCCAATTTCGGATCAAACACTCCACTATTCACCTTTTACCCACCCAGAATTTACACCACTTAAACTTAGGGTAATTTTCAATTACCTTTGCACATGAGTGATTCACATGTGCAGAAACTCATCCCAACCATAAAACCCTTATTCCCACTCACAATGGACCCCACCCCCAAATACCCGTCCACCAATCATGTGACTACTTGCCCTCCAAGTCATCCAACGTGGCAAAATCAACAGCTAAGACTCCTTGCTTCATCCTAAAGCTAAAATGAACGTCTTGGATCATTTTGGACAACTCATCAACAGCAAACGGCCTCAAGTGCTCAAGGGCATTTTAGAGAATTCACTTCTAGGGTTTGTGAATAGTGTAGCAAGGCATTTTCCTATAAAAGGAGACCTCAACATGTGAGAGTCCATTTGTTCCAGATTTTAGCTTTTAAATCTTTGTAATTCCTTTTTATGAAATAAAGTTTGAATTTCTGAAAATTTTTTAGTTCTTGTCTATTATTTATAAAAGTTGGTGTTTGATAAGCTAAAATCTGAGTTCCATAATCTTGTTTGAAGGTTTTTGAGGCAAAGTTTTAGTTGATAAAGCTTGGGTTTCAAAATTCAGAAAGTTATTGGTTATTTGATCTCACTTTGTTGGTTTGTTCATCTTAGCAGCATTGGAAGCTGGTACTTGTTCTGCTAGTACCTCAGCTCAAACAATCCAAGGCCTGGATGTAGGTCTTGGAGGTTTGCATCCTTCTCCCTTTTCATTTTCTCCTTTATTTTTCTGAATTTGGTGATTATTGCTTGTTTGTGCTTGAATCTGTGATATTATTGTTGAATCTGGTTTATTTGTGTTGATTTGATGTTATTGAAGTGTTGTTAACTGGTTTTGTGGTTTGAATCTAGATAATACTTTGAAAATTTGTGAAAACAGGTTTTTAAGGGGTGTTTGGGTTAACTGTTTAAGAAGGATTTGTGGTTTGTTAAGTGTTGGATTTGTGTTATTATCTGTTGGTATATGCTTTACTGGTATACTTGGTCATTTATCTGCAATATATTTGTGGTTTGAAACACATAGATTCATAGAAAGGGGTATAAAATCTTGGATACTTGGTAAAATTAGCTAGGATTTTGAGGACACCTAGATCTAAGCTTAGGCTAGGGCTAACAAGTGTTAACCTTATTTAATCACACCAGGAAAAGAGATTTGACTGCTTGAAATTGGATCTAGTGTCAAGTAGATCAGCAAACTTGTATGCATATTGTTCATGTTCTTATCAGTAACTGTTTATGCTTTGATCTTGTTGTTTACTTTGATTCAGTGTTTGTGATAAGTTGATTTGTGCTTATTCATAGTTTATATAGCTTGTGTATGCATCCTGTTGAGTTTGGTTGGCTTATTCTTGCTAAATCTGCTTATTAAGTGCATAACTGCTTATTTCCATGTATGAGTGGTATCTGGTCACTGTTTGATCATTTGTGGCTTATTGTGTGAACCAAATTTGGATTTTATTGTTGCTATTGACTCCTTGTGGTTCACAGATCACAAGGGTGCCCTTGTTTCCAATTGAATCTAACTAGAACTCTCTAAAAAGCTCAGTCAAATAGTCAAAGCAGTGGGAACTCCTTTCCCCTGCTGGTTACCACTGCTAGTGTATTTTGGGTTTCAGCTTATCAATAAGCTATAATAGCTTATTTTAACCAGCAACAACTTGGATTTTGTAATAGGTGCTCATTATTTTACCCATTTGTTCATACTGGAGCATTTGGTGGGTTGACTTTAGGGTTTGACTAGAAAACCAACTTAATTGACTTTTTCATAAGTGCTTATTGGCTTATTCTGGCTTATTGGTTTTGCTTATTGGAATTTTGTTGATTGTTTTGGCTTATTGAGTCCATTTGTGATCTTTTTCAAGTTGAATCAAGTCCTGAGGTGCCTTATTTCTCAAAAACGACTATTTTGTCTTTTAGTGAAATATTACTTTGCTTATTTCTGGCTTATTGAGTGTGCTTTTTCAAAATTTCTTTTTACAGATCTCATAAGCATCCCAAAATAAGGTTGTGTGTCAAATTAGAGCTTATGGCATTAGCTTATTGCTTAATGGGCTAAAAAGCCCAATAAGAATAAGCTGTTTGCTTATTAAGCTGTGATAAGCTCACATTCAGTTTTTGGGCCTTTAGAGTTTTGTGTTTAGAATTGAATTTTGAGTCAGATAGGGCTTTTCCAAGTCAATTGGGCCAAGTTTGACTTTTTGGGCCAAAAAGCCCATTAAGGTTGACTGTTTTTGGTTTTGGCCCATTTGAGGGCCCAATAGGGGTATTATGGTCATTTCACTTTGATTTTCTGATTATTTAGGTTAAAATAAACTAGTTTGCAAGTTTTTTAGATTTTTTTATAATTTTTGGAATTTTAATATTATTTTATTATTATTTTATTATTATTTTTCAAATTTCACATTTTCCAACTTTTTACATTTTTCTTAGCTTAAATACATTAAAATAGGAATTTAGCAACTTTTAGAATAATTTTATCACTTTTAGATTAATTTTTATAATTATTTTAAGTTTTAATAGTTTTTAAATCATTTTAAATTGTTTTTATTAGTTTAAAAGTTTCTAAAAATAGTTTTAAACTTTTTAGGTCATTTTAGAGGTTTACCAATTGAAAAATCTTTATTTGGGCTTTTTGATAATTTATTTGATTTTTAGGGCTTTAATTAGCATTTAAAAATTGAATATTTAATTATTTAAAGGTTTGAAAAAGTTTTGATCATTGGTAAACTCTTAGTTTATTTAATTTGATTTTTGGTGAATTTTTGGTAATTTTTAGAATTTATTTTTATTTTTGTAGTTTTTACGGTTATACGTTTTGTCATCGTAGTATTATTTTCACGTCTTCGTCATCTTCTTTTCTCATCCCATTCTAAACCAATCATTAATCACAAACATTTAACAAGTTTTTCACACACATATACCTACTTGGGAAACGAACTTTCACACCATACGGGTCATTAGTGCTTGATTTTCCTAAATCATCACTCGATACTTACCGCTTTTACGCTCCTTTTCCTAAAGGTCGTATTTTACCACAATCATTTTGGCGCCGCTACCGGGGAGGTATGTCGTGATTAATTTGCATTGTTGTTTTTAATATTAACCAAAATAGTATTTGTATTAGTAGAAATCTACTAATACGTATTATCGGTTTTCTTGGTTTTTCTTGTGAAAATATTATTACTATATTGTATTAAGTATCACAACAAATAAACAATATCTCCAAAAGTGTGAAAACACAAGCTTAATTGGGATTTGATCTCCTAATTATTGTATTCGAATCTCAAACAAAAAGAAAAAGGCAAAAATAGATAAATACTTTCGTGAAGCTCGATTTTGAAAAATACAAACTATAAGGTGTGTATAAGGCGGGTATTATATAATATACCCTAAGGAAAAAGGATCTTAAGTGCTTCGCGCCGCCTCGTTTCCCCGCTTGCTTGTGTGTATTTTGAGATTGAAGGCTAATCGAGGGTTTTGCCGCCCAAAAGTATTATTACGTATAATATATTTGCTTGGTTTTCTTTGTGATTAAAACCTCTTGAACAATTTGGTTTTCACCAAAGTTCTAAAGTCATTCGAAGGCGTTCACTCCACGTGATAGTTTTCATTCCTTTGAGGCTTCTTTAATCAAGAGTTTGATTCGAGGAGAGATTTTGTAGATTGTTGTCTACGAAGATACACCAAAATCCAAAAAAATTAAAAACAATCAAAAACACAAAAAAATTGAAAATTCACAAAACACCCAAAAAGAATCTTCTTTGCTCACCTCCCATTCTTCGTGATGTTTATGATCACTCGTAATCAAGCAAAACGAGCTCGTAAACGTCTTCAAAAGCAAGCCAATCAAGAGACGTTGATTGAAGAAAAACCTCCAATTGTTGAACCTATTGTAGAACAAGAAGTCGTCATGGCTAATCGTACTATGATGGAGTTGCTACAAGCACCCACCGAGGGTTTTGGAGAGGCCATTGTGATTCCCGCCATCCTTGCGGAGAATTTCGAGATTAAGACGGGTTTAATGTCAATGTTGCAAGCAAATAAGTTTAGAGGTCATGAGAAAGACAACCCGCACTATCACATTAGGAATTTTAATCGTCTCACCGCTACTAGCAAGTTTAAGGATGTTCCACATGACGCCATTAAGATGATTTTGTTTCCATACTCGTTAGATGGACCCGTAAAAATTTGGCTTGAGAAAGAACCGCCAAATTCGATTTTGACATGGGGTGATCTCGTTTCTAAGTTTGTGAACAAGTTTTTTCCACCATCTAAAACAACACATTTGAAAAATGAGATTTCACGATTTGTGCAAAGAAATAATGAAAGTTTTTCAATGGCATAAGAACACTTTAAAGAAATGTTACATGAATGTACACACCATGATTTTTCGGAATTACATCAAATTGATACTTTTTATAATGGGCTTAATGATCATGAACGAGATTATTTGAATGCCGCCGCGGGTGGTAATTTTTTTTGTAAGACGACCAATGAGGCCTTACAAATCATCGAGAATAGATCTAAGGTTTATAGCCCTCGTAACACACCGAGTGTTGCCAATTTGGGTTCGTCATCATCATCATCGTCTCGTAGCATTAATGCTTTACATGATGAAGCTAATGAGGAAAATCGGTTTTTTGATAGATTTGCTAATTATATGTCCCATTGGAAAGCTCAAGAAGCTTCAAATTCCGCTTCGGTTAAAGCGGTTGCTAAGAGTTGTTTGTCTTGTGCTGGAGCTCATGATCTTTCCGAGTGCATTACCGCGGATGGTAACACTTCGAGTGCTTATGTAGCAACGGGAACTTATAACCAAAACGGTCAAGGTTCCCGTCCAAATCAAGCTCCACCAAATCAAAATGCTAATAACTATCGAAACAACAACCAATGTGGTAATTACCAAGGCAATTCACGTAACTACAACAAGGGGAATTATCAAAATGGGAATGGACAAGTCACTAATCAAAACCAAAACCGTGATTTTCAAAACACTACACAAGGTTTTCAAAATGCTCACACTAAAAATCTTCAAGGAGAATTTTTGGATTATGCTAAATCAAATGATGCTAAATTTGATAACATGCAACGTGAGATGATTAGCTTAAGATCCGAGTTGAAAAACGAGATTAAAAATGAACTTGCTAATGAACTTAAAACTCATGCAAATAAAATGGAAGTAAATGTCCAACTTCTTCAACAAAACCAACAAAAGATGGAATTAGGACAACATGAGATTAAGCAAGAGTTATTAAAAGTGGATGCTAGGCAATCAAAATTTGAGGACCGAATGGCTAAAATGTTTGAAGCAATCATGTGTAAACCCTCTTCCTCGGGTGGTCTTCCTAGTGATACCATTGCAAACCCGAAGGGAGAAATGAAGGTTATTACTACACGAAGTGGTAAAACTTTCAAGGAACCAATCTCTCGTCCAAGTACTTCTACGGAGAAGGAAATCGAGAAAGAACCCAAGGTGATGGTCAAAAAGGAGCACATTACAATCCCACGAAGTAACGCTCAAACCACACCTACGGTTGAACCAATACCAATTTTGGAACCCGAGTTTCCAAGGTCGTTGCCTAATGACCAACCCACACCACCTTTACCCTACACTTCGAGACGAAACAAAGAGAAATTACAAGAACGTAACAAACAACAAATCGTGCTTTTTATAAAAATGTTTCAACAAGTGCATTTTGATGTGAGTTTAGCCGACGCGTTGTTGTATATGCCTCGTTTCGCTTCCACTTTTAAAAGTATGATGAGCGATAAGGAAAAGCTTTCAAAGCTTGCTAATTGTTCTTCGGTTTATCTTAACCGCATACCGGAAAAAGTTGGTGACCCCGGAAAGTTTCTCATTCCTTGTGACATACAAGATATGAAGGAATGCCTCGCCTTTGCCGATCTTGGTGCGAGCATTAATTTGATGCCATTTTCCATTTAGAAATCGCTTTCGCTTCCGGCTCTTATTCCTTCGAACATGTCTATCGAGATGGCCGATCATTCTACGATTTTAGCATGTGGAGTAGCCGAAGATGTTTTCGTGAAAGTGGGGAAGTTCTACTATCCCGTTGATTTTATAGTAGTTGACATCCCCGCGGATCCTCAAGTTCCTCTAATTTTAGGTCGTTCATTTTTAGACACCTCGAGATCGCTTATCGATGTTCATGCGAGAACTATCACTTTGAGATTCAACGAAGAGGAACTTATTATAAACGCTACTCAAAACTCGAAACCTTCTCATGTTTATGCAATCGCTACCATCAATCACATTGACATCGTTGATGTGGTTTGCGATGAGTTTTCACAAGAAGTGTTAGGTTTTTCCGATAGCTCGTCAAGTGGCAATCCCACTATTTTAGATCCGATTCTTGCTAATTCTACACCAAATCTCACTCCATTCCAAGGAGGCGATCTCACTTCAAATGAAATCGACAATGAAGATGAGGTGTTGATTAGTGATGATACTTCTATTCCACCATTTCTTCCGCAGATGGAAGTTATGAGTGTTGAACCAAAATCTTCAATCGAGGAACCACCTATCCTTGAATTGAAAGATCTTCCTTCTCACCTTGAATACGCATTCTTGGAAGGTGATGACAAGTTGCCGGTTATTATTGCAAGAGGTCTTGCCAATGATGAAAAAACCGAGCTCTTGAATGTTCTTAAGGCTCATAAAGGGGCAATTGCGTTGAAAATATCTGACATTAAGGGTATTGACCCAAAATTTTGTACTCACAAGATTTTAATGGAGGAGGACTATAAACCCGCAATTCAAAGTCAAAGAAGGGTGAATCCCAAAATTCACGATGTTATTAAAAAGGAGGTCCTTAAACTCCTTGACGCGGGAATGATTTATCTTATATCCGATAGCCCATGGGTGAGACCAATCCATTGTGTCCCTAAAAAGGGAGGAATGACCGTTGTGCCTAATGAAAACAACGAGTTATTTCCCACTCATGTTGTGACCGGTTGGAGGGTGTGTATTGACTACCGAAAGTTAAATGACGCCGCTCGTAAAGACCACTTTCCTTTTCCCTTCAAGGATCAAATGTTGGAGCGACTCGCGGGAAATGAATTCTATTGCTTTTTAGATGGTTTTTCCGGTTACTTTCAAATCCCTATCGACCCTCGTGATCAAGAGAAGACTACTTTTACGTGTCCTTATGGAACGTTCGCTTATCGTAGGATGCCTTTCGGACTTTGTAATGCATCGGGTACGTTTCAACGGTGTATGATGGCGATTTTTCACGATATGATCGAGAATTCGATGGAAGTGTTTATGGATGACTTCTCGGTGTTTGGCAATTCATTCACGTCGTGTTTATCTAATCTCGAGGAAATGTTAAAACGTTGTGAAGAAACCAATCTTGTGCTTAATTGGGAAAAATGTCATTTTATGTGTAAACAAGGAATCGTCTTAGGACATAAGGTATCGAAAGCGGGGATTGAGGTCGATAAAGCTAAGGTAGACGTCATCGCCAAGTTACCTCATCCCAAAACCGTTAAGGGAGTTAGGAGTTTCCTAGGCCACGCGGGCTTTTATCGTCGTTTCATCAAGGACTTTTCGAAAATCTCTCGACCTATGACACACCTTCTCGAGAAGGATGCTCCTTTTAACTTCAATGAGGATTGTGTTAGAGCTTTCGAATCTCTCAAAATGAAACTTACCGAAGCTCCCATTCTTGTTGCTCCTAATTGGGAATTACCCTTTGAAATCATGTGCGATGCAAGTGATTATGCTATAGGGGCCATCTTAGGGCAACATTATGACAAGCATTTCCGTCCTATCCACTATGCTAGTAAGACGATGACCGAGGCTCAATTAAAGTACACCACAACGGAAAAGGAATTCCTTGTCGTGGTCTATGCTTTTGGGAAATTCCGACCTTATCTCGTCTTGACTAAAAGCATCGTGTATACCGACCATTCGGCTATCAAGTATCTCTTAGCTAAGCAAGAAGCTAAGCCAAGATTGCTTCGTTGGATGCTCCTCCTCCAAGAATTTGATGTCACCGTGCTTGACAAAAAAGGAGCCGAGAATCTAGCGGCCGATCATCTCTCTCGTCTAGAAGATCCTCACAAAGATGTTTTCAAGAACAAGGAAATCACCGAAACATTTCCTCTTGAGACTCTCGGTATAGTGAATTCTAAAGACACCACCCCATGGTTTGCCGACATTGCAAATTACCATGCGGGCAATTTCATAATCAAGGGTATGACGATACAACATTTCCTCTTGAGACTTTTGTGACGTCAAGTTCTATTTTTGGGACGACCCTTATCTCTTTCGGGTTTGTGTGGATCAACTCGTTCGACGTTGTGTGTTTGGTGCCGAAGCTTCTAATATCCTTAGAGCTGGTCACGAGGGACCCGCGGGTGGTCACCACGGTGCTAATCTCACGGCTAAGAAAGTGTTCGATGCCGGTTTCTTTTGGCCTTCTATCTATCGTGATGCACACGCACTTGTGAAGTCGTGTGATTCGTGCCAACGTCAAGGAAAATCGTCTCAACGTGATGAAATGCCGCAAAACATAATTCAAGTGTGTGAGATTTTCGACATATGGGGAATAGACTTTATGGGGCCGTTCCCATCGTCTCATGGCAACAAATATATCCTCGTCGCGGTGGACTACCTTTCTAAGTGGGTGGAAGCTAAGGCTTTGCCTACTAATGATGCTCGTGTAGTAGTGAAGTTTTTGAAGCAACTATTCTCTCGGTTCGGAACCCCTCGTGCTATTATAAGCGATCGTGGAACCCATTTTTGTAATGACCAATTCGAAAAGGTTCTAAAGAAATATGGAGTTACTCATCGTCTTTCTACGGCTTATCACCCGCAAACGAGTGGGCAAGTCGAGGTTTCGAACCGAGCTTTAAAGAGGATTTTAGAGAGGTCAATTGGAGAAAACCGTGCTTCATGGTCCGACAAACTCGATGACGCTTTATGGGCCTTTAGGACCGCTTATAAGACACCTATCGGTTGCACTCCTTATAAGTTAGTCTATGGGAAGAATTGTCATTTGCCCATTGAATTGGAGCACAAGGCATATTGGGCCCTTAAGCATGCAAACTTTGACTTGAAGACCGCGGGAGATCACCGGAAAATACAATTGAATGAATTGGATGAATTAAGAGATAATGCTTATGAAAATTCATTAATTTTTAAAGAAAAGACTAAAAAGTTTCATGATTCAAAGATTAAAAACTGGGTTTTTAACGTTGGTGATCAAGTGTTGCTTTATAACTCTCGACTTAAGATATTTTCCGAAAAATTGAAATCTCGTTGGTCGGGTCCGTTCACCATTACACAAGTGTTTCCTTATGGGACCATCGAGCTAGCTCAAGATGATGGTCCTAATTTCAAGGTGAATGGACATAGGCTTAAGCACTACTTTGGTGGGGAAATTCCTTCAATGGTTGCCCTCGACCAAGTCACCTTCCCCAATGATAATTAGCATTGAGGGGATCGAGTCGAGCTCATGACTCGGTAATCAAAAACGAGGTGCCTCGTAGGGGAGATCCCATGCTTATCCTGTATGCTTACTATTCACTAATAAGGGGACTTGTACCCTTTCAACTCGTTGTCTCGTGGTTGTTTGTGCTTGTGTTATCTAGATCATCATCATCATCTACGATTGAAGACTCTCGTGTTCGTTTACGTGAGCCTCCATCGTTTGCATGAAGAAGTTTTTCACGAATCTATGATGTAGGATATGTAAATCTTGCTTATGTTTTAGAGAGAGAAAGAGATAGAAAGATGGTGGATTACACACTTTTAGAGAGAGAAAGTTAATAAGAACTATGTGAAAAAATGATTAACCACACACCCTCTCCATCAAAGGAGAGGGTTTATATACCCAAGCCTTGTAATGGGCTTGGGCTTACACGTTTGGGCCGACCTACACATGTTGTAGGCTTGACTTGGACTTGTTTGATAAATAAAGAAAGTTAACTAAACTACGAGCTATTACATGGACTATCGTTGGAGTGACCGATCCTTCTTAATACGTAAAACGTATTTCCAACAATCTCCCCCTAAGGGAGGTCACTCCAAACAAGGGCGTTACCCGAGTTACAATAATGAAATAAACCTAGCATACTATGCTTGTCTTGAGCTCGTAGTCTTCGTCTTTCTTTTTCTTTTTCTTTTCTGGTGAACATGCTGATGTGATCTCTGACATCAATCTTTAGCATTAATCTCTTGCCTTGATCTCGTGCATCCATCACTTGTGATCCTCGCCTCTTCGTGACACCATGTCCCACATACTTATACCTTCGTAATTCTTGAAAGCTTCAGAGTTCAATACAGCGGAAGACTTAACTTTTAGGCTTTCTTGAATTAGATGAGGTATTAAGTGCATAATGTATAAGCATGCGGGGACGACTTCTTCTTGGATTCCGCAACGCCACCGTCTTCAAATGCCGCAACATAAGTAGACATGAACAAAATGGCTTTGAACATTTCATTCTAAATCGGTAGCATTTTACCTCCGGTCGGTGAAGACCATTGGACGATATTAGATATCGTACCCGTGACGGATAGTTTCAATTAAGTAACTTCCTGACAGGATTTCGCGGGTAAACCCGTTCTCTTTATTCGACCGTCCAAAGCTGACTGCGAACATAAAGAGTGAATCATTTGGATAATAATATCCGCATGATTTTGAAACCATCAATTCATGTTCCTGGAACAAGTGAAATTCAATTAAGAACCGCACCATCGTTGCTTTCCAGTTGTCACGAGCTTGATTCGTATAGAATCTTGCAAGTTACCTACCAAGTGCTGTTTGAGGTTAACACTAGAAGGATTTCCACTCGTCACTGTGAAGACTAAGGTATCACTCTGAGTGTTCTGGCAAGATCACTAAGATATTGCGTAGAGGCCTGGAACGTGTTTAAATTTAGTTAAGAATTAAACAGCTGTTGCTTTCCAGTTATCACAAGTTTGATTCATAAAGAATCGCACAAGTCACCTACCATAAGCTTTTTGATATTCGCTCAAGAAGGATTTCCATCTTCATTGTAAATACATTCGTATTACTCGGATGTTCAGGCAAGATCATGAAGATTTTGCGTAGGACTCTTAAAATCTTTCTTACTTTTCACAGTGTGTGAAGAAGCAAGTAAATATGAAAGTGTGTCCTAATGAGATATTTGATGATCTCAAATGGCTCTAGACTCGATCGTGCATTTTGGATTTTAGTGATCGGAGGCTGGAGAGGAGTGCCACCATTTCAATACCAATTTATTCGGAGTGAATAAATCAATAGATAACGTGTTGTCTCCGTGTGATTAAAACAAATACCTTTTGAGAGATATCTGAGTTAGCTGGGATGGGTTGTGCATTGCATCACTGGGTCCATGATGTCTTATCTTCAATATCAAGCATCATTGAAAATGATCTCAATAGCATATGTATTGACCCGGTTTCTGCCTAAAGTTGTAAGGAGGGCTTCTTTCTTTACACCCTTTATCTTTACAATTCTTTTTCATTCTTCAACCCCTTCAATGCTTACCAATACGTCATAACTAACACCTTGTTGTGATTGTTCTAGTGCTAGCATAAGTACTTGGTCGGCATTCAGCTGCGTTCACATTCTTTCTCCAACTTTCCTAAGGACTACTATTTCTAGCTATGGAATGTCCTTGGGAAGATTTCTCTGGTTCTGGAAGAATCATAGGACTTAACCTATCCTACCATCCTTATCTCACCACAATCTTCATCGTCGTGAAATAAATGGGTTTTGGGTAAGTATATGTCACCATGAAAATCCATTTTTATATGCAAATCCGTTTTGCTCCCCCTTAACATATGCCTCGATATTCGAAAACATTTCGCATATGTCGGGATGAGCCAGCACATTTAGTCAAACCATTTGTGATAATATCCCATATTAAATCACATTTTCTCCCCCATATTAAAAATATTAACCCAATCGATGTTTTTAATATCAATTGATTTAATGAAGTTTTAACAAAGGTTTTGGGAAGAAAAATGCAAGTCCGTTTTATCTTCATGATTCCAAATATATGAGATATGATACCGATTTGTAACATGATCACATATTCACCATATTAAAAAGAATTGACAAGGTTGGACCTGATTGATGAGAACATCATATGATAAGATCAAATGGTTCTTGTCAGCATATGTTGGTCGCCTCGTCATGTCTGAAGTCATCTCTTGACACCACATGTACGATTGGTATTGTTGTCTTGTCACCAAATTGTGAACTTCGCACGTTCGGCATCGAAGATTCTGAATGCTTGACAATTGCTCCCCCTCAATTGTTGACCCGTGTTCTATCGAAAGAGCTGTAGTCGTCGGTTGAGTAGTCGCATCGTCGAGTATGTAGATACCAATTGTAGATAGCATGGTTTTAGAGATGATAGCTTCATAAAAACAAGACTTCTCTTGTTTTAACAAATAAATGCACTGAGGCGTACATATATTTGTGTTAGACCAAGTTATAAAGTAAACTTGATCCCTTACAAGGTTTTAAAGTAAACCTTGCCTGAGAAAATTAATTCCCGTTGTGAGTCAAAGCTTTCATAAGAAATACTTGACTTTAATATGAAAACCGGGTTGCAGTCAGAAATAACTACAAGCCATTTAGGCATGTTTTATGAAATAATTACAACTTTTGTACGAACTCTATTTATGGCGCCGTGTCAATATTAATCGACATTTCTAAGGCCGTAAATATTATCGTACCAAAAGACATGACTTTAAAAAATAAAGTAAAAATATTTTTGGATTTTTCTAGATTTTTTAATTTTTATAGTTTTTATATGGTTTTATATTTTTGTATTTTGCTTTTGTGGATAAAAAATATAAACAATATGTACAGATGATCACCAAGGATACGGAGAATAGTTTTACCAAGACTATTCTTTCGCTTCATCTGCTAGTTCCTTTAGAGTCTCAGGCGAGAAGGTTCTCATTCCTAGCTTGTCGGCCAAAAATTCAATTCGAGCGCGATCTAAAGCTTTCGTGAAAATATCTGCCAATTGATACTCAGATCGGACAAAGTACAGCTCTATTACTTCATTTTCCACTTGCTCCTTGATGAAGTGGTAGCGAATGTCAATATGCTTCGACCGGGAGAATTGAACATTGTTGCAGCATAAGGCAATTGCACTCTTGTTGTCGCAGTACATCGGAATTTTGTTGAAACCTAGACCATAGTCGGTTAATTGCGATCTCATCCAAAGAATTTGAGCACAACAACCGGACATAGCTATGTATTCTTCTTCCGTACTTGAAATTGCAGCGCTTTTCTGCCTTTTCGATGCCCAACTGATTAGTCGATCTCCTAGTAGTTGCAAAGTTCCACTCGTGCTACGCCTTGTATCTTGACAACCCGCGTGATCCGAATCTGCATATGCCATTAGTGCAATAAAAGAGTCCTTCGAATACCAAAGTCCCCGATTAATGGTTTCTTTAAGATATCGAAAGATCCTTTTAACAGTAGCTAAGTGTAACTCAGTAGGCCTAGTTTGATACCTGGCACACATACATATAGCAAACTGAAGATCAGGTCGACTGGCTGTGATATACAGAAGAGTACCGATCATTCCACGATAAAGTGTCGGATCAACGGCAACTCCATGTGGATCTGCATCAAGCTTAGTTCGTTTCACCATTGGGGAATCCACGGGGTCACAAGATTCCATCTTATACTTCTTAAGCGATTCAAGGGCATTCTTAGATTGATTGATAAAGATGCCTCTGGGACTCTGAGATATCTGAAGACCTAAGAAGAATGATACCTTGCCCATCATTGACATTTTAAACATGGAAGACATGAGTGTCCCAAACTCATCCGATAAGGTTTGGGTCGAGGCTGCAAATATAATATCATCAACATATATTTGTACCATAATCATATCTTTACCTCGTTTCTAAATGAACAGCGTAGGATCCACCTTGCCTTTTGCGAAGCCTTGTGTAATGAGGGATTGTGACAATAGATCGTACCATGCGCGAGGAGCTTGCTTCAACCCATAGAGAGCCTTCTTAAGCTTGTACACATGATTAGGATAATTAGGATTCACAAAACCATCCGGTTGTTGAACATAGACCTCTTCCTTGAGTTCACCATTAAGAAATGCCGTCTTCACATCCATCTGATAGACAATCATATTCATATGGGCTGCATAAGCGAGGAATAGTCTAATAGCTTCCAAAAGGGCAACAGGTGCAAAGGATTCCATGAAGTCGATGCCCAATAATTGCTTGTATCCACGAGCTACTAGTCGAGCTTTGTTCTTCAATATTCCGCCTAACTCATCGAGTTTCACCTTGTAAACCCATTTCAAAGTGAGTAACTGCACTTGATCCGGGCATGGGACAAGTTCCCAAACATCAAGACGTATGAATTCGTTAAGTTCTTCTTGCATAGCTTCTATCCAACAGGATTGAGTAAAAGCTTGTTGCCATGTCTTAGGTTCAACTTCAGTGAGAAAAGCATCAAAGTGACAAAACATTGCACTTTCTTGTAGCTGACTTCGTGTGGATACTGGACGATTAGGGTCACCTATAATAGAATCTATAGGATGATCCTTTGTCCACTTGCTGTCATGTTCACGAATCCGTGGATTGGAGTAAACTGTAGTAGGAGCTTCCTCTGAGGTGGACGACCCGGCTTGATTAGGGTCGGGAATTGGTACACCAAAGAATGGAAGTTCACGCATTTGAGCGAATTCCAAATCGTGATCATCATCATCCTCTTCATCATCAATAGGCATGACATGGGTAGTTGAAACATGTGTTGGTTGAGAATTATTTGTTGAAGGTATATCTTGACCATTAGGTGCAGATGTATCTGATTGTGCAACGGTTGCTGGAGCGACAACTTCGGTTACTGGAGCTATTACCTCAGTTTCTGGAGCAACAATAGTTGGAGGAGTAAAGAATTCATCAAAGAACGGTTGAAACAACGTATCCCATTCAGTCCTAGTAGGTGGTATAAATGATGAAGTAGGGTTGTTTGGGCCAAGACCAGAACTAATGTTACTGGGTCCCATTTCATGAAGTGCGGGTTCAGAGCTGCTTTGCTCAGAAGCCATTGTTGTCAGCTCATCAAAATCAACATTCATAGTTTCGAGGATCTTGCAAGAGTTACGGTTGTAGATTCGGTATGCCTTATTTGCGGGTGCGTAACCAATGAAAATACCAATATCAGCCTTTGGTTGAAGTTTTCCCAAATTGTCACCATCATTATTTGGATAGCAAAGAGAACCAAATACATGAAGATATGATAAATCTGGTACTTTTCCATGGAGAAGCTCATAAGGTGTTTTACCATGCCGTTTACGAATTAGTGATCGGTTTTGGGTGTACACTGCTGTAGATACTGCTTCTGCCCATAAAAACAATGGAGCCTTTGCGTAAATTAACATCGTTCGAGCAGCTTCCATAAGTGTGCGATTTCGCCTTTCAACGACACCGTTTTGTTGTGGAGTGCGAGCAACGGATGTTTCATGAGAGATGCCAACTTCTTCATAATAATCACGCAAGATTTGATTCACAAATTCGGTTCCATTATCTGTACGAATGCGTCGGACAGTAGTGTTAAGACGCACTTGAATCATCTTGAGAAATCCGATGATGAATTTAGGTGCCTCATTTTTTGCTTTAAGAAATTTCACCCATGTAAACCGTGAGTAATCATCGACAATAACGAGGATGTACTTTTTGCCACTAAGACTTTCAACACGCATTGGCCCACAAAGATCCATATGCAATAGATAAAGTTTCTCTTGGTTGGTGTCTTCCGTCTTGGGTTTGTAAGATTTCTTAGTGCTTTTCCCCATAGTACACACGGAACACAAATGATCCTTGTGAAATGAAAGTTTAGGAAGACCACGAACAAGTTCGTTTTTCGCCAAATGATTAATAGCGTTGAAGTTAAGATGAGATAACCGTCGATGCCATAGCCATGACTTAGTCTTTGATGCTTTGGAGAGAAGACATACGGGAGAGGCGGCCATCATGTCTTGTAGAGACAAAGTATACAAATTATTCCCTCGAGTACCTTTCAATAAATCAACCCCTTCCAAATTACGAATGAAGCAGGTATGCTCTCGAAAAGCAACTTCTAGGTTTGCATCACAAAATTGTCCCACAGAAAATAAGTTGTGACCAAGACCTTCCACGTAATACACTCTTGAAATTATAACATTCCCAATATGATATTCACCATAACCCATTATCTTTGCAATATGATCATTTCCAAATCTAACCGTACCAAGAAACTTGGTGACGAAATTTCTGAGCTGAGAGCGATCTCCGGTCATATGCTTGGAGCAACCAGAGTCCAAATACCAGAGAACAATTTGGACCACCTGTTTTCAACCACAACAGTAGACAATGCATTGGAAACTATTGGTTCCGGAGTGTTAGCAGATACACATAGGTTATTATCAGAATTGCTAACATTTTTGTTATCCTTAGATTTCCTGCATTTTCTAATGTAAGTTTTAGCATTTACAGGTTTTACTGTTCCAATTTTCTGAGGTTTTGGAGTATTAGCGGGCACTACAGTGGGAGTAGACCTATTTAAAGGGCACTTTGTTCCTACAGTAGTGTTGGTGTTCCTAGTTAAAGGACACGCTTGTGTTTTGGTATCCTTGGTACTCCTAGTTAAAGGGCACGCTTTCTTCGCTTTAGTGGGAGTGATCCTAGTCAAAGGGCACGTATTTCCTACTATAGTGAAAGTTCTACCAGTGGGGCGCCACATCCAACCAACTTGGGTTAACACTTTCCCAGTCGGTTTCCATTCTAATCCATGTTTCCGGGCATACATCTCATTCACATGGTCAATAAGGCAAGAATCATGACGACTAGAAAACATACATTCATTGCAATTCCAACATTTCAAATTAGAATTCACACTAGGCTTAGAACGCTGCACAACCGCAGAGCCTTTAGGTTTAGCTACATGATTCTTTTTATTCAAAACAGAAATAACATTCCTAGGATGGGCTTCTACTTTCTTCTTCACTTGACTATTAGATGGGGGCAAGATCCTATCATTCTTCTTGTTTCTCTTAAGCTTAGATCTTTGAGCCTTAGTAGTGGTGTTTACTCCTGTAGAAGGCAACACGGAAATATTAGAAGCTGGTTTTGATTCCGCATTATCTTTAGTGACCAAAGTTTGAGATGGTTTAGTCCTAGGGCCCTTGTTAAGTGGTGTGACAGCAATAAGGTTCCTTTTGATTGCACTAGAGGACGATGCTGAGACCGTGGCTGCGTTATCCACAACATTCTTACCTTTTAGAGTACGAAGTGTTTCTTTTAACTCAGCCAAGACTAGATTTTTATCACAAATTTGTTCCCTCAAATCAAATATTTCCACCGACTTTCGATTCAATTGTTCAATCAACGATTGATTCTGTGCAGTGGTATTAGCACATGCGGGCTTTACTGAATCGAAGAGTCGTGTATTTTTCTGTTTTAAGTTATCAACTTTGGACAAAATCTAAGAAACTCGATTATCTAGATCAAGTTTAAGATTCTCAGCGGCCTCAAGTACGTTCACACAGTTAAGCTCCTTAGATTTCTCTATGTCTATTGGCAAAGATTGAGCAACCTTGTCACTTGGCTGACGCTGTTTTGATTGTAAATTCAATCGAAAATTCTTTTCAAAGTTTGCATCATCGATACTAACACCTTCGAATGACGTTTCAAAGATTTCTTGAATAAATTGTTGCTTACATTCAAGCTAAATACAATGTGTTTGAATCTCATCAAAACGTTTTGAAAGCGAAGAATATGAATCTTAAAGCTTTAAAAATTCAGCGTCGGATTCGTGACAAGTACTATCTACCACATTATGCACAGTTTCAATATTATGCACAGTAGAATCATTATCAACACGTTTATTCACACAGACGGAAACAATATCATGAGACATCACTTGCTTCAGAAGCTGATCATTTTGGCGTGAAACTCGTTCTATTTCAAGTAAACTGTTTTCATAAGCATCATCCATTTCATTGAAAACACGTTTAACTTCTTCTATTTCCAAATACAAATCCTGATCAAGATTACTAAGACAAGCTTTAACATTCTTTACAAACGGAATAATTTCGTCTCGGAACGCAGCTCTCGTATGCTCAAAGTTCCATTCACCTTCCGTTATGGCCGAAGCCGTCGTACGTTCCAAAATGACCTTGTCAAAATCGGCTAAGTGTTGGTGTACCGCATTTAAGTTAACGGACGGCTTACTTACCGGTGGAATTAACTTCGTTAAATCCTTTTTGACATGTGTAGGAGACGTACTAGGAGGGTTTTCATTTGACAAACTTTGGGGCACAAGAACTGTCAATTCAGCTAATTCCTTTTGTAAACGAATGCGGGTCTTTTTAGAAAATTGATCTTTGTTATGTTGATTATAATCAATTGTATGGAATTTTGAAAGCATTTTAGAATGAGTTTCATCCGCAAGTGACTGTGTCGCGTCAGAACTACGAACAAAAGGTGCTTCTTTGGATTTGCCAATTATGGTCATATCATAAAGACCGGGAATATATTCATGAGCTTGTTTTGCATAACCGGGATTAGGTGGTAAATCTTGAAGACGCTTAAGTTCGAAGTCTTTAAATGATTTAGTTAAAAGATGAACCTTTTCTGTGGAAGCGTATTATTTTAAAAGCTGTTGTTCTTTGAATTTAAGAAGTTTGGTAGCATTAATTTCTGATTCAAACTTTTTAGACTCGAGAGTTTCGAAATCCATTTTAAGTTTCTGAAAATCATTGACAACCGACTCTTTTGCTTTTAATTCATTGGAAAGATTAGCTTTTAATGATTCTATTTCTTTCAAGTGTTCATTCTTTTCAAAACGAAATTGGTCAAATTCAGAACATGTTATTTTCTCTGCTTGAGGGACCATTTCAAAAGCTTTGACCTTTTCTTTATGCAACGCAAGCTCAGCAGTTAGGATGGAATTGGTATCTACGGATTGTCTGAGGGCCATATGCATATGATCAATAATATGTTTAGGTACCATGACCAAATCATGTTGAGCATAAGATTCCATACCCGTCGTAGCATTTGGTTGAGGTTCACTCAAATGTGTAGAATTGGGTACCACATCATTTGAGTTACTAGTTCCCGAATGCTGTTCGAGGTTGTCATTTTCATGCCCAACTTGATGTTGGTTATCATAAATATTATTAGATGTGGTTGGTACCTCACTGATGACATCAGAACCGTAGTGAGAGAGATTAGCAACGAGAGCAGCTTAGGCAGAGTGAATGTCATCACAATCCGAATCGTATGCATCAAGATCATCCGCTTGATAAGCTGCATTAGAAGTGGAAACAACTGCAATGCCTTCAGTATCTACTGCCCCTGGGTCTGCAAGAAATGTTAACTCCTCTGAATCCAAAATCTTCCCCTTAGACTGAGCATCAACCAAATACATCTTCTCACGAAACCATGCATCATCCCTTCTCCTTTTCGGCTGAGTGCATTCCCTAGCCATATGACCTTGTCCTCGGAAATTGTAGCAAGTCACAACCTTCTTAGGACCAATAGGACTCCCATTTCCACTAGCTTGAGAATTCACAGCTTGATTGTTCCCAGTCCTTGTAGGAGGTCCATATGAATTTTGCCTTCCCTGAATAGGTTGCACCATCACTTGACCATCTTGAACAGTGGCTTGTTGTCGAGGATTGGATGAGGTGCGGAGTTGATTGTTTGTTGGTGGGAATCCTCTAGTTGCAACAAGTTTTGACAAGTAGGCGGTGAGATGGTTTAGAACATCAGCTGGCGTATCATTTGGAGTAAAGACCGGTGCTTGGATTGGTGGAACTTCATTAGAGTAGAAAGCTTGTGCTGGTTGTGCTTCTATTGGAAAATATCCTTGCTGGGGAGTAAAGCCCATTGGAGAAGTGTTGGCTTGTGATGGTGATGTCTGATATGGTGGTTGCTGCGGAAAAGATTGTTGATGAACACCTTGTTGATATGCTTGTTGTGGCATCACTAGTGGTGGATAAGATGGTTGCTGTGGTTGCTGATAGTTGGGTGGTGGTGTCTGCTGCAAGTATGATGGTTGCTGATAAGTATAAGCCATGTTTTGTTGAGAAGCATACATTTCAAGTGGATCATGAACTTGAGGTGTAGACAACCGAGCCTCGATCACATGGCATTCGTGTTGTTGAAGAAAAGCTTGAAGTTGATCCACATTGGTGTTATGCAAGTCCTTAGCCAATTTAACATCCGTCACGTATTTTTTCCATTCTGAAGGAAGAGTGTTCAAATACTTGGTGTTCAATTGAAAGGTAGGAATTGTCATGCCATAGATATTGAGCTTATTCAACAATAGGGTAAATCTCATATAGTAATCATTGAGAGTCTCCCCTGGCACATAGGCAAACTTATCAAAAGTATCATAAAGCTTACACTCTCGTTCTTGTTTAGTTAACGAGGTGCCTTGCATGAGAACCCGAATTCTATCCCATAACTCTTTGGCAACTTTATGTTTGCTGACGAGTTTGTAGACATCTGGAGGAAGGGCTTGGAGAATGATGTTTGTAGCATACTTATCACATTTATCTTGAATCTTCATATCTCCAGTCAACTCACCCGTTGTGCGAGGACAAGTAGTCATACCTTCCGTCACTGTACCATAATCTAATGGTCCATTGAGCACCGATGCCCAAATTAGATGTCCATTCTCCTTGTTCAATATATAAAGTTCCATTCGGGAAGCCCATTCCTCATACATAATCTTCACCAACATTGGTGGACGATTATCCGTACCCAAGAGGATGGACTTATCCGTAAGGGATGTGTACTCCATTTCAATAAGTTAAGATTTACAAACGTTGATCGATCAATGAAAGAAAGTAAATGTGTTTGTTGTTGTGAGTTGAAGTCGAGAAACAATGTTAAAATCCCCTAAAATATGTCCTCGATAAACCAAAAATTCCAAGTCAAAATTACACATAAATTTTTTTTAAGGAATAATTTTTGGTTATCGGAATGTTGATCGGAATAAAGATCGGAAAGCTGTCGGAAAAAGCCTATCGAAATATCTAATCGGAATGTCCTTATAGGAATGCACCAAATCGGAATATCAAGTCGGAATACCAAATCGAAATACCTAATCGGAATGTACCAAAATCGGAATGTTGATCGGAATAGTGATCGGAATATCAGTCGGAATAGTGATCGGAATAACCCTAATCGGAATGTACCTAATCTGAATACCAAATCTGAATGCCAATCGGAATGCCGTGATCGGAATACCAAATCTGAATACCAATCTGAATACCGATCGGAATGCCGTGATCGGAATACCAAATCTGAATACCAATCTGAATACCAATCGGAATGCCGTGATCGGAATACCAAATCTGAATACCAATCTGAATACCAATCGGAATGCCGTGATCGGAATACCAAATCTGAATACCAATCGGAATACCTAAACCCTATTCCGATTACACTGATCGGAATGTACTATAAACCCTTTTCCGATGACCAGATCGGAATAATGCCCACTTTTCTCGGACAAAACTCAACCAATTCGTGATTTTAAGCCAAAAAATGATCAAAACACCCAAAAATTTTGTGTTTTTAGCCAAAGTAACTATACCAAATCCCTACCACAACTATGTAGAAGATTTGTATCAAGAAAAAACCATCAAAAACACAAAAAAAAAATTTGGACGTGTGAAAATGGATCAAAAATGGCGTATGAATCAAGAACACAAACACATGAACAATACAATCATCCCATGGCTCTTGATACCATTTGTAGGATATGTAAATCTTGCTTATGTTTTAGAGAGAGAAAGAGATAGAAAGATGGTGGATTACACACTTTTAGAGAGAGAAAGTTAATAAGAACTATGTGAAAAAATGATTAACCACACACCCTCTCCATCAAAGGAGAGGGTTTATATACCCAAGCCTTGTAATGGGCTTGGGCTTACACGTTTGGGCCGGCCTACACATGTTGTAGGCTTGGCTTGGACTTGTTTGATAAATAAAGAAAGTTAACTAAACTACGAGCTATTACATGGACTATCGTTGGAGTGACCGATCCTTCTTAATACGTAAAACGTATTTCCAACACATGACATATCCTTTATTGTTCTAACAATTATCTTTTAGCATACTTAATAAACGGCTTTAGATATATTGTTGATCACCCTTTCCATGCTAGATCCTAAGCATTCGACTCTTCGTCTCTAGTATGGGGGTGCTCCACCTTTAGACTCGAAACATTGAGGACAATGTTTACTTTTAGTATGGGGGGTGAATAGGTACTTGCTTTGCTACGCCCTCACGCTTTCCAACTTTCAATGTTTTGTTTGCTAATAAGGCTAAAAATGGCTAAATTTTAAATTTTTCTTAGTTTTCATAAGTGTTTTTAAGACACGGATGTATATTTTCCGATGGGTAGAATAAGAGCTAATTTTTGACTTGATGGGCATTTGGAGCCATTTACATTCCTTAACCCGCTCAATTCAAGTTTTGCTAGACTTTTATATAGGGAGCTTTAAAACGCGAAAGTCTTAACTCATTCGGGTTAAGAACAAGAACTTTTCGCAAGTTCCTATAATTGATCCTAGAAAGTCACTTATCAAGGGAACTATAAAACGCATTCTCTAAACTTGAAAAGGTCCAAGAAAGTGCAAGATCCTATAGGTTGCTTGAAAACCCAAAACTTTGATTTGATATAGTCTTAATGAAAGCTAATCCAAATTTGGCTTAATTATGACTTCATGGCTAAGTATTCACGAGTCTCTTTAATTAGAGGTCTTTATATAGTGAAGAACAAGAGATGATAGAGTTAGACAAGTGATCATGCTAAACGTAGAACATGAAAGTGTTCTTTCAAAAACTCATATGTTTTTTAATGTGGCTTTTTCTTCCCATAAGATCAATGCATTAGGAATAAATCATAATTGCAATAAGTAAGGTCGTACGATTAGAAAGGTTACTTAGCCTCTAGCGCAAGATCGTTTAAAAGTTGCTCGGGGTTGAATAGAGTTCATAACCAAGGCATAACTTATTGAAGCGGGACACGAAGATTGGCAATCATCCAAAAAGGCCCTAACAAGGCATGAGGATCTCTATTTTTGCTAAAGATCCAAGATGATGTGAAGTATCAATATTCCTAAATTAATATGAAGGATCGAGACACACGACGAAAAGCAATTACTCCCCTAAAGATCATGGAGAAAGTCTATCCAAAAAGACCCTTACAAGGTATGAGGATAAATATATCCAAGTCCGAAAAGGAGGCGGATCGTTTTATATCAAAATCCAAACTAAAGATTGAAGAAAAATGATGAAGTCGTGGTCCAAATATGAAGAATCTCTCAAAAACGTCAAGTGAAGAAATTCCAAATATATGAAGAGAAGACCATAATTTCAAGAACGTCTTCCCAAGATTTTAAGTATGAAGTACATGCCAAATATCGGTTCGAGAAAGGTCTCAAATCGTGAAACGAGTTATGCCAAGATATGAACTTTTGGAGATACACGAGAAGCCGTTTTAAGAGATTTTGTCCTTCGGCTAACTATTGATCAAATCGTGCTACTTTGCTTTCGGACTAAGAACTACTCTAATAAGTCAATATGAATCACTTGTGATCCATGACAAATAGTTAAAAAATGCTAGTAACCCATTTCTTTTTATAATAACTATGATTGCGGGGAGAAAAAGTATTACACAATTTGGACGTATGAGTAGTGTTAGCATTGTGACTTGTACCAACAATGTCTCGTTTTTGCACTTAGCATGGAATGTATTACAATCAAGGATGACGAAGTTTACTCTAAGGGTCATTTACTTGTTTCTATTCTTTGACCCTAAAAGTCACTTTCGTGATGAAAATCATACATTATGTCTTTACACATCTTCGTAGTATGTTGCAAGTCTTTTACTTTTCAATAAAGGATAATAAAATTGAATTTTGGTGATGCTTAGATACTTTATTCTAGCATTGCGTGAGGGCACGGAAATGGCTTAGTATGGGGGAGTGATGAGATGGCATTTATACATGATCTCATCGTTCTTTTCGGGCTTTTAATGCATAAAAATGTCATAAAATACCATATATATGCTTGTGTTTGTTTACTTGTGTATTTTAGGTATGGATATCGTGAAAAAGAGAAAAGATCACAAGATACAAGGAAAAAACGGACACGAGAAACGAAGCCGTACAAAGAACCGGGCCCTAATTCATGAAATATTCAACAAATACCTTTGAAGACTTGACCATACAAGATTGATCCTCATTTAATGAAGAAATAACACTTAAAACCCTTGTATATTGATAATTACAAGTTTGGTCCCTTAAGTTTGTCAAAATTACACAAATGGTCCTTCAACTTTGAAGAAATGGCAAGTTTAGTCCCTCAACAATTCCAAATTGCCAATTATGGTCCCTCATGAAGCCAAAGATACATTGAAGACCTTTGAAGATCAACATTGTCCAAGATCAGCCCTTGAATTATGCAAAAGTTCCAAAAACAACCCTTATAACCTTTTTCCAAAGTTTTGTGCCAAAACTGCCAAAGTGTGAAACTTATTAACAAAGGGATATGAGTTTTTAGGCTGAAAAACTTTTAATACATGCTTTATCAAAACACAAGGGCTAAAGCTGTGCACTTGAAACATTTAAATCAAAAATGCGCCAAACACATAACTTTCCCCCAATTTCGGATCAAACACTCCACTATTCACCTTTTACCCACCCATAATTTACACCACTTAAACTTAGGGTAATTTTCAATTACCTTTGCACATGAGTGATTCACATGTGCAGAAACTCATCCCAACCATAAAACCCTTATTCCCACTCACAATGGACCCCACCCCCAAATACCCGTCCACCAATCATGTGACTACTTGCCCTCCAAGTTATCCAACATGGCAAAATCAACAGCTAAGACTCCTTGCTTCATCCTAAAGCTAAAATGAACGTCTTGGATCATTTTGGACAGCTCATCAACAGCAAACGGCCTCAAGTGCTCAAGGGAATTTTAGAGAATTCACTTCTAGGGTTTGTGAATAGTGTAGCCAGGCATTTGCCTATAAAAGGAGACCTCAACATGTGAGAGTCCCTTTGTTCCAGATTTTAGCTTTTAAATCTTTGTAATTCCTTTTTTTGAAATAAAGTTTGAATTTCTGAAAATTTTTGAGTTCTTGTCTGTTATTTATAAAAGTTGGTGTTTGATAAGCTAAAATCTGAGTTCCATAATCTTGTTTGAAGGTTTTTGAGGCAAAGTTTTAGTTGATAAAGCTTGGGTTTCAAAAATCAGAAAGTTATTGGTTATTTGATCTCACTTTGTTGGTTTGTTCACCTTAGCAGCATTGGAAGCTGGTACTTGTTCTGCTAGTACCTCAGCTCAAACAATCCAAGGCCTGGATGTAGGTCTTGGACGTTTGCATCCTTCTCCCTTTTCATTTTCTCCTTTATTTTTCTGAATTTGGTGATTATTGCATTTTTGTGCTTGAATCTGTGATATTATTGTTGAATCTTTTTTATTTGTGTTGATTTGATGTTATTGAAGTGTTGTTAACTGGTTTTGTGGTTTGAATTTGGATAATACTTTGAAAATTTGTGAAAACAGGTTTTTAAGGGGTGTTTGGGTTAACTGTTTAAAAAGGATTTGTGGTTTGTTAAGTGTTGTATTTGTGTTATTATCTGTTGGTATATGCTTTACTGGTATACTTGGTCATTTATCTACAATATTTGTGGTTTGAAACACATAGATTCATAGAAAGGGGTATAAAATCTTGGATACTTGGTAAAATTGGCTAGGATTTTGAGGACACCTAGATCTAAGCTTAGGCTAGGGCTAACAAGTGCTAAACCTTAGTTAATCACACCAGGAGAAGAGTTTTGACTGCTTGAAATTGGATCTAGTGTCAAGTAGATCAGCAAACTTTTCTGCATATTGTTCATGTTCTTATCAGTAACTGTTTATGCTTTGATCTTGTTGTTTACTTTGATTCAGTGTTTGTGATAAGTTGATTTGTGCTTATTTATAGTTTATATAGCTTGTGTATGCATCCTGTTGAGTTTGGTTGGCTTATTCTTGCTAAATCTGCTTATTAAGTGCATAACTGCTTATTTCCATGTCTGAGTGGTATCTGGTTACTGTTTGACCATTTGTGGCTTATTGTGTGAACCAAATTTGGATTTTATTGTTGCTATTGACTCCTTGTGGTTCACTGATCACAAGGGTGCCCTTGTTTCCAATTGAATCTAACTAGAACTCTCTAAAAAGCTCAGTCAAATAGTCAAAGCAGTGGGAACTCCTTTCCCCTGCTGGTTACCACTGCTAGTGTATTTTGGGTTTCAGCTTATCAATAAGTTATAATTGCTTATTTTAACCAGCAACAACTTGGATTTTGTAATAGGTGCTCATTATTTGACCCATTTGTTCATACTGGAGCATTTGGTGGGTTATCTTTAGGGTTTGACTAGAAAACCAACTTAATTGACTTTTTCATAAGTGCTTATTGGCTTATTCTTGGAATTTTGTTGATTGTTTTAGCTTATTGAGTCCATTTGTGATCTTTTGCAAGTTGAATCAAGTCCTGAGGTGCCTTATTTCTCAAAAACGACTATTTTGTCTTTTAGTGAAATATTATTTTGCTTATTTCTGGCTTATTGAGTGTGCTTTTTCAAAATTTCTTTTTACAAATCTCATAAGTATCCCAAAAGAAGGTTGTGTGTCAAATTAGAGCTTATGGCATTAGCTTATTGCTTAATGGGCTAAAAAGCCCAATAAGAATAAGCTGTTTGCTTATTAAGCTGTGATAAGCTCACATTCAGCTTTTGGGCCTTTAGAGTTTTCTGCTTAGAATTGAATTTTGAGTCAAATAGGGCTTTTCCAAGTCAATTGGGCCAAGTTTGACTTTTTGGGCCAAAAAGCCCATTAAGGTTGACTGTTTTTGGTTTTGGCCCATTTGAGGGCCCAATAGGGGTATTATGGTCATTTAACTTTGATTTTCTGATTATTTAGGTTAAAATAAACTAGTTTGCAAGTTTTTAGAATTTTTTATAATTTTTGGAATTTTAATATTATTTTATTATTATTTTATTATTATTTTTCAAATTTCACATTTTCCAACTTTTTACATTTTTATTAGCTTAAATACATTAAAATAGGAATTTAGCAACTTTTAGAATAATTTTATCACTTTTAGATTAATTTTTATAATTATTTTAAGTTTTAATAGTTTTTAAATCATTTTAAATAGTTTTATTAGATTAAAAGTTTCTAAAAATAGTTTATAATCTTTTTAGGTCGTTTTAGAGGTTTACCAATTGAAAAATCTTTATTTGGGATTTTTTGATAATTTATTTGATTTTTAGGGCTTTAATTAGCATTTAAAAATTGAATATTTAATTATTTAAAAGGTTTGAAAAAGTTTTGATCATTGGAAAACTCTTAGTTTATTTAATTTGATTTTTGGTGAATTTTTGTTAATTTTTAGAATTAATTTTTATTTTTGTAGTTTTTACGGTTTTACGTTTTGTCATCGTAGTATTATTTTCACGTCTTCGTCATCTTCTTTTCTCATCTCATTCTAAACCAATCATTACTCACAAACATTTAACAAGTTTTTCACAAACATATACTTCCTTGGGAAACGAACATTCACACCATAAGGGTCATTAGTGCTTGATTTTCCTAAATCATCACTCGATACATACCGCTTTTACGCTCCTTTTCCTAAAGGTCGTATTTTACCACAATCATAATTACATTCCCATATTGCCTGAAACTGAGACTTGACTGTTAAGTCCTTAACAAATAAGGACCATTCGCCTTATAAAAAGGCACCCATAAAAATAATAAGTGCTGACATGTGAAACATCTGTTGTCCTGGCCTAGGCACAGCGTGCATGACTCACACAGATGGGGACGGTCAATCCCAAATAGATCTATTTATAACATTCAGGTAATTCAATAATTCTAACAGTTTCAGATGCACGGGTCATGCGGGTTCATCTACAATAGGCAATGTAATCAAAGGTTTCACAGTTCAATCCATGTCCATTAAATAAAATATGTTGCATGTTTTTTTCCCCATTAAAAGGTTTAAAAGTTTGTCAATATATAAAGTGAGGCCATGAACTCACCTCAGTAGTACAACAATAAGTCAGTAGATAAATCTGATAAGGATGCTCACGATACAATCAACGACCTAAATAATTATAAGGTCTCAGTAAATGCATAACATAATAAGAAGTGATTTGCACACTCCTTGAATAGATTGAACACTCCAAAATATGATGTCTTGACATATATACCCTTATATCACTTTTATTCATATTCATCCTTACAAGGGTATAGATGTCAAAACATCATATTTTAGAGCATTTTATTACGTGCATGGTTATACTGGTTTTAAGTATTTTATTACGATACTTGTATTTTAGTTCATCATAGTACAAGTTCTAATAGTATTTATTTTAAGTATAAAATAAATAATAAGGTTAAATTAATTAATCCATTTATTTAATATTTTGTACTTATGTTGTTTATAAAACACTTTAAATATTTATAAAAGGCAGTTATATATATATATATTTAAAGTAATAGAAAATAAATATAATTGATATATTTATTTTATAAGTTAATCATTTTTAATTTATATTTAATATATAAATGAGGTTTATAAAACGTATAACATTTTAATTAAATTCCACGTTTACGTAGTGTTTATAATTATTAAATTATAAGTTTGGAAAAATAACAATTGTTACGTTTATTTAAGTTTTACGTCTTAAATAACGGGTATAATATATAGAATTTTAGGGTTCGTTATACTTTGCATAAAAATACGTTTTAGTCCTTTTATTTAAATAATTACTCGCGGTTAAATTACTTTTATACCCCTAGGGTTTCTAAACCTTTCAAGTAGTTATAATTTTGGTCACTCCCTAGTTACACGTGTAACTAGGGCTTGTTTAAGTTTCATTAAATGGCAAAAATGGTCCCTAAAGTATTCGGATTATATTAGGGCTTATTATCAAGTTACACAAATGCCCCCTAGGGCTTGTATAGGTTTCAGCTATTGTCACAAATAGTCCCTAGGGTTACTTAGGGCTTGAATAAGTTTGTTAACTTGGCATGAATGGTCCCTAGGGCTTATATTATGTTTCGGAAAATGACAAAAGTGATCCCTAGGTTTTGTTAAGTTTATACAAATTACCCTAAAACCTTATTCATTCCATTTAAGTCCTTTTCACTACCTTGAAGTTTCGGATGATGTCAAAGCAACACCCTCAACTCACGGCATTTACAAAAATGGTACTAATGTTTATATTTTTGGAAAATAAGTTTCTACAGTTGTTTATTTAGATCCCTATACTTTATAAATTTATAAATCTAACCCGAAAGTATTATCTTTTCCATTTTAACCCAAAATTTAGTAGATCTATTATTTTAATCCAAAACTTCTTAGATTTATTATTTTAGTCCAAAACACTTATAGATCCAAATTTTCAACATGAAACTTTATAAAGTTATATTTTGACACTAAAAGTTTTATAAAACATTTTATTTAGTGATAATGAATATTTATTTAGGCAACTTATTATAGTGAGCTTAAAACTAAACCTTATAAAGCATAATAGTGAACTTATCATTTTAAGGCACCTAAAAACATAAATCTAGTGTTTCTAGTTATATCTAAACATTACAAGATTACCCAAAATAGAAATATGGGCTTAAACCCCACGTCCAAATATCATGCATGCTTAGGTTTTCATGGTTTTTCAAGTTTAACAAGATCATGATGACATGTTCTTCATGGTTGACAAGTTTTTACATCATTTTGAGCCATAACATAAATTCATGCCGTGACCTAAAATGGATTTTAGGGTTTCATATACTTGTTTCAGCATTAACTTTTACTAAGAATAACCATGTGTATGTTAATATGTATGAAAGTAAATGTATTAGAAAGATAGGTTTTAGCTTGGACTTACTTGTTTAGATAGGTTTAGGAGTGATAGGAGAATGAGTAAGAAAAAGTGACAAGCTTTCAACAATGGTGGTCTTGGTGACCTTAAACAAGCCGTGGGTTTTAAGTAGGGCTTCTAGGGCTTCTTTGTTGCTTCAATGATCAAGGTACTTGTAGGATGAGCTAATGATTTACCTTTATGCTGTATGAGACATTGTAACACCCCACTTGGATAAGTGGACCGTTACGTGTATTTATGGCGTGTCATCAAAGCATAAGGTAAATGTACTAAAACATTAAATGACCATAACGGATATACCGGAATCAAACATCGGTAATCCAACCTAAGCTCAAAACATGAAAAATAAAATACTAAAAGAAAGGACTAAACAATGTCCAAATAAGCAGAACAATGTAAGTGCATAAAATAAGAAGTCTGGATAGCTTCCATCTCAAATGCACGTGCTCTTAAAATCCTAAAAGCGTCCTGGTGTACCTGCCGTTAGAACATGAAAGGAACTACGGCTGAGCATAACGCTCAGTGAACGGATATAAAGCATGATAAGAATATACTGAAGGAAACATGCGATAGAATACTGAAGCTGTAAGACTGATATGTAACATGTGGTAGAACTCTGCATAAAATCTGAGAAACCTGGTTCATATATACTGATACTGAAATATAACTATTAATTCTGAAAACATGCATTTACTGTATTTTATTTGCCAGAGCTTATATAGGTCACGTGCTGTAACAACCGTGCATGAATAACTGGAGGGGTGACCTCGTCATGCTGTAGAGGGGTGACCTCTAAATAACTGTGCTGGGTGGAGGGATCAGCTCCAATGTGAAGGATGTAGAGCACACACCACATTCACCCTGATAACTTGTAACACATATAAGCCTAGGATGCATCCATACGCCCCACTAAAAATACTGATAAAATGGCCAAGCTGAGCTGAGTGGGACGATGCAGGATATCACTCTCCTGCATGTGAGTCACGACACCGGTGCCTCTAGTGCCGTGGTTACGGTACCTCCGTAACTAGTACATAAACTGGTCGTGCTTGTATATAATGCTCAGGCAATTTATTTAGTTATTAACATGATTACTGATAAGCTTAAACATATACTGGGGAAAACATTTGGCTGCAGACGGGAAATCCTAATCATGCATAGGAAAGGAAATCCTTACTGAAAGGACGGGAAGTCCGTACCTCGTGTCCAGTAATGAAACAAGAATGAAAGCTGAACGATCGACTCTGACTTCATGGATACTACATAAGTAATGGACGGAAAATAAGTCGCCTGATTACTGTTTTAAGCTTTAATCTGTGTTTATCTTCTATTCTGATAAATCTGATTAAGTATCTCTGGTATTTCATGTATTATTATGCTTACTGAACAATATTAAGTAACTTACCAAAAATAGCAGGTTTCCTAAAATAGAAAGTTTCCAAAAATAGAAAGTCACCAAAATAGATTAGCTGCCTTGATTAAATAGTTTAAAAAATAGGAAGTTTACCTAAATAGTTATAAACTGGCTAAATAGGCTAATGAATAAGCTTAAGTGTTTACTGATTAACATTCTAAGTCATAATGATATAATGTATAGTTTATTAATTATTGCGTGTCATTTAAATAAACTATAGGTTAAAGGCATTTAATTAAATATAATGCGATTAAATTAAATAAAGATATAATGCACTCGTAATAATAAGTCGGGTTTTATTAAATTTTATATACCTTGTAAAGTTAAAAAATAATGTAAAGAAAAATAATCCCGTAGAGTAACAACACGTACTCTTGTATTCTTTATTTTAGAACGCATCGAAAACCGAACCCGTGCCTTATTAATTTAAACTGGAAGACTCGTGTTATGTATTAAAATAAGCCGAGCCAAACAGCCCCCTTAAAGTCTTTTAAAACTGGTAGCCAAACACACCCTTAGCCTGTTCTAAAATGGATTGCCAAACACACCCTTTTCTGCCCAAATCCCACCGACAGTGGTGGTGATACCCCCGCCAGTGGTTTGTTTCCCCTGCTGGTTATAACATCTCACCGAGACCTAGATGTTTCGGTTCCCACTGTTAGCACCAGGTTTTACCCCTGCTTGTTTTTCTGTTTCCCCCGTTAGCACAAACCCAGCCCAAAACCCTAATTGGTTGCGGCTGGTGTAATAATCCATCACCGAGAGTCTTTTGACTCTCGGTTTGTGTGCCAAACAACACAGCAACACATCAAACGTAATCCCTCTTTATTACAACCCGTTTAATATGTTTTAAAAGCCCCAAGTATTCGGATTAAAAGAAAAGAAAGTAGATCGAATTAGGGTTTACCTTTGTTCTACGTTTTAGGGTTTTTTTTTTTTAAATGAAACACGAATCCCATTAGTTTTCTGGGATTAAAAACCGTGATTCTTTCTCCCTTCTTGTGATGATCGACGGCAGCAAGGAAGCAAGGAGGAGGAGAAGGAGGCGGCTGCATTGTAATAGATTAGGGTTTCTTGGATTTGTAAATGTGTCGGCATAAAGAAAGCAAAAGAACACCCCCCGTCTATTTTAATCACACGGCCAAAAACAAGGCTCTTGGGCCTTGAGCCCAAATCCTACATGTTTTATTTTTGTCAAAACAGCCCCCTTAAAACACTTGTAATCTTTATTAAGTTGCGTCATTAATTAAAACTGAGACTGCGTGATTCTTGTTAACGTTTAATTATTTCTATAAAATAAATAATACATATGTAATATTTCTTAACTCAATAATTATTTTCTAAATAATTATTTTACTGTCGTATTTAATTTCTGCGTTTTATCTCTGTCTAATAATTAATACCACATAGTTTATTAAAATTAAACTGCGTATTTAAATATTCTGATTTTTAAAATACGGGTTTTACAATTCTTCCCCTCTAAAAATAATAATTCGTCCCCGAATTTAAGATACGACTATACTGGGTTTTACAATTCTTCCCCTCTAAAAAGGAGAAATTCGTCCTCGAATTAACGATGATTAGCTGATGAAGTTATAAGTACTGAAAGAACACGTAGACTGAAAAGACAATTAAGCTGAAGAATAAATTGTCTTCTAGTTAAGACATAATGCTGCTGATAGGTATAAACTTGTCATGACTGAAATGATCATGTAATGTGACATGGCTGAAGAGAACATGGAACGTGACATGACTGAAAGAACCTATCTGGATTTATTGAAGGAAAGGGAATGAGAGGTCCGGATGGACTCCTCTGTTTCGAGTGGCCTCCCGCTCGAAACGATTCCTTCAAAGGTCTAAACACAATAAAAATCTTGGTCCTGATGACCCTGTCCTGATGATGCTGAATAGTTTCCGGTTCTATACTTAAGATAGATTTTCTGAATTTGATAGACTGAATCACTATAGCATGTACGATACATGAACAGTACGTACAATTATCCTAAAAAGATAATATTTATATCTCTGAGAAAGCTTCTGAAACATAGGGACGAACTACGTGAACAATTGTGAACGTGCTGAGTGAGCAATTGTGAACGTGGTTCATAATTATATGAGGAGCTTTGGGATGAAATATATCATGAATGTAATACGTGAATCATACTGTGAACGTGATACTAGAACATATCATGAACGTATGCTGACTGAGGAATGAATGCCAAATGATACGGCCTGAGATGTGAAACGTCTGCCTGGTTATGGAATAGTTGTGCTAACTTGAGTCTAATTTATCATGCTTTCTGTAGCCGTATACGGTAATGAACTGAGAAACGTTTATTGGAAAATGGTACACGAACTTGAACGTGAACAATGTTATGAACTCCAACGTGAGCTTAAATTATGAGATCGCATAAAAGATGAACTGAAACAGCATCATACCGCGAATGATACGTAAACGTGAAAGTGAAAATAAACATGAATTTAAAGTGGTGTAACCATACACTTGATCGTGAACATGAATTCTGTCTGATATGATGGTCAATGGAATGCCTTGAATTCGTACGATTTACTGCTGAATTTCAAAATTTTCTGCAGATCTGCTACTGTGTGGTCCTTTCGGATGAAAGAAACGCACAGGTTGATTACATGGTTGACGATAACTTAGATAGCATCATACTTTATCTGAGCTTGTGGTGGCTGATAACCATTTTCATGGAACTTCGTCTCATTTCTGCTCAGAAATTTCTAAGGGTTGTAGTAACTCACTAACATGACGACGTTCTATCTTGAACCTGCAGTAGGTCAGGCATCTAGATATGAACATAGCTGCATTAATGTGTGATGCGGGTTCTATTAAAGTTTTGCCTGGGATTATGGAACGTTCTGGTGGAAATCTGGTTGAATAGTCATAAAACATTTTTAGTGAGAACTATCGACAATTTCCGCGGTAGTAGTCAATTGAGTTCTAGAAGATTTGTACTTCGTTCACGGGCGTCAGTCAGGACCATTAGGTGATGGCCTTCACCTTCGCAGGATTGTCTGCAATTTCTTTCTGCTAAAATAGGGTGGCTCAGAAATGCCACTCAGTTCAAGAGAATTTTATATCTGAAAAGTTGTGTATAAAAAATTACTCCTATCGAAGATTCTGTACAACTGTGAGAAGATGATTCTCGTGTTCTTCTTTAAAATTTTACAGCCCATAATGTGATCAATGAATACGCTGATTATTTTGTCTGAGAATCATAGAAAAATTTTATTCATAAATTCCACACTATTGCGGGAGCATTGGGGAGTTCAGAAGTATAAAATCGAAATCTTTAGAGAGACTATAATATGTGCAACAGCGGTCTGAAGGACATCATGTTCTTCCCTCACCACTGATGGTGGCAGGACCTTGAATTTTTCTGGGAGAATGTTTAAAACACCCTGTAGTAGGTTAATTACTTTCTATTCGTGGAATGAATATAGGTTAAGAATGGTGATCTGATAAATTTTTTCGATGGTGCGCTAGGGCGAATAAAGCCTCGTTCCGGTAATTCTTGCAGCAATTGCTGCAACTCTTTTAACTTAGTTGAAGCCCTGTGATCAAGAATTTTGAAAACAGGTTCCAATCTTGAGACTAGCTCGATGTTTAAATTTCTGTCTCGTGGTTAGGAAGGAATTTCTTGAAAACTTTCTGAATTTATATCCGGAACTCGGGAATAATCTGCTGATCATGAGTTTGAGGAATTTCCAAAGTGAATTTATAACTGGTAGCTGAAAGTTCTTCGTAGCTTCAGAATAATAATTCACTTGCTGTAAAATATAACTTGTACTGATTTTCTGGCAGAACTGATATGACAATATTTGGGATCTAGTAAGACGGATGTCATCGTTAACTGAAAGGAAAACTTAATAAATCTGGGTGGTATGGTGGAGTCTTTATGGCTGAGAGGTAGGTACTACATGATTTAAGATAAAGCTGACATAGGAATACATGAAGTAAACATGGCGACTTTTCACTAAATGTGTTCGTCTGTAACCTCACATAATGATTACCGTGTGTTTAATCTGAATAATAAACTAGTGTGGTGACTGAATTTTAATGATCTGATATATGTGTGGCATAATAGAATGTGTATACCCCTTTCTGAAAGATACCCTGAAGTACTGAGGGTCTTGCTTGGAACATACTGGGACTAAGAGCTCGGACTCGTACTATGAGAAGATATTCGTACGACGTGTACCATGACTGGTGCCCTGATATGTGTCTTCCGAAATGCTACCCGAGAACTATGTCTTGACTGATGTCTTGGCACGTGTTTTAATAGATGAATATGAACAAGGCTGGAAAATTTTGGTAACTGCTAGGAGTGGCGGACCGGTTGGACTACTGACCTCTGTATTTCTGGTCGCGTCCGTTCCGGAGTTCCGATGATTACTGACTGATTAATTATAAGCACGGTGATTGTCACTACTGCTTTGTCTGTCAATTTATGACGGTCATTATCATGACCGTGATTCATGTGACTATTCTGCTGAGTGGCCGGCTGGGTTTCCGGTTCCCACTCTTCTGAATGAACGGTTGGCTGAGCGAAGTGTGACATCTAACTGAGAAGGTAAAAGCATGGAATGGAATGATAGTGTCTGAAGGTTGAAATTTATTCTTGTCAGAAATTTCAAATTTATAGTTTTTGTCCTCGTTCCGCAGTCTTCATAGTATAAACGGCATCAGCAGCTTGAGAAATCTCTAAAGTTCAGCAGCATCCGCATTTGTGAGGTCTTCAAAAGGTAGCAGCATCAGTATCTGGTAAAATCTTCAACTCACGAGCAGCATCAGCACCTGGTAGAATATCGACAAGTGGAAAAGCCTAAGATGATTGAGGATCGATTAGCAATATCCATAGAGTAGGGTACCTGGAGTACACCTGGACTACTGTACATGATGTACAAAATGAATACTGCACATGGAGCATATTTGGGACACTGTACGTGGGGTACACATGAAATACTATACATGGAGTATAACTGAGACACTGTACATTGGGTATATATGGAATATTGTACATGAAGCTGGTGGAATTTTATGGGATGATCGATACTGGTGTCGCTTGTCTGACATGATTAGGGAAACAATTTGATTTAAACGGTAAATAACATGATAAGCTGACAATTCCTGCGTCGACTTACTGCTGGTTGTTTCGAGGCTGAAAGTATGATATAATCGAAGTCCCAACAGTGGTTTGCATGAAGCATGATTAATGAAGGTCAATCATGATTTATCATGAAAACGGCTTTACTGAAGTTCTTGTGTATCTTAACATGAACATCATTACTTTGCTGCAACATATTCCTCATAAGGAGACATGAAACTGAATCATCATGTAGATGACATCAACGTGAGGGTATGGAAATTTGACTGTTTCAAGGAACATAAAAAGTCAAATCAACTGAGGTGTAATATCAACTGATGTGGTCGGCTATGGTTCAATCCACAGAATTTAAAGGAGAAAACATGAGACTAAGTATGGGCTATTCTGATTCGATCCATACTGGTCAAAATTTTTGAAATGTCCTGATATGACAAAGGTGAACAACTGTGGATCGGTTCACAAAACATCATTCGACTGAAAAGCATGAAATTTGACTTGAGAAATGGTGCACGTTTATGGCTGGTTCACCAAGTGATATTTGACTGAAAACATAAATCTGTCATGAGTAAGGGTAAACGCCTATGGTCAGTTCACCAATACAAAATCTGAACGGCAAGGGTGAGCGCCTATGGTCAGCTCACCAAAACGAAAATTCGCTAAAAGCGCATGCGACTAAATAAGGCTAATTATGTACCAACCCTTTTACTTAGTCAAAACTTTAAGAAAACTAACTGATAAACGAAGAAAACTGACTGAATAATCCATGTGAAACATGAAAGATAACAACGCCAAAATCTGGGAAGTTCCTGGTGACTACCCACTAGTCACAGGTCAAGTTTTAGAGCCTACAGGTCGAACCTATAGCTCTGATACCATAATTGTAACACCCCACTTAGATAAGTGGACCGTTACGTGTATTTATGGCGTGTCATCAAAGCATAAGGTAAATGTACTAAAACATTAAATGACCATAACGGATATACCGGAATCAAACATCGGTAATCCAACCTAAGCTCAAAACATGAAAAATAAAATACTAAAAGAAAGGACTAAACAATGTCCAAATAAGCAGAACAATGTAAGTGCATAAAATAAGAAGTCTGGATAGCTTCCATCTCAAATGCACGTGCTCTTAAAATCCTAAAAGCGTCCTGGTGTACCTGCCGTTAGAACATGAAAGGAACTACGGCTGAGCATAACGCTCAGTGAACGGATATAAAGCATGATAAGAATATACTGAAGGAAACATGCGATAGAATACTGAAGCTGTAAGACTGATATGTAACATGTGGTAGAACTCTGCATAAAAGCTGAGAAACCTGGTTCATATATACTGATACTGAAATATAACTATTAATTCTGAAAACATGCATTTACTGTATTTTATTTGCCAGAGCTTATATAGGTCACGTGCTGTAACAACCGTGCATGAATAACTGGAGGGGTGACCTCGTCATGCTGTAGAGGGGTGACCTCTAAATAACTGTGCTGGGTGGAGGGATCAGCTCCAATGTGAAGGATGTAGAGCACACACCACATTCACCCTGATAACTTGTAACACATATAAGCCTAGGATGCATCCATACGCCCCACTAAAAATACTGATAAAATGGCCAAGCTGAGCTGAGTGGGACGATGCAGGATATCACTCTCCTGCATGTGAGTCACGACACCGGTGCCTCTAGTGCCGTGGTTACGGTACCTCCGTAACTAGTACATAAACTGGTCGTGCTTGTATATAATGCTCAGGCAATTTATTTAGTTATTAACATGATTACTGATAAGCTTAAACATATACTGGGGAAAACATTTGGCTGCAGACGGGAAATCCTAATCATGCATAGGAAAGGAAATCCTTACTGAAAGGACGGGAAGTCCGTACCTCGTGTCCAGTAATGAAACAAGAATGAAAGCTGAACGATCGACTCTGACTTCATGGATACTACATAAGTAATGGACGGAAAATAAGTCGCCTGATTACTGTTTTAAGCTTTAATCTGTGTTTATCTTCTATTCTGATAAATCTGATTAAGTATCTCTGGTATTTCATGTATTATTATGCTTACTGAACAATATTAAGTAACTTACCAAAAATAGCAGGTTTCCTAAAATAGAAAGTTTCCAAAAATAGAAAGTCACCAAAATAGATTAGCTGCCTTGATTAAATAGTTTAAAAAAATAGGAAGTTTACCTAAATAGTTATAAACTGGCTAAATAGGCTAATGAATAAGCTTAAGTGTTTACTGATTAACATTCTAAGTCATAATGATATAATGTATAGTTTATTAATTATTGCGTGTCATTTAAATAAACTATAGGTTAAAGGCATTTAATTAAATATAATGCGATTAAATTAAATAAAGATATAATGCACTCGTAATAATAAGTCGGGTTTTATTAAATTTTATATACCTTGTAAAGTTAAGTAATATTTCTTAACTCAATAATTATTTTCTAAATAATTATTTTACTGTCGTATTTAATTTCTGCGTTTTATCTCTATCTAATAATTAATACCACATAGTTTATTAAAATTAAACTGCGTATTTAAATATTCTGATTTTTAAAATACGGGTTTTACAGACATGATCTAAGTGTAGGAAAGGAGTTTGAAGGTTTGAAAATGGTGGAGAAAGGAGTGTTAGCCGTAGGTTGTGAGAGAGAGTGAAGGTGAGATTTGCAAATGTTTTGTGTTGTGGGTTGTGTGTGTTTCGGCTAATAACAAGGAAAGAGAGAGATCAAGGGAGATCCTAGTACTTTGTACTATGTCTCTTACCAAGATATACATGGTGTAGAAACTAGAAGGGGGGTTGAATAGTTTCTCTTCGATTGGTGACCAAATTAAAATTACTTTCAATTTGGTTTGTATCAAAACTATCTTTTACTTGAGGCTAAGTTGCATAATGATTAGGTTCAATTCAAATGCACTAACAAAGATAATAGGTAAGTATAATGATAATGAAATAAGTAAAGAGTAAGGAAGGAGACAACCTAGTGGGAAGACACCAAGATTTATAGTGGTTCGACAACGAGGCTCTATCCTCGTTTCTACTCCACTCCTCGAGTACACCTACTCGAGATTTCCACTATATCCACAAGCTCCCTTTTCGGCGGAGAAAACCTTACATCGTTGCTTACATTATTTTCCGACACTAAGTTAAATGTCGAGACCTAATCTTTAGCTAGGACCAATCTACACAACGTTGCCTACTTCACAATTTAACGACACAAGGCAAGATGTCGGGTTCTAATCTTAAGGTAGAACCAATCTTCACGACGTTGCCTACTTCACCATTTTACGACACAAGGCTAGATGTCGAGTTCTAATCGAAAGCTAGAACCAATATTCACGACTCTTCACTTTGAAGCTAAGTGAGAACTTCACACAACACAACTACTAATCACTTTTAAGTTTAGTGAGAACTCACAAGACACAACCACATCACTTTATAGTTTAGTGAGAACTCCTAATCAAATCTATTACAACTCAACTAGACTTATCCAAGTACACACATGTAGCTTGGATTTACACAACACAAATCCAAGCAAACACATATGCAATGGATGTACACAACAAATCCAAGTATCCACAAATAACTTGGATGAACACAACTAGTCCAAGTATTCATAAATACATTGGATTGACCTAGAACAAAAAGGGTATCATGATGAATATGACTAGCTCATAGATTCATCTTTATCACAACACTAGTGATTGAGTGATCTTCTCATTGGACAAGTTAAAGGAGGGGATCAAGTGGATAATCATATGTAAACATCCTTAACAATTTAAGTGATCATTTACTAATGATTATGCTATAGAAACTAGAAAGAGGGCTGAGAAAAACGTCCAAGAGGCTTACTGGAAAATGAGATTTGACCCACTATTTAAAGGAGACAAAGTATAACGGATCTATAACGGCTAGCTGTGCGCGTTACCTTATCTCAACCCGCGGTTCCATATCGCTAAGGTACCGCGTAGGTACTTAAGGTACCGCCACTAGACTCCGCTCCGTTTTTTGTTATTTAGTGGGGTGGGAATATCTGAGGTATTTGAAACCTTCAAAGGATATTCTAACAGCATTTGGAATATGCTATTTTCAAATTTTCATTTTCCATTTTAATAAAACATTTTCTAAAAAAGAAAGTTTATTAAAAAGTCTTTTGTCATATTAACAAAAGTGAGTTTTAAGGATAATCATTTTGATGATCACTAAGTATGATTAAGAAAGGTTAGTGATATGATTATTACCTTGATGATAGTGTTAGTTAAATAATTCATTTTGTGTTTTACACTAAATGTGTTGTATGGTTTGTTGTGATCAAAACTAAGAAAGATTAGTTAACACTAATAATGTTTTTAGGCATCACTTGCATTAACAATCTCCCCATTTTTGATTACGACAAACGATAAACTCATTTACGTAGAAACACAAAATATGGAATTATTAACTAGTTTATCACTATCATTTCTCCCCCTTTGTCGTAGCAAAAAGGTTAGCACGAGTCTTTGAAGAACATCGAACTTTGCTAGTAGCTCCCCCTTGGTGGTTGCTCCCCCTTGCTTGGGGCACCAAGTTTGTGAGCTAAGGTGACATGCTACACAAAGGTTAGTAGAAAGGAAAGAAACACCAATGTATATATGATCACTACCTACTAAGTAACTTGAGAGGGAGAGAGAGAAGAAATCTCAAATTAGAAGCAAGTATTTTGCTAAGTATGTCCAAAGAGGTAATTGACAAAATAAAACTTCAATCCAATGAAGATGATAAGTTTGTCAATGGGTTAAAGCTTAGAATTGATGGAATCACCCATAAGCAAATGTAAAAATTAACCATGATCAACTCAAAATAGAACTAATGAAATAGCACACAAATAACACAAAGGTTACATAAAAGGAAAAAAAAAGACACAACAAAGAAGATAGTCATACACACAATATGAGTATCTAAAAGCAATAAATATGGAAAATAAACCACTAAGCATAAGCTAGTTTAATAGTGATATTTTCCAAGATTGCTAAAAAAAATAAAAGACTAAAAAGACGACGATGCATCATTCGAAGTTTTGTCCACCAGAACGAAAACTTGAATAGGAGGTCGAGTGAGGAGGAATTCAAGAAAATTTAACTTCTCATACACATGAGCAAGTTCAATTTGTTGAAATCGACAACAAGCACACGAGGATCCATGATGCAACACAAAATCGTTTGATGGGGGCATGGCATCAAACATAGGGTTTGGTGGTGGTGGGGTAATGGGTTTGGGAATGTTTTCACAATGCCTTGTGAGGTTTGGGAAGGTTGAAAGGTCATTGAGTTGAGGGGTATTGAAGGATTGTGGTGGTGGGGGAACATTTTCTTTTTCTCCGGTGATGGGGTTTATGGTATAAGTCTCATTCCAATACTTGATTAGAGAGAAGGTAGGGTTTTTGGGTGGTTTGGACGAAGATGGTTCATTCTTCTTAACCCAAATAGGTCGAACCGAGATTTTCGGTTTCTTTGAAAGCTTGGATGAGGAAGCTTTGGGTGAGTGGGGTTGTGACAAAGAAATGTCAAGGTTAGGAATGTAGGAGTTAGGCATTGTGAGAGTGTGAGAATGATATCTCAAGGTTATGTGAGAATAAATTCTCAAGGTTGGGAAGGTGTGAGAATGAAATCTCAAGGTTGTGTGAGAATGAATTCTCAAGGTTGGGTATAAGTAAAATGTAATCAAGGTAAGGATTTGAATACAAAATATGTAGTGTCAAGGAATGTTTAGTCAATTTGAGTAAACAAGGAATCTTGACAGGGTATAGGGTTTTAAAAGTTTTGACCAAAAATTCGTCAAAAGCCACTTACTGTCCGCGGTACCTTATAGGGACCGGCGGTTCCATATCGCTAAGGAACCGCGGGACTTTAAGGAACCGCGTCCAGTGGACTTGAAACCATGTTTTTCCTAGGTTTTGGGAAAAACTAATACTTTTTCAAAAAGTTGCAAATCTTGGAATTTTACCTCTATTAGCACCAAAATATGCTAGGGTTGCATAAAGCAACAAATTCACAAAGAATGTCTTGACAAAGGGTGACAAAATAATTTAGATATCATTTTGAACCAATTTTAGTCAAGTTTAGAGGTTGTGATAGATTTAGGTTCAATTTTAATTTCAAACTAAAGTTGATTAGTGTGCACAAAATGATAGAAACACACAAAGCTAAATCCATAGATCAACAACATGAAACATTCATTAAGGAGGCAAGTACACAGACAAATAAAAACTAACTAATACATAGCTAGCTTAACATTAAATCTAGATAAGTAGTTTTCATTGGCTTGGTTTTGTTGAAAACTCTTATTAAGAAAACTCCCTCATTCATCTCCTAGGAGGAGTCATGGAGAAAAAGGCAAGAAAGAACTCTTGCAACCTCCTATGTAGTCCATACATATCCATCCTAAGGTTATGGATGATGTAGTGGTTGTAAAGACAACATGGACAACTAGGACCATGAGTTTGTTGAAACCCATAGTATGGATCACCCAAAAGGAGGGAAAGTGGAACACCCAAAATTGGAATGTTTGAGTTGGGTGGAGGTGGAGGAGGCATGTTCTCCAAGGGTGATGTGGGTGAAAGTGGAGGCATGTTCCCTAAAGGGGAAATGGGTGAGTGTGGAGGTAAATTCTCCAAGGTTGGTGAAATGGGTGAGTTGTGAGGGGTAAATGGTGAAGTCACCAAAGTGTCATCAAAGTCATTCACAAAAGGAATGCTTTGGATTGGTTGGGGTTGTGTGGTCACTTCCAATGGTGCACTTGGAGTGAAGGGTGAAGAGAGCTCATTCATTCTTGAGTTGAATGAAGAGGAGGTAGAACCAATGGAGTGGTTAGTACCATGGGTGAATGATGTCTTGCATGGTGCAAGAGGTGGGGAAGGTGATGAAGAAATGTGGATAGGAGCCATCTCATTCTTTGGTGTGCGGAAAGGTGAGGAGTTAGGCTTGGCTACCTTAATCCTTATTTTGAGTGTTTTCCTTGGGGTGGAGGTCTTGGAAGTGTTTGAGGTTTGGGTACATACCATGGTTGTTTAGGGTGGTTTAAGGTTTAGGGAAGTATGTTTGATGTGTGAAGAACATGGCAAACAAGGTGGGTTTAAATGGGTGAGGGGATGATCCAAACTAGTAATGGGTTAAAATCATTTTAGGTGAATAATGAATTTAGGTAAGCTAGTTTAGGAAATGTGCAGTTTATTACTGAAAATCATGCAAGGTTTACACAGATTTAAGAAAACAGTGTAAAGCAAAGATGTTGTCGTGCACAGTGACCGGTGGTTCCTTATCTAGGACCGGCGGTACCTTATCGATAAGGAACCGCGGGTCGATATGGAACCGCGACCAGAGGGTTTTCAAAAAAATTTCCCATCCCAGTTTTTGACAAACCCAGATTTTTCCCAAAAGATTCACAAGCCAAAGTTAACTACAGATCATAATCTAATAAGCTAACTATCATGAGGCATACAAAAAGCTATGTAAATCACAAACATCATTGCATGAGCAACATTTAGGATCAAAATAAATAATAATCCAAACATGTAACATAAGTTAATAAACAACTAAACCAAAGTGTTAATAAGCAAATGTTTAAGCTGCAAATGATAACCAAACTTTGAAACAACTCAAAGTCTTCACCTCCTTTTCTTGCCTAAATCCTTGATCATTTTTCCCAAATACTTGATTCCCTTTCTTGACTCAATCCGGTGTTCATGCAAATCACCTCGGGTTCGAAGATTTTGACGGTAAAGTTCTTCTAAATTGAGATTATTAGGAACTTCACTAGAGGAATGATGGGGAGGGGAAGCAATGTCATCTAAACCATCCACGAATGAGTTTGTGGAGTGGTGAGAAGAACTCGAAGAGTCAATGAGAGCACTTGTGCCAATGCCATCACCATCACTTGTTGGCATGTCCATGTCCTCATCATTGAACTCTTGTTGGTCGAATTTAAGATCAGATCTTGTCTTTCTCTTATATACCTCTTGAATAGGTAGCATGACCCGTTTGACCGGTTGAAACTGAGAAAGATCAAGATTTGGAAAATCACGGCCAACCCTTTTAAAAAGGCGAGTGAGAAGCATTGCGTAAGGGAGGTTTTTTTAGGCTTGTGAATAGCATAATTGATCCGTTGAGCGATAAAATATGCCAAATTGTACTTGGTGTTGGTAAAGATGCAATATAACATATGCACTAAATACGCCGGAACATGATCCCGGTTTCCACCAAGACAAAACACATTTTCCCTAAGAATATTGGTCCATTGAACCATATTATCATTAAGGTCGCTCAAGAGAACCTCATGACGTTTCACCGAACGTACCTTAGTATGAAGGCTTCTCTTAACGGGTCGATTACGCTTTTTGGAGACAATGTCGACAATGAAGTCAAGATCAATTTCCTCATGATCATTTGGAGGACAATTGTAGGATTCAAGGAGAGCACTAAGCTTCCATTTATCCGTGAAGCGACAAGTGCCTACAAATGGGACATCAAGAATTTGACCAAACACTTCGAGAGAGTATTGAATGAGTTGATCTTTCAAGATGAACCTAACAAATATTCCATCATTGTTTTCAATGACGGAGTATGTGCTAAAGAACTCCAATAGGAATCGAGGATAGATGTCTTCCTTAATGTTCAACAAACAACCAAATCCAATGTTTTCAAACTTGGACTTGATGTAGACATAATCCTTGATATCTTTTTGGACAACTCTACCCTCATGAAAGCAACGAGATTGAAGAGAGGAAAAAGTATGGGCAAGGTGAGTTGAGTGACAAAAGTCGGATAGATTAGACATATATTGTTTGGTGAGTTGATGATCCTTTTGGTATTGTGAAGGCATGATTAGTACCTAAATAAACACAAGACGATATTTCTCCAATCACTCGTATGAAAAATAAAAATTAAAGATAAAAAATATGAGAATGTGTTATATCAATTTCTTGACAAACATAGGATTGAATCCATATCATTCTCATGTTCACAATGTGTCTATTGCATCATTAACCAAGAACACATGATCTATGCTAGATCAACAATGGATTAGAACATTGGTTTTTCAAAACAAGGTTTTTAGGTAAGCATTAACAATGTCATTACCTACTTGTTCATGGGTTCATCTCAAAGCCATCTTTCAACCAAAACTATTTAGCCTAAATTCGGATTTGTTCTACAAGTGAGTTTTAGTGAGATCTTAATGAATATAAACCTAAGGAATCATAGTAAAATAACCATGTCAACCCACATTACTATTAAGGTTTTAATTCAATTTCAATTTTAAAAATCCCCAATTATGAAAGGATGAACCCAAGAACAAAATAGATGAAATTGAAAGAAAATACTTACAATTAATTGATGTTAGATGAAGGATGAGTGAAACCCACAACTTGGAATCAATTAATTTGAGTGATTGAAGGTTTTGGAAGCTTCAACAATGGTGGAAAAAGGGTAAACCGTCGGCTGTGTGTTTTTGGGAGAGAGAGGGTTTGGTTTGAAAAAGAATAAAATAATCAAACTGGCGCTCTGACAAAACTTTCTGCCCGTGGTACCTTATCGATAAGGTACCGCGCCTTTGAGCCGCCTAGATAAGGAACCGCCTATAGAGGCAGGTTTTTATCTATGAAAAACGCCAAATTATAAAACCAAGTTTTTCTAAAATACTTAAGATTAAATCACGAGCCTTTTAGAATATCATTGGATCATCATAACACTAAGCAATATGCCTTAACGAAGGATTACGAGTTAAATCAAGATCGAAAGGAACCGAAACGGACAAACGACTACTCGTAGCAAAACGACTAAGTGGAGAGAAGTCAAAGGAAGTGAATCAAGACTAGGACCAATGCTCAAGGGATTAATGACAATCTTCAAATAGTTGTAACGAAGAGCTTTTGTCATATATAGTGGTTTAAGACGTGCCTTTCCGGCGAAACGTTAAACGGCTTTGGTAATGAATAAGCACAAAGCAATTATTCAAGTATAGACTAAGATCACTTTCAATAATAGTCTTAGTCTAAACCAAAATATGAGCAAGGTATTAATTCACTTTCTCTCCCACAAAGGGCCTACTAACCGTATGGGTGCAAACCATGGAAATCATGCTTGATACTTTAAGCTTCTACTAACTCACTCTACATCACCATAGTGAGTCAAGTATCCAAGTAATGAAGGTTTCAGAGGATAAAGGAAAAGAAGCACAAACCACAAATAAATGTCAAGGCAAGGATGCCGAGAACAAGCACATAGTCAAGTAATGATCAAAAGAATGATCAAAGGGCGTGTGGAAGAATGAAAGCGTACCTTGGACACAAAGAGCAATCCATGAAGGAATAAGTGCTATGCCCAATAAATGACTATGATGAGTACTAAGTCTTCAAGGACTAGTATCATTCCCAATCATCTTGGTATCATCATTCAAAGATGTTAAAGATCAATGAAGATGATTCTTCTACAAGTGCAAGTAACTCAATCCACAACCAATTAAGTGATTGATCTTCATGAGTACCTACACAAAGCAAGATGCAAACTAGTAGATACATTTCAAGAGTATATCTAAGATGCATAAAGGCTACTAATCTTAAGTGGGATGCAATATTATCAATTAAAAGACCTATTTTCAAAGAAAACATAGTTTTGACCAAAGAGAAACTTTAGTACAACTAGACCTTCTAATTTGAGGAGACAATGGATCGATCCAAGTTTCAAAGTACAATATACTTCAAATATCTTGAGTGACCATCGCTCTGATACCAATTGTAGAAACTAGAAGGAGGGGTTGAATAGTTTCTCTTCGATTGGTGACCAAATTAAAATTACTTTCAATTTGGTTTGTATCAAAACTATCTTTTACTTGAGGCTAAGTTGCATAATGATTAGGTTCAATTAAAATGCACTAGCAAAGATAATAGGTAAGTATAATGATAATAAAATATGTAAAGAGTAAGGAAGGAGACAACCTAGTGGGAAGACACCAACATTTATAGTGGTTCGACAACGAGGCTCTATCCTCGTTTCTACTCCACTCCTCGAGTACACCTACTCGAGATTTCCACTATATCCACAAGCTCCCTTCTCGGCGGAGAAAACCTTACATCGTTACTTACATTATTTTCTGACACTAAGCTAAATGTCGGGACCTAATCTTTAGCTAGGACCAATCTACACAACGTTGCCTACTTCACAATTTAACGACACAAGGCTAGATGTCGGGTTCTAATCTTAAGGTAGAACCAATCTTCACGACGTTGCCTACTTCACCATTTTACGACACAAGGCTAGATGTCGAGTTCTAATCGAAAGCTAGAACCAATCTTCACGACTCTTCACTTTGAAGCTAAGTGAGAACTTCACACAACACAACTACTAATCACTTTTAAGTTTAGTGAGAACTCACAAGACACAACCACATCACTTTATAGTTTAGTGAGAACTCCTAATCAAATCTATTACAACTCAACTAGACTTATCCAAGTACACACATGTAGCTTGGATTTACACAACACAAATCCAAGCAAACACATATACAATGGATGTACACAACAAATCCAAGTATCCACAAATAACTTGGATGAACACAACTAGTCCAAGTATTCATAAAGACATTGGATTGACCTAAAACAAAAAGGGTATCATGATGAATATGACTAGCTCATAGATTCATCTTTATCACAACACTAGTGAGTGAGTGATCTTCTCATTGGACAAGGTAAAGGAGGGGATCAAGAGGATAATCATATGTAAACATCCTTAACAATTTAAGTGATCATTTACTAATGATTATGCTATAGAAAATAGAAAGAGGGCTGAGAAAAACGTCCAAGAGGCTTACTGGAAAATAAGATTTGACCCACTATTTAAAGGAGACAATGTATAACGGATCTATAACGGCTAGCTGTGCGCGGTACCTTATCTCACCCCGCGGTTCCATATCGCTAAGGTACCGCGTAGGTACTTAAGGTACCGCCACTAGACTCCGCTCCGTTTTTTGTCTTTTAGTGGGGTGGGAATATCTGAGGTATTTGAAACCTTCAAAGGATATTCTAACAGCATTTGGAATATGCTACTTTCAAATTTTCATTTTCCATTTTAATAAAACATTTTCTAAAAAAGAAAGTTTATTAAAAAGTCTTTTGTCATATTAACAAAAGTGAGTTTTAAGGATAATCATTTTGATGATCACTAAGTATGATTAAGAAAGGTTAGTGATATGATTATTACCTTGATGATAGTGTTAGTTAAATAATTCATTTTGTGTTTTACACTAAATGTGTTGTATGGTTTGTTGTGATCAAAACTAAGAAAGATTAGTTAACACTAATAATGTTTTTAGGCGTCACTTGCATTAACAATCTCCCCCTTTATGATTACGACAATCGATAAACTCATTTACGTAGAAACACAAAATATGGAATTATTAACTAGTTTATCACTATCATTTCTCCCCCTCTGTCATAGCAAAAAGGTTAGCACTAGTCTTTGAAGAACATCGAACTTTGCTAGTAGCTCCCCCTTGGTGGTTGCTCCCCCTTGCTTGGGGAACCAAGTTTGTGAGCTAAGGTGACATGCTACCCAAAGGTTAGTAGAAAGGAAAGAAACACCAATGTATATATGATCACTACCTACTAAGTAACATGAGAGGTAAAGAGAGAAGAAATCTCAAATTAGAAGCAAGTATTTTGCTAAGTATGTCCAAAGAGGTAATTGACAAAATCAAACTTCAATCCAATGAAGATGATAAGTTTGTCAATGGGTTAAAGCTTAGAATTGATGGAATCACCCATAAGCAATTGTAAAAATTAACCATGATCAACTCAAAATAGAACTAATGAAATAGCACACAAATAACACAAAGGTTACATAAAAGAAAAAAAAAGACACAACAAAGAAGATAGTCATACACACGATATAAGTATCTAAAAGCAATAAATATGGAAAATAAACCACTAAGCATAAGCTAGATTAATAGTGATATTTTCCAAGATTGCTAAAAAAAGTAAAAGACTAAAAAGACGAAGATGCATCATTCAAAGTGTTGTGGGTTGTGTGTGTTTCGGCTAATAACAAGGAAAGAGAGAGATCAAGGGAGATCCTAGTACTTTGTACTATGTATCTTGCCAAGATATACATGGTGTAGAAACTAGAAGGGGGGTTGAATAGTTTCTCTTCGATTGGTGACCAAATTAAAATTACTTTCAATTTGGTTTGTATCAAAACTATCTTTTTCTTGAGGCTAAGTTGCATAATGATTAGGTTCAATTCAAATGCACTAGCAAAGATAATATGTAAGTATAATGATAATGAAATAAGTAAAGAGTAAGGAAGGAGACAACCTAGTGGGAAGACACCAAGATTTATAATGGTTCGACAACGAGGCTCTATCCTCGTTTCTACTCCACTCCTAGAGTACACCTACTCGAGATTTCCACTATATCCACAAGCTCCCTTTTCGGCGGAGAAAACCTTACATCGTTGCTTACATTATTTTCCGACACTAAGTTAAATGTCGAGACCTAATCTTTAGCTAGGACCAATCTACACAACGTTGCCTACTTCACAATTTAACGACACAAGGCTAGATGTCGGGTTCTAATCTTAAGGTAGAACCAATCTTCACGACGTTGCCTACTTCACCATTTTACGACACAAGGCTAGATGTCGAGTTCTAATCGAAAGCTAGAACCAATCTTCACGACTCTTCACTTTGAAGCTAAGTGAGAACTTCACACAACACAACTACTAATCACTTTTAAGTTTAGTGAGAACTCACAAGACACAACCACATCACTTTATAGTTTAGTGAGAACTCCTAATCAAATCTATTACAACTCAACTAGACTTATCCAAGTACACACATGTAGCTTGGATTTACACAACACAAATCCAAGCAAACACATATGCAATGGATGTACACAAGAAATCCAAGTATCCACAAATAACTTGGATGAACACAACTAGTCCAAGTATTCATAAATACATTGGATTGACCTAAAACAAAAAGGGTATCATGATGAATATGACTAGCTCATAGATTCATCTTTATCACAACACTAGTGAGTGAGTGATCTTCTCATTAGACAAGGTAAAGGAGGGGATCAAGAGGATAATCATATGTAAACATCCTTAACAATTTAAGTGATCATTTACTAATGATTATGCTATAGAAAATAGAAAGAGGGCTGAGAAAAACGTCCAAGAGGCTTACTGGAAAATGAGATTTGACCCACTATTTAAAGAAGACAAAGTATAACGGATCTATAACGGCTAGCTGTGCGCGGTACCTTATCTCACCCCGTGGTTCCATATCGCTAAGGTACCGCGTAGGTACTTAAGGTACCGCCACTAGACTCCGCTCCATTTTTTGTCTTTTAGTGGGGTGGGAATATCTGAGGTATTTGAAACCTTCAAAGGATATTCTAACAGCATTTGGAATATGCTATTTTCAAATTTTCATTTTCCATTTTAATAAAACATTTTCTAAAAAAGAAAGTTTATTAAAAAGTCTTTTGTCATATTAACAAAAGTAAGTTTTAAGGATAATCATTTTGATGATCACTAAGTATGATTAAGAAAGGTTAGTGATATGATTATTACCTTGATGATAGTGTTAGTTAAATAATTGATTTTGTGTTTTACACTAAATGTGTTGTATGGTTTGTTGTTATCAAAACTAAGAATGATTAGTTAACACTAATAATGTTTTTAGGCATCACTTGCATTAACACATGGGATTTGGTTGGATACACATGCTAGTTTATTCCAACACATGCCAAAATGGAACACTCCTTTCCTTCCCATATTTGGTTTTCATCCGTGTGTTTTGGGAAGTCAAGGGGGACAAGAAATGACATTGTATAGTAATGTGTATGTGCCATTGTGTGTGTAAGTGAATAAGCATGGTTGTGTAAGTAGTTGTGTAAGTAAAGTATGGTTTAGTATAGGGTATTAGTGGAGTAAGTATGATTACACTTTGTAAGTTAGTAAAATGACCACAAATGGGTAGGTATGTGTATATATATACACGACATAGTAAGCATGTGGGAAGGATTTTGATAATTTTTGCCAAGTGTTGAATGAGAATTATAGCCCTTGTATATCATTGTATGTATTTGTTGAGTTGTAGGTATTTTGTTGAATCTTTTAGGTAATTTAGTGAAAGTGTATATTAAATACATCACTATAACTATTTTACTTAAATAAAGTAAATAAATGACAATGTAAAATAATGTACATTGTTTTAAAGTGTTAGGTGTTTATCCCTTTTTAGTAATATATGTAAATATGTATGAAAGTCCCTAATCAATGCAAGAAACCCTAATCTTAACTTAATTAGCACAAGGTATTACTTTTCAAACGTAATCTTATTATTGTATAATAAAGAATTACAAGTGTTATGGATAACATCGTTTGATGACAATGTGTTGTGCACACTTTGAACAACAATAAACCCTAACTTATGAATACAGTCGTAGCTGTTTGATTCACTAAGTTATACGCACTAATGTTCTTAATATCTCAAAGTGTTAAATATTAATGCATGGATACACATCCTATTTATAGTGTTACGAGTTTGACTTAAACAGTACTTGATGTTGACTACACAAGCTTTTACAAGTTCCCACATCAGTCACATGATGTCCTTCTATTCTTGGTAGTCTTCTATTATGATTTAAGGAACAGTTGTCAAAAACAGTTTCCTTATTCTTCATAGTCTCGAACACACAAATGGCATGTCCAAAGTGTGCTGAGAGTTATCAGGGTATTGCCACCCCTGTTAACTCTCAACCCCTCAGAGTCCCTGATACATCTTGGCTGTTATCCATCACAGCCAAGGAGTATGTCTTCAGGTAATCTTCGACTTCCCTGACAATGTCTCTGACATGGACTCCTCTGAGGTTGCTCACAGAGACTTGGATCTCTGTGAGTCTTGCGAAACTTGCCTGCCTCCTAGGCACAGGCAAGGGACTATCTATCAGCCTAATTATGTTTAAATCAATGATCAGGGAATCTAATAAGTTTAGATTCCCAACAATCTCCCCCTATTTAAACATAAATAATGCTAGATCTAACTAAGTTAAGGTAAGTGAGTTTAACAGCTTCTTCTTACACATAACAGATCTAAACAAACATACCTCATGATTTTATTAAGACTTAAAGAAAATTACAAGTTCATTACATAAGTAAAATAAAAGATGAAGGTAAAAAGGGCTGAGACCATCTTCAATAGTCATCATTTTTTATTCTTTCTTCAGCTTCGGCCACGTCTAATCTGTTATCAATTTCATCCTGCAAAGTCTTTGCAAACTTCTTGGAATACTCTGGGTTGATCTTGAGACACTTCTTGTGACAGAGTAGCTGAATAGTTGAAGCCAAGCACAGCTCATCTTCCCTCTGAAAAGCATATTGGCAAGCCTTGTTCATAAATGACATTCCTCTTTCAGGCTCTGAGTATGTCTGACCATCAACAGGGCCAACAATACCATTTGGAAGGATCAAGTCCCTGTGCATACCATCCACATGAACATCTTCAGTAACAAAAGTTTCATTAACAATTTGTGAAATTCTTCTTCTTTCGTTGCCTGTCTTTGGGGGTTCTTGTTCAAAAAGCTGTGGTGGGGGATCAATCTTGAGTTTGGCTGCTGTTTCCTTGATCCAGTTAAACTTAGCCTTAAGAGTTTTAAGCAGAAGGAAATTTGCCTGTCCAGACTTTTTGGCAGCTAAGGCTTCGAGTTCAAACCATTCTGATAACCCAAGTGTCTTTAACCTGAAGTTGTCAAACACATCCATATTCCTCTGTTGGGTTTCCCTCCATAAGATCATCTGTGGGGTGTTTGTGGATTTGTGAATGGTGTATTTAAACTTGGTTATCTTGCCAGCAGCATACCTGTTGTTCACGCAGGCATCATAGTCAGCTTTGACTTTCTTTAAGGCCTCAGCGCATTTTAGTTCCATTTCCCTCAACCTTTGTTTTTGTGTTTCCCTTTCAGGTGGTGTCATCTTCCTTAGAGTAGCTTCATTTAATTCTTTGGCTGTCTTGAGCTCATTTAGTCTTTTGAATTCTTCAGCCTGTTGCTCTATTTCTTCAGGGGTTAAAGGAATCTCATCGGAAGGTGTAAAGGTTGAAAAGTGGGAAAGGTCTGTGGTGGATCCTCCTGTCTCTAGCATCGCAGCTATCTTCTTAAGTTTGGTGTCAGTATCAACCAAAACTATCTCCTTTCCTTTCTTCGAGACAGAGGACTCCACACTTATGTTTTTCAAAACATCAGCTCTATTGACGAACGCTGTCTGAGCCTGAGTTTGAATAGCTTTGGGAAGAGAGCTCACAGTGAATTTTAGTTTCTTGGCCGCTGGCTCATCATCATCCTCAGGCTTGCTGATGTTAACTAAGATTAGAGATTTAGATGAGTCAGCTCCATCTTGTGGCTCCCCCTGAGTATCATCCTCATCATCAGGTACAATAACTGGTGTGATGACTTGTAGAGGAACATGTGTAGTTGAGGGATTAGCTGATGATGAGCCTTGTTCAGCAGATGCAAGGCTGAGTGTAGTATTCTTCTCCCCCTCACGTTCATCCTTACTTCGCTGATGCTTGGATGAACGTGCCTGAAAACATCTTGCAATCTGCTCCACAGAGGCAGCCATGGCACGTTGTCTTTTTCTTGAAGCCCTGGCAATCTTCAGCAAGAGGTTGGCATTGGCATTAGTATTTGCCTGAACACGCCTGACAATAAAGTTAGCATGGTTGTATTGCCTGTTGCGAACAACATTAAGTTGCCTGTGTAGGGTGAGTTCATGTTCACGGAACATAGCAGGGACAGCTGAGTCAATAGCATCCTTGATTCGTGTTGAGAGATGACTAAGTCCCTGGGCTACACCTTTTCTTGCACCATCCTGAATTGGCTCAGTGACAGCCTCAGTCACAGCCTTCTTTATGATGCCTGGAAATGTCACAGTAAAATTGTGCATCTCTGACTTGATCACATCCAGCTTCCTTGATAAGCGCTCAATATCAGATTGATGATGTACGGGCTGAAGATTCTTGATATTGAGGCTTTGCTGAGCAAAATCATCCCCCCTTGGAATTAAGTCAAAGTTGGTCTGGGCAGGATGATCAAACATGAGGAATTCGGCTGTTGGATCATATGTTGGTCTTTGGAAGACTGTTGTTGCAGATGTAGCAGAGTTTGGAGTGTCAACAGCTTCCTTGAGAGGAGAAGTCTTGTCATCAGCTGGTGTGGACACAGCGATATCTTTAGGAGGAGAGGCAGACAGCTGGTCGTCCTCATCTTCTTCATCCTCTTCATCAAACATTCCCTCAGGGAATTCATCTTCAGGCATTTGCTCAATATCAGAGACATAATCCTCTAATGAGAGCATTTCTTCATCATCGTCTATCACAGGCTCTTCATCATTTGGTTTGTCCTGAGTCATTGTATCAGCCTCCGTTTCTTGTTGTACTTGAGGTTCTACGACTGGCTGTACAATTTCAGCCTGCAAGTTTGTTGTAATTAGTAACAGGGAAAAATATAAGGAGAATGGTCGCCATTTCGCTGTCCCAGAGAGGCTGAGGGTGATTACTCAGCCACTCCAAAGGATAAATCCTTGGGATTCTTTTAAGTGTGAATAAAGTGTGGTTAATGATCGCCATTCGCTGGCCCTAGGAAAGCTGAGTGTGATTATTCAGCCCCTCCCAAAAGGTAAAAAAACCTTTGGGACTCTTTTGATTGTGAAACATATGTTGTTTATGGATCGCCAGTCGTTGCCCCTAGGAAAGCTGAGTGTGATTATTCAGCCCCCCCAAAAGGTAAAACCTTTGGGACTCTTTTAAGAGTGAAACATATGTTGTTGTAGGTCGCCTGTTACGCTGCCCCTAGGAAAGCTGAGGGTGATGATTCAGCTCCCCCTGAAAGGATAAATCCTTTGGGACTCTTTTAAGGAGGGAACCAAGAGGCTGTGTGAAGTACAGCTGATCAAGGTTGAGACATTAGTGTATTCAGGTTATTGTTAACCTGAATACTGTCTAGAGGGTTCAGGGTCATCGGGGTGCTTTATAAACACAAATGAATCATTCCCTGGTGCAAAGACAGGGTGTACAGAAGTCTTAAAGTATTCTAAGTGTAAAGACAGACTTCTATGGGTCGAGGATTACCCTAACTTCACCACTCTCTCCTACAGACAAATGAGAGTGGTTGCTTGTGAACCTCTAAAAATGTACACTAATTACCTGTGAGATATCAGCTTGGTTTGGCTGGTTTCCTGTTGTCTCTGCTGACCTAGAGACACTAGACGCCTGTTGTTTGTCAGCTAAAGATTCTGAATCCACACGAGTATCTGGACCAGAGGCGGTGTCAGTCTTCTTTTCCTTGGCCTTAATAACAGCTTTGGAGTGGGAAGAAGAGGGGATTTTCTTCTTCTTTGGCTGTTGGCTAGATGAAGCCTTGGACTTAGTAGTGTGCTGCCCAGAGGTCAAAGACATAGACTTGCCAGCGACACTAGAAGTATTCACCTTCTCAGAGGAAGGGAGCAAGGGCTTCTCAGCGTTTGGTACCTGGTTGGCCACGTTCAGCATGTGGGCGGTGACAGGGATATCCTCAGCTCCTATTTCCTTGTAGATGGCGCCTGTGATGCGATAGGGCTTAAGAGCAGTCAAGGCCTTGTTGTGGTAATTCTCTCCCAGCAAACTTTCAAAGATCTGGGACAGGAAGCGCACATAACAGATGTTCTTTTCCCTGACCTGATTCCTTCCCTTCAGTTGTTCTACCAGGTTTGAGAATAGGATGCTTCCAACGTCAACATCAGCTCCCCAGATTAATCCATATGCAATAGCCTGATGATTAAACGACATCTGATCCTGTGATCCCTGCATTCCTCCCAGGGACTTCACAATGTGGGTGAAGAGGACACGCCAGATAGGAGTGAAATACTTAATCTTCAGAGGGGATTTGGCAAGGACTTCAGCTGGTGTGAGGGCACGGTTAACGTCATGGCAAGGGTTGAGTGTGGCCAGGGCTTCCTTGACAGCCTTTTTGTCAACTGCCTTCAGGCATTCATCTCCATGTTTTAGTCCGGCCACACTAGAAAAATCTTTAAGGGAGAAGGCAAAGGGATGTTCATTGCATGAAAGGCTAAATGTAATGGTGTCTTCTACTACTTCAGCAGAATACCAGAATTCCCTAAGGTATTCTTGGTAAAAAGTGGATGGAGATTTGGTGAAGGCTTCATTTAGGTCACAATTCTGCATGAAATTTACCAGATCTGAATAGGTGCTGTTTGGTGCCTTAATCCATCCAATGGCGTTGTTGGAGGCGAGGATGCTCTCGTTGATCTCGAAGTTAACATTTGAGGCTTTTGGAACGGGAAACGCCATGGATTTGAGGTTGAAGGTGAACGAAAATGGCGGATGGTTGAGAGAGATAAGAACTTAGAGAGAGAAGTAGATTTTAGAATGGTGGTGGGTGAGAAGAGAAAGAAGACAATATATATTCAAACTTAAGTGAACAGTTATTCAACCGTATTAAATGCAAGGTGCAAAAATGACTGCTCAAGTGGGTCCCCTTGACCTTTCAAAAAGTTTGTCTCCTCGTTATCCGAAAAATAAATGATTAAATATTTGAGAATGTTTTTTGCATTTACTTGGAAAGTAACTACCTAGTTTCATGTGAAAAACATTTAATATAGAATCAATCATTTAATGAACACATTTAATATCAAGCCACAGGCTTTGAGATATTGAGCATCCCTAGCTCAGCAACTAGCCTGTTGAATGAAGGTTCAGCCAAAGGCTTTGTAAATATATCAGCTAGTTGCAGCTCTGTGGGAACAAAATGCAGCTCAATATCTCCCTTCATTATATGATCCCTGATATCAATGTGTTTGGTGCGAGAGTGAAGAACAGGGTTGTTGGATATGGCAATGGCACTGGTGTTGTCACAAAAGATTGGTACTTTGTCATACAAGATTTCATAGTCAGCCAATTGACTTTTCATCCAAAGCACCTGAGCACAGCAGCTGGCTGCAGCGACATATTCTGCTTCAGCTGAAGACATAGCCACAGAGTTTTGCTTCTTAGCACTCCATCCAACCAATTTTCCTCCTAGGATTTGACAGCTGCCTGAAGTGCTTTTCCTGTCAATACATCATCCAGCATAATCTGAATCTGAATAGGCCTTGAGATCAAAGCCTGATTCCTTTGGATACCATAGACCTAGGGATGGTGTTCCTTTGAGATACCTGAAAATTCTCTTAACAGCCACTAGATGGGATTCTTTTGGGTTAGCGTGGTACCTTGCACAGAGACATGTGGAGAATTGGATATCTGGACGACTGGCTGTTAGATACATCAGTGACCCAATCATGCCTCTATATAAAGTCTCATTGACAGAGACCCCTGACTCATCAGGGCCCAAGTTGTTGGGTGGAAGCATGGGGCATTTCACTGATGCACAGTCAGCTAAGTCATATTTTTTAAGTAAATCCTTAACATACTTTTCTTGACAAATAGAAATTCCCTTAGGATATTGTTTAATTTGAAAGCCCAAAAAGTAAGTTAATTCACCCATCATACTCATCTCATATTTCTTGGTCATTAATTTAGCAAAACGTTTACTAAGATTGACATTTGTTGACCCAAAGATGATATCATCCACATAAATCTGCACAATGATGAAATCACTCTTGTCCTTGAAGGTAAAGAGTGTTTTATCAATAGAACCCCTGATAAATTTATTTTCAGATAAGAAATTTGAAAGAGTTTCATACCATGCTCTTGGAGCTTGTTTCAGACCATACATTGCCTTGTGAAGTCTGTACACATGGTTGGGAAACTCGCTGTTCTCAAATCCTTCAGGTTGTGTAACATACACTTCCTCAGCTAAATCACCATTGAGGAATGCACTCTTAACATCCATCTGATACACAGTGATGTTCATATAGGCAGCATAAGCAAGAAAGATTCTGATGGCCTCAAGTCTAGCAACAGGTGCAAAAGTTTCATCATAATCAATTCCTTCAGTCTGAGAGAACCCCTGTGCTACCAGTCTTGCCTTGTTCCTGATGATGTTCCCAATTTCATCCATCTTATTTCTATAGATCCATCTAGTGCATGTGATATTCTTTCCAGGTGGAGCTGGCACTAGTGTCCATACTTTGTTCCTTTTGAACTGATTGATTTCTTCTTGCATAGCAGCTACCCATCCTTCTTCTACCAGAGCCTCAGCTACTCTTTTAGGTTCAATTTGTGAAAGAAATTCAGCAAATAGACATTCATTGGCTGAGGCTGACTCTGAGTCTTGGATTCGCTGTCTGGTTGTGACTCCTGCATTTGGTTCCCCAATAATGTTGACAAGAAGAATGTGTTGATCTCTTGACCACTTATTTTGAGGAGCAGGGGATTCAAGAGCAGGGGTACTTGAGGGCACAGCTGGTACAATTTGAGTCTCATCCTGCTGACTAGGAGGGCTTTCTTCAAAGACTACTTCAGTGTCAGAGTCTTCTTCAGCCATATCAAGGGAAGCTATTACATTATCAGCAGGAGAATCTTCAGAGATTTGAAGAATTGGTGAGTCATCAATGTCATGAGAAGGACCATCAGAGATTTGAGGTTCTTCTTCATCAAGTTCCTGAGAAGTAGGAACTTCTATGTTGTGAGTAGACAGAGGGTCAAAAGCAGGGACATAAGGAGTGAGAGTGTTGGAGTGATGATGACTGGTAGGTCTGGGTTCTGTGAACTCATCACTTGGGAAAGAAATATTTTCATTAAAATTTATTTCATCACCCTCTGTTCCTGTTCTCTGTATGACTTCATCATCTTCATTGAATCTGACATGGAATGTTTCTTCTACTTCTTGTCTTCTGATGTTGAATACTCTGAAGGCTTTGGCTGTTGGAGAGTATCCCAAAAAGAAACCATCATCAGCTTTTTCATCAAACTTTCCAAGTTTATCCCTGTAGTTATAAATAAACACAGGGCATCCAAACACATGAAAATAGCTGACGTCTGGTGATCTTTTTTTGAAAACTTCATAGGAGGTTTTGCCATGTCTTTTAACAATGATTGATCTGTTTTGAGTGTAGCAGGCAGTGTGAACAGCTTCTCCCCAAAATTGCTTTGGTAGGGCTGCACCATTTAACATAGTTCTTGCAGCTTCAATCAAAGTCCTGTTTCTTCTTTCAGCCACACCATTTTGTTCAGGAGTTCCAGCTGAAGAGAAGTTCTGAGAAATCCCTTTTTCATCACAAAATGATTCAAGTTGATGATTCTTGAATTCTGTACCATTATCACTTCTTAGAGCTTTGACTCTAACATCATTCATATTTTCAACCTGTCTGATGAAGGACATGATGGTTTCAGCTGCATCACTTTTCCTTCTGAGGAAGAACACCCATGTATATCTTGAAAATTCATCAACTATGACCAAGGTGTATTTGTTGTGATTAATGGTTTGAGGTTTGACAGGCCCAAACAAGTCCATGTGAAGGAGATGTAAGCACTTGTCAATAGAGAATGATTGCCTAGTCTTGAATGAAGACCTGTGATGTTTTCCTTTGACACAGGCAGAACACGTTTTGTCTTTGGAAAACATTACTGAAGGTAGACCAGCAACCAAGTTTTGAGTGGCTATCTTATTGATGTTCTTGAAGTTGAGATGAGACAGTCTTTTGTGCCACAGCCAGTTGACACTTTCAGAGGCTTTGGCAAGAAAACAATTTGAACTATCTTCAGAGCACACAGCCATGTTGATGACATAAACATCTCTCCTTCTAGGTGCAATCAACACAACATCATTGTTTTTGTTGAATATGGTTCCCTGAGTCTTAGTAAACAAAACCTTATAGTGAGCATCACATAATTGGCTGATGCTAATAAGATTGTGTTTAAGACCATTCACATATGCAACCCTGGTAAAAGTGATCCCATTGTAGTTCACTGAGCCATATCCTTCTGTGTCACCTGAAGAGTTATCTCCAAACACCACTTTGGGACCTGGCTCCTTTGAGTATCTGTGCAGGTATTGTTGAATCCCTGTCATGTGTCTAGAACAGCCACTATCTAGATACCATACCGATTCCTTGAGATATTTCTGCACAGATACATAGAAACAGATTAGTTCCTATGGTGAACCCACTTTCCAGTGGGTTCCCTGAATTGCTTGTTAGCAACCCTTGTGTTCCTGAAAAACTTTTGGCGTTGGGATGGATAGTTCATTGTTTCATGGTTGTAACTCCCACAGATATCACACCCAGGGAAGTCACCACACTCGTCTGAGTGATGGTCTGTGAACCCACAGAATTTACAGGGAGGATAAGATTTGTAATTTCCCTGTTGCCTTTTGGAATTCTGTGGTCTGTCCCTAGAGGGTGTCTGCGCTCTTTTAGCTGCTATGTGTCTGTCATGATCTAAGGTCGAATGGTGAGAATTTTTACATACATTGCAATAAGGTTTGATTAACCTTTCCCCTTTGGGTTCACCTAGGACTGACTTAGGTTCATGAGAAGTAGAGCATTCAGCGGAAGGCTTAATGTGTTGTTTCAAGAGTTCTACTTCTTTCATAAGAGACAACAAGCGATCTTCAGTGGTGGGGTCAACCTTATTCACAGTTTTAGAAGTGACAGGCTTAAAAGCTACTTGTTTACCAGTTTGTTTAGCAGGCACACGAAAAACTTTGGCTGGAGGATTCTCAATATCTGTCCTAAGTTCGTCCTTAGCAGATCTAGAAGAGCTGCTAGGTTCAACTCCAGAGAGTTTGGGCAAAGGTGGTAGCTCAGCCACATCTTCAGAGACAGGGTCATTAGTCAAAGAGGTATCTGACATATGAATAGTCTCTGTAGATTTAAAGACAATGTCTTTGGGTTTGGTGAGAATCCTCAGCTTTTTATTCTTAGCAGTTATATCCCTATTTAAGTCAGCAGGCACTTCATCCCAAAGCAATTCATCAATTGTAAACCTAGCACACAGCCATTTTTCAATAATCTTGTTCAATTCAGAGACTTGATCATTTAGAGCTATGTTTTTCAAGGTTAATCTAGCTACTTCATTTTGTAGGGATATTTTCTCTAAATTAACCCGCCTGAGAGTTTCACATTCAGCCTTAGCATTTATCATTTCAGAATTAATAGAGTGAAACTTCTCAAGTAGGTTCTTTCTTTGTTCCTCAACAAAGTGCAAATCAACAATGGTGTAATCAAGGACATGCTTACGTTCATCACTATCAGACATAGATAAAAGCCTGTGTACCTTTTTCATTGTGATGTCAACCCATTGTCCTGATCTAGCATCACCTTTTCCAACAGCTGGTTCATCCTCAGCTATCGCCATAAAAGCCCTGACTCTTGTGGTGTCTTCTTCATCTGAAGTCAGTGGTTCATCATTCCAATCATAAGTTTCAGCAACCAACCCTTTCTCTGTCTTTTTCTCACCACCTTTCTTTTTGGACATAGCTTCAATCTTCAAGTTCATTTGTTCTAACTCAGCTTTAAGTGCCTTGTACTTATTTTTGTAATCTTTCTTCTCAGTGTCTGAAGAATTGGATTGAGATGAGTTGTTATGTTGTTTGAACTTGTAGGGTTTGGATGAAGATGATGGATAAGAGGGTGAGGATGTCTTGGTGGAAGGACAATCTTTTCGATAATGTCCAAGCTTTCCACAGGCAAAGCATGTTTCTTTTGACCTGTCAGTTGGCTTGCTAGCTGATCCTACTCTTCCAGATCTTTTGTAGTATCTTCTTTGGTTGGCTAGCAATGCTCTTTCATGGAATTCTGCATTGAGGTCTGACAAGAACTCTTGGCTGCTATGGGTATCTTCTTCAATATCAGAATCGCTGTCATGAGGATGTGTTGCAGAGATCAAAGCTTTGGAAGATGCTCCTTGAACTACAAATCTTTCAGTCTTTGATTTGTAGATAGTATCGATCAGCCCTTCTTCATAATTGTACTTACCATAGAGCTGAGCAAGGGTATCATTTTTGATTGAGTTGTTAGCTCTCTGAGTCTGATTCATGCTCAGCCACTTTCTTGGAAGGCTGTTGACAAAAGTAGCATTGATCTCAGCTTGACCAATAGTGACATCATTCATAGCAAGGTCATTTAGAAGAATCTTCAGCCTAGTATAGGTTTGCTGAACCTTTTCACCTTCAAGTGACTTAAAGGCATTAAACTGAAGTCTGAGTGCCTGAATCTTTGTCTCTCTTGTTTCAGAGGGTCCTTCATGGCCAAGAATGAGGTCTGTCCACATTTGTTTAGCTGTGGGACACTGAATGACAGACTTCATGATATGCTTGGGAAGACATGAAATTATGATGCTTTTGAGACGTTTATCTTGGTTTGCTAATTTCCTATCAGCTGAAGTCCATTGTTTGACAGGTTTGGGAAGAGGGTTTTCTTCAGTGGATGTAAGCGCCATGGGAATATATGGACCATTTTCTAAAATTTCTAAGAGAAAAGGTTCAAGTCCATCAAGGTATACAAGAAATTGACTCTTCCAACTGGCAAAGTCTTCTTCATCAAAGACTGGTACACTGGTTACGTGTGATCCACCTCTTGAGTCAAGAAGTTGAGGTAGATCATCGTCATTGGCTGGAGGGTTAAGTCTTGGTGAAGATGGGTTTGTGGAAGGTGATTGTGGGCTAGAAGTTTCCGGCATGGTGGATCTTGATTATAAAACTGAGAACGATGTTTCTTGAAGGTTTTAATATCAAACACCGCTCTGATACCAATTGAAAGTCCCTAATCAATGCAAGAAACCCTAATCTTAACTTAATTAACACAAGGTATTACTTTTCAAACGTAATCTTATTATTGTATAATAAAGAATTACAAGTGTTATGGATAACACCGTTTGATGACAATGTGTTGTGCACACTTTGAACAACAATAAACCCTAACTTATGAATATAGTCGTAGCTGTTTGATTCACTAAGTTATACGCACTAATGTTCTTAATATCTCAAAGTGTTAAATATTAATGCATGGATACACATTCTATTTATAGTGTTACGAGTTTGACTTAAACAGTACTTGATGTTGACTACACAAGCTTTTACAAGTTCCCAAATCAGTCACATGATGTCCTTCTGTTCTTGGTAGTCTTCCATTATGCTTTAAGGAACAGTTGTCAAAAACAGTTTCCTTATTCTTCATAGTCTCGAACACACAAATGGCATGTCCAAAGTGTGCTGAGAGTTATCAGGGTATTGCCACCCCTGTTAACTCTCAACCCCTCAGAGTCCCTGATACATCTTGGCTGTTATCCATCACAGCCAAGGAGTATGTCTTCAGGTAATCTTCGACTTCCCTGACAATGTCTCTGACATGGACTCCTCTGAGGTTGCTCACAGAGACTTGGATCTCTGTGAGTCTTGCGAAACTTGCCTGCCTCCTAGGCATAGGCAAGGGACTATCTATCAGCCTAATTATGTTTAAATCAATGATCAGGGAATCTAATAAGTTTAGATTCCCAACAATGTACATATAAAATAAATCTAAGTACTTAATAAATAAATTAAGTAGAGTTACAGTTTATCTCCAAAATATGTACTGAGGTGATGAGTCTATTATTAAATCAAGTGGCCAGTCAGTTGCCAGAGTAGTCAATAAATTACTAAGAGTTCATATAAATGTAAAATAAATATGAAAGGTAGTATGACAAAAAGTATATGATTAAAAATAAGTCATGTAAAAGTGAAATTATATAAATTCCAAAAATAAGTAGTACAACAGTTGACAAAGTCAATAAGGTAAAATCAGAGGTTTTATAGCACCATCCCGTTATTTTAGCTTTGTCCTCAAAGCTTAAGATGAAGCTATTGGTCAGGTGAACAAGTGTGGGTACTTGGTCTTGAACGAGTCTTCTCGTTCCCAAGTGAACTCAGGGCCTCTCCTAGAGTTCCAACGTACTTTGACCAACGGGATGCGACTGCGTTTCAATTTCTTAACCGTCCTCTCCATGATTTCCACTAGTTCTTCTATGAACTGGAGTTTGTCGTCAAATTGAACTCCCTCCAATGGCATATCCAGTGGTTCTTCAGCATAGCACTTCTTCAGGTTAGACACATGAAAGGTATAGTGAACCCGACTCAGTTGCTGGGGCAACTCGAAACGATAAGCTACTTCCCCGATCCTGTCTATTACTTTAAAAGGGCCAACATAACGTGGATTCAGTTTTCCACGTTTGCCAAAGCATACAACACCCTTCCAAGGTGATACCTTGAGCATAACACGGTCACCTACTTCAAATTGCATATGTTTACGTTTCAGGTCCGCGTAGCTCTTTTGTCGATCACGAGCGGCTTGAATTCTCTGCTTGATGAGGACGATCTTGTCTGTAGTCTCCTAGATTAATTCTGGTCCAGTGAGCTGAAATTCACCTACTTCTGCCCAGCACACCGGTGAACTACATTTACGACCGTACAGTGCTTCAAAAGGGGCAGCCTTGATACTGGCGGGATAACCGTTGTTGTAGGAGAATTCCACTAAAGGAATGTGGTCAACCCATCAATTTCCAAAATCAATCACACAGGCTCGAAGCATGTCCTCCAGGGTCTGGATGGTTCATTCACTTTGACCATCAGTCTGCGGATGATAAGCACTGCTCATATCCAAATTGGTACCTAAGGCTCGTTGGAAAGCCTTACAAAAGTTTGACGTGAACCTACCATCTCGATCACAGATTATCGACACTGGTATTCCATGTTTGGTCACAATCTCCTTTAGGTACGATTTTGCTAGTCTTGCAAGGGAATCGTTCTCCCTAATTGGCAGGAAATGAGTGGACTTGGTGAGTCGATCGACGATTACCCAGATAGTATTGTAACCGTGAGATGACATTGGGAGTTTGGTGACAAAGTCCATGGTGATGTTGTCCCACTTCCATTTCGGTATCTTGGGTTGTACAAGTAAACCCGATGGTCTCTAGTGTTCATGTTTGACACGAGCACAGGTCAAACATTTCTGAACGTAGGTGGCAATGTTGGCTTTCATATTCAGCCACCAATTTAACTTCTTCATATCCTGATACATCTTTTCAGATCCGGGATGTATAGAATATTTAGACTTTATGAGATTCGTGCATGATCACGTTCCTCATATCTCCATAGCAAGGTAACCAACTTCGTCCGTGAAGGCATAGGGTTCCGTCTGCTCTAGGTTCTAGCTTCTCCTTGCTAAGATCGGTTCTGAGCAATCCCCCGACATCTTCCTTCACGAGGTTTTCAGGTAACTGGGCTTGAGTCTGAGCTTCCAAAATCTGTTTGGGTAGATCCAAACTGATTGTGTTCAGCTCCTTCTGATCCAATGTGTGTTGTAAACTTTTATGGTCAGTATGCACTGTGTACTTTGTTCCGTATAGGTAATGTCTCCAGATTTTGAGAGCAAAAACTATGGATCCAAGTTCTAGATCGTGAGTGGTGTAATTCTTCTCATGCTTCTTCAGTTGTCTTGAAGCATAGGCGATCACTTTCATCCTCTGCATCAGTACTGCACCTAAGCCCTTGTGTGAGGCATCACAATATACAACGAAATCATAGTTTACTTTAGGCAAGGCCAGTATGGGTGCACTGCATAACTTCTGCTTGATCAGTTAGAAAGCTGATTCTTCTTTCTCTCCCCAATCGAACTTTATTCCCTTCTGTGTGAGTTTGGTCATCGGTTTGGCTATTTTGGAAAAATCTTCAATGAATCTTCGGTAGTACGCGGCAAGGCCTAGAAATTGGCGGATCTCCGTCGGTGATTTAGGAGATACCCAATCCTTGACAGATTCGACCTTTGCTGGATCTACATGAATACCGTCACAATCGATGACATGACCAAGGAATTGCACTCTAGGAATCCAGAACTCACATTTGGAGAACTTAGCATAGAGCTGCTCCTCCTTGAGTACCTTTAGTACTTGTGCAAGATGTTCCCCGTGTTCTTGTTCGTTCTTGGAATAAATGAGTATATCATCAATGAAGACTATCACGAATTTATCCATGTAGGGTCTACACACACGGTTCATAAGGTCCATGAAAATAGCTGGTGCATTGGTCAACCCAAATGGCATAACCTGGAATTCGTAATGACCGTAACGGGTTCTAAAAGCCGTTTTTGGAATATCTTCCTCCCTGACTCGTAGCTGATGGTATCCAGATCTCAAGTCAATGTTGGAATACACACTTGACCCTTCTAGTTGGTCAAATAGGTTGTCAATGCGAGGAAGCGGATAACGATTCTTCACAGTTAACTTATTCAGCTCTCTGTAAGCGATGTACATTCGAAAAGAACCATCTTTCTTTTTGACAAATAACACAGGAGCTCCCCATGGTGAGGAACTGGGTCGAATGAATCCTTTGTCAGATAGTTCTTGAAGTTGTTCAGCTAGTTCTTTCATCTCTGATGGTGCCAACCGGTATGGAGCTTTAGCTACAGGTGCAGCTCCGGGAACCAAATCAATTTGAAATTCCACTTGTCGGGTCAGTGGTAAGCCTGGAAACTCATCAGAAAAGACTTCTGGAAAATCTCGGACGATGGGTACGTCCTTGATTTGCTTCTTCTCGGGCTTGTCTTCTTCATCTGTTTGAGAAATATGGGCCAAGAAGATAGGACATCCTCTCAACAAATATTTCTGAGCTTTTGTACAAGAGATAACACTAAGTCTAGTGTCAGCGAGGTCGGTGTTACCGTAGCCTCGAATGATTAGAGTTTCGTTTCCCCATGGAATACGGACTTGCTTTTCGTCACAAACAATGACTGCGCGGTATCTCGCTAACCAGTCCATGCCAATAATAACATCAAAACTACCGAGGTTTACGGGGATAAGGTCAATGTTGAACGGATGTTTGGAAAGATTTAAGGTACAACCTCTAATGATAGTGTCAACGTCTACAGTTTTACCGTCAGCTAATTCTATGGAGTAACGGTGATCTAAGCTTGTAGGAATAACTTCTAGTACTTGGATAAATTCAGTCGATATAAAACTTCGGTCTACTCTAGTATCAAATAAAACAGATGCATAACGATTGTTCAATAGAAACGTACCAGTAACGACATTTGAATCGGGGTTGGCTTTTGCATTGCCGACCACGTACACTCTGGATGAAGCTCCTCCACTGTTCTTGTTCTGGTTAGCCCGCTTAGGGCAACTCGGTCTCACGTGTCCTCGTGCTCCACACTCATAGCATACAACTCCCTTCTTGGGTCCATTGTTGTTTCCTCCAGTAGCGTTGTGGTTCCCCTGCTGTCCATTCCCGTTCCCACGGGCATTGTATCCGCCCCTGTTGTTGTAGTTCCCAGTATTTTGAGTGGGTCGGGCCTGAGTGACAGCATTAACTCGACAGGTTTTAGCAAAATGACCCACTTGTCCACATCGGTAGCAGGTCTGGCATTGGCTATCAACAGTATGATGATAGTTGCACTTTGAGCACAAAGGTTTGACGCCCACGTACGAGTTAGATCCTGCAGAGGTAGCACTGTAAACTTGCCCAGCATTCTGCTTCTTAGGATGCTGCTGGTGCTGACTGCGGAAATACTCGCCTGCCTTTCGCTTGTTGTCAGTCTGCCTTTCGGATATGGTACGGACTCTTTTGTTTATCAACTCAGTAGCGAACTCAATGGCATTCTCGACGGTAGTAGGTCGAGATACGAGCACACTGTCGTGAATGGCGTCTGGGAGTCCACCCACATACTTCTCAATCTTATCTTCCTCCTCCACAAACATTCTGGTGCACATTAGGGTCAACTCTTGGAACCTTTGGTTGTACGCAGTGATGTCATTGTTCCTGCATTTGAGATCCCACAATTCGATCTCCGGTTTCTTCATTTCTCCCCTTGGACAGTACTTCTTTGTCATTCTCTCCTTCAGCTCAGTCCAGTTGAGAGCATAGGCAGCATCGTGTCCAAGAGTAGCAACTACAGAGTTCCACCAAGTAAGAGCACTCTCAAGTAGGGTGCAGGTGGAAAACTTCACTTTGTTCTCTTCTACACAGTTGCTGATGCGAAATACCGTTTCAGACCTCTCAAACCACTGAATCAGTTCCACCACTCCTCCTTTACCCTTGTAGTAGGAAGGCTTACATTTCAAGAAGTCGGGGTAAGAGCAACCCCTGGTGGTCTGATTATTCTGGCAGTTGTTGGAGTTTTGACTATCGTCTACGTTTCTGCTGGCAGCCATCGCAGATTCGATGCCTTGATCAATCATTTCCCTTAGTTGGGCAGCAGTGACGTTTTGGGTAGTGTCGGCATTGTTGGGGTTCGTTCTAGTGATTACCATTTTTCTATAATTATACACCAAAATGAAATCATTAGTTCAAGGTGTTAGCACAGTTTTATATAACTACACGAAAAGAAATTCATGCATAGACTTTGCAACAAATTGGATAACCTGTTTAAAGTTCATAATATAACATAGTACAGGATATAACAAAAGCTAATGAGTACATGCCATAAGTCTAGAATAGGAATACAGTACAAAATGCACAACCTGATCCAAGACAGAGCACAACCCGCCTGTCTGCGATGGTGGTACATGAAATCTAAAGTACATCATCTATGAATCGCTAATCTAAATAGTACAGTACAAAGATACAACTGAGTACAGAAAAGTACAAATACATGAGATCCTATATCATGATAGCCAGGATGCAGCCCTAATAGCTTATCATGATGTACAAAAGATCTAGGACATCTAATCCACTAGTGCCTAACGGACTCCTCGGATACGGCTGGTGCCACGGGCGGTGATGAGACAGCTGGTGCCTGTATGGCAACCTGCATCGCGGTCATGGCAGTCTTGGTCTCCTTGAGCAGTCGGAGTGCCTCTAGGAACTGGTCTTTGAGAGTCTGCTGAACTCCCCGGAGATGAGCGGTCTCTGACGTCAATCCCTGATGACGGACCTCCTGGAGGTCGAAGAAAATAGCAAGAGTCTCCTCCATGGTCAAGAGGGCAGTATGAGTGTCCGTCTGCTGGCTCTGGAGCAAGTAGATCTGCTCACGGAGGAACTCATTCTCATCCAGCAACCACTGGAGAGAATGGTAAGTAGTAGACCACGCTTCTCGTGCAGCGTGCGCCTCACCACTCACGGTCCAAGATAGAAGGTCCTGACGCTACTGTAGAACAGCGTGCTCGGTCTGTCCGGTCGATAGCAGAGCAAGAATATCTTCTACATCCTAGGCCTGGCGTGCGGCCAGTGCCGTAATCTGGGCCTGAACGGGGTCAGCATGTCTAGCCGGGGAGCCCTCACCGATCTCAAAAGTGGAATCGAGAGGTACCTCGTACCTCCTCTTACGAGGTGGCAGAGACTCGGGTGCATGCTCCCGTAAAGAAGTCACAAGTGGTACAGGTGGTATAGCAGCAGGAGGCTGGACCTCTTCCCCAGCGGGGGAAATAGGTGGAGTAGAGATAAGTGCCTCAATAGATGCGGCGTCGAGAGAAGCGTGACTATCGCCGGAGTGACTGGCAGATAACCATCCACATAAGACGGTCGTCGGGGATACGGCAGCAGGTGTATCGGTAGGTAGGGCTGAGCACGGCAGACCCAAAACTGACCCGGACCGGAAAACAGGGCCGGACCGGACCGAACTGAACCGGACCGAACAATTTCAGTCCGGTCCTCGGTCCGGTCGGTCCGGTCCGGTTCGGTCTTTCAAAAATTTCGACAATTATGCCTAATAGGACCGGACCGGACCGAGGACCGAACCGGACCAGACCAACCCGGACCGGGCCGGACCATTTCGGGCCGGTCTCGGTCCGGGGTTTCGGACCATTTCGGTCCTTGGTCCGGTCCGGTCTTGGCCGGTCCGGTCCGGTCCTGGACCGATGCTCAGCCCTATCTGTAGGTGATGTCATGGTAAATCTGAAAGTAATATAGTTTTAATTGATATGAGTATAAACTTACTCAAGTTAAAAGTATTGGGAAATATAATTTAAAATTATATAATAGTGCCGTTTAACACTCGACATGCTAATGGTTACGTTAATACTTATAAGATTAATCAACCGGATGTTAATAATTAATGCACAGGCAATCACACAATCGATGTATGCTCTACAGTCTATATGCTTTACTATTCTAGTCCCGAAAATCGCAAAAGATTTTTTTTGCAGCTATAGTCCAGATTATATAAAAAAATTATTTTTATATTTATTTTAATTTTGCTCTGATTCTCTATAACTATCGCTCTGATACCATTCTGTGACACCCCCAAATATTTGGGTGTCACGTAGGTGGATCAACAGCAGACATAATATAGAGCAACAGATAAGAGATTATCCTTACATTTATTACATGATTGAAAGTGCTAATAGTATTAAAATAGTCTTTAACATTGTTCAATTATTTAAATTATTCCCTAGTTTATAAAACCCCAGATGAGCTCTATAAATGCAGCCTATCATGATGATTTACTCCATGCACACTAATACCTGCTTCAGTTTCCTGAGAAAACATGCTTAGAGAGTCAACATAAAGTTGGTGAATTCACAGGTTTAATTAAAATAAGTTTGGACATTAAACATTCACTGAAGTAGCAATGCACAAAGCATCAATACTTAAAATTAATTACATTCCCATATTGCCTGAAACTGAGACTTCACAGTTAAGTCCTTAACAAATAAGGACCCTTCTCCTTATAAAAAGGCACCCATAAAAATAGTAAGTGCTGACATGTGAAACAACTGTTGTCCTGGCCTAGGCACAGTGAGCATGACTCACCCAAATGGGGACGGTCAATCCCAAATAGATCTATTTATAACATTCAGGTTATTCAATAATTCTAACAGTTTCAGATGCACGGGTCATGCGGGTTCATCTACAATAGGCAATGTAATCAAAGGTTTCGCAGTTCAATCCATGTCCATTAAATAAAATATGTTGCATGTTTTCTTCCCCATTAAAAGGTTTAAAAGTTTGTCAATATATAAAGTGGGGCCATGAACTCACCTCAGTAGTTAAGCAATAAGTCAGTAGATAAATCTGATAAGGATGCTCACGATACAATCAACGACCTAAATAATTATAAGGTCTTAGTAAATGCATAACATGATGCATAAAAGTTTCAGAATAACTCCGTGCATGCTTATACTGGTTTTAAGCATTTTATTACGATACTTGTATTTTAGTTCATCATAGTACAAGTTCTAATAGTATTTATTTTAAGTATAAAATAAATAATAAGGTTAAATTAATTAATCCATTTATTTTGTACTTATGTTGTTTATAAAACACTTTAAATATTTATAAAAGGCAATTATAAATATATATATATATATAAAGTAATAGAAAATAAATATAATTGATATATTTATTTTATAAGTTAATCATTTTTAATTTATATTTAATATATAAATGAGGTTTATAAAACGTATAACATTTTAATTAAATTCCACGTTTACGTAGTGTTTATAATTATTAAATTATAAGTTTAGAAAAATAACAATTGTTACGTTTATTTAAGTTTTACGTCTTAAATAACGGGTATAATATATAGAATTTTAGGGTTCGTTATACTTTGCATAAAAATACGTTTTAGTCCTTTTATTTAAATAATTACTCGCGGTTAAATTACTTTTATACCCCTAGGGTTTCTAAACCTTTCAAGTAATTACAAGTTTGGTCCCTCCCTAGTTACACGTGTAACTAGGGCTTGTTTAAGTTTCATTAAATGGCAAAAATGGTCCCTAAAGTATTCGGATTATATTAGGGCTAATTATCAAGTTACACAAATGCCCCCTAGGGCTTGTATAGGTTTCGGGTATTGTCACAAATAGTCCCTAGGGTTACTTAGGGCTTGAATAAGTTTGTTAACTTGGCATGAATGGTCCCTTGGGCTTATATTATGTTTCGGCAAATGACAAAAGTGATCCCTAGGTTTTCTTAAGTTTACACAAATTACCCTAACACCTTATTAATTCCATTTAAGTCCTTTTCACTACCTTGAAGTTTCGGATGATGTCAAAACAACACCCTCAACTCACGACATTTTACAAAAATGGTCCTAATGTTTATATTTTTGGAAAATAAGTTTCTACACTTGTTTATTTAGATCCCTATACTTTATAAATTTATAAATCCAACCTGAAAGTATTATCTTTTCCATTTAACCCAAAATTTACTAGATCTATTATTTTAATCCAAAACTTCTTAGATTTATTATTTTAGTCCAAAACACTTATAGATCTACACTTTCAACATGAAACTTTATAAGGTTATATTTTGACACTAAAAGTTTTATAAAACATTTTATTTAGTGATAATGAATATTTATTTAGGCAACTTATTATAGTGAGCTTAAAACTAAACCTTATAAAGCATAATAGTGAACTTATCATTTTAAGGCACCTAAAAACATAAATCTAGTGTTTCTAGTTATATCTAAACATTACAAGATTACCCAAAATAGAAATATGGGCTTAAACCCCACGTCCAAATATCATGCATGCTTAGGTTTTCATGGTTTTTCAAGTTTAACAAGATCATGGTGACATGTTCTTCATGGTTGACAAGTTTTTACATCATTTTGAGCCATAACATAAATTCATGTCGTGACCTAAAATGGATTTTAGGGTTTCATATACTTGTTTCAACATTAACTTTTACTAAGAATAACCATGTGTATGTTAATATGTATGAAAGTAATGTATTAGAAAGATAGGTTTTAGCTTGGACTTACTTGTTTAGATAGGTTTAGAAGTGATAGGAGAATGAGTAAGAACAAGTGACAAGCTTTCAACAATAGAGGTCTTGGTAACCTTAAACAAGTCGTGGGCTTCAAGTAGGGCTTCTAGGACTTCTTTGTTGCTTCAATGATCAAGGTACTTGTAGGATGAGCTAATGATTTACCTTTATGTTCTATGAGACATGATCTAAGTGTAGGAAAGGAGTTTGAAGGTTTGAAAATGGTGGAGAAAGGGGTGTTAGCCGTAGGTTGTGAGAGAGAGTGAAGGTGAGATTTGCAAATGTTTCGTGTTGTGGGTTGTGTGTGTTTCGGCTAATAACAAGGAAAGAGAGAGATCAAAGGAGATCCTAGTACTTTGTACTATGTATATTACCAAGATATACATGGGATTTGGTTGGATACACTTGCTAGTTTATTCCAACACATATCAAAATGGAACACTCCTTTCCTTCCCATATTTGGTTTGCATCCGTGTGTTTTGGGAAGTCAAGGGGGACAAGAAATGACATTGTATAGTAATGTGTATGTGCCATTGTGTGTGTAAGTGAATAAGCATGGTTGTGTAAGTAGTTTTGTAAGTAAAGTATGGTTTAGTATAGGGTATTAGTGGAGTAAGTATGATTACACTTTGTAAGTTAGTAAATGACCACAAATGGGTAGGTATGTGTATATATATAAACGGCATAGTAAGCATGTGGGAAGGATTTTGATAATTTTTGCCAAGTGTTGAATGAGAATTATAGCCCTTGTATATCATTGTATGTATTTGTTGAGTTGTATGTATTTTTGTTGAAGCTTTTAGGTAATTTAATGAAAGTGTGTATTAAATACATCACTATAATTATTTTACTTAAATAAAGTAAATAAATGACAGTGTAAAATAATGTACATTGTTTTAAAGTGTTAGGTGTTTATCCCTTTTAAGTAATATATGTAAATATGTACATATAAAATAAATCCAAGTACTTAATAAATAAATTAAGCAGAGTTACAGTTTATCTCCAAAATATGTATTGAGGTGATGAGTCTATTATTAAATCAAGTGGCCAGTCATTTGCCAGAGTAGTCAATAAATGACTAAGAGTTCATATAAATGTAAAATAAATATGAAAGGTAGTATGACAAAAAGTATATGATTAAAAATAAGTCATGTAAAAGTGAAATTATATAAATTCCAAAAATAAGTAGTACAACAGTTGACAAAGTCAATAAGCTAAAATCATAGGTTTTACATTGTCGTTAACTACACAATGCCGTTCTATTATGGGTCAGATAAATATCTAAAAACGAAAAAAATCTGCGAACCAGACGAATCTGCTCGCAGGTCAAGAATTACCAAGGTAAGACCACAATTTTATAAGCAAGTGAATTTGGTGTTCGGGATTGCCTACTTTTTCAGCTTATGTTTTTCTAATTAAACTATTTGAAATGAGCATTTTTTTAGTTTTTATCGGTGTTACTATGGAAGTGCCCAGTGTCAGCTGAAACTAGCAAATAAGCAGCCTATTTTCCACCCAAACTTTAAGTATACTAAAGCTGCAGCCATGGAGTGTGTACCCCCTCCCGTTGGCTCTAAGAATAATCAATATGATGCCGCTCATTTGTCCAGCATCAACGTTAGCATGAAAAGCAGCCCAAACATTATAAACCAATAACGGTTTCATGGCTTTAAAGCTCATACCCATATGTATTATCCGATTGATTTGATATGGTTGCTATATCATATCAGTAACTTTAACCAAAATGATTTTATGAAAGTATTATTGAATATCTTAAGATTTTGTTCAAACCAACATAACACCTGGATTAATTCTTTTGTTTATGTGTTTACAGAAAAAAGCAATTCAAAAAGAACGAATAAGGTCAAGGAGAAATATGTGTAAAACCCGCCTTAAAATTCCTTGAACATTAGTTACACGCGGTCTCAGATTTATTTAAAACGATACGGAAGTGATTAATTGCTTAGAATAATAAATAATAATATTTATTCAGTACTACGTATTAACTATTTATTTAGAAAATAAATATTATACGTCACGTGTAAACACGAAATTTAAACACGAACGCACACCTTAAATAACTTAACTCGAAACGAAACTAAAATATGCATATGATTGTGGGCTGGGTTTAAATAACAAAAGGAGGAGAGTGTGGGCTTGAGCCCAACCCAAACCCATAGAAGAAAAAAAAGACACGGGGTTCTTCACCTTTGTCAAAACAGACACAGAAAAAAATAGGGTTTCTATCCCTAAGGTGGCCGCCGTCCTATCACAAACAACAAAGGAAGACGGTTTTGATCTATTGTGGTTTCGACTCATGTGTTTGTAGTTCATCACAAATCACGTTATAGGTAAGCACTTTCTTTCTTTTCATTTTTCCCGAACCACCTAAATGATTATAAGAACACACGAGTTTATTAACACTAAAGATGTTATTGATCTGCTGGTGTTGGGTGTTACTCTCTACACGCGAACCGAGACCAACAAGGGGTCTCTATGTGGTTCCCTTTTGTCCAGACACAACCCACAAGGGGTGCGGGTCTGGGTGCGTCGGCATCAAAAAACAGAAAACCCCAAACAGGGGGCAACCGGATAATTAAGGGTGTCGGTTTTGTAAAACCTGTAAATTCATGTTTTGACTATGTCATCATTGTATACGCTACCTTATGATATCTGAATATATATTACCACCTTTGCATGAAATCTTTTGAGCAATCATATGCATCATACACAGCATACATTATTTTAATCATCAAAACATGGGGACATTTAAATCTCATAGCATACATTGTGATTTTCATCACTTAATCACAAGGACAGTCACATTTGGATGACTACATTATATGAACATGCAGGACAATAACCCATCACTCCTTTTGGGACATTTTAGTCACTTGAACATATAATCATAAGCATTCATCACATTGGTTCATAAATCCAAACTCATGATCACAATTAATAATATTTATCTAAGTATTAATTCTTAAGCTTTGAATATATTGATATATATATTTTTTTTCTTACATTATAAATGACTTTACGTTACGAAACCAACTGTTTTTATATTTAAACATTACCTTTAACCATTTTAACTTATTTAAACTAAGTTGTCATACTTTTAATATAGTAAAGTATTTTCTCATCTAAAAATGACCATACTTTCACCAAGGATCCCAAACTTAACCAAAATCAACCTATACTTAAACATACTCACACAATACTATACATATACTCCTAATGACTATACTTAGACACAAAACACAAACATAAAAATACCCTAGACTCCTTTATAGCAGAATACATATACATATATAATATTTAAACACCAAAAACCCTTACCATTTACACTCTTGACTTTTATACTTGTACAACCTATTTTATTTAAGTCTTACACTATATGAAACACTCTTTCCTTCCTTTGACCAGCCATATACCACCGGTTTTATTATAAAACCATGGCACCATGTACAAACTTTGCATTTAAGGGATGTACTAGGTTTACTATGCTTTTATCACATAAACAAGCCACCTAGGACCCCCCCCCCCCCCTTGTGTCATTAGACGTGTGATAACACACATCCACATAACCAATTCATGTGTACAACTTTCCCATTTAATAAAAATACTATGAAAGCTCTTTTTGTTCCCTTGGAAGCCTCATATGCGACGGCAAAGAGGATGTCTATGACATATGTACATTTCTTTGTCATTAAAACATGTACTCCCAAAGTACACACCCAAAATCCTCAAAATCTAACTATCTCTCTCTCTCTTGGCGTGTATACAACCCGAACTCACAATCTCACACTTGGGATATTTAGCAAACACTTAAGCTTTACACATCACTCACACTCCCATATTCGGTTATTCTCTAAACAAAACGCCTATACAACTCCTATCATTTACTCTTGGTCTTCCCAAGCATTTAGTGCAAGTTTACAAGATATTTCTAGCATTCAAGTCGAACTCAAGATCATCCTAAGTCACCATAAGAGTAACCCAGCGTCTAGAACTCCAAAACCCTAGTCATCATCTCTTTTTTCTTGAAATAAGTAAGTATAAACCCTCTCTAAGCTTTTCTTTACTTATTTTACTTCTCATGCGTGTTTTTACTATAAAAATGGAATTAGTAATGCATGCATACGTTTGAAGCTTATAAACAAACCCTAAACGACATATAAGCCCACGGCTTATATGATGTCTATGGGTACTCTTGCCCTTAAAAGCCTAAAACACGTAAGGTTTTGCTTAAAGAACTTATTTAAACCCTAGAGTAAATCACTATGCCTTAAAAGTTTATAAAAAGTAATATAAGTCGAAATACTTAAGCTTATATAAGCCCATAAGTTATAAAAGCCTAATCATATTTAAGTTGGATATTTAAGCTCATAAAACAAATATAAGTCGAGCCATAAGAAATTATATAAGCCATGTGATAGGATTTCTAAAACCTAATATAAGACAAAAACTATAACTTATATAAGCCACGTCATTTAAGCCCTAATAACTTATATAAGCCGAAACTTAAAATACTATAAAAGCTAGCCATGAAAAACCCTAAAAGTTATATAAGCCGAGACTTAATCTAGCTTATTTAAGCCCTAAAATATTAAATAAGCCAAAGTTATATAAGCCCTGATGCAAGCCTAAATAAGCCGAATACTAATAAGCCCATACCTTGAATATCAATCTTAAAGATATTAGTGTAGAAGCCCAATAAGGAAATATATATACAAGCCCACTTGGTAAATATTAGTTAAACTTAAACAAGCCCTATAAGCCCAATTAACCTAAGCCGAGACCCATTTGGGCCGGTCAAGCCCAAAACCTATTAAGGGAGACTTTTCGTGCCTATTTTGACAAATGGTGAAAGTATTGGTTGATTTGGTAATTTAATAAAACATATAGTAATAATTTCGTGACTTTATAAAGTACAAGGGTCAAAGGTGTCACTTTCCAAAGGATAGGGGGCGTATGTTTTTAACCGTGAGTTATATGAAAACCACAAGGGCCATTGTTGCCAAAACTTAAACTTAATTTGAGCCCTAGTTGGCTTAATAAACAATCCGAGACCTCAAGGGGTCACTTTTGCCATTTATGAAAACTATTACAAGCCCTAGCCTCGTTTTGTTAATATTCGAGAACTTAAGGGTCATTCCTGCCACTTTTAGAAACTTAATATATGCCCTAGCTTAATACTTAAATAAGCTGAGACATAGAGGACTAAAAGTGTCATTTTGGGAAACTAATACGAGCCCTAACTATTCCTTTTTAACAATCTGAAAGTTTAAGGACCATTTGTGTCACTTTAGCAAACTAAAACAGATCCTAACCCTAACCTATTTAATTTCTAAGACTTGGGGGGGTGTTTGGTCATTTCCCCAAAGTTTTGTAAGCCCTAGGGGCGTTTTTATAAATAAATTAAACAGACAAGGACTAACGACGCAATATACTTGACGAGCGAAACCTTAAAGGGTATTTTGGTAAACTGTTATACTAACAAGGACTCATATGTAATTTAAGGTAATTAAAAATATTAATAAATTAACTTAGCCGTTTGGATGATTATTAAATTATTCGTGAAACCTTATAAATTGACAAATCTCGTTAACTATATTTTGAGGACATAAGAGAAGTAAATTGTACTTATTTTCTTACAATAATTGAATAACGTAAAACATAGTTGTTTAATTTATTACCCACTTTACTAAACATTTTATATATATATATATATATATATATATATATATATATATATATATATATATATATATATATATATATATATATATATATATATATATATATATATATATATATATATATATATATATATATATATTTAGAAACTAAAAATATATATTTACAATGCACGATAAGTGTAAACACTTAAACGGTCGTAACAGTTCATTAATTTGTGATCATGCATTCTTCCAAATCAAACATCCATCATGCATTGTTAATTATGAATTTACTAAGGCGCTTAAAATTACTTAGGTAATTACTCCGGTTCGTGATCATATTGTGCCAGTTTGTTCAGTGACATCATCATCACATCACTACCACTAAGGTGAGTTCATGGCCCCATCTTTACTATTTTATAACTGGGGGAGAAAACATACAAAAACTATATATATTTTAAATATGGAAAACATGCAATGATGACAACAACAACTTATTGCCTATTGTTTGCCCCATACCCGTAGACTGCAATAGTTAATAGTGTAGCGTGAAATGTGTGAATAGATCTATTTGGGTATTGACAATACCCGGCCTGCGTGACTTGCTATCACGAAACGCTTAAGCCAAGCAACAGGTTTACATCATTGTCGGACTGAGGGAACAACATCAAGATAGATCCAAATGGGCGTACTGAACAACTTTTTGTCTAGCTTCTATTAAAGGGCAATCGGAACTACTATAGTATGTAGCTTAGTGCTCTACTATCTTCGTGATGGTTTGGCATATTATTAACTTATTATTTAACTAAACATGTGAATTCACCAACTTCGTGTTGACCCCCACATTTTACTCTATATGTTTTCTCAGGAAAATAAAGCAGGTTCATCCATTGGATTCCAGCATTTTAGGAGCATCATGTCTACCATTGGGCTAGAATATTTACTTTAGTTTTATAATAAATGTGGTTTACAAAAAAGATACTAAGTGTGTACAGTTGATTCATGTAATTTGTATTAAATTACTTTTATGATCATTGCTCTATATACTATGTGTTATCGATCCACCCAAGTAACACCCCAATTACTATTCCGCTGCATTTGACCAACTTGGGGGTGTTACAGAAATGGTATCAGAGCGCATAGTTATAGAGAACCAGATCGATAATAAAATTTTTAAATATAATAAAAATTTTAAACTGGACTATAACTGAACTTTTAAAACTCAATAAAATAAAAAGAAAGTTGATTTTTGGGGAACCCTTATAAGTTAGGCATATAGTACATTGATCATACACATTATGTGAACTAGCTTCACACTGATTTATAACCTTTGAGTTAGTAAATCACCTAAGTATCTACCTATACTTTTAACAAACATAGTTAAAAGACATAAACCGCATCGCATATGCACTTTAAAAACTTTTTGAATTGTGTAAGCTAAAAACTTACTCAACTTTGAAATGCTATTTTCAGATATCATGACGCCACCTACTATTGTGACTACCTTCGAGGAGCTCATGGCTCCTACCACCACTCCATTATCACCGACATCAGTATTTGCTGGACCCGCATCCGACACCGAGTCCAAAGATGACCAGCCAGACGGAGTCATCATACTTTCAGATTCACCTACCCCCTCACCACCTACTGTATCCCCTACTTCACCACTGCTTGTAGTACCTGCATCTCCTCCTAGGGAGATGGACCAGGTTGTGCCTTCTTTACCACCATTGCCACCACCTTCTGCACATCACCCTTACCCCACCAGTACTCTGCCACCTCGCAAGAGGAGGCGTGATTTTGTTCCTGACTCGACCTTCGAGGTAGGAGAGGGATCAGGAGCTGGACAGCCCAGTCTTGGCGCCCTGCAGGTACAGGTCGACGCACTTGTGGCCCGACAGGCGCAAGACACCGCTCTCATTCATACCCTATTGCAGCGGACCATCAGGGTCGCGCCTTACTTCAGGAAAGATATAGTTCTCTCTACTGGGCTGTGGCTAGTGAGTCACACACCACACAGAGTTCTCTGGACATGAACCATGGAACTATGCATTGGTTATTGGATGAGGTTTCTTACCTCCGCTACCGGTTATCTGCACTAGAGGGTCACTCATACGAGACCCAGGCTGCTATCCTCACTCAGGAGGAGACTTTTCGGACGTTCATAGACTTGGAAGACCTTCGCCATCAGGGACTCATTGCTGAGACAGACCATCTACGGAGTGCCGATACTGCACGTCAGCACCAGTTGCTAGAGACTATGAGATTCTCCAGAGAAACCAGGAGGGCGATGATTCATATGCAGGATGATCGTGCACCCACACCACCAACTGGACCACCTGCACCTGCAGACAACCATACTAGTGTAGGCTAGATTTCATTGTACATCATGACAATCATTGAGTTGCATCTCAGCTCACATGATTTAGATCTTTTGTACTTGTATTTCCATTTCAGTTGTATCTGTATCGTAGAACCTAACCTTAGTAGGTAGGTTATCTTTTGTAGTATTACAAACATAATTACCACTATCTCAGACAGGATGGTTGTATCTCTGTCTTAGATCGGTTGTATTGTATTATATTAATGTTCACCAGTACTGATATATCATCCTTTACTTGTTTGTTTGAATTTATATTATTATGAAATCTTGATAGGTTATCCAATTTGTTGTGAATTCTATGCATACTCATTTTTATGCAGCTTAATATAATAATCCTACTAACCAACTGATAAATCTCATCTTTGTGTATGATAGAAACAATGGCACAAAGGGACACTCGACAGAACACTAACGATGTTCCTTCAGCGACTGTTTCAGAAGCACAACTCAGAGTGCTTATCGGTCAAGGCATTACTGATGCCCTAGCCTCCAGGGAAACACACCCCAGCAGAAACCAGGGCGACAGTCAAAACTCGAATGCTAGAGATCGAATTGCCAGAGGATGTACCTATCCCGACTTCTTGAAATGCAAGCCCATTTACTTCAAGGTCAAGGAAGGGGTAATAGGACTCATGCAATAGTTCGAAAGGACCAACACAGTATTTCGCATTAGTGATTGTACCGGGGAGAACAAGGTGAAATTTGCCACCTGTACCCTCTTGGAACATGCTCTCTAATAAGTGTGAAATCACTTATCCTTTTACCACTTAATTATAATAATAACCAAGCCAAAACGTGTATTTGATGTCGTAAATGTCAGAATTATGCGTGGTTTATGTTTTTGTTGTGATTTAGGATCAAAATGTGAAAAGGGAGGAAAACACGGGCTTTCACGGCCTTTTATCGAAGAAAAAGACAAAAGACGAAGTCAAAAGATCAAGAGTGCAAAAAGAACGGAAGTCCAAGGCCTATTCTAAAGATTTATCAAAGAAAAAGTCTAAAGACGGAAGTTTAATGAAGTCGAAGAACTCAAGTCTAATAAATGAAGAAATTATAAGACGAGTTCAAATAATCCCGAGACAAAGTCGAAAAGTTCGAAGAATTTAGAAGACGAAAAGACGAGAAAGAAAGAAAGAAAGAAGGAAGCTTCCAACATATGCTTACCTCCCTAATCACTATAAATACCCTCCTAATGACACATTAGGAGTTGTTGGCTAACTTGACAAACTAGTCTTCCATCCTTTTAATACTTACACCTTTAATTACTTGCACTTTCTTATTGTCATCTACTTAATTGCACATTTGATTTCTTGCCTTTAATTTAAGTAAGTCTTTTAATTTTGTTCTTGAATTTTATTTTTAATCAAGTTCTTATTTTTAATCTCTCATTTTACCTTTCTTGCTTTGCTTAATCTTTATGTTTATGTGCTTATTGTTATGCTTCTTGATTAAATGTTATGTTTTTATGCTTTTGATTGTCTTGGATTATTGACTTTATAGCTTATTTGTGTTTATCTTTAATTTACTTAAGTTTTTATAAAAGTTATTTTTATATAAAAGTTGTTTTCGTATATCTTTTTCATTTAAGTGTTTTCAAAAGTCTTTAAATTTTAGTTTATTATCTTTTTCTTATACGTGTTTACGTTAAGTTTCTAGTCTAGTGCATATTAGGTCTATAGCTTATTTTTATCTTGCTTATTACGATTTTGTACTGTATTCCGATCACCCAAATCGGAAAAGGGTTTCTAACATTCCGATCAGTAGATCGGAAAAGGGTTTGTGATTCCTTTTGGGATTCCGATTTGACATTCCGATCAGGGTTGTTTGTTTGGTATTCCGATCAGGCTTTTGGTGACAGCATTCTGACAAGGATTCCGATCAACATTCCGATTAGGGATTCCGATAGGTTTAATTTTGGATATTCCGATTTGGGATTCCGATCACATTCTGACTGGGGGACACATTCCGATCTCGATTCCGATAAGGGAGGTAAGCGTACATTCCGATCGGATTCCGATGGGATTCCGATTAGGTGTATTCCGACGGTAGGTTTTGTTTAATATTTTTTCTTGTTTAATTTTTAAGTTTACATTGTTTTAAGTTTTCAAATTTTTCATGCTTCCCGAAATCTCTGTTTTTACCAAGTGTTTTTCTAGTAATTTTTAGTTTAATTTTTAAAGATTTTATTTTTATTAAATTGTCAATTTTACTTTCATTTTAATTAACTTGTCAAAATTACTTTTCGTCAAGCTTTAATTTTAGTCATTTAATTAATTACTTTTTAAAGTTTTAATATTGCACCATTTACGTTTTAATTAGTTTTAGTTTTAATTAACCTGCCATTTACTTTAACGTTTTGCAATTTAATATACTACAACGACCAAACTATTTGTTTTCCACCAAAAGACGACTAAGTCGCACTGTTAACCAATTGTCAATTCGAATTGAATCGCGAAACGAACTTTTAACCTAGCAAAATCATAGTTATTAAATGATGGCGTTGCCGGGGAACGTTATTTAACCACTTACGTTATTTAAAGTTTTCATATTGCACCATTTACGTTTTAATTAGTTTTAGTTTTAATTAACCTGCCATTTACTTTAACGTTTTGCAATTTAATATACTACAACGACCAAACTATTTGTTTTCCACCAGAAGACGACTGAGTCGCACTGTTAACCAATTGTCAATTCGAATTGAATCGAGAAACGAACTTTTAACCTAGCAAAATCATAGTTATTAAATGGCGCTGCCGGCTCTTTTCGTAAAGATTAACGGTTTTCTGTGAGAGACGCGTTGAATTTTGGGATCCGTTCACTTGTGAACGTTATTTTTCTTGCTCAAAAATTTTCAAAAAATCCATAAAAATTAAAAATTATTAAAAATCCATAAAAATTAAAATTTTCAAAAATCCAAAAAGATTTTTATTTTTATTTTTACACGTACATATATATTGTCTATTTATTTGGTATATTTTTCTTTTGCTTTTGCAGGTGTATGCGTACTAGATCTTCGACTTATTAAGAGCCCGAGACTCGTGAAGATTTAGATATGGCTGGTGAGCACAACAACAATAATCCACCCCACCCCAACATGAATAACAACAACAATGTTCCCCCACCTGATCTTAGGAGAATGGAGGAGCTTTGTCAACCTACGATGAATGGACGAGGAGGACCGATTGCGCTGATGCAAATCACGGCTCCGGAGTTTTCGTTGAAGCATCACATGATCCAACAAGTGCAGAACACTTGTCCATTTCGCGGATTGCCGGATGATGATGCCAACAAACACCTCGACAAATTCATTACCGTTACTCAAAGCATGAAGTTTCCCGGGGTTACTATGGATTTTCATCGCCTTCACCTATTTCCACACACCTTATCCCACCATGCCGAAAAATGGTTTGATCGTCTTCCGAAGAATTCAATTCATACTTGGGATGAGATGACTCAACGCTTTTTGTCGCGCTACTTTCCACCATCCATGGTCACGAGCCTTCGAAATCAAATTAGTGGATTTTCACAAGAACCCGATGAATCACTTTTTGATGCTTGGGAACGATATAATGTTTTGATCGATCGATGTCCAAACCACAACATGCTCCATGTCACCTTAATTGATATTTTCTACAACGGTTTAACTTTCCGTGATCGTGATACGATTAATGCAGCCGCCGGTGACACATTTATGAAAAGAAGACCCAAGGAGTGTAGAGAGCTTATAGAGAACATAACTACTCATCACAAAAATTGGGATTCATCCGCATCCTCAAGATCAGACCCGAGAGTCAATGTTTCTTCTACTTCTTCACACCCTGATATCACCGAATTGACCCGCGCAATGGTCGAAATGAGCAAAAACATGCAACTTTTGGCTACAAATCAACAACAACAAGTTAAAGCTATTGCAACTTCTTGTGAGATTTGCGGGGGTCCTCATTCATACACTGATTGTCCTTCTACTCATGACAATCCGAAAAACGTGTATGCGGCTTATGGTAACTACTCAACAGAAAACTACCAAGCCCAACCTCAAGGTGATCGTTACTTGCTAAGTTACCGTTCTAACAACTTTCTTTCACCTGGTTTTTGTCCTCAAAACCACAACCCCAACAACTACAGTAGAAGCAACCCAAACCCACCACGAGCTTCTAATCTTTATCACCCACTCGCTCAACAAGCACCACCCATTAATCAAGATGTTGAAGCTTTCATGAGGACCTAAGGAGAGCAAATTAAGAATCTACAAAGCCAAGTTATCAACTTGAAAGGATATAACACTAAGCAAGGTAATGATATTATATCCGAGCTTCGACATGATATACAAACCTCTTTTAGCACTCAAACAAATGATTTGAAGAATATGTTGGCTAGTTTCTTACCAACTACTCAACCCTCTAATTCGGGCTCTCTTCCTTCAAATACCGTCACCAACCCAAGAGCGAATGTGAGTGCTATTACTACACGCAGTGGAGCAACCTTAGTAGGACCATCTATCCCTCCCCTAGTTACTCCATCTACACCTCCTCCACCACCATTTATCCCTCCTGCTCCCACGCCTAGTATTAGTTCTCCATTACCGTCTCCACCTCTGCATGAAGAACTACCCAAGAAACACCCTTCACCAACCCCACCTTCCACCTTTAAACCTTCAACATCTCAACCTTTACCTGCTACACCTTCCACCTATAAACCCAATATCCCTTATCCTTCTCGCTTAGACACGGCCAAATTGCAAACCAAGGATGATATTCAAGTGTCGAACCATTTGAAGAAGATTTCGGGGCTGACCATCACCTTTAGCCTTGTTGAAGCTCTAGCCCAAATGCCTAAATTTTTTAAGATGTTTAAGGAATTGCTTAATAAGAAGGAGAAGATGGCCGAGTTTGTTAATACTCGATTGAATGAAAATTGTTCTGCCGTCCTTCTTAAAGAACTTCCAGAGAAACTTGGAGATCCCGGTCGTTTTGTGCTACCATGTACTTTTCATCAAACCGAAGAATTTACTGCCTTAGCCGATCTCGGGGCAAGTATAAATCTGATGCCTTTAAGTGTTTGGAAAAAGTTATCATTACCCGATCTTACTCCAACAAAGATGACTTTTGAGCTAGCAAATCACACTCTCTCTTACCCCGTTGGTATTGCCGAATATATGTTCATTAAAGTTGGCACCATCACTTTTCCGGTCGATTTTGTTGTTGTTGATTATGAAATGGACCCTCGTATTCTGTTAATACTTGATCGGCCATTCTTGAGAACCGAAAAAGCTTTAGTCGATGTTGTCGAAGGTGAGTTAATCTTAAGAGTCGAGAATGAAGAACAAGTATTTAAAATGGGGAAGATCACAACCAAACCCAATGGAAGAGAATCAGCAAATATGATTAATGTGCTTGATGATTTTGTCATCTACAACAATCCTCTATTTGATTCTTGCTATGATAATCCACTGTTCCATGATGATGTGGATGATTCTCTCTCCAATTTAGATCCTCCACCAATTCATGAGTCTCCACCGATCTATGATGACTACGATGATGATTTGAGTTCTGATTTGGATGATTCTGATGATTTTTCTTCTTAGTATAAAGACATGCCAACTTATGATGACTTTGATGATGTCGATACTCTTTCGAGTGATTCTTCACGTGATGACCTTGCACCTACTTTTGATGAAGATCCTCCACCATCAATGCTTGATCTTACTTTGGATGACTACTCATTTGAGGAAGATTTTGCTACTTTTCTCAACACTTACTTCCCAAATGAGAGTGATTCTCCTCCTTTGGACTTTGATGATTATGGTCTTTATCCTCCTTCAGATATGAAGAAACCTGTTTCAAAGGAGAAGAAGCCGGAAGACACCAATATCTGCAGCACTTATGTCTTGACACCTCTCTATCCCCTTCTGAGGATGAGATTGTGAGATTTATGAGCGGATCCTCTTCAAGGTCTACTAAGCCTGAGTGTTATTTTCCCCTAAAGGAAAAGGTGTTCGATCCCGGTATTGCAATTTTTAAGTCATCTCAGTATCCATCTGATGAAATAAAAGGAAAGATCTTTGGAACTTATGAAGATATGCTTACACCTCACCACACTTGCTACCAACAGCTCAACAACTGCTTAAGGGAACCTTGCCTACTCTTCTTTAGCTTGCCTTGTTCGCCTTAAGCTTGTGCTATTTGATGGACAAAAATCATGTATTTGATCCCGGTGGATGTGTTTCAAGCTTCTTCCTATGCTAATCAAGGTCGAGTCAGGCTCATGACTCGGTTAACAAAAACAAGCGCTTCTCGGGAGGCAACCCGCAGTATCTATACTTTTTCTTTTGTTTTTATAATAAGTGTAGGGGGAGACCCTAGTATGTGTTTGTTGTTTTCTTTCTTATCATGTGTAGGGATTCGAGCTTTCAAAGATCCATTCTTGATGACTTTTGACGAACCGTGATCCCGTGTACCCGTCTTCCCGGTTTTATCCTAAACTCTTTTGATTCTCTATTTTATATTATTCAATATTAAAATAGGAATCACTTTAGTTGTCTCTTCCTTAGTAAGATTTAAACAACGTGCACAATGTCCTAAGTGTAGGGGAGTTTACTTCCACATGCTTAAACATTGAGGACAATGTTTATATTAAGTGTAGGGGGGACTTCTATCGAAGTTAAGTGGTCTTTTCCTCGTATTTGTCCTCATTTTAACCGGAAAATTGATTTTTCGACATTTTTCAAAGTTTTTGATCTATTTTGGCCTAGTTGTTTTATCTTTGTTATAGTTATTTTCTTTCTTTATTAGAATAAATTTTAAATAATGTGGTTTTAATTTTTCAACGTTGTGAATTTTTTTGACTCAACCCGAGTTTACTTATCCAAGTTTACTCTAGCTAGTATCCTTAACGTGTTTAAGTCTAGTTTTGCTAGGCTTTTATATAGGGAACTTTAAAACGCGAAAGTCTTAATTCTCACGGGTTAGGAACAAGAATTTTTCGCAAGTTACTATAATTGATCCTAGAAAGTCATTTATCAAGGGAACTTTAAAATGCGAATTCTAAACTTGAAAAAGTCTAGGAAATTGCAAGATCCTATAGATGACTTGAAAACCCAAAACTTTGATTTAATTGGCTAAGCATCCATGAGTCTCATTCCTTGAGATTTTAAATTATGGAGAACGAGAGATGATAGAGTCAATTATAAGTTTGGTATTCTTTCATGAATTTATGTGAGCTGATTATAAGCTTTTTCTCCCATCGCTTGTTAATAAATTTAATTGCAATAAATAAGGTTGTACGATTTTAAAAGTTACTTAGCTTCTATCACAAGATCGTTTAAAAGTTGCTCGGTATTAATTAGAGTTCATAGCCAAGGCATAACTTATTGAAGCGGGATGCGAAGATTGGCGAGTCCGAAAAGGCCCTAACAAGGCATGAGGGCTACATTTTGTTGCTAAAGATCCCAAGTGATGTGAAGAATCATTTATCAAAAATCAATATGAAGGATCGAGACACACGACGAAAAGCAAATACTCCCCTAATGATCATGGAGAAGTCTATCCAAAAAGGCCCTAACAAGGTATGAGGATAAATAGATCCAAGTCCTAAAAGAAGGCGGATCGTTGTATATCAAAATCCCAAATAAATATTGGAGAAAAATGAAGAAGTCGTGGTCCAAGTATGAAGAATCTCTCAAAACATCAAGTGAAGAAATTCGTATTATGAAGAGAAGACCATTATATCATGAACGTCTCTCAAGATTTGAAGTATGAAGTCGCTGCCAAATATCGGTCCGAGAAAGCTCTCAAATCGTGAAGCGAGTTATGCCAAGATATGAACTTTATGAGGTCCCGAGAAGCAGTTTTAAAAGATTTTGTCCTTTAGCTAACTATTGATTAAATCGTCCTACTTTATTTTCAGCCTAAATAACTATCGAAATAAGTCAACAATTGTAGCAATTCTTAATTTTCAGATCAATATTTATAAACCGACTTTTATTTATCATGTTTGTTTTTATAAAAAAAATTGAAAAAAATAATAATATATTGAATTCTCGGGTTAATCGACAAGCTTATGTCTTAACGTATCGAATGCATGTCTATTATTACTTATCGATAAAGTATATGTCCGACATCGACCGTAAATAATAGAAATTTTCCCTATTGTCGTCGTAATGATTTTTCGTTTTAAGGGCATTTTTTTATAAATTTTTTTATCAATTTTATGATAAACTTCTAAGTGTCGCTCGCTTATATAACGCGTCAACATTTATTAAATTATAATTCTTTATTTTTATATCAAAATATAAATGTTCTTCGAATGCAGATATCTTTATTTTGTATTAAGCGTTTATTTTTCGTGCTCTACGTGTAACTTTTAAAATCGCGTAACTTTTAAAATATCGGATTTCGATAATACCCGATTTAACAAATTGTGGAACGAAATCAATACATAATCTGACCATCTAATTTTCACACGCCACCACAACATACAATTTTGAGGTGTCTCATTATACTTTGTTATCATTTTTATTAGGACACGTGGGGGATGAATTTGCAAGTTGAAAATCATATTGTCTCATTTTGTTCCTTTTGGAAGAAACACTCTTGCACCATTTTCCTTTCTTTTTTGTGCTGAAGACAAAGTAACACCATGTAATTAATATTAATGAAATGAAGATTTTAATAATAGATCAATTGGGTCGTTGGTGAAGACATGTAATCATTGGGTTCCAAGACCATATCTTGGTTAAAGTCATTCAAGTTATATAACATAAGACGTTATATAATTAGATTGTTTTTATAATTTCCTCGACTTCTCATCACATTATTCTTCATCGTTTGATACCGTTATCGCTAAGGTGAGTTCATGGCCTCGATTTTACTTATTTAATTGTTTTATTAAACCCGCGAGGGGGATACATGCTACTTTTTACGAATGGACGCAAGTGCTTGAACTGTATGCTTATTTTGTCCCTTTTAGTCATGAACCATTAATTACTTGGACCGACTGTACTGGTCGAGTAAACGTGAATGCTGTGAATAGATCTATTGGGATTGACCTCCCCGTCCGGGTTTAACGGAAAACCGACTGGACGTATTGTATTTGAAACTTGAACGGAATAACGGATGTTAATGTTCGGTTTCATGAGCTAAATGCGATAAGTGATGCTATCTGACCTTGGAAACGGAATACTTGAAATCTTCTGGTCCACTGCTTTTACTTGCAAACCTATGAATTCACTCAACCGGTGTGTTGACGTTTTAGCATGTATTTCTCGGGTATTCAGGTTAAAGGGCAGCTGGAGCATGGAGTCGCACTGGATATTTTAAAGGCAATAAAATACTTATTATCATTTGATAAACTTTTCGAAACTGTTTATTAATACATTATGGTTGGGACCTGTATTAAACTCTGATGTTTTGATGTTTTATTAATTGAATGGATTAAACTGTTCAAACGCCTCTTTTTGAGTCATTTTCTGTAGCTTCTGTGTTGTGCTATGACGTAATACTCCTATCGACCCTTCCGTTCCCTGTTCAAAATTTGGAAGTGTTACAACAATGCATCTTCGTGATCATTCAAGACAACAATAAAATATAAGAGATACACCTAGGAATAAGGGAGTCTAAGTAAATAATTGGCCCACCTGAGTTTGTGTTAGTTTGCTAACTTATAATAACAACGATCTCGTTTTTAAGCTTGGTATGGGGAACGTGAAACTTGAGGGTGATAATCATTCATGACATTCCAAAACCCCCAGGTAAGTTTTTGATCTTTTTACTTGTTTTCTTCCTTTAAATATTTTGTCTCTTTAATAAAGGCCAATGTGGTTTGATTGTGATGGAAAATATAAAACTTGCTTTGTAATTTATGCATTGCATGAGGACATTGCAATGGTCAAGTGTAGGGGATTTAATAAGTGTGAAAACACTTATCCTTTTACCACTTAATTATAATAATAACCAAGCCAAAACGTGTATTTTATGTCGTAAATATCGGAATTATGAGTGGTTTGTGTTTTTGTTGTGATTTAGGATCAAAATGTGAAAAGGGAGGAAAACACGGGCTTTCACGGGCTTTTATCAAAGAAAAAGACAAAAGACGAAGTCAAAAGATCAAGAGTGCAAAAAGAACGGAAGTCCAAGGCCTATTTTGAAGATTTATCGAAGAAAAAGTCTAAAGACGGAAGTTTAATGAAGTCGAAGAACTCAAGTCTAATAAATGAAGAGATTATAAGACGAGTTCAAATAATCCCGAGACAAAGTCGAAAAAGACGAAGAATTTTGTAACACCCCACCAAATGCTATGCGCAGCGGAACTACAACATTTGGGTGCTAGTCAGTTATCATCGCACACAAGATATATCGAACGACTCTAAAGAGACGTCAATTTAAAACTTAAATTAAAAATTGTTAAAAGATACATGTCTACGGTTTTTCCAACCCCACTTGGTACAACAGAGTTTAGCGTTTTCGGACCCCATGAATCTCAACCCAAAAATTACAGTTTCACAACAACATAACATTAAAGTTAAAAATGTTTAAGTAGAAAAGGGAGGAAAAACAAGCAGACTCCAAGCCATACACACAACATCCATCCCATGCACGCTCCATGCTACACTTCAGCGGTTACCTGAAACACATGCTAAATTTGGTCAACGAAAACGTTGAGTGGAATTCATAGCTTTTACAATTCATTTTGAACATATGTGAAATAAAAACCATTCACGATCATTCATAGACTTGTCGATCAAACAATCTATATTCAAGATACTGGCAATTGTGTTTAAGCTCATGACACTAAACCGTTAACTCAATCACCCGCGTAATAATTACCGGCGTGATTCAGATGAAACCAAGGCCCCTAATAAGGCATCAGTTGCAATTATACCTTATCTCTTATCATAAATTATCCGTCCGCAGGGGGTATCAACGTACTAGCCCTCGTCTCGGATAGGTTAGTCAACCCCATAGTACTATCACTTTGTATAAGCGGCTATTTCTAATCCACGCTAGGACTAAACAATAGTTAATAGTTCATGAAATTAGGGTCTTTTGCAACTAGGTACTCAACACAATTTCAAAGGCAACATTCGGGACCAACAATCATTCATTACATATGTTCATTTTAAAAACTAGCATGCATTTCCCTCGCGGGTAAAACAGTTTGAAATAATAATAAGCGAGGCTATAAATTCACACCTTATATATCAAGTAGTCGATAGTTCGAGAGATGGTCACTGACGACGATACGGATGCCCGGATAAATCAACACCTATCAACCAAATAACGCGTAATGAGTAATCTCATTTTAAAACCTTATGGTACTGTATAAAATACATAAATACTAGTCACTTATGACAATTTCAACTCACGCCAAAACAAAACAACAAGCGTTACTCATTTTACACCATTCGTCCTTATTATTAACGTTATCCATTTTTATTCATTTTCGCCGATACTTACCAAACGTACGGACTATTTTACTATACTTAACCATCCTTATAAAATTTGACAAAATTCTCAAAAATTCTATAAGACCTGTAGATAACACGTATTTAATCCCAACAAAACTTTTTACTTCTACGACCCGTTACTCAACGCATTTCCAAAAACTACGTTTTTCGGACTGAAATTGTACTTTGACCAAGTCGGACCCGTTTGACCCGTTTAAAATACTCCATTGACCCATGTGACACCTAAGTCCTATAGTAGACTCAAATGTGCAGGTTTGACACCAAAATTCAGTCCTTAACCATTTACCAAACTAGACTTATAGTCCCCGGGATTTGACCTAAAACCAATCATAACTTCGGATTATGACGGTTTTCATCTCCCGGTACACGAATTTCAAAACCTCGTAACTTTTGACTCGTTAAGAGTCGTAAGCTCTACCTTATACCAAATCGAAGCTAAGAGAATGTTCTACAAGTCTATCCTATCCACAAGACCTGTTTTCAAAATGATTTTTAAGAAAATTCCTTAAACTTTCTGCCTAAATTTAACCATACCAAAATCACACTTACCCTCGATTCCAAACTCATTTATCATCACTAGGCATCATCCTAAGCTTCCCTAATCACAACCAAACCATATTTTCAGTTCCTAACCCCTATTGATCATCAAACTCATAAACTAAAATCCTAAAAACAAACATGCAAGTACTTGTATCCATCTAAAACATCTATGAACACAAGATTAAACACAAAACCAATGCTCAAAACATCAATCACCATGGCTCCCCAAACACCCCCCTTAGCCGTGGGGTTTGGGTGACCAAAACACCACAACCAAATCAATTTTGGTGGGTTTGTTTAGTGATTATACCCCCATTACACATGAATTTAACATGCATTTATCCAATTAACATCAAAAACGAGTTTGAAAAATTCCTTTGATTCTTGAAAAAAAAATTTGAATGCATGTTGGATTTGATTACATAGAAAGGTAGGGAATGATTAGATTAGAGGTGGTCTAACCTTAGTTTTAATCAAAACCAAGTAGAAAAAAAAATTAATGGTGGTTTTTGGTGGGTTGGGGGTGACCGTCGGCCTAAAGGGGAAGAGAGGGAGAGAACAAAATTTTTTTTCAAGTGTTTTTGTTATGTGTGTGTTTACATTTCCCCTTTTTGTAAAATTGGAAGGACCCCTTGTGCAATTTAGGCTTTCTTTTGGCCTCAAGTAAAAATGACACTAAAACTTTGCGGGATTGACTCACTAGTCATTTTAGAAAATTTTACGGGAGTCGGAAATTATCCCAAACACTCCAAAATACTTTTGGGATACTTTAAATGTACCCGGAAAGCTATAAAACTCACCCGACTCGACTTAACACGAACCGTAAGTAAAATTCTCGAAAAATTACATTATCGATAAAACGTCAATAATTATAGAAATTTGGGCATCCATCGGGATCGTATTCGTCATCGTCCTTCTTGAATCGTCAATCGTAAAAATTATAACCTCGAACATCGGTTTTAACCAAAATACTAAAATATATAGCAATTAATATTTATTAAAAATTTCAAAAATTAGCGTAATTTAGGGTAATGTTAATGACCTCGGTTCTAGGGTATCACATCCACCCCTCCTTAAAGAGAGCGACGTCCCGGCGCTCGCCTCTTCTTATACTCACATTTCGTGCCGCTGGAACAGATGAGGATACCTTTCCTTGAAAAATTCCTCACGTTCCCAAGTGTATTCCGGTCCACGCCTAGAATTCCATCGAACCTTCACAATAGGAATTCTACTACGCTTCAGCCTCTTGACCTCTCGGTCCATAATTTCCACAGGTTCTTCCACAAAATGCATTTTGTCGTCCAGTCGAATCTCGTCCAAAGGAATCACCAATTCCTTATCCGCCAAACTCTTCTTCAAGTTCGATACGTGAAACGTGTCGTGAATAGCACTAAGCTCGCTCGGCAACTCTAACTTGTACGCTACTGGTCCAATTCGTTTAACGATCTTAAATGGCCCAATATACCTCGGACTTAACTTTCCTTTCTTCCCAGAACGAATTACACCCTTCCACGGCGATACCTTGAGCATAACCATATCTCCGACTTCAAACTCCAACGGTTTCCTTCTGTTATCGGCATAACTCTTATGTCGGCTTCTCGCGGCAAGTAGTCGGTTCTTGATTTGCACAATCTTCTCTGTCGTTTCTAAAACCATTTCGGGTCCAGTCAATTGACTTTCTCCTACTTCACTCCGACACACGGGCGATCTACACTTCCTTCCATACAATGCTTCGAACGGTGCTGCCTTGATACTCGCATGGTAACTATTATTGTACGAAAACTCCACTAGAGGCAAGTGGCATTCCCAACTTCCTCCAAAATCAATCACGCACGCTCGGAGCATGTCCTCCATCGTCTGTATAGTTCTTTCACTCTGGCTGTCAGTTTCCGGGTGATAAGCCGTACTTAAACTCAATTCAGTGCCCATCGCACGTTGAAGCGATTTCCAAAATTCCGAAGTAAATCTACTATCGCGATCCGAAATGATCGATAACGGCACTCCATGTCTGCAAACGATCTCCTTCACGTATACACTGGCCAGCTTTTCCATACTGTCCGTGTTCTTCATTGGTAAGAAATGAGCAGATTTCGTAAACCTATCCACTATTACCCATATCATATCACATCCACTAGGAGTTCTAGGTAAACCCGTCACGAAATCCATAGCGATTTTCTCCCATTTCCATTCTGGGATCTCTGGTTGTACCAACAACCCAGACGGTTTCTCATGTTCTGCTTGAACCTTCGCGCAAGTCAAACACTTACTAACGTAACGAGCAATATCCGCCTTCATATTCGGCCACCAATAAACTTTCTTCAGGTCGTGATACATTTTATCCGATCCAGGATGTATCGAATACTTCGACTTATGAGACTCGTTCATAACCAATTCTCGTAATCCAGGCTTTCCTTCCTCAGATGAACACAATGGTAACCAAATCCGATTCTCGAAATATCTCAATCCGTCTGACCTAATCACAAAAAGAGGTTTCAACATTCTTCCCAAGTTCTCAGCTTCAACATTCCCTTTCATTAGTCCCCTCTCTTGAGCCTTCAGTATAGTTTCGGTTAAGTCAACGTTCTCATTCATTACCAAAGCTCTGACTCTCAAAGGTTTCTCTCGTTCCTTCCTACTCAGTGCATCCGCTACAACATTCGCCTTGCCAGGATGGTAGCGAATTTCACAGTCATAATCACTCAGTAATTCTACCCATCGTCTCTGTCGCATGTTCAACTCCTTTTGATCTAAAATGTGTTGCAAACTCTTGTGGTCAGTGAATACAACACACTTCGTCCCATACAAATAGTGTCTCCACAACTTCAACGCAAAGACTACAGCTCCTAATTCCAAATCGTGCGTCGTGTAGTTCTCCTCATTCTTCCTCAGTTGTCTCGACGCGTAAGCTATCACCTTTTCACGCTGCATCAATACCGCTCCATAACCTTTACGAGATGCGTCACAATATACTACAAAGTCTTCGGTTCCTTCAGGCAATGACAATATCGGTGCAGAACATAACTTGTCCTTGAGCGTTTTGAAAGCGAATTCTTCCTCATTTCCCCATTCATACACCCTATTCTTTTCGGTAAGCTTTGTCAATGGCTTTGCTATCAACGAAAATCCTTCAATGAACCTCCGATAATACCCAGCTAAACCAAGGAATTGTCGAACTTCAGTCGGCGTTGTCGGTGCCGACTATTCCCTGATCGCTTTGACCTTGGCAGGATCCACGCGAACTCCCTTGCTATCAATCACGTGACCAAGGAATTGCACGGATTCTAACCAAAACTCACACTTCGAGAACTTCGCATACAACTTCTCCTTCTTTAGCAGATCCAAAATCTTTCTCAGGTGCTTCTCGTGCTCCTCCTTACTCTTAGAGTAAATAAGAATATCATCGATGAAAACAATAACAAACTTATCTAGATACGGCTTGCATACGCGATTCATAAGGTCCATGAATACAGCAGGCGCGTTCGTCAACCCAAACGGCATCACTCGAAATTCAAAGTGTCCATACCGCGTACGAAAGGCAGTTACAGGAATATCCTCCTCTCTTACACGTAGTTGATGATACCCTGATCTTAAATCGATCTTTGAGATACACTGGAACCTTGCAATTGATCAAACAAATCGTCAATCCTCGGCAATGGGTACCGATTCTTAACCGTCAGCTTGTTGAGTTCTCTATAGTCAATACACATCCGAAATGACCCATCTTTCTTCTTCACAAACAACACTGGCGCTCCCCATGGTGATGAGCTCGGCCTAATAAATCCCTTGTCCATCAACTCTTTCAGTTGATCCGATAACTCCTTTAACTCGGATGGTGCTAAGCGATAGGGTGCACGCGCAACCGGCGCAGCTCCTGGCACCAAATCAATTCGAAACTCGACCTCACGGGTGGGTGGTAAACCCGGCAGCTCGTCTGGAAAAACTTCCGGATATTCGCAGATAACAGGTACCTCTTCAATCCTCGCCTCTAAATCACCATCACTCGAAACTTGTGCCAAAAACACACCGCATCCACTCTCTACATACTTCATCATTTTCAAACAGGAAATCACTTTCAAACGAGAAGTGCATTCGTCTCCCTTCACAGTCAAGACTTTATTCCTCAACGGAATCTGAACTAATCTCTCGCCACAGACGATCATAGCACTGTGCGCCATTAGCCAATCCATTCCCACAATCACGTCAAACGATCCTAGCTCTATAGGCATCAAGTCGATTTTAAAAGCGTAATTTCCTAACTTCAAGGTACACCCTTTCAGTATAGAATTCGTACTAACAATTTTCCCATCGGCTAACTCAACGTTATAACTAGTCGCTAACAATACCGGTTTTCTATCGATATGACGACTAAATTTAACATCTACAAAACTCTTGTCGGAGCCAGAATCAAACAAAATACTAGCATAACAAGCGTCTAGCAAAAACGTACCGGTAACCACGTTAGGACCCTGTGGTTTATCAGCCGTCCCTACTTGATACACGGCAGCAGCATTGTTACCTCCTTGCTTGTTTCCTGCCTTCGGGCAATTCCCTTGCATATGGCCTCTCTCTCCACATCCAAAACATCCCCTCATTCTGATAGCATTTGCCCCAGTGGCTACCCCTTTCGTTCGGCAATCAGACATCCTGTGACCTGCTTTTCCACATTTGCCGCATGCAGGCGGGCAATTCCCTACATGGTACAAGTTGCACCTACCACAGTGGGGATTCACTTTTGCTCCTCTGGGGTTTGTCACAGCTCTCATCCCTTCATTCCTTCGCTGGTTAAACTGCTGATTGCGGTTCTGACCATGATTGTTTCGGTTTCCACCTCGGCTTTGACCCTGAGATTGATTGCTCTGTGCTGCTTCCCATTTCCTCTTATTTCCTTCAGCAATGAAGTTCTTCTTGTCCTGGAGTTTGACATCCATCAATGCGTGAGCCATCTGGACCGCTTCATCAAACGACCCAGGTTTAGACGAAGTCGTCTCACCCTTGATATTACTGGATAAACCTTTGATGTACTGTTTCATCTTCTTGTTACCATCGGCAAAGGTGTCTGGACACAAAAGGCTTAGTTCATTAAACCTCCTGGTGTAAGCAGCAATATCATTGTTTTTCAAAGTCAGGTGCCTCAACTCATCTTCCAATTGACCCAAATCCTCTTCCGGACAGAACTTCTTGGTCAAAAGAGCTTTAGTTGCAGTCCATGTTCTTGCATTCGCTGCTGCCAATCCAACAGTGGCTACTTGGGTGTTCCACCAACTTAATGCATCGTCAAGAAACGTAGCAGCCGCAAACTTGACCTTGTTCGCTTCTGAACAACCACTAATCTCGAAAGTACTTTCAACCTTTTCCAACCATCTCCTGAGTTCTAGAGCTCCACCAGTTCCACGAAATTGCGTGGGACCACATTTTATGAAACTAGAGTAAGTACATTCTCTTGGGGCTTGCTGTCTCCCCGCATTTCTGCCCTGGTCTGGATTTCTTCCTGCTCGGTCTGCTTCTAGCGCATTCGCAATGGCTTCCTGAATCATCGTGTTCACACGGTCGGCGGTTAGTTTTGGAGGCATGGTGCGTTATCAAATATATCTTTCTGCAAGACAGGGAAAATAGAAAACAATGTAAGTACACACATCAAGATTAAGATGGATTTCTCTTTCAAGACATAATATAAATACAACGACACATCACTACAGAGTTACTAATATTCATCAATTCACATCACAAAAGATCAAATTTAAGACATATCACAGATCATGAAAGGTAAACATGGATTGTATTGATAATTAACCAAAATTGTGACAAGTATTGCCACTACAATCATTCACCATAAAACTTAAGTCCTCAAGTTTTTCGTCATAATGCCATCATACAAAAGTCTAAAACAGTTCTATTACAACGATCAAAGATAAAATACAAGACAAGCAACTAGGCATGTGGTGATCCACATGGCCTCTTGGATGGCGGTTCGTCATCATCTTCCTCGGGTTCCTCATCGCTATCATCCTTGTCCACATCATCCATTTTTCTCTTTCCTTTATCATCCGGCCCACATTCAGTCTCCTTTTTCGTCCCTGACGTAGACCCACACTCAATCGCTACCTGATTTCCCACAGTGATACAAGCACCTCTGGTAGGTGGCTGGATCATGAAGTCATTAGCTTCCATTTCCAAATCGTCCACAAATCTCCAATCTGGGGGCAGTGATGCTCTCACTCGATGCTCCCAACTCTGCATCCTAGACAATCTCACTTGATCTTCCCTCACACGGTCAAGACTAGCGCTCAAATTCGCGATCATCGATCTTAGACTGTTGAAATCACTTTTGTTTGCATTTCCATCATACTCAATTCTTGCAGTCCTTTCCAACAGTCTTTGGTCTGCCCTTTCATTCTCGTCGAATCTGTCGATCACCCTTGATTCCACTATGTACCGCTTGAACATTGATTCATCCAAACTTCTCACAACACGTCGTACGTCATGATAAGCTCTTGGTCCGGGGCAGCAAACTCTTGAGATGCCTTGATGAAGAAAATTTGCGCTCGCCGCACCTTCGGATCTTCTGGGGATACCTGGTGCACCAACCAGATGAGAAGTACGCATAGGCCTGGGGCAAGTAGTTCTCCTTTGGTCGGGGTCCTGGGCTTGCACATCGTTCGTCACAGCTTGTCCTTCAGCAGCTGTTCCAACACCCCCCCCCCCTTCGTGACCTACGACGTAATCGTTTCCATTACCATTAGGCGGTACCTCGGCCATTCCTGCAATAACAGCGAATTTCGGAGGGTACGTAAGTAACTATACAATATTTATAAATACATGCATGCAAATGCAATGCAAAGGTGGTACATATGCCCAAAATGTAATAATATGATGCTCATGCATGATTAATACAAAAATTACGGTGTCGGATATTCCACGTATAATTTCAACGTCTACATATAGTAATTTCCATACTTACGTAATAATTACCCACATATATACAACTCAAAAGTATACGTCAAATGCCATGAATACAAAAATAAATCTTACCGGAGCCATGCAGGATAGTTGTGTGTGCTTGGACAATTTCTTACGACACCAAAAGTTATAGTTTAGGATTTTCAAAAACGACCTAGTTCTCTATAACTCATGGCTCTGATTACCAATCTGTAACACCCCACCAAATGCTATGCGCAGCGGAACTACAACATTTGGGTGCTAGTCAGTTATCATCGCACACAAGATATATCGAACGACTCTAAAGAGACGTCAATTTAAAACTTAAATTAAAAATTGTTAAAAGATACATGTCTACGGTTTTTCCAACCCCACTTGGTACAACAGAGTTTAGCGTTTTCGGTCACCATGAATCTCAACCCAAAAATTACAGTTTCACAACATAACATTAAAGTTAAAAATGTTTAAGTAGAAAAGGGAGGAAAAACAAGCAGACTCCAAGCCATACACACAACATCCATCCCATGCACGCTCCATGCTACACTTCAGCGGTTACCTGAAACACATGCTAAATTTGGTCAACGAAAACGTTGAGTGGAATTCATAGGTTTTACAATTCATTTTGAACATATGTGAAATAAAAACCATTCACGATCATTCATAGACTTGTCGATCAAACAATCTATATTCAAGATACTGGCAATTGTGCTTAAGCTCATGACACTAAACCGTTAACTCAATCACCCGCGTAATAATTACCGGCGTGATTCAGATGAAACCAAGGCCCCTAATAAGGCATCAGTTGCAATTATACCTTATCTCTTATCACAAATTATCCGTCCGCAGGGGGTATCAACGTACTAGCCCTCGTCTCGGATAGGGTAGTCAACCCCATAGTACTATCACTTTGTATAAGCGGCTATTTCTAATCCACGCTAGGACTAAACAATAGTTAATAGTTCATGAAATTAGGGTCTTTTGCAACTAGGTACTCAACACAATTTCAAAGGCAACATTCGGGACCAACAATCATTCATGACATATGTTCATTTTAAAAACTAGCATGCATTTCCCTCGCGGGTAAAACAGTTTGAAATAATAATAAGCGAGGCTATAAATTCACACCTTATATATCAAGTAGTCGATAGTTCGAGAGATGGTCACTGACGACGATACGGATGCCCGGATAAATCAACACCTATCAACCAAATAACGCGTAATGAGTAATCTCATTTTAAAACCTTATGGTACTGTATAAAATACATAAATACTAGTCACTTATGACAATTTCAACTCACGCCAAAACAAAACAACAAGCGTTACTCATTTTACACCATTCGTCCTTATTATTAACGTTATCCATTTTTATTCATTTTCGCCGATACTTACCAAACGTACGGACTATTTTACTATACTTAACCATCCTTATAAAATTTGACAAAATTCTCAAAAATTCTATAAGACCTGTAGATAACACGTATTTAATCCCAACAAAACTTTTTACTTCTACGACCCGTTACTCAACGCTTTTCCAAAAACTACGTTTTTCGGACTGAAATTGTACTTTGACCAAGTCGGACCCGTTTGACCCGTTTAAAATACTCCATTGACCCATGTGACACCTAAGTCCTATAGTAGACTCAAATGTGCAGGTTTGACACCAAAATTCAGTCCTTAACCATTTACCAAACTAGACTTATAGTCCCCGGGATTTGACCTAAAACCAATCATAACTTCGGATTATGACGGTTTTCATCTCCCGGTACACGAATTTCAAAACGTCGTAACTTTTGACTCGTTAGGAGTCGTAAGCTCTACCTTTTACCAAATCGAAGCTAAGAGAATGCTCTACAAGTCTATCCTATCCACAAGACCTGTTTTCAAAATGATTTTTAAGAGAATGCCTTAAACTTTCTGCCTAAATTTAACCATACCAAAATCACACTTACGCTCGATTCCAAACTCATTTATCATCACTAGGCATCATCCTAAGCTTCCCTAATCACAACCAAACCATATTTTCAGTTCCTAACCCCTATTGATCATCAACCTCATAAACTAAAATCCTAAAAACAAACATGCAAGTACTTGTATCCATCTAAAACATCTATGAACACAAGATTAAACACAAAACCAATGCTCAAAACATCAATCACCATGGCTCCCCAAACACCCCCCTTAGCCGTGGGGTTTGGGTGACCAAAACACCACAACCAAATCAATTTTGGTGGGTTTGTTTAGTGATTATACCCCCATTACACATGAATTTAACATGCATTTATCCAATTAACATCAAAAACGAGTTTGAAAAATTCCTTTGATTCTTGAAAAAAAAATTGAATGCATGTTGGATTTGATTACATAGAAAGGTAGGGAATGATTAGATTAGAGGTGGTCTAACCTTAGTTTTAATCAAAACCAAGTAGAAAAAAAAATTAATGGTGGTTTTTGGTGGGTTGGGGGTGACCGTCGGCCTAAAGGGGAAGAGAGGGAGAGAACAAAATTTTTTTTCAAGTGTTTTTGTTATGTGTGTGTTTACAATTCCCCTTTTTGTAAAATTGGAAGGACCCCTTGTGCAATTTAGGCTTTCTTTTGGCCTCAAGTAAAAACGACACTAAAACTTTGCGGGATTGACTCACTAGTCATTTTAGAAAATTTTACGGGAGTCGGAAATTATCCCAAACACTCCAAAATACTTTTGGGATACTTTAAATGTACCCGGAAAGCTATAAAACTCACCCGACTCGACTTAACACGAACCGTAAGTAAAATTCTCGAAAAATTACATTATCGATAAAACGTCAATAATTATAGAAATTTGGGCATCCATCGGGATCGTATTCGTCATCGTCCTTCTTGAATCGTCAATCGTAAAAATTATAACCTCGAACATCGGTTTTAACCAAAATACTAAAATATATAGCAATTAATATTTATTAAAAATTTCAAAAATTAGCGTAATTTAGGGTAATGTTAATGACCTCGGTTCTAGGGTATCACAAATTTAGAAGACGAAAAGACGAGAAAGAAAGAAAGAAAGAAGGAAGCTTCCAACATATGCTTACCTCCCTAATCACAATAAATACCCTCCTAATGACACATTAGGAGTTGTTGGCTAACTTGACAAACTAGTCTTCCATCCTTTTAATTACTTGCACATTTAATTACTTGCACTTTCTTATTGTCATCTACTTAATTACACCTTTAATTTATTGCCTTTAATTTCAAGTAAGTCTTTTAATTTTGTTCTTGAATCTTATTTTTAATCAAGTTCTTATTTTTAATCTCTCATTCTACCTTTCTTGCTTTGCTTAATCTTTATGTTTATGTGCTTATTGTTATGCTTATTGATTAAATGTTATGTTTTTATGCTTTTGATTGTCTTGGATTATTGACTTTATAGCTTATTTGTGTTTATCTTTAATTTACTTAAGTTTTTATAAAAGTTATTTTTATATAAAAGTTGTTTTCGTATATCTTTTTCATTTAAGTGTTTTCAAAAGTCTTTAAATTTTAGTTTATTAGCTTTTTCTTATACGTGTTTATGTTAAGTTTTTAGTCTAGTGCTTATTAGGTCTATAGCTTATTTTTATCTTGATTATTACGATTTTGTACTGTATTCCGATCACCCAAATCGGAAAAGGGTTTCTAACATTCCGATCAGTAGATCGGAAAAGGGTTTGTGATTCCTTTTGGGATTCCAATTTGACATTCCGATCAGGGGTGTTTGTTTGGTATTCCGATCAGCCTTTTGGTGACAGCATTCCGACAAGGATTCCGATCAACATTCCGATTAGGGATTCCGATAGGTTTGATTTTGGATATTCCGATTTGGGATTCCGATCACATTCCGACGGGGGGACTCATTCCGATCTCGATTCCGATAAGGGAGGTAAGCGTACATTCCGATCGGATTCTGATGGGATTCCGATTAGGTGTATTCCGATGGTAGGTTTTGTTTAATATTTTGTTTTGTTTAATTTTTAAGTTTACATTGTTTTAAGTTTTCAACTTTTTCACGCTTCCCGAAATCTCTGTTTTTACCAAGTGTTTTTCTTGTAATTTTTAGTTTAATTTTTAAATATTTTATTTTTATTAAATTGTCAATTTTACTTTCATTTTAATTAACTTGTCAAATTTACTTTTCGTCGAGCTTTAATTTTAGTCATTTAATTAATTACTTTTTAAAGTTTTAATATTGCACCATTTACGTTTTAATTAGTTTTAGTTTTAATTAACCTGCCATTTACTTTAACGTTTTGCAATTTAATATACTACAACGACCAAACTATTTGTTTTCCACCAAAAGACGACTGAGTCGCACTGTTAACCAATTATCAATTCGAATTGAATCGAGAAACGAACTTTTAACCTAGCAAAATCATAGTTATTACTCTCACCTGGTGGAACTCCCTAGTTGCTACCCTTGGGCATGATGAAGCCTATGGGATGACCTGGAATGCATTTAAGGAAAGACTTACCACGAAATACTGTCCTCGAGGCGAAATCAAGAAGCTAGAGATTGACTTGTGGAACCTCAAATGCTCGAATCATGACATCACGACTTACAACCATAGATTTCAGGAGCTAACTTTGATGTGTACTCGGATGTTCCCTGACGTGAAGGACAAAATAGAAAAGTATGTCAGTGGACTTCCGGATTCTGTGCATGACAGTGTACTCGCATCCCGACCCACTACATTCGAGGGTGCCATAGAATTTGCCACAGAGCTGATGAACAAATGGGAACGTGATCATGTGCTTAGGCAGTCTGAGTACAAGAGAAAAGTTGAGGAGAACTATCGTGGTTACAATCAGGCCCAGCCACCAAAGAAGCAAAACGTGGGTCAGATCTGTAGTGTTGTTTCCTTAGCACTACCACCATATGCAGGCAACAAACCGAAGTGCACCAACTGCAATTTCCATCATTTCTCTACTATTGAATGCCGAAGACCCGGACAGGGCAACACCTATGTTCCAGCCATCAGGAAAAACTCCAACACCAACTACAAGCCCCGCAATGGCAACAGTCAGAACTTTCGTGGAAATGGACAGCAGGGAAACCTCCAGCACACTGGCAGCGGTAACACGACTCGTAGGGAAATTCGTTACTATGGTTGTGGAGAGATCGGACACATCAGCCCTGATTTCCCAAAGCGAGCAGTGAGGAACGAGAACAGAGGAGGAGCACCGTCTAGAGTCTATGTGATAGGAGATGCCAAGACCAACCCAGACTCCAATGTGGTTACCGGTACGTTCCTTCTAAACAATCGCTATGCAAATATATTATTTGATACGGGAGCCGATAGGAGTTTCATATCCACAGAATTTAGTAGCTTACTAGACATCACACCTACACCGTTAGACGATTGTTACAGAGTCGAATTAGCAGACGGTAAGATCATTGAAACTAACACTATTTTAAGAGGCCGTACCTTAAACCTTCTAAATCATCCATTCGATATTCAGTTAATACCTGTAATTTTGGGTAGTTTCGACGTCATCATTGGTATAGACTGGTTAGCTAAATATCACGCGACCATTGTGTGCGACCAAAAGCTAGTCTATATACCATGGGGAAAAGAAAATCTAATCGTCCGAGGAGAAGGAAACTCAGATAGAACTGACACCAGACTGAGTGTTATCTCATGCACTAAAGTCCAGAAGTATATACTAAAAGGATGCCCTATCTTTTAAGTACATATTTCAAAACCGACAAAAAGGAGGAACTAGAGAAGAAACAAATCAAGGACGTGTCAATTGTCCGTGATTATCCCGAGGTTTTCCCATACGACTTGCCTGGTTTGCCTCTGACTCGTCAAGTGGAATTCCAAATCGACTTGATACCAGGAGCTGCACCTATAGCTAAAGCACCATACCGATTAGCACCAACCGAGATGAAGAACTCGCTGAACAACTTCAAGAACTGTCAGACAAAGGTTTTATCAGACCCAGTTCCAAACCTTAGGGAGCTCTAGTACTTTTTGTCAAAAAGAAAGATGGATCTTTCCGAATGTGTATCGATTACAGAGAACTGAATAAGTTAACTGTGAAAAATCGTTACCCACTACCACGAATCGACGACTTATTTGATCAGTTACAAGCATCAAGTGTGTACTCCAAGATAGACCTACGATCAGGGTATCACCAGTTGAGGGTCAGAGAAGAGGACATACCGAAAACAGCTTTCAGAACTCGTTACGGTCATTATGAATTTCAAGTCATGCCATTTGGCCTGACAAACGCTCCAGCCATATTCATGGACCTCATGAATCGAGTGTGCAGACCCTATCTAGATAAGTTCGTGATTGTGTTTATCGACGACATACTCATCTATTCCAAGAAAGAGCAAGAGCATGGAGAACATCTTGCTCAAGTGCTAAAATTACTTAAGGAAGAGAAGCTGTACGCAAAATTCTCGAAGTGCGATTTTTGGATTCCTAAAGTTCATTTCCTCGGTCATGTGATCGATGACAAGGAAATTTTAGTAGATCCCACAAATGTCGAATCCGTGAAGAATTGGGCATCACCCACTTCACCAAAGGAGATTCGCCAATTTTTAGGCCTTGCCGGTTACTACCGGAGATTCATAGAGGGATTTTCTAAGATAGCTAAATCTATGACAAAGCTTACTCAGAAAGGCGTAAAATTCGATTGGGGAGAAAAAGAAGAGGCCGCATTCCAAACCATTAAGTAGAAATTGTGTAGTGCACCCATTTTAGCTTTACCAGAAGGCAACGAAGACTTCGTCGTCTACTATGACGCCTCACACAAAGGCTTAGGAGCTGTCTTGATACAGAGACAGAAAGTGATTGCCTATGCTTCAAGAAAATTGAAGAAACACGAGCAAAGTTACTCTACCCATGATCTAGAGCTTGGATCGGTAGTTTTTGCTTTGAAAATTTGGAGACACTACCTGTATGGAACAAAGTGCATAGTACATACTGATCACAAGAGTTTGCAACATATCCTAGACCAGAAGGAGCTAAACATGAGGCAACGTCGTTGGATAGAATTGCTCAGTGACTACGACTGCGACATCAAATACCACCCAGGTAAAGCCAACGTAGTTGCGGATGCACTAAGTCGAAAAGGAACTGATCCTCCCATGAGAGTTTGAGCCCTAGTCATGACCATTAGCTTGGACCTACCCAAGCAAATACTAGAGGCTCAACTCCAAGCACAGAAGCCTGAAAACGTCGGAAAATAAGACATAGGAGGAATGCTTAGGACTGACCTAAGCAAGGAGAAGTTGGAAGCTAGAGCAGATGGAACGTTATGTTTACACGGAAGAAGTTGGTTACCCTGTTACAGAGACTTGAGAAACGTGATCATGCACGAATCTCATAAGTCCAAGTACTCTATACATCCCGGATCTGAAAAGATGTATCAGGACGTGAAGAAATTATATTGGTGGCCAAACATGAAAGCAGACATTGCCACATACATGAAGAAGTGTCTGACTTGTGCCAGAGTAAAGACAGAACATCAGAGGCCATCCGGTTTGTTAGTCCAACCTGAAATACCAAAATGGAAATGGGACAACATCACCATAGACTTCATTACCAAAATCCCTACTTCATCTCACGATTACGATACAATTTGGGTAATCGTTGACCGACTCACAAAATCCGCTCACTTCCTGCCCATCAAAGAGAATGACTCTCTGAACAAGTTAGCTAAGTTTTACCTAAAGGAAATAGTGACTAGACACGGCATACCAGTCTCAATCATTTGTGATCGAGATGGTAGATTTACGTCAAACTTTTGGAGAGCCTTCCAACGAAGTTTAGGAACAAACTTGGACATGAGCACCACATACCACCCGCAGACTGACGGCCAGAGTGAACGAACAATCCAAACCCTAGAAGACATGCTAAGAGCATGTGTGATCGACTTTGTAAAAGGATGGGTCGAACATATACCATTAGTTGAATTCTCCTACAACAACAGCTACCATGCTAGTATTAAAGCAGCACCATTTGAGGCCCTTTATGGCTGCAAGTGTAGATCACACGTATGCTGGGCAGAGGTGGGAGAGTTCCAACTAACTGGACCCGAACTAATCCACGAGAAGATCACTCTCATCAGGCAGCGAATTCAGGCTGCCCAGGATAGACAGAAGAGCTATGCAGACAGGAAACGGAAGCCTATGGAGTTTGAAGTAGGTGACCGTGTTATGCTGAAGGTATCACCTTGGAAGTGCGTCGTCCGATTTGGGAAACCTGGGAAACTAAATCCACGTTATGTGGGACCCTTCAAGGTGATTGCCAGAATAGGTGAAGTCGCCTATCATCTAGAGTTGCCCCAGCAGTTGAGCCGGGTACACTCTACATTCCATGTCTCAAACTTGAAGAAGTGCTACGCGGATGAGTTGCTAGTCATGCCATTGGAGGGAGTCCACTTCGATGACAAAGTCCAATTCATAGAAGAACCGGTGGAAGTCATGGAGAGAGTAGTCAAGAAGCTAAAGCGAAGATAAATCCCGTTAGTTAAGATACGATGGAACTCTAGGAAATGTCTTGAGTTCACATGGGAACGCGAAGACTCATTTAGAGCTAAGTACCCACACCTGTTCACCTGAGCAGTAACATCATCTTAAGCTTTGAGGACAAAGCTAAAATAACAGGTTAATGCTGTAAAACCTATAAATTCAGGTTTTGACTATGTCATCATTGTATACGTCACCTTATGATATCTAAATATATATTACCACCTTTTCATGAAATCCTTTGAGCAATCATATGCATCATACACAACATACATTATTTTAATCATCAAAACATGGGGATATTTAAATCTCATAGCATACGTTGTGATTTTCATCACTTAATCACAAGGACAGTTACATTTGGATGACTACATTATATGAACATGCGGGACAATAACCCATCACTCCTTTTGGGACATTTTAGTCACTTGAACATGTAATCATAAGCATTCATCACATTGGTTCATAAATCCAAACTCATGATCACAATTAATAATATTTATCTAAGTATTAATTCTTAAGTTTTAAATATACTGATATATATATATATATATATATATATTCTTACATTATAAATGACTTTACGTTACGACACCAACTGTTTTTATATTTAAACATTACCTTTAACCATTTTAACTTATTTAAACTAAGTTGTCATACTTTTAATATAGTAAAGTATTTTCACATCTAAAAATAACCATACTTTCACTAAGGATCCCAAACTTAACCAAAATCAACCTAGACTTAAACATACTCACATAATACTATACCTATACTCCTAATGACTATACTTAGACACAAAACACAAACATAAAAATACCCTAGACTTCTTTATAGCCGAATACATACACATACATAACATTTAAACACCAAAAACCCTTACCATTTATACTCTTGACTTTTAAACTTGTACAACCTATTTTATTTAAGTCTTACACTATATGAAACACTCTTTCCTTCCTTTGACTAGCCATATACCACCGGTTTTATTAAAAAACCATGGCACCATGTACAAACTTTGCATTTAAGGGATGTACTAGGTTTACTATGCTTCTATCACATAAACAAGCCACCTAGCACCCCCTTGTGTCATTAGACGTGTGATAACACACATCCCCACAACCAATTCATGTGTACAACTTTCCCATTTAATAAAAACACTATGCAAGCACTTTTTGTTCCTTGGAAGCCTTATATACGATGGCAAAGAGGATGTCTATGACATATGTACATTTCTTTGTCATTAAAACATGTACTCCCAAAGTACACACCCAAAATCCTCAAAATCTAACTATCTCTCTCTCTCTTGGCGTGTATACAACCCGAACCACAACTCACAATCTCACACTTGGGATATTTAGCAAACACTTAAGCTTTACACATCACTCACACTCCCATATTCGGTTATTCTCTCAACAAAACGCCTAGACAACTCCTAGCATTTACTCTTGGTCTTCCCAAGCATTTAGTGCAAGTTTAAAAGATATTTCTAGCATTCAGGTCGAAGTCAAGATCATCCTAAGTCACCACAAGAGTAAGCCGACGTCTAGAACTCCAAAACCCTAGTCATCATCTCGTTTTTCTTGAAACAAGTAAGTATAAACCCTCACTAAGCTTTTCCTTACTTATTTTACTTCTCATGCATGTTTTTACTATAAAAATGGAATTAGTAGTGCATGCATACGTTAGAAGCTTATAAACAAACCCTAGACGACATATAAGCCCACGGCTTATATGATGTCTATGGGTACTCATGCCCTTAAAATCCTAAAACTCGTAAGGTTATGCTTAAAGAACTTATTTAAACCCTAGAGTAAATCACTATGCCTTAAAAGTTTATAAAAAGTAATATAAGCCGAAATACTTAAGCTTATATAAGCCCATAAGTTATAAAAGCCTAATCATATTTAAGTTGGATATTTAAGCCCATAAAACAAATATAAGCCGAGCTATAAGAAATTATATAAGCCATGTGATAGGATTTGTAAAACCTAATATAAGCCAAAAATTATAACTTATATAAGCCACATCATTTAAGCCCTAATAACTTATATAAGCCAAAACTTAAAATACTATAAAAGCTAGCCATGAAAAACCCTAAAAGTTATACAAGACGAGACTTAATCTAGCTTATTTAAGCACTAAAATATTAAATAAGCCAAAGTTATATAAGCCCTCATGCAAGCCTAAATAAGCCGAATACTAATAAGCCTATACCTTGAATATTAAGCTTAAAGATATTAGTGTAGAAGCCCAATAAGGAAATATAAATACAAGCCCACTTAGTAAATATTAGTTAAACTTAAACAAGCCCTATAGGCCCAATTAACCTAAGCCGAGACCTATTAGGGGAGACTTTTCGTGCCTATTTTGACAAATGGTAAAAGTATTGGTTGATTTAGTAATTTAATAAAACATATAGTAATAATTTCGTGACTTTATAAAGTACAAGGGTCAAAGGTGTCACTTTCCAAAGGATAGGGGGCGTATGTTTTTAAACTGTGAGTTATATGAAAACCACAAGGGCCATTGTTGCCAAAACTTAAACTTAATTTGAGCCTTAGTTGGCTTAATAAACAATCCGAGACCTCAAGGGGTCACTTTTGCCATTTATGAAAACTATTACAAGCCTTAGCCTCGTTTTGTTAATATTCGAGACCTTAAGGGTCATTCCTACCGCTTTTAGAAACTTAATATAAGCCCTAGCTTAATACTTAAATAAGCCGAGACATAGAGGACTAAAAGTGTCATTTTGGGAAACTAATACGAGCCCTAACTATTCCTTTTTAACAATCCGAAAGTTTAAGGACCATTTGTGTCACTTTGGCAAACTGAAACAAACCCTAACCCTAACCTATTTAATTTCCGAGGTTTAGGGGGGTGTTTGGTCATTTCCACAAAGTTTTGTAAGCCCTAGGGGCGTTTTTATAAATAAATTAAACGGACAAGGACTAACGACGCAATATACTTGACGAACGAAACCTTAAAGGGTATTTTGGTAAACTGTTATTCAAACAAGGACTCATATGTAATTTAAGTTAATTAAAAATATTAATAAACTATTTTATTAATAAATTAACTTAGTTGTTTGGATGATTATTAAATTATTCGCGAAACCTTATAAACTGACAAATCTCGTTAACTATATTTTGAGGACTTAAGAGAAGTAAATTTTACTTATTTTCTTACAATAATTGAATAACGTAATACATAGTTGTTTAATTTATTACCCACTTTACTAAACAATTTATATATATATATATATATATATATATATATATATATATATATATATATATATATATATATATATATATATATATATATATATATATATATATATATATATATATATATATATATATATATATATATATATAAACTAAAAATATATATTTACAATGCACTATAAGTGTAAACACTTAAACGGTCGTAACAGTTCATTAATTTGTGATCATGCATTCTTTCAAATCTACATCCATCATGCATTGTTAATTATGCATTTACTAAGGCACTTAATATTACTTAGGTAATTACTCCGGTTCGTGATCATATTATGCCAGTTTGTTCAGTGACATCATCATCACATCACTACCACTAAGGTGAGTTCATGGCCCCATCTTTACTGTTTTATAACCAGCAGTGGGAACTAATGACTAACAGTGGCTAGGCCCTAGGTCGTGGTGTGCCGGTTTCGGTTTAACCCAAGACATGGGCGTCTCGGGAAGGTTTTGACATGGGTTTCGGGTGCTCGTTTGTAAGGTTAAAATAATGGGTTATTTAATTAGTAAATTAAATTTAGATGTTTTAGCAAACTGTTATTAATCAAAGGGATGATTTTATTTAATGATTTAATTTCATGAAAACTATTTTGGAAACCTTTTTATTAGGGAAACTCTCTATTTATGGCAGATTACTATATATAGTAATATTATAATATCAGATTACAATATATTACCATTTCAGAATACAGTATAATATATAAGTAATCAGAAATACAGGATGTACACTAATCAGTAATATTAACGAACAGTCAGAACTTATCAGATTGTATACCAATAGTAATATAAGTATAAAATAAATCAAACTGAGAACAGTTAAGATCAGTAAAAATTAACCGATATCAGTCAACTCATTTCAGCGTCCCTTATTTATGTAGTATCCGTGAAGTCAGAGTCGATCCTTCAACTTTCATTCTTAATTCATTACTGGATACGAGGTATGGATTTCCCGTCCTTCAGTATGGACTTTCTTCTATCCATGTTTAAAATTTCTCGTTTGCAGCCAAATGTTTTCCCCAGTACATGCTATAAATTATCTGAAATTACTTTAATAACTAAGATATTGCCTGAGCCTTATATACAAGCATGACGAGTCAGTAGTACAAGTTACGGAGGTACCGTAACCATGACACTTGAGGCACCAGTGTCATGACTCACCTGCGGGAGAGTGATATCCCGCAGCGTTCCACTCAGTTCATCTTGGCCATTTTATCAGTATTATTAGTGGGGCGTATGGATGCATCCTAGGCTTATCAGTTTACAGTTATCAGGTGAATGTGGTGTGTGCTATACATCCTTCACATTGGAGCTGATCCCTCCACCCAACACAGTAATTAGAGGTCACCCCTCTACAGCATGACGAGGTCACCCCTCCAGTTATACATGCAACAGTTGTTACAGCACATGACCTATATAAGCTCTTGGCAATTAAAATACAGTAAATGTATGTTTTTAGATTTAACATATAACAGTTCAGTTTTATTATTTATAAATCAGACTTATTAGATTTTCTACAGTTTTCATCATGCTCCGCATATCAGTCTTTCAGCTTCAGTAATTATTAATTATTTCAAGTTCAGTATATTCTTATCATGCATTATATCCGTTCACTGAGCATTATGCTCAGCCGTAGTTCTTTCATGTTCTAACGGCAGGTACACCAGGACACTCTTAAGATTCTGAGAGCATGTGCATTGGATGGAAGTAATCCAGACTTCTTTAATTTATGCACTTCATTTTTATATTGCTTGTTGGACATTGTTCAGTCCTTTCTTTCAGTATTTTACTTTTCATGTTTTGAGCTTATGTTGGATTACTGATGTTTGATTCCGGTATTCCTGTTATGGTCAGTTAATGTTTTAGGACATTTACCTTATGCTTTGATGACACGCCATAAATATACGTAACGGTCCACTTATCCAAGTGCGGTGTTACAGTTATGGTACCAGAGATATAGGTTCGACCTGTAGGCTCTAAAACTTGACCTTTGACTAGTGGGTAGTCACCAAGAACTTCCCAGATTTTGGCTTTGTTATCTTTCATGTTCTCATGGATTATTCAGTCAGTTTTCTTAAAGTTTTGACTAAGTAAAAGGTTGTTACAGGACTGGCCATATTTAGTCGCATATACTTTTCATTCGAATTTTGTTTTGGTGAACCGACGCATAGGCGTTCACCCTTGCCCGTTCAGATTATGTATTGGTAAACCGACCCATATGCGTTTACCCTTACTCATGTCAGATTCATGTTTTCAGTAAAATATTACTGGGTGAACAACCCAAAAACATTCACCATTATTCAGGTCAAATTGTCATGTTTTCAGTCGAATGTTGTTTTGTGAACCGATCCATAGTTGTTCACCTTTGTCATATCATAACATAAAATTTTGACAAGTATGGATTAGACTACAGTCAACCATATTTAGTCCCAGATATTAAATTTCTATACATGACAGTTCTCATAAAATTTTGACAAATATGGATCGAACCAAAATCGCCCATACTTAGTTACATGTTTCTTTTGTGGATTAAACCATAGCCATCCACATCAGTTGATGTTAAACCCAGTTGATTAGACTTGTTATGTTCTTTGTAGCAGTCAAATTTTCATACCCTCACGATGATTTCGTCTTCGTGCTGATTCAACTCCATGTCTCCTTATGAAGATTACGTTTTCAACAAGATGATGATGTTTTCATGCTAAGATACATAAGGGTTACAGTAAAATCCTATTTTCATAATAAATCATGTGTGGTCTTCATCAGTCATGCCTTCATGCTGACCATTGTTGAAATTCCGTTTAATCTTATTCGTGAACCTCTATACAACCAGCATTAAGTCTACGCAGGAATTACCAGGCCATCATGATACTCATTTCAGTTCAGTTTACTATCTTTTAAATCAAGTTATTCTTTGACCATGTCAGACAATGGACACCAGTATCGATCATCCCATAAAATTCCCACCAGTGCCATGTACAGTATTCCGTATGTACGTCATGTATAGTGTCTCAGTTATACTCCATGTACAGTATTTCATGTGTACTCCACGTACAGTGTCTCATATATGCTCCATGTGCAGCATTCATTTTGTACTTCATGTACAACAGTCCAGGTGTACTCCATGTACCCTACGCCATAGATATTACTAATCGATCCTCAATCATCTCAGGCGTTTCCACTTGTCGATATTCTACCCGATGTTGACCGTGAGTTGAAGATTTTACCAGATACTGATGTTGCTAACACTTTTAAGACCTTACAAATGCTGATGTTGTTGATACTTTGGAGATTTCTCAAGATGTGGATGCTGTTTATACTATGAAGACCCTACAGAACAAGGATGAAAACTATAAATTTGATTTAATTTCTGAAAAGAATAAACTTCAACCATCAGACACCACCATTCTATTCCATGCCTTTACTTTCTCAGCTAGATGTCACACTTCACTCAGCTAACCTTCATTCAAAAGAGTGGGAACCGGTAACCAGCCGGCCACTCAGCAGAATAACTTCATGAATCACAGTCATGATAGTGGTCGTCGTGAAACTCACATACAAGGCGGTAATGACAACCATCGTGCTTATATTACACAGCCAGTAGCCATGGAATCTCCGGAACGGACGTGACCAGAAATACAGAGGTCAGCAGTCTAACAGGTCCGCCAACCCTAGCAGTTACCGAGATTATTAACCTTTAAATACTCACCCATTAAAATACATGTCCAGACAACAGTCAAGACACAGGTCTCAAGTATCATTCGGAAGACACATGTCAGGACACCAGTCATGGTACATGTCATACGAATATATTCTCAGAGTACGAGTCAGAACTTATAACTCCGTATGTTTGCTAAATCAGGCTATCAGAAATTCAGGGTACCCTCCAAGGGGATATGACCGTCTCGTCATGCCACGTATAAAATCATATCATTAAAGATCCAGTTACCACGACTGAAGTATTAATCAGGTTAAACACGCAGTACTCATTCTGTGAAGTTATAGACGAACACAACCAGTGAGATCTGCCACGTTTACCTCACGTATTCCAATGACAGCTCTACCTTAAATAAGATGTTTATCTATCTCCCAGCCAGAAGGGGGCTCCATAATATCACCATATTTATAAAGGCATTTCCTTCCAGTTGAAGACAAGATCCGTCTTACGAACTCCCAAAGATAGCAATGTTACTTTCTGCCATAAAATCAGTATAAGTTGTTATGCTTTACAGCAAGTGACTTATCATTCTAAAGCTACTAAGACCTTTATAGCTATCAGATATAAGTCCACTTCTGAAGTCCCTAAAATCAATGATCAACAGATTATTCCAGATTTTTTAGATAAAAATTTTAGAAGGTTTTCCCAGAAATTCCTTCCTAACCACAAGACAGGGTTTAACATAGAGCTTGTCTTAAGTACAAAACTTGTTTTCAAAACTCTTTATAGCTGGGCTTCAGCTGAGTTTAAAAGAGTTGCAACAATTGCTCCAAGAATTACAGAATGAGGCTTTATTCGCCCTAGTACACCACCATAAGGTGCACCGTTTCTACTTGTTAGAAAGAGGGCCAGTAACATGAGATCATGTATCGATCGCCAAATTTTTTTACAAGAACTCCATTCTTAATCAATGTTCATTTCGTGAATAGCAGGTTTATCTGATCTGCTACGATGTCTTAAACATTTTCCAAAACAATTCCCGATCATACTACCATCAGTAGTGAGAGATAGGATGTAACACCCCTAAATTTATACGATTCAATACAGCGGAAGACTCGTTGGTGTTACGGGATATCACATTACTCACAACATAGACAACGCATAAAAATCGCGTCGTTTAATAAGAAAAGCATTTCCATTCATAAATAACAATTTTACATAGGTCCCAAGTCATATTATTTTATACAATTTTTACAAAACATTTGAATGGAAATTTGTTAATTAAGTGCGGGCCATGAATTCTTGTTGTCTTCCCGAGAATTACCTTCAAGTACCTGAGATAAAACATGTTAAAAGAAAAGGTCAGCGAAAACGCCGAGTGAATTCATAGAGATTAATGAAATCCATCAATATAACATCGGTATAAAATTATTACCGAAAATCATTTTGTACAAATCTTTGTAATAGGCCATAAAATAGCCAAAGTCATTTTATATAAATCTTTATCAAAAATCATAATATAGGCGTTTGCCTTCAAAATCATTATACGAACCATTGTCGTTAAAAACATCATACAATACGTTTTATAACGTTGTATAGAGTTAAATAAAAACCGTTATATGAATATTGTTATGAAAAACCAAAACACGAACATAATATCAATAGTAAGGCCCCGTATTGCTAGTCATGCAATATATCGTAATTTAGTGCGTATAGAAATATTTCGTTATTTGGATTATTATAAGCCGCATGACATTGTTACCTTACTACAGCATCAACTGGTAGCTAGCCCGAAACTCAATTTGCCCATCTAAATTAGCGTGTCGTCACAATAATCACGCTTGTGTAAATCTTCTCATACATAGATTCGCTTACCAATCAATGTGGCACGATGGGGATCAACCGTCAAGGCGCGAACTGGGGTGATCGTCCCCAAATAGTACTATTATATGCATAAGCATCTACCGAATCCCGGTAGTTCACAATTCATGCTAATGGGACTTTTAGTTACATAACCTAACTTTAATAATCCATTTCATTCCATCTATCGGGTCATATAATCATACATCGGGTCATACCATCATTCGGGTCCAAATCAATAAACAAACAATTGGGACAAATGATGTCCTATTTTATCAAAACTAACATGTTATCTCCTTCGCGGGTTTATAAAACATTTCATAAAAACATTTAAAAGAGTGCGAGGCTATGAACTCACGTTGATGTGGGAAGGCGATTATCGGCGATTTGGATCTACGGTACGTGCTTTAATCACGGAAACCTAGACAAATAATATTCGTCTTAGACTCTTGTCCAATGACTTTATAAAGATAACAAATATACATATGATTATTTTGTACATATGGTGATGATCAAGTGGGTTATATATTCTTATTTACTCATTTTAGTGTTTATGTATCGGTAACTTTTTACTAGTTTACTAGTTTTACTTATTTACATATTTTAGGTCCAATAAGCCTATTATAAGTTCATTAACTTGTATTAATCCATTTTATACTTGTATTATCAGTATTTATACTTTACATGTTGGGCCCAAATGGGTTAAGCCCAATAAGTAATATTTATAAGTGTTTAACTTATTTAGTTAAATTATTAGTCCAATATGCTAACTTAGCTCGTTAATGTCCGTATGTCTTATAGTTCGGGTTTTATCGGTTTTTACTTGTATTAGGTACTTATATATCAGTATATTACTTTTAAAAACTTTACATTAGACGGGTTTGATCGTCTAAGTTTTAATTGGCGAAAAACGTTAATTTTACGGTAATAGCCGAAAAAAGACGTAAAAATCATGTTTATAATTTTTATAACTTATAAATCTTACCAAACAACCATTTTTATAAAATGTCCATTTGTTTAACCTTATACATATTTATATAAATGAAATTTATAAGTTAGTGGGTTTTAATTCACATTTTATACTATATTAGTTTGAGTGCTTATATAATACTATTAAACATTAATTCTTCAAAATCTGATTTTTAGTTTCATCTTCACCATTTTTATCATATCTTGAGTTCTATAAGGAGATAGAAGCTCATTTTTAGAAGGCATAAACTTCATATTATGTGCTACAAATAAGTTAGTTATAGCTACTGCTCACTCCATGTATAACTATCCTTAACAGTCCCTACAAAACAGACTATTCAAATTGGTACACTCATCTTGTTTTGATCATATCTCACTCATTTTGATGATTCCATTGCATGCCAACTCTCACATGTGTATGACATCTAACACTTACTGCAAATGGATTCCACCATGCAATTTTATCAGTTTATTACTTGGTTACTTATTGTTTTCATACAGCCAACAATTTAAGCAAGATTTTAGCCTTGTTTCTTATGGTTATTCATCTTTTTAATCATATTTATCAACACTTGATCCCCACACAACATTTTTATCATCATATAGTCATCATATACATATACAATAAGAAAGAAAATACAATTGATCTTTATAAAGTTAACAAGAGAAATGGAAAGGATGATCTTCTTTACCAACCAAGATTATATCTTATTTTTGGATGACAATAACTTGATGAATCACCAAATATATCTCCAAGATCATCAACCACCAAGATTGTTTGTTGAGAAATTAGCCCTAGGACACAAGCAAATCACCTCCTTTGTTTTTAATATGGCCACAATCAATCAAGGCTTCAAGGTTTCTCCATAATATTGCTAGATAACATGAGATTTGTGGCTAGAAATGATCAAATGGTGGTGTTGGATGGTGGAGTGGGACGGCAAGGATGAGAGGGAGAGAGTATGTGTGAGTTGTTTTGCATGTGAAAATGGATTAAATGATATGTGTTAGTGGTTTTTGCTAGTTTGGTGGGATGAGTTAGCTTTCATGTGAAGCTAAGCTTACATGTGTAAGCTAGCTAAGTGTAAGGATGCCACATCAAGGATGTGGTGTCCTCTTTGGCCGTCCCATGTGTTAGTGGGGTGGGATAAACTTGTTTTGTCCCATCCCGCTAATTTACGGGTATTCCTCGATTCTAGTTTCCTCGATTTGCGTGCCCTCGGGTCGTTTTATGAAAAAAAATTATAAATTATGAATCAACGGCACAAAACGAATCTAATAAAAATTGTCTCATCAAAAACGGAGTTCAAAAACGAAAATATGTAATCCTAAGGTTTCCGGTTTGTCGTAAAGGACGTTAAATTATTCATGTAAGTCCTAATCTCTTCTCGTAAATTTGTGAGTTTATGAACTAACTCAAATTTAAAATCCCAAAATAATATTCACGGATAAATTTATTTTCTGAAATGTCGGACTGTCACCAAAATGGTGTAGGTAAACGTAAGCATGTAACGTTGAATCCTCCAGTTTAGACGTAGTCGATGCTACTTCAAGACGTAAATCCAAATTTCTTCCCAAAAATAAGTGAGTTCATAATATAACATTAAAATAATGTTTTTAAATAATATTTAAGAATAAAATATAAACCATAAATTGACGGATTGTCACAGCATTTACCCCTAAACAGGATCTTTGTCCTCAAAGATCATTTTATATTACTACTCGCTTCTTATAGAGTTAAAGCCATGTGGGTATTTCCTCCACATTAGGTCTTTTCTCACAAGTGTAATCCATTACAATACGCGAGTTTCATCAAACATAACTACGGGAATAAGATCAGGCTAAATGTTGACTTACTTTCTCTATCCTTGATGTTCATGGGTTTCTGATGAATGCAACTTTTCGCCGATCTAAACTTTACTAAGAAACAATCAGATTTTCACTTGATAGACATTTTATCAAGTTCGATATACAAAACATAATTTACGCAGCTCTTGAAGTCCTAGGGTAGATCCAGCTTATATGCCTTTCAAACCAATTCTTTAAATTATCACAATGGTCCCATACAACGGGGACTTATTTCCCATGATCTTTCAAATCATCAATGTACTTCTCCATGGTTAAAATTTTTGGCATAACTTCGCTACCCATCTGGCACTTCAAGATCTACATTTCATATTCACATAACCTCCTGCCCACTACCGGCAGTCAATAATCAGATCCTAATTTCAACAATCATTTCAGGTCTCGCGGGTCGAGTATTTTGTAAGGTTAAGTTCGCCATCACAGGAAACCTTAAACCTAAAAGACATGTCCAACTCACAATGGGTGTATGTCGGGTGTCTTCATCCCAACTCCTGCTTACAGATGCTCTAATATATATCCTCACAAGATTCGATCTCGATCCTAATACGATAGTTTTTAATGATAATCTCTCCAAATGAAAACGATTTTACAGTTTATTACCAAAGTTCAATCATTCAAACATAAAACAACACTTATAGTATTTTGTATCGTTACTTTACCTCGTCCCTTCTATTGGGGTGGTACACAGTACTTTCATCAAGATTCATTCTCAATGACTTCTAAGCAAATCTCTAGAAATTCGATGCGAAGCGAGGATCTTGATAGAGATGATCGATACAGGCATACCATGTTTACACAACTCCTTTAAATACAAAAGAGTCAACTTCTTCATCAAGAATCTATCATTAACAGGAATGATATTAGCAGATTTGGCCAGTCTATCGACGATGACCCAAATCGAATCAAATTCAGATGATGACCTTTGCAATAGTTAGACGTTTACTAATGTATGAGGCAATGTCTGCCTTCATAATTTGCCATCAGTACAACTTCTTCAGATAAAGATTCATTAAATCAGAAATGGCATAAATAGAATACTTAATCTTATGAGATTCCAACATGACTAAATCTCGAAATCCTCCATATTCAGGCAACCATAAGCGATCTTTTATACATTTAACGCCATTGGCTTCTTAATTCTAATGGTTCACATTAGCCGCGAACCCCTTTTATTATCTAGATTATCCTTTTTATAAGCATCGGCTATATTTTAAATTCCTCGGCAATTTATTTTACACAGTCATTATTAAGGAACATGTCCTAATTGGTTCTTTATCTTTTCTACATAATGTGTCAGTATTTACATTCACCTTTCCTGATGATATAATTATCATGACCACAATTCATTCAGATATTCTTTCTTCATATTTTCTAATTTTTAGTTTCGTCTCTTTTGCTCAATCCGACGTTTTAAAGAGTCGATAATTATTACAAGTAAATTAATGATAATTATTAAATTTTTATGAAACGTAAACGTAAAAGTTTTAAATTTGTTAGTTCGACCAATTATATAAAAATGTTCAAAATAAATTTGAATTTAATTAACTCGATTTTTGTTGATTTATCGAAAATAATTATTAAGATTCGTAAATGTTCGAAGAATCTTGGTTTATACTTTGGTCAAAATTTTCTTAATTGGAAAGCAAACATTGTCGTTTTAAGTCTTAGTTTAAAGGGTTTCCTCAATCCCTCTTAGGTTGTCTTGAGGTATACACAAACATTTACCCCTAAACAGGAGTTTAGTTAAATGTTCTGGGTGTAAGGGAATAATCCCTCAAAAGTTCTTTTGATAAAACATTTGTCAAAACATTTTTGCACTTTCTTTTTGGTGAAACCCAAAGTCTTAAATGGCTCTAATCTTTGAAAAGTCAATATAGATCCCATTATCTTATTAATCACATGGTAAAATCATGTAAATGATTAAGTCTTAAATCACATGTTAAAATTCAAGGTACAGGTTTTTATTGTTCGGCCAATTAAGGGCAATCTATAAATAATTATTAACTCATTCTTATTCTTATAAACAAAGAAATAGTCCTTAATGATCACGAGCATGAATTTATCAAATTACAGCCTACACACGTGATTCACCAAATTTATAAATGCTACAGGTGTATTAGTCAATCCAAACGACATCACGTGAAACTCATAATGTTCATTACAAGTTTTGGATATAGTGATTGGAACAGATAATCTTTTTCGCCGACGCGAAGTTGATGATAACCATGCCGTGGATAAAATCTTTAGAACATACCCTAGAACCTTGTAAATGATCGAACAAATCTATCATCTTGGGTAGTGGATATAGATTTTTAATCGTCAATTTACCTAGTTCACGGTAATTCAACAAATATAAGGAATAATAACACCTTATCTCTTCATGATGACGAGCTTAGTAGAATAAAATCTTTCTCCGACAACTCTCTCAGTTGTACGGTAATTCCTTTAATTCAGATGGTGCTGACGTACAGTGCACAAGCCACAGGTGCAGCACCGGGAATATAATCAATACCAATTTCAACTTGCCTTAATGGCGAAAGTCTAGGTAATTCACCAACAAATACTTCCTAAAGTTTCAGATAAAAGAACATCTTTTAATAAATTCATATTAGGTTCTTTCTAGATTATAATATTTATAACTAATTCACAACCATTCATGGTATAATTTCAAGTCTAAATACAGGATATGGTCATCCATCAAGAATTATTTAGATCACTTTTGATAATCAACATCTTATCATTTAGGAGATTTCTACTCGAGTTCCCATCGATTAAGACAATTTCGTCATGTCATAATCAATCAATCCATTCTACTGGCTCTATCAACTTTCCAGTTTAATTGCCGTCGATAAGATGTGAACTTCTCAAAAGACTAATAATAACTCTTAATCCTTCACAATTCAAGGATATCTGGAGACATAACTAACCTTAAAAGAGTAAGGTCAACGCATAATCTACACGAGAGAATTTCAATTCAGATACAGACGAAAACATTTAATGAATATGAATATATCCCATGTTTTCATAATTTGAGTACGCATTTGAAAGCTCCTCGGATCATTACCCAAGTCATTCAAATGAAATCAAATCAAAAGAAATGATAGGAACGTCGATACATCCAGTCGGGTATCAACACTCGGCAATCAGATACTTTTCCTAAGAATCTCACTACGGGAGAATTGGACAAGAAAGAATTGTCAATTGTCAAATAAGACAATTTCCACAGATGAGTAAATTCGACTCAGAAGAATAGATGCTACAGGCACATATGTAGGTGTCCCTAACACTATGTCCCTATTTTTCACTTCTTGCAGATCTTCATAATATTTAGTCTTTCACAATCTTCAAAGAAAATGTAATGTTTATTAACAATTTTATGGTGACTACTAATCAGCCTTGCATGGTCTATTCCAAATTGTATGTAGGCGCGCAACTATATACAATTTCAAGATTAAGGATGCAATACTCAGTTCGTCAAAATTTTATCATCATGTTTATAATAGAAACATTTTCATGCTTAATTCTTAAATAAGAATCAAAAATAAAGTTTACAAAGATTTTCTTTGTTATGAAAACAATTAAGTTTTCCAAGGTGTTTTATAAACAACTTCATTTCGATAACGATTACTTATAAATCTCACTTTGAATAATCCTTACAGTGATGAAAATTCAATTTTTCTCAAGGGATACTGTTTTATCTTATAAAAACAATGAGTGATCTGCAAAAGAGTGATGAAAAGTTGTTCACCAAGAACTAACTACAATACAATAGGAAATGAGCTTAGCCAATTAATCATGAGGTTCATGACTTCGATGGCACTCAGGAATACAAAGAGAATAATCCACAACGTAACTCAATTCGAGATGAGTACTTGTTCAATGGTTGCATCACTAATGCGATCATTAGGATGAAGCAATAAAAGATAGATAACATCGATACATGTAGGATTTAGCAATCAATGGTATTCTTTTCATTAATCACAAACAAGTCAAAATTGTACTGTAACACATTATGTGTCACTATGTCATACAATTCTAAGAACTCATCCTACCAACTGATGTCTCAGTTAAGTTAGGGATTATTTTTAAAAGATGCCACAATGAATACTAATCTACAAGAGTCATTAGGTGTTCCACCTATCCTGGAAGATCCATCGGTCCCAATTCAGAAGAAGATTTCTTCAATTTATTTCCTGGACACTGGGCATCCTCATTATTGGACCACGGCCTAGGAACAACCCTTAACATGAATCAACAATCAATTAAAACCTTATAATTCAATCACAATACTTAACGACTTCCTCTTAACAATTTCATATTCCATACGAGTTAAATTGTTACTTTATTCAAGTTTCAACCAACTTATACTCAATGCGATATCCTACCTCATTTTCCAATACTTTCAACCTTATTCTTAGGCCTTAATAGGCGATAAAAGCTCGATATGAACAACACTTAATTTCCAATCCTATAGCTTTTACAACAATAGTTATCAAATGAGTCACTAGTATGAAATGAATCACACGTTCAATTAGACTTCTCGGAAAGGTACTAGTGGCTTTTGAGTAATGGTTCCAATGACAGCCTCAAGTGCAACATTCACCCTTTCGAATTCCATTTAAGAATTGGATGACAACGAATCAGATGACATCTTTCTAGGTGGTAACGTTTTGTCAAACTCCAGTTTATAAGGAAAGATCGTCATGACATCGATATCATTTTTAATCTCACCAATTCTTTCTCAATATCACAATCAACTAATATCTATATTTCTACGAATATCAACCATTTTGTTGGGATCATGAATATCCACAACTTGGTTTAGATCTAGGATAGCTAGAATTCCTACGGGAATAGCTTCGATTAATTTACTAGGGGATTTAGGGTTCCTTGTGACAATCTATGTCGTATAAATACCTCGTATAAATATTAAAATAATCATCAAACAATCATGTAATCCAATTACATCATATATATATATATATATATATATATATATATATATATATATATATATATATATATATATATATATATATATATATATATATATATATATATATATATATATATATATATATATATATATATATATATAATCCAAGTTTGTTAACATCATAAGATTCAAGCTAACAAGAGGTGATCCGGAGGTCGGGGAGGATAAAAGAAATGTTTAGACATTTTTAGAGAGAGAGAGTAAAGCTTGAATGTAGTGTGTTTATTTAGAGAGAGAAAGGGAAATACTCAAATAAGAAGAATCCTCACCCCTCCATGGAAGTATGGAGGGGTATATATAGCCTTGACACACACGAACTATTCTAACTTAACAAAACTAGTCCATGCGTGTGTGGCTATATCAAACTAATGTAATTCCGTAAATGGCGCTCACATTTTAGGGCTAACAAAGTTATATATATATTAAAATAACACTTCTCAGTCTGGCCTTGTCGGTAACATGGGAATTCTTCGGCACCGTTATAGTCAAAAGATTTTTAGACATTTTGTGAAAAATATTTATAGTTAAAAGATTTTGAAATGTTTTATTCAAAACCTTTGTTTTAAAAATCTTTCGTTCTCTATAACGAGAGCTCTGATACCAAACTGTAACACTCCCAAATTTATACGATTCAATACAGCGGAAGACTCGTTGGTGTTACGGGATAGCACATTAATCACATTATAGACAACGCATAAAAATCGCGTCATTTAATAATAAAAGCATTTCCATTCATAAATAACAATTTTACATAGGTCCCAAGTCATATTATTTTATACAATTTCTAAAAAACATTTGAATGGAAATTTGTAAATTAAGTGCGGGCCATGAATTCTTGTTGTCTTCCCGAGAATTATCTTCAAGTACCTGAGATAAAACATGTTAAAAGAAAAGGTCAGCGAAAACGCCGAGTGAATTCATATAGATTAATGAAATCCATCAATATAACATCGGTATAAAATTATTACCGAAAATCATTTTGTACAAATCTTTGTAATAGGCCATAAAATAGCCAAAGTCATTCTATAAAAATCTTTATCAAAAATCATAATATAGGCGTTTGCCTTCAAAATCATTATACGAACCATTGTCGTTAAAAACATCATACAATACGTTTTATAACGTTGTATAGAGTTAAATAAAAACCGTTATATGAATATTGTTATGAAAAACCAAAACACGAACATAATATCAATAGTAAGACCCCGTATTGCTACTCAGGCAATATATAGTAATTTAGTGCGTATAGCAGTATTTCGTTATTTAGATTATTATAAGCCGCATGACATTGTTACCTTACTACAACAAACAACGGGTAGCTAGCCCGAAACTCAATTTGCCCATCTAAATTAGTGTGTCGTCACAATAATCACGCTTGTGTAAATCTTCTCATACATAGATTCGCTTACCAATCAATGTGGCACGACGGGGATCAACCGTCAAGGCGCGAACTGGGGTGATCGTCCCCAAATAGTACTATTATATGCATAAGCGTCTACCAAATCCAGGTAGTTCACAATTCATGCTAATGGGACTTTTAATGACATAACCTAACTTTAATAATCCATTTCATTCCATCTATCGGGTCATATAATCATACATTGGGTCATACCATCATTCGGGTCCAAATTAATAAACAAACAATCGGGACAAATGATGTCCTATTTTATCAAAACTAACATGTTATCTCCCTCGCGGGTTTATAAAACATTTCATAAAAACATTTAAAAGAGTGCGAGGCTATGAACTCACGTTGATGTGGGAAGGCGGTTATCGGCGATTTGGATGTACGGTACGTGCTTCAATCACGGAAACCTAGACAAATAATATTCGTCTTAGACTCTTGTCCAATGACTTTATAAAAATAACAAATATAAATATGATTATTTTGTACATATGATGATGATCAAGTGGGTTTATATATTCTTATTTACTCATTTTAGTGTTTATGTATTGGTAACTTTTTACTAGTTTACTAGTTTTACTTATTTACATGTTTTAGGTCCAATAAGCCTATTATAAATTCATTAACTTGTATTAATCCATTTTATACTTGTATTATCAGTATTTATGCTTTACATGTTGGGCCCAAATGGGTTAAGCCCAATAAGTAATTTTTATAAGTGTTTAACTTATTTAGTTAAATTATTAGTCCAATATGCTAACTTAGCTCGTTAATGTCCGTGTGTCTTATAGTTCGGGTTTTATCGGTTTTTACTTGTATTAGGTACTTATATATCAGTATATGGCTTTTAAAAACTTTACATTAGACGGGTTTGATCGTCTAAGTTTTAATTGGCGAAAAACGTTAATTTTACGGTAATAGCCGAAAAGACGTAAAAATCATGTTTATAATTTTTATAACTTATAAATCTTACCAAACTACCATTTTTATAAAATGTCCATTTGTTTAACCTTATACATATTTATATAGATGAAATTTATAAGTTAGTGGGTTTTAATTGACATTTTATACTATATTAGTTTGAGTGCTTATATAATACTATTAAACATTAATTCTTCAAAATCTGATTTTTAGTTTCATCTTCACCATTTTTATCATATCTTGAGTTCTATAAGAATATAGAAGCTAATTTTTGGATGACATAAACTTCATATTATGTGCTACAAATAAGTTAGTTATAGCTACTTCTCATTCCATGTCTAACTATCCTTAACAGTCCCTACAAAACAGACTATTCAGATTGGTACACTCATCTTGTTTTGATCATATCTCACTCATTTTGATGATTCCATTGCATGGCCAAACATGTGTAAGACATCTAACACTTACCTTAAATGGATTCCACCATGCAATTTTATCAGTTTATAACTTGGTTACTTACTGTTTTCATACAGTCAACAATTTAAGCAAGATTTTAGCCTTGTTTCTTATGGTTATTCATCTTTTTAATCATATTTATCAACACTTGATCCCCACACAACATTTTTATCATCATATATTCATCATATACATATACAATAAGAAATAAAATACATTGATCTTTACAAAAATAACAAGAGAATTGGAAAGGATGATCTTCTTTACCAACCAAGATTATATCTTGTTTTTGGATGACAATAACTTGATGAATCACCAAATATATCTCCAAGATCATCAACCACCAAGATTGTTTGTTAAGAAATTAGCCCTAGGTCACAAGCAAATCACCTCCTTTGTTGTTAATATGGCCACCAATCAATCAAGGCTTCAAGGTTTCTCCATAATATGGCTAGATAACATGAGATTTGTGGCTAGAAATGATCAAATGATGGTGTTGGATGGTGGAGTGGGACGGCAAGGATGAGAGGGAGAGAGTATGTGTGAGTTGTTTTGCATGTGAAAATGGAGTAAATGGTATGTGTTAGTGGTTTTTGCTAGTTTGGTGGGATGAGTTAGCTTTCATGTGAAGCTAAGCTTACATGTGTAAGCTAGCTAAGTGTAAGGATGCCACATCAAGGATGTGGTGTCCTCTTTGGCCGTCCAATGTGTTAGTGGGGTGGGATAAACTTGTTTTGTCCCATCCCGCTAATTTACGGGTATTCCTCGATTCTAGTTTCCTCGATTTGCGTGTACTCGGGTCGTTTTACGAAAAACGTTTTTATAAATTATGAATCAACGGCACAAAACGAATCTAATAAAAGTTGTCTCGTCAAAAACGGAGTTCAAAAACGTAAATACGTAATCCTAAGGTTTCCGGTTTAGTCGTAAAGGACGTTAAATTATTCACGTAAGTCCTAATCTCTTCTCGTAAATTTGTGAGTTTATGAACTAACTCAAATTTAAAATCCCAAAATAATATTCACGGATAAATTTATTTTCTGAAATGTCGGACTGTCACCAAACGGTGTAGGTAAACGTAAGCACGTAACGTTGAATCCTCCAGTTTAGACGTAGTCGATGCTACTTCAAGACGTAAATATAAATTTTCTTCCCAAAAATAAGTGAGTTCATAATATAACATTAAAATAATGTTTTTAAATAATATTTAAGAATAAAATATAAACCATAAATTGACGGATTGTCACATAGGACACGATGTTTTCAAACACTGCCTTCGCACACGTTATGGTCTCTCTAAAACTTTGAATTATACTTCTGAGCTTCCAAATGCTCCAGCTATGGTATGAAATTGATGAAAAACTTTTCCATGAATTCTCAGACAAAATAGTCAGTATATTCATTGATTACATTATGATCGGCCAAATTTTAGAGAAGAACACGAGAATCATCTTCTCGCAGTTGTACAGAATCTTCGATAGGAGAAGATTTTATATACATCTTTCCAGATATGAATTCCATACGAACAAAGTGGCGTTTCTGAGCCATCCTATTTCATCAGAAAGAAATTGTAGAAACTAGAAGGGGGGTTCAATAGTTTCTCATCGGTTTATCTCCTAATTAAAATTCCTTTCAATTAGGTGAGTGCACAAAACTATCTTTTACTTGAAAGCTAGTTCTATAATGATTAGGTTCAATTCTAATGCATTAACAATGTATAGTAAGTGTAGTGAAATGAATATAAGTAAAGAGTAAGGAAAGAAACAACCTAGTAGGAAGACACCAAGATTTATTGTGGTTCAGCAACGAGGCTCTATCCTCGTTCCTACTCCACTCCTCGAGTACACCTTACTCGAGATTTCCACTATATCCACAAGCTCCCTTCTTGGCGGAGAAAACCTTACAATGTTGCTAACATTATTTTCCGAAACTAAGCTAAATGTCGAGACCTAATCTTAGCTAGGACCAATCTACACAACGTCGCCCACTTCACTCTTTTATGACACAAGGCTAGATGTCGAGTTCTAATCCAAAGGTAGAACCAATCTTCACAACGTTGCCTACTTCACCATTTTCCGACACAAGGCTAGATGTCGAGTTCTAATCCAAAGCTAGAACCAATCTTCATGACTCTTCACTTTGAAGCTAAGTGAGAACTTCACACAACACAACTACATATCACTTTATAGTTTAGTGAGAACTCACAAGACACAACCACATCACTTTATAGTTTAGTGAGAACTAGCACAACTAATTACAACTTAACTAATCATATCCAAGTACACACATGTAGCTTGGATCTACACAACATAAATCCAAGCACACACATGTGCAATGGATGTACACAACTCTAATCCAAGTATTCACAAATAGCTTGAATGAACACAACTAGTACAAGTATTCCAAAATACATTGGATCTACACAAGACACAAAAAACAAATGATGAACATGATTAGATCTTTAGGAGAAGGTGATTTTCATCAATGCTACATCTTTAATCACATCACAAGTGTGTGAGTGATCTTCTCTTTAGACAAGGTAAAGAAGGAGATCAACAAGATAATCATGAGTAAACATACTTAACACATTAAGTGATCATTCACAAATGACTAAGATTAGAAAGGAGAAAGAAGGCTGAAGAAGATGTCCAAAAAGGGTTAATGAGAATGTAGATTTGATCCACTATTTATAGGACAAAACATCCAACGGCTATATCGGGCCGCGGTTCCTTATTGGAGCCCGCGGTTCCTTATCGATAAGGAACCGCCGTAGGTGCTAAGGTACCGCTGGCGTAGACTCCGCTCCTTTTTTTCTTTTAGTGAATTTGAAATATCTGAGGCTGTTTAAACCTTCAAAGGATGTTCTTATGGCATTTGGAATATGCCATATTCAAATTTGCTTTTTCATTTTAGTTAAACATTTTCTTAAAAATAAAGTTTATTAAAAATCTTTTGTAATGTTTGACAAAAGTGAGTTTTAAGGCTAATCACTTTTATGATCACTAAGCATGATTAAGATATGTTAGTGTAATGATTATTACCTTGATGATAGTGTTTGTTAGATAATTTGTTTTATGATTGTGTTTGACACTAAATGTCTTTGTAATTTGTCGTGATCAAAACTAAGAAAGATTAATTAATAGTAACAATGTTTTTAGGCATTGCTTTGCATTAAAAATATCCCCCTTTTTTGATTACGACAAACTATAAACTCATTTACGTAAAATACAAGTTTATTTGAATTATTAACGAGTTTATCACTGTCATTTCTCCCCCTTTGTCGAAGCAAAAAGGTTAGCACAAGTCTTTGAAGAAGAAAAGAACCGGACTATTGCTAGTAGCTCCCCTTTGGTGCTTACTCCCCCTTTCTTGGGGCACCAAGTCAATGAGCTAAGGTGACATGCTACATAAAGGTTAGAAGAAAGAAAAGAAACACCAATGTATATATATGCACTACTTACTAACTAACTTGAGAGGGAGAAGGAGAAGAAATCTAAAATTAGAAGCAAGCATTTGCTAAGTATGTCCAAAGAGTGTGTATTGACAACATCATAGTTCAATTTATGGAATAAAGGAAGAAAAGAAACATCCAAACCAATAAAAGATGATTTAAAATGTCAATGGGTTAAAATTTAGAATTTATGGAATCACCCATAATTAATTTTAAGTATTAACCATGATCAACTCTTTAACAAATGTGTGAAACAGAATTAGAGGGAAAAATTGGACACATAACATTCATATTACAAAAATATGAAATAACATACAAGATAAATATTCATACACACAATATGAATATTTAAAGCAAAAAATATGGAAAATAGACCACAAAGAATAAACTACTCTAATAGTGATAATCTTCCAAGATTGCATAAAATTTATTGACTCAAACAACTAAAGTACAAAATGTGCCTTAGTTGGAAAAGAAAGACGATGAAGCATCATTCGAAGTTTTGTTCACGGGAACGAAAACTTTGAGAGGAGGTCGAGTGAGGAGGAATTCAAGAAAATTTAGCTTGTCATAGATATGAGTAAGTTCAATTTGTTGAAAACGACAACAAGCACACGAGGAACCATGATGCAAAACAAAGTCCTTAGATCGGGGATGTCCATCGAGATTAGAGGTTGGTGGGGAGGGAGATAATGGATAAGAGATCTTTTCACAATGCCTAGTGAGGTTAGGGAAAGAAGATATGTCATTGAGTTGAGGAGAGTTGAAAGGTTTAGGTGGTGGTGGAAGAATTTCCTTTTTTCTGGTAATTGGATTTATAGAGTAAGTCTCATTCCAATATTGAATCGGAGAGAAAGAGGTATTCTTGGAAGATTTTGGAGAAAAATAATCCTGAGGATTCTTGTTCATTTTGATCCAAATTGGTTTAACCGAAATTTTCGGTTTCTTTGAAAGCTTAGAAGAAGAAGCTTTAGGTTGAGAAGTTTGTGACAAAGAAATGTCAAGGTTAGGAAGGAAGAATTAGGCATTATGAGGGATGAAGGAAAGAACTCCAAAAAGAGAATAATTTAAAGAAAATAGACAAGGCAAAGATTTTAATTGAAAAACAAAGGTTTTTGAGAATGTTTAGCCAAATTGGGTAAACATAGAATCTTAACCAAAACAGTGGTCAAAGAAGAAAGACCAAAAATAAGCCAATAATGGCTTTACTAGGCGCGGTTCTTTAAAGTAGCCCGCGGTTCCATATCGATACTGAACCGCTTGGAGACTAGAGAACCGCGTCCAGTGGACTGCAAAATTTGATTTTCAAAAGTTTTGGAGAAAGATAAGACTTTTTCAAAATTTTGCAAATCTTGTATTTTTACCTTGTTTAGAACTAGAGTATGCTAGGGTTGCATAAAAGCAACACATTCACAAAGAATGTCTTGACAAAGGGTGACAAAGTATTTAAATAACATTTTGGTCCAATTTTAAGTCAAGTTTTTAGAGGTTGTAATAGATTTAGGTTCAATTTTAAATAAATTAAAGTTGTGTAATGTGATCACATAGATTAAAGCACATAAAAACAAAATCCATAAATCATCCACATGAGAAAATCATGAGGGAAAGGAAAGGAAATATAAGAATTAAAAAGACAATTAACAACTACAAAGATAGCTAACAACTAGGTCTTGAGTTCATAGTTCTCTTTGGCTTGATCTTCTTTTTAAAAAAAGCATGTTAATTTGAAAACCATCATTCATCTACTAGGAGGAGGCATGGAGAACAAGACAAGCAAGAAATCATGCAACCTTCTATGAAGTTCAAGCATCTCCATCCTTAGGTTTTGAATGATGTAGTTATTATATAGACAACATGGGCAATTTGCACCATGAGCTTCTAAGAACCCAAAGAAGTAAGGATCACCCATGAAGTGAGGGATAGGAATGCCCAAAATAGGAGCATTAGTGTTAGAGGGTGGAGGAGGTGGTGGAGGCATTGTGTCCAAGGGTGAGATGAGAGAGTTTGGTGGAGTGAAAGGAGAGGTGACCAAAGGCTCAAGTACAAAGGGGATACTTTGTAGAGGTTGAGGTTGAGAAATCCCATCCAAAGGAGGACTAGGGGTGAAAGGTGAAGAAAGCTCATTCATTCTTGATTGGAATGAAAAGGAGGTAGAACCATGAGAATGGTTAGTACCATGGGTTGATTTTGTCTTGCATGCAGCAAGGGGTGGTGAAGGTGAAGAAGAAATGAGAATGGGAGAGATCTCATTTTTGGGAGTGTGAAAAGATGAAGAACCAATGTTAGGTATCTTGATCTTAATTTTGAGGCTTCTTTTAGAGGAACAGGTTTTGGAAGAAGTGGATGTTCTAGTGGACACCATGGTTGTGTGTTAAGGTTTAGAGGAGTGTTGAAGGGATGAAGAACACAATCAACATGAGAGGGTTTAGGAAGAGAAGGGAATGATCCAAACTAGTAATGGTTTAAAATCATTTTAGGTGAATAATGAAATTAGGTACCCTTGTTTAGGAAAGTGCACGTTTTTCAAAAAATTTATCAAAGTTTTACACAGATTAAGGAAAATAGTGTAAAGCAAAGATTTTGTCAAAACAGGAACAGGCGGTTCCTTACGTAGGTCCGCGGTTCCTTATCTCAAAAGAACCGCGGGTTCGATATAGAACCGCGACCAGTGGTGACAGAAAAGTGCACTTCCTTAAACTTTGGTCAGCCCAGATTTCACACAGTTAAATATCAAGCCAAAGTTAACTATAAGTCAAAATCTAGGAAGCTAACAAACACATAATGGGCACAAAGCTATGTAAATCGAACGAACGATTACACAGTTAATTAAGGATTAAAATAGTTAGCAATCCAAACAAGTAGTAATAGTTAATACACACACATAAAAGAAAAGAAAGCAAATGTTCAACACATAACATGTTTAACAACATGTTCTCCTTGAATTAAATCAAAGCGTTTATCTTCTTTTCTTGCCAAATCCCTTGATCAAATTCCCCAAGTATTTGAATCCCTTTCTTGACTCCACTCGATGATCAAAAAACTCACCTCGAGTCCTAAGATTTTCACGTTAGAGACACTCCATGTTGAGGTCTTCCGGTACTTCACTAGTGGAATGGTGAAGAGGAGGAGGAGCTAAGTCTTCAAGTCCATCCATGAATGAGTTTATGGATTGACGGGAGTTACTTGAAGAGCCGACATGAGCACTAGTACCTATGTCACCACCATCACTTGGTGACATATCAAAGTCCTCATCATCGGACTCTTGTTGATTATGTTTTCTCGAACCTTTATCACTTCTAGGCTTTCTTTCATATACCTCTTGAATAGGTAACATCGCCCGTTGAACCGGTTGAAAGCGAGAGAAGTAAAGGAAGGGAAAATCATGAACAACCCTCTTAAATAGGCGAGTAAGAAGCATAGCATAGGATAGATTTGTTTTGGGTTTGGAAAGAGCATAATTAATTCGTCGAGCGATATAGTATGCCAAATTGTACTTGGTTTCGGCAAAGATGCAAAATAGCATATGCACCATACAAGTTGGAATGTGATCCCGGTTCCTACCAAGACAAAATACATTCTCCCTAAGGATTTCGGCCCAACGAACCATATTTGAGAGAACCTCATAACTATTTACAAGTCGTTTATTAGAATAAAGGATTCTCAAAACGTTTCCATCACGCTCTTTGGAAATGATTTCAAGGATAAAATCGAGATCAACTTCATAGTTGTTATTTGGAGGTTTATCGTTGGATTCATCGAGAGCATCAAGTCTTCATTTGTCCGTGAAATGACAAGTACCCTCAAATGGCACACCAAGAATTTGACTAAAGGTTTCGAGAGAGTATTGAATGACTTGATCATTCAATAAGAATCTAATGAATATTCTACCATTGCATTCAAAGATAGATTAGGTGCTAAAGAACTCCAAAAGAAATATGGGATATATCACTTCATCTGTGTAAAGAAAACAATCAAACCCCGTAGGCTCAAACATAGATTTGATATAGTCATAACCAGTAATTTCTTCATCAACAGTTCTACCTTCATGGAAACAAAGTTTTGAAATACATGAATAGGAGTTTTGAAGTTTGATAGAAGCAACAATTTGAGAAAGGTTTGGCATATATCGTCTAGTGTTTTGATGATCTCTTTGATATTCTGAAGGCATGATTAGTACCTAAATACAACAAACAAAGATATTTCTCCAATCACTCATATGAAAAATAAAAATCAAAATTTCAAAAGATGAGAATGTGTTTCATCAATAACTTGACAAACAAAGGATTATTCCTTGTCATTCTCATGTTCACAATGTACCCATTTCACCATTGATCAAAACATATGAACTATGTAAGATCAACAATGAACTAGAACATTGGTTTTTCAAAACAAGTTTTTTAGGTAAGCATTTAACAATGCCATAGCCAACTTGTTCATGGGTTCATATCAATTCCATCAATCAACCAAAATATTTAGTCAAAATTCGGATTTGTTCTACAAATGGGTTTTAGTGAAATCTCTATGAATATGAACCTAGGAAATCATAGTAACAATACTATGTCAACTCTTATTCCTATTATGGTTCTAATTCAATGTCAATTTTAAAAATCCCCAATCATGAATGTATGAACCCTAGAACAAATTAGATGAAACTGAAAGAAATAACTTCCAATTAATTAATCTTGGATGATGGATGAGTGAAACCCACGAACTTGAATCAATTAATTAGAGTGATTGAAGGTTTTTGAAGCTTCAACAATGGTGGAAAAACAAAAAAAAACATATGCTGTGTGTGAAGGAGAGAGAGGGTCTAGTTTGAAAAAGTTATTTTAATAAAACTGGCGCTCTGACAAAAGCTACTCCCCGCGGTTCCTTATCGATAAGGAACCGCGCTATTGAGCCGCCGAGATAAAGAACCGCCTACAGAGGCAGGTTTTTATCAAAGAAAAACAATGAATTTTTGAAAACCAAAATTTTTAAAATACTTAAAAATATATCTTAAACCTTTTAGGATATTATTGGACCACCACAACACTAGGTAATAATGCCTTGTTGAAGGATTACGAGTTGAATCGAGATAGGAGAATACCGAAATGAACAAACGACTACTCGTAGCAAAAAGGCAAAGAGAGAGGAGTCAAGAGAAGTGAATCAAGACCAAGAACATTGCTCAAAGGACAAATGACATTCTTCAAATTGATGATGTGAAGAGCTTGTGTCATATATAGAGATTTAAGACGTGCCTTTCCGGTGATAGTATATACGGCTTTGGTAATGAATTAACCCAATCAATTTTGATGCATAGAATAAGATCATATTTAAGAGTAGTTTTATTCTATTTCAAAATATGAGTAAAGTATAGATTCACTTTCTCTCCCACATGATCGGATAATTATTGCTAGAATTAACAATAACAATATCCTTGGAATATTTCAATTCCAAATGTGTAAAATCCACCTACAACTTAATGAAGTAGTTTGGTATCTCAAGGGATTCACTAATCATCCTATAGATGAGCTTAATTGCACAAGTTACACATGATATAAGGCCTACTAACCGTAAGGGTGCAAACCATGGAAATCCTGCTTGATACTTTAAGCTTCTACTAACTCACCCTACATCTCCATGGTGAGTCAAGTATCCAAGCAATGAAGGTTTGAGAGGGAAAAATAAGAGAATCACAAACCACAAATAAATGTCAAGGTAAGGATGCCAAGAGCAAGCATATAGTTAATTAATGATCAAAAGAATGATCAATAGGGCGTTTGGAAGAAAGAAAGTGTACCTTGGCCACAAATTGCATTCCGAGCTTTCAAGGAACCGATGTAAAGCCCTACTATGACTAATAGTGACTACTAAGTCTTCAAAGACTAGTATCACTTCTACCCATCTTGATATCATCATTCAATGATGATGGAAATAAAAGAAGATGAGTCTTTTACAAGTGTAAGTAACTCAATCCACAATCAATATAATAATTTATCTTCATGAGTACCTACACATAACAAGATGCAAACTAGTAGGTACATTTCAAGAGTAAATCTAAAATGCATTAATACTACTAATTTAAGTGATATGCAATATTAACATTTTAAAAGGCTTTTTTAGAAAAAAAAATAGTTTTAACCAAAGAAAAACTTTAGTACAACTTAACCTTCTAATTTGAGGAGACAATGGATCGATCCAAGTTGTAAAGTACAGTATACTTCAAAGATCTTGTGACACCATCGCTCAGATACCAATTGTAGAAACTAGAAGGTGGGGTTGAATAGTTTCTCACCGGTTTATCTCCTAATTAAAAATCCTTTCAATTAGGTGAGTGCACAAAACTATCTTTTACTTGAAAGCTAGTTGCATAATGATTAGGTTCAATTCTAATGCATTAACAATGTATAGTAAGTGTAGTGATAATGAATATAAGTAAAGAGTAAGGAAAGAAACAACCTAGTAGGAAGACACCAAGATTTATAGTGGTTCGGCAACGAGGCTCTATCCTCGTTCCTACTCCACTCCTCGAGTACATCTTACTCGAGATTTCCACTATATCCGAAAGCTCCCTTCTTGGCGGAGAAAATCTTACAACGTCGCTTACCTTATTTTCCGACACTAAGCTAAATGTCGAGACCTAATCTTAGCTAGGACCTATCTACACAACGTCTCCCACTTCACTCTTTTACGACACAAGGCTAGATGTCGAGTTCTAATCCAAAGGTAGAACCAATCTTCACAACGTTGCCTACTTCACCATTTTCCGACACAAGGCTAGATGTCGAGTTCTAATCCAAAGCTAGAACCAATCTTCACGACTCTTCACTTTGAAGCTAAGTGAGACCTTCACACAACACAACTACATATCACTTTATAGTTTAGTGAGAACTCACAAGACACAACCACATCACTTTGTAGTTTAGTGAAAACTAACACAACTAATTACAACTTAACTAATCATATCCAAGTACACACATGTAGCTTGGATCTACACAACATAAATCCAAGCACATAAATGTGCAATGGTTGTAAACAACTCTAATCCAAGTATTCACAAATATCTTGGATGAACACAACTAGTCCAAGTATTCACAAATACATTGGATCTACACAAGACACAAATAAACAAATGATGAACATGACTAGATCTTTAGGAGAACGTGATCTTCATCAATGCTACATCTTTAATCACATCACAAGTGTGTGAGTGATCTTCTCTTTGGACAAGGTAAAGAAGGAGACCAAGAGGATAATCATGAGTAAACATACTTAACACATTAAGTGATCATTTACAAATGACTAGGATTAGAAAGGAGAAAGCAGGCTGAAGAAGATGTCCAAAAAGGGTTAAAGAGAATGCAGATTTGATCCACTATTTATAGGACAAAACATCCAACAGCTATATCTGGCCGTGATTCTTTATTGGAGCCCGCGGTTCCTTATCGATAAGGAACCGCCGTAGGTGCTAAGGTACCGCCGACGTAGACTCCACTCCTTTTTGTCTTTTAGTAAATTTGAAATATCTGAGGCTGTTTAAACCTTCAAAGGATATTATTATGGCATTTGGAATATGCCATATTCAAATTTGCATTTTTGTTTTAATAAAACATTTTCTTAAAAATAAAGTTTATTAAAAATATTTTGTAATGTTTGAAAAAAAGTTAGTTTTAAGGCTAATCACTTTTATGATCACTAAGCATGATTAAGATATGTTAGTGTAATGATTATTACCTTGATGATAGTGTTTGTTAGATAATTCGTTTTATGATTGTGTTTGACAATAAATGTCTTTGTAATTTTTCGTGATCAAAACTAAGAAAGATTAATTAATACTAACAATGTTTTTAGGCATTGCTTTGCATTAACAGAAATTTCAGAAATACTGCGAAAGTGAAGGCCATCATCAGATTGGTCAAGACCGACGTCGGTGAAAAACATACAAAATTTCAAGAACTCAGAAAACTACTATGACAGAAATTACTGACAGTCCCTTACGATCAGCCTTCCATGACTAAGATTACGCATAAAGAAGGGAACCTACATCGAATTATGTATTCCACAAGACCCTACGCTAGTAGAGGTCTAGTTACCGGGACTCATACCTTTCCGTGAATATCCACTCAGGTTCCACCAGAACGTACCAAAATTCTAGGCAGGACTTTGATAGAAACAGTATAACACGTTAAGGCAGCTATGTTCATATCTAATGCCTGCCATGCTAGCAGGTTTAAGATAGAACGCCGTAATGCTATCGAGTTATTGTTACCAGTAGAAATTCTGGACCGAAAGGAGACAAGACTCCATGGAGATTGTTATCAGTTTACCATAGACTCAGAAAAAGGTATGATACTATATAAGTCATTGTCGACTATGTAATCAGCCTACGCGTTTTCTTTCATCCGAAAGGATTACGCAGTAGCGGACCTGCTGTAAATTGTACGATTTCAAGGTATTCCATCGACCATCAAATCAGACAAAATTCATGTTCACGATCACGTGCATGTTTACGTTCACTTTATGTTCACGTTTATTTTCACTTTCACGTTTACGTCTTATTCGCAGTATGATGTTGTTCTAGTTCATGTTTTGTGCTACCTCATGATTTAAGCTCACGTTAGCGTTCATAACATTGTTCACGTTCAAGTTTGTGTGCCATTTCATGATACACATTTCACAGTTTATTACCGAATACGGATATAGAAAGCTTGAGAAACTAGAATCAAGTTTAGCACAGCCATTTCATAACCAGGCAGACGTTTCACATCTCAGGCCGTATCGTTTGACATTCCTTCCTCAGTTAGCATACGTTCATGATATGTTCTGGTGGCACGTCCACAGTATGTGTCACATATCACATACATGACATATTTCATGCACAACGCTCCTTTTATGATCGTGACCACGTTCACTATTGCTCACGTAGCACGTTCACAATTGTTCATGTAGTTCGTCCCTATATATTCTCAACAGCTTGCTTAGAGATATAAATGTTATCTTCTCAGGATATTTGTATGTATGGTTTCATGTATACTTAATACAAGGTTTTTGCCAAGTATAAAAATTATGTTCGTTGTGTGTATGTCTAATCGAATTGATTACTGGTTATTTGTGCGACTCAGTCGTCTTTTGGTGGAAAACAATAATTTGTCGTTGTAGTGAATTAAAAGTGCAAGACGTTAAAGTAAATGACGGGTAATTAAAGCTAAAACTAATTAAAACGTAAATGGTGCAAAATTAAAACTTTAAAAAGTAAATTAATTAAATGACAAAAATTAAAGCTCGACGAACAGTAAATTTAACAATTTAAAGTAAATGAAAACTTGAAATTTAAAATAAAGATATACAATTAAAATAACACTTAAAGAAAAATGGAGGGAAAAATAAATGCTTGAAAATAAAACAAAGGATAAACAAAACCTGAGTCGGAATCCAAAATACTGTCACTATCCGGAATACCAAACAAGATGCTTATCCTGAATATCAAACCTTGCCTTATCCGGAATACCAAAATTCACCACTATCCGGAATGTTTAAAGTCTGCTTATCCGGAATCCGTTCTTGCTAAGCTTATCTGGAATAAAACTGTCACTCTTATCCGGAATCACGTTTACAAATCCTTATCCGGAATCTGCCTCCTTTTTCTTATCCGGAATCCTAGCTCCTTTTTTTTTATCCGGAATCTGGTATTTCGGATGTTTATCCGAAAATCGGCTTATGCCTCTTATACGGAATCAGTGATGAAGGCACTATCCGGAATATGTCTCAAAGTCCTTATCCTGAATTCACGATTTCGAAGCTTTATCCGGAATGAGGGTTTGAAACCCTTATCCGGAATGTTTTTGTTCTTGTGGCTATCCGGAATGTTTTCCGGATCCTTATCCGGAATTCCCTTTAGAACCCTTATCCGGAATTAGCTACTCAAGCTAATCCGGAATCACTGTCACTATCCGGAATGTTGCAAGTGGAAGCTTATACGGAATGTTAGGGTTTATAGGAACCCGGATATCATATAAATGCAAATAAGCTAAAAACCAAAATTAAGCTAAAAACAATTAAGCACTTAACTAAAACTTTTACCAAATCAAATTTAAGAAAAAAAACTAATAAGCCAAAATTTTAAAACTTTTAAAAACACAAAATAATAAAAATGTTTAAAATCAACTTTTTATAAAAACTAACTAATAAGCATTTAATTAAAAATAAGAAAAGCACACAATAAGCTATAAAATCAATAAGCTAATACAATCATAAACATAAAAACATAACAATTAATCAAATAAGCATGACAATAGCACATAAACATAAAGATTAAGCAAGAACAAGAAAGGTAGAATGAGAGATTAATTAAAACTTGATTAAAATTAAGATTCAACAATTAAAAGTAAAAGAAAGAATTAAAGGCTTACAAATTTAAGGTGCAAGACAAGGTAACTAAATGACAATTAAGTAAATGACATTAAGAAAAGTGCAAGTAATTAAATGTGGAAGAACTATGTGTCAAATAGCCAACACCTCCTAATGTGTCATTAGGAGGGTATTTATAGGTGATTAGGAAGGTTAGCATGTGTTGCTCCTTTCTTTCTTCTCTCGTCTTTTCGTCTTCTAAATTCTTCGAATTTTTCGACTTTGTCTCGGGATTATTTGAACTCATCTTATTATTTCTTCAATTATTAGACTTGAGTTCTTTGACTTCATTAAACTTCCGTTTTAGACTTTTTCTTCGATAAATATTTAGAATAGGCCTTGGACTTCCGTTCTTTTTGCACTCTTGATCTTTTGACTTCGTCTTTTGTCTTTTCCTTCGATAAAAGCCCGTGAAAGCCCATGTTTTCTTCCCTTTTCACATTTTGGTCCTAAATCACAACAAAAACACAAACCATGCATAATTCCGACATTTACGACATAAAATACACGTTTTGGCTTGGTTATTATTATAATTAAGTGGTAAAAGGATAAGTGTTTTCACACTTATTAATACTACATGCTATAGCTTGTTCATTCTATTAGATTCAGAAAATCCATCTTAAGTATGGAACCAGAAACTATTCAGCATCATCAGGACAGGGTCATCAGGACCAAGATTGTTATTATGCTTAGACCTTCTAAGGAATCGTTTCGAGCGGGAAGCCACTCGAAACGGAGGATTCTGTAGAAACTAGAAGGAGGGGTTGAATAGTTTCTCATCGGTTTATCTCCTAATTAAAATTCCTTTCAATTAGGTGAGTGCACAAAACTATCTTTTACTTGAAAACTAGTTGCATAATGATTAGGTTCAATTCTAATGCATTAACAATGTATAGTAAGTGTAGTGGTAATGAATATAAGTAAAGAGTAAGGAAAGAAACAACCTAGTAGGAAGACACCAAGATTTATAGTGGTTCGACAACGAGGCTCTATCCTCGTTCCTACTCCACTCCTAGAGTACACCTTTCTCGAGATTTCCACTATATCCAAAAGCTCCCTTCTTGACGGAGAAAACCTTACAACGTCGCTTACATTATTTTCCGACACGAAGCTAAATGTCGAGACCTAATCTTAGCTAGTACCAATCTACACAACGTCGCCCACTTCACTCTTTTACGACACAAGGCTAGATGTCGAGTTCTAATCCAAAGGTAGAACCAATCTTCACAATGTTTCCTACTTCACCATTTTCCGACACAAGGCTAGATGTCGAGTTCTAATCCAAAGCTAGAACCAATCTTCACGACTCTTCACTTTGAAGCTAAGTGAGAACTTCACACAACAAAACTACATATCACTTTATAGTTTAGTGAGAACTCACAAGACACAACCACATCACATTATAGTTTAGTGATAACTCACAAGACACAACCACATCACTTTATAGTTTAGTGATAACTAACACAACTAATTACAACTCAACTAAACATATCCAAGTACACACATGTAGCTTGAATCTACACAACATAACTCCAAGCACACACATGTGCAATGGATGTACACAACTCTAATCCAAGTATTCACATATAGCTTGGATGAACACAACTAGTCCAAGTATTCACAAATACATTGGATCTACACAAGACACAAATAAACAAATGATGAACATGACTAGATCTTTAGGAGAAGGTGATCTTCATTAATGCTACATCTTTAATCACATCACAAGTGTGTGAGTAATCTTCTCTTTGGATGAGGTAAAGAAGGAGATCAATAGGATAATCATGAGTAAACATACTTAACACATTAAGTGATCATTTACAAATGACTAGGATTAAATAGGAGAAAGAAGGCTGAAGAAGATGTCCAAAAAGAGTTAATAAGAATGCAGATTTGATCCACTATTTATAAGACAAAACATCCAACGGCTATATCTGCCCGCGGTTCCGTATTGGAGCCAGCGGTTCCATATCGATAAGGAACCGCCGTAGGTGCTAAGGTACCGCCAGCGTAGACTCCGCTTCTTTTTGTCTTTTAGTGAATTTAAAATATCTGAGGCTGTTTAAACCTTCAAAGGATATTCTTATGGCATATTGAATATGCCATATTCAAATTTACATTTTCATTTTAATAAAACATTTTCTTAAAAATAAAGTTTATTAAAAATCTTTTGTTATGTTTGAAAAAAGTGAGTTTTAAGGCTAATCACTTTTATGATCACTAAGCATGATTAAGATATGTTAGTGTAATGATTATTACCTTGATGATAGTGTTTGTTAGATAATTCGTTTTATGATTGTGTTTGACAATAAATGTCTTTGGAATTTGTCGTGATCAAAACTAAGAAAGATTAATTAATACTAACAATGTTTTTGCGCATTACTTTGCATTAACAATCTCCCCCTTTTTTATTACGACAAACTACAAACTCATTTACGTAAAATACAAGTTTATTCGAATTATTAACAAGTTTATCACTATCATTTCTCCCCCTTTGTCGAAGCAAAAAGGTTAGCACAAGTCTTCGAAGAAGAAAAGAACCGGACTTTTTCTAGTAGCTCCTCCTTGGTGCTTACTCCCCCTTGCTTGGGGCACCAAGTCAATGAGCTATGGTGACATGCTACACAAAGGTTAGAAGAAAGAAAAGAAACACCAATATGTATATGTGCACTAACTACTAACTAACTTGAGAGGTAGAAGGAAAAGAAATCTTAAATTAAAAGCAAGAATTGGCTAAGTATGTCCAAAGAGTGTGTATTGACAACATCATTGTTCAATTGGTGGAATAAAGGAAGAAAAGAAACATCCAAACAATTCAAAGATGATTTAAAATGGAAATTGGTTAAAATTTAGAATTTATCGAATCACCCATAATTAATTTTAAGTTTTAACCACGATTAACTCTTTAACAAATGTGTGAAATAGAATTAAAGGGAAAGATTACACATACAACATTCATATTACATAAATATGAAATAACAAACAAGAGAAATATTCATACACACAATATGAATATTTAAAACAAAAAATATGAAAAATAGATCACAAAGCATAAACTACTCTAATAGTGATAATCTTCCAAGATTGCTTAAATTTTATTGACTCAAACAACTAAAGTACAAAATGTGCCTTAGTTGGAAAAGAAAGACGACGAAGCATCATTCGAAGTTTTGTTCACGGGAACGAAAAATTTGAGAGGAGGAAGAGCGAGGAGGAATTCAAGAAAATTTAGCTTGTCATAGATATGAGCAAGTTCAATTTGTTGAAAATGACAACAAGCACACGAGGAACAATGATGCAAAACAAAGTCCTTAGATGGGGGAGGTCCATCAAGATTAGAGGTTGGTGGAGAGGGAGATAATGGATAAGAGATGTTTTCACAACGCCTAGTGAGGTTAGGGAAAAAAGATATGTCATTGAGTTGAGGAGAGTTGAAAGGTTTAGGTGGTGGTGGAAGAATTTGTTTTTCTCTGGTAATTGGATTTATAGAGTAAGTCTCATTCCAATATTGAATCGGAGAAAAAGAGGAATTCTTGGAGGATTTTGGAGAAGAAGAATCATGAGGATTCTTGTTCATTTTGATCCAAATGGGTTTAATCGAGATTTTCGGTTTCTTTGAAAGCTTAGAAGAAGAAGCTTTAGGTTGAGAAGTTTGTGACAAAGAAATGTCAAGGTTAGGAAAGGAAGAATTAGGCATTATGAGGGATGAAGGAAAGAACTCCCAAAAGAGAAGAATTTAAAGAAAATAGACAAGACAAAGATTTGAAATGAAAAAGAAAGTTTTTAGAAAATGTTTAGCCAAATTGGGTAAACAAAGAATCTTAACCAAAACAGTGGTCAAAGAAAAAAGACCAAAAATAAGCCAATAATGACTTTACTGTCCGTGTTTCTTTAAAATAGCCCACGGTTCCATATCGATATGGATCTGCCTGGAGGCTAAGGAACCGCGTCCAGTGGACTGCAAAACATGATTTTCAAAAGTTTTGGAGAAAAATAAGACTTTTTCAAAAAATTTCAGATCTTAGATTTTTACCTCTTTTAGCACAAGAGTATGCTAGGGTTGCATACAACACATTCACAAAGAATCTCTTGACAAAGGGTGACAAAGTATTTAAATAACATTTTGGTCCAATTTTAAGTCAAGTTTTTAGAGGTTGTAATAGATTTAGGTTTAATTTTAAATAAATTGAAGTTGTTTAATGTGATCACATAGATTAAAGCACATAAAAACTAAATCCATAAATTATCCACATGAGAAAATCATGAGGGAAAGAAAAGAAATACAATAAATAAAAAGACAATCAACTACTACAAAGATAGCTAACAACTAGGTCTTGAATTCATAGTTCTCTTTTAGCTTGATATTCTTTTGAAAAGCATGTTAATTTTAAAGTCCATCATTTATCTCCTTGGAGGTGGAGGATTAGCAAATAGGTTCAACAAGAAGCTTTGCAACTTTATGTGAGCCCCAATCATATCCAACCTAAGGATATCAATGAGGTGAAAGTTGTTCAAGCAACAAGGGAAATTAGTTCCATTGTGCATGAAAAAATCAAACAAGTGTGGATCACCCAAGAAACAGGAAATGGGAACACCCAAGAGAGGAGTGTTGGTGGTAGGAGGATGAGGTGAAGGCATCAATGTCTAGTGAAGACAATTGAGAGATAAATGATGACAAATCATAACGAGAAATGAGAGAATTGTCTTGATAGACATTTTCATCTTCATTTGAGTCATGCGTGAGAATTGAAGGGACATTTCCTTCAATAGGAAACATGACCCGAACCACGGAGTGAAAAGAAGAAGGATTAAGAGTAGGATGATCAAGAAGAACTCTCTTAAGAAGCCGTGAGAGAATCATGGCATAAGGAAGTGTAGACCGAGATCCATTAAGAACAAGTCTTATCCTTTTAGCCATGAAAAAATCAAGGTTGTATGGAGTAGTGGTAACAACACAATACAACATATCTGCAAGACAAGCAGGCACATGGTTGCGATCACTAACCAAACACATTGCATTTTCCCAAATGATTTCGGCCCAACGGACCAAAAAATCACTAAGATCGCTAGTTAGTAATTCTCCATGAGTGAGAGCAAGAAATTCCCCATCAAAATTACCAAGAATAGGATGTTCACGAGGTGAAGCCAGGGCACGAGAGATGGCCGAAGCCGAAGTAATCTCAGTAAGTAATGCACATCAATAGGGCCGATTCTAAGTTGTTTAAACCCCAAGCATCGGTGAACCTACACTGACCTTCGTATGGAACTCCGAGAATATCACCAAATTCCTCGAGAGTGTATACAAAGGTTTTACCCTTGATGGAAAATCTTATAGATAGGCCAGTGTTGATGTGTATTAACTTGAATGAGTTAAATAATTTCATGAGGAAAGAAGGAAATATTGGCTCATCAATATCAAGCAAACAATCAAAGCCAATGGTATTGAACATGAATCGAATGAAATCAAGTCCATGAAGGTTAGAAGGAACAATACGTCCTTCATGGAAACAACGAGATTCGAGATTATGATAAGTGTTTTGAAAAGAGCGAGTTTGATTTGTCAAAGAAGGAATAGGCATGTATCTTCTAGTGAGTAGATGGTCATTTTGATATCCTGTGGTCATGATGATGGTACCTAAAAATAACATATAAACATATTTCTCCAATTACTCATGTGTTACATATAAACCAAAAATAAAAGAAAGTGAGAATGTGTTTTATCAATCTCTTGATAAATCAATGTTTAATCCTTATCATTCTCATATTCACAATGTACCAAGTTCATCATCAATAATGACATATTGACCATGTAAGGTCAATAATGAACTTAAACATTGGTTTTTCAAAAAAAACGTTTTTAGGTAAGCATTTAACAATGCCATTACCAACTTGTTCATGGGTTCATATCAATTCCATCAATCAACCAAATTATTTAGTCAAAATTCTGATTTGTTCAACAAATGGGTTTTAGTGAAATCTCAATGAATATGAACTTAAGGAATCATAGTAACAATACTATGTCAACTCTTATTCCTAGTAAGGTTCTAATTCAATGTCAATTTTAAAAAGCCCCAATTATGAAATTGAAAGAAATAACTTACAATTAATTGATCTTGGATGATGGATGAGTGAAACCCACGAACTTGAATCAATTAATTTGAGTAATTGAAGGTTTGAAGCTTCAACAATGGTGGAAAAACAAGGAAAAACCGTCTACTATGTGTGAAGGAGAGAGAAGGACTTGTTTCAAAAAGATATTTTAATAAAATTGGCGTTCTGAGAAAAATTACTGCCCGCGGTTCCTTATCGATAAGGAACCGTGCTTCTGAGCTGCCAGAGATAAAGAACCGCCTACAGAGACAGGTTTTTATCAAAGAAAGACAATGAATTTTTAAAAACCAAAACTTTCAAAATACTTAAAAATATATCTTAAACCTTTTAGGATATCATATGACCACCACAACACTAGGTAATAATGCCTTGTTGAAGGATTACGATTGAATCGAGATAAGGAAAAGACCGAAACGAACAAACGAATAGAAAATAAGCAAAGGGAGAGGAGTCAAGGAAAGTGAATCAAGACTAAGAAAATTGCTCAAAGGACAAATGAAATTCTTCAAATTGAGGAGGTGAAGAGCTTGTGTCATATATAGTGGTTTAAGACGTGCCTTTCCGGCGATAGTCTAAACGGCTTTGGTAATGAATTATACCAAGCAATTTTGTTGCATAGAATAAAATCATTTTCAAGAGTAGTCTTATTCTATTTCAAAATACGAGCAAAGTATAGATTCACTTTCTCTCCCACATGATCGAATAATTATTGCTAGAATTAAGAATAACAATATCCTTGGAATATTTCAATTCCAAATGTGTAAAATCCACCTACAACTTAATGAAGTAGTTTGGTATCTCAAGGGATTCACTAATCATCCTAGAGATGAGCTTGATTGCACAAGTTACACATGATATAGGGCCTACTAACAATAAGGGTGCAAACCATGTAAATCATGCTTGATACTTTAAGCTTCTACTAACTCACCCTACATCTCCATAGTGAGTCAAGTATCCCAGCAATGAAGGTTTGAGAGGGAAAGAGGAAAGAATCACAAACCACAAGTAAATGTCAAGGCAAGGATGCCAAGAACAACCATATAGTCAATTAATGATCAAAACAATGATCAATAGGGCGTGTGGAAGAACGAAAGTGTACCTTAGCCACAAATTGCATTCCGAGCTCTCAAAGAACCGATGCAAAGCCCTACTATGACTAATAGTGATTACTAAGTCTTCAAAGACTAGTATCACTTCTACCCATCTTGATATCATCATTCAATGATGTTGGAAATCAAAGAAGATGAGTCTTCTACAAGTGTAAGTAACTCAATCCACAATCAATATAATGATTTATCTTCATGAGTACCTACACATAACAAGATGCAAACTAGTAGATACATTTCAAAAGTAAATCTAAAATGCATTAATACTACTAATTTAAGTAATATGCAATATTAACATTTTAAAAGGCTTATTTTCAACAAAAGATAATTTTGACCAAAGAAAAACTTTAATACAACTTAACCTTCTAATTTGAGGAGACATTGGATCGATCCAAGTTTTAAAGTACAATATACTTCAAATATCTTGTGTCACCACGCTCTGATACCAATTGTAGAAACTAGAGGGAGGGGTGAATAGTTTCTTATCGGTGTGTCTCCTAATTAAAATTCCTTTCAATTAGGTGAGTGCACAAAACTATCTTTTACTTGAACTAGTTGCATAATGATTAGGTTCAGTTCTAATGCATTAACAATGTATAGTAAGTGTGGTGATAATGAATGTAAGTAAAGAGTAAGGAAAGAAACAACCTAGTAGGAAGACACCAAGATTTATAGTGGTTCGGCAACGAGGCTCTATCCTCGTTCCTACTCCACTCCTCGAGTACACCATACTCAAGATTTCCACTATATCCACAAGCTCCCTTCTTGGCGGAGAAAACCTTATAACGTCGCTTACATTATTTTCGAACACTAAGCTAAATGTCGAGACCTTATCTTAGCTAGGACCAATCTACACAACGTCGCCCACTTCACTCTTTTACAACACAAGGCAAGATGTCGAGTTCTAATCCAAAGGTAGAACCAATCTTCACAACGTTGCCTACTTCACCATTTTCCGACACAAGGCTAGATGTCAAGTTCTAATCCAAAGCTAGAACCAATCTTCACGACTCTTCACTTTAAAGCTAAGTGAGAACTACATATCACTTTATAGTTTAGTGAGAACTCAAAAGACATAACCACATCACTTTATAGTTTAGTGAGAACTCACAAGACACAACCACATCACTTTATAGTTTAGTGAGAACTAACACAACTAATTACAACTCAACTAAACATATCCAAGTACACACATGTAGATTGGATCTACACAACATAAATCCAAGCACACACATGTGCAATGGATGTACACAACTCTAACCCAAGTATTCACAAATAGCTTGGATGAACACAACTAGTACAAGTATTCATAAATACATTGGATCTACACAAGACACAAATAAACAAATGATGAACATGACTAGTTCTTTAGGAGAAGGTGATCTTCATCAATGCTACGTCTTTAATCACATCACAAGTGTGTGAGTGATCTTCTCTTTGGACAAGGTAAAGAAGGAGATCAATAGGATAATCATGAGTAAACATACTTAACACATTAAGTGATCATTTACAAATGACTAGGATTAGATAGGAGAAAGAAGGCTGAAGAAGATGTCCAAAAAGGGTTAATAAGAATGCAGATTTGATCCACTATTTATAAGACAAAACATCCAACGGCTATATCTGCCCGCGGTTCCTTATTGGAGCCCGCGGTTGCTTATCGATAAGGAACCGCCGTAGGTGCTAAGGTACCGCCGGCGTAGACTCCGCTCCTTTTTGTCTTTTAGTGAATTTGAAATATCTGAGGTTGTTTAAACCTTCAAAGGATATTCTTATGGCATATGGAATATGCCATATTCAAATTTACATTTTTATTTTAATAAAACATTTTCTTAAAAATAAAGTTTATTAAAAATCTTTTGTTATGTTTGACAAAAGTGAGTTTTAAGGCTAATCACTTTATGATCACTAAGCATGATTAAGATATGTTAGTGTAATGATTATTATCTTGATGATAGTGTTTGTTAGATAATTCGTTTTATGATTATGTTTTACAATAAATGTATTTGTAATTTGTCGTGATCAAAACTAAGAAAGATTAATTAATATTAACAATGTTTTTAGGCACTGCTTTGCATTAACAGAGTCGATCCGGACCTCTCATCTCATTTCCCTGCAATAAATCCAGTTAAATTCTTCAGCCATGGCACGTTACATATTAAATTCAGTCATGCCATGTTTATACCCTTTCAGCAGCATTATGTTCTATGTAACACCCCATTTTGATAAATGGAATGTCACGCGTGATTATGGCGTGTCATCAAAGCATACAAGGATAAATGTCTAAAACATTACATGACCATAAAGGAAATACCGGAATCAAACATCGGTACCCCAAAAGTAGAACTCATCACACACAAACATAAGTACTGTAAATGAAAGGACTAAACAATGTCCATGGAAATGAGTATCAAAGTATAAAGAAATGCATAAAGTAAAGAAGGCTAGGAAGCTTCCAATCCATATGCACGTACGCTTAAAGTCTACGAGCGTCCCTGAGTACCTGCCGTTTTGGGAACATGAAAAGGAAAATGGCTGAGCATAACGCTCAGTGCACGGATATACAAATAAAGCATGAAAAATATAAGCATATAAGCATGAAGCAGTGGAAAAGACTAAGTCCTGGATAACCTGGTTATATCTTAGTAAAACTGGTTTTATAGTTTGAAAATCATTATGTTTATGTTGTAAAAACTGTTTAACATATTTACCATTAGCCAATATAGGTCATGAATTATCAACGTGCATGAATACTTGGAGGGTGACCTCGTCATGCAAATTAGAGGGGCTGCCTCTAATTTAATATACTGGTTTGGGTAGGAGGGATCAGCTCCTTGTGAAGGATGCAAGGCACACACCACATTCACCTGAATAATCTGCTGAAAACATGTAAACTAGGATGCACCCATACGCCCCACCTGATAATAATAATATGGCCAAAATCTGAAGGGACGCCACGAGCTATCACTCCGTTGTGGTGGAGTCATAACACTGGTGCCTCCAGTGTTATGGTTATGGTACCTCCATAACTAGGTGAAACTGGTCATGCATGTATATGGCTTTAGGTATCTAATTAAACATAAGCAATTCATAAACATATAAAACATATATTGGGGAAAACAGTTGGCTGCATACGGGGAAATCCTAATAAGGAAGAATGTCCATACTGAAAGGACGGAGAATCCGTACCTTGTGTCCAGTGAACGAAGAAGCCAAACGGATGAGAGTCCTACTTCGGTATCACTAATGTTACATAAATACATATGTGTATAAGTATCTGATTACTGAGTACGTAACTGGTTTTATATCATGTCTTAGCTTGTTTTATATGTTCATGTCATATTTTACTGATTTAAGCTTTATACTGTGTTTATCATGTATTCTGTCTATTCTGATTAAGTATTTCTTGTATTTCATGTATTATTATACTTGTTGTGTAATAATAAGTAACTTTCTGAAAACAGCAGGTTTCCTAAAATAGAAAGTTTCCAAAAATAGAAAGTTTCCAAAAATAGAAAGTTTCCAAAAATAGAAAGTTTCCAAAAATAGAAAGTTTCCACCAAATAGATTTACTGCTTAAAATAGATAAGTTTCTAAAAATAGAAAGTTTCCATAAATAGATTAGCTGCCTTAATTAAACTAGTTTCTAAAAATAGGAAGTTTCCATAATTAGATACAAGCCGGATTATTAAGATAATTATATAAGTTTAAGTGTTTACTGATTAATATACTAAGTCATGTAATTAAATAGTATAGTTTATTATCAATTTCATGTGAATTAAATAAACTATAGGTTAAATTATTTAATTAAATATAACATGATTTAATTAAATAAAGGTAAAAATACTTAGGTTAAAACATGTATTATTATCTATTAATAATATAACCTAAGTCATGTAAATTAATTAATTATAAGTCATGATTTTAATAATTAATTAATTATATAGTCTAATTAGAATGATAAGTACTTAGGTTAAAATTCATGTATTAATACTAATATTAATAACCTAAGTCATGTATAAATTAAATTAATCATGTACATGTTTTAATTAATTTAATTTAATTCTTGTAAAAAATAAACGTGTAAAAATAATTAACCTTGTTAAAACAAAACAACCATGAACCAAACCCGTGTTTTAATCTAAACATGTCGTGAACCGTATTTATGAACCCGGTGAACCGGACCCGTGAACCGGTCACAAACGCACCCTTGGTCAAGTCTAGCCGCCGACTAGCAAAAGTTCCCACCGGCTAGCCGGTGGTTCCCCTTGCTGCCGCGGCTAGGGGTTCCCCTGCTTTCCTTATTTAGCCACCGGCATAAGCCGATGGTGGTTCTTTTCCTTAGCCGAGACCCACCCGAGCGCAAACATACCCCGACCGAGGTCGGGGTTCCTTTTTCCTACTGCGGCCGAGACACAAAACCACCACACCGAGACCTTGAGGTCTCGGTTGGTGCGAAACAAATCAAGCCGAGACCCCCTTGGGGCTCGGTTCTTGCGTCGGCCAAAAACGAACACCCCTTAACCATGATTTAATTTACCCTCCATGATTTAATAACATGTAATTACTTGTTTTTAAATACATCATGATTTTATGTGTTCTTGATTAAATAAAAACATAAATCAAAAGAGGTTTAAAGATATACCGAACACGTGAATCAAAGGAGAACGAACACACTAACACCCTTGCAATAAATCAATCACCAAAATCAACAAACACACCCTTGGTGTGTGTTTATACCCGGCAGCCAAGAGGAGACAAGGAGGAAGAAAAGGTTTTTAGGGTTTTGATTATTTTCTAATTCTTGTAATTATGAAAATAGTTTTTCCCTTTTTCTTGTTTAGTAAAAATCAATGGGCTTGGCCCTTTTCTTTGCTTCTAGCCGCGGGTAAGGGGGCCCACATGGGGTAACCCATACGTTTTCTCGTGTCTAATATTATACTTGTTCTCGTGTTCGTGTGTTACGTGATTTAATAGTTATCGTTCATGTTAATAAGTGTGAAAACACTTATCCTTTTACCACTTATTTCCAATAATAACAAGACCAAAACGTATATTTTATGTCGTAAAAGTCGGAATTATGCGTAGTTTGTGTTTTTATTGTGTTTTAGGACCAAAAGTTGAAAAAGGAAGAAAACATGGGCTATCACGGGCTTTTATCGAAGAAAACGAGAAAAGACGAAGTCAAAAGATCGAGAGTGCAAAAAGAACAGAAGTCCAAGATCTATTCTGAAGATTTATCGAAGAAAAAGTCTAAAGACGGAAGTTTAATGAAGTCGAAGAACTAAGTCTAATAGAAGAAGAAAATTATAAGACAAGTTCAATTCGTATCGACAAATCCCGAGACGACGTCGAGAAAGACAAAGCATTTAAATCGAGTCGAGAAGAAAGAAAGAAGGAAGCAACACATGCACCTTCCCACCTCCTATAAATACCCTCCTAATGACACATTAGGAGGGTGTTAGTTAATTAGTTCATTTTCAATTTTTAGTAGTTTTAGTTTTTAGAGAGAGAAAGTGTTTAAATTTCTCTCACTAGGAAAGTTTCAGCTTTTTATTCCTTTCTTGTTGAATCAAATCTTTACTTTTAAGAGTTTAATCTTGTTTTTTATCTTAATCTTCTTCTACCATTCTTGTTTTTAATTTTGATCTTTATTAGTGATAATCTTTGATTTTGCTTAATCTTGATGTTTGATTGATTAAAAAGTTTATCTTTTTATCAATCTTTAAGTTTTTATACGACTTAAGCTTTGAGCTTGACATGCTTATTGGCTTATTTTGTATTTAGCTTATTTGTTTCAAAGTTTTCCTAAAGTATTCGTCTTTTTAAAGTTTGATTTAAAAGTTTGCTTATTTAAAGTTTTGAAAAGTTGTTATTCGTGCTTATTTAGTTTGTTTCATTATAGATTTGATTAAGTTTTTGTTTGGCCTTATTAAAAATAGCTTATAACTTGGATTATTTTGAATCACAAGGTAATCGGAAAAGGGTAAACCCCTTTCCGATTAGACATTCCGACTAGGGCCTCACATTCCGATCTGTGCACTATTATTCCGATCTTAGGATCGGAAAAGGGTTTTGTATTCCTTTTACTTTCCGATCAACATTCCGACGAGGGTGCTTTTGATATTCCGATTGGTCTCAATTTTGCCATATTCCGATAGCTGTCTTTTATACATTCCGATTGGGTGTATTCCGACCAATCATTTTGATTATATTCTGATCAGAAGCATTCCGATAGGATTCATTTTGAGACATTCCGATTGCTTTCCGATTGAGTGTATTCCGACCAGGCATTCCGATGGTATTCCGATTTGGATTATTTCGACGGATTTAAGTTTTTCGTTTTACAAAGTTTTAAGTTTCAAAAATTGCACGCTTCCCGAAATATCTGTTTTTACCAAGTGTTTTTCTAATTTTGTTTTTAAGTTTTCAATCATTTATTTTTAACTCGTCATTTTAGTTTAATTTTTAAAGATTTTATTTTACTCAACGACACTTTCATATTTGCTATTAGTTTAAAATAGATAACCAAACCATTTTCTTTTTCATCAAGAACGACTGAGTCGCACTTTCTACTAGAAATCAATTCGAAAAGATCGGACGATAAACTCTTTCATAACTAAGTGAAAACCTAGTTATTTAATGGCGCCGCTTCCGGATCTTTTCTTTAAGATTAACGGTTTTAAGTGAGAGACGCGTTAGATTTTGGGATCCGTTCATTTTTTAACGTTATTTTCTTGCTTAAATTTTCAAAAAATCCTAAAAAATATAAAATTTTCAAATATACAAAAAAAAATAGAAAAACATAAAAAACCAAAAATATTTCTTGTATATTTTTCTTTTCCTTTTGTAGGTGTGTATGCGTACTCGTGCTCGTAAGAAGAAAGTAGCTCAAGCCGAAGTCATTACTCCACCTATTTTCACCATGGACAATCAACCAATGATCGAGCTTTTGCAATCGCACGTAGAGGGCAACACCGATGCTATTGTAATACCCGAGATTGGAGCCAACAATTTTGAACCCAAATCCGGCTTCATTCAAATGGTCTCTGCTCAACCTTTCTTAGGGCGTTCACTTGATGATCCTCATGACCATATAAAAAGGTTTCTTCAACTCACTAATACGGTTAAGTATAATGGGGTTTCACAAGAAGTGATTCGCTTGCAACTTTTTCCTTTCTCCTTAGAGGGACAAGCCCGGAATTGGCTTGATAAGGAACCGCCAAAAAGTATTCTTACGTGGACAGATTTAGAGACTAAGTTCATCAACTACTTTTTCCCACCCTCACGTACTACGGCTTTGCGGAATGAAATCATTACCTTTGAACAAAAGTACGGTGAGACATTTAGTGAATCTTGGGACCGTTTTAAGGAACTTTTAAGAAAGTGTCCACAACATGGTTTCACAAAAGTACATCAAATTAATACTTTTTACAACGGGTTAAGCATGAATGACCAAGATTCACTAAATAGTGCCTCGGGGGGTAACATTTTGGTTAAGTCTTCTAATGCCGCATGGGATATTATTGAGAATAAGTCTAGAGTGCAAACCAAGAGTGTTCGGACTAATGTGGCTAGTGCTAGCACTAATGAGAGCGACAAGAGAATTGATAAGCTTACTACGCTTGTTGAAACACTTGCTCTCCAAACCGCTAATAACACCAAAGCTATCAATGCACAAGTTAATGCTATGAGTCAGTCATGTGAAATATGCGGGGGATCTCATTCATACACCGATTGTCCTTCGACTCACGAGAATCCAGAAAATGTGTATGCCGCCAACGGTAACTATTCACGGGAGGCTATCAAGCACATCCTCAAGGTGACCGCAATTTGCTCAGATATAAACAACCTCAATCGCAACAATCAAAACCAACCTCGAGCTCCAAATCAATATCAAACCCAAAGAAACCCATATCCACCTCAAAGAAACAATCAAGTTCACCAACCACCCGCTTATCAACCACCTGCCTACCATGCTCTTCCTCCCACCCAACCCACCACATTTATTCAAGAGGTTGACACTTACATAAGGACTAATGATGTGATAGTGCAAAATCTTCAGCGGGAAATGGCCAACTTGAAAGCAGATATGGTGAAACAAGGGAATGATCTTCGAGCCGATATGTGAAACTCTTTGGCAAGTCAAACGAATGACTTAAGGAACATGATGGCTAGTTTCTTCCCAAGTAATCAAGCCTCTGGTTCGGGTTCTCTTTCGAGTAACACCATTGCTAATCCAAGAGGGGAGATGAAAGCAATCACCACTCGCAGTGGAAAAGGTTTAAAGGAACCCGAGCTTCCTACACCTACACTGGTGATTATGACAAAGGAAAACGAGTCCCCTTCTCCAATTCCTCCAACTTCTACTCCTCCACCTTCTATTTCTCCAATTCCTCCACCTTCTACTTCCACCTCTCCACCACCCAAGGATGTGAGTGAGAATTCTATCCCAAAGCCTTCATCTCAACCCAATATACCTTATCCCTCAAGGTTGAGGAAAGAGAAATTGAAGAACAAGGATGATATTCAGGTTTCTAACTTTATTAAAATGTTTAAACAACTGAATTTCAATATCTCCTTTGCTGAGGCTCTCGCTCACATGCCCAAATATGCTAAAATGTTTAAAGATCTTCTCAGTGATAAGGAGAAACTTCTTGACATCGCTCAGACCCAACTTAATGAGAATTGTTCTGCATTGATCTTAAGGAAATTACCCACCAAACTTGGTGATCCGGTTCGTTTTCTCATTCCTTGCAACTTCCTTGGGGTAGAGAATTGTATGGCCCTAGCCGATCTAGGTGCTAGTATAAACTTAATGCCTTTAAGCTTTTGGAAACAATTGTCTCTACCCGAGCTAGTCCCCACACGAATGACATTAGAATTAGCTAACCGTACGGTTGCTTATCCGGTGGGGATAGCCGAAGATGTCTTCGTCGGTGTCGACAAATTCACCTTTCCGGCGGATTTTGTTGTCGTTGACTACGAGATGGACCCCCGTGTTCCATTAATCGTTGGACGTCCATTCTTGAGGACCGGTCGCTCTCTCATTGATGTATCCGCGGGCGAATTAATCATGAGAGTTGGTGACGATAAAAACGTCTTCAACATGGGTAAACTTTCTAAGCAACCCTCTGAAAACGAGAGCGTTAATTTCATTGACGTTCTTGATGAGGCTTGTGAAGAACATTTCAGAGACGCTTGCAAAAGTGGTTCTTCTTCTCTACCCATTGTTGAGACCGTTGCCTCTATTTCTCCATCACTAACTCCATTTGGAGAAAGTGATTTCATCTTGAAAGAACTTGAAGCAACTTTGGGAGATGTGGACTTGCAATATGACGATTCTCCCTCCAGTTAGGATGAAGACATTCGTACCATTGAGAAACTTCTCAATGAGGACCATATTTCTCCACCATATCCTAAGGATATCTCTATCGATGAACCGAATTTGACTACGCCTTCCATCGAAAATCCTCCGGATTTAGAGCTTAAGGACCTACCGTCTCATCTCGAGTACGTTTTCCTTGAAGACAACAAGAAGTCACCCGTCATCATCGCAAAGGATTTGAAAGCAGACGAAAAATCTCGACTTATCGCCGTGCTGAAGAATCATAAGAAAGCGATTGCTTGGAAAATCTCTGATATTCGTGGAATTGATCCTCACTTTTGCACACATAAAATTCTCATGGAGGACGACTTTAAACCCACCATTCAAAGCCAACGAAGGGTGAATCCCAAGATCCATGACGTTATCAAAAAAGAGGTTATCAAACTTCTTGATGCGGGAATGATCTACCCTATCTCGGATTCACCATGGGTTAGTCCGGTCCATTGTGTGCCTAAGAAAGGCGGAATCATCATTATGCCCAATGAAAACAACGAGTTGATTCCTACTCGTCTCGTTACAGGGTGGAGAGTTTGTATAGACTATCGCAAACTCAATGATGCTACGAGAAAGGATCATTTTCCCCTTCCTTTTATGGACCAAATGCTTGAACGTCTATCGGGTAATGACTATTATTGCTTTTTAGACGGTTTCTCCAGGTATTTCAAATTCCCATCGATCCTAAAGACCAAGAGAAAACCACATTCACTTGTCCTTATGGAACATTTGCTTACAAAAGAATACCTTTCGGCTTATGCAATGCTCCTGGGACGTTCCATAGGTGTATGATGGCTATCTTCAATGACATGGTTGAAGAAACTATGGAAGTCTTTGTGGATGATTTCTCGGTCTATGGTGATTCTTTCTCTTCTTGCCTTGCCAATTTGGAACGCATACTTAAGTGGTGTGAAGACATTCGTCTTATTCTAAATTGGGAAAAATGCCATTTCATGGTAAAAGAAGGCATTGTGCTTGGACATAAAATCTCAAAAGCCGGTCTTGAAGTGGACCGTGCTAAAGTGGATGTCATAGCCAAATACCTCCACCTTCAACCGTGAATGGTGTGAGAAGTTTCCTTGGTCATGCGGGCTTCTATCGTAGATTCATTCAATATTTTTCTAAAATCGCTCGCCCGATGATCCACCTCTTGGAAAAAGATACTCCTTTTATCTTTTCTAAAGAGTGTCTTGAATCCTTCAATCTTCTTAAGGACAAGCTAACTAAGGCACCGGTCTTGGTTACCCCTAATTGGGAGCTACCTTTTGAATTGATGTGTGATGCTAGCGACTTTGCCATTGGAGCGGTTTTGGGCCAAAGAGTGAACAAACACTTCCAACCAATCCATTATGCTAGCAAGACAATGACGGGGGCTCAATTGCATTATACCACTACCGAAAAAGATCTTTTAGATGTAGTGTATGCTTTTGAGAAGTTCCGCCCCTATCTAGTCCTTTCTACCACCATCGTGTACACCGATCATTCCGCGTTGAAGTACTTGTTAACTAAGCAAGATTCTAAGCCAAGACTTCTTCGTTAGGTTTTGCTCCTTCAAGAATTTAAAATCGAAATTCGTGACAAAAAGGGAGCCGAAAACCTAGCCGCCGATCATCTAAGTAGACTTGAGGATCCTTATCAAAGGGATCATCCGAATCAAGAGATCAATGACTCTTTTCCCCTTGAGGCCTTAATGTCTCTAAATTCCAATCTTGATGACACCCCGTGGTTTGTAGACATTGCAAACTACTTGGCGGGTGGAATTCTCAAGGAAGGGTTAACGTCCCAACAAAAGAAAAAGTTCTTTAAAGACATTGAACACTATTATTGGGACGACCCTTACCTTTTCAAACAATGTGCGGATCTTGTCATTCGTCGATGTGTTGATGGGCCGGCAGCGTTACTAATCCTTGAAGCTTGCCATAAAGGACCCACCGGTGGTTACTTTGGTCCTAATTACACCGCGAAGAAAGTTTTCGACTCTGGATTTTATTGGCCCACCATTTATCATGACGCTCATGAAATGGTTAAGCATTGTGATGCTTTCCAAAGACAAGGCAAGATCACACATAAACATGAGATGCCTCAAAATTTCATACAAGAATGTGAAATCTTTGATGTATGGGGTATCGACTTTATGGGGCCATTCCCATCATCTAAAGGGAACAAGTACATCCTCGTAGCCGTTGACTACATTTCTAAATGGGTTGAAGCAAAGGCTCTCCCTACGAATGACGCGAGGGTGGTTGTGAACTTTTTGAAGCAGCTTTTTGCTCGATTCGGTGTTCCTCGTGCTATCATCAGTGACCGCGGGACTCATTTTTGCAATGATCAATTTGCTCGAGTCATGGCTAAGTACGGTGTCAATCACCGTCTTTCCACCGCTTATCATCCCAAACAAATGGTCAAGCCGAGATATCTAACCGTGGATTGAAGCGAATTCTGGAGCGTATTGTGGGAGAGCATCGTGCCTCGTTGGCCGATAAATTAGATGATGCTTTGTGGGCTTTCTGTACCGCATATAAGACCCCGATTGGTTATAAACCTTATCGTCTAGTGTACGGGAAAGCATGCCACCTCCCTATCGAGCTAGAACATAAGGCATACTGGGCCTTGAAGTGGGCTAACTTCGACATCAACAAAGCTAGCGACCTTCGGAAGATTCAACTCAACGAGCTCAACGAACTAAGGAATGAAGCTTATGAGAACTCACTGATCTACAAGGAGAAGACCAAGATCATCCATGATTCAAGGATTAAGAACCCAGAGTTCCACGTTGGTGATCAAGTTTTACTCTTTAACTCTCGGTTGAAGATCTTCTCGGGAAAGCTAAAGAGCCGCTGGTCTGGTCCATTCACCGTCGCCAAAGTCTTCCCCTATGGCACCATTGAGCTTTCTCAGCCAAATGGGACCAATTGTGGAGTCCATTGATCGTTAGACTCAATGGTTATGAACCATTATATCTAGGATTATCAATGTTCATATGTATAAAACATAGCGGAATAGAACATTAATATGAACAAGATGTGAACAAGAACAAGATGAATTTTCCTAATGATTACTTGTATTAAATGATAAAACAAATAATCTCTAGGCGTGTATGCATTAAATCCCACGCCTAGAACACGAACTCAATTGTAGGTTTACATTGTGAATGAATAATATGTAAAACCTACATCTATGTTTTCTTTATATACTAGAAAACATAGCTTACAAACAAAGCTAAAACAATAAAAAGACTCCAACGGCTTGTTATTTTGCAACTTGTACTCTTTATCCCTTGTCTTCTTATTTTGTTGTTTTTGACGAATCAACTCATAATTTTGACCCAACAGTCTTCCCCTAGTTGATGATGTCAAAAACACCTCCCCTTAAGCTCGCATTCTTTGTAAAACATATAACACCAAGGATCAACAGATTGCATTGTGTAGACTTCTTCCCTTTTTTGACATGATCCAAATAGGGGTCTTGTATGTAAGCAACCTTGATTTCAACCACTATCTAAATAATACCACACTACTAATACAAGTTTTCTATGTCTCAAATTACCCTCCATGAAGAACAGCAGGATGAAATTAAATGAATTTGAGCTATAGAAACTCACAAAAGTTGTAGTAAAACTAATGAGCAGTAGTAAACACCTTCACTTAATGTTACATGTAAATGATTTAACACATGAACAATTTAGCTTCCCCTTAAATTGTGTTAATCATTCTTGAATCTTTAAATTCTGTAGGCTTTATATAATGATCACATATGAAGAAATCTAATTACGACTTACTTGATGATGAAGTAGAATAACCCGATCTTGCATTCCATGTCTTGTACTAAACATATGACTCCAAAACTCATGGCTATAATGATTAGACTATAAAACTCACGGATATAATGAGTAGTCTCTTGACAAAAAGAGTTCTCTAGCAAATATGAGCATAGAGTGTCTTAAGAAAAATCTCATACCTTTGCTACCTTTTTATCAAGTCCGTTGTCATAAATTAAAAGAACCTACAAGTTACCTTCAAATGCTGACAAAATTTGAAGATATGATAGAACATCAATCCGCGAAAATCTACTTCGTCTTCAAACAAGTAATAAAAACGTTTCTTCGTAATAAATGGAAATAAAACGAGCCTTTATACCTTTAAGAACTAGTTGCTGTGAATAAACCAAACTCCGAACCAAAAATCTCTCCAAAACTGTCAGTGGCTACGACTAATGCTGTCAGTGGCTTAAATACACGTGTCAGCAACTAGATTTCACGTGTCAGCGCGTCTGTTAGCGGCTAAATAACTCCCATCAGCGGCTTGAGAATATAACAGGGAATATCAAAATACCTAATGTGGTCTCAACCATATATTGTAGCCCATATCACATGAAGTATGTAGCACATGAATAGATCTTTGTCTACACAAATCAAACAGCAAGTCACTGTTTATTATTATGACCAATCACTATCCAACTTACATGAACCATGACCAATCACTCATGTGAAACACTACTCCTTTTTCCTTCTTCGTGTGAACACAAGAACAGAAACAAAGAATATATAATATTCGTTTCTTGCGTCGTCCTTGATACAAAAAGTAAATCCTTAGCCTTCTGCACACGTTTTCTTGACAGCATACCTCCTAAAAATCAGCCAACATAATCTCGTCCAAAGCAATAAACGAATATATTCCAATATAATATCAATACGATGTTAGACTTTGATTCTGAATTGTGTGTTTGTCTTTTATTGTTACCCATCCAATGTCTGCTTTTCTTTAGTCGGCTACTTTTGATAAACCAAATATAAACTCTCGTCTTTGACCATCTCATGCCAATACAGCCAAACACGTATCGAGATTAAATAATACCAACATCAGCCTTTACGATTGTTCTTTTACCCTTTTTCAACTCGATGGCCACAAAAATAAACAAACCACTTTATTTTGTTGCCTTAAACCACGTGCCATGAACAGCTTTCACAGTCGAATAGAATATTAAAACCACAAGATCAATCAAATTTCACGTCTCATACCAGCAATATTATTCCTAAAAGTTAGCTAACTAACTCCCATAATATTCGTTCATGAGGAGATCTTTTCCAAAAATATTTATGAAGCTATTCGTCTGAATCAAATACACTCCCTAAAGATCTGCAAACTGAATCTCTATTTACCCATAAATCACGCAGCTATAGTCAAAACATAGTATCACGTCGAATGCATACCTGTATTAATCACGTGAGGACAGCAAATCCACCAAGTGTACTTGTTGCACCAAATAGACCTTATTGCAGCATCTTTAAGCATTCCACGTTCTAAACTTCATCAAAACAGAAAGTCATGTCACTTTCTTTGCTTCATCATTGCCCTCTTTGTTTGATACAAACTCAAACAGTACACTCCTTGAATCATAATATCACGATCTGCTTCAACTTGTTGTTGTTTTGATGAATTTAAGATGCAATCAGCCTGCTGCTTATTTATGTTCAAGATCCGAACACAAGAAAACATAAGCTTGCTGCTACACATAAGATAATTACCATGTGATTTCTAGGGTTTTAATAAACACTAATCGTCACATAACAAGCAGGAAAATCTTAGCAGCATCATAACTATCATCATTCTTCTTTACTGCTACAAACATGTAGCATCAGTCACTCCCTACGTCTGCCTGCTTCATCAATCTACAGTAGATCATCAGATCTAGGGTTTGCACAAAACCTTAAACATAATAATAACCAACTAAGCAGCAATCATAACAAAGACTCTTCTCCATGGCTTCAATCTACAACATGTCGTCACAGCAACATACAAATCATCAAATCTAGGGTTTATTAACGAAACCCTAAAATTCAGATCTTTAGCGACACTAATTCTGTCGCAGACTGTCACAGATCTTACAAACCGTCGCTAATCTGTCACTAAACTGTCACCAATTCTGGACAGCGGCTTCATAGCAACGAACACGAACGTAACACCTTGTATCTCCTAGATATCACGAGCCTTAGTCTCTGATACCAATTGTGGAGTCCATTGATCGTTAAACTCAATGGTTATGAACTATTATATCAAGGATTATCAATGTTCATATGTATAAAACATAGCGGAATAGAACATTAATATGAACAAGATGTGAACAAGAACAAGATGATTAAATGATAAAACAAATAATCTCTAGGTGTGTATGCATTAAATCCCACGCCTAGAACACGAACTCAATTGTAGGTTTACATTGTGAATGAATAATATGTAAAACCTACGTCTATGTTTTCTTTATATACTAGAAAACATAGCTTACAAATAAAGCTAAAACAATAAAAAGACTCCAACGGCTTGTTCTGTTGCAACTTGTACTCTTTAGCCCTTGTCTTCTTATTTTGTTGTTTTTGACGCATCAACTCATAATTTTGACCCAACACTTTGGTGAGGACATCTCTCATGAGATGATTCCATCCCTCACCACGTTTCCATTGAATTAGTTCTGGGTCGAGTCAGGCTCGTGACTCGGTTATAAAAAACAAGCGCTTCTCGGGAGGCAACCCATTGATCTATCCTTTACCGTTTTCATAATAAGTGTTAGGGGGGCCCCGTATGTGTTTGTTGTCTTGTTTCTTCTTATGTGCAGGGATTAAAAGCTTCAAAGATCCATTCTCGATGACTTTTGTCGACCGAGGTCGGGGTTCCCTTTTCCTCCTGCGACCGAGACACAAAACCACCACACCGAGAACTTGAGGTCTCGGTTGGTGCGAAACAAATCAAGCCGAGACCCTCTTGGGGCTCAGTTCTTACGCCGGTCAAAAACAAACACCCCTTAACCATGATTTATATTACCCCCCATGATTTTATAACATGTAATTACTTGTTTTTAAATACACCATGATTTTATGTGTTCTTTATTAAAAAACATAAAGAAAAAGAGGTTTAAAGATATACCGATCACGTGAATCAAAGGAGAACGAACACACTAACACCCTTGCAATAAATCAATCATCAAAATCAACAAACACACCCTTGGTGTGTGTTTATACCCGGCGGCCAAGAGGAGACAAGGAGGAAGAAAAGGTTTTTAGGGTTTTGATTATTTTCTAATTCTTGTAATTATGAAAATAGTATTTCCCTTTTTCTTGTTTAGTAAAAATCAATGGGCTTGGCCCTTTTCTTTGCTTCTAGCCACGGGTAAGGGGGCCCACATGGGGTAACCCATACGTTTTCTCGTGTCTAATATTATACCTGTTCTCGTGTTCGTGTGTTACGTGATTTAATAGTTATCGTTCATGTTAATAAGTGTGAAAACACTTATCCTTTTACCACTTATTTCCAATAATAACAAGACCAAAACGTATATTTTATGTCGTAAAAGTCGGAATTATGCATGGGTTGTGTTTTTATTGTGTTTTAGGACCAAAAGTTGAAAAAAGAAGAAAACATGGGCTATCACGGGCTTTTATCGAAGAAAACGAGAAAAGAAGAAGTCAAAAGATCGAGAGTGCAAAATGAACGGAAGTCCAAGACCTATTCTGAAGATTTATCGAAGAAAAAGTCTAAAGACGGAAGTTTAATGAAGTCGAAGAACTCAAATCTAATAGAAGAAGAAAATTATAAGACAAGTTCAATTCATATCGATAAATCCCGAGACGACGTCGAGAAAGACAAAGCATTTAAATCAAGTCGGGAAGAAAGAAAGAAGGAAGCAACACATGCACCTTCCCACCTCCTATAAATACCTTCCTAATGACACATTAGGAGGGTGTTAGTTAATTAGTTCATTTTAAACTTTTAGTAGTTTTAGTTTTTAGAGAGAGAAAGTGTTTAACTTTCTCTCACTAGGAAAGTTTCATCTTTTTATTCCTTTCTTGTTGAATCAAATCTTTACTTTTTAAAGTTTAATCTTTTTTTTTATCTTAATCTTCTTCTACCTTTCTTGTTTTTAATTTTGATCTTGATTAGTGATAATCTTTGATTTTGCTTAATCTTGATGTTTGATTGATTAAAAAGTTTATCTTTTTATCAATCTTTAAGTTTTTATACGACTTAAGCTTTGAGCTTGACATGCTTATTGGCTTATTTTGTATTTAGCTTATTTGTTTCAAAGTTTTCCTAAAGTATTCGTCTTTTTAAAGTTTAATTTAAAAGTTTGCTTATTTAAAGTTTTGAAAAGTTGTTATTCGTGCTTATTTAGTTTGTTTCATTATAGATTTGATTAAGTTTTGGTTTGAGCTTATTAAAAAATAGCTTATAACTTGGCTTATTTCAAATCACAAGGTAATCGGAAAAGGGTAAACCCCTTTCCGATTAGACATTCTGACTAGGGCCTCACATTTCGATCTGTGCACTATTATTCCGATCTTAGGATCGGAAAAGGGTTTTGTATTCCTTTTACTTTCCGATCAACATTCCGACGTGGGTACTTTTGATATTCCGATTGGTCTCAATTTTGCCATATTCCGATAGCTGTCTTTTATACATTCCGATTGGGTGTATTCCGACCAATCATTCCGATTATATTCCGATCAGAAGCATTCCGATAGGATTCATTTTGAGACATTCCGATTGCTTTCCGATTGAGTGTATTCCGACCAGGCATTCCGATGGTATTCCGATTAGTATTATTCTGACGGATTTAAGTTTTTCGTTTTACAAAGTTTTAAGTTTCAAAAATTGCACGCTTCCCGAAATCTCTGTTTTTACCAAGTGTTTTTCTAATTTTGTTTTTAAGTTTTCAATCATTTATTTTTAACTCGTCATTTTAGTTTAATTTTTAAAGCTTTTATTTTACTCAACGACACTTTCATATTTGCTATTAGTTTAAAATAGATAACCAAACCATTTTATTTTCCATCAAGAACGACTGAGTCGCACTTTCTACTAGTAATCAATTCGAAAAGATCGGACGATAAACTCTTTCATAACTAAGTGAAAACCTAGTTATTACATGTCTTATTATATTTATTCATGATCTTAATAAATGTACATAAATACGTAATACTAAGCTCGTGATTATTTACATTCATGATTTCATGTTCGTATGTTCGTGATTATAATTATTATTGAAATAACTATCGTGTCTTAATACTTAATAAATACTTATCGTGTTATAACACGTACGTAATACTTGAAATTCTTGTTCGTGAAACGTAAACATGCTATAAAAGGAAAGTTCTAATCATGTACGTACGATCGTAAGGGTACTATTCATGGTAAAAGCATGCGGGTTTTACAACTCTTCCCCCCTAAAAAGAATAATTCTTCCCCAAATTATAGATAAAGTAAACTGGAAAATAAGAACATACCCGAATTCAAAATATGAAATGAGGGTAAGAAGCCCGGATAGACTCCTCTGTTTCCCAAGTGGCTTCCCGCTCGGTATGATCCCTCCAAAGGATTTTAACGAATAGAATCGTCTTCCTTCTCATGACTCGTTCTTGTCTGTCAAGAACTCGTTCGGGTTCTTCTATGAAAGTGAGATCTTCACGAATCTGTTCCAGTGGATACTGAACCATGTGAAGAGGATGATACTTGTACCCTCTGAGTAAGGACACATGAAAAACATCGTGAACATGAGAAATCTACGGAGGTAACGCTAAACGATAAGATACTTCACCGACTCGTTCAATGACATCAAACGGTCCGATGAATCAAGGACTGAGCTTCCCTTTGATTCCAAAACGTCTAACACCACGTGCCGGCGAAACCTTAAGGAAAACGTGATCTCCTACGTTAAAATGTAAGTCCCTACGATGCTTGTCTGCGTAACTCTTCTGACGTGACCGTGCTTCTTGCAGTTTCTGCTTAGCTACTACGACCTTCTCATTTGTCAGCTCTATCATTTCCGGTCCTTCAAGTGTTCGCTCGCCAACCTGATCCCAGCAGATTGGAGCGCGACACTTTCTGCCATACAACATCTCGAAAGGAGCACACTTGATACTTGTGTGCCAACTGTTGTTGTATGAAAACTCCACCAAACAGAAATAATCGTCCCAATCGCCCGTCCATTCCAATGCACATGACCTCAACATGTCTTCCAATGTCTGAATCGTACGCTCTGACTGCCCGTCTATTTGAGGATGAAAAGCCGTGCTAAGCTTAAGTTGTGTACCCCAAGCTTTCTGCAGACTTCTCCAGAATCGCGAAGTGAACCGAGGATCTCTGTCTGAGACGATGCTGGATGGAGCACCGTGAAGCCTCATGATCTACCTTCTATAAGTATCAGCGAGTTTACTGACCAAATCTTCCTTGCGGATCGGTAAGAAATGAGCTGATTTGGTAAGTCGATCAACGATAACCCAGATTGCATCGTGCTTCTTCTTTGTCGGTGTTAGACCAGTAACAAAATCCATGGTGATTTTGTCCCACTTCCACTCTGGAATATCTAACGGTTGAAGAAGACCGCCAGACCGCTGATGCTCGATCTTAACCTGCTGGCAGGTAAGACATTTGGAGACGTAAGTGGCAACATCCTGTTTCATACCACTCCACCAAAAGTACTGCTTGATGTCATGGTACATCTTGGTAGAACCAAGATGGATAGAGAATGGGGAGCTATGAGCCTCAGCTAACAATGCTTCCCGGAGTTCTTGATCATCAGGAACACAAAGTCTCGTGCCCTGCCATAAGAAACCATCTGCATCTACTCGAAATTCTGTATGCTTCTCCAAATTCTGAATTATCGCCCAGATTTCTCCATCATCTTTCTGAGCTTCCTTGATCTTAAAGAGTAACTCGGGTTCTACTCTAAGATTAGCCCAGTAACCGTCATGTCCACGTACCATGATCTCTATGTCTAGTCACTCCAAGTCTCTTATAATTTCCTCCTCAATTTTAATGTCGTTTATCATTCCAGACTTTCTGCTAATTACATCTGCCACTACATTCGCCTTGCCGGGATGATACTGTAGATTAATGTCATAATCCTTCAACAGCTCTAACCATCTCCTATGTCTCATGTTCAATTCACGCTGAGTGAAGATATACTTCAAGCTCTTGTGGTCCGTGAAAATGTCACATGACTCTCCATACAAGTTGTGCCTCCATATCTTCAATGCAAACACAACTACTGCAAGTTCCAAGTCATGTGTAGGGTAATTTTCCTCATAAGGCTTATGTTGTCGTGAAGCGTACGCGATCACTTTCCCATGTTTCATGAGAACACAGCCAAGTCCCTTCCCGATGCATCACTGTAGATCTGAAATCCACCTGTACCAGATGGGAGAGTAAGAATCGGTGCAGATACTAACTTCTGCTTGAGGTCTTCAAAGCTCTTCTCTCGTTCTTCAGTCTAGACGAATTTCTCCCCTTTCCGCATCAGTTTGGTCAATGGTAATGCTAAGCGGGAAAAGTTCTCTACGAACCTACGGTAATAACCAGCTAAGCCTAGGAAACTGCGGACTTTAGTCGCTGATGTCGGTCTTGGCCACTTGGTAATAGCCTCAACCTTCGCTGGGTCCATCGTGATTCCTTCTTCTGATACAGTGTGACCTAAGAATGCCACCTTGTCTAACCATAACTCACACTTGGAGAATTTAGCATACAGCTGCTTCTGGCGAAGAATCTGTAGTACTGTACGAAGATGGTCTTCGTGTTCCTCCTTGGACTTAGAGAATATTAGGATTTCCTTAATGAAAACAATGACGAACTTGTCCAAAAATTCATGGAAGATTCTGTTCATCAAATCCATGAACACTGCTGGAGCATTGGTAAGACCAAGTGGCATGACTACAAATTCGTAGTGTCCATAGCGTATACAGAAAGCAGTCTTGGCGATGTCCTGCTCCTTAACCCGTAGCTGATGATAGCCCGAACTTAGATCAATCTTGGAGAAATGTTTGGCCCCTTGGAGTTGGTCAAACAGATCATCTATACGTGGTAGTGGATACCTATTCCTGATGGTAATCTTGTTGAGCTCGCGATAGTCTATGCAAAGACGCATACTGTCGTCCTTCTTCTTAACGAATAAGACCGGTGCGCCCCTTGGAGATGCGCTCGGTCGAATAAAGCCTCGTTCCAGAAGTTCTTGCAATTGATCCTTCAGCTCCTTCAACTCTATGGGAGCCATGTGATAAGGAGCCTTGGAAATCGGCTCAGCTCCTGAGATGAGCTCGATATTAAATTCTACTTCACGTGTAGGTGGTATGCCCGGAAGTTCTTTTGGAAATACATCTGGATATTCTAATACTATCGGTTGATCCTGAATTGATGGGGATTCAGCATCCATGTTATGAACAGTAGCTAGATAACCCTCACAACCATGTGAAAGTAATTCACGTGCTTGCAGGGTTGATATGATTTGTACAGACCTGTCGGGTACGAACCCGTTGTGAATGTACTCTGGCGCATTAACATCACCGAAGATGACTCGATAAGAATGGCAGTCTATGGTAGCATGATGCTTGGATAGCCAATCCATCCCAAAATCATGTCAAAATCATTCATGTCCAGCGGAAGTGCGTCAACAGGACGAACCTTGTCGTCAAACTCTAGGGGAAGGCTCTTGTACACATGGGTTATGCGTACAGAGTCTCTCAAAGGCGTGGAAATACTCAGTATGTTCTCTAGTGGCATGGGGAGTATCCTAACATTCTTGGCATAAGCAGTAGAAATGACCGAGTGAGTAGAACCCGTATCAAACAGAACACATGCAGCTTGACCATACATATACAAGATTCCAGTGATGGTACCTGTAGGCTTGTTGGCCTGATCGCGAGATGTCGTGTAAACGCGTCCACTAGTAGGAGGCGGCTTGGTATCAGCATGTCCCGATGTACCCTCCATCTCGCCCTTGCAGAAATCCTTCATGCGATGGCCAGGAAGACCACACTTGTAGCATGCGTCGCTGTCGCAGCGACATGGCCCTAGGTGCCTAAGGTGGCAAATAGAGCAAAGAGGATGAGTATATCCTCCAGCAGGTGTCCTGACTGGCTGAGAGCCTGATAAAAACAATATACATTAGATATGATAATAGGTACAAAGGACAATGTGGATAATCGTAAGATTGAATACCAGTGATAGCTGGATGGTTAGGCTGTGAACCTCTCTGGTTCTGGTCCCTCTCGTTACCATGATTCCTGGTAGAAGATTTGCTAATGTGTCAGAATTAAGAATTATAACATGTAATCATAAGAAAATGAGTAAGTATAAGGACCTGCTGCTGTTGGAGTGTCCAGCGTTGTTACGGTAGTTATCATTACCGCCACGCCTATCCGTAGTAGAACGCTCGTGAGTCTGACCGTTTCCCTTGGGCTGATTAGGCTGTTGCTGAGTAGCCGGCTGAGACCGGTCCCCAGTCTTCTGCCTGGAAGATACAATTTAAAGAGATGAAATATTGACATATACTGAAAGAATACGGATTGGTCACCGTTTGAATACGAATGTTTACCTCTTATCGGGTCTCTCTGCTTCCTCGAACTCATCTCTTTCCTGCAACATCTCCAGCTTACGTGTTGCATCGGCCACTTGTGCTACCGTGTTGAACGTAGCACACACCAAGTTGTTTGCGACCGATGTACTAAGAGCCCACCTAAAGTGGTGTGCTTGCTCTTCAGGAGTACATGCTGCTGCACTAAGGAAACCAGCCAAGCAAAGAAAGCGTTGCATGAACTCGTTGCTATTCTCCCCAGCTCTCTGTCGCATCCCATGGTACTCCATCTTCAGCTTGTCTTGCTCAGTCTTGGGAAAGAACTGTCCCATCACCAAATCCCTGAACTGAGCCCAAGTCAAACCAGCCACCCAATTATCACCTCCCTCAGACTGCTTCAGTGCCATCCACCATGATAGTACATCACCTTCGAATCGGCAGCACGCCAACCTCGACTTGAAGACAGGGTCACAGCCCAGAGCATCGAAGATCTTCTCAATGTGAGCCAACCAGCTATCAGCTTCACTGGGGCTATCTGTTCTCTCGAAATCTCGAGGGCGGAGCTTATTGAATCTCTCCAGCCATGTGACCAATGTTGTTGGAGGAGGAGGAGAAGGTACTGGGTGTTGCTGGTGGTTGTTGGCAGCCTATACCTCAGCCCTGATTTCGTTCCTCGATTGAGGAAGCATAGCTTGCATTGCAGCTTGGATTGCTGCATTGAGTTGTTCCTGCTCGTGTTTGAGAACCATCTGACAGTATTACAACAAGTACATGATTAAACTGATTAAAACATAAACTATATACATGAAAAAAAAATTATACCAATAAATCATGAGAAAAATTTTATGCAGGCTAACTAGTACATGAATGCATGATGCAGTTTTATGAAAACTTTTGTATGCGCGAGAGTGAACGCCTATGATCAGTTCACTCAAAACAAAAGACATGGCGAGGGGACGCCAATGGGTCGGTCCCAAATTTAAAAGTTTCGATAAAACACATGCGACTAAATAGGGCCAGTCCTGTACCAACCATTACTTAGTCATAAACGTGCGACAATGACATATATATGTATGCATGAAAATGATGAATGCATGAAAACCGACTGTTAGTTCTAGGAAGACCATAGTGACTACCCACTAATCACAGGTCGTGTTTTGAGAGCCTACAGGTCGAAGCCTTGGCTCTGATACCATAATTGTAACACCCCATTTTGATAAATGGAATGTCACGCGTGATTATGGCGTGTCATCAAAGCATACAAGGATAAATGTATAAAACATTACATGACCATAAAGGAAATACCGGAATCAAACATCGGTACCCCAGAAGTAGAACTCATCAGACACAGACATAAGTACTATAAATGAAAGGACTAAAGAATGTCCATGGAAATGAGTATCAAATTATAAAGAAATGCATAAAGTAAAGAAGGTTAGGAAGCTTCCAATCCATATGCACGTACGCTTAAAGTCTACGAGCGTCCCTGCGTACCTGTCGTTTTGGGAACATGAAAAAGAAAACGGTTGAGCATAACGCTCAGTGCACAGATATACAAGTAAAGCATGAAAAATATAAGCATATAAGCATGAAGCAGCGGAAAAGACTAAGTCCTGGATAACCTGGTTATATCTTAGTAAAACTGGTTTTATAGTTTGAAAAGCGTTATGTTTATCTTGTAAAAACTGTTTAACATATTTACCATTAGCCAGTATAGGTCATGAATTATCAACGTGCATGAATACTTGGAGGGGTGACCTCGTCATGCAAATTAGAGGGGCTGCCTCTAATTTAATATACTGGTTTGGGTAGGAGGGATCAGCTCCTTGTGAAGGATGCAAGGCACACACCACATTCACCTGAATAATCTGCTGAAAAAACATATAAACTAGGATGCACCCATATGCCCCACCTGATAATAATAATATGGCCAAAAGTTGAAGGGACGCCACGAGCTATCACTCCATCGTGGTGGAGTCATAACACTGGTGCCTCCAGTGTTATGGTTATGGTACCTCCATAACTAGGTGAAACTTGTCATGCATGTATATGGCATTAGGTATCAAATTAAACATAAGCAATTCATAAACATATAAAACATATACTGGGGAAACAGTTGGCTGCATACGGGGAAATCCTAATAAGGAAGCATGTCCATACTGAAAGGACGGAGAATCCGTACCTTGTGTTCAGTGAACGAAGAAGATGAACGTATGAGATTCCTACTTCGGTATCACTAATGCTACATAAATGCATACGTGTATAAGTATCTAATTACTGAGTACGTAACTGGTTTTATATCATGTCTTAGCTTGTTTTATATGTTCATGTCATATTTTACTGATTTAAGCTTTATACTGTGTTTATCATGTATTCTGTCTATTCTGTTTAAGTATTTCTTGTATTTCATGTATTATTATACTTGTTGTGTAATAATAAGTAACTTTCTAAAAAAAGCAGGTTTCCTAAAATAGAAAGTTCCCAAAAATAGAAAGTTTCCAAAAATAGAAAGTTTCCAAAAAATAGAAAGTTTTCAAAAATATAAATTTTCCAAAAATAGATTTACTCCTTAAAATAGATAAGTTTCTAAAAATAGAAAGTTTCCATAAATAGATTAACTGCCTTAATTAAATAAGTTTCTAAAAATAGAAAGTTTCCATAATTAGATATAATCTGGATTATTAAGCTAATTATATAAGCTTAAGTATTTACCGATTAATATACTAAGTCATTTAATTAAATAGTATAGTTTATTAATTATTTTATGTGAATTAAATAAACTATAGGTTAAAGTATTTAATTAAATATAACATGATTTAATTAAATAAAGGTAAAAATACTTAGGTTAAAACATTTATTATTATCTATTAATAATATAAGTCATGTAAATTAATTAATTATAAGTCATGATTTTAATAATTAATTAATTATATAGTCTAATTAGAATGATCAGTACTTAGGTTAAAATTCATGTATTAATACTAATATTAATAACCTAAGTCATGTATAAATTAAATTAACATGTACATGTTTTAATTAATTTAATTTAATTCTTGTAAAAATAATAAACTTGTAAAAATAATTAACCTTGTAAAAAGAAAACAACCGTGAACCGAACCTGTGTTTTAATCTAAACATGTCGTGAACCGTATTTATGAACCCTGTGAACCGGACCCGTGAACCGGTCACAAACGCACCCTTGGTCAAGTCTAGCCGCCGGCTAGCAAAAGTTCCCACCGGCTAGCCGGTGGTTCCCCTTGCTGCCGCGGCTAGGGGTTCCCCCTGTGATGAGATGGCATTTATACATGATCTCATCGTTCTTTTCGGGCTTTAAATGCATAAAAATGTCATAAAATATCATATATATATTCTTGTGTTTGTTTACTTGTGTATTTTAGGTATGGATATCGTGAAAAAGACAAAAGATCATAAGAAACAAGGAAAAATGGACACGAGAAACGAAGCTGTACAAAGAACCAGGCCCTAGATCATGATTTATTCAACATTTATCCTTGAAAACTTGAAGACATGCAAGATTGATCCTCATTGAATGAAGAAATTACACTTAAAACCCTTGTATATTGATAATTACAAGTTTGGTCCCTTAAGTTTGTCAAAATTACACAAATGGTCCTTCAACTTTGAAGAAATGGCAAGTTTAGTCCCTCAACAATTCCAAATTGCCAATTATGGTCCCTCATGGAGTTTAAGTTGCATTGAAGACCTTTAAAGATCAACAATGTCCAAGATCAGCCCTTGAATTATCTCAAAATGGCAAAAACAATCCTTTTAAACCTTGTTGGAAAGTTTTGTGCCAAAAATGCAAAGTTGGCAAAGTTATTTACAAAGGAAATGAAGTTTCAAGACTGATAAACACGTTTTACCTATTTCACCAAAGAACAAGGACCAAAACTGCCAAATCCCAAAGTTCAAATCCCTGAAAAAGCGGGTAACACTTACTGTAGCAATTTTTACCAGCCAAGAACAACTTTTTACCCAGGTTTAAAAAGAAAGAAAACAAAGGGGAAAATGGAATTGGCTATACCCACGTGTGATTCACATCACCTCAATCAAATCCCACAAAAAAACCTTAAACTCCACTACCAGAATGATACCCCCATCCCCACTCACAATACGACACCTGGCATTTGATAATGACATGGCAAGATCAATGAACCAAAACCTTTCCTTTGTCACCAAGCACTAAAAAAACGTCCAGGATTCACCCAAACCAGCTGGCAACACGCCTAGAAGATTCTGCAAGGATAGAATAGGAAATTCAGTTCTAGGGTTTGTGAATAGTGCTAGCCTTGGCATTTGCCTATATAAAGACTCCTCAACCTGTGAGAGAGCTTTGTTCCAGTTTTACCTTTTAAACTTGTAATTCCTTTTTAAAATTTATAAAAGTTGGTATTTTGAGAAAATTGTAATTCCTTTTTATGTTTTTGAAAGTTGGTATTGTTTAAAGGTGATTCTGAGTTCCATTTGTTGTTATAAGTGTGTTTGAATCATTTGGTTCAAGGACGTTTATGTTTGGTAAGTTTTTCAAGTTTGAAAAAGCTTGAAAAGTGATTTCTCAATTTGCTTATTTTTGTGTACTAATCCTTATCCAAAAGCTGTAAGCTCTTGCAAGCTTGTTGACACCAAGCTTGTGAAGGGATTAGGGCCTTTGGTTAGGCTGTTTGTTCATTGTGTTGAAGAAATCAAGCCCTTGAGTTTCTGCTTTGAAACATCAACCAAGGCATTCATCATCTTTGTTATTGAAGTACCTTGGTCTTGTTCTTGTTGTTGAATAAGGTCCAAGGAGCATAGCTGGCCCTCCTAGGATGTTGTGGAGGGCAGGTATAATCCCTTGATTAATTTTCCTCTTAAAATTTCATGTTACTGCCTGTTTTGCATTTTGGTATATGATTTGGTGATTCTGTGTTTGTGCTTTGTGTTTTATGGTTGAAATCTGTTAGTTGTCACCTAATGTAGCTATTTGAATGATAAAATCAGTAGGTTGTGTTTAAAAATCACAAGTTGCTTTGAAAGTGGTGGATTAAGGACTGTTTGGGATTACTGGTTCATAAGGCCTTGTGGCCTTGTGCCCTTGGTTCTTAGGGTTTGGAGGTCTAAACAAGTCATTTTGAACAAGTTTTAGTCATTGGTTAAGTTTATGAAAGTTTGGAAAAAGGATTGGATGTTTTGCTAAAATCTGATAAAATTGCTTTTGAGTTTGGTCAAACACATCAGATCCAATAACTTCTTTGTTACTTGGATCTAAGGTCTGAAATCAGGTTTGGGGATAGTTTGGGTGATAAGCTATCTATTGGTTATCTGGTTGTTGAATTTGGTGGCTTATTGTGATTGTTATAGCTTATCAAAGTTGGCTGAAGTGGTCATTTGCATCAGCAAAGTGACCACCTCATTTGGTGTTGCATTGTGATTTCTAGCATAAGGATTGTTGTTTTGCTGCTTGGATCTTATTTGTATGTTGCTTGTGAGGTTATTTGGCTATTTGGATTTATCTGTTGATAGCTTATAAGCCTACTGGCTTATTGGCTTATTTGTGCCTAAACACATCAAGTTTACCCAACTGGTAGGCTTTGATTCACAAGGTTTGCACTCAAACCTTGACCAGCAGGGTGAAAAACAAGCCTATACACTTCATTAAGTCTGTCAACGTCCACTTTGTTCCTGTCAGCGTTTGATTTTCACTTATCAACGTTTGACTTTTGGTCAAACTTGGTTTCAAGGCTTATTGAATCTGTTTTGCTTATTGGTACATGCAACAACTTAGGTTTTGTAATAGAACTCATTTTTCTCAGCTTAATATCAAGTCTGGAAGGTTACAAGTCTTTTGGTTAAGCTTTTGCTAGGAAACTAGCTTAATTGACTTTTTCATAAGTGCTTATTGGCTTATTCTGGCTTATTGGTTTTGCTTATTGGAATTTTGTTGATTGTTTTGGCTTATTGAGTCCATTTGTGACATTTTGCAAGTTGAATCAAGTCGTGAGGTGCCTTATTTCTCAAAAACGACTATTTTGTCTTTTAGTAAAATATTACTTTGCTTATTTCTGGCTTATTGAGTGTGCTTTTTCAAAATTTCTTTTTACAGATCTCATAAGCATCCCAAAATAAGGTTGTGTGTCAAATTAGAGCTTATGGCATTAGCTTATTGCTTAATGGGCTAAAAAGCCCAATAAGAATAAGTTGTTTGCTTATTAAGCTGTGATAAGCTCACATTCAGCTTTTGGGCCTTTAGAGTTTTGTGTTTAGAATCAAATTTTGAGTCAGATAGGGCTTTTCCAAGTCAATTGGGCCAAGTTTGACTTTTTGGGCTTAAAAGCCCATTTAGGTTGACTGAATTTGGTTTTGGCCCATTTGAGGGCCCAATAGGGGTATTCTGGTCATTTCATTTTGATTTTCTGATTATTTAGGTTAAAATAAACTAGTTTGCAAGTTTTTAGAAATTTTTATAAATTTTGGATTTTTAATAATATTTTAATACTATTTTATTATTATTTTTCAAATTTCATATTTTCCAACTTTTTACATTTTTCTTAGCTTAAATACATTAAAATAGGATTTTTTTCAACTTTTAGAATAATTTTATCACTTTTAGATTAATTTTTATAATTATTTTAAGTTTTAATAGTTTTTAAATCATTTTAAATAGTTTTTATTAGTTCAAATTTTCTAAAAATAGATTTTAATCTTTTTAGGTCTTTTTAGAGGTTTACCAATTGAAAAATCTTTATTTGGGCTTTTTGATAATTTATTTGATTTTTAGGGCTTTAATTAGCATTTACAAATTGAATATTTAATTATTTAAAAGGTTTGAAAAAGTTTTGATCATTGGTAAACTCTTAGTTTATTAATTTTGATTTTTGGTGAATTTTTGGTAGTTTTTAGAATTAATTTTTATTTTTGTAGTTTTTACGGTTTTACGTTTTACCGTCGTAGTAATAATTTTCACGTCTTCGTCATTCTCTTTTCTCACCCCCTTCTAAACCAATTGTTAATCACAAACATTTAACAAGTTTTTCACACACATATACCTCCTTGGGAAACGAACTTTCATTTCACATCAAGGGTCATTAACACTTGATTTTTCCTAAAATCATTTGTTTAATACTTACCGCTTTTACACTCCTTTTCCTAAAGGACGTAATCTACCACAATCACCCTGCTTTCCTTTTTTAGCCACCGGCATAAGCCGGTGGTGGTTCTTGTCCTTAGCCGAGAGCCACCCGAGCACAAACATACCCCGACCGAGGTCGGGGTTCCCTTTTCCTCCTGCGGCCGAGACACAAAACCACCACACCGAGACCTTAAGGTCTCGGTTGGTGCGAAACTAATCAAGCCGAGACCCCCTTGGGTCTCGGTTCTTGCGTCGGCCAAAAACAAACACCTGTTAACCATGATTTAATTTACCCGCCATGATTTTATAACATGTAATTACTTGTTTTTAAATACACCATGATTTTATGTGTTCTTGATTAAATAAAAACATAAAGGAAAAGAGGTTTAAAGATATACCGATCACGTGAATCAAAGGAGAACGAACACACTAACACCCTTGCAATAAATCAATCACCAAAATCAACAAACACACCCTTGGTGTGTGTTTATACCCGGCGGCCAAGAGGAGACAATGAGGAAGAAAAGGTTTTTAGGGTTTTGATTATTTTCTAATTCTTGTAATTATGAAAATAGTTTTTCCCTTTTTCTTGTTTAGTAAAAATCAATGGGCTTGGCCCTTTTCTTTGCTTCTAGCCGCGGGTAAGGGGGGCCACATGGGGTAACCCATACGTTTTCTCGTGTCTAATATTATACTTGTTCTCGTGTTCGTGTGTTACGTAATTTAATAGTTATCGTTCATGTCTTATTATATTTATTCATGATCTTAATAAATATACATAAATACGTAATACTAAGCTCGTGATTATTTACATTCATGATTTCATGTTCGTATGTTCGTGATTATAATTATTATTAAAATAATTATCGTGTCTTAATACGTTATAAATACTTATCGTGTTATAACACGTACGTAATACTTCAAATTCTTGTTCGTGAAACGTAAACATGCTATAAAAGGAAAGTTCTAATCATGTACGTACGATCGTAAGGGTACTATTCATGGTAAAAGCATGCGGGTTTTACATTCTAAATCAAGGACGAATGATCCTTCAACTCTTATGCCTCTTTAGCTTTCATGTCCTTACAGCTTACATGTCCTTGTAGTTTTTATATGCTTCACCAGCTTAATTACCGTTGATTCAAGGACGAATTAATCTTTTTAGAGGGGAAAAATTGTAAAACCCTGTATAGTCGTATCCTTAGTTCAAGAACGAATTATTTTTTTAGAAGGGAAGAATTGTAAAACCCGCCTTAAAATTCCTTGAACATTAGTTACACGCGGTCTCATATTTATTTAAAACGATATGGAAGTGATTAATTGCTCAGAATAATAAATAATAATATTTATTCAGTACTACGTATTAACTATTTATTCATAAAATAAATATTATACGTCACGTGTAAACACGAAATTTAAACACAAACGCACACGTTAAATAATTTAACTCGAAACGAAACTAAAATATGCATATGATTGTGGGGCGGGTTTAAATAACAAAAGGAGGAGAGTGTGGGCTTGAGCCCAGCCCAAAAAACCCATAGAAGAAAAAAAGGCACGGGGTTCTTCCCCTTCGTCAAAACAGACGTAGAAAAAAAATAATAGGGTTTCTATCCCTAGGGTGGCCGCCGGCCTTTCACAAACAACAAAGGAAGACGGTTTTTATCTATTGTGGTTTCGACTCATGTGTTTTAGTTCATCACAAATCACGTTATAGGTAAGCACTTTTGTTCTTTTCATTTTTCCCGAACGACCTAAATGATTATAAGAACACACAAGTTTATTAACACTAAAGATTGATCCGTTGGTGTTGGGAGTTACTGTCTACACGCGAACCAAGACCAACAAGGGGTATCGGTGTGGTTCCCATTTGTCCAGCCACAACCCACAAGGGGTGCGGGCCTGGGTGCGTCGGCAGCAAAAAGCAGACAACCCCAAACAGGGGGCAACTAGATAATTAAGGGTGTCAGTTTGGTGGGTTTTACTGGCCAGCAATGACCACCTAAGGGTCGCTGGTGGTGTTTGTGTTGAGACCAGCCCCGAACAAAAAAAACAACAACAGGGGTGTTTGGGGTTAATATGCAGTAAGGGGGTGTTTGGGTAAACAAACAGTGGGAAACGTGACATAAACAGTGGGAATAATAACAAACAGGAAAAAAAATAAAAAAATAGTAAGCAATGGGAAAAAAATAACCAGCAGGGGGAACTAATGACTAACAGTGGCTAGGCCTTAGGTCGTGGTGTGCCGGTTTCCATTTAACCCCACACATGATTGTGTCTCGGGAAGGTTTTGACACGGGTTTCGGGTGCTCGTTTGTAAGATTAAAATAATGGGTTTATTTAATTTGGTAAATTAAATTAAGATGTTTTAGCAAACTCTTATTAATCTAAGGGATGATTTTATTTAATGATTTAATTTCATGAAAACTATTTTGGAAACCTTTTTATTAGGAAAACTCTCTATTTATGGTAGATTACTATATATAGTAATATTATAATACCATATTATAGTATATTACCATATCAAAATACAGTATAATATACAAGTAATCAGAAATACAAGATGTACACTAATCAGTAATATTAACGAACAGTCAGAACTTATCAGATTATATACCAATAGTAATATAAGTATAAAACAAATCAAACTGAAAACAGTTAAGATCAGTAAAAATTAACTGATATCAGTCAACTCATTTCAGCGTCCCTTATTTATGTAGTACCCGTGAAGTCAGAGTCGATCCTTCAGCTTTCATTCTTAATTCATTACTGGACACGAGGTACGGATTTTCCGTCCTTCAGTATGGACTTTCTTCTATGCATGATTATGATTTCTTGTCTACAGCCAAATGTTTTCCCCAGTACATGTTATAAATTATCTGAAATTATTTTAATAACTAAGATATTGCCTGAGCCTTATATACAAGCATGACCAGTCAGTAGTACTAGTTACGGAGGTACTGTAACCATGACACTTGAGACACCAGTGTCATGACTCACCTACGGGAGAGTGATATCCCAGAACGTTCCACTCAGTTCAGCTTGGACAGTTTATTAGTATTATTAGTGGGGCGTATGGATGCATCCTAGGCTTATCAGTTTACAGATATCAGGTGAATGTGGTGTGTGCTCTACATCCTTCACATTGGAGCTGATCCCTCCACCCAGCACAGTAATTAGAGGTCACCCCTCTACAGCATGACGAGATCACCTCTCTAGTTATTCATGCAACAGTTGTTATAGCACATGACCTATATAAGCTCTTGGCAATTAAAATACAGTAAATGTATGTTTTCATATTTAACAGATAACAGTTCAGTTTTATTATTTACAAATCAGACTTATCAGATTTTCTATAGTTTTCATGTGCATTAGATGGAAGCAATCCATACTTCTTTAGTTTATGCACTTCATTTTTTATTGCATGTTGGACATTGTTCAGTTCTTTCTTTCAGTATTTTACTTTTCATGTTTTGAGCTTATGTTGGATTATCGAGGTGTTCGAATCCGGTATTTCCGTTATGGTCAGTTAATGTTTTAGGACATTTACCTTATGCTTTGATGACACGCTATAAATACACATAACGGTCCACTTATCCAAGTGGGGTGTTACAATATGTGTCGGCTATAGTTTGCGGCCTTAGACGAAAGGTAACCTCGAATCTAATTTCTGATGTTTTTTTAGAATGTTCTATAAGAGTCTAATTCTAGCTTCGTAGTAGGCGTTTTTGTTCGTATATAAGGTAAAAAGTTTGTACTGTTTTTTAGCTATTGTCGTTAACAGCACAATACCGTTCTATTATGGGTCAGATAAGTATCTAATAATGAAAAAAATCTGCGAACCAGACGAATCTGCTCGCATGTCAAGAATTACCAAGGTAAGACCACAATTTTATAAGCAAGTGAATTTGGTGTTGGGGGATTGCTTACTTTTTCAGCCTATGTTTTTCTAATTAAACTATTTGAAATGAGCATTTTTTAAGTTTTTATCGGTGTTACTGTGGAAGTGCCCAGTGTCAGCCGAAACTAGCAAATAAGCAGCCTATTTTCCACCCAAAATTTAAGAGTGTATTTCAACCCAAAGTGAGCAAAATAACAGACAAGTATAAGCTTTTCTCTCTATCTAAAACTCAAGTGTGCTTATTTTCATTAACAGATGACAATAAGCTGAAAAAAATAAGCAACCCAATGCTTTAGTATACTGTTCCATTGTTATACGTACGCATGTTAAACTATGTTGATCCTTAAAGTAAGTTAACTGTGATAATGGCAAAATTGGGCAAGTCATGCAAATGGATCGAAATAGATTTTGGGTGACTGTCGAAAATTTGTCAAAACTGATACTTGAATAGAAATTGAATTAGTCAGTTCAAATTTAGTCATTTCTTGGTAGGTGTATATATTAATACTATCTAAAATATGAGATTATTTTTTCATAGATCTGGTAAATGGTTTTCATACTTAAGTGTTGCATTTACTATATCTGATTGTTATATTGTACTAACTTTTGTACTAACTTTGTTAGACAAAATTTCAAATTAAGATCATTAGTTAATTCATTGTCATTGTCGAAAGATATGCTATCTTTAAATCTTATGGTTTTTCATATCTATTGTTGCCCTTTTGCAGGCGTGATTCTTCGCTGCAGCAAACATGCTTACTATAGACAATTGTAAATAAGTTATCCCAATCACCTTGCTAATATTCTTATCCGTTCATCCGCCTTTGTTTTTTATTTTCTAAATCCGTCATACGGCCAACTGAAACCGTATCATCGTAACAACTTACTTATGTCTTATAGGTAGGCTACATTGTTATTATGAACTCCTCACTTGGAGAAAATTACGTATGGTGTAGCAAGGAGTCTCGAGTTTTTGCACGAAAAAGGTTCAGCCGCCTATTGGTCAAACAATGTATTACAATTTGATAATTTTAAATCTAAAGTAGCTTCTTTGAGTTTGAGCTCTTCTCATACCAACTTGCTTGCCTTCAACTAGAGGCTCCGCAGCAAAGCGCGGGTGTACACATCTTGTAGGTACAAATTACTAAATGACAACCCATCACATTACCTTATGTTGATGCAAAAGTTGGGTGATCCTTGCTCGACCCGAATTAGGCTTAATTCGGGCTGGCTTGGGCTCCGGCTCCTGCACCAAGTGAACTGTTTGGTTGAGACCCTGCACACTAAACAACACGCGTTAGGCTTACCGTGGGAATGTTTCCCACGATTAGACTCCGGCGTGAGAGTAAGTAATCGGTTAGGGTTTATAGGAGTTGAGTGAGTTGAGAATATAGAACGTAATACCTTTGTGGAACCCTTGAGGGTTCCTTTTATAGGCAGTGAAACCCTAATGGGCTGTCACTGATGCTTCGGCCCCAAAGAAAGGATAAGCACCAGAATTAGATTGATTGTTATCTTCTAATTATGGTGAGTGAATATCCTCTTCTTTGGAGTGAATCATATTTAGAGATAGAATATGATTCTGTCTAACCCTGTACCGGTCATGCCGGGCCGTGGGCCGCACACATGTGTGCGGTTACTGTTCATCCAAGCCCATAAGCTCAAATGACATTATTCCCACCCATCCGTGATGGGCCGGATACGGGTAGTACCCGTGGGCCGGGTTCATGACCCGGCTGGGGACTATACGTCATCATGTCCCCTCAGTCTAGTTGTAACAGCCATGGGCGTAACCTCTAGACTATCAAGACGCTCCCTGGACGTACCAAGAAAAAATAGGAAATGATAATTTATCCAAGAATTTGTTTCGGCCGCACGTGGCAACCTGATTTAGGAATTTATTCCATGATTATCTCAGCCGCACGTGACGACCGAGACAAATTAAATGCAGCATTGAATTTGGGTCTTACGTAAGAGCCGCATATCCCGACATAAATAATTGTTCACCTGCCACTTTAACTGACAAAGTGCAAACAGTCAGAACCTCGAGCAGCGTAATCGTCTGAGTCAGAAGTGACCCGTGGGTCCCACCTAAAGTTTCACTTGCCACTTGCACCCTAACCACACGATTAAGAATAGTGGCAAACACGTGTCACACATCCAACAGGCCATGACCCACGAGGCAACCCTATAAATAAGCCACCCCTACGGTTGTGTGAAACACACAGTTCTTATCTCCATTTCTGCCATTAAAGCTTTCTTCTTAGCTTCACTTAATCACGCACGGATCCCTTTCTCCGCAGGTTAGAATACGACGTCCTTACCTTTTTATTCAGTAATGGCTCACAGAAACAACCCTACAATTGGATCCGTGCTTAATGTAATGACCCAGGAGCAACTAGATCACTTTTGTACCAATTATTTCATCCCTACCAACCTACACCCCTCACTTCCCGGCGCCGGAGACCTCATAACTGAGGCTCCGGAGGGTAAAATTGGCCTTTACACTCGCATTTTTGATGCGGCCAACTACCGTATTCCATTTACCCGTTTCCTCATAGATCTATTAGGATATTATGATGTACATATTAGTCAGCTTCACTGTATAGGCGCATGTAAGATAAGTCAATTCGAGATTCTTTGTCGTGCTAGAAGAATCCCCCCAACCGTAGAACTATTCCGGCTATTTTACACCCCCAGCATAGTAAATGGTTGGTTATCTTTTAAGAAACGATCTCCTAACAGCCCTCAGTCTCATAATAAGCCCATGGACTCATTGAAAAACTGGTACGACCACTACTTTTTCATTGACTCGATAGTATGGCCGGCTGATTATGCCTTCAAACATAGGGTATCCCACGACCCCTTGCTGCACGTTAGTACATATAACCCCCAACACTCCCGAGAAATAGATCTGAACAAGACAGGATTCCATAGAAACCTCCCCGAAGCATTTCTATGTTTACTAGGGATTAGCCGCAACTATTTCGGCTCGTCCAACAGATATCCTGTGTTTTGGAGAAGGCAGGGTGAAGGTAGGCTAGCATCCGTACACCAAAAAGCGCATTCAATTATTTTGTAATGCCTAACATATTTTGTTGTTTGTGGCAGAAATGAACTTTTTTGGACTTCTACGTCAAGGCGACCCAAAGCTCGTACCAGAGGGCTCTCGTCCCAGACGTGAGAACGAATTACCCCTCCTTGAGCATACCCGAAACGTGACGGTTGTTCTTGAGGCCGTGTCGGACCCCCACTCGGACGAAGAAGAAACAACTCTGATGAGGACTCCCGTCGACTTCAGCAACGAGGATGGTGATAATAGGATGCTCGAAGGAGGAGTCGGGTCCTCCTCGCCGCCTAAGACTTCCACTCCCGCACATGGGGAAGAGCAAGGAGACAACATCGATTTGACCACCTCCAGCCTTCGCCAGATGCTGGGCGACAATGAGGAAGAGGTACAGCAAGTCAATGAAGAGGAAGATGAGGAAGCTGAAAAAGAAGTGGAAGAGGAGGTTGAAGAAGCAACAGCTCAGCCCGTCGCTAAGCGTACCTGCAGAAAAAACAAGCGGGTAAGAAGAGGTGCTCCGGCCGAGATTGGCAAACACAATGCCCCCGCCAAAAAACTTCGAGAGGATCACCCCTTATATCAATCTGTTGGGAGCACCACCCAGGCCTCCGAGACGGTCCGGGCTGCACATGTCGATCCAGTTACTCAGATTCCCCCGACTACATCAGAATTAGAAGGGAATAACATGTAAGGCTCCATCTTGCTAAGTAAGAGCGACAAATTCCCTTTAAGCAATACTTAATATGTATCCAAATGCTTGTTTTGTAGGAATGAACAAACTGGTGCCGTGCCTCCACCTGATGCCCAAATGGAGAAGGGAAAAGAAAAGGAAGTGGAGAGAAACCCTATGCTTCATAAGGCCGCCACGAGATCCGGTCCCGTATTCGAAGAAGGTACCCCCACAGCCTCCCAAGACCTCCCAACATCCGGCCCCCCTCAATCGTTCAACCCTGTTTGGAATATTACCACTGCGTCACGAATGAGGGAAGCCGAGGAATGCCGAGAGTACCTCAATAACTGCATACCACCAGGCTTGGTACGAGAAGTGAATGCACTAAGCCATGCTGACCTAGCGTATGAGTACAACGGTGCCTTGGTGCATCAAATGGCAATGGGCACCTCAATGAGAGTAAGATTCGAAGCCGCGCTTGGGCATGTGGAGTCCTTCAAGAGGAAAGTTGGACGGAGGGAGAGAATGATCGAGGAGAATGAAGCTAAAATTGCCGCCCTCCAGTCCCAACTTGTTAGTGCCGAGGCGACCGTGAAGGAGCAATCAGCCCGTGCGAATGCTTATGACCAACAAGTGGCCGAGCTCGAGGCAAAACTGGATGCCGCGACAACCAAGGTACATATCCGCGATGCACCACTCTTATTTCATAAGAAACATAATCTAACAAGTAATCTCTCATATAGGTGACCGCAGCGGAGGCGTCTGCCAAGTCCTCCTCCAGCCAGGTATCCGTGCTTACCAAAAAACTTGAGGATGCTCAGATGACAATCCAGAGCATGGAGAAGGTACAAGAGGAGCTTGCTTATGAGAGGGTTATGACCAAGGAGCTAAAGGAGGCGTCCGCCCAAAAAGATGTGATGATAGATGCCCTTACCGCCGAACGCGACGACGTGCTATGCCCCCAACTACTAGCAGCCATTGCCGGCCGTAGGTGGATGGTGGGACATGGGGCACGTCTGGCCGTCACTAAGGTACTAGAGGCCCCTGAATTTATGCAACAGTTTGCAAGCCTTGTGTCAGATAGTATTGACCACGGCCGCCATGAAGGAATGGTCCAGGCCGTAGAGCTAATCAAGAAAAAGGAGAACTTCACCAGGCATGCTTTCTTTAATCCTGAAGCTGCTAACAAGATGACTGCTTCCATGGCCGCTATGCGAGATCTACATTATCCATTCTTGGTCGAGCTGGAGGCCACGAAGGATGCATCGAACATGGAGATCATAGAAAAGCTTAGTCTTGGTGCGTTCTCTCAAGATGAGGGTCATTCCCGTGCTTCCTTCATTCCCTCGCCCAGCCACCTGACGCTTCCTATCTATGAGGACGTAACCAGGATCGTGCTTGATGAAGAACCCTTAAGCGGGGTGCTGGAGAGGAATGCGACTCAAGCCTTGAAGCGGAGGGAACGTGGTGAGAGGTTGCCTTGCTTGGCTGAGGAACAAGTAGAGATAGGTAAGTTTCTCCCCCCTCCCCCCCCCCCATGTAGGGTGCCCCTACCTTATTATCTATTTCAGACAATTTAGTTTGTAACCTTTGAATATTTGTAGCTTTTATTTGTCCGTGCATGTACACGGCTAAGACATGTGTGAAATAACTGTCCTTTGTATGTAGGTCCGTGATGACCACGGCCATTTTGTTATTTATTTGGAAACTCGTGTATTTTTATTTTGTTGAATATTGTATACCAATACTGCATGACATGTCACGTCTTACACAAAAGGGAAAATACATACAAGTCTATAATTTACTAGACATGCGACGTGCGTCTTTACTATGCAAAGCACTGCGTGAGTACGCCATACGAAACTTACCACAACGTCTTGTGAGTAAGGTGTCTAGTAAGGATACATGATCCGTGCCGCTGGGGTTGCATCCCTCTTACGCGGCAAGTTGAATTAGTAGGTTCACTTAATCCTCTTACCCCACCTGGAGGCGTATAGTACATGTACGGTGATTGAATGAATGCATATGAATGAAACATGGCATATTATAATAATAATTAAAATTCACATGACTAACAAAATCCTAAGAAATAATTTGCACAAAACAAGCCGTGGAACTAGCTAGGCACCACGGCATTTTATTAGAACGTTTACATTTTTTGTTTGAACAAGAATGATAAGTCCTAAAAAACAAAAAAGGAACCTAGAAAAAACATAAGAAGCAAAACAGATAGAGTACATGGATCTTCATTAAAGCCACATATAGCGAAGTACCCATGCGGAAGCCGTAGCTTTCAAAGATAGCACCTTTTGAGATTGGAGATGTTCCATGTGCGTTCTAGATCGCGGCCATCCATGTCACGTAACTTTTACGCGCCTCGTCCTAAGGCTTCCGTGACCTCATACGGCCCTTCCCACTTAGGGCCCAGCTTTCCTGTATTCTCCGCTCGACTTGCTTCGTTAGCACGATAGACATAATCTCCCGATCGAAAAGAAACACCTTTAACCTTAGCGTCATAATAAGCCTTCATTTTAGCTTTGGACTTAGCCTCATCGATGGCTGCTATCTCCCTTTTTTCCTCCAACAAATCCAGGTTGATTCGCAGTTGCTCGTCGTTCGTGACGACATTAACCTCCGCCGTGCGGATGGTAGGCATTCCGATTTCTGCTGGTATAACAGCTTCAGTGCCGTAGGCCAATGCAAATGGAGTGTCTCCGTTGGCTGTTTTGATCATAGTCCTATGCGCCCATAGAACATGTGGTAGCTCATCCACCCATTTGGCACTTCGTTCATCCAGACGTGCCTTGATGCCGTTTCCCAAGCTTCTATTTGCTCGTTCCACAAGGCCATTTGTCTGCGGATGCTTAACAGACGCGAAGCGCCGTTTGATATTCAATGATGCGCACCAGTCCTTGAATGGGTTATCCGCAAACTGTTTACCGTTGTCCGAGATGATTTCCCCTGGTAGGCCAAAACGGCACACAATATGCTCCCACACAAATTTTTTAACTTGTTTGCCTGTAATGGATTTGACTGCTTGGCCTCTATCCATCGTGTGAAGTAGTCCATCGCGACAATCAAGAACTTAACTCCCCCCGCAGCTACAGGAAATGGTCATGCGATGTCGATTCCCCACTTATAGAATGGCCATGGGGATGTGATAGGTGTAAGCTCCTGCTGCGGATGTCGCGGCACTGGTCTATGCAATTGGCAATCACTACACTTGCGAATCATGTCGCGTGCATCCCTGTGCATGGTAGGCCAATAATATCCTGTCCGTAAGGCTCGAGCTACCACGGATCGTCGACATGCGTGCATGCCGCATAACCCTTCATGTATTTCACTGATTACATAAGTAGCCTGACGTGGTCCCACACACCGCAGCCACGACTGCAAGAAAGAGCGCTTATAAAGGATACCTTCCCGAAGTTCGAAGTGCTGCGACTTCCTTCTGATGCGCCGCGCCGCTTTTTCATCGTCCGGAAGGGTTTCACTAGTCAAATAGTTGATGATCGGGGTCATCCATGTAGGTCCATCCTCTTCAACTATAGTAGCGACCTCCCCTTCTGTTATAGACTTCTCCTTGAGTATTTCCACCAAGACTTGCTTGGACAAGTGGGCGAAGCTTGTAGATGCGATCTTGCTAAGAGCGTCCGCCTTCTTGTTCTCACCTCTTGGCACCTTCTTAATGGAAAACTTGCCGAAAGCCGCGATGAGTGACTTGACTTTCTCCAAGTATCGGACCATGTTGTCCTCCTTAGCCACATATCCACCTAGAATGTGGTTCGCGACAAGCCGTGAGTCCACGTAGGCCTCAAGGTTGCGGACTCCCATTCTAGCGGCGATTTTTAAACCCGCAATTAATGCTTCATATTCCGCTTCGTTGTTGGTGGCTGTGAACTCAAAACGGAGGGCGTACGTAAACTCCATTCCTTCCAGATTTGTGAGGATGAGACCAGCTCCTGACCCATCCGTACACGAGGACCCGTCCGTAAATAACACCCATGGTTCTGTTGGAGTCTCGTCTTGTTTAACGATTGGCCCATCCTCATCCGGCTTCTCTATCAAGAAATCTGCCAAGATCTGGCCTTTAATAGCCGTCCTTGGCCTATAAGATATATTATGCTCCCCCAATAGAATGCTCCAACTTTGTAGCCTTCCTGCCACATCCGGTCTAGAGATGACTTGCTTTATTGGTTGGTCCGTAATGACTACAATTGGGTGCGCCTGAAAGTATCGGCGCAGCCGCTTTGTAGCAAACACTAGTGCCGAAACCAATTTTTCCATAGAGGAGTAATTCAACTCCGGCCCTTGTAATGTTCTACTTATGAAGTAGACCGGAGTTTGTACCATATCCCTATCCGTCATGAGTACCGCACTTATTGCTCCATGCATGGCTGAGAGATACATAATGAGTTCCTCCTTTGGCCGGGGAGCTACTAGCATAGGGAGAGATGCAAGGTGATGCTTGAGTTGGCCAAAGGCTTCCTCGGCTTCCTTTGTCCACTGGAAGTCTCCCTTCCTAATGCACTTCTTGAGTGTCTTAAATAGGGGTAATGACTTCTCTGCGGACTTTGATAGGAACCTATTTAGCCCGGCCAGCTTCCCATTTAAGGATTGCACCTCCTTCCGTGTCTGAGGGGATGGTAGCTGTATTACTGCGTCCGTTTTTTCTGGGCAAGGTTTGATGCCATTTGGATCAATCATATATCCGAGGAACATTCCCTCCGTTGCCCCAAACGTGCATTTCTTTGGATTTAGCTTCATATTAATCCTCCTCAGTGTGTCGAATGTCTCTTGGACATGCCAGAGAAGTGCATCCTCCGTATGACTTTTTATGACTAAGTCATCCACATAGACTTCCAGGTTGCGGCCTATCTGTGAGTCAAAGGCTTTTTCCACAAGCCGCTGGTATGTAGCACCGGCGTTCTTTAGTCCAAACGGCATTTTCGTATAACAATATACGCCTTGACTAGTATGAAACGCCGTGTTTTCTGCGTCCTCCTCCGCCATCTGGATCTGGTGGTATCCTTTATATGCATCTAGGAAGCACTTAAAAGGATATCCACATAGAGATTCCACCTTCCAGTCAATCTCCGGTAACGGGTAACAATCTTGTGGACAGGCTTTGTTCAGATCCGTGAAATCCACACACATGCGCCAACTTCCGTCATGTTTTTTGACCATGACCGGATTGGATAACCACTCGTGGTAGTATACCTCGCGCATGATACCTGCGTCCACTAGTTTCCGTACTTCCTCCAATGTCACTTGGCTGCGCTCAGGCGCCTGGCCGCGCTTCTTTTGCTTGACGGGTTGGTACCCCTGGCGGATTTAGAGCTTATGTTCTGCTATCGCGCGAGGTACGCCTGTCATATGCTTTGGCTCCCATGCGAATATATCTAGATTTGCACTTAAAAGAGAGCACATGGCCCTTTTTCCGCTATCCGAGAGCGCCCCCCCCTATGGATATCTCCTGTTCCGGATAGTCAGGATGGATTGCCACCTTCCAATTGGGAGGTGGTGATCCATCCTTGGGTGGAACAGGTGGAGCCGGTGTTGTCACGGTATGACACTCGGATGCTGGTACGATTGTGTTGTAAATGGTGACGATTCCTCCCTCAACATGGAACTTGATCATTCCGTGTGCCGTGGAAGGTACCGCCCGTATAGCCAGAATACCTGGTCTGCCTATGATCCCATTGTACGGAGAATGTAAGCGTATCACCATGAAGTTCATCCACGCAGTAGTGGAGTGTTCCTCATTCCCAATGGTTACAAGCAGACGCAGTTGCCCTATCGGCCAGATGGTGTCTCCACTAAAGGCAGTGAGCGGCGCTGTGGCCGGTACTAACTGGCTTCTTATTTCTGGCCGTAACTGCACAAAACAGTGTTCATACAGTACTTCTGCTGATGACCCTCCATCCACATATATGTGACGAACATTGTGTGTTCCAATGCTTATCTTAATAGTGAGAGGCGCATCAATCACATCACTTGTTGTGATGGGAGGGAATGAGATTTCCCTGTCACGTGAAAATTTTTGACCAATTTTCTGCCTCGTGCGGCGTTGTTTGGATTGGATCATGTATATAGTCGAAGGTTTGTCCTTTTGGGGATCCTTCTTGTCATACTTCTTGTTGTCTTTTCCATCCTTCCAATCCTTAACCAAATGCTTGAGTTTACCTGACTTGATCAGTGACTCAATGTGCTTCTTGAGCTGGATACACTCCTCCGTGCCGTGGCCCTTGTCATTATGGAACTCGCAGAAACGATTTCCTTGACGACGGTCCGGCGGAGTTGTCATTGGGGGAGGTCTCGGAAAATTTGCCCCTTCCGTCAGCAAGATCTCCCGGTAGGACATCTTTAGGGGGGTAAACTTATCATCCGGCCGTCCTCCTTTGTTTTGGCTCTTGTAGTCTGAGCCCCTACTACTGTTTTGATTGCTTTGACCACCCGACTGTCTCCGGGACTGGTCGTTTGATCGGTAGCCGTTTCCTTTGGAAGGGTAAGCCGCGGCAACCGCCGTTTCTCCTTCTATGAAGTTTCTGACCCTTTCCATGAGGTCATCATATCTCTCCGGACGCTTGTCATTGAGACGCCTGATCAATTCCCTGTCTGTTATGGCGTGCATGTAGTCAGAGATTTTTAGGAGTTCCGGCATTGTCTTTGTGCGCGTGCACTCGTCATTGAAGCGTTCAGTGAAGGCTTCTGTGGACTCCCCCGGCCGTTGTTTGACAGTTGCCAATGAGACCGGATCCCTATTATACTTCTTCCGCTGAGTATAATTATTCTTGAACGCAGTGCGTAGTTCCGTGAAGCTATCAATGCTTCGTGGAGGGAGTCCCTCAAACCAGTCACGGGCATTGCCGATCAAGGTTGAATTGAACATTTGGCACCATATAGGCATGGGCCATCGCTCAATTTTAGCCTGCGTGTCAAATATTTTGAGGTGATCATCCGGATCACCAGTTCCATCATAGGTCTTGACACACGCCGGTATGCGACGTTTTGTGTCCTCGGAGTAGTTCCGTATACGGAGAGTAAAAGGATCTTCCCTGAGATCCGCCCATGGACGCTTGAGCCTAGGGTCTTCCCACGGGTCACACCACGGACGGGAAAGATCCTCCGCTTCTGCCTCTCGATAATAAGGGCCACCATAATAATCATCATTATTTGGTGGTGGTGGAGGGGTACGCCTAGGTCGGCGACGCTTGGGCGGATGGTCATCCGAGTCCTCTCCTGATGGATCTGGAGAAGGAGGCGGTGCCCCATCTCTTGGTTGAGGGCCGCTCTTTTGAGAAGAGCCAGGAGCCTTCTTCCTAGTGTTCATCCTATCCCACACACTTGTGCGGCGAGCGGCTCTTGTCAGTTCTCGGTCTGGTCGCTCGGGTGAACCGTCAGACTTCTCTCCCCCCTCTCGAGACTGCGTTAGTTCCTCTATGAGGCGATCTCCTATGCGCTCGAACACATTCCTAGGTTGAGGAGTTTCCTCGAAGATGCTCTGCTCCTGAGGCCGAGTCTTCCTTTTCCTCTGATTTTGGGAAGAGGTGATTGGTCCGGCATTGCCAAAGTTGAGTCTAGATTGGAGGTTTCTCCCTAGATTCAACCTTGATGCAATCCCTGGGACGATCCTATCAAAGTTCTGCGTGAGAACTCGAGTGAGATCCTCCTCGCTGAGTGGTTGGACTTCTACTTCCTCCTCAATCGATGGTCTGCGCGGCTCCTTGTTGGGGGATTGGGCGCGCTCCCTGGATCAGGGTTGTCCAGGGTTGAAGTAGGTGGGGGGTTATGGAGATCGTGCTCGTCACCCCCATGGAATGAAAACAACCGCGGTTGTTTGGTCCGCCCGCTGGGCGGCTAGGGGATTGATTGGGGATGAGTATCCCTTCCCCTTGGGACTTCCGATTTCCAGGATTCGTGTTCCTGGGATTAGCTTGGGGATGCCCCTTCGTCATTGGGAATTCAAGATGAGATTTCGCTCTAGCTTAGTATAATGGGTCCCACGGATGGCGCCAACTCCTTACACTTTCTGACTACCCCCACTCATGCTTTGACTAACCTAATAGGCTAATACTATCACCCAACATTCCAAAACAACTGTGGATCAACATTCATTTTTTCCATCTTTTTCAGATTAACAAAACAAAGATCCCACATGCTTAACCTCAGTTTCATCCGCCATTAGTCATCCTGCTGAACATCGTTTTCATCTCCCACAAGAACCTATGGTCATCACGAAGCTCCAATTGATAGATCTTTAACAAGATTAGGAAGTGTATGATTCAAATACTCATGAACAAGATGAAGCTTGTCCAATTACATAAACTAATGCAGATCATTCTCTTTTTTCCTTTGATACGTGTTGAACCGGACGTTCGTCGATCCGATGGTTCGACCGAAACCCGCCGGTTCAATCCGGTTTGGTTTTCAATAAAAACCCAGCTTATAACGGCCCGGTCATGACTCCGGTTCAACCGGTTGAACCGGCCTGGTCGAATCGATTTTTAAAACACTTCATTATAATAAATGTGGGAATCTTGATAACTAATTTTCTATTTATACCTTTTAATATGTGATCCATATTTAATTTGTATTTTTTCCTTTTGACTTTTTTTTTATTAAATAAGGATATAATTGTCATTTGAATAACTAATTTGAATAACTAATTGGGATAGAATACAATATACTTAAAACTTTGTGCATTAGAATCTTGGACACTTAATTTGGGACGGATGGAGTATATATTTATGTCTAACGTACGCTTCTCAGTTCCTCCTTTGTGGTATGGAAGTATCAGTTCTTTCGTAGTCATACACGATTGATATATATACTTGTTAAATCTTTTATAAACCTGAGACACATGTTTAAATCTTTTGTGAACTTGATACTTGGAAAAATAATTGGTGTCTTATTTCTCATTTTAATAGATAATTTACATACATGTCAACGTTTTGTGATTTTGTTTTAATGTATTAACTCATGGGTTAACCCACGGGTAACAAATACCCACCGGTATGGTATGGGTAGAAATTTATACCCAGTAGTGTGTGACGGGTGGGTGATGGGTTTTAAAAAATATATGTGGGTGACGGGTTTCATATACCCGTACCCATTATCCACCGATGCCATACTAATGATATGGTTCATAGAGATAAAGTTGAACAATCGCGGGCCTACTAAGCAGATGGTTCTTAAAACATTCGGTGATCTGAGTTGCAGCATTGTCCCCCTGCATTCAGTTTTAAGCAAATGGTTCTTAAAACACGCTGTGATCTGAGTGGCGGCATTGTCCCATGCATTAAGTTGAACACCGCAGGCCTATTAAGAAGATGGTTCTTAAAACACGCTGTGATCTGAGTGGCGGCATTGTCCCATGCATTAAGTTGAACACCGCACGCCTATTAAGAAGATGGTTCTTAAAACACGCTGTGATCTGAGTGGCGGCATTGTCCCATGCATTAAGTTGAACACCGCACGCCTATTAAGAAGATGGTTCTTAAAACACGCTGTGATCTGAGTGGCGGCATTGTCCCATGCATCAAGTTGAACACCGCCTATTAAGAAGATGGTTCTTAAAACACGCTGTGATCTGAGTTGCGGCATTGTCCCCCTGCCTTCAGTTGAACATAGCGAGCACTTTTATTCCCGTTCCTTACATTCACCTGAGGGGAATGCTTTATGAATTTTAAATGGTAAAAAGTGCTTTGTTTAGAAAGTAGGGAATCAGGTCAGTGAGATCTTATATGGAACTTGTTCACGTCATCATATGAATAAAATGGATTACAACGATGAATTGATCTTTTTATTACATGGTTCTTACCGAATAAAATGGATTACAACGATGAATTGATGTTTTTATTACATGGTTCTTACCGAATAATTAGAACAGCAACAACCGACATTTACCATCATTCTCATCATTGTTTTTTCTCTTCTAGAAGAATAATCACGGTTAGAAGAAAAAGCCGGTTTAGATTACATGGGCTTCGTTCTTAAGCTTTTCTACTAATTCATCTACAGAGGAAACGATAACCCCTGCTTCTCTCTTTGGGGGTTCTGTAACTTGAATAACCTCGACATCAGATCTCATTTCTACTTTCAACTCCTCTGGTGTCATTTTCTTGATCGGCTTTGATTTCGCCTTCATTATGTTCGGGAGTGTCGCATACCTTGGTTGGTTCAGCCTTAGGTCCGCACTGCAGTGTGATAGTAGTAACTTTTAGAACAAAAAGTGACTTTGATTTATTAGGATTCTCTAATGCTCTTGAAAACGAGGGTTAAGAAAGCTAACCACTCGTATAATGAAAATGGAAGTGGTAAAGAAGTAAATAAATAATTACGTGAGAATGGCAGGCAAGTCCAAACACAAAGTTTCAAGGCCACCGTCCACCTCTCTATCCACTGTTGCTACTTTCTTCTCTTTGTCCAGAACAACCTAAAAAATACGAAAACAAAGTTAAGCATGTAAAATATGTAACAAGAATAATCAAGTATAAACAGAAACAATGACGGTTTCCTCATGTAAATTTATCACAAAAAGTGTAAGGACATGTTTGTGAGTGATTATTGTGATATGTAGATTGAAGAATGATAACTGGATTCAGGGATAGAGATAGGTTATTAACATTTACTCCTGCAGAATAATTTATTTAACTATAGTTTACTTGTTTTTCCAAATCTGGTCACATTAACACCTTTTTATTTATGATTCCGAATTATATAACCTTTTTATTCTAACAGGCAAAACTGAGATCAGTTTAGTCAACACATCCAAATACCACCTTAGCAGCAGTATGTGTATGTTTTTTGTTGCATTTCCATTATGATATACTAGTTTAACTAGGATTCATTTATCTTCAAGTGAACACAATACGTAAAAGCATCAAGGATATCTTTGCAATAGGTCATAAAAAGGTGTTAAAAAATAAACAGAAGAAACATTAACTACGTGGTTCTCCGAAATTCGAGCAAATTATATTATTCAAGTAACATCCTTTCTGTAAAGGTAAAGCAGGGTCCATTGCAGATATTTTGATAACAGATTCAGTAAAATTGATAGCAAAGAAATCTAAAAGTTAGATTATTGAACTTTCTAAACAGTCTATTTTGATTACTTTTCACTAAAAGATAACAGATTCAGTAAACTAATTTCATGATCTAGAACCCACTAGAATGCAAAGTGTGTTATTATATGGCAGTAACAAACATACTGTATCTTTTACTTACAAATTCTTGGTCTTGGTGTAGTTTTGACGTAAATGAAGGAAAGTGGCAAAATTATAAAAACCTACAGCTTCAACTACAGAAGTGTAAACTTAAATAGTTTAAGGACTAAAGGTGTATTTAGTACTTGCCATACACAAGTCTACAAAAAACGTAGCTTTTATATGATGATTGTGTTTGCAAATTGAAATATACCTTTTACTCATGCGCGTCTTGGTTAGTTGTTTAGCGACTTTCCTTTCTCTTTCTATCATGTTGCATATAATTCGTATTCTATCTGCATCTCGCAATATAAAACATCCTAAAGAGCTGCGCTCATTATTTAGAAGCATCTATAGGTAGTCGATTCATATCAAGTATCTTGTTATCTAGTTTGTACTCACACACACACGATAATCAGCTACAAATTCCCACATATACACGTAAAAGCGACAAGTTTGACGATGATAATTCATAAAACGTCACTAACCTTCGAAGCAAAAGTCCCTTGAGGCCAATTTAGAAGCCCGGCCACCATTTGTCCTGTTTGATTACAATCATCATCAATTGCCTGTAACAAAACACACATTTTTCAACAATTCAGAATTATCCAACAAACAAATACAGAGGGTGTTCGAGATTGCTTATTTCTTCCTGTTTATCTGCTTATTAATTTGAAAAAAGCGCAACTGTATATCTTGATTTTAAAAGATATATGTAGTCGTTTAGCGTCTTTTTTGAACAATCCCAAACACCCTCAAAAGCCATACAAATCAACAAAAACAACTATCTGAACCGAAACAAAACAGGATCATCATCATCAACAACAACAACCTGTTTTCCAAGAATAAGTAGGCCGGGTTTTTCGACATCAACAAGCGCTTTCAAAATCTTAGCAACAGAAAGAGGCTGAAGAGAAAGCTCAGGAGCATCAACATGAATACCGCGGTCAGCACCCATAGCTAAACTAGTACGAAGAGTGTCAACACATTGAGTGGGACCCATACTAACAGCAACAACCTCAGAAGCAAAACCAGATTCCTTAATTTTCAATGCTTCTTCAAGTGCTATTTCGCAAAATGGGTTCATTGACATCTTCACGTTCTTTGTCTCAACTCCACTCTGTTATTATTAAGGGGGTGTTTGTTTCAGCTTATATATGGGCCTATGAGCTTATTTGATTTCCCCTTATATTTAATAAGCCCCAATTTCTGGTTTGGGGTTTGGTTCGGCTTATATGTGGGCTTATGAGCTTATCTGATTTTGGCTTATATTTCATAAGCTCCAATCTTCAAGCTTATTTTGAGACTTATTGGCTTATATAATTTATTACAGTATATTGTAATAATAAACTTATATAAAACCAGAAATATCAAAATAAGCCGGAAAACTGGGGCTTATGAAATACAAGCCGAAATCAAATAAGCTCGTAAGCTAATATATATATATAAGTCAAAACAAACACGCCCTTATATAAGTTTATCATGTCGTGATAAACTTATATAAGCTCACAAATATCAAAATAAGCCGGAAAACTGAGGCTTATGAATCGGAATCAATTAGCCGAAACATTGAGGCTTATGAAATATAAGTCGGAATCAGAAAAGCTCTTAAGCCCGTATATAAGCCAAAACAAATATCCTAAAATAATAAAAAAAAGAAAAACATGTTTTTAAAGGTTGAAAGAGGATTAAGGATTTAAGGGTACCTTGTCGGATTTGATACGGATTTTGACGGCGTAATCGACTACTCGCTTGATTGCAACCATGATCTTCATCTTTTTTTAAATGAAATGGAGAGTCGTAGTGTGTCAAAGAAGTGGGTTTTAAAAAATGAAGAGTGTTAGTGTAATAAGTTTTGTGTGTGAGCAGAAGAACAGAAGAACTGGTTCGGAACCACGAAGGACCGAACCGAAACTGGAACCATAAATTCTAGTTCTTGATTTTGAGATTATTTGGTTCTTGATTCGGTTTGGTTCGGTTTAACCGATTCTTGATTCCGGAACCAAATACCCAATAATTATATAAAAATTGTAATTTTATTTATTTTAGACTCAAAATCCCAATATTATAGTAAAAAGAAAAAAAAACTATTATCATATACCTGCTGCCTGCTGCTGTATACAACTGGCGATATTATTAGTTCCTTTGGTGTTTTTGCATTGTGTTGGTTCTAAAAGACTAACAACGCTAGCAATTTTATGCTTTATTATCATATGCTTTGTAGTATAAATGTGGCGAGTTTAGCAAAGTTTGTTTATTTTGTCCAAAAGTTGATCAACCTATAGGCTCTGCATGGTTGCAACTTGTTACAAACTTTAAAACCAAAGACATTTGAGGGTTTTTTTTTATATAAGTGGCGGTTCTTATACGGTTAGAACCAAAAGAACTGGAACCGGGACCAGAAATAGAACTGGAACCAAAAAAATTATATTCGGTTCGGTTCTTAGTTCCTGATTTTAGCAAAATTTTGATTCCCGGTTCCATCAGTTTCAGTTTCGGTTCCACCGGTTCTGAACCTATGCTCATCCTTAATAAGTTTGGTCTATTTGAACTTTTTTCATCCTTGTATTAGGAGTCTCCTCCTACAAGGCTACAGGGAAAGGAGTGTAAATCAGCCGACACAGCTCGTGAGTTACTCGAGATCGACTTGATCTGAATGTGTAAAACCCGTATTTAAAAATCGGAATATTTAAATACGCAGTTTTATTTTAATAAACTATATAAGTATTAATTGATAGACAGAGATATAAACGCAGAAATTAAATACGCAATCCCAGTTTATTTAAATATTATAAAATATTACAGTTATACAGATAATAAAATAACAGTATAAATTCAGATATTACGCGAAAATTTAATTATTCAAGAAGAAAATAATCCATATCAGAATATACCACGAGGATTAATATAAGTTTCACGCAGCCTCAGTTCTATTAAAAATATTACAGATGAATTAATTATTTTACAGAAATAAATCTACGAATATTAAAATACGCAGTCTCAGCTTTTATTAAATATTACAAATTAATTATTCAGAAAATAATAAGTTTACGTCAGAAAAATTACGTAAATATTATACGCAAGTATTTATTCATAAAATATAGAGATTACAAAATCTCGATCATCGAACACGAGCACGGACATTTAAATTATTAATCGAAGCAAATGAGAAGTTATTTTAAACTTTAAAAAAAAATGAAAGTTATATAAGGAAAAGGGCCTTATGGCCGGTTGGTTTTTTAAAAAAAAAAAGAAGCTGGGCTTCAGCCCATTTGATTACAAAAATAAGACGGGGGGTTTCCCCTTTACTCATTCAACGAACAAAAAAAAAAGAAGAAAACTAGGGTTTTCTTTGGTGGCCGCCGGTAATAGAAGAAAAAAAAAAAAAAAAAAGAAGTCCGGTCGTGTTTGATCTTGAATCCCTGTACATACTTTCCGGTTATCAAGCTATCACGGTATTTATTTCTTTCGTATATCAATTTATATAGTCACGAATTAGATGTGATAAATCAAAGAGAGAATGTTGTTTTATAAATCGAATCCAAAATCTTGGGAAGGTTGGTGGTGCTCGGATTTCAGGGAAACCGAGAGCATAAAGCTCTCGGTGGTGGCTTTTGTTGTCAACCGAGTCCCAACAACCCACTAAGGGGGGGGGGGGGGGGTTCGGTGTGTCTCCTGTGTGGCCAGCCGTGACCCAAACAGGGCGGCGTGGTGTGGTTCTAGCCCAGCCCGAAACAAACCCCACAGCAGGGGGTGTTTGGCGTTTCAGACAGCAGACAAAAACCAATCAGGGGTGTTTGGGACTAATTTTCAGAAAAGGGGGCGTTTGGGTCTGCCAGGAATGAAGGCAGTGGGAACCACTGCATAAGCAGTGGGAACCACTGCACAGGCAGGGGGAACTTTAACAAAAGCAGTGGGAAAGTAAATCAAACAGGGGGAACTTAAGAAAACAGTGGGAATAAAATGCTAGCAGTGGGAACTTAAGAAAACAGTGGGAATTATTTAAGTATGGTTAAATCATTTTATAAATAGGTTTAAAAAAAATGAGTTAAATATATTGCTATTTTATTTATATAATTAGTAAAACTACACTGATTTTAACTTTGTCTTTTAACTAATTAAAAGTCGGATTTAATTTATGATTTAATTAATAATTTATTTCAAGAAAACTAAATTGGAAATCTTTCCATTTTAGGAAACTTTCCGTTTACAACAGGTCACTATTTATAGTAATATCGGGATCATTGGAACACGGTATAATACACAGTAACCATAAATAAGTATATACTAATCAGTAAACATTTAAAGATCAGTCGGGTTATCAGATTATACACCAGACAAGCAGATTAATCAGATTATATATAAACAGTAGTAAGAATAAAATAAATTAAACTAAGAACATATGAAAATAGATAATAGTCAACAGTAATCAGTTAACTTATTTTCGCGTACGCTATTTATGTAGTAACCATGAAGTCGGAGTCGATCCTTCAGCTTTCATTCTTATTTCATTACTGGACACAAGGTACGGATTTTCCGTCCTTTCAGTAAGGACTTCCTTTCTATGCATGATTAGGATTCCCCATCTTCAACCAAATGTTTTTCCCCAGTATATGTTTAAGCTTATCAGTAATCATGTTAATAACTAAATAAATTGCCTGAGCATTATATACAAGCACGACCAGTTTATGTACTAGTTACGGAGGTACCGTAACCACGACACTAGAGGCACCGGTGTCGTGACTCACATGCAGGAGAGTGATATCCTGCATCGTTCCACTCAGCTCAGCTTGGCCATTTTATCAGTAATTTTAGTGGGGCGTATGGATGCATCCTAGGCTTATATGTGTTACAAGTTATCAGGGTGAATGTGGTGTGTGCTCTACATCCTTCACATTGGAGCTGATCCCTCCACCCAGCACAGTTATTTAGAGGTCACCCCTCTACAGCATGACGAGGTCACCCCTCCAGTTATTCATGCACGGTTGTTACAGCACGTGACCTATATAAGCTCTGGCAAATAAAATACAGTAAATGCATGTTTTCAGAATTAATAGTTATATTTCAGTATCAGTATATATGAACCAGGTTGCTTAGAGTTTATGCAGAGTTCTACCACATGTTACATATCAGTCTTACAGCTTTTGTATTCTATCGCCTGTTTCATTCAGTATATTCTTATCATGCTTTATATCCGTTCACTGAGTGTTATGCTCAGCCGTAGTTCCTTTCATGTTCTAACGGCAGGCACACCAGGATGCTTTTAAGATCCTAAGAGCATGTGCATTTGGATGGAAGCTATCCAGAATTCTTACTTTATGCATTTCGTACATAATTCTGTTTATTTGGACATTGTTTAGTCCTTCCATTCAGTATTTTATTTTTCATGTTTTGGGCTTATGTTTGGATTGCCGATGTTTGTTTCCGGTATTTCCGTTATGGTCAGTTAATGTTTTAGGACATTTACCTTATGCTTTGATGACATGCCATAAATACACGTAACGGTCCACTTATCCAAGTGGGGTGTTACAATTATGGTATCAGAGACAGGTTCGACCTGTAGGCTCTAAAACTTGACCTGTGACTAGTGGGTAGTCACCAGGAACTTCCCAGATTTTGGCGTTGTTATCTTTCATGTTTCACATGGATTATTCAGTCAGTTTTCTTCATTTATCAGTCAAATTTTCTTAAAGTTTTGACTAAGTAAAAGGTTAGTACATAACTAGCCATATTTAGTCGCATATGCTTTTAGCGAATTTTCGTTTTGGTGAACTGACCATAGGCGTTCACCCTTGCCGTTCAGATTTTGTATTGGTAAACCGATCATAGGCGTTTAACCTTACTCATGACAGATTCATGTTTTCAGTCAAATATCACTTGGTGAACCAGTCATAAACGTTCACCATTTCTCAAGTCAAATTTCATGTTTTTCAGTCAAATGATGTTTTGTGAACCGATCCACAGTTGTTCACCCTTGTCATATCATGACATTCTATAAATTTTGACCAGTATGGATCGAACCAGAATAGCCCATACTTAGTCTCATGTTTCCTTCCTTGAAGTACGTGGATTGAACCATAGCCGTCCACATCAGTTAATATTACACCTCAGTTGATTTAACTTTTTGTGTTCCTTAAACAGTCAAATTTTCATACCCTCACGTTGATGTCATCTACATGATGATTCAGTTTCATGTCTCCTTACGAGGATTATGTCTTTCAGCAAGGTGATGATGCCTTCAGGCTAAAATATAGAAGGATTACAGTAAAATCCTATTTCATGATAAATCATGTTCTGGTCTTTATCAATCATGTCTTCTGTCTTCATACTGAACATTGATGAAACTCTGTTAAATCATACTTTCAGCCTCTATACAACTAACATTAAGTCCATGCAGAAATTTTCAACCCATCATATTAACTGTTTCAGTCCAGTTTCTAACCAGTTAAATCAAATTATTTTCCGTTGATAATATCAGACAAGCGACACCAGTATAGATCACCCCATAAAATTTCCACCACCTCCATGTACAGTATTTCACGTGTACTCTACGTACAGCGTCTCAGATATGCTCCATGTGCAGTATCCATTTTGTACTTCATGTACAGTAGTCCAGGTGTACTCCAGGTACCCTACTCCATGGATATTGCTAATCGATCTTCAATCATCTCAGGCGTCTCCACTTGTCGATATTCTACCAGATGCTGATGCTGCTCGTGAGTTGAAGATTTTGCCAGATGCTGATACTGCTAACACTTGAAGACCTCACAAATGCTGATGCTGCTGATACTTTGGAGATCTCTCAAGATACTGATGCCGTTCATACTATGAAGACTCTGCAGAACAAGGACGAAAACTATAAATTTGAAAATTCTGACAAGAATAAATTCAACCATCAGGCACTACCATTCCATTCCATACTTTTAGCTTCTCAGCTAGATGCCCCACTTCACTCAGCTAACCGTTCATTCAGAAGAGTGGGAACCGGAACCCAGCCGGCCACTCAACAGAATAGTTACTGAATCACAGTCATGATAACGACCGTCAGGAAACTGACAGACAAAGTAGTAGTGACAACCACCGTGCTTATAATTACTCAGTCAGTAACCATCGGAACTCCGGAACGGACATGACCAGAAATACAGAGGTCAGCCGTCTAACCGGTCCGCCAATCCTAGCAGTTACCAAAATTTTCAGCCTTGTTCATATTCATCTATTAAAACACGTGCCAAGACATCAGTCAAGACATAGATCTCAGGTACCATTTCGGAAGACACATATCAGGGCACCAGTCATGATACACGTCATACGAATATATTCTCAGAGTACGAGTCCGAGCTCCTAATTCCTGTATGTTCCAAGCAAGACCCTCAGTAATTCAGGGTATCTTTCAGAAAGGGGTATACTCATTCTATTATGCCACGCATACATCAGATCTTTAAAATTCATTCACCACCACCAGATTATTATTCAGATTAAACACACGGTAATAATTCTGTGAGGTTACAGACGAACCCACTCAGTGAAAGTCGCCACGTTACTCCACGTATTCCTATGCCAGCTTTATGTAAATCAGATATTTACCTACCTCTCAGCCGAAAGGACTCCACAGTATCACCTATATTATTAAGGTTTCCTTTCAATCAACGATAAGATCTGTCTTACTAAATTCTAAATATATTGTTATACTTCTGCTAGAAAAATCAGTACGAATTATTTCTGCCTTACAAGCGCGTGACTATCAGTCCATAGCTACGAAGACTTTTACCTACCTGTTATTAATTCACTTTTGAAATTCCTTAAATTCATGATCAGCAAATTATTCTAGAGTTCCAGATATAATTTCAGAAAGTTTTCAAGGAATTCCTTCCTAACCACGAGACAGAAATTTAACATCGAGCTAGTCTCAACAACAGAACCTGTTTTCAAAACTCTTAATTGCAGGGCTGTAACTACGTTAAAAGAGTTGCAGTAATTGCTGCAAGAGTTACCAAAACTAGGCTTTATTCGCCTTAGCGCACCATCGAAAATTTATCAGATCACCATTCTTAATCGATATTCACAATAGAAAGTTTAATTAACCTACTACGAGGTGTCTTAAACATCCTTCCAGAAAAATTCAAGATCATGTCACCATCAGTGGTGAGGGAAGAACATGGTGTTCTTCAGACCGTTGTTGCACATATTATATCCACTCTAAAATTTTTGATTTTACACTTCTGAACTCCTTAATGCTCCAGCTATATTATGAAATTTATGAATAAAATTTTCCCGTGATTCTCAGACGAACTCGTCAGCATATTCATTGATCACATTCTGATCTACCAAATCCTAAAGAAGAACACGAGAATCATCTTCTCACAGTTGTACAGAATCTTCGATAGGAGAAGATTTTGTATACAGCTTTCCAGATATGAATTCCCATTGAACAAAGTGACATTTCTGAGTCATTCTACCTTAGCAGAAAGAAATTTCAAACAATGCTGCGGAGGTGAAGGCCATCACCTGATGGTCCCGACTGACGCTGTGAACGAAGTACAAATCTTCTAGAACTCAATTGACGGCTACCGCAGAAATTGCTGACAGTTTCCACCAGAAAATTTTTCTATGGTTGTCCAACCAGATTTCCACCAGAGGGTCCCAAAATTCCATCGCACATTGATGCAGCTATGTTCATACCTAGATGCCTGACATAGCGCAGGTCCAAGATAAAACGCCGTTATGTCAGTGAATTACTATAATCCTTAGAAATTTCTGAGCAGGAATGAGACGAAATTTCACGAAATTTTATCAGTTACCACAGACTCAGAAAAAAGTATAATACTATCTAAGTTATCGTCAACCATGTAATCAGTCGGCGCGTTTCTTTCATCCGAAAGGATCACGCAGTAGCAGATCTGCAGAAAACTTTGAAATTCAGCAGTAAATCGTACAAATTCAAGGCATTCCATTGACCATCATATCAGACAGAATTCATGTTCACGATCAAGTGTATGTTTACGTCCACTTTAAGTTCATATTTATTTTCACTTTCACGTTTACGTCTCATTTGCGGTGTGAGGCTGTTTCAGTTCATCTTGTATGCTATCTCATGATTTAAGCTCACGTTAGCGTTCATAACGTTGTTCACGTTCAAATTCGTATGCCATCTCACGATACACGTTTCTCAGTTTATTACCGAATACGGTTACAGAAAGCTTGGGAAATCAGACTCAAGTTTAGCACAACTATTCCATAACCAGTCAGATGTTTGCATCTCAGGCCGTACCGTTTGGCATTCATTCCTCAGTCAGCATACGTTCATGATATGTTCTAGTAACACGTTCACAGTATGATTCACTTATCATATTCTAATTCCATGTCAGCGCTCCTCATATATTTACGAACCACGTTCACAATTGCTCACTTAACATGTTCACAATTGTTCACGTAGTTCGTCCCTATATATATTCTCAACAGTTTGTTCAGGGATATAAATGTTATAATTTCAGGATCACTGTACGTACCGTTTCATGTATACTACATGCTATAGCTTATCCATTCAGGTTCAGAAAATCCATCTTAAGTACGGAACCTGAAAGTATTCAGCATCATCAGGAAAGAGTCAACAGGACCAAGATTTTATTTATTATGTTAGACATTTGAAGGGATCGTTTCGAGCGGGAGACCACTCGAAACGGAGGAGTCCATCCGGACCTCTCATTGTTTTCTTCAATAAATTCAGTTATGTTCTTTCAGTCATGTCACGTTCCATGTTCTCTTCAGCCATGTCACGATACATGATCATCTCAGTCATGTCAGGTTTATACCTATCAGCAGCATTATGTCTTAATTAGAAGACAATTTATCCTTCAGCTTAATTGTCTTTTCAGTCTACGTGTTCTTCCAGTTCTTCTAACTCCATCAGCTTATTTCTTTTAATTCGAGGACGAATTGCTCCTTTTTAGAGGGGAAGAATTGTAAAACCCGGTATAGTCGTATCTTTAATTCGAGGACGAATTATTGTTTTTAGAGGGGAAGAATTGTAAAACCCGTATTTAAAAATCGGAATATTTAAATACGCAGTTTTATTTTAATAAACTATATAAGTATTAATTGATAGACAGAGATATAAACGCAGAAATTAAATACGCAATCCCAGTTTATTTAAATATTATAAATATTACAGTTATACAGATAATAAAATAACAGTATAAATTCAGATATTACGCGAAAATTTAATTATTCAAGAAGAAAATAATCCATATCAGAATATACCACGAGGATTAATATAAGTTTCACGCAGCCTCAGTTCTATTAAAAATATTACAGATGAATTAATTATTTTACAGAAATAAATCTACGAATATTAAAATACGCAGTCTCAGCTTTTATTAAATATTACAAATTAATTATTCAGAAAATAATAAGTTAACGTCAGAAAAATTACGTAAATATTATACGCAAGTATTTATTCAGAAAATATAGAGATTACAAAATCTCGATCATCGAACACGAGCACGGACATTTAAATTATTAATCGAAGCAAATGAGAAGTTATTTTAAACTTTAAAAAAAAATGAAAGTTATATAAGGAAAAGGGCCTTATGGCCGGTTGGTTTTTTTAAAAAAAAAGAAGCTTGGCTTCAGCCCATTTGATTACAAAAATAAGACGGGGGGTTTCCCCTTTACTCATTCAACGAACAAAAAAAAAGAAGAAAACTAGGGTTTTCTTTGGTGGCCGCCGGTAATAGAAGAAAAAAAAAAAAAAAAAAGAAGTTCGGTCGTGTTTGATCTTGAATCCCTGTACATACTTTCCGGTTATCAAGCTATCACGGTATTTATTTCTTTCGTATATCAATTTATATAGTCACGAATTAGATGTGATAAATCAAAGAGAGAATGTTGTTTTATAAATCGAATCCAAAATCTTGGGAAGGTTGGTGGTGCTCGGATTTCAGGGAAACCGAGAGCATAAAGCTCTCGGTGGTGGCTTTTGTTGTCAACCGAGTCCCAACAACCCACTAAGGGGGGGGGGGGGGGGGGGTTCGGTGTGTCTCCTGTGTGGCCAGCCGTGACCCAAACAGGGCGGCGTGGTGTGGTTCTAGCCCAGCCCGAAACAAACCCCACAGCAGGGGGTGTTTGGCGTTTCAGACAGCAGACAAAAACCAATCAGGGGTGTTTGGGACTAATTTTCAGAAAAGGGGGCGTTTGGGTCTGCCAGGAATGAAGGCAGTGGGAACCACTGCATAAGCAGTGGGAACCACTGCACAGGCAGGGGGAACTTTAACAAAAGCAGTGGGAAAGTAAATCAAACGGGGGGAACTTAATAAAACAGTGGGAATAAAATGCTAGCAGTGGGAACTTAAGAAAACAGTGGGAATTATTTAAGTATGGTTAAATCATTTTATAAATAGGTTTAAAAAAAATGAGTTAAATATATTGCTATTTTATTTATATAATTAGTAAAACTACACTGATTTTAACTTTGTCTTTTAACTAATTAAAAGTCGGATTTAATTTATGATTTAATTAATAATATATTTCAAGAAAACTAAATTGGAAATCTTTCCATTTTAGGAAACTTTCCGTTTACAACAGGTCACTATTTATAGTAATATCGGGATCATTGGAACACGGTATAATACACAGTAACCATAAATAAGTATATACTAATCAGTAAACATTTAAAGATCAGTCGGGTTATCAGATTATACACCAGACAAGCAGATTAATCAGATTATATATAAACAGTAGTAAGAATAAAATAAATTAAACTAAGAACATATGAAAATAGATAATAGTCAACAGTAATCAGTTAACTTATTTTCGCGTACGCTATTTATGTAGTAACCATGAAGTCGGAGTCGATCCTTCAGCTTTCATTCTTATTTCATTACTGGACACAAGGTACGGATTTTCCGTCCTTTCAGTAAGGACTTCCTTTCTATGCATGATTAGGATTCCCCATCTTCAGCCAAATGTTTTTCCCCAGTATATGTTTAAGCTTATCAGTAATCATGTTAATAACTAAATAAATTGCCTGAGCATTATATACAAGCACGACCAGTTTATGTACTAGTTACGGAGGTACCGTAACCACGACACTAGAGGCACCGGTGTCGCGACTCACATGCAGGAGAGTGATATCCTGCATCGTTCCACTCAGCTCAGCTTGGCCATTTTATAAGTAATTTTAGTGGGGCGTATGGATGCATCCTAGGCTTATATGTGTTACAAGTTATCAGGGTGAATGTGGTGTGTGCTCTACATCCTTCACATTGGAGCTGATCCCTCCACCCAGCACAGTTATTTAGAGGTCACCCCTCTACAGCATAACGAGGTCACCCCTCCAGTTATTCATGCACGGTTGTTACAGCACATGACCTATATAAGCTCTGGCAAATAAAATACAGTAAATGTATGTTTTCAGAATTAATAGTTATATTTCAGTATCAGTATATATGAACCAGGTTGCTCATATTTTATGCAGAGTTCTACCACATGTTACATATCAGTCTTACAGCTTTTGTGTTCTATCGCCTGTTTCATTCAGTATATTCTTATCATGCTTTATATCCGTTCACTGAGCGTTATGCTCAGTCGTAGTTCCTTTCATGTTCTAACGGCAGGTACACCAGGATGCTTTTAAGATCCTAAGAGCATGTGAATTTGGATGGAAGCTATCCAGACTTCTTACTTTATGCATTTCGTACATAATTCTGTTTATTTGGACATTGTTTAGTCCTTCCATTCAGTATTTTATTTTTCATGTTTTGGGCTTATGTTTGGATTGCCGATGTTTGTTTCCGGTATTTCCGTTATGGTCAGTTAATGTTTTAGGACATTTACCTTATGCTTTGATGACACGCCATAAATACACGTAACGGTCCACTTATCCAAGTGGGGTGTTACAGAATGAGTCGAGCTCGAGTTCGAGTTCGAGCTACTTGAGTATATATTCGAGTCGAGTTCGAGTTTCAATATACTCGGCTTGAGATGCTCGCGAGCTTAATCGAGCTTTAATTAAATTATTAAATTTATCTTTTTATATTGATAAATCGAGTCGAGTCGAGTTTGATATGTCGGGTATTTATCGAGTTCGAGTATGACATTTTGAAAATAATCGAGCTCGAGTCGAGTTTCGAGCTCGAGTTTTATATGACGAGCCGAGCTCGAGCTCAAAATATAAAGCTCGGTCGAGCTCGAACCGAGGTTCGAGCTCGAGTTTTTGTATTCGAGTCAAGCTCGAGCTTGACAGTACTCGGCTTGACTCGACTCGTTTACACCCCTAGTAGGAGTGTTGTTGGTACTCCCTCGATAAATTTAAATTTATTCTTTTAGGTACTTTATTAACTAAATTTTCATAAAAATAAACTAGGTCATAATACCCGTGTATGCATGGTTTTTTTCTAAATTTATTTAATAAAGTTTTCTAACGATTAGCACCTGATTGTTTATGTTGATCATAAATTGGTTTCTGTATCATACAAATTATGTCAGAAGTTGTTTGCATGTTTTTTGTTTACAATAAAGTATATAATAAGTTTGTTATTTTGCAAAAACTTAATAAAAGAAAACGAACAAACATCTCAATCGGTCGGAACACCAACATCCAAAAGACCATCGCAAGAAGCCAAAAACGAAATACACGAATGATTGTGCTCAAGTGTGAAAGGTTCAAAATACCCGTTCGTTCTTGCTATTATATCCTTAATAAAAGGGGGAATCTCGGTTCCCAATGAACAGTTCCCCCCTCTCATACACAATTGTATATTAATCTCCCTTCACACATATCTCTCTTCTCCTCACCACAAATACTTAATTTTCTCTCATCTCTCAAAATTTTCTCTCATCTCTCTCAATTAAAATTCACCTCCAGATCCATCATCACTGATCTCGATCCTCCATTTTTTTTCATAAACGAATAACCCTTCATTATCAGCGAATAAAAAAACACATCAACATAAAAAAACCCGATTAATCCAATCCAATCCGACCTCTCTCATGTGATCTCTCTTTCTCAGATCGGATTGATAAGCACCATTAGGATCTAAAGACCGTTAATGGATAACAAGTGCTTGGATTAACAAATGAAATAAGAATTGTGAATCGGAAGCTTTCTTGAATTATCAATGGTGAATTTGTTACAAACGGTTACACACAGTTACAAGGGAATTTAGAGAGAAAAGGGAATTATTATCAAAAGCTAAGCACAAATGAAAACAATCAAGGAGTATTTAAACTGTAATTTGGGAGGGAAAAGTAGTTAGAGTGATTTGGGAGAGAAACATACGTGCACCTCACATGTGAGCTCTGCTCACACGTGCACCTCACGCGCTACCCAATACACTCCTAACAATCCATCCTCCTTAAACGATGCTTGACCTCAAGCATCTATATCAAACGCAGGAAATTTTTGACATAGCTCTTCCAAAGGCTCCCAAGTAGCATTCTGTGGGGTGCCACTCTTCCACTTAACCAATCCATAAACTGCCACAGCATTTCTGTGCTTCACAATCTTCCTATCCAACAACTTCAATGGTTGAACTTTCATAACACCTGTAGAATCAAGCTGTGGTAAGGCTACAGGAGTGATGGTGTGGTGATCTCCCCTGCATTTCTTCAATTGTGAAATGTGAAAAACATTATGGACTTGAGCATGAGCAGGCAACTGTAATTGGTAGGCAACCTCTCCAACCCTACTTGTAACCATAAAGGGACCAAAGTACTTGGGTGAGAACTTATTCTGCTTTCCTTGCCTCAAAGTAACTTGTCTATGTGGTTGTAGCTTTGATAGGTGTAGAAATACGCGTTTAGGAAAACAACGTATAAATGCGGTAAGTATTAAACTTGACGATTTAATGAAAAACCGACAAATCGAATAAATTCCAAGTTCGTTCTCGAAGGAGGTGTGTGGATGAATGTGCCAATATATAAAATAACAATGTTTGGATTAGTGACGTTTTTGGTTGAGGAGAGAAAAATAAAAGACGAGCTACGACTACGATTTAAACTACGACGAATGACGTAAAACGCGAACGTAAATACGTAAAACGTGACGAAAATAAAAATGAAACCTAAAAATTAAATAAAAGCTTAAACTAAGTCTTAAATGATATAAATATGAATAAAAATCCAACAAATATATTTTAAAACCTTTTATTAATTAAATATTTAATTTTTAATGCTAATTAAAGCCCAAAAATTAAATATAATTAACAAAATGCCCAAAATATTAATTTATTGAACTAATAACTAACTTATATTACTTAATGACTAAAAAGTATTTTTCTTAAATTTTAAAAACTATTTTTCTATTTTTAAAACACTTAAAACTATTTTTAAATTAAAATAATCCTAAAAAATAATAAAATAATGCCAAAATTAATTTAACAATTTTAAAAATCCTAAAATACCTTAATGAACAGTAGAAAATTGAAAAAGTTTAAAAAGTGTAAAATCTTGCACTAAAAGACAAAACTATTTAATAATTAAACCCTAATTAAACTAAATTAATTATAAAAAATAATTAAAAAGTGAACAGTGACTAATTTTAAAACCAAAAATCTTAAACTAATTTTCTAAATATAAGAAAAATTTTAAAAGTGAAAAATGATAATTTTTTACACTAGATGACAAAAAACAGTAATTAAAAAAAGTAATTAAAATGGCTAATTAATCTAAAAATTACTTAATGAGCAGTAACTTAAAAATAAATTATATTAAAAAATCAAGAATTAAAAAAGAAAAATAATGGAAAAAGTTTCAGGTCTTAACTCCTAAAAAAGTCCACAAAAGACAAAAAAAAATGGAATCTGATAGTGACCTTTTCTTTGTTTCTGTCTTTTAGTGTAGCAGTGGCTACAGCAAAGCTATCAGTGGGAAAGGAGTTCCCACTGACAGTGAAAAAAACGGGTCTGGGCCTTTTGAGGCTTGGATCTTGCTTGTTTTTGAGTTTTAACTGGAAACAAAGGCACCCCCACACTCATGGAAGTGTGGGGAGTCAGTTTAAGCTAAAAAAAACCAAAGTACAAAGCAAATTTCATACACAATGTAGCCAAATAAGTTACTGTAAATGGATGACTGTCTGATGAACAGTAATCTGATCTAAATGGCACTAGGTCGAATTTCAGAGCTCAAATTTTGGCATACAACCCAACCAAATCACTTACAATTGATCTAAAACCCTAGAATGCCCTATTATCTAACAGCTTTGAAAAATTGATGGGCAATATTAAGCTAAATCAAGCAGTTTGATGAACTTTCTGTTTTTAGCTAGGATTACCAACAATTGAGCATGCAATCTTTCCTAAACACTACCAAACTTGAAACAAAATAGCAAAGCAGTCCTACTACTACCTATTAAGTATGTCTAGATTACTATTAGGCTAAATATTAGGCAAATACATACCCCAAAAAGCAGATCCAAACACTCCCTTAAAATCAGTTAACACTATCTAACACACCAAACTTAATTCAATCCTAACCAAACTGAAATCAATCTATCTAAGCATGCATATCAACTTGAATAAAGCTATTTTGAACAAGAAAAATCACCTAAAAACAGAATATGCTCAAAATCACATAAATCACAAAATAAATAGAAAAATAGCACAAGGAGGTTCAAGCCTTAAAACCTTTAGCTGATGCCTTCCCTGGTGAACCTTTGAACTTATTTTGAGCTTATGCAAGCTTGTTGTAAGCTGCTGATGTAGAGAAAAAGTGTGGGGACCACAGCAGTCCCAAACACACCTACAATATCTTCAAAATGAAAGAAAATGCAATAGGATGGGGTCTTGGTGAACCTGCACAAACAAAGTCAACAAAGAACAAATTCTTGTTTTAAAAAGACCATAAGCTAGAAGCTTATGGCTTTTAAAACAGTAAAAGTGAGAAAGTAAAAGATTTAAAAAAAAAATCTTTAAAGCTGAATTCTTTAAAAACTTTGATAAAAACTGAACTTGACACTTGGGTTAATCTCTTGATTCCACTTTCACTTCTTCAAGAGAATTAATCCAAGCTGTTGAAACAATTACTCAAAAAACAATAAAACTGATTTTGGAGATAATTACTTTAAAACAGAAACTTCATTAATATTTTTTTACTAAACAATTACTCAAATAACAATTAACTAAAACAAGTATATAACTTGGGAACTCAGTAGAATGTAAACTTAAAAACTTTTCATTTTCATTAATTCGTTTAAAAATAGTACATAAAACTGGAACAAAGAATGGGGATACATGTCATCTCCCATTTATACTAAGCTATAGAGGGTTCTAGAATTACATAAAAGCAAAACCCTAATCTAGATGAAATTCCATGAATGCCCTTTCTGAAAATTTGAAAATTCAGTCAAAGTAAGCCCATGTGAGTTGCCAGGTTGTGGATGAGCTGTCCTGACCAATCTTAGCCGTTTGTGATTTCTTTGGGACCAAGAAAATGGTGTAGAGCCGTTGGATGGGGTTGAAGATTCTTTCTTTGCCATCTTTGCCAAAACAGGGGAGCAGGGGAGGCCACGTGTGGGGGCCATAGACCATGTGGCCTTGTTTTTATGGTGGGGTTTGGTTTAGAGGAAGGTTGATTAGCAATCTGGAATGAATCGGGTCAAACCCCTTTGATTTGTATTCAGTAGAAATTAGGGTTTATGAGGGGTGAGGGTGTTTAGCAGGAAGGGTTAAATCCATTTGGGGGGTTTACTTTTTTAAAAAACGTGTTTACCACCTTTTTTGGTAATAAGTAAAACCGGTTTTATTTAAACAATGGTTAGTGGGTAAATTTGACTGGAGGGTTTGACTTGGGCTAATGGGGTGATGGGTATTGGGCTGGTCGGGTAAAATGGTGGGTTTGGGTAGGGTAAAAACGGGTTTGGTAGGGTATTTGATGGATATGGGTTAAGTTTTAACAAGTTTGGCCCCCAGACTTCCAAAGTGTCTTCATTTCAAGCTTCCACAACTTACAACTCTTTTCCCTTTGTAAAATCTTTTAGCAACTTGTCACTTTTGGCACATGCATATCCAAACTTTGTTTAAAGGGCTTTTTATGCAATAGAAGCATTCTTCAAGGACCAAATGTGTATATTCTTGAAATATTAGGGACCCAATGTGCAATTTGAGTATTCACAAGGGTATAATATGACAAGTCTTCCAAAGTAGAGGGACCAAAGTTACCAAATCTTCAAACTTCAAGGACTTCAAAGGAAATTCATGATTCGGGTCCGGTTCTTTGTGCGGCTTCGTTTCCCGTGTTCGTTTTTGCTTGATTCCTTTGATCTTTTGGTGAATTCACGATATCCGTACCTGAAATACACAATGAACAAATACAAGCACATATATGGGTATTTTGATGATATTTTAAGCGTTTTAAGCCCGATTTGGACGATGAGACTATGTATAAATACAGTCTCATCACTCCCCCATACTAAACCATTGCCGTGTCCCCACGCAATGCTAGAATTAAGTATCATAGCACTTCCAAAATTCATTTTATGATGACATTTATTGAAAACGTAAACTTAAATAAACTACTACATGCGTTTTACACATAATGTATTGTTTTCATCACGAGAATGTGACTTTTGGGATCATAGAACAAGAACACGTGAATGCTTCGTTAGAAATAATTTCGTCGTCCTCGATTTTCACCCAATTCCATGCTAAGCGTGTAACGAGATCATTGTTATTATAAGTTAGCAACACGATCACTTCTCATGAGTGTTAATTACGAACCTAAACTCCCTTATTCCTACTTGGTATCTCTTATATTTTATTTTGTCTTAATGATCACGAGGATACATCATTGACTTATGCGTGAATAGAGATTAAGTCCAAAAATAGATTCTTAACGGTGTAACCAAAATCATCAAATCAATACTTCATCCCAATAGACAACGACGTCAAAAAATTAAGTCAACAAGAAGGATCGATAAACACGATTTTATAACGGTTTTGAACATGAGACTTATTACCAAGACTTTTATACGCCCCCTAACGGAAGGGCCTTATTATCTTTGGTTTACCTCCATCTTTTATTCAACTTCGCCATGAAGCTTTTATTATGACTTCGGTCTTGCCTTGCCTTTTATTATCCGCCTCATCGGTGGTTTTATTAGCCAAAGACGTATATCCTCACGCTAAAGCGAATTTTGGATCTTTAAAGCTTCGAAGATTAAGGCTTGATTCACTTTCAATTTGGGCATAGATTTTTCGGCCTTGTGAGCTTCAAATTTTTGCTTAATTTAGGTGAGCACTTGAAATCTTATTATCAGGTGAAGCTTTCGATTATTCGGGTGCCAATACTTCAAAACCGTGACGCTGGCGATACCTTAATGTTTTCCCAATTTAATTACATGGAAGCTACCAAAACAAATTAGAAACCAACAATAGTGACTAAACCGCCAAATCAATATTTATTAACAATTATTATGCAAAAGCGTTGGGAGAATAAGCTAATAATTACTACACATAAGATCGTGACGATTACGAGACTTATAAATAACTCTATCATTTCTCGTCCTCATTTAAGAGACTTAGCCTAAAAAAAAGTTAAGGAATCGAGCTAAGTGCTCAACACGCACGGTCGAGTCAAAAATTACTCTCGTTCTCACCATCGGAAAACCTACATTCGTGTCTTAAACACTTATGAAACATGAGAAAAAATTTAAAATTTGGCCATTTTTAGCCTTATTTGCAACAAAACGATAGCAAAAAGATGAATATTGGATTGCGTGGTGACGTAAGCAAGGTGAAGTATCTACTCACCCCCATACTAAAACTAAACATTGTCCTCAATGTTTCGAGTCTAGGGGTGCAAACACCCCCATACTAGAGACGAAGTCGAATGCTTAATCTCGAGCATGGAAAGGGTAAAACGAATAACCTAAAAGCCGTTTATGAATTATGCTAATAAGATAAACGTTAGAACATAAAAGGATATCATCGGATATCGGAATCTCTAAAGGCAACGATCGAAGCTCGAGTGATCCGTAAAACGAACACGAGAGGCTTCAATGATGTCGATGAACCTAATAAATCACAATCACAAACAACCACGAAACAAAGGTTGGAAGAGCACAAGTCCCCTCGTTACGTTAACTAAGAAAGCGATAATATGTACAAGGATAAGCATGAGAATCCCCCACGAGGCACCTTGTTTTTGATAACCGAGTCAAAAGCTCGACTCGGATCCCCATAAATGTGATCATTTAGGGATAATATTGGTTTGGTCATTTTTGGTGGGGCTTACATGATAAACAAGGCCCAAAAGTACATGGAGTACTTTAAAAACCCGATATACGTATACCGGGGTCAAAGATAGCGTCCTCGTTTTCGGATGAAAGACGAAACAACGCCACTCCAACACAAACCGAAACCCCAAAGGGGTAGAAGAAAAGAGATAAGAAGTAGAAAGGTGGGGCAATGGGTAAGGCAAACTTATGAGCTACTCGAGGTAGACTCACACCAAGCAAACGAAAAGATTTTCCATTTATTGCATCGGTGGAAGACCGAGATTTCCCTTTACAAGCAATTCCGGGATCGTAAATCTCGTCCTCGGTGGAGAAATGGGAGGGAACATTTGGGGCTTCCCCCACACTAAATCCACACCAACCGTCGTCAAAAGGGGTAGACGAGGTGGTAGCACTCATAACACGATGTGATGACGGAGTTAAACATGTAGAAAAATCATTTAAAACATTTTTAAAATCCTTTCCTTTTTCATCATTTTTAAACTCTTTACGAAAACCCGATTTAATGATGTCGAAAATATTTGGCGTTTCTAGTTCAAAATTAGTCGCGCTAAAAATTCTCACATTTAAGTTTTTGGCGGGAGGGGGTGGCGGATTATATAAGTTCTCAAAACGTTTGTCAATAAAGAACACCGCCCCCTCGGGGTCAACATACTCGTCATCCTCATGAACGTCGATCTCATCGATTTCTTCATCAAAGATAGGCTTGTCAAACCAAGGTTTGTCATTCCCCTCCTTGAGTATCTTAGAAACTCTCTCAAAAAGATCACGATCAAGCACGAAACCATCATTCTTTTGTGGGGATCGTTGATAAGTTAGATCCTCACGAATGTGGTAAACGTCATTCTCAAATGAGGAGTGTTGATTAGGTAACTCCTCGAGAATGGGATTTTTGGTGGTCACATGAGTTGGTTCGTCATCGAAAATAAGACGTTCCAACTCATTTAGTTCATCCTCGATTTTGGAAAGGTCGACCTCACTCGTAGGTGGAAGTGAAGGCATAAGAGCTAGCTCTCGTTCAATAATTTCCTCAATCTCAGGATCAAACTCGTAATCATCGTACTTCACATGTTTCTTCTTAGGAGAATCAAAAATAGCATGTGGATTTCGAAGTACGTGATCAAGCTCGGCAAAATCGCCATCGTCATCGTCAAAGAAAGAGTCGATGTGAGCACTCACAACCATGGACTTACAAGCACTAGGGCTATGCTTAGGTGACTTTTCTAAGACGAGAGGATCGATGTCGGTAAACCCTTTAGCCTCAACGGGTGTTGGGCTAGGCAAAGGAGGCACTTCGATGGAGTTAGAAGTTCAAGCCTCAAAGACGTGGTCCTTCGAAGGTGGTGAAGACGAATCCATTTTGGTCATTGTCGTGATGGCATTAACGTCGCCCTTCGGAATTGGTGTTTCACTTGTTTCGCTAAAAACATCCCAAAGTGAGTTTTCATCCATGTATTTACACATACCCTTTTGAATTAGGTACACGTATTCTTTATCATTAAAATCATCATCCTTAAAACCGTTTTTCTTAATTCTTTCAAAACATGCATCAAGCTTCATTCTTTCCGCTAAAGTAAACATTTTGAAATCATTAGAAGTTGAATCATTAGGTTTTGAAACCTCGGTTTTTTCATTCTCATAAAATCCTTGGGATTTTCTAGCGAAAAAGTCTATTTTCTCATCCCCATATCTCATAGTAAGTCTCCCCTCGTGAACGTCGATTACGGTTCGAGCCGTTGATAAGAATGGTCGGCCTAAATAATGGGACATTTAGGGTCACACTCGTAATCGGATATAACGAAATCCGCGGGAAAAACAAACTTTCCAATCCTAACATAGACATCCTCGGCTATTCCAATTGGTATTAAAGGTGTACAATTTGCAAGCTCGATTGTCATGTTTGTGGGGGTAAGCGAAGGCAATCTCATCAATTTCCAAAGAGAATGAGGCATGAGATTGATGCTAGCACCTAAATCGGCAAGGGCTAAACATCCCTCAATCTCGGAAAAATCACAAGGTAGTAGAAATTGGCCCGGATCCTTTTCCTTTCTCGGCATACGCCTTTTGGGTTTTTTAAGAAGGATTGAAGCACAAGTTTCTTCAAGGGTTACTTTGGTAAGGTCGACAAAGCTCTCTTTTTGAACCGTGGATGGAATTTGAGGTACACGAGGGTGTGCACTCTTTTCCTTGGTCGCCATGTTCACCCCATCGACTTTAGAACAAGAAGACGTCTTAGAAGTCGAGGGTTGAGAGGGATAAACAACACGAAATCCTTCAAGGTTAGGGGTAATCACACGACCTTTCTCACGAGACGAGGCGGCTTTACATTGTTCTTTCGGATTAGCAACGGTGTCACTAGGTAACGAACTCGATGACGAACCCGAGGCTTTGTTCATTATAGCCGAAAACATCTTTTTAATATCAATTTGCCCTTGCTCAATCTTCGTGTTTTGCAATTTCAAAGTATTTGTAAAGTCGTTTTTCAAAGTACCAATTTCTCCCTCTAATCGTCTCATATTAGCCTCATTCGTTTTCATGTAATTTTGAAAATCGTTTGATGAACTATTTTGATTTGAGTTAAAGTTCCCTTGGTTTTGATTGTTTCTTTGAAAATTTCCTTGATTACCACTTGAAAAATTGTTTCCTTGATTGTTATCTCTATTTTGCCAAGTTATATTACGACCTTGATTATAACCTCCTTGATTTTGATTCGAAAAATTTCCTTGTTGATTGTTTCCATGAAAATTGTTTCGATTTTGAAAATTGTTGCCTTGGTTATAATTTCCTTGTTGTGATGGACCGGCGTTATTTTGATTTGAAAAATTGTTGTTTCCATTTAACGCACTCACATTCGACGTTTGGCCATCCGTAGCCGCACACTCGTAATAATTATGAGGTCCACCACAAAACGTACACGAAACCTCAACCGCTTTCACCGTAGCGGGAGCGTCTTTCTTTTGCATCTCAATGAGATAAGACGTAAACACATTCGTCAACTTATCGACTTTTGCATCAACCCTCTCAATGTCGCGATTAGAACTACTAACATTGGCGACATTGGCAACACTCGGTGTATTGCGGAGTTGGTAAACCTTGGATCGGTTTTCGATAATTATCAAAGCTTCTCTCGGAGTCTTACACAAAAAGTTGCCACCGGCGGCGGAATTCAACGAGTCTTGTTCGTGAAAATTAAGACCGTTGTAAAACGTATCGATTTGGTGCAACTCGGAAAAACCATGGTGAGGACATTGCCTAAGCAATTCCTTAAAACGATCCCACGCGTCTCTAAAAGATTCATTCAGTTTTTGCTCAAATTTCGTAATCTCATTCTTGAAAAACGTCGTCTTAGACGGTGGGAAGAAATAATTAACGAACTTGGAAACGAGATCCTTCCACGTAGTTATGGAATTAGGTGGCTCTTTCTCGTACCAATCCTTGGCGGCACCATCGAGCGAGTAAGGAAAAAGCATAAGCTTGACGACATCGGTGTCGACGTTCTTAAACTTGCTCGTGGCTAAAAGACGATCAAAATTCCGAATATGGTCGTGAGGATTATCGGCTTCACGACCTCGAAACTTCGTAGCTTGGATCAACGAAAGCATTCCGCTCTTGATCTCAAAATTCTCCGCCTCGATAGCAGGAATTACGATCGCGTCTCCATAACCCTCGGTGGGCGCTTGGAGCAATTCCATCATCGAACGATTATCGGCCATCTCCTCTACGGTTTCTTCAACAACGATATTAGGAACGTCGGTTTCTAATTCTCGTCTACGTCGTCGATTCCTTCGATTAAGATTGCGTCGATTCGAAGCTTTGCTAGAATTGGAATAATCCTTCGATCGAGTGCGCATGCACTAAGCGTAGAATGGGTGGTAGCAAAGAAGATTCTTTTTGCGGCTTTTCGATTTTTTCAATTTTTTTGGTTTTTGATTGGTTTCTTAATTTTTTTGGATTTTTGAATGTATTACGTAGACACAAATCTACAAATCTCCCCTCGAATCGACTTTCTCGATTAAAGGAGCCTCAAAGAATGAAAACGATCACGTGGAGTGAACGTTCTCGATGACTTTAGAACGTTGGTGGAACACCAAAACGTTCAAGAGGGTTTAATCTTGAAAACACAAGCAAATATATATGATACGTAGATAATACTTGGGCGACAAACCCTCGATTAGCCCTCTTTCTCAAAACACGCACAAGCAAGCGGAGGAAACGAGGCGGCGCAAAGCACTTAAGAGCCTTTTTCCTTTAGGTCGTGAAATACAACCGCCTTATACCCACCTTATAGTTTGTGTTAATTGAAATTAAGCCTCACGAAAGTATTTATCTATTTTGCCTTTAAACTTTTGCTTTGGATTCGAATACAATGATCGAGTGATGAAATCCCGAATCAAGGTTGCGTTTTCACGCTTTTGGAGTACTTGTATATTTATTTGTTCTTACGTAGATACAATATAGTAATAATATTTTCACAATAAAAACGAAAACCAATATATCTACAATATAGTAAAGATTGTTGTGTGTTTAACTTAGGAAAATTAAACACGATTTATTTGGATATTATACTATAATAGAGAAAAATAACAAAAATGAGTATGTACGATATTCACGCTTTCCAAAAATTGAAAAGCAAAAACGCGCTACTCACACAAACACGATACTAATAATAATGGCACACAAACACCTCCCCGGCAGCGGCGCCAAAATGATAGGTGTAGAAATACGCGTTTAGGAAAACAACGTATAAATGCGGTAAGTATTAAACTTGACGATTTAATGAAAAACCGACAAATCGAATAAATTCCAAGTTCGTTCTCGAAGGAGGTGTGTGGATGAATGTGCCAATATATAAAATAACAATGTTTGGATTAGTGACGTTTTTGGTTGAGGAGAGAAAAATAAAAGACGAGCTACGACTACGATTTAAACTACGACGAATGACGTAAAACGCGAACGTAAATAGGTAAAACGTGACGAAAATAAAAATGAAACCTAAAAATTAATTAAAAACTTAAACTAAGTCTTAAATGATATAAATAAGAATAAAAATCCAACAAATATATTTTAAAACCTTTTATTAATTAAATATTTAATTTTTAATGCTAATTAAAGCCCAAAAATTAAATATAATTAACAAAATGCCCAAAATATTAATTTATTGAACTAATAACTAACTTATATTATTTAATGACTAAAAAGTATTTTTCTTAAATTTTAAAAACTATTTTTCTATTTTTAAAACACTTAAAACTATTTTTAAATTAAAATAATCCTAAAAAATAATAAAATAATGCCAAAATTAATTTAACAATTTTAAAAATCCTAAAATACCTTAATGAACAGTAGAAAATTGAAAAAGTTTTAAAATGTAAAATCTTGCACTAAAAGACAAAACTATTTAATAATTAAACCCTAATTAAACTAAATTAATTATAAAAAATAATTAAAAAGTGAACAGTGACTAATTTTAAAACCAAAAATCTTAAACTAATTTTCTAAATATAAGAAAAATTTTAAAAGTGAAAAATGATAATTTTTTACACTAGATGACAAAAAACAGTAATTAAAAAAAGTAATTAAAATGGCTAATTAATCTAAAAATTACTTAATGAGCAGTAACTAAAAAATAAATTATATTGAAAAATCAAGAATTAAAAAAGAAAAATAATGGAAAAAGTTTCAGGTCTTAACTCCTAAAAAAGTCCACAAAAGACAAAAAAAATGGAATCTGATAGTGACCTTTTCTTTGTTTCTGTCTTTTAGTGTAGCAGTGGCTACAACAAAGCTATCAGTGGGAAAGGAGTTCCCACTGACAGTGAAAAAAACGGGTCTGGGCCTTTTGAGGCTTGGATCTTGCTTGTTTTTGAGTTTTAACTGGAAACAAAGGCACCCCCACACTCATGGAAGTGTGGGGAGTCAGTTTAAGCTAAAAAAAACAAAGTACAAAGCAAATTTCACACACAATGTAGCCAAATAAGTTAATGTAAATGGATGACTGTCTGATGAACAGTAATCTGATCTAAATGGCACTAGGTCGAATTTCAGAGCTCAAATTTTGGCATACAACCCAACCAAATCACTTACAATTGATCTAAAACCCTAGAATGCCCTATTATCTAACAGCTTTGAAAAATTGATGGGCAATATTAAGCTAAATCAAGCAGTTTGATGAACTTTCTGTTTTTAGCTAGGATTACCAACAATTGAGCATGCAATCTTTCCTAAACACTACCAAACTTGAAACAAAATAGCAAAGCAGTCCTACTACCACCTATTAAGTATGTCTAGATTACTATTAGGCTAAATATTAGGCAAATACTTACCCCAAAAAGCAGATCCAAACACTCCCTTAAAATCAATTAACACTATCTAACACACCAAACTTAATTCAATCCTAACCAAACTGAAATCAATCTATCTAAGCATGCATATCAACTTGAATAAAGCTATTTTGAACAAGAAAAATCACCTAAAAACAAAATATGCTCAAAATCACATAAATCACAAATATAAATAGAAAAATAGCACAAGGGGGTTCAAGCCTTAAAACCTTTAGCTGATGCCTTCCCTGGTGAACCTTTGAACTTATTTTGAGCTTATGCAAGCTTGTTGTAAGCTGCTGATGTAGAGAAAAAGTGTGGGGACCACAGCAGTCCCAAACACACCTACAATATCTTCAAAATGAAAGAAAATGCAATAGGATGGGGTCTTGGTGAACCTGCACAAACAAAGTCAACAAAGAACAAATTCTTGTTTTAAAAAGACCATAAGCTAGAAGCTTATGGCTTTTAAAACAGTAAAAGTGAGAAAGTAAAAGATTTAAAAAAAAATCTTTAAAGCTGAATTCTTTAAAAACTTTGATAAAAACTGAACTTGACACTTGGGTTAATCTCTTGATTCCACTTTCACTTCTTCAAGAGAATTAATCCAAGCTGTTGAAACAATTACTCAAAAAACAATAAAACTGATTTTGGAGATAATTACTTTAAAACAGAAACTTCATTAATATTTTTTTACTAAACAATTACTCAAATAACAATTAACTAAAACAAGTATATAACTTGGGAACTCAGTAGAATGTAAACTCAAAAACTTTTCATTTTCATTAATTCGTTTAAAAATAGTACATAAAACTGGAACAAAGAATGGGGATACATGTCATCTCCCATTTATACTAAGCTATAGAGGGTTCTAGAATTACATAAAAGCAAAACCCTAATCTAGATGAAATTCCATGAATGCCCTTTCTGAAAATTTGAAAATTCAGTCAAAGTAAGCCCATGTGAGTTGCCAGGTTGTGGATGAGCTGTCCTGACCAATCTTAGCCGTTTGTGATTTCTTTGGGACCAAGAAAATGGTGTGGAGCCGTTGGATGGGGTTGAAGATTCTTTCTTTGCCATCTTTGCCAAAACAGGGGAGCAGGGGAGGCCACGTGTGGGGGCCACAGACCATGTGGCCTTGTTTTTATGGTGGGGTTTGGTTTAGAGGAAGGTTGATTAGCAATCTAGAATGAATCGGGTCAAACCCCTTTGATTTGTATTCAGTAGAAATTAGGGTTTATGAGGGGTGAGGGTGTTTAACAGGAAGGGTTAAATCCATTTGGGGGGTTTACTTTTTTAAAAAACGTGTTTACCACCTTTTTTGGTAATAAGTAAAACCGGTTTTATTTAAACAATGGTTAGTGGGTAAATTTGACTGGAGGGTTTGACTTGGGCTAATGGGGTGATGGGTATTGGGCTGGTCGGGTAAAATGGTGGGTTTGGGTAGGGTAAAAACGGGTTTGGTAGGGTATTTGATGGATATGGGTTAAGTTTTAACAAGTTTGGCCCCCAGACTTCCAAAGTGTCTTCATTTCAAGCTTCCACAGCTTACAACTCTTTTCCCTTTGTAAAATCTTTTAGCAACTTGTCACTTTTGGCACATGCATATCCAAACTTTGTTTAAAGGGCTTTTTATGCAATAGAAGCATTCTTCAAGGACCAAATGTGTATATTCTTGAAATATTAGGGACCCAATGTGCAATTTGAGTATTCACAAGGGTATAATATGACAAGTCTTCCAAAGTAGAGGGACCAAAGTTGCCAAATCTTCAAACTTCAAGGACTTCAAAGTAAATTCATGATTCGGGTCCGGTTCTTTGTGCGGCTTCGTTTCCCGTGTTCGTTTGCTTGATTCCTTTGATCTTTTGGTGAATTCACGATATCCGTACCTGAAATACACAATGAACAAATACAAGCACATATATGGGTATTTTGATGATATTTTAAGCGTTTTAAGCCCGATTTGGACGATGAGACTATGTATAAATATAGTCTCATCAAGCTTCAACCACACCGAATCACCAACTTCAAAAGTTCTCTCAGTCCTGTGTTTGTCACTTTATTGCTTCATTATATTTTGAGCTCTCTCTAAATGGAACTTTAACACCTGCAAAGCTTTTTCCTTAGCCTCCAAAGACCTATCAACTGCATCCACCTTACTTAACCCACCCACATAAGGTACATGAACTGGTGGTGCCTGTCCATATAGGGCTTCAAATGGAGTAGTTTGGGTAGAGGTATGATAATTGGTGTTGTACCATAACTCAGCTAAGGATAACCAATGACTCCACTCCTTTGGTTTTTCTCCTGTCATACACCTCAAGTAAGTTTCCAAACATCTGTTCACTACTTCAGTCTGGCCATCTGTTTGGGGTGATATGCAGTAGACATGTGTAATTTGACCTTAAGCAAAGTGAACAATTCCTTCCAAAAAGTACTCAGGAATACCTTATCCCTATCAGACACAATAGATTCAGGCATGCCATGTAACTTGTATACTTGGTCCAGGAAAACTTGAGCTACTTGTGCTGCAGTAAATGGATGTGCTAAAGGAATGAAATGAGCATACTTTGTCAATCTGTCCACCACCACCAAGATGACATTATACCCTTTTGACTTTGGTAAACCTTCAATAAAATCCATAGATATACTGGACCAGACAGATTGTGGAACTGGTAATGGCTGCAAAAGACCTGGATAAGCAGAGAGATCTGGCTTGTATTTTTGGCATACCAAACAATCTCTGACCAACTGTTTTACTTGTTTCCTAAGTCCCTTCCAGTAGAATAGTGAGCATATCTTGTGAGTTGTAACTTTAACTCCTAAATGTCCTCCAATAGATCCTTCATGGAAGTAGTGCAAAAGTTCTTTTCTCAAATCTTCATCTGCTCCAACCACCAACCTACCTTTCCTCAACAATTGGTTATTGGACCAAGAGTAGTGTGTTCTAGTTTTGCCAGATTTCAGTTGGTTACAAATGTTGAGCAAGTGACCATCTGTAGTCCAAGTTTTTTTAACCTTCTCATATAGTTCAGTACCCATTGTGGATGTACTAATTGTTAAGCATTCTCCTTCTCCTTCTTTTCTGGACAAAGCATAAACTGCTGCATTATCTTTACCTTTCTTATACACCACCTCATAATCAAACCCCATAAGCTTAGGAAGCCACTTCATTTGTGCTGGTGTGGAGATTCTTTGATCCAACAAGTACTTGAGACTGTAGTGATCAGTCTTGATCACAAAATGTCTGTCAAGCAAATAACCTCTCCACTTCTCCAATGCTAACAACACAGCTAGAAATTCTTTTTCATAAGTAGAAAGGGACTGATGCCTAAGTGACAAAGTTCTGCTAAGATATGCAATGGGGTGGCCATTCTGTTGTAAGACTGCACCAATGCCAACCCTTGAAGCATCTGTCTCAATAACAAAGGACTAGCTAAAATCAGGTAAAGCTAACACTGGAGCCTGCACCATAGCCTGTTTTAGCACCTCAAAAGCACCTTGAGCTTCTGAATTCCAAGCAAAAGAATTTCTCTTAAGGAGTTGAGTCAAAGGCCTGCTCATGGTAGCAAAATCCTGAATGAATCTCCTATAATAACCAGTCAAGCCCAAAAAACCCCTTAACTGTTTGATGTTCTTAGGAGTCGGCCATGTCTGCATAGCTTGAACTTTTGCTGCATCAGTAGCCACTCCTTGAGCTGAGATTACATGTCCAAGATACTCCACATGTGTGGTGCCAAACACACACTTACTCCTTTTAGCAAACAAACTGTGCTCTCTCATTTTAGTTAACACAGCTGTAAAGTGTTGTTTGTGATCCTCCATACTCTTGCTATATACTAAGATATCATCAAAGAAAACCAGAGTAAACTTCCTCAAGAATTCTCTAAACACCTCATTCATTAGAGCTTGGAAAGTAGAGGGTGCATTTGTTAACCCAAAGGGCATCACCAAAAACTCATAGTGTCCTTCATGGGTCCTAAAAGCTGTCTTAGCAATGTCATCCTCGAACATTCTGATTTGATGGTAACCTGACCTCAGATCCAGCTTTGAAAATACTACTGCCCCATGTAGCTCATCTATTAATTCTTCAATTATAGGAATTGGGAATTTGTCCTTAATAGTATTCTTGTTAAGCTGTCTATAGTCGACACACATTCTCCAAGTATTATCCTTCTTTTTAACCATCACCACTGGAGAAGCAAATGAAATCTGACTATGCTTAATCACCCCAGCCTCAAGCAATTCTTTAACCATGGCTTCAATAGCATCTTTCTGCACTGGTGGATGTCTGTATGGTCTAATGTTAACTGGTGGAGTACCAGGTAACAAAGGAATTTTGTGATCATGGGATCTCTTTGGGGGTAGCTGTGTAGGTATTGCAAATACATCTTCAAACGAACCAATAACTGGTTGCAACACAGAAGTATCATGGCTTTGAGTTGTGAGTTCTGTGTCCATTGTCAACAGAGATAAGCCAGTGTTTGGGTAAACACTGAGCATCATTAATTCAACTTGAGCATTACCTTCCACCTTCTGAATCTGTTTCCTGCCTTCAACCCAATGAGCCTCAGCTTTATTAGAACCTCTCAAACATAGTTTCTTGCCATTGTACTTAAACTGCATTCTCAATTCCTGAAAATTCCATTTAATGTCACCCAAAGTAGCCAACCATTGGATGCCTAATACCATTTCACATCCTCCCAATGGCAATAACATCACATCAGATGTAAACGTCTCCCCCTTTAATTGCCACTGGAATCCTTTACACTCACTCACAGTAACCAATTGTTTACCACCAGCTACAGTCACTGATAAAGGACAGGTACTGACTATATTTGTTGGAAATACGTTTTACGTATTTATGAAGGATCGGTCGCTCCAACGATAATTATGTAATGGGCTCGTGATCCATTTAGTTTATGTATAGTCCATATAGCCCACATGTAGGGTGGGCTATATATATCCCCTCCTAGCATGTTAGGAGGGGTTGTTGATGTTGTTCATTTCACATTTTCACTAATTAATCTTTACTTTCTCTCTCTACTATTCTCCCTTCTCTCCTTTCTCTCTCTACTCCATCATCTCCTTCCTTCATCTTTCTTATATTTATCATTTAATCAACCATCCAAATCCATCAAATCCATCATGTAGAATAGGCCAAAGATCTCGTAGACCTTCAATTGGTATCAAGAGCCAAGGTTTGATTGGTTTATTCTTTTATTTTTTTTATTGATTTTGGTGGGTTTTGATTTAATCAAGCTTTTATATTAAAAAGTTTGTACTTTTTATATATAAAGTTTGTGTTTTTATGTTTTAAATCATAAAAAGTTTGTATTTTTCATAAAAAGTTTGTGTTTTTATGTGTTAAATCTTGTCAAATCTTTAGATTTACTTACTTTTTAGATAAAAATCACAAATTTTTATACAAAAATCAAAAATTTCATTATCAAATCTTAAAAAGTTTGTGTTTTTATAAAAATTTTGTGTTTTTCTCTTTTTAATTTTGTATTTTTTTTATTAAATCCTTTCTATTTTGATTGCCTTTTTGTTTGAATTCCTTAAATTGAACTTTTAATTTTATCCTTTTTTATTTTTTTAATCAGTTTCCACTTTAATTTTTTATTATTAGTTTTTTCTTTTATTAGTTTTTTTTATAATCAGTTTTTTATATAAATTTTTTAATCAGTTTTTTCGTTTATCAGTTATCAGTTTATCATATCTGGCTTGCTTTTCGTTTGTCAGTTTTATCATTTTTGGATTTTTTTTTTGTCAACTGTCAAACTGTCCAAAGTTCCATCATAACTGTCCAAAACTGTCCTATCATAACTGTCATTCTTAAAGTTCCGAATCAAACCAAATGTTCCGGGTGAAGGAAAAGTTCCGGGTGAAGGAAAAGTTCCGGGTGAAGAAAAAGTTCCGGGTGAAGAAAAAGTTCCGGGTGAAGGAAAAGTTCCGTATGAACGAAAGTTCCGAATGAACGAAAGTTCCGAATGAATGAAACTTCCGACTGAATGAAATCTTCTGAATGAAGAAATCTTCCGAATGAACACAATTCAAACATAACGGAAACAAAAACTAACACTCGACCTCACAAACTCTCTTTTTTGTTTTTCCTATCACCTAAACCAACATCCAAACACTCTCGTTACACCCCTCACCATCACAACAATCTCGACCCTCATACAAACACTCGACTCCCTAACCAGCCTAACACTACACCTTTCGACTCAAAACCTTTCGACACTTGTTAAAATCAATTACTGGTTAAAATCTGAACCTTGACCCATTTTGTTTCGGTTTGAAAGTTGACACAAAACAAAAGGACTCTATCCTTTTTTATCAAACGTCATAAACGACTCAGACGCACCCTCACCTCTCGACCCTCATCTCTCGTCTCACACAACACTCTCCCCTCACGACACAACACCCTCACAACACCAGAAACCCACTCGACACCCATCCACAGACTCTTTTCGTGACACAAGATTCACTCAACACACGACAAACACATTCAATCAGACTCTCACATTCAATCAGACTCTCACATTCAATCAGACTCAACACTCCCTCACCCATATTCAATCAGTCTCTCACAAACTGACCCTCTCGTGTCACCACAAACACACTCGAACACACAGCCTTTTTACCCACCCTCGATTCGACCCAAACCCACAACTCGTCTAGACCAACAAGACCCAATTCCACTCTCTCTCTCTCGACTCCCATACGACATCTCAAAAGCCTCACACAAACACAAACACAACTCAACCCAAGACTGACTAGAAAGACACTACAGATGAGAGAGGGACTCAACAAATTAATAGAAAAACAACACCTACCCGAGATCACTTAATTGATCTAGAAGTCGTTTTTCATTCGAGTTCTGCAGAGTCTTTGTTAGATTCGAATTATAAAGGGTTGTGTGTTCATGGGATGAGCTTAATTCTTATATTTGTTTGAGATTAGCTAGATGATGCGTTTTTTTATCTGTGTTGAAGAAAGCAGATTAGGAAGTTTTAGGTTGGGGTTGGGAGAGAATTGGGGGGCGGATATTTCTAGATTGAGTGGTAACTGGTGAGAGTTATTAGGGTTGCGTATTTTTATTTAGTTTAAGCGGAGAAAACAAGAATGAAGTATATAGGTGGGTTGATAACACGTGTTTGTTTTTCTGTTTCCACTACCTACCACAAATACATTGCTATTTCCACAATTGTCAACCAGTATTGATGCACAACGCATTTTTTTTGAAAATTGCTTTCATTTGCTTTATCACATTTTTTAGTTACATTTGCTTTATCACATTTTTTAGTTTCATTTTTAGATTTTTATATTTTTAAAGTTAATCTTTAAAGTTAATTTTTAGTTAATTTTCATTAGTTTCATTTTCATTTTTATATTTTTACATTTGTTTTATCACATTTTTAGTTTCATTTTTATTTTTTCATTTTTTAGAAAATTTTTTGTTTATTAAGTTTTGGTACGTCGTATTAAGGCGGGCATTCCGTTAAGAGTTAACGTGGAAAAACATTTGACGGGTTCAAAGTTTTTTGTGGCCGGATTTGAAGACAAAGTGACGAGTCAACGTGACGGGATATATTTTTAGCAAATACGCATTTTTGATAGGGTTTAATTCGTAATCGTTTGAGCCGACAACAATTTTTGAGCCGAGTCGTATTGTAAAAACCCGACAACAACAACATCCACATCATTTTTCTTTATCTTTCCTCGATTTTCAATGGATTCGTTCAATTTGACACTTAAAGAGGGAGACTTGCATCGAATGCAAGACAAAACTAGAGAAAATGGTATAAATTCATTTCAATTGCTTCAATATCATCTTGTTACTCTTTCACGGCTTCAAGGAGGGAGCGAATTTGTGACCATCTTTGGACAAGATCGTCATATATTCATTGATTCAATATTCACCACTTTGACCCAACTCGCCGAGCAACTCAACAATGAAAACTTTAATCACTCTGCATCGGCACTTGCTTATAAGGCTCTTGTGACACAACTCACGCCTTTCCTCCAATTCAATATCATCAAGTCTGAAAGTTCGATGCTTTGCCAATCATTTCTTCGAGATACACATACCGAGCTTCGAGTTTTTCGTGATACAATATTGAAACTCATGACCTCGGTCTCGTCTTCGATTTATGAAAGATCTCGACTTCAGCAAGGGTATGATAATGGAGTGCAAGACTCTTCGATGCAAGAGGAAACTGGTCATACGGTTGACAACTTGGAGCCTAACGATGGTACGAGCACAGAATCAGGAGGACAACATGATGCCAGTGGCACGTCAGGGAATGTTCACGAGATTTCTCTTGATGACACCTTACCCATTTATGACGCAGAGCCTGCAAACATGGTATAATGTAATGTTGTTTATGATGTATATGCTGATGATATGCCGCATATTGAGCATTCCAAACCTAATTATGACAAACATCATGATAATTGTCCTATAACTGCTTCATTGACTGCTTCTGATTCCAAGATTAGAGAGCTCGAAACGATTGTAGCTCAACAATCAAAAGATCTTGAGGATGCCAAACTTGAATTTTCTAAGAAAACGGACAAATTTGAAACATACTTTGAAAAACTTGAAAAGTCAAACGTTGTTCTTGAAAGAAAATTGGATCAAACTGTTCTAGATTCTAAAGCTGAAAAGGATAATCTTTTGAAACAAATTCAACTGCTTGAATCTAAGTTGGCATCCCAAGATAACTTGCTCAAAGAGAATGAGACTTTAAAGGCCCAAGTACAGGAAAAGGTTTTTGCTATAGCTGCGTTGAAAAACGAGTTAAGGAAAACTAGAGGACCTAGTGTGGACACTAAGCTTGAAAAACCATCAATCTTGGGGAAACCGCCTACAAATAAGTTCGTCAGACAAGCGATTGTCAGACAACCCACAGCATTTAGATCCGAGCGACCACAATCCTCGAGACCGTGGTTTGCCTCCCAAGTTGATTTGGGTCATATTTCTAGAACAGTACTCCACCAACTAGGCCTAATGTGACTAAATTAGTTTTAGCAAGACCTCATCACATGATTGCCCCTAGTTTCTCTAAGAATAGTTCAATAAACACGTCTAGAACTAGTTCAACTGATGTGCGCCATGATTTTGGTCAAAGGGAAGCTATTCAAAAGACACATGTAAGAGATAGCAATGTCCAACCTAGTCAGATGCCTTCTAGATTACCCAACACTGCTAACCGTAGCATGACGTCTCCTAGGAGCATCGATCAATCATCTAGGAATTACTCGGACATTAAATATGCTACTTGTAAAACATGTAGAAAATGTGTCTTTACGGCAAATCATGACTCTTGTATCAAAAAATTGCTTAATGAGGTGAACTCCCGTGCTAGACTTAAATCCCAGTGGGTTGCTAAAATCAAACCCATTGGTAAAATGTGGCGCCCCACTGGTAGATATTTCACTCTTGTAGGAAACGAGTGCCCTTTAACTAGGATAATCTCTGACTCTACTAAGACTGCTAGGGAGGAAATTGAAAAGGATGATACATCACTTAAGCCTAAACTTAAAGTTTTCTATAAAAGGAAACGTTTGCCAACTAAGATAAGTGAATCACCTACTCAGGTCACCTCTGACACAAGTAAAGCCAACTGTGAACCCCCACGTGCTTCTATAATTGATATCGCTAACCCATGTCAAAGCATGCAAATTCCTAATGAGAATGCAGGTCCCAAAGTTGATGTTCCAAAAGAACGAAGCGGTCCAATCGTTGTATACCGTTCAACTAAGGACACTCTTAGAGTTTGGTTGCTGAAGAAGCAGATATCGGAGAAACTAGTGTCTCAGGGGATTCATGGCTAAGCTCATGCACAAGGACTTACAGTCACATAACAGACTGTAACTCGATCTCAAAAGACAGGAAAGTTCCTCCCGATGATGACTTATCCTAAAAACGAGAAATTCATTTTTCTCGGGCATGAGCTTATGTTAAAAACATTCCATGTTTTTAAGCTCATGCACAAGGACTTATAGTCACATCACAGACTATAACTCGCTCTTCAAAGAAAGGAAAGTTTATCACCGATGGTAAACTTATCCTAACAACGAGAAATTAATTTTTCTCGGGCATGAGCTTATATAAAAAACATTCCAAGTTTTTAAGCTCATGCACTATGGCTCCTCGTTAAATGACAGACGACGACCCAGACTTCAGAGACAGGGAAGTTTATCCACACAACGATAACTTACCCTCTTAACAAGAAATTAAGTTTTCTTGGACACGAGCTTATCCTAAAACCATTCAAAGGTTTTAAGCTCGTGTATATGGCTTATCGTTAAATTTCAGACGATAACCCGTGCATCAAAGAAAGGAAAGTTTATCGCCGATGATAAACTTATCCTTACAACGAGAAATTAAGTTTTCTCGGGCATGAGCTAATATTAAAAACATTCGAAGTTTTTTAAGCTCATGCACAATGACTTACAGTTAAATGTCAGACTGTAACTCGAACTTCAAATAAAGGAAAGATTATCTTTTATGATAACTTATCCTCATAACGAGAAATTCACCTTTCTTGGTCATGAGCTTGTATTAAAACATTCGAAGTTTTAAGCTCAGAAAGGAAAGTGTATCTTTTAAATAAGAGAACTTTTCCCCATAACGAGAAATTAACCTTTCTCGGTCATGAGCTTTCCGTTAAAACAGTCAAAGTTTTCAAGCTCATGAAAAACGACTTCTAAGTAAATGTCAGCTTAGGACTCGTTCTTCAGATAAAAGGAAAGTTTATCGCCGATGATAAACTTATCCTTAACAACGAGAAGTTTACAACTTCTCGGACTTGAGATTTCCTAAGATATTCCAAATCTTAAGCTCAAGTAATTGGTTTTCAAAACTTTGAACACAATTTTTCAAGAATTTCTCAAAAGGTTTTTCTAAATCTTTCAAAATTGTGTGTTCAAAAATGTTTTGATAAAAAGAGCATGTCTTCTGGAATCGATAATATTTACGAACCTAGAAATGTCATTCAATAATGACACGGGGTTGTAAATAAAGTTCGAGCAGAAGTTCAATCTTTTAAAACATGCTCAAAATGGTTTGCTATTATTTCCGATAGTAACCCGCGTTTCACTTTGAAGTCAAGCATTTCACCGGAAAGCTTTGACTTCAGAATCCAAAGTTATCATCTCCACCAACCGTAGCAACTTACGATTGATATCTACATACTCGACGATGCGACTACTCAAACAGTGACTACAGCTCTTTCAATAGAACACGGGTCAACAATTGAGGGGGAGCAATTGTCCAGCATTCAGAATTCTTGATGCCGAGAGTGCCAAGTTCACATATTGGTGTTAAGACAACGATATCAATCATACACATGGAGTCAAGAGATAACTTCAGAAGTTACGAGGAAGACCAACATTCATGAACAAGAACCATGTGCTTCTTTCATATGATGTTCTCCATCATTCAGGTCCAACCTCGTAAATTGCTAATATTGTGAATACATTATCATAAATGATCTTTGCACGTAATAAATACCTTACACTTGTGTTTAAAAGGTATTTAATTTACGTTTCAAGTACACCCTCATTAATTTGAGGGGGAGCTTGTGTAACTCATGAAGATAATTGGATTTGCATTTTTCTTCCCAAATTTTCTTAAAACGCTATTAAATCAATTGATATTAAAAACATTGATTGAGTTAATATTTTTAATATGGGGGAGAAAATGTGATTTAATATGGGAAATGATTAATCACAAATGGTTTGACTTAACGTGCTAGCTCATCCCGACATGTGCGAAATGTTTTCGGATATCGTGGCATATGTTAAGGGGGAGCAAAATGGATTTGCACTTCAAAATGGATTTCATGGTGACATACACTTACCCAAAACATCTCTATTCACGATGATGAAGATTGTGGTGACATAAGGATGGTAGGATAGGTTAAAGTCCAATGATTCCTCTTGAACCGGAGGAATCTTCCCAAGGACATTCCATAGCTAGAAATAGTAGTCCTTAGGAAAGATGGAGAAAGATTGTGAATGTAGCTGAATGCCGACCAAGTACTTAAGTTAGCATTGGAACAATTACAACAAGGTGCTAGTGATGACGTATTGGTAAGCATTGAAGGGGTTGAAGAATGAAAAAGAATTGTAAAGATAAAGGGTGTAAAGAAAGAAGCCCTCCTTACAACTTAGGCAGAAACCGGGTCAATACATATGCTATTAAGATCATTGTTTAATGATTCTTAATATTGAAGACAAACATCATGGACCCAGTGATGCAATGCACAACCCATTCCAGCTAACTCAGATATCTCTCAAAAGATATTTGTTTTAATCACACGGAGACAACGCATTATCTATTGATTTATTCACTCCGAATAAATTGGTATTGAAAAGGTGGCACTCCTCTCCAGCCTCCGATCATTAAAAATCCAAAATGCACGATCGAGTCTAGAGCCATTTGAGATCATCAAATATCTCATTAGGACACACTTTCATATTTCCTTGCTTCTTCACACACTGTGAAAAGTAAGAAAGATCTTAAGAGTCCTACGCAAAATCTTCATGATCTTGCCTGAACATCCGAGTAATACGAAAGTATTTACAATGAAGATGGAAATCCTTCTTGAGCGAACGTCAAAAAGCTCATGGTAGGTGCTTGTGCGATTCTTTATGAATCAAACTTGTGATAACTGGAAAGCAACAGTGGTTTAATTCTTAAATGAATTTAAACACGTTCCAGGCCTCTACGCAATACCTTAGTGATCTTGCCAGAACATTCAGAGTAATACTATTAAGTATTTACAGTGACGAATGGAAATCCTTCTAGTGTTAACATCAAACATCACTTGGTAGGTAACTTGCAAGATTCTATATGAATCAAGCTAGTGACAACTGGAAAGCAACGATGGTGCGGTTCTTAATTGAACTTCACTTGTTCCAGGAACATGAATTGACGGCTTCAAATCATGCGGATAAGATTATCCAAATGATTCACTCTTTACGTTCGCAGTCAGCTTTGGACGGTCGAGTAAAGAGAACGGGTTTACCCGCGAAATCTTGTCAAGGAGGTTCTTTCTTGAAACTACCTGCCACAAGTACGATATTTAATATCGTCCAACGGTCTTCACCGACCGGAGGTAAAATGCTACCGAATTAGAATGAAATGTTCAAAGCCATTTCATCCGTGTATATTGTTTGTTGCTAACTGTCTTATGCAGCGTAACAAGAAGGTGGCATTGCGGTGTACAATCCAGAAGAAGTCGTCACCACATGCTTATACTACATACAATTAGTACTTCAACAAATTCAAGAAAGCCCGAAGGTCAAGTCTTCCGCTGTATCAAACTCTGAAGCTTTCAAGAATTTAAAAGTATAAGTATGTGGAACATGAAGTCACGAAGAGGCAAATATCACAAGTGAAGAATGCACAAGGTCAAGGCAAGGAAACATGCTCAAGACTAAAGTCAAAGATCACATCAAGCATATTCACAAGAACAAGATCGAAGACTCAAGCATAGATGCTAGGTTTAAGATTTTGTAAAAAGATGTGACCTCCCTTAGGGGGAGATTGTTGGAAATACGTTTTTCCCAATAAAGTCTCGGTCACATCTTAGTTAGCATAGATCACGAGATATAGACTATTTAGAATTTTGTCTCTTGGAGCGACCTCCCTTAGGGGGAGATTGTTGGAAATACGTTTTACGTATTTATGAAGGATCGGTCGCTCCAACGATAATTATGTAATGGGCTCGTGATCCATTTAGTTTATGTATAGTCCATATAGCCCACATGTAGGGTGGGCTATATCCATCCCCTCCTAGCATGTTAGGAGGGGTTGTTGATGTTGTTCATTTCACATTTTCACTAATTAATCTTTACTTTCTCTCTCTACTATTCTCCCTTCTCTCATTTCTCTCTCTACTCCATCATCTCCTTCCTTCATCTTTCTTATATTTATCATTTAATCAACCATCCAAATCCATCAAATCCATCATGTAGAATAGGCCAAAGATCTCGTAGACCTACAATATTGCATCCCAATTTCTTTGCTACTTGAATGTCTAGAAAGTTATGAGTTGAGCCAGAATCAACAAGGATGTGTAAAGCATGTTGTTTGGCTACCAATCCTACCACTCTCATAGTCTGAAAAGAACTAATACCAGACAAAGCATTCAATGATATCTGAGGCAACCCTTCCCCATTAGTTATCTTAGTTAACTCTTCCTCGGCATCAAGGAACTCTTCCTCCTCTTCACCTTCAGCCAGCAATACCAATGAAAACAGTTGTCCTTCACATTTGTGACCAGGTACAAACTTCTTATCATAGAAAAAACATTCATTTTTTGCCCTCTTGTCCTGATACTCCTTTTGGGTCAATTGTCTGCGTGGCTTAGGCCTATTTGTAGGAGTAGGTAAAGGCAACAAAGGAGCCTTAGACACATTAGCACTTCCCATAGAGTTGCCAAATCTCTGAGTATTTCCCCAACTAGAACCTCCCATTCTGGTTTTCTTCCTAATGGCATCCCAAGTGGCCTCTTGGAAATTAGTCAACTTATAAGCTTCAGCCAAAGTAGTGGGTCCAAACATTCTTACCCCAGACTCCAATTCTGGTGGTAACCCCCCCAAATAAAAACTAACAGCATGTTCTTCACTAACTTCCACTCTACTCAATAGTGTATCAAAAGCATCTTGGTATTGCTTAGCAGTTGTTTGGTATTTAACATTCCTTAATTGACTTATTGGATCATCAAACACAATTCCAAATCTTTGCAATATTCCAGCCTTATACACCGCCCAACTAACATTTTCCCCATTCAATTTGATGAACTGTTTATGCCACAACAATGGTGTATCAGACAAGTGAACAGAAATGAGTCTTACCTTCTGATTTTCAGGAATGTCATCAATGGTGAAAAACTGTTCACACTTGTAAATCCACCCTTTAACATCATTCTCCGTGAATCTTGGGAACTCCACTTTTGTCATTCTTGTGAACTGGTGTTGATTCCTTCCTCCACCATTCATCTGGATAAACTGTTGCATTGTTTGTTGGAGAGTTTGTTGCATGGTTTGTTGCATCTCTTGTCGTAATGCTTCCATTTGTTCCGCCATACTCCGCCTAGTAGCCGCAGTTGCATCATCTTCACCACTAGTAGACACAATTGCTCTTGTTGTAGGCGCCATTTTGAAAAAAGTTTGGGCGGGAAATAACAGCTTTAACAGTCTAACAAGATTCCAACAGTCTAACAAGATTCCAACAGAATCCCAACAAACTCAATACATGAACCTCAAGAAAGTGCTCTGATACCAATTGATAAGCACCATTAGGATCTAAAGACCGTTAATGGATAACAAGTGTTTGGATTAACAAATGAAATAAGAATTATGAATCGGAAGCTTTCTTGAATTATCAGTGGTGAATTTGTTACAAACGGTTACACACAGTTACAAGGGAATTTAGAGAGAAAAGGGAATTATTATCAAAAGCTAAGCACAAATGAAAACAATCAAGGAGTATTTAAACTGTAATTTGGGAGGGAAAAGTAGTTAGAGTGATTTGGGAGAGAAACACACGTGCACCTCACATGTGAGCTCTGCTCACACGTGCACCTCACGCGCTACCCAATACACTCCTAACACGGATACAATATGGAAAAGAAAGTTACTGATGTAAGTTTTATTTATTAATTTTGAATATTTCTTTTCATTCTATTAGAGTTTCAATTGAATATTATATGAACACGAAATTTAGGGTTTTTTTGTTTCGTATTGGCTTAATTTAACACGAAATTTTGGGGATTTTCTTTGGTCTGTTTTGATATGGCTTCAGTTAATCTAAATTTTGTTTTTTTTTGTTGATTGTTTTTTTGTAACAGGATGAAGATGAGGAGCGGGATGAATGGGGGATATGGGTGTTATAGAACGCAAGGTTCGCTAGATTGAAGATTATGATTTTGATCTTTTAAAAAGTAAGCTTTCTGCTTTCGTTTTTTCATTTGTGACGCCTACGCACCATCCTGTGCTACTGTTATTAACAGCAGCGACATTTAATAATTTATGAAGCCTTTGTTTTTTTACTGATGGTCTTATCCCAATTATAGATGTTGCAAGTGGTGGAATTGGTGATGTAATATTTCAGACCTGAAATTTACAGGGATACTTGACATGAGACTTTTGATTTTTATGGTCGATGTTATGTTCTTTTTAAAGGTTATTATTCAGGTACTAATCAAACTTTATATATCTTGGGTTTGCTTTTTTTTTTTAAAAGATGAAATTAGAGGTGGCAATTTTTGACCCATGGTTAATTTTTGGGTCAACTTGGTTAAATTAGAAAAAGAAAGTGGTCTAGTTGGGTTTCCCTTAAAATCTTAGATGGGTCTAGATGGGTCAAACAAGCCCATTCTTAAAATTATAAATGGGTCTACTTGGGTCACCTCATTTGTCACATGGGTCTAGATGGGTCTCCCTTTATATTACTAATGGGTCAAGATGGGTCACCCAATAGGTTTTAGTAATATCAAAAGTGTTTTTTTTCCATTTTTTTCACAAGCTTGTCAAAATTTCACACACTTGTTATTTTTTTACGTCTTCACCGTATTTTTACATTTCATCATAAATTTACGTTTTGGTCAAAAAATTTACGTTTTCGTCAGAAATTTTACGTTTTCATAAAAATATTCTACGTTTTCGTCAGGAATTTTACGATTTCATCAGAAATTTTACGTTTTCGTCAGTAAATTTACGTTTTTGTCAGAAATTTCACATTTTCATTAGAAATTTTACGTTTTTGTCAGAAATTTTACGTTTTCTTCAGAAATTTTACGTTTTCGTCGGTAAATTTACGTTTTCGTCAGAAATTTTACGTTTTCGTCAGAAATTTTACGTTTTCTTCAGAAGTTTAACGTTCTCATCAGTAAATTTACGTTTTCGTCAGTAAATTTAGGTTTTCGTAAGAAATTGTACGTTTTCGTCAGAAATTTTACGTTTTCGTCAGTAAATTTACGTTTTTGTCAGAAATTTTACATTTTCATCAGAAATTTTACGATTTCGTCAGAATTTTACGTTTTCGTCAGAAATTCAACGATTTTGTCAGTAAATTTTACATTTTCATCAGAACTTTTACGATTTCGTCAGAATTTTACGTTTTCGTCAGAAATTCTACTATTTCGTCAGTAAATTTACGTTTTCGTCTGTAAATTTTACGTTTTCCTCAGAAATTCTACGTTTTCGTCAGTAAATATTACGTTTTCCTCAGAAATTTTACGTTTTTGTCAGAAATTTTACGTTTTCATCAAAAAACTTACGTTTTCAAAAATTTAACGTTTTCGTCATAAGTTCTGATTACGTAAAAATACGGATGAAAACGTAAAATTTATGACTAAAACTTAAATTTTTTGACGAAAACGTAAATTTATAGACTAAAACGTAAAATTTCAGACGAAAACGTAAATTTACTGACGAAAACGTAAATTTACTGATGAAAACGTAAAATTTCTAAGGAAAACGTAAAACTTCTGACAAAAAGTAAATTTTTTTACGAGAACGTAAAATTTCTGATGAAAACGTAAAATTCCTGACGAAATCGTAAAATTTCTGACGAAAACTTAAAATTTATGATGAAAACGTAAAATTGCTGACAAAAACGTAAAATTTCTGATGAAAACGTAAAATTTCTGACGAAAACGTAAAATTTCTAACGAAAACGTAAAGTTTCGGACGAAATCGTAAAATTTCTGACGAAAATGTAAAATTCCTAATGAAAACGTAAAACTTCTGACGAACACGTAATTTTTTTTTATGAAAACGTAAAATTTCTGACGAAAACGTAAAAATACGGATGAAAACTTAAAATTTTTGACGAAAACGTAAATTTATAGACTAAAACGTAAAATTTCAGACAAAAACGTAAATTTACTGACGAAAACGTAAAATTTCTGATGAAACGTAAAATTTCTGATGAAAACGTAAAATTTATGAAGAAAACGTAAAACTTCTGACAAAAAGTAAAATTTTTGACGAAAACGTAAAATTTCTGATGACAACGTAAAATTCCTGACGAAATCGTAAATTTTCTGACGAAAACTTTAAATTTTTGATGAAAACGTAAAATTGCTGACGAAAACGTAAAATTTATGATGAAAATGTAAAATTTCTGACGAAAACGTAAAATTTCTGATGAAAACGTAAAACTTCTGACGAAAACGTAATTTTTTTATGAAAACGTAAAAATTCTGACGAAAACGTAAAATTCCTTATGAAAATGTAAAATTCCTGACGAAAACGTAAAATTTCTAACGAAATCGTAAAATTTCTGATGAAAACGTAAAAATACAGAAGAAAAAGTAAAATTTCTGACGAAAACGTAAAATTCCTGACGAAAACGCAAAATTTCTGACGAAAACGTAAAGTTTCTGACTAAATCGTAAAATTTCTGACGAAAATGTAAAATTCCTGATGAAAACGTAAAACTTCTGACGAACACGTAATTTTTTTTGATGAAAACGTAAAATTTCTGACGAAAACGTAAAAATACGGATTAAAACTTAAATTTTTTTATGAAGACGTAAATTTACTGACGAAAACGTAAAATTTCTGACGAAAACGTAAATTTACTGATGAAAACGTAAAGTTATTAACAAAACGTCAAAAAGTAAAAGGCTAACCTCCTAAAAACCCATTTAAAACAAAAAAAAACCCAAAAACCCATTTAAACCAAAAAAAACCCAAATTTTTCCTAAAGACCCATTTACACCCAAACCCATTTAAACACAAACACATCTAAACCCAACCCATCTAAACCCAACCTCTTAAAAGACCCATCTAAACCCATACCCATCTAAACCCAAACCCATCTAAGATCCATGACCCAACCCAACCCAACCCAACCCAACCATTTTGCCACCTCTAGATGAAATGATCGAGTGATATTAGATAACCTCAACATAATTGGGGTTTGTTTCTTTGATTTAAATCCATAACCTCCCGAGATTTCGATAAAAAGTTCAAACTCTTTGTTTTTGTGGATTTTATTAGCAGGTTTCAGTTATCTTTGAGAACTCCTGGAAGATTCTGGTATTGCTGTCATTACAGGTATGCTTCCTGTCCAATCATGTTTGGGCAGACGTGATTTGTTATCGTGCTTTAACTCCTGTCACTGACTGATCATGTAGAGGCCTATCGACGTTATATAGCAGAACGTGGTCTCCTGCTTCCACAACCTGGGTTATGGGCCGACATTACGGGAATACACCCTCCTACTGTTCCCATCATATCGCCTCACCAGTTACAGATGCCTTTACTAGGTAACTTCTTTTGCTACAACTGCCCGTTGGTCTAATGTTTCTGTCCCTTTGTGTTTAACCCACTTCTTACCACAGTCACAACACTAGCACGCGATATTCACCACCTCACCCCACAGTCCCCTCTGAGCGGGACTACATCACGCTCCCATCTACCACAGCAGTTTGATGGACAGCCAAGCAACACCGTTACGGAAACACACCTTCAGGCTGTTACTAATCAATCCCCTCACCCGTTACAGATGCCCTTACTAGGTAGTAACTCCTTTTATTGTGACTGTCTGTTGGTTTATACTGCTATGTGTCCGTGTCTAACCCCCTAACTTCTACACTCACGCCACCGGCACGCGCCGTAGATCGCCCCATCAGACGCTCCCCTACAAACGGCGCACTGAGGCGTTCCCACCTACCACAACATGTCGGTGGACAACCACGCAACAGGCCGATTGCGCGTCGTTTGTTTGTTTTCCCCTCAAGTGCATCAACCAGTACTTCATCCAACGGTAAGTTTTCTGTACTGCTTCCACATTTACCGTTTCGGGTCCCACCCGTGGTTCTTTATCCCATATCGTAATATTGGTTTCCGTGTGTTTGTCAGACCGCCCACAGTTTTCTGTACTGCTTCCACATTAAGTGGTTGTATGTTTAAGAATATAAATTAGAATAAGCAATTCATATAAACAAAAACTTGCATCGCTTGCAGGTATGGATCTCAGGTCAGCAAAATGGTATCAAATATTGGAGTCGGAAAAGATACAGATGGATTTTCAGAGGGACTTGGAGCTGCAGAAGGTCATTCTAGAATTCGGCGCAGGCTGAGCTTGCGTTAATACGGGAAATAAATGACGAGGATGCCAATTTGGTTGACAATCTAAATGGATAATCAGGTAAATTCTTCTAAGTTTATTACTTGCTTTATTCAGTAAAAAAGCTAATGCTATTGGTTTGTGTTTTGTAAGCGATGATGTGATATTAAATCAGATACTCGGATAATGTTATCTGATATAGGTGTTATTAAAAAAAATAGTTTTCTATTTCGATTGTTCAATGTGAGTGTAAATTAATGATTTCAGTTCATTTACATGAGGCACCCGGTGATTTTTTGTAGGTGTTCAGAATACTATACTACATAATTAAAAATGCGTGAGCAATCATCAATGCACTATTACATGCGGGTCAATGAGTTCTCCAGCTTAGGTTTGCTTAAGGTATTAGTAGCCAGGTCACGGACTGAAGGGTTGTGGGACCCATATGAGAGATGATCGAGTTAGTCAAACGGGCTGAAAGTCATCTAAAATGTTTTCATGTGTGACAAGAGATATAACATCTAAACAATTATGCTTTAGTAAAAAGAAGATTATAATTGTACATACAATATGCAAGTTTTATCGTGAAAAGATTCAACGAACAGAAAAATGTTTGTGTGTCGGCGCAAGAATTTTGACCCATTTTCTTATATTATATACACATCTTAGGAAAACATTGCTTCTGGTCATACTGATGTCTTAAAGAAAAACAGGCCACTTAATTGGAACTCTTTTTAAGGTAAAAAAACAGGCCACTTAATTGGGGTTTACAATAAAGATTATCGTATTATACTTATATGATTTTATGAAAAAAAAAGATTTCTAATTGTGTTGCTTTTCTGACATAAAGCAAAAGTGTCATGAATCTAACTTACAATTTTCATGCTCTGGTTGATTTACATGTGTTGGTGTTACGTGCAGGCTCGGGTGTTGATTGGAAAGGGTGGATACGCTGCTGACGCGTATACCTATTCGGCAAATAGTAAGTTGCTAACTTTCTTCCTTTTACGACTATACTTGCTGGGGTAATTTTTTATCTTGGGTAGTTCATTTATGTAAGTACAGTACTGCAGTAAATATCATAGTAGGATCTCATGTTTGGGTTGAAGATCCAGGCGAAGCATGGATATATGTGACAGTAGCAAAGATTAAAAGGCAAGAACCCGAGACCGAGACTTTTAGCCTATAAAAAGTCAGTAGTACTTCATATTTTATTATGCGGGCTAACTTTTAATGTTAACATAATGACTGTTTAATAGTATTCGTGATGTGGGAGTCCCCTTTATTTATTGCTAGAATAGTTAATGGGCGTACATCCTATTCCGTATATCACTTATTCTTTGAATCATACCCATTTTGATACTTCATCTGCGAAAACTCTCGAGTGCTTTTAATTTAGGTCTTAACAACTTAGCTTATGCATTCATACTGATATTGTGTTTCCCAAGTTCAAAGACAACTTCTTGACTAGAAAAACCAAACTAGGACAGATTCAAGATAGTACAACAAATTAAAACTGCTGCATATAAAAACATGTTGATGGGTCTACTTAGATGGAAATAAAAACATTCTGAACTAACATAATTCTAAAATATGACCACACACAAGTTCATTAAACCACCTCCACCATTAATCTGCGAATCCTGTCAGCTGGAGTTGACCGAATTTGTTTTGTCCTTCAGAACTTGGTATCCGTCAAGATTATGCAGACCTGTAGCGTTTGGTAGACAAATACAAAGGACGATGCTTCTGATGATCGTCAGACAATATGCAAAGTGACCATACAAACACTTCATACTCCTTTCATACTCGATCTACGATCCACGCATAAAACTTGCAACGTGTTCTTCAACTTGCTCACGAGTGATGTACTTTTAGCAGAGCGCCCAAACACGAATTTAGCTTCGATGCACAAAAGCACAAATCTATTACCTTAGCAAACTATAATCAGAAATCATTGTACCTCGGTATTAAACCAAGAAAGAATCACAGATAACTAAATGATATTGAATTATATATGATGGTCTATTTTGATTGAACGATCACTATCAACAGATTCACTTTTATGATTCCTTTTTCAGGTAGTTGCCAAGCTATCAAACGTACATCCAAAGGATATGGAGGCTCCAGCTGGTGGAGCTCAGTGAAATATACGTATGTAACCTTCTTATGTTAAGATCTGTGGCTGTTTTGTTAAAATTCTAACTTATTTTTAAACCATGACATTGCACCGGAAAGATTCTAATTGCAATAAATCCGTTTCAAAAGTCACCTCATTTGTATGATAAACATATGATGGAAGAGTATGGCAGATATAATTAGCGTATAAAAGGCAAATGTAAGTTGAAGTGTATACGATATGCTTAGCACACACAAAAATGCAACAGCCGAAGCGGATTATTGACAGCCGAACTTATCACACCTTCATCGACGCTCTATGAAAATGTTCCAAAAAGCGTCCGCTCTCGCCGCAGCGAAGCGCGGACATAAACCCTAGTTGTTGTCAAATAAACAAAAAAGCATCAACTTAATTAACCATTGACTTGTTATTATCAGTAACGCTAAAACTAATCCACAAATTACAACACATGTGGTAACCTGCAACACTATCCACATAGAGCTTTAAATCCAAAGGATTGGTTGTTTTCTCTCCCTGCTCCTATTTTCATACGCAATTTTGTTTGCTGATTCATGTTCCAGGAGTGGTCAAAGTAGTCAAAGTAGTCGGCGACATTGATATCCAAGTTTAACTTTGTGACCATGCCTGTCTAGCCTATTAATTTTGAGGTTTATACATGCCTGTCTAGCAAGATACTATAGTATCTTGTTGATGTGACAACATAGATTTTCCATGGTACGCCTTCTTACATTACGTGAATTAGGCGCAGGCTGTGTGCGCGACCGTCGAGTCTCTCTTGGTCGAGTTTCCTTAGTTGGTCAGTTTTTCGTTTAGAGCAAGTAGTTTTGGATTTAAATCAGCTTGTTATGATCAACATATACATGATACAAAGATTTAATCATATTCAAAGTGAGTTAAAACTTATAACAATAGGTTTCATCAGGTCAAGCCCAAATAATAGTTGAACCTCAAGTATGCAAGTTTCAGATTTTCACATTCAGGTATGAAAATCTCTTTATCTTATTCAGTTTAGAACGCTAAGAACATATACATTGCTCCAAACAGTAGTTCGTGAGTTTTCTGTCAGCAAACATACTAACAAAAGATTATTTTTCTAACACAAATGCGATCTACTCACAGCTATAACATAATTATAAAAATGCATTACCTGTTTATGGTATTTCCAAGAAACTCGAGTAAGAATATGTTCTACTACCCCAACAAACTGGACAACAGTTACTATATTCCTTTGATCCTTGGCTTATCGTATTCATCGACCTTCTGCAATCGAGATCAAAAACCACAAAAGAATTATAATAAGTATAATCATCTAGTTAATAACGTTCTGTTTACGTATATCAGAACTCAGACGTCATCTAGTTAAATACTTGTGGAAAGCTTTCTAAATTTGTCTCTAACTTGCATCATGTTCAAATCCTAAGACCTTTTCATTTTAAGTAGAGAAACATATGTAAGGCTAAACTTTCAAAACAAATGTTTCAAAAATCAGGAACATAGTGAGTTGTATACTTTTAGTTATTTGACAAGAATAATGTATATACGTCCGAATCGATTACAATGCGTATGAAAAAGGATTTGTTTCAAAATGTTTTTTAGCATATACTTTTGTCACTATTCTACACATTAAAAAAACTCATGATGAATAATGTTCCAAAAAAGAAGCTAAGTAAAAACCTTGGATCATGAATTGGAAAAAGGTTCCATAGCGTTCAGTTGTAATCCAAAATATAAAAGCAACTGGATTTACTGATTCAAAACGTCATTTGCGGTCCTATAAGACGGTATGCAGGTCCCGAACAACCTATTCCAAACATTCCATACAACAACTTTAAAGCTTGCTGCCTGGATCCAGCTTTTATTGTAATGCACATGTATACAGACGAGCAGTGTATGAATCATCTAAACTCAAGCATTCTAATAGACCTGCATGAAATTTTATGTCACTCAACAAGCGGTGACTCTATGCAATGAACTCGCATAGCTCTCCTTTGAGGATGGTCGTTTTCATTAATTAGATGTTTGAGAAAGTAATCTCATATGCTATGGAATCCTTTAAAAATATGCTAAAAAATATCATTGAGAACCAAAGTTTTCAAGATCGGAATCTTACCTAAGATCGTTTTCGTCTTTGCAAGATCGAGATCGTAAAGTAGGATCGTAAGATCCTACTATAATGTAATTTTCTTAGTAGTCTTTGCTATATTTTACAAATTTACAAATTAATATATCGTAAACACAAAATTATACGAATATTTTATAAAAATGTGGTCCTAAATTATGATTATTAAATGTATAAGAAGATTTACATGTTTTTTAGATTATAAATTTGTAGCTTTTTAGTTTGTCGTTTGAGAAAAAGTAAGATCGGTCGTAGTAGATCCTAAGATCATATGATCAAGATCGGGATCCTATAAGATCTTAAGCATGCAAAGATCCTACGTAAGATCCGAATCGTTTTTGCTTCGGTAAAATTGTAAGATCCTAAGGTGAATATCGGGATCTTGACAACCTTGATAAGCTTCATAATACAATAAATATGGCGTTTTTGGATTACTCGTGATACATTGCTGAAGAGAGTTAGAAGACCAAGTCACTATATCATTTCAAGTTGTTCTCCAACCCACGTATGAATATTGCATCATGTTTGTATTTTCTAGTCTTATGCATGATAACCACCCAGTATCTTTGTCTTCCCATGTTTTGGTTATTTCCTTAAGTTTAGCACATGTAACTATTTCCTATTTCCTATATGTAGTACTGTAACTCATTTCATGAAGGATAAGAAGAAATGAATTAAGAAAAGTGTAGTTTGTATTATGTCTTAGTAGTATTAGTATTCCGTTTCTTATATCTTATGCTTGGAGATTGACTGCCTCAAGTAGTCCCTATCGTATCAAATGGTGCTTTCATCGACTTACTCGATGCCTCCAAACCAGTACCCATCTTATGTATTGGAATCCTTGGCTGCTATTGCCGAAAACCTTTCCAAACTTGCTGATACCATGGCCATAAATAATAAAAAGTTAGCGGTATCACAATCTAAACTCAATGTTGCCATTGAAAACCTTATTGCAACTCAGAACGCACGCCTCTCGAATGTCATTACCAATACCTCTAACCCCGAAAACACCGCTAATTATTTCCCCAACTCCACTTCATATGCCATCCCGCCACCCTTGAAGAAGCTTTGCCTAACTTAGCCGATAACAAGGCAAAATGTTTCCCTCAGCCTACTTCCTATACCAACACCAGAACTATCAATGATACTACAACCGTCATCAAGACCGACAACGAGGTAGCTAGCTATACTCCTCCATTGTTGCCGCCAATAGCCCAAAATTATATAGCCACCCTCCATTTAACCACCTTTTATCAAACTTGTGACTTTTCCACACCTATCAAGGAGAATTTGCTCATCGCATCTGCTTCATTTGTAACCAAGATCCAAACTGAAGTGGCAACACAAACTCGAGTCCCCCATCCTCTTCTTATGAAGGGAATGTTAGCCATCTTCCGTCGTGCGAAAACATTTTTTGTCGATCACCAATGGTATCCACCAAAGCTTATTTTTTTCGCAACCACACCGGAACCACCTTGGAAACCTCGTGAAACGAGGTGCAAAACTATGAGTCTTGAGGACAAGACTCCTTTTTAGGCGCGGAGTATTGATACATTGCTGAAGAGAGTTAGAAGACCAAGTCACTATATCATTTCAAGTTGTTCTCCAACCCACGTTTGAATATTGCATCATGTTTGTATTTTCTAGTCTTATGCATGATAACCACCCACTATCTTTGTCTTCCCGTGTTTTGGTTATTTCTTTAAGTTTAGCACATGTAACTATTTCCTATTTCCTATATGTAGTACTGTAACTCATTTCATGAAGGATAAGAAGAAATGAATTAAGAAAAGTGTAGTTTGTATTATGTCTTAGTAGTATTAGTATTCCGTTTCTTATATCTTATGCTTGGAGATTGACTACCTCAAGTAGTCCCTATCGTATCAAATGGTGCTTTCATCGACTTACTCGATGCCTCCAAACCAGTACCCATCTTATGTATTGGAATCCTTGGCTGCTATTGCCAAAAACCTTTCCAAACTTGCTGATACCATGGCCATAAATAATGAAAAGTTAGCGGTATCACAATCTAAACTCAATGTTGCCATTGAAAACCTTATTGCAACTCAGAACGCACGCCTCTCCAATATCATTACCAATACCTCTAACCCCGAAAACACCGCTAATTATTTCCCCAACTCCACTTCATATGCCATCCCGCCACCCCTTGAAGAAGCTTTGCCTAACTTAGCCGATAACAAGGCAAAATGTTTCCCTCAGCCTACTTCCTATACCAACATCAGAACTATCAATGATACTACAACCGTCATCAAGACCGACAACGAGGTAGCTAGCTATACTCCTCCATTGTTGTCGCCTATAGCCCAAAATTATACAGCCACCCTCCATTTAACCACCTTTTATCAAACTTGTGACTTTTCCACACCTATCAAGGAGAATTTGCTCATCGCATCTGCTTCATTTGTAACCAAGATCCAAACTGAAGTGGCAACACAAACTTGAGTCCCCCATCCTCTTCTTATGAAGGGAATGTTAGCCATCTTCCGTCGTGCGAAAACATTTTTTGTCGGTCACCAATGGTATCCACCAAAGCTTGTTTTTTTCGCAACCACACCGGAACCACCTTGGAAACCTCGTGACACGAGGTGCAAAACTATGAGTCTTGAGGACAAGACTCCTTTTTAGGCGCGGAGTATTGATACATTGCTGAAGAAAGTTAGAAGACCAAGTCACTATATCATTTCAAGTTGTTCTCCAACCCACGTTTGAATATTGCATCATGTTTGTATTTTCTAGTCTTATGCATGATAACCACCCACTATCTTTGTCTTCCCATGTTTTGGTTATTTCCTTAAGTTTAGCACATGTAACTATTTCCTATTTCCTATATGTAGTACTGTAACTCATTTCATGAAGGATAAGAAGAAATGAATTAAGAAAAGTGTAGTTTGTATTATGTCTTAGTAGTATTAGTATTCCGTTTCTTATATCTTATGCTTGGAGATTGACTACCTCAAGTAGTCCCTATCATATCAACGTGCCTTCTTTTTCTTTCTTTTAGAAGCTAAAATTGACCCTCCATTATCATTTAAAGGCTGAAACTGAGGCTCGCTTTAAGTTATATTCCATGTGACTTATTGTACTTTCGTTTGAAGGCCAAAACTGACGCTTTCAGCTTGCCTCTTATGTCCTCTCAAATCATAAGAAGATACGCCTCTAATGATTGGTATATATTTCTTATGTGGTGGAAAGTAAACTAAGATATGCAATGCTTGTATTATAGAAGCAGCAAGTTATTTTTAACATCCAATTGTTGTAGCAGTTAAGCACACATTTATGGTAACTTCATTTTTTCCTAATCCTTTAACTCTTTACAAAACGGCACAATCAAAATCAAGAAGTCTTTCCAGTTGCTAACAACTATAGTTATACAAAGGGCTATCCGACACTTTTTGGTTACTGACTCAAGAGACATCAATTGTGAACCAGAACGATAGCATCGATGTAACCAAGGTGATCCGACCAAATATTTACCTTAAGATATCCTTTATGTGTTGCTATATGCAAATTCTACAACGCTTTCAAGTATAAAATCTTTGATCAACTGCATCACTTTTTGTGGTTGAGCTTGCAATCTGCCTAAACCATGACGTTATTCTCTAGAATAGTACATAATAACTCCTTAAAAGGGGTGAAACTTAAAGTATATTGTGCAACTGCATAAACTTATGCTTTTCCAAGATCAGAGGTAAATGGGTTGATTTGGGTTGTGATTATTTCCGCTGCTATTCATAGTCAAACATTTAAGAAGTTGCTATTCTTGGTTTAACACTAATGGGTATGCATGTTTATAATGCTTGTGACCAAACACCCCAAACAAAAACCTCACACGGATTTTACTAAGCAGTAAACATGTCATATAGACTAATTAATTGTAATATAATTAGATAATTGCTAATTATGTCGTGCCTATGCAAAATATAATAAATAAGCACATCTGATAAAAAGCTTATATCTTGAAATAAAAGTAGAACAGAAAAACTCAAAATTGCTTACCAATCACTACCAAGAGGCTCAAAGGTATCGTTGTCTTTCGCTTCCCCATTTGCAATATGTTGTACACATAAGCAGATGTTGGATAAAAAATATAGAAAAAAACTTATTTTAAACATATGATATGTGACACCCTAAGCAAATCCCACATCAGTTGTGGCCAGGAGAGATCCATGATTCATAAGATAACAGTCGCCTTCTCATGACACAACGCGTTTTGTGGTCTACTGCACGTGGGGTTCTTAGGAACTGGCAGTTAAGCGTGCTCATGTCAGAGTAGTACTAGCTTGGGTGACCTGGCGGGAAGTACTCACACGAGGGCCACAAAGCAAAGCCGTGAGCCTACGGACAAAGTGCACAATATTATGGTCTGAGTAGGCGGGATGTTACAAGTGGTATCAGAGCCACTCCTGAGTCGTTCGGGATGGTAGGGCAAACCTCATCAAGGACGATGAGTCCCGAAGGGGGGTGATTGTGACACCCTAGGCAAATCCCACACCGGTTGTGGCCAGGAGAGATCCATGGTTCATAAGATAACAGTCGCCTTCTCATGACACAACGCGTTTTGTGGTCTACTGCACGTGGGGTTCTTAGGAACAAGCAGCTAAGCGTGCTCATGTCAGAGTAGTACTAGCTTGGGTGACCTGGCGGGAAGTACTCACACGAGGGCTACAAAGCAAAGCCGTTATTGTGACACCCTAGGCAAACCCCACATTGGTTGTGGCCAGGGGAGATCCATAGTTCATAAAATAACAGTTGCCTTCTCATGACACAACGCGTTTTGTGGTCTACTGTAAGTGGGGTTCTTAGGAACTGGCAGTTAAGCGTGCTCATGTCAGAGTAGTACTAGCTTGGGTGACCTAGCGGGAAGTACTCACACGAGGGCTACAAAGCAAAGCCGTGAGCCTGGGGGGGGGGGGGGGGGGGGGGCAAAGCGGACAATAATGTAGTCTGTAAAACCCGCATCTAAATGCCATGAACAGTACACTACGTAAATATACGAGCCAATTAAAACTTTCCTTTTATGTCATGAACACGTGTCACGAATATTAAATTCAGAAACTATGTATGTGTTAGTACACGATAATTATTAAGTATAATAATTAATCACGGGCATATGATCACGAACATTAAAACATGCACATGTGAACTACGTATATATTTATTATTACACGATAAATATTGATTACGTACAAGTATTATTTATAACACGAACATTAACCACGAACTAACACGAATATATTAGCAAACATACACGTAAAATAATTAAACACGAAAAGCTCGGGTTTACCCTTGTGGGCCCTTGGTAGCCGCGGACAAAAGGAAAAGAAAGGGCCAAGCCCATTTGATTTTGACTAAAAGGGAAAAAGGAAAAGCACAATGTTTTTTTCATAACATAAATTTTACAACACAAGAAAACCCTAGCATCTCTCTTTTGCTCTCCCTTGCCGTCGGCTACACAAGACACCAGGAGGGTGGTTGTTTGATTTTGATCTTTAATTTTGAGAGAAACGTGTTCGTGTTCTTAGTCCCTTTCTAATCACGTAATCGGTATCACCAAAACCTTCATCTCTTTTATTTTTATTTTCCTTTTATTATGTTCATGTGATAAGAGTATTAAAAACATAATAAAACATGTTAACTAATCAAGAAAACAAGTAATAAGTGGGGTTTTGGTGGGTGTTTGGTTCGGCTGAGGGTCAAACCGAGAGCCTAGGCTCTCGGTGGGTTCGATTCGCACCAACAATCGAGACCTCATGGTCTCGGTGTTGTTGGGCTTCGGTCAGCCACAGGGAACAAGGGACCCTAATAAGTGTGAAAACACTTATCCTTTTGCCACTTATTTTCAATAATAACAAGACCAAAACGTGTATTTTATGTCGTAAAAGTCGGAATTATGCGTGGTTTGTGTTTTTATTGTGTTTTAGGACCAAAATATGAAAAAGGAAGAAAACACGGGCTTTCACGGGCTTTTATCGAAGAAAACGGGAAAAGACGAAGTCAAAAGATCAAGAGTGCAAAAAGAACGGAAGTCCAAGACTTATTCTGAAGATTTATCGAAGAAAAAGTCTAAAGACGTAAGTTTAATGAAGTCGAAGAACTTAAGTATAATAGAAGAAGAAAATTAAAAGACAAGTTCAAATCCCGAGACGACATCGAGAAAAGATAAAGAATTAAAGTCGAGTCGAGAAGACGTGAAAAAAGAAAGAAAGAAGATGCAACACATGCACTCCTTCCACTTTTCCTATAAATACCCTCCTAATACACATTAGGAGGGTGGTTAGTCTTTGTTTTAGTTTTTAGTTTTTTTCATTCTCTCTAGTTTTAGAGAGAGAAAGTTCTAAACTTTCTCTCACTAGTTTTCATCTTTCTTTCTTTCAAGATTAAACTTTTGTAATGTTTTTCATTAATCAAGTTTAAATTCAAGCTTTTAATCTTTAATCTCATTCTACCTTTCTTGATTTTAGTTAACTTTTGGTACGAATTACTTATGATCCGTGTTGTTCATCTATGTTTTCGTGCTTAAAAAGTTAATCTTTTTATGTTTTCTTAAGTTTCTATACTAATAAGCTTTAAGATCTTTGTGCTTATTGGCTTATTTGTAAGTTTAGCTTATTTATTTTTAATGTTTTTATAAAAAGTTCATCTTTTTATTGTTCGATTTAAAAGTTGTTTATTTGAAGTTTAGATAAGTTGTAATTTGAGCTTATTTAATCCGTTTCATTATAGATTCGAGCTAGTTTGGGTATTAGCTTATTGAAATAGCTTATTTCCCTTGCTTATTTTCGGATCAACATTGTAATCGGAAAGGGTAAAACCCCTTTCCGATCTGCACATTCCGACCAGCTTCCCAGCACCTTACTCCGATCGCAGTGATCAGAAAAGGGTTTTTGTATTCCGATTGTAGCTTGTTTTGATGTATTCCGATCTGAACCTTTATTTCCAGCATTCCGATTGGCATGTTTTTGGGTATTCCGATTAGTGAAGTTTTGAGACATTCCGATTGCAACTCTATTTCCCATATTCCGATTGCACCTCTTCGTCCATTATTCCGATCAGCCGGTTCCTCAACATTCCGATCAACAGATCGGAATATATTCCGATCTGGACCGATTTATGATTATTCCGATTAGGGTGTTTTGCACATTCCGATCTGATTCCATTTCATACATTCCGATTGTTTAGTACTTGTTTTTTATAAAGTTTCCAAGTGTTAGTTTTATTAAGTGTTCTAGCATTTTTCTAATATAGTCTTTAAGTTTTCAAACATTTATTTTAATCTTTTAAAGCTTTGATTTTACTCTTCGACACTTACTTATTTGTCATTAGTTTAAAACAGATAAACCAACCAACACCTTTTTATTAACCAAGAACAAATCGTTCTACTTAGAACCGTGATCAATTCGAGGAGATACCGAGACATAAATATGAACCATAGCAAAATCCATGTATCAAATGGCGCCGCTGTCGGCTCTTCTTGTTAAGATCAACAGTTTTTTGTGAGAACTTGGATTTTGGGATCCGTTCACCGTGAACGTTACTTTTTCACAAAAAGTTTCAAAAAATCCTAAAAAAATATAAAATTTTCAAAAATCCTAAAAATTAAAAAACCATAAAAACCAAAAATATTTCTGCTTTGTTTTTGCCTTGTTAGTTCTTTTGCAGGTGCATGCGTACACGATCAACGTCTTATCAAGAGCCCGAGCCTCTCGAAGACTTAGACATGGCCGGTGTACAAAACAACAACAATAACCCACCTCAAAACAATAACAATCCACCTCTCAACAACAATAATAACAACAACAATGAGCCTCTACAGGATAATCGCCCGATGATTGAACTTCTGCAAGCGCATGTAGATGGTAACAATGATCCAATTGTCATACCCGCGATTGCAGCCAACAACTTTGAGCTCAAATACGGTTTTATCCAGATGGTCTCTGCTCAACCATTTTTGGGGCGTACCATTGATGATCCACATGACCACATCAAGATATTCCTGCAACTCACGAATACGGTCAAATTCAATGGTGTTCCATAAGAGGTAATCCGTTTACAACTTTTTCCCTTTTCTTTAGAGGGACAAGCCCGACATTGGCTTGCAAAGGAACCGCCACAAAGTATTCTTACGTGGACGGATTTGGAGACCAAATTTATCAACTACTTTTTCCCACCCTCACGTACTACCGCTTTGCGGAATGAAATTATCAATTTTGAACAAAAGTACGATGAGTCTTTTAGTGAATCTTGGGATCATTTCAAAGATCTTTTAAGAAAATGCCCACAACATGGTTTTACCAAAGTGCACCAAATTAACACTTTTTATAATGGTTTAAGCATGAATGACCAAGATTCACTAAATAGTGCCTCGGGGGGGTAATATTTTGGTTAAGACTTCCAATGCCGCTTGGGATATCATTGAGAATAAGTCTCGTGTGCAAACCAAGAGTGTTCGGACAAATGTCGCTAGTGCTAGTACTAGTGACAGCGACAAGCGAATTGACAAAATCACTACGCTTCTTGAATCGCTTGCCGCCCAAACCGCCAGCAACACCAACAACATCAATGCTAAAAACGCTCAAGTCAATGCTGTCAACCAACCATGTGAGATGTGCGGGGGTCCCTACTCTTACACCACTTGTACCGCCACCCAAGACTACCCTTCTGAGAATGTGAATGCAGCATACGGCACCTATCCTCCGGCCGCTTATCAAGCTCGTCCTCAAGGTGACCGCAACTTGCTTAGCTACCGCTCTAACAACTATCTCTCACCAACCGGTTTTTCTCCTAACAACCCAAACCAACAACACAACTCAAATCTCCCTCCTCAACAACAACAACAACCTCGTACACCATACATACCACCTCACAAACAACCATATCCACCTCAAAGAAACAACCAAGTTTACCAACAACCTGCTTATCAACCACCCGCATACAATGCTCCTCTTAACCAACCCACCGCATTACACCAAGACATTGGAACCTACATGAGGACTAATGATGTGACCGTGGACAATCTCCAATGGGAAGTGCTCAACTTGAAAGCAGACCTGGTCAAACAAGGGAACGATCTGAGAGCTGATATGAGAAACACTTTGGATAGTCAAACGTATGACTTAAGGAACATGATGGCCAGTTTCTTCCAAGGTAATCAACCCTCTTCTTCGGGTACTCTTCCGAGTAATACCGTTACGAATCCAAGAGGGGAGATGAAAGCAATCACCACTCGCAATGGTAAAGGTAACAAGGAACCCGAGCTTCCTATACCTCCACCGGTGATTGTGACTAAGGAAAACGAGTCATCTGCTCCTATTCCTCATCCTTCTATTTCCCCAATTTCTCCACCTCCTTTGCCTTCTACCCCCATTTCCCCACCACCCGTGGTTGTGAGTGATCCTATTTCCCTAAAGCCTTCTTCTTCATCCAATATACCTTATCCTTCAAGGTTGAGGAAAGAGAAGCAAAAGAGCAAGGATGATATTCAAGTTTCAAACTTTCTCAAAATGTTTAAACAATTGAATTTTAACATCTCCTTTGCCGAGGCTCTCGCTCACATGCCCAAATACGCGAAAATGTTTAAAGATCTTCTAAGTGACAAGGAGAAGCTTCTTGACATTGCTCAGACCCAACTTAATGAGAATTGCTCCGCCGTTCTCTTAAGGAAATTGCCCCCCAAACTTGGTGATCCGGGTCGCTTCTTAATTCCTTGCAACTTCCCGGGAGTAGAGAATTGCATGGCCCTAGCCGATCTAGGTGCCAGTATAAACTTAATGCCTTTAAGTGTTTGGAAACAATTATCTCTCGCAGAGCTAGTCCCCACCAAAATGACTTTGGAATTAGCCAACCGTACGGTTGCTTATCCAGTGGGGGTAGCCGAAGATGTCTTTGTTGGCGTTGATAAATTCACCTTCCCGACGGATTTTGTCGTCGTTGACTACGAGATGGATCCCCGTGTTCCATTAATCGTTGGACGTCCATCCCTGAGGACCGGTCGCACTCTCATTGATGTAGCCGCGGGCGAAATAATCATGAGAGTTGGTGACGATAAAATTGTCTTCAACATGGGTGAGATTTCTAAGCATCCTTATTCATATGAGAATGTTAATGCTATTGGTGTTCTCGATGAGGCTTGTGAAGAACATTTTCATGATGCTTGCAAAAGTACTCTCTTTTCTCTACCCAATGTTGAGACCGTTGCCTTAATTGCTCCGGCATTGACTCCTTTTGGAGAAAGTGACTTGGATGATTTCGAAGCTAGCTTGGGTCCTCTCGATATTAAGTATGATAATTCGTCCACCGATTGGGATGAAGACATTCGTACTATTGAGAGACTTCTCAATGAAGACCCGTTTTCTCCTCCTTCTCCTAAAGAGGTGACTAATGATGATCCATCGTTAGTTTCACAATCTATTGAGGATCCTCCCACTCTTGAGCTTCAGGACCTACCTCCTCATCTTGAGTACGTTTTCCTAGAAGACAACGAGAAGTTACCGGTCATCATCGCGAAGGACCTAAAAGAAGAAGAAAAATCCCGACTCATCGCCGTGTTGAAGAAGCATAAAAGAGCTATCGCTTGGAAAATCTCTGACATTCGCGGAATTGATCCTCACTTTTTCACACATAAAATTCTCATGGAGGACGACTTTAAGCCCACAATTCAAAGCCAACGAAGGGTGAATCCTAAAATCCATGAAGTCATCAAAAAAGAGGTTATCAAACTTCTTGATGCGGGTATGATTTACCCTATTTCGGATTCACCATGGGTTAGTCCAGTCCATTGTGTGCCTAAGAAAGGTGAAATCACTGTTGCGCCCAATGCCAACAACGAGTTAATTCCTACCCGTCTCGTTACTGGGTGGAGAGTTTGTATAGACTACCGCAAACTCAATGATGCCACGAGAAAGGATCATTTACCTCTACCTTTTATGGACCAAATGCTTGAACGTTTAGCGGGTAATGAATATTACTGCTTTCTTGATGGTTTCTCGGGTTATTTCCAAATACCCATCGATCCCCAAGATCAAGAGAAGACAACATTCACTTGTCCCTATGGCACATTTGCTTACAAAAGAATGCCTTTTGGCTTATGCAATGCCCCCGGGACTTTCCAAAGGTGCATGTTGGCTATCTTCCATGACATGGTTGAGCAAACCATGGAAGTCTTCATGGATGATTTCTCGGTCTTCGGGGATTCCTTCTCTTCTTGCCTTGCCAATTTGGAACGTATGCTTAAGCGGTGCGAAGACACTCGCCTTGTTCTGAATTGGGAAAAATGCCATTTTATGGTAAAAGAAGGCATTGTGCTAGGACAAAAAATCTCTAAAGCCGGTCTTGAAGTCGACCATGCTAAAGTAGATGTCATAGCCAAATTACCTCCACCTTCAACTGTGAAGGGTGTGAGAAGTTTTCTGGGTCATGCGGGCTTCTATCGTCGATTCATTCAGGATTTCTCTAAAATTGCTCGCCCGATGACCCACCTCTTGGAAAAAGATACTCCTTTTTTCTTTTCTAAAGAGTGTATCGAAGCCTTCAATCTTCTTAAGGATAAGCTAACTAAGGCACCAGTCTTGGTTACCCCTAATTGGGAGCTGCCTTTTGAGTTGATGTGTGATGCTAGCGACTTTGCTATTGGTGCGGTTTTGGACCAACGAGTGAATAAACACTTCCAACCAATCCACTATGCTAGCAAAACAATGACGGGGGCTCAATTGCATTATACGACAACCGAAAAAGAGCTTTTAGCTGTTGTCTATGCTTTTGAAAAATTCCGCCCCTATCTTGTTTTATCCACCACCATCGTATACACGGACCATTCCGCGTTGAAGTACTTGATGACTAAGCACGACTCTAAGCCAAGACTTCTTCGCTGGGTTTTACTCCTTCAAGAATTCAACATTGAAATTCGTGACAAGAAGGGTGCCGAAAACCTGGCCGCGGATCATCTGAGTCGACTTGAGGATCCATATCAAGGGGATCATCCGAACAAAGAGATCAATGACTCTTTCCCCCTTGAGCCCTTAATGTCCATAAATCTCAATCTTGATGACACCCCGTGGTTTGCGGACATTGCAAACTACTTAGCGGGTGGTATTCTCATCAAAGGGTTAACATCCCAACAAAAGAAGAAGTTCTTGAATGATGTTAAGACTTAATTTTGGGATGACCCTTATCTATTCAAACAATGTGCTGATCTGATCATTCGTCGTTGTGTTAATGGACCGGCAGCTTTGCAAATCCTTGATGCTTGCCACAGAGGACCCACCGATGGTTACTTTGGTCCCAACTACACCGCTAAAAAAGTTTTTGATTCTGGATTCTATTGGCCCACCATTTATCGTGACGCTCACGAAATGGTTAAGCATTGTGATGCTTGCCAACGCCAAGGCAAGATCACACATAAAGATGAGATGCCTCAAAATTTCATACAAGAATGTGAAATCTTTGACGTATGGAGCATCGAATTTATGGGGCCATTTCCATCATCCAAAGGGAACAAGTACATCCTCGTAGCCGTTGACTACGTTTCTAAATGGTTTGAAGCTAAGGCTCTCCCTACGAACGATGAGAGGGTGGTTGTGAACTTTTTGAAGCAGCTTTTCGCTCGATTCGGCGTTCCTCGTGCTATTATCAGTGACCGCGGGACTCATTTTTGTAACGATCAATTTGCAAGAGTCATGGCTAAGTATGGTGTTAATCACCGTCTTTCCACCGCCTATCATCCCCAAACCAATGGGCAAGCCGAGATATCCAACCGTGGATTGAAGTGAATTTTGGAGCGTACTGTGGGAGAGCATCGTGCCGCGTGGGCCGATAAGTTAGATGATGCTCTGTGGGCTTTCCGTACTGCTTATAAGACCCCGATCGGTTGTACGCCTTATCGTCTTGTGTACGGGAAAGCATGCCACCTTCCCATCGAGCTGGAACATAAGGCGCACTGGGCCTTGAAGTGGGCTAACTTCGACATCAACAAAGTCGGTGATCATCGCAAGATTCAACTCAACGAGCTAAATGAACTGAGGAATGAAGCTTATGAGAACTCGCTGATCTACAAGGAGAAGACCAAGATCATTCATGACGCAAGGATTAAGAACCGAGAGTTCCACGTTGGTGATCAAGCCTTACTTTTTAACTCTCGGTTGAAGATCTTCTCTGGCAAGTTGAAGAGCCGCTGGTCTGGTCCATTCATCGTCGCCAAAGTCTTTCCATATGGGACCATTGAGCTTTCTCAGCCGAAGGGGCCCAATTTCAAGGTGAATGGCCAGCGTTTGAAGCTGTACTTTGGTGAGGACATCTCTCACGAGATGATTCCATCCCTCACCACGTTCCCCATGAACTAAATTGGGTCGAGTCAGGCTTGTGGCTCGGTGAACAAAAACAAGCGCTTCTCGGGAGGCAACCCGTGATCTATCCTTAACTGCTTTCATAATAACTGTAGGGGGAGCCCCGTATGTGTTTGTTGTTTTGTTTCTTGTGCTGTGCAGGGATTAAAGCTTCAAAGGTCCACCTTGATGACTTTTGACGAACCGTGATACCGTGTTCCCATCTTCCCGGTTCTATCCTAAAACTCTTGTGATTCAATATTTCATATTTTATATGTTCACATTGCAATCACTTTAGTTGTCCTTTCCTTAGCAAGATTTAAACAAAGTGCACAATGTCCTAAGTGTAGGGGAGTTTACTCCCACATGCTTAAACATTGAGGACAATGTTTATCTCAAGTGTAGGGGGGACTTCTATCGAAGTAAGTGGTCTTTTCCTTGTATTTGTCCTCATTTTAACCGGAAAATTTGATTTTTCGATATTTTTCAAAATTTTTGATCTATTTTGGCCTATTAGTTTTTACCTGTGTATAGTTATTTTCTTTCCTTATTAGAATAAATTTTTAATAAAGTGGTTTTAATTTTCTAACGTTGTGAATCTTTTGACTCAACCTGAGTTTACTTATCTAAGTTACTCTAGCTAGTATCCTTAACGTGTTTAAGTCAAGTTTTGCTAGGCTTTTATATAGGGAGCTATAAAACGCGGAAGTCTTAACTCTCACGGGTTAAGAACAAGAACTTTTCGCAAGTGCCTATAATTGATCCTAGAGAGTCGTTTATCAAGGGAACTTTAAAATGCGATTTCTAAAACTTGAAAAAGTCTAAGAATTTGCAAGATCCTATAGGCGACTCGAAAACCTAAAACTTTGATTTAATAGGCTAAGCATCCACGAGTCTCATTCCTTGAGATTTTAAACTGTGGAAAACGAGAGATGATAGAGTCAATTATAAGTTCGGTACTCTTTCGTGAATTTATGTGAGTTAATTATAAGCCTATTCTCCCTTCGCTTGTTAATAAATTTATCTGCAATAAATAAGGTTGTACGATTTAAAATGTTACTTAGCTTCTAGCCCAAGATCGTTTAAAAGTTGCTCGGTATGGATTAGAGTTCATAGCCAAGGCATAACTTTTGAAGCGGGATGCGAAGATTGGCGAGTCCGAAAAGGCCCTAACAAGGCATGAGGGCTACATTTTGTTGCTAAAGATCCAAAAGTGATGTGAAGAATCATTTATCAAAAGTCAATATGAAGGATCGAGACACACGACGAAAAGCAAATACTCCCCTAAAGATCATGGAGAAGTCTATCCAAAAAGGCCCTAACAAGGTATGAGGATAAATAGATCCAAGTCCTAAAAGGAGGCGGATCGTTGTATATCAAAGTCCAAAATAAAGATTGGAGAAAAATGAAGAAGTCGTTGTCCATATATGAAGAATCTCTCAAAATTTCAAGTGAAGAAATTCCTATTCTGAAGAGAAGACCATAATTTCAAGAACGTCTCTCAAAGATTTGAAGTATGAAGTCGCTGCCAAATATCGGTCCGAGAAAGGTCTCAAATCGTGAAGCGAGTTATGCCAAGATATGAACTTTATGAGGTCCCGAGAAGCAGTTTTAAAAGATTTTGTCCTTTAGCTAACTATTGATTAAATCGTTCACTTTATTTTCGGCCTAAATAACTATCGAAATAAGTCAAACAATGCATCCTCGTGATCATTCAAGAAAAAAATAAAATATAAGAGATACACCTAGGAATAAGGGAGTCTAAGTGAATAATTGGCCCACATGAGTTCGTGTTAGTCTGCTAACTTATAATAACAATGATCTCGTTTTTAAGCTTGGTATGGGGAACGTGAAACTTGAGGATGATAAACGTTCATGGCTGCCAAAACCCAATGTAAGTCTTAAATTTATGTATTTGTTTTTATCTTTTTATGTTTAGAACTTAATAAAGGCCAAGGTAGGTTATTTATGATGGAAAATGTAAACCGTGCTTTAAAATTAATACATTGCATGAGGGCATTGCAATGGTCAAGTGTAGGGGATTTAATAAGTGTGAAAACACTTATCCTTTTGCCACTTATTTTCAATAATAACAAGACCAAAACGTGTACTTTATGTCGTAAAAGTCGGAATTATGCGTGGTTTGTGTTTTTATTGTGTTTTAGGACCAAAATATGAAAAAGGAAGAAAACACGGGCTTTCACGGGATTTTATCGAAGAAAACAGGAAAAGACGAAGTCAAAAGATCAAGAGTGCAAAAAGAACGGAAGTCCAAGACCTATTCTGAAGATTTATCGAAGAAAAAGTCTAAAGACGTAAGTTTAATGAAGTCGAAGAACTTAAGTCTAATAGAAGAAGAAAATTAAAAGACAAGTTCAAATCCCGAGACGACATCGAGAAAAGACAAAGAATTAAAGTCGAGTCGAGAAGACGTGAAGAAAGAAAGAAAGAAGATGCAACACATGCACTCCTTCCACTTTTCCTATAAATACCCAGGGTGGTTAGTCTTTGTTTTAGTTTTTAAGTTTTTTTCATTCTCTCTAGTTTTAGAGAGAGAAATTTCTAAACTTTCTCTCACTAGTTTTCATCTTTCTTTCTTTCAAGATTAAACTTTTGTATTGTTTTTCATTAATCAAGTTTAAATTCAAGCTTTTAATCTTTAATCTCATTCTACCTTTCTTGATTTTAGTTAACTTTTGGTACGAATTACTTATGATCCGTGTTGTTCATCTATGTTTTCGTGCTTAAAAAGTTAATCTTTTTATGTTTTCTTAAGTTTCTATACTAATAAGCTTTAAGATCTTTGTGCTTATTGGCTTATTTGTAAGTTTAGCTTATTTACTTTTTAATGTTTTTATAAAAAGTTCATCTTTTTATTGTTCGATTTAAAAGTTGTTTATTTGAAGTTTAGATAAGTTGTAATTTGAGCTTATTTAATCCGTTTCATTATAGATTCGAGCTAGTTTGGGTATTAGCTTATTGAAATAGCTTATTTCCCTTGCTTATTTTTCGGATCAACATTGTAATCGGAAAGGGTAAAACCCCTTTCCGATCTACACATTTCGACCAGCTTCCCAACACCTTATTCCGATCGCAGTGATCGGAAAAGGGTTTTCTTATTCCGATTGTAGCTTGTTTTGATGTATACCGATCTGAACCTTTATTTCCAGCATTCCGATTGGCATGTTTTTGGGTATTCCGATTAGTGAAGTTTTGAGACATTCCGATTGCAACTCTATTTCCCATATCCCGATGTCCATTATTCCGATCAGCCGGTTCCTCAACATTCCGATCAACAGATCGGAATATATTCCGATCTGGACCGATTTATGATTATTCCGATTAGGGTGTTTTGCACATTCCGATCTGATTTCATTTCATACATTCCGATTGTTTAGTACTTGTTTTTTATAAAGTTTCCAAGTGTTAGTTTTATTAAGTGTTCTAGCATTTTTCTAATATAGTCTTTAAGTTTTCAAACATTTATTTTAATCTTTTAAAGCTTTGATTTTACTCTTCGACACTTACTTATTTGTCATTAGTTTAAAATAGATAAACCAACCAACACCTTTTTATTAACCAAGAACAAATCGTTCTACTTAGAACCGTGATCAATTCGAGGAGATACCAAGACATAAATATGAACCATAGCAAAATCCCTGTATCAGACCCCGACTCACGTCGGGGTGTCGTTTGGTTTGTTTGGGTCTTGGCGCAGCAGCAACAACACCACCGGCATCAGTCGGTGGCTGTTTTGGGTTGAGCAGGGGGAAAGCAGGCCGAACAGGGGGGAACCACCGGCTACAGCCGGTGGTGAGTTTGGTCCAGTAGTGGCTAGCCAAGCCACGACAGTGGAAACCGGCTAGACCGGGTTAGCCACTGTCTGGCGGTTTGGTCCGGTTCATGTTGCGGTTCATATTAAAACACGGGCACGGGATTATAATTACAAGTATATTTTTACAAAGCTAATTAAATTAATTAAACATGACTATAATTAATTTAATTTAATCATGGACTTAGGTTATATTTATTTTAATAAATACTACATGTTTTAACCTAAGTATTTATACATTTAATTTATACTATAGTTATTAATTAATTATTAAAACGTGGACTATAATTAATTAATAAATCATGACTTAGGTTATAATTAATAAATTATTAATACATGATTAACCTCAGTATTTTATATGTCTTAATTAAATCATGCCTTTAATTAATTAAATCATATAACCTATAGTTTATTTAATTACCATGACATTTAATTAATAAACTATACTATTACATGACTTATGACTTTTAATCAGTAAACTTTAGCTTATACTATTAGCTTATTAATCCTGCTTATTTCTAAATATAGAAACTTTCTATTTTAAGAAACTTACTATTTTTGGAAACTCTCTTTTTTTAGAAACTGATCTATTTTTATATACTGATCTATTTTTGGAAGCTTTCTATTTTTGGAAACTTTTTATTTTTGGAAACTTTTTATTTTAGTTAACCTGCTTTTTTAAGAAAGTTACTTATTATTACACAACAAGTATAATAATACAAGATAACACTTAATAAGAATACATGAAATACATGATTAATACAGTAATCATTTAGAATAGTAAAACAAGACAAGAACATATAAAACAAGCTAAGAACATGCTAGAACCAGTAACGTACTCAGTAAATCCGAAAACTTATACATGTCCCTTATTTATGTAGCATTAGTGAGGTCGGGGTAGGACTATCCATCCTTTCGTCTTTCCTCGTTCACTGGACACAAGGTACGGATTTTCCATCCTTCAGTATGAACATTCTTTCCTTATTAGGATTCCCCGTTTGCAGCCAACTGTTTTCCCAAGTATATGTTTTATATATTTGATTACTTATGTTAGTTTAAATGCCTAAGCCATATACATGCATGACCAATGTCACCTAGTTATGGAGGTACCATAACCATAACACTAGAGGCACGAGTGTTATGACTTCCCCACGGCGGGGTGATTGCTAGTGGCGTCCCTTTCAGTTTTGGCCATATATTTATATTATCATGTGGGGCGTATGGGTGCATCCTAGTTACATGTTTTACAGGATTTTCATGGTGAATGCGATGTGTGCCTTGCTGTAGTAACCCGAACATTAAAATCAATATTTAAATCGAGCTCTAATCTTATTTCTAATATTTAGACAAATATTTAGTACTCGCCTTTTTTATTTTTCATGTTCGTTCGACGAATAATATTGAATTCTTGACTAAACGAAAAGGTTAAGGCTTTAACGTATCGAATACGTATCATTTATTATTAATCGACAAAGTCTTTGTCCGTCATCGACCGTAAAAAAAAATCCTTATTATGACATAGAAATATTTTCCACTGTCGTCGTTTTAATTTCTCGTTTTACGAGCATTCTTTGTAATTTACATTAAGCCTTTATTCGTCATTCATTTATACGACGCGTTAACGCCTATTAAGTTATAAGCCCTCGTTTCTTTATAAAAGTATCAATGTTCTCCGAATATCGATATTTTTATTTTATATTGAGTGTTTATTTTTCGTGTTTCGCGCGTATCTTTTAAATTACGTAATGTTAAAAATATCAGAATTCGATAATACCCGCTATAACAAATTTTAAAAGACAAGATTCATATAAATCTTACCCACAACCTTTTATTACACGCCACACAACTTTTTGAGGCGGTAATGTATAACATACGTGTCAAATTTTCAACATATCTTTGTTTGGTCTTCAACCTTTGCCGAACAAAACAAATATCATTACTCCATCCGTTTTTTTATAAGAAATACATGTTCTCTTGACCTCCTTTGTAACCGAACATAAGCAATCAACAAATGCATCATTAGTATCTTCTTTGTGGTATTTTTTTATTTACCAAGATATCATCAATCACTTCATACATGGGTTCTTGGGCTGATTTACAAAAAGATTTATAAGAGTTATTTTGGGTCATAATATTAATAGAGTTGCTATACTCTTGAGTTGGAGAAAGCTTGGTTTAGAGTTTAGCCGATTATCTTCTTTATCCATCTTTGTAAGTTTTATAAATTTGTTCTTATTATTCCTATTTAATTTGGTCATATACATATCATTTATAATTTTTAAAGTATATTGATTATATTGATTATTATGTAAATTTGAGACATTGTATAAGATGATAAAATATTTTTATATTATATGTCATGCTTTTGTAACTTATTTTTTTGAACTATTTTGTCATCCGTAAGAAAACCAATTATATGTTGATACTCAGTAGGTTTGGAACCTTAGAAAATCATATAAATTGATAGGTCTGTGTTTTGTAGCAATTTAGCCGGGTGACTCGTCTCGTGACGATACCCGAAGAATTGGATATGGTCGAAACGACAAAAACTTATCAAAACAGGACTAACTGTAGTAAACGGCAGAAAACTTTAAATAATTGTATACTAACCCCTAAATATGTAAAACTAAAAGTTGTAGATAAACTTATGTAGAACACACACGAATCAGATGGTTTTCTACGGATAAACGGTTTGGAAATGACGGATAAAACGGTGGAACTGAAGTTGGCTGCGAAAAACAGCCAACTCTTCTAAGTAATAAAATGGGTAAATAGCCTATGATAAATATAAATTAAGGTCAAATGGACATAATCTGTAGAATACATATGTCTAGGGTCTTTTTAATGTAACGAACTCATTTGGATAATTTACAGTTTGGGAGTAATGAACTAATCGAGACACGTTGTAAACTTTCCGTAACTGAATCGTAGTAATAAAATGTAAAACTTGATTAATTTTATTAAACCCGATGTGGTAGGACTCATTTATCGAGAGGTCGAAACCCGTTTATATACCAATATTTATGAAAATCCGAGACCCGACCAAAATGAAATATTAAGTGGATATTGTTTGGAGGCATTTTAGAACTCGAAAAGCGTATAAAGTGGACTTGGGCCACAAAAGCCCAACAAACATTTATAATGGCTATTAGGCCATTATTAGAACTAATATTTATAACATATTTAGAGTTTAATACTGAGTTTGAAATGGACTAAAGTCATAATAACTTGTAATGGGCCACTAATGGGCTTTAATGGGCTTAAAGGTCATAATGAATACATGATGGATTGTTATCAAAGTCTTATGAAATTTTTTATAAAACTTATCCAATGTCCAAACTTACCAAAATGAACTATTTACATATATGTTTGACTTATGTATAGTCTCGAGCCTAAGACGCGTCTCGTCATTATAGGTCTCGTTCGGTCATATGTCGACCGTTGGGCATCTCGTTCTCTATCAATGAGCGATTGATATCTCGTGAAGTCGTGTGTCGACTATTGGATTTTGTTCCTCGATAGACGTGTAATAGCTATATCAGGTGAGTTTATAGCCTCGCTTTAACTACTTTATATGTGTTTATAAACCCGCGAGGGGGAATACATGCTCTTGGTATAAAAATATGATGTTTATATATATGGTTTTGAGGGAATACATGTTTATGAATAAACATGTGGTTTGCTATATGGTTTGAACGAATACATGTTGTTGTAAATGAATGTAAGATGGCTGATTATATGCTTTTGAAAGATGAACACAAGCGTTGAAGGTATTGATTGTGAACCGCTATTTGCTAAGTGCTGTATTGCCAAAATTTGGAAAGTCCCTATAAACCCATGAACCGTTAACTACCTATGATGGGTAGGCGCTGGTACAGACGGATGGATCCATCGGGGATGGCCCCCACCTGGGCAGGTCGCACCTGTGGGTTGGAGGCTCAGCCAGGTGTGTTGTATTAGAAGTAAGGGGGTATTCGGCAAAATACCTGACTAGGGCATTATTATACTTAAGGCTTCGGTGTCATGGCTTAGTAGAATAGCGTGGACTTTGGGTATTGCATGTGTTGCACTATCGACAGTGGATGAGATTCTTGTGTTCAAAATCTTTATAGTTTATTTTAAATCCTATTATTGTTTATTTAAAAACCTATGAATTCACTCAACCGTTGTGTTGACATGTTAGCATGTATTCTCAGGTGTGTAGGTTTAAGAGCAGCTGTAGCATGGAGTCGCGCAGGATAAAGTAAAGGCAAAACAAACAATTTCCATTCGATACATTTGACAAATCTTTATTATTTCTTAAGGTTTGTATAAAATGGTGGGACCTCTTTTTAGTTAACTCTGATTTAATAAAATTATCGAATGGTTTATTTTATAAAACGTCTCTTTTGAGGTCGTTTTCTATGACTGTGTGTGATGTGCTATGAAGTAACACCCAATGTTGATATTCCGCTGCCTTGTGAAATTGGGGGTGTTACAGATTGGTATCAGAGCACTAGTTATAGCGAACTAGGTCATTTTAAAACCTAGACTATAACTGCTCTTTCATAAAATTGTTTGATTGCCTTACAAAGTATCCGCGCGCTCATGGCTCCTAGAAACCAATGTTTGGTTGTGATAATGTGAACCTATGTGTATGTAGAAATGGTTGTATGCATATGAATGTATATACTATGGTATTTAAGGGTATTGTGCATGAAGCAATGATACTTGCGTGATTACCGTACATTTTATGATACGGTTTTATAGAGAGTTTTGCCTCACCGCCAATCACTTTTTTTGATATTTAATTTATTATCCGAATGCGAGTATAGAAATCGTTTGATATATTGAGTACATATATATTGCTTCATAATATATCGCATATCGACTAATTTAAGCTCGATTGTTGTCATCGCATCGTGATGTGCCATTTTAGGACATCTCCTTTTGAAACGTAATTGATAAACATATTATTTTATATATGTACTCCTTATGATTTTGTAGAATCATTTATTCAAGGAGACATCTTCTATGTAATGAGACGTCTAATTTATTGTTTGATTACGTTTTGTTGGCTAAAAGGAGGATGCGAGTGTTGGACCAAAAATATATATATAGCCAATCAACTATATATAATTTGGGTACAACACAGATATGCTCATAGTAGTCATTAGTTGAGCAAATTAAAAAAATTATATTTAAATGGAATGGGACATTTAAATATAAAGATTTTAAATCGCCCAACTATGTGTCGTTTAAGGTTCTCTTATTGAAATGGATTGGGACATTTGAATAAGAAGGTTTTAAACCACTGGACCTTAGATTGTCGATGATTTCTTTATTTAAACGGTATGGGACGTTTGAATACACAAATCATGGAGTAAGTTTGACACCCTATACTTTTCTTGGCATTTAATTTGGTCATGATATCGTGTTATGTGACGGTATTACCAGAGTAGGATGACTTATAATCATCTTGTTGAAATAATTTGGGACGCCTTTTTATTTGAACAAGAAAGTTATAAGTTCCCGAACCATAAATTTATAATTCTTGTTTACATGGATTGGGACGCCTTTGGATGTGAACAACGGATTATAAATGAGTGGGCTCAAGTGTGCCCGACTTGGTTTGTGATTATCTTATATACGGACGTATTTCTTCGACTCGTGTTTCGTTGGTATGTATCGTTCATTACCTTCGTCATTATGGTATTATTGATTATCGTCTATGTCCGAGTAATTCGTTAGTCTTCTCTCGAGTTATGATTTATCTTTATGGACCATTTCTCATATGTCCCAACTATCGCGAGCTTTATATGCTAATTGTTAAGAACAATTACCCGTTCCGAAAATAGACGATTTGTCTAATCGACAACAGGACTTAAGTGTGTACTTGTGGATTGACTCAGGATTAGGGTATCACCGAAAACTCACCGTGAATGAAATGATTTTGTAATTTTGCTTATCGGGGGTTCGTCGATGAATTTTTCTTGATGAGCACCCTTTAATATCTTTTGGGTATGTATCCGTTTGTGAGCACCCTGATATATGTTCAGTATGGATCCGTTTCTGAGCACCTTGTAATATTATTTGGGTATGGATCCGTGTGTGAGCACCCTTCAATAATAAAAATATTTCTGGATATGCATCCATGGCTATCAGGCCCGTGAACATCCTTTAACTTGCAAACTTTCCTTTGACTGGACTTATTTGGAAATCCTATCAAATATTCTTATTTATCATGGCTTGGCTACTAAGCAAGCATGATTTAACTTGATTGAATTTATTTGATTTGGCATAGCTTCTCTATTTTACAAGCATGTCGTAATGTGATTATATGTGCCTAATGATGGCTGTTATATTTGATTTGAATCATAGTTCCTCAGATCGAGTAATGTATACTCCGAACGATTTTCGTGTCGATGAATTCACTTTTGACAAAATAAGTTTGCATGTTCGAGATCAATGCAATTAGGTGATTTTGTATGACTAGTACTAATTACCTCGTCTTGATTATTTTGTAACGTTTCGATGGGCTTATGTGTGATCCATGCGATTTTCTTTTACGACGTAATTGTTTTTATAATACCCGTGGACCATATGTGTTTCGATTTGATCGACGTGATTATCGATAGTTCTGAATTGATTCTCGCATTGAAGATTTTTCAAATGCGCCTACTTCTTTCAACTCTTCACTTGTCATGTGGAAATTTTTGAACTTATATCGACCGTCACATGCTTGATAAGCTAGTAGTAATGTACCTTGAAGCACTTTCAAAAATTGACAGCATGTTAATTTTTCGCTTTCAATGGCTTCTCTTTCGAGTTATGTATTATTCTTTCCTTATAAGGATTGAAGTTACATTCAAACCGTTCAATTGCGCCTGTTTTGTGTACTCATTGCTTTGTGTTTTGTTCATCCAACCTTTGTTAGAAACCTTGGCAATGACTTTTCTATTCCTCACATCTTCGCCGTTAAACCGAAGACTATTGAGACGAATTAAGCGCTGGGACATCGCTTCCTAAAGGGGTAGATGATGTAGTAACCCGAACATTAAAATCAATATTTAAATCGAGCTCTAATCTTATTTCTAATATTTAGACAAATATTTACTACTCGACTTTTTTATTTTTCATGTTCGTTCGACGAATAATATTGAATTCTTGACTAACCGAAAAGGTTAAGGCTTTAACGTATCGAATACGTATCATTTATTATTAATCGACAAAGTCTTTGTCCGTCATCGACCGTAAAAAAAAATCCTTATTATGACATAGAAATATTTTCTACTGTCGTCGTTTTAATTTCTCGTTTTACGAGCATTCTTCGTAATTTACATTAAGCCTTTATTCGTCATTCATTTATACGACGCGTTAACGCCTATTAAGTTATAAGCCCTCGTTTCTTTATAAAAGTATCAATGTTCTCCGAATGTCGATATTTTTATTTTATATTGAGTGTTTATTTTTCGTGTTTCGCGCGTATCTTTTAAATTACGTAATGTTAAAAATATCAGACTTCGATAATACCCGCTATAACAAATTTTAAAAGACAAGATTCATATAAATCTTACCCACAACCTTTTATTACACGCCCCACAACTTTTTGAGGCGGTAATGTATAACATACGTGTCAAATTTTCAACATATCTTTGTTTGGTCTTCAACCTTTGCCGAACAAAACAAATATCATTACTCCATCCGTTTTTTATAAGAAATACATGTTCTCTTGACCTCCTTTGTAACCGAACATAAGCAATCAACAAATGCATCATTAGTATCTTCTTTGTGGTATTTTTTTATTTACCAAGATATCATCAATCACTTCATACATGGGTTCTTGGGCTGATTTACAAAAAGATTTATAAGAGTTATTTTGGGTCATAATATTAATAGAGTTGCTATACTCTTGAGTTGGAGAAAGCTTGGTTTAGAGTTTAGCCGATTATCTTATTTATCCATCTTTGTAAGTTTTATAAATTTGTTCTTATTATTCCTATTTAATTTGGTCATATACATATCATTTATAATTTTTAAAGTATATTGATTATATTGATTATTATGTAAATTTGAGACATTGTATAAGATGATAAAATATTTTTATATTATATGTCATGCTTTTGTAACTTATTTTTTTGAACTATTTTGTCATCAGTAAGAAAACCAATTATATGTTGATACTCAGTAGGTTTGGAACCTTAGAAAATCATATAAATTGATAGGTCTGTGTTTTGTAGCAATTTGGCCGGGTGACTCGTCTCGTGACGATACCCGAAGAATTGGATATGGTCGAAACGACAAAAACGTATCAAAACAGGACTAACTGTAGTAAACGGCAGAAAACTTTAAATAATTGTATACTAACCCCTAAATATGTAAAACTAAAAGTTGTAGATAAACTTATGTAGAACACACACGAATCGGATGGTTTTCTACGGATAAACGGTTTGGAAATGACGGATAAAACGGTGGAACTGAAGTTGGCTGCGAAAAACAACCAACTCTTCTAAGTAATAAAATGGGTAAATAGCCTATGATAAATATAAATTAAGGTCAAATGGACATACAGTCTGTAGAATACATATGTCTAGGGTCTTTTTAATGTAACGAACTCATTTGGATAATTTACAGTTTGGGAGTAATGAACTAAACATCGAGACACGTTGTAAACTTTCCGTAACTGAATCGTAGTAATAAAATGTAAAACTTGATTAATTTTATTAAACCCGATGTGGTAGGACTCATTTATCGAGAGGTCGAAACCCGTTTATATACCAATATTTATGAAAATCCGAGACCCGACCAAAATGAAATATTAAGTGGATATTTTTTGGAGGCATTTTAGAACTCGAAAAGCGTATAAAGTGGACTTGGGCCACAAAAGCCCAACAAACATTTATAATGGCTATTAGGCCATTATTAGAACTAATATTTATAACATATTTAGAGTTTAATACTGAGATTGAAATGGACTAAAGTCATAATAACTTGTAATGGGCCACTAATGGGCATTAATGGGCTTAAAGGTCACAATGAATACATGATGGATTGTTATCAAAGTCTTATGAAAAGTTTTATAAAACTTATCCAATGTCCAAACTTACCAAAATGAACTATTTACATATATGTTTGACTTATGTATAGTCTCGAGCCTAAGACGCGTCTCGTCATTATAGGTCTCGTTCGGTCATATGTCGACCGTTGGGCATCTCGTTCTCTATCAATGAGCGATTGATATCTCGTGAAGTCATGTGTCGACTATTGGATTTTGTTCCTCGATAGACGTGTAATAGCTATATCAGGTGAGTTCATAGCCTCGCTTTAACTGCTTTATATGTGTTTATAAACCCGCGAGGGGGAATACATGCTCTTGGTATAAAAATATGATGTTTATATATATGGTTTTGAGAGAATACATGTTTATGAATAAACATGTGGTTTGCTATATGCTTTGAACGAATACATGTTGTTGTAAATGAATGTAAGATGGCTGATTATATGCTTTTGAAAGATGAACACAAGCGTTGATTGTATTGATTGTGAACCGCTATTTGCTAAGTGCTGTATTGCCAAAATTTGGAAAGTCCCTATAAACCCATGAACAGTTAACTACCTATGATGGGTACGCGCTGGTACAGACGGATGGATCCATCGGGGATGGCCCCCACCTGGGCAGGTCGCACCTGTGGGTTGGAGGCTCAGCCAGCTGTGTTGTATTAGAAGTAAGGGGGTATTCGGCAAAATACCTGACTAGGGCATTATTATACTTAAGGCTTCGGTGTCATGGCTTAGTAGAATAGCGTGGACTTTGGGTATTGCATGTGTTGCACTATCGACAGTGGATGAGATTCTTGTGTTCAAAATCTTTATAGTTTATTTTAAATCCTATTATTGTTTATTTAAAAACCTATGAATTCACTCAACCGTTGTGTTGACATGTTAGCATGTATTCTCAGGTGTGTAGGTTTAAGAGCAGCTGGAGCATGGAGTCGCACAGGATAAAGTAAAGGCAAAACAAACAATTTCCATTCGATACATTTGACAAATCTTTATTATTTCTTAAGGTTTGTATAAAATGGTGGGACCTCTTTTTAGTTAACTCTGATTTAATAAAATTATCGAATGGTTTATTTTATAAAACGTCTCTTTTGAGGTCGTTTTCTATGACTGTGTGTGATGTGCTATGAAGTAACACCCAATGTTGATATTCCGCTGCCTTGTGAAATTGGGGGTGTTACAGATTGGTATCAGAGCACTAGTTATAGCGAACTAGGTCATTTTAAAACCTAGACTATAACTGCTCTTTCATAAAATTGTTTGATTGCCTTACAAAGTATCCGCGCGCTCATGGCTCCTAGAAACCAATGCTTGGTTGTGATAATGTGAACCTATGTGTATGTAGAAATGGTTGTATGCATATGAATGTATATACTATGGTATTTAAGGGTATTGTGCATGAAGCAATGATACTTGCGTGATTACCGTACATTTTATGATACGGTTTTATAGAGAGTTTTGCCTCACCGCCAATCACTTTTTTTGATATTTAATTTATTATCCGAATGCGAGTATAGAAATCGTTTGATATATTGAGTACATATATATTGCTTCATAATATATCGCATATCGACTAATTTAAGCTCGATTGTTGTCATCGCATCGTGATGTGCCATTTTAGGACATCTCCTTTTGAAACGTAATTGATAAACATATTATTTTATATATGTACTCCTTATGATTTTGTAGAATCATTTATTCAAGGAGACATCTTCTATGTAATGAGACGTCTAATTTATTGTTTGATTACGTTTTGTTGGCTAAAAGGAGGATGCGAGTGTTAGACCAAAAATATATATATAGCCAATCAACTATATATAATTTGGGTACAACACAGATATGCTCATAGTAGTCATTAGTTGAGCAAATTAAAAAAATTATATTTAAATGGAATGGGACATTTAAATATAAAGATTTTAAATCGCCCAACTATGTGTCGTTTAAGGTTCTCTTATTGAAATGGATTGGGACATTTGAATAAGAAGGTTTTAAACCACTGGACCTTAGATTGTCGATGATTTCTTTATTCAAACGGTATGGGACGTTTGAATACACAAATCATGGAGTAAGTTTGACACCCTATACTTTTCTTGGCATTTAATTTGGTCATGATATCGTGTTATGTGACGGTATTACCAGAGTAGGATGACTTATAATCATCTTGTTGAAATAATTTGGGACGCCTTTTTATTTGAACAAGAAAGTTATAAGTTCCCGAACCATAAATTTATAATTCTTGTTTACATGGATTGGGACGCCTTTGGATGTGAACAACGGATTATAAATGAGTGGGCTCAAGTGTGCCCGACTTGGTTTGTGATTATCTTATATACGGACGTATTTCTTCGACTCGTGTTTCGTTGGTATGTATCGTTCATTACCTTCGTCATTATGGTATTATTGATTATCGTCTATGTCCGAGTAATTCGTTAGTCTTCTCTCGAGTTATGATTTATCTTTATGGACCATTTCTCATATGTCCCAACTATCGCGAGCTTTATATGCTAATTGTTAAGAACAATTACCCATTCCGAAAATAGACGATTTGTCTAATCGACAACAGGACTTAAGTGTGTACTTGTGGATTGACTCAGGATTAGGGTATCACCGAAAACTCACCGTGAATGAAATGATTTTGTAATTTTGCTTATCGGGGGTTCGTCGATGAATTTTTCTTGATGAGCACCCTTTAATATCTTTTGGGTATGTATCCGTTTGTGAGCACCCTGATATATGTTCAGTATGGATCCGTTTCTGAGCACCTTGTAATATTATTTGGGTATGGATCCGTGTGTGAGCACCCTTCAATAATAAAAATATTTCTGGATATGCATCCATGGCTATCAGGCCCGTGAACATCCTTTAACTTGCAAACTTTCCTTTGACTGGACTTATTTGGAAATCCTATCAAATATTCTTATTTATCATGGCTTGGCTACTAAGCAAGCATGATTTAACTTGATTGAATTTATTTGATTTGGCATAGCTTCTCTATTTTACAAGCATGTCGTAATGTGATTATATGTGCCTAATGATGGCTGTTATATTTGATTTGAATCATAGTTCCTCAGATCGAGTAATGTATACTCCGAACGATTTTCGTGTCGATGAATTCACTTTTGACAAAATAAGTTTGCATGTTCGAGATCAATGCAATTAGGTGATTTTGTATGACTAGTACTAATTACCTCGTCTTGATTATTTTGTAACGTTTCGATGGGCTTATGTGTGATCCATGCGATTTTCTTTTACGACGTAATTGTTTTTATAATACCCGTGGACCATATGTGTTTCGATTTGATCGACGTGATTATCGATAGTTTTGAATTGATTCTCGCATTGAAGATTTTTCAAATGCGCCTACTTCTTTCAACTCTTCACTTGTCATGTGGAAATTTTTGAACTTATATCGACCGTCACATGCTTGATAAGCTAGTAGTAATGTACCTTGAAGCACTTTCAAAAATTGACAGCATGTTAATTTTTCGCTTTCAATGGCTTCTCTTTCGAGTTATGTATTATTCTTTCCTTATAAGGATTGAAGTTACATTCAAACCGTTCAATTGCGCCTGTTTTGTGTACTCATTGCTTTGTGTTTTGTTCATCCAACCTTTGTTAGAAACCTTGGCAATGACTTTTCTATTCCTCACATCTTCGCCGTTAAACCGAAGACTATTGAGACGAATTAAGCGCTGGGACATCGCTTCCTAAAGGGGTAGATGATGTAGTAACCCGAACATTAAAATCAATATTTAAATCGAGCTCTAATCTTATTTCTAATATTTAGACAAATATTTACTACTCGACTTTTTTATTTTTCATGTTCGTTCGACGAATAATATTGAATTCTTGACTAACCGAAAAGGTTAAGGCTTTAACGTATCGAATACGTATCATTTATTATTAATCGACAAAGTCTTTGTCCGTCATCGACCGTAAAAAAAAATCCTTATTATGACATAGAAATATTTTCTACTGTCGTCGTTTTAATTTCTCGTTTTACGAGCATTCTTCGTAATTTACATTAAGCCTTTATTCGTCATTCATTTATACGACGCGTTAACGCCTATTAAGTTATAAGCCCTCGTTTCTTTATAAAAGTATCAATGTTCTCCGAATGTCGATATTTTTATTTTATATTGAGTGTTTATTTTTCGTGTTTCGCGCGTATCTTTTAAATTACGTAATGTTAAAAATATCAGACTTCGATAATACCCGCTATAACAAATTTTAAAAGACAAGATTCATATAAATCTTACCCACAACCTTTTATTACACGCCCCACAACTTTTTGAGGCGGTAATGTATAACATACGTGTCAAATTTTCAACATATCTTTGTTTGGTCTTCAACCTTTGCCGAACAAAACAAATATCATTACTCCATCCGTTTTTTATAAGAAATACATGTTCTCTTGACCTCCTTTGTAACCGAACATAAGCAATCAACAAATGCATCATTAGTATCTTCTTTGTGGTATTTTTTTATTTACCAAGATATCATCAATCACTTCATACATGGGTTCTTGGGCTGATTTACAAAAAGATTTATAAGAGTTATTTTGGGTCATAATATTAATAGAGTTGCTATACTCTTGAGTTGGAGAAAGCTTGGTTTAGAGTTTAGCCGATTATCTTATTTATCCATCTTTGTAAGTTTTATAAATTTGTTCTTATTATTCCTATTTAATTTGGTCATATACATATCATTTATAATTTTTAAAGTATATTGATTATATTGATTATTATGTAAATTTGAGACATTGTATAAGATGATAAAATATTTTTATATTATATGTCATGCTTTTGTAACTTATTTTTTTGAACTATTTTGTCATCAGTAAGAAAACCAATTATATGTTGATACTCAGTAGGTTTGGAACCTTAGAAAATCATATAAATTGATAGGTCTGTGTTTTGTAGCAATTTGGCCGGGTGACTCGTCTCGTGACGATACCCGAAGAATTGGATATGGTCGAAACGACAAAAACGTATCAAAACAGGACTAACTATAGTAAACGGCAGAAAACTTTAAATAATTGTATACTAACCCCTAAATATGTAAAACTAAAAGTTGTAGATAAACTTATGTAGAACACACACGAATCGGATGGTTTTCTACGGATAAACGGTTTGGAAATGACGGATAAAACGGTGGAACTGAAGTTGGCTGCGAAAAACAACCAACTCTTCTAAGTAATAAAATGGGTAAATAGCCTATGATAAATATAAATTAAGGTCAAATGGACATACAGTCTGTAGAATACATATGTCTAGGGTCTTTTTAATGTAACGAACTCATTTGGATAATTTACAGTTTGGGAGTAATGAACTAAACATCGAGACACGTTGTAAACTTTCCGTAACTGAATCGTAGTAATAAAATGTAAAACTTGATTAATTTTATTAAACCCGATGTGGTAGGACTCATTTATCGAGAGGTCGAAACCCGTTTATATACCAATATTTATGAAAATCCGAGACCCGACCAAAATGAAATATTAAGTGGATATTTTTTGGAGGCATTTTAGAACTCGAAAAGCGTATAAAGTGGACCTGGGCCACAAAAGCCCAACAAACATTTATAATGGCTATTAGGCCATTATTAGAACTAATATTTATAACATATTTAGAGTTTAATACTGAGATTGAAATGGACTAAAGTCATAATAACTTGTAATGGGCCACTAATGGGCATTAATGGGCTTAAAGGTCACAATGAATACATGATGGATTGTTATCAAAGTCTTATGAAAAGTTTTATAAAACTTATCCAAAGTCCAAACTTACCAAAATGAACTATTTACATATATGTTTGACTTATGTATAGTCTCGAGCCTAAGACGCGTCTCGTCATTATAGGTCTCGTTCGGTCATATGTCGACCGTTGGGCATCTCGTTCTCTATCAATGAGCGATTGATATCTCGTGAAGTCATGTGTCGACTATTGGATTTTGTTCCTCGATAGACGTGTAATAGCTATATCAGGTGAGTTCATAGCCTCGCTTTAACTGCTTTATATGTGTTTATAAACCCGCGAGGGGGAATACATGCTCTTGGTATAAAAATATGATGTTTATATATATGGTTTTGAGAGAATACATGTTTATGAATAAACATGTGGTTTGCTATATGCTTTGAACGAATACATGTTGTTGTAAATGAATGTAAGATGGCTGATTATATGCTTTTGAAAGATGAACACAAGCGTTGATTGTATTGATTGTGAACCGCTATTTGCTAAGTGCTGTATTGCCAAAATTTGGAAAGTCCCTATAAACCCATGAACAGTTAACTACCTATGATGGGTACGCGCTGGTACAGACGGATGGATCCATCGGGGATGGCCCCCACCTGGGCAGGTCGCACCTGTGGGTTGGAGGCTCAGCCAGCTGTGTTGTATTAGAAGTAAGGGGGTATTCGGCAAAATACCTGACTAGGGCATTATTATACTTAAGGCTTCGGTGTCATGGCTTAGTAGAATAGCGTGGACTTTGGGTATTGCATGTGTTGCACTATCGACAGTGGATGAGATTCTTGTGTTCAAAATCTTTATAGTTTATTTTAAATCCTATTATTGTTTATTTAAAAACCTATGAATTCACTCAACCGTTGTGTTGACATGTTAGCATGTATTCTCAGGTGTGTAGGTTTAAGAGCAGCTGGAGCATGGAGTCGCACAGGATAAAGTAAAGGCAAAACAAACAATTTCCATTCGATACATTTGACAAATCTTTATTATTTCTTAAGGTTTGTATAAAATGGTGGGACCTCTTTTTAGTTAACTCTGATTTAATAAAATTATCGAATGGTTTATTTTATAAAACGTCTCTTTTGAGGTCGTTTTCTATGACTGTGTGTGATGTGCTATGAAGTAACACCCAATGTTGATATTCTGCTGCCTTGTGAAATTGGGGGTGTTACACTTGCATCATTCTCAAGGAGTTGATCCCTCTTACCCAGACTAATTAATTAGAGGCAACCCCTCTAATTGCATGACGAGGTCTCCCCTCAAAGTATTCATGCACGGTGGAACCTCATGACATATATGGGCTATTGGCTAATTAATACAGTTTTTCATATAAAACATACGTTTTTTCAAACTATAAAACAGTTTTATGAACATGTTCCAGGTTATCTAGGACTTATACTTTTCTGCTGCTATTAGTCTTTTATGCTTATGTCATTTCATGCTATACTTGTATATCCGTTCACTGGGCGTTATGCTCAGCCATTTTCCTTTCATGTTCCCAAACGGTAGGTACTCAAGGACACTCGTAGACAATAAGAGTATGTGTATACGGATTGGGAGCTATCTAGCCTTCATTACTTTATGCGTTTTTCATACATTAGGCTACTTTATTTCATTGGACATTGTTTAGTCCTTTTATCATTTTAGTACTTATATTCATGTGTGTTGAGCTTATACTTGGACTACCGATGTTTGTTTCCGGTATTTCTATTTATGGTCATTTAATGTTTTTGGACATTTACCTTGCATGCTTTTATGACACGCCATATTACCTGTGATATTCCATTTACCAAAATAGGGTGTTACATTTATGGTATCAGAGCCAAGGCTTCGACCTGTAGGCTCTTAAAACATGACCTGTGATTAGTGGGTAATCACCATGGTCTTGCTAGAACTGATAGTTGTTTTCAAGCATTTATTCATGTATCATTGTTGTAGGAATTTTAACTAAGTAATGGTTGGTACAGGACTGGCCATATTTAGTCGCATGTGCTTTTAATCGAATCATTTTGTTTTGATGAACCGACCCATAGGAGTTCATCCTCGTCATGTCTTCTTGTTTAGGTGAACCGACCCATAGGCGTTCACCCAAACCCATGTTATTTCATCATCATCCATTCATACACTGTTTTCATGCATAAAAAAGTTTCATGTTTATATGCCTAAATTTTTTTCATGTATATATATTAGGTTTTAATAAATTTAATCATGCATTTGTTTTATATTGTCAGATGGTTCTCACACGTGAACAAGAGCAACTGAATGCAGCAGTTCAAGCTGCTATGCAGGCCATGCTTCGTCAACTAAGGAATGAAATTCGGGCCAAGGTGCAAGCTGCCAACAATCAGCACCAGCACCAGCATCAGAATCCTCCCCCTCCACCTCCAGCTACACTGATCACAAGGCTGGAGCGATTCAATAAGCAGCGTCCGCGATCTTTCGAGAAGACTGACAAAACCGATGAGGCTGAGAGCTGGCTAGCTCACATTGAGAAGATATTTGACGAAATGGATGGGACCATGTCTTTAAGGCAAGTTTAGCTTGTTACAAGTTTGAAGGGAACGTGCTTGCATGGTGGAAGGCAGTGAAGCTGTCAAAGGGAAGCGGCGATTGGGTGGCTGGCTTGACTTGGGCACAGTTAAGGGAGTTGATTATGGGACAGTTCTTCCCAAAAGCTGAGCAGGATAAGCTTAAGAGGGATTATCATGGGATTAGGCAGAAAGCTGGGAAAAATAGTAACGAGTTCATGCAGAGGTTTCTTCGTTTGGCTGGATTCCTTGGCGCAGCAGCAGGGACTTCAGAGGAGCAAGCGTACCACTTTCGCTGGGCTCTTCGTACATCCGTCGCCAATAACTTGGTGTGTGCTACCTTGAACATGGTGGCACAAGTAGCTGATGCAACACGCAAGTTGGAGATGCTACAAGAGAGGGATGAGTTCGGAGAAGCAGAAAGACCCGACAAGAGGTATATTTCATCATTCAGCGGTGATCATTTCATTTCATTCAGTACTATCCAAATATTTATCTTTCTCTATGCAATTTCATCTTTCAGACAGAAGACTAGGGATCGGTCCCAACAGGCCACTCAGCAGCATAGTCAGCACAAGGGTAACGGTCAGACCCAAGACCGTTCTGCTTCGGATATGCGTGGCGGTAATGACAGTTACCGTAACAACGCTAACAACTCCAATAGCAGCAGGTCCGTAAACTTACTCCTTTTTAGGTTATATGCTTTATGACTCATAATTCTGACACTTCAGCATCTACTACTAGGATTCATGGCAACAGACGGGAGCAGGACCGTAGAGGTTCACAGCCCAACCATGTAGCTATATCTGGTATTACCTCTTATGATTTTCTGCATTGTCCTGTTTGTACTCTTTAAGCATGTCTCACGTATACTTTTCTGAACCGGCTCCCAGCCAGCAAGGGCACCTGTTGGAGGGTATACTCACCCTCTATACACTACGTGCAATCGCAGGCACCCAAGGCCGTGTCGCTGTGATAGCGATGCTTGCTTCAAGTCTGGCCAGCCAGGCCATCGCATGAAGGACTGCCACAAGGGTGAGATAGAGGGTATTTCTGGACATGCCGACTCCAAGCCACCTCCTACTACTGGACAGGTGTACACGACCTCGCGTGATCAGGCCAACAAGTCAACAGGTACCATCACTGGAATCTTGTATATGTATGGTCAAGCTGCATGCGTATTATTTGACACGGGTGCTACTCATTCGGTCATTTCTACTGTTTATGCCAAGAGTGTTAGGATATCCCCTATGCCATTAGAAAACTTCTTAAACATTTCCACGCCCTTAAGAGACTCTGTACGCATAACGCATGGGTACAAGGGTCTTCCCCTTCAGTTTGACGACAAAATTTGTCCAGTTGACGCACTTCCATTGGACATGAGCGATTTCGACATGATATTAGGCATGGACTGTCTATCCAAGCATCACACCACCATTGACTGTCATTCATATCGGGTCATCTTCGGTGATGTAAACGCACCAGAGTACATTCACAACGGTTTTATACCCAGAAGGTCTGTACAAATAATTTCAACCTTACAAGCATGTGCATTACTATCACATGGTTGCGAGGGCTACTTAGCTACTGTTCATGATGTGGAAGCTGAATCTCCATCTATCCAAAATCATCCGTTCGTGTCAAAATTTCCCGACGTGTTTCTAGAAGAACTTTTGGGCATACCACCTGCTCGTGAGGTAGAGTTTAATATTGAGCTCATCCTAGGAGCTGAGCCAATTTACAAGGCTCCTTATCGCATGACTTCCATAGAGCTGAAGGAGTTGAAGGAACAACTACATGAACATTTGGAACGAGGTTTCATCCGCCCTAGTGCATCTCCATGCGGCGCACCGGTTCTATTCGTGAAGAAGAAGGACGACAGTATGCGTCTCTGTATTGATTATCGTGAGCTTAGTAAGATCACCATTAGGAATCGATATCCTTTGCCACATATTAATGATCTGTTTGACCAACTCCAAGGGGACAAACATTTCTTCAAGATTGATTTGAGGTTTGGCTATCATCAGTTACGGGTTAAAGAGCAGGACATCGCCAAGACTACTTTCTGTACACGTTATGGACACTACGAATTTGTAGTCATGCCATTTGGCCTTACCAATGCTCCAGCAGTTTTCATAGACTTGATGAACCGTATCTTCCATGAGTTTCTGGACAAGTTCGTCATTGTCTTCATTGACGACATTCTGATTTTCTTTAAGTCAAAGGAGGAACACAAAGACCATCTTCGTACAATATTACAGATACTTCGCCAGAAGTAGTTGTATGCCAAGTTCTCCAAATGCGAATTCTGGTTAAGTAAAGTGGCGTTTCTAGGCCACATAGTATTCGCAGAAGGAATAACCATGGATCCTGCAAAGGTTGAGGCTATTACCAAGTGGCCAAGACCGACATCATCAACTAAAGTTCGCAACTTTCTAAGCTTAGCTGGTTACTACCGTAGGTTCATAGAGAACTTTTCCCAATTAGCACTGCCATTGACCAAACTGATGCCGAAAGGGGAGAAATTCGTCTGGACTGAAGAAAGAGAGAAGATCTTTGAAGACCTTAAGCAGAGGCTGGTATCTGCATCGATTCTTACTCTCCCATCTGGTACTGGTGGATTTCAAATATACAGTGATGCTTTAGGGAAGGGACTTGGCTGTGTTCTCATGCAACATGGGAAAGTGATTTCTTACGCATCACGGCAGCTTAAGCCTTATGAGGAGAACTACCCTACGCATGACTTGGAACTTGCAGCAGTCGTGTTTGCATTGAAGATATGGAGGCACTACTTGTATGATGAATCATGTGATATCTTCACAGATAACAAGAGCCTGAAATACATCTTCACTCAGCGTGAACTGAACATGAGGCAGAGAAGGTGGTTAGAGCTGTTGAAGGATTATGACATAAATCTGCAGTATCATCCCGGCAAGGCGAATGTAGTGGCAGCTGCTCTTAGTAGAAAGTCGAGTATGATCAACGGTATTAAGATAAAGGAAGAGATTATACGAGACTTGGAGAGACTAGATATTGAGATCATGGTACGTGGACATCATGGCTACTGGGCTAATCTTAGAGTGGAGCCTGATTTACTCTCTAGGATCAAGGAAACTCAGAAGGATGATGGTGAAATTTGGGCAATCATACAGAACTTAGAGCAGCAGACGGAGTTTCAAGTAGATGACGACGGTATCTTATGGCAGGGCACTAGACTTTGTGTTCCTGATGATCTTACACTCAAGGAAGCGTTATTGGTTGAAGCTCATAGCTCCCGTTTATCCATTCATCTTGGTTTAACCAGGATGTACCACGACATCAAGCAGTATTTCTGGTGGAGTGGTATGTGATGAGATGGCATTTATACATGATCTCATCGTTCTTTTCGGGCTTTAAATGCATAAAAATGTCATAAAATACCATATATATGCTTGTGTTTGTTTACTTGTGTATTTTAGGTATGGATATCGTGAAAAAGACAAAAGATCACAAGAAACAAGGAAAAACAGACACGAGAAACGAAGCCATACAAAGAACCGGGCCCTAGTTCATGAATTATCCAACATTTACCCTTGAAGACTTGAAGATATGCAAGATTGATCCTCAAACAATGAAGAAATGACACTTAAAACCCTTGTGAATTCATAATTACAAGTTTGGTCCCTTAAGTTTGTCAAAATTGCAAAAAGGTCCTTAAACTTTGAAGAAATGGCAAGATTAGTCCCTTATTAAATCTAATTTGTCAATTATGATCCCTCATGAAGTCAAAGATACATTGAAGACCTTTAAAGATAAAGAATGTCGAATATCAGTTCCTCAAATATGGAAAAATGGCAAAAACAACCCTTGATATCTTTTTGGAGAAATTTTGTGCCAAAAGTGTGAAGATGGAAACTTAAATAACAAAGGGAACACGTTTTTGTTAGCTGAAAAACTTGATTTACCATCTTTCCAAAAACACAAGGGCCAAAGGTGTTTATTTGAAACATTCAAACTCAAAATGCGCCAAACAAAAACCTTTCCCCCAAAATCGGATCAAAACCTTTACTATTTACCATTCATCAACCCTGTTACCATCCCACTTAAAACAAAGGGTAAATTTCAATTAACCCTTCCCACACTTAATTCACACGCCCAGAAACATAACCCACACACAAAACCCTCGAGCCCATTACCCAATGGACCCCACACTCAACCTCCTCCACCTATCACACGCCAACTTTCTCTCCAAGTAATCTGACGTGTCAAGATCAACAGCTATGAGTCATAGCTTAACTCCAAAGCTAAAATGAACGTCTATGATCATTTTGGACAGCTCATATCAAAGAGTCATCTAGAAGACGTCAAGGACAATTTGGGAATTTCACTTCTAGGGTTTATGAATAGTGTTAGGATAGCATTTGCCTATAAAAGGAGACCTCAACCTATGAGAGTCCCTTTGTTCCAGATTTTAGCTTTTAAATCTTTTTAATTCCTTTTTATGAAATAAAGTTGAATTTCTGAAAATTTTGAATTCTCATTTGTTATTTATAAAAGTTTGGTATCTGATAAGCTAAAGTCTGAGTTCCATTCACATGTTTTGTTGGTTTTGAAAAAAGGTTTTAGGGATTAAAACACTTGTTTTCAGAAATCAAAGGTTAAAATCTGTTTATGATCTCACCTTTCTGTTTGTTCATCTTAGCAGCTTGGAAGCTGGTACTTGTTCTGCTAGTACCTCAGCTCAAACAATCCAGGGCCTGGATGTAGGTCTTGGAGGTTTGCACCCTTCTCCTTTTTCATTTTTCTTTATTTTTCTGAATATTTGTGATTTTTGTATGATTGCTGTTGAATATGTGTTCTTATGATTGGATCTTGTTTATCTGGTCTTGTTTGATGTTATTAAGTAGATGATAACTTGATTTGTGGGTTAAATCTAAAATATCCTTTGAAAATTTATAAAATCAGATAATTAAGGGGTGTTTGGGTTAACTGCATAAGCAGGATTTATGGAATATTGAGTTGTTGTTTTTGTTTCCTTTGGTTTGGTATCTGTTTATTGGTTGCTAAGTGGCATTTGTCTGCAAGTTTTGTGGGCTTGAACACCTAAAACAATCAAAGGGCTATAAAATCTGATTTACTTAGGAATTTTGGCTAAAATTTTGGGGACACCTAGATCTAAGGGTAGACTAGGGTTAACAAGTGTAAAATTTTGGTTAACTTAATTAGGGAAAGAGATTTGAAGGCTTAAAATTGGATTAGTGGTCAAATAGATTAGCAAAAGGATTTTGAATAATCACTTTTGCTTATCAGTAATTGTTGGTGCTTGAATCTGCTTATTTACTTTGATCCATTGCTTGAAACAAGTTTATTTGTGCTTATTGGACTTTATTATAGCTTGTGTATGCATTTGGTTCAATTTGGCTAGCTTATTCATGCTAAAACTGCTTATTTGTTCATAACTGCTTAATATCCAGGTCTGTGCGATATCTGTGGACTGTTTGCTTATTCTGGGCTTATTGTGTGAACCAATTTGTGATTTCTTTGTTGATATAGACTCCTTGTGATTCACTGATCACAAGGGTGCCCTTGTTTCCATTTGAATCAAACTGGATCTCTCTAAAAAGCTTGGTCAAATAGTCAAAGCAGTGGGAACTCCTTTCCCCTGCTATTAGCCACTGCTAGTGTATTTTGGTGTTCAGCTTATCAATAAGCTATTCTAGCTTATTCTAACCAGCAACAACTTGGATTTTGTAATAGGTGCTCATTATTTGACCCATTTGTTCATACTAGAGCATTTGGTGGGTTGACTTTAGGGTTTGACTAGAAAACCAACTTAATTGACTTTTTCATAAGTGCTTATTGGCTTATTCTGGCTTATTGGTGTTACTTATTGGATTTTTGTTGATTGATTTGGCTTATTGAGGTCATTTGTGACATTTTGCAAGTTGAAACCACTCCTGAGGTGCCCTAAATCTCAAACCCAATAAGGATATTCTGGTCATTTCACTTTCATTTTCTATTTAATCAGGTCAAAATAAACTAGTTTACAAGTTTTTAGAATTTTTTATATTTTTGGATTTTTAATATTATTTTAATATTATTTTATTATTATTTTTCAAATTTCACATTTTTGCACTTTTTACTTTTTTCTTAGCTTAAATACATTAAAATAGGATTTTTGCAACTTTTAGATTAATTTTATCATCTTTAGATTAATTTTTATAATTATTTTAAGTTTTAATAGTTTTTAAATCATTTTAAATAGTTTTTGTTAGTTTAAAAATTTCTAAAAATAGTTTTTAATCTTTTTAGGTCATTTTAGAGGTTTATCAATTGTAAAATCTTTATTTGGGCTTTTTGATAATTAATTTGATTTTTAGGGCTTTAATTAGCATTTAAAAATTAAATATTTAATTAACTAAAAGGTTTGAAAACATTTCGATCATTGATAAACTCTTAGTTTATTTATTTTGATTTTTGGTGAATTTTTGGTAATTTTTAGAATTAATTTTTATTTTAGCTCATTTTACGGTTTTACGTTAAGTCGTAGTAGTAATTAATTTCACGTCTTCGTCATTCTCTTTTCTCATCCCCTTCTAAGCAATATTAATCTTAAACCTTGCTACATTTTAGTCACACACATATACCTCCTTGGGAAACGAACTTTCACCTTAGGGTCATTTGTACATGGTTTTCCTAAACCGTCGTATTTAATACTTACCGCTTTTACCTTGTTTTCCTAAACAAGTGTAATTATACCACAATAATTTTGGCGCCGCTGCCGAGGAGGTGTGTCGTGATTAATTTGTCTTGTTGTTTTTAATATTAACCATAAATAGTATTTGTATTAGTAGAAATCTACTAATACGTATTATCGGTTTTATTGGTTTTTCTTGTGAAATTATTATTACTATATTGTATTAAGTATCACAATCAATACAAAATATCTCCAAAAGTGTGAAAACACAACTTTAATTGGGATTTGATCTCCTAATTATTGTATTCGAATCTCAAACAAAAGAAAAAGGCAAAAATAGATAAATACTTTCGTGAAGCTCGATTTTGAAAAATACGAACTATAAGGTGGGTATAAGGCGGGTATTATAAAATATACTCTAAGGAAAAAGGCTCTTAAGTGCTTCGCGCCACCTGGTTTCCCTGCTTGCTTGTGAGTAATTTGAGATTGAAGGCTAATCGAGGGTTTTGCCGCCCAAAGTATTATTACGTATAATATATTTGCTTGGTTTTCTTTGTGATTAAACCCTCTTAAACAATTTGGTTTTCATCAAAGTTCTAAAGTCATTCGAAGGCGTTCACTCCACGTGATCGTTTTCATTCTTTTGACGCTTCTTTAATCAAGAGTTTGATTCGAGGAGAGATTTAGTAGATTGTTGTCTACGAAGATACATCCAAAATCCAAAAAAAATTAAACAATCAAAAACACAAAAATTGAAAATTCACTAAACACCCAAAAAGAATCTTCTTTGCTCACCTCCCATTCTTCGTGAAGTTTATGATCACTCGTAATCAAGCAAAACGAGCTCGTAAACGTCTTCAAAAGCAAGCAAATCAAGAGACGTTGATTGAAGAACAAACTCCAATTGTTGAACCTATTGTAGAACAAGAAATCGTCATGGCTAATCGTACTATGATGGAGTTGCTACAAGCACCCACCGAGGGTTTTGGAGAGGCCATTGTAATTCCCGCTATCCTTGCGGAGAATTTAAAAATTAAGACGGGTTTAATGTCGATGTTGCAAGCTAATAAGTTTAGAGGTCATGAGAAAGACAACCCGCATTACCACATAAGGAATTTTAATCGTCTCACCGCTACTAGCAAGTTTAAGGATGTTCCACATGACGCCATTAAGATGATGTTGTTTCCATACTCGTTAGATGGACCCGCTAAAATTTGGCTTGAGAAAGAACCGCCAAATTCAATTTTGACATGGGGTGATCTCGTTTCTAAGTTTGTGAACAAATTTTTTCCACCATCTAAAACAACACATTTGAAAAATGAGATTTCAAGATTTGTTCAAAGAAATAATGAAAGTTTTTCAATGGCATGGGAACGCTTTAAAGAAATGTTACATGAATGTCCACACCATGATTTTTCGGAATTGCATTAAATTGATACTTTTTATAATGGGCTTAATGATCATGAACGAGATTACTTGAATGCCGCCGCGGGTGGTAATTTTTTGTGCAAAACGACCGATGAAGCTTTAAAGATTATCGAGAATAGATCTAAGGTTTATAGCCCTCGTAACACACCGAGTGTTGCCAATTTGGGTTCGTCATCGTCTCGTAGCATTAATGCCTTACATGATGAAGCTAATGAGGAAAATCGGTTTTTCGATTGATCTGCTAATGTTATGACTCATTGGAAAGCTCAAGAGGCTTTGAATTCCGCTTCGGTTAAAGCGGTTGAAAAGAGTTGTTTGTCTTGTGGTGGAGCTCATTATCTTTCCGAGTGCATTACCGCCGGTGGTAACACTTCGAGTGCTTACGTAGCAACGGGAACTTATAAACAAAACGGCCAAGGTTCCCGCCCAAATCAAGCTCCACCAAATCAAAATGCTAATAACTATCGAAACAACAATCAAGGTGGTAATTATCAAGGCAATTCACGTAACTACAACAAAGGGAATTATCAAAGTAGGAATGGACAAGTCACTAATCAAAACCAAAACCGTGATTTTCAAAACACTACACAAGGTTTTCAAAATGCTCACACTAAAAATCGTAAAGGAGAATTTTTGGATTATGCTAAAGCAAATGATGCTAAATTTGATAACATGCAACGTGAGATGATTAGCTTAAGATCCGAGTTGAAAAACTATCTTAAAAACGAACTTGCTAATGAACTTAAAACTCATGCAAATAAAATGGAAGGAAATGTTCAACGTCTTCAACAAAATCAACAAAAGATGGAACAAGGACAACATGAGATTAAGCAAGAATTGTTAAAAGCGGATGCTAGGTAATCAAAATTTGAGGACCGAATGGCAAAAATGTTTGAAGCAATCATGTGTAAACCCTCTTCCTCGGGTGGTCTTCCTAGTGATACCATTGCAAACCCGAAGGGAGAAATGAAGGTTATTACTACACGAAGTGATAAAACTTTCAAGGAACCAATCTCTCGTCCAAGTACTTCTACGGAGAAGGAAATCGAGAAAGAACCCAAGGTGATGGTCGAAAAGGAGCACATTACAATCCCACGAAGTACCGCTCATACCACACCTACGGTTGAACCAATACCAATTGTGGAACCCGAGTTTCCAAGGCCGTTGCCTAATGTCCAACCCATACCACCCTTACCTTACCCTTCGAGACGAAACAAAGAGAAATTGCAAGAACGTAACAAACAACAAATCGAGCTTTTTATAAAAATGTTTCAACAAGTACATTTTGATTGAGTTTAGCCGACGCGTTGTTATATATGCCTCGTTTCGCGTCCACTTTTAAAAGTATGATGAGCGATAAGGAAAAGCTTTCAAAGCTTGCTAATTGTTCTTCGGTTTATCTTAACCGCATACCGGAAAAAGTTGGTGACCCCGGAAAGTTTCTCATTCCTTGTGACATACAAGATATGAAAGAATGCCTCGCCTTGGCCGATCTTGGTGCGAGCATTAATTTGATGCCATTTTCCATTTGGAAATCGCTTTCGCTTCCGGCTCTTACTCCTTCGAACATGTCTATCGAGATGGCCGATCATTCTACGATCTTAGCACGTGGAGTAGCCGAATATGTTTTCGTGAAAGTGGGGAAGTTCTACTATCCCGTTGATTTTATAGTAGTTGACATCCCCGCGGATCCTCAAGTTCCTCTAATTTTAGGTCGTCCATTTTTAGACACCTCGAGATCGCTTATCGACGTTCATGCAAGAACTATCACTTTGAGATTCAACGAAGAGGAACTTGTTATAAACGCTACTCAAAACTCAAAACCTTCTCATGTTTATGCAATCGCTACCATCAATCACATTAAATTAGTTGATGTGGTTTGCGACGAGTTTTCACAAGAAGTGTTAGGTTTTTCCAATAGCTCGTCAGGTGGCAATCCCACTATTTTGGATCCGATTCTTGCTAATTCTACACCAAATCTCACTCCATTCCAAGGAGGTGATTTCACTTCAAATGAAATCGACAATGAAGACGAGGTGTTGATTAGTGATGATACTTCTATTCCACCATTACTTCCGCCGATGGAAGTTATGAGTGTTGAACCAAAATCTTCAATCGAGGAACCACCTATCCTTGAATTGAAAGATCTTCCTTATCACCTTGAATACGCATTCTTGGAAGGTGATGACAAGTTGCTGGTTATTATTGCAAGAGGTCTTGCTAATGATGAAAAAACCGAGCTCTTGAAAGTTCTTAAAGCTCATAAAGGGGCAATTGCATGGAAAATTTCCGACATTAAGGGTATTGACCCAAAATTTTGTACTCACAAGATTTTAATGGAGGAGGACTACAAACCCGCAATTCAAAGTCAAAGAAGGGTGAATCCCAAAATTCACGATGTCATTAAAAAGGAAGTTTTAAAACTCCTTGACGCGGGAATGATTTATCCTATATCCGATAGCCCATGGGTGAGCCCAATCCATTGTGTCCCTAAAAAGGGAGGAATGACCGTTGTACCTAATGAAAACAACGAGTTAATTCCCACTCGTGTTGTGACCGGTTGGAGGGTGTGTATTGACTACCGAAAGTTAAATGACGCCACTCGTAAAGACCACTTTCCTTTGCCCTTCATGGATCAAATGTTGGAGCGACTTGCAGGAAATGAATTCTATTGCTTTTTAGATGGTTTTTCCGGTTACTTTCAAATCCCTATCGACCCTCGTGATCAAGAGAAGACTACGTTTACGTGTCCTTATGGAACATTTGCTTATCGTAGGATGCCTTTCAGACTTTGTAATGCACCGGGTACGTTTCAACGGTGTATGATGGCAATTTTTCACGATATGATCGAGAAGTCGATGGAAGTGTTTATGGATGACTTTTAGGTTTTTGGCAATTCGTTCACGTCGTGTTTATCTAATCTCGAGAAAATGTTAAAACGTTGTGAAGAAACCAATCTTGTGCTTAATTGGGAAAAATGTCATTTTGTGTGTAAACAAGGAATCGTCTTAGGACATAAGGTCTCGAAAGCGGGGATTGAGGTCGATAAAGCTAAGGTAGACGTCATCGCCAAGTTACCTCATCCCAAAACCGTTAAGGTGAGTTAGGAGTTTCCTAGGCCACGCGGGCTTTTATCGTCGTTTCATCAGACTTTTCGAAAATCTCTCGACCTATGACACACCTTCTCGAGAAGGATGCTCCTTTTAACTTCAATGAGGATTGTGTTAGAGCTTTCGAAACTCTTAAAAGGAAAATTACCGAAGTTCCCATTCTTGTTGCTCCTAATTGGATATTACCCTTTGAAATCATGTGCGATGCAAGTGATTATGCTATAGGGGCCGTCTTAGGGCAACGCTATGAAAAGCATTTCCGTCCTATCCATTATGCTAGTAAGACGATGACCGAGGCTCAATTAAAGTACACTACAACGGAAAAAGAATTCCTTGCCGAGGTCTATGCTTTTGAGAAATTCCGACCTTATCTCGTTTTGACTAAAAGCATAGTGTATACCGACCATTCGACTATCAAGTATCTCTTAGCTAAGCAAGATGCTAAGCCGAGATTGCTTCGTTGGATGCTTCTCCTCCAAGAATTTGATGTCACCGTGCTTGACAAAAAAGGAGCCGAGAATCTAGCGGCCGATCATCTCTCTCGTCTAGAAGATCCTCACAGAGATGTTTTCGAGAACAAGGAAATCACCGAAACATTTCCTCTCGAGACTCTCGGTGTAGTCAACTCTAAAGACACCACCCCATGGTTTGCCGACATTGCAAATTACCATGCGGGGAATTTCATTATCAAGGGTATGACGACACAACAAAAGCGAAATTCTTTCGCAACGTCAAGTTCTATTTTTGGGACGACCCTTATCTCTTTCGAGTTTGTGCGGATCAACTCGTTCGACGGTGTGTTTTTGGTGCCGAAGCTTCTAATATCCTTAGAGCTTGTCACGAGGGACCCACGGGTGGTTATCACGGTGCTAATCTGCCGGCTAAGAAAGTGTTCGATGCCGGCTTCTTTTGGCCTTCTATCTATCGTGATGCACACGCACTTGTGAAGTCGTGTGATTCGTGCCAACGTCAAGGAAAATCGTCTCAACGTGATGAAATGCCGCAAAACATAATTCAAGTGTGTGAGATTTTCGACATTTGGGGCATAGACTTTATGGGACCGTTCCCATCGTCTCATGGTAACAAGTATATCCTCGTCGCGGTGGACTACCTTTCTAAGTGGGTGGAAGCTAAGGCTTTACCTACTAATGATGCTCGTGTGGTAGTGAAGTTTTTGAAGCAACTATTCTCTCGATTCAGAACCCCTCGTGCTATTATAAGCGATTGTGGAACCCATTTTTGTAATGACCAATTCGAGAAGGTCTTAAAGAAATATGGAGTTACTCATCGTCTTTCTACGAATTATCACCCGCAAACGAGTGGGCAAGTCGAGGTTTCGAACCGAGCTTTGAAGAGGATTTTAGAGAGGTCGATTGGAGAAAACCGTGCTTCATGGTCCGACAAACTCGATGACGCTTTATGGGCCTTTAGGACCGCTTATAAGACACCTATCGGTTGCACTCCTTATAAGTTAGTCTATGGGAAGAATTGTCATTTGCCCATTGAATTGGAGCACAAGGCATATTGGGCCCTTATGCATGCAAACTTTGACTTGAAGACCGCGGGAGATCATCGGAAAATACAATTGAATGAATTGGATAAATTAAGAGACAATGCTTATGAAAATTCATTGATTTTCAAAGAAAAGACTAAAAAGTTTCATGATGCAAAGATTAAAAACCGGGTTTTTAACATTGGTGATCAAGTGTTACTTTTTAAATCTAGACTTAAGATATTTTCCGGGAAATTGAAATCTCGTTGGTCGGGTCCTTTCACCGTTACACAAGTGTTTCCTTATGGGACCATCGAGCTAGCTCAAGATGATGGTCCTAACTTCAAGGTGAATGGACATAGGCTTAAGCACTACTTTGGTGGGGAAATTCCATCAAAGGTTGACCTCGACCAAGTCACCTTCCCCAATGATAATTAGCATTGAGGGGATCGAGTCGAGCTCATGACTCGGTAATCAAAAACGAGGTTCCTCGTGGGGGAGATCCCATGTTTATCCTTTTATGCTTACTAATAACTAATGAGGGGATTTGTGCCCTTCCAACTCGTTGTCTCGTGGTTGTTTGTGATTGTGTTATCTAGATCATCATCATCTACGATTGAAGACTCTCGTGTTCTTTTACGTGAGCCTCCATCGTTTGCTTGAAGAAGTTTTTCACGAATCCATTGACATATCCTTTATTGTTCTAACAATTATCTTTTAGCATACTTAATAAACGGCTTTAGATATATTGTTGATCACCCTTTCCATGCTAGATCCTAAGCATTCAGTTCTTCGTCTCTAGTATGGGGGTGCTCCACCTTTAGACTCGAAACATTGAGGACAATGTTTACTTTTAGTATGGGGGGGGGGGGGGGGGGTGAATAGATACTTGTTTGCTACGCCCTCACGTTTTCCAACTTTCAATGTTTTGTTTTTGTTGCTAATAAGGTAAAAAATGGCCAAATTTTAATTTTTTTTTAGTTTTCATAAGTGTTTTAAGACACGAATGTATATTTTCTGATGGGTAGAATAAGAGCTAATTTTTTACTTGATGGGCATTTGGAGCCATTTAAATTCCTTAACCCGCTCAATTTAAGTTTTGCTAGACTTTTATATAGGGAACTTTAAAACGCGAAAGTCAGCTCATTCGTGTTAAGAACAAGAACTTTTCGCAAGTTCCTATAATTGATCCTAGAAAGTCACTTATCAAGGGAACTATAAAATGCATTATCTAAACTTGAAAAAGTCCAAGAAGTAAGATCCTATAGGTGGCTTGAAAACCCAAAACTTCGATTTGATATAGTCTTAATGAAAGCTAATCCAAATTTGGCTTAATTTTGACTTGCATGGCTAAGTATTCACGAGTCTCTTTAATTAGAGGTCTTTATATAGTGAAGAACGAGAGATGATAGAGTTAGACAAGTGATCATGCTAAACGTAGAACATGAAAATGTTCTTTCAAAAACTCATATGTTTTTAATTGTGGCTTTTTCTTCCCATAAGATCAATGCATTAGGAATAAAAATAATTGCAATAAGTAAGGTCGTACGATTTGAAAGGTTACTTAGCCTCTAGCGCAAGATCGTTTAAAAGTTGCTCGGGGTTGAATAGAGTTCATAGCCAATGCATAACTTATTGAAGCGGGGCGCGAAGATTGGTGAAGATCCAAAAAGGCCCTAACAAGGCATGAGGAGCTATATTTTGTTGCTAAAGATCCAAGATGATGTGAAGTATCATTATTCCTAAATCAATATGAAGGATTGAGACACACGACGAAAAGCAATTACTCCCCTAAAGATCATGGAGAAAGTCTATCCAAAGAGACCCTTACAAGGTATGAGGATAAATATATCCATGTCCGAAAAGGAGGCGGATCGTTGTATATCAAAGTCCAAAATAGAGATTGAAGAAAAATGATGAAGTCGTGGTCCAAAAATGAAGAATCTCTCAAAAACGTCAAGTGAAGAAATTCCAATATATGAAGAGAAGACCATAATTTCAAGAACGTCTTCCCAAGATTTGAAGTATGAAGTACATGCCAAATATCGGTCCGAGAAAGGTCTCAAATCGTGAAACGAGTTATGCCAAGATATGAACTTAAGGAGATACACGAGAAGCCGTTTTAAAAGATTTTGTCCTTCGGCTAACTATCGATTAAATCGTGCTACTTTGCTTTCAGACTAATAAGTATCCAAATAAGTCAATATGAATCACTTTTGATCCATGACAAATAGTTAAAAAATGCTAGTAACCCATTTCCTTTTATAATAACTAGGATTGTGGGGAGAAAAAGTATTACACAATTTGGACGTATGAGTAGTGTTAGCATTGTGACTTGTACCAACAATGATCTCATTTTTGCACTTAGCATGGAATGTATGACAATCAAGGATGACGAAATTTACTCTAAGGGACATTTACTTGTTTCTATTCTTTGACCCTAAAAGTCACATTCGTGATGAAAATCATACATTATGTCTTTACACATCTTCGTAGTATTGTTGCAAGTCTTTTACTTTTCAATAAAGGTGAATAAAATTGAATCTTGGTGATGCTTAGATACTTTATTCTAGCGTTGCGTGAGGGAACGCCAATGGCTTAGTATGGGGGAGTGATGAGATGGAATTTATACATGATCTCATCGTTCTTTTCGGGCTTTAAATGCATAAAAATGTCATAAAATACCATATATATGCTTGTGTTTGTTTACTTGTGTATTTTAGGTATGGATATCGTAAAAAAGACAAAAGATCACAAGAAACAAGGAAAAACGGACACGAGAAACGAAGCCGTACAAAGAACCGGGCCCTAGTTCATGAATTATCCAACATTTACCCTTGAAGACTTGAAGATATGCAAGATTGATCCTCAAACAATGAAGAAATGACACTTAAAACCCTTGTGAATTCATAATTACAAGTTTGGTCCCTTAAGTTTGTCAAAATTGCAAAAAAAGGTCCTTCAACTTTGAAGAAATGGCAAGATTAGTCCCTCATCAAATCTAATTTGTCAATTATGGTCCCTCATGAAGTCAAAGATACATTGAAGACCATTGAAGATCAAGAATGTCCAATATCAGTCCCTCAAATATGGAAAAATGGCAAAACAACCCTTGATATCTTTTTGGAGAAGTTTTGTGCCAAAAGTGTGAAGATGGAAACTTAAATAACAAAGGGAACACATTTTTATTAGCTGAAAAACTCGATTTACCATCTTTCCCAAAACACAAGGGCCAAAGGTGTTTTGAAACATTCAAACTCAAAATGCGCCAAACAAACACCTTTCCCCCAAAATCGGATCAACACCTTTACTGTTTACTATTCATCAACCCAGTTACCATCCCACTTAAAACAAAGGGTAAATTTCAATTAACCCTTCCCACACTTAATTCACATGCCCAGAAACATAACCCACACACAAAACCCTCAATCCCATTACCCAATGGAACCCACACTCAACCTCCTCCACCTATCACACGCCAACTTTCTCTCCAAGTAATCTGACGTGTCAAGATCAACAACTATGAGTCATAGCTTAACTCCAAAGCTACAATGAACGTCTATGATCATTTTGGACAGCTCATATCAAAGATTCGTCTAGAAGACCTCAAGGACAATTTGGGAATTTTACTTCTAGGGTTTATGAATACTGTTAGGATAGCATTTACCTATAAAAAAGACCTCAACCTGTGAGAGTCCCTTTGTTCCAGATTTTAGCTTTTAAATCTTTGTAATTCCTTTTTATGAAATAAAGTTTGAATTTCTGAAAATTTTGAATTCTCATTTGTTATTTATAAAAGTTTGGTATCTGATAAGCTAAAGTCTGAGTTCCATTCACATGTTTTGTTGGTTTTGAAAAAAGGTTTTAGGGATTAAAACACTTGTTTTCAGAAATCAAAGGTTAAAATCTGTTTATGATCTCACCTTTCTGTTTGTTCATCTTAGCAGCTTGGAAGCTGGTACTTGTTCTGCTAGTACCTCAGCTCAAACAATCCAGGGCCTGGATGTAGGTCTTGGAGGTTTGCACCCTTCTCCTTTTTCATTTTTCTTTAATTTTCTGAATATTTGTGATTTTTGTATGATTGCTGTTGAATCTGTGTTCTTATGATTGGATCTTGTTTATCTGGTCTTGTTTGATGTTATTAAGTAGATGATAACTTGATTTGTGGGTTAAATCTAAAATATCCTTTCAAAATTTGTAAAATCAGATAATTAAGGGGTGTTTGGGTTAACTGCATAAGCAGGATTTGTGGAATATTGAGTTGTTGTTTTTGTTTCCTTTGGTTTGGTATCTGTTTATTGGTTGCTAAGTGGCATTTGTCTGCAAGTTTTGTGGGCTTGAACACCTAAAACAATCAAAGGGCTATAAAATCTGATTTATTTGGGAATTTTGGCTAAAATTTTGGGGACACCTAGATCTAAGGGTAGAATAGGGTTAACCAGTGTAAAATTTTGGTTAACTTAATCAGGGAAAGAGATTTGAAGGCTTAAAATTGGATTGGTGGTCAAATAGATCAGCAAAAGGATTTTGAATAATCACTTTTGCTTATCAGTAACTGTTGGTGCTTGAATCTGCTTATTTACTTTGATCCATTGCTTGAAACAAGTTTATTTGTGCTTATTGGACTTTATTATAGCTTGTGTATGCATTTGGTTCAATTTGGCTGGCTTATTCATGCTAAAACTGCTTATATGTTCATAACTGCTTAATATCCAGGTCTGTGCAATATCTGTGGACTGTTTGCTTATTCTGGGCTTATTGTGTGAACCAATTTGTTATTTCTTTGTTGATATAGACTCCTTGTGATTCACTGATCACAAGGGTGCCCTTGTTTCCATTTGAATCAAACTGGATCTCTCTAAAAAGCTTGGTCAAATAGTCGAAGCAGTGGGAACTCCTTTCCCCTGCTACTAGCCACTGCTAGTGTATTTTGGTGTTCAGCTTATCAATAAGCTATTCTAGCTTATTCTAACCAGCAACAACTTGGATTTTGTAAAAGGTGCTCATTATTTGACCCATTTGTTCATACTGGAGCATTTGGTGGGTTGACTTCAGGGTTTGACTAGAAAACCAACTTAATTAACTTTTTCATAAGTGCTTATTGGCTTATTCTGGCTTATTGGTGTTGCTTATTGGATTTATTGTTGATTGATTTGGCTTATTGAAGTCATTTGTGACATTTTGCAAGTTGAATCCAGTCCTGAGGTGCCCTAAATCTTAAACCCGACTATTTTGTCTTTTAGTGGATTTGTACTTTGCTTATTTAAGGCTTATTGAGTGTGCTTTTTCAAAATTTCTTTTTACAGATCTCTTTAGTATCCTAAAAGAAGGTTGTGTGTCAAATTAGAGCTTATGGCATTAGCTTATTGCTTAATGGGCTTAATGGCCCAATAAGGATAAGCTGCTTGATCATTAAGTTGTGATAAGCTCACTTTCAGCATTTGCGCCTTCAGAGTTTTGTGTTTAGAATTGAATTTTGAGTCAGATAGTGCTTTTCCAAGTCTTTTGGGCTTATTTTGACTTTTTGGGCTAAAAAGCCCATTAAGGTGGACTGTTTTTTATTTTAGCTCATTTGGGGGCCCAATAGGGGTATTCTGGTCATTTCACTTTCATTTTTTGTTTAATCAGGTCAAAATAAACTAGTTTGCAAGTTTTTAGAATATTTTATAATTTTTGGATTTTTAATATTATTTTAATATTATTTTTCAAATTTCACATTTTTGCACTTTTTACATTTTTGTTAGCTTAAATACATTAAAATAGGATTTTTGAAACTTTTAGATTACTTTTATCATCTTTAGATTAATTTTTATAATTATTTTAAGTTTTAATAGTTTTTAAATCATTTTAAATAGTTTTTATTTGTTTAAAAATTTCTAAAAATAGTTTTTAATCTTTTTAGGTCATTTTAGGCGTTTACCAATTGAAAAATATTTATTTGGGCTTTTCGATAATTAATTTAGTTTTTAGGGCTTTAATTAGCATTTAAAAATTGAATATTTAATTAATTAAAAGGTTTGAAAAAGTTTTGATCATTGGTAAACTCTTAGTTTATTTATTTTGATTTTTGGTGAATTTTTGGTAATTTTTAGAATTAATTTTTATTTTAGCTCATTTTACGGTTTTACGTTAAGTCGTAGTAGTAATTAATTTCACGTCTTCGTCATTCTCTTTTCTCATCCCCTTCTAAGCAATATTAATCTTAAACCTTGCTACATTTTAGTCACACACATATACCTCCTTGGAAAACGAACTTTTACCTTATGGTCATTTGTACACGGTTTTCCTAAACCCTCGTATTTAATACTTACCGCTTTTACCTTGTTTTCCTAAACAAGTGTAATTATACCACAATCATTTTGGCGCCGCTGCCGGGGAGGTGTGTCCTAATTAATTTGTCTTGTTGTTTTTAATATTAACCATAAATAATATTTGTATTAGTAGAAATCTACTGATACGTATTATCGGTTTTATTGGTTTTTCTTGTGAAATTATTATTACTATATTGTATTAAGTATCACAATCAATACAAAATATCTCCAAAAGTGTGAAAACACAACCTTTATTGGGATTTGATCTCTTAATTATTGTATTCGAATCTCAAACAAAAGAAAAAGGCAAAAATAGATAAATACTTTCGTTAAGCTCGATTTTGAAAAATACGAACTATAAGGTGGGTATAAGGAGGGTATTATAAAATATATCCTAAGGAAAAAGGCTCTTAAGTGCTTCGCGCCGCCTCGTTTCCCCGCTTGCTTGTGAGTATTTTGAGATTGAAGGCTAATCGAGGGTTTTGCCGCCCAAAGTATTATTACGTATAATATATTTGCTTGGTTTTCTTTGTGATTAAACCCTCTTGAACAATTTGGTTTTCACCAAAGTTCTAAAGTCATTCGAAGGCGTTCACTCCACGTGATCGTTTTCATTCTTTTGAGGCTTCTTTAATCAAGAGTTTGATTGGAGGAGAGATTTAGTAGATTATTGTCTACGAAGATACATCCAAAATCCAAAAAAACTAAAAACAATCAAAAACACAAAAAAATTGAAAATTCACAAAACACCCAAAAAGAATCTTCTTTGCTCACCTCCCATTCTTCGTGAAGTTTATGATCACTCGTAATCAAGCAAAACGAGCTCGTAAACGTCTTCAAAAGCAAGCAAATCAAGAGACGTTGATTGAAGAACAAACTCCAATTGTTGAACCTATTGTAGAACAAGAAGTCGTCATGGCTAATCGTACTATGATGGAGTTGCTACAAGCACCCACCGAGGGTTTTGGAGAGGCCATTGTAATTCCCGCTATCCTTGCGGATAATTTCGAAATTAAGAAGGGTTTAATGTCGATGTTGCAAGCTAATAAGTTTAGAGGTCATGAGAAAGACAACCCGCATTACCACATAAGGAATTTTAATCGTCTCACCGCTACTAGCAAGTTTAAGGATGTTTCACATGACGCCATTAAGATGATGTTGTTTCCATACTCGTTAGATGGACCCGCTAAAATTTGGCTTGAGAAAGAACCGCCAAATTCAATTTTGACATGGGGTGATCTCGTTTCTATGTTTGTGAACAAATTTTTTCCACCATCTAAAACAACACATTTGAAAAATGAGATTTCAAGATTTGTTCAAAGAAATAATGAAAGTTTTTCAATGGCATGGGAACGCTTTAAAGAAATGTTACATGAATGTCCACACCATGATTTTTCGGAATTGCATCAAATTGATACTTTTTATAGTGGGCTTAATGATCATGAACGAGATTACTTGAATGCCGCCGCGGGTGGTAATTTTTTGTGCAAAACGACCGATGAAGCTTTAAAGATTATCGAGAATAGATCTAAAGTTTATAGCCCTCGTAACACACCGAGTGTTGCCAATTTGGGTTCGTCATCGTCTCGTAGCATTAATGCCTTACATGATGAAGCTAATGAGGAAAATTGGTTTTTCGATAGATTTACTAATCTTATGACTCATTGGAAAGCTCAAGGGGCTTTGAATTCCGCTTCGGTTAAAGCGGTTGAAAAGAGTTGTTTGTCTTGTGGTGGAGCTCATGATCTTTCCAAGTGCATTACCGCCGGTGGTAACACTTCGAGTGCTTACGTAGCAACGGGAACTTATAACCAAAACGGCCAAGGTTCCCGCCCAAATCAAGCTCCACCAAATCAAAATGCTAATAACTATCGAAACAACAATCAAGGTGGTAATTATCAAGGCAATTCACGTAACTACAACAAAGGGAATTATCAAAGTGGGAATGGACAAGTCACTAATCAAAACCAAAACCATGATTTTCAAAACACTACACAAGGTTTTCAAAATGCTCACACTAAAAATCTTCAAGGAGAATTTTTGGATTATGCTAAAGCAAATGATGCTAAATTTGATAACATGCAACGTGAGATGATTAGCTTAAGATCCGAGTTGAAAAACGAGCTTAAAAACGAACTTGCTAATGAACTTAAAACTCATGCAAATAAAATGGAAGGAAATGTTCAACGTCTTCAACAAAATCAACAAAAGATGGAACAAGGACAACATGAGATTAAGCAAGAATTGTTAAAAGCGAATGCTAGGCAATCAAAATTTGAGGACCGAATGGCAAAAATGTTTGAAGCAATCATGTGTAAACCCTCTTCCTCAGGTGGTCTTCCTAGTGATACCATTGCAAACCCGAAGGGAGAAATGAAGGTTATTACTACACGAAGTGTTAAAACTTTCAAGGAACCAATCTCTCATCCAAGTACTTCTACGGAGAAGGAAATCGAGAAAGAACCCGAGGTGATGGTCGAAAAGGAGCACATTACAATCCCACGAAGTACCGCTCATACCACACCTACGGTTGAACCAATACCAATTGTGGAACCCGAGTTTCCAAGGCCGTTGCCTAATGTCCAACCCACACCACCCTTACCTTACCCTTCGAGACGAAACAAAGAGAAATTGCAAGAACGCAACAAACAACAAATCGAGCTTTTTATAAAAATGTTTCAACAAGTGCATTTTGATTTGAGTTTAGCCGACGCGTTGTTATATATGCCTCGTTTCTCGTCCACTTTTAAAAGTATGATGAGCGATAAGGAAAAGCTTTCAAAGCTTGCTAATTGTTCTTCGGTTTATCTTAACTGCATACCGGAAAAAGTTGGTGACCCTGGAAAGTTTCTCATTCCCTGTGACATACAAGATATGAAAGAATGCCTCGCCTTGGCCGATCTTGGTGCGAGAATTTATTTGATGCCATTTTCCATTTGGAAATCGCTTTCGCTTCAGGCTCTTACTCCTTCGAACATGTCTATCGAGATGACCGATCATTCTACGATCTTAGCATGTGGAGTAGCCGAAGATGTTTTCGTGAAAGTGGGGAAGTTCTACTATCCCGTTGATTTTATAGTAGTTGACATCCCCGCGGATCCTCAAGCTCCTCTAATTTTAGGTCGTCCATTTTTAGACACCTCGAGATCGCTTATCGACGTTCATGCAAGAACTATCACTTTGAGATTCAACGAAGAGGAACTTGTTATAAACACTACTCAAAACTCAAAACCTTCTCATGTTTATGCAATCGCTACCATCAATCACATTGACTTAGTTGATGTGGTTTGCGATGAGTTTTCACAAGAAGTGTTAGGTTTTCCGATAGCTCGTCAAGTGGCAATCCCACTATTTTGGATCCGATTCTTGCTAATTCTACACCAAATCTCACTCCATTCCAAGGAGGAGATTTCACTTCAAATGAAATCGACAATGAAGACGAGGTGTTGATTAGTGATGATACTTCTATTCTACCATTACTTCCGCCGATGGAAGTTATGAGTGTTGAACCAAAATCTTCAATCGAGGAACCACCTATCCTTGAATTGAAAGATCTTCCTTCTCACCTTGAATACGCATTCTTGGAAGGTGATGACAAGTTGCCGGTTATTATTGCAAGAGGTCTTGCTAATGATGAAAAAACCAAGCTCTTGAAAGTTCTTAAAGCTCATAAAGGGGCAATTGCATGGAAAATTTCCGACATTAAGGGTATTGACCCAAAATTTTGTACTTACCGATCTGGAAAGATGATCCAGTTAGCAAACTCCCTGACACATGAAGGAGATCATGAGACTCCATGGTGCTCCATCCAGTATCATCTCGGACAGAGATCCTCAGTTTACTTCGCGATTTTAGAGGAGTCTGCAGAAAGCTTAGGGTACCAAAATTAAGCTAAGCTCGGCTTTTCATCCTCAAACAGACGGGCAGTCGGAGCGAACATTTAGACATTAGAAGACATGCTTCGAGCATGTGCGTTAGAGTGGACATGATACTGGGACGATTATATCTGCTTGGTAGAGTTTGCATACAACAACAATTGGCACGCCAGCATCAAGTGTGCACCGTTTGAGATGTTGTATGGTAGGAAGTGTCGCGCCCAAATCTGCTGGGATCAGGTTGGCGAGCGAACACTTGAAGGTCCGGAGATGATTTGACCAACAAGAAAGTCGTTGTAGCTAAGGCGAAGTTACAAGAAGCTCGTGCACGTCAAAAGAGTTATGCCGACAAGAACCATAGGGATTTGCATTTCAACGTGGGAGATCATGTCTTTCTTAAGGTATCACCGACACGTGATGTTAGACGTTTTGGAATCAAAGGAAAACTCAGTCCTCGATTCATCGGACCGTTTGATGTCATCGAGCGAGTCAGTAAAGTATCGTATCGTTTAGCGTTACCTCTGCAGCTTTCTCACATTCATGAAGTTTTCCATTTGTCCTTACTCAGAGGGTACAAGTATCATCCCCTTCACATGGTTTAGTATCCACTCGAACAGATTCGTGAAGATCTTACCTTCATCGAGGAACCCGAACGAGTTCTTGATCGACAGGAACGAGTCATGGGAAAGAATACGATTCCATTCGTCAAAATCCTTTGGAGGGATCATACCGAGCAGGAAGCCACTTGGGAGACAAAGGAGTCTATCCGGACTTCCTACCCTCATTTCAAGTTTTGATTCAGGTATGTTCCTCTTTCAGTTTACGTTATCTATAATTCTGGGACGAATGATTCTTTTTAGGGGAAGAGTTGTAAAACCCGCATCTAAATGCCATGAATAGTACAATACATAAACATACGAAACAATTAAAACTTTCTTTTTATGTCATGAACACGTGTCACGAATATTAAAATCAGAAACTACGTACGTGTTAGTACACGATAATTATTAAGTATAATAATTAATCACGAGCATATGATCACAAACATTAAAACATGAACATGTGAACTACGTATATATATATATTATTACACGATAAATATTGATTACGTACAAGTATTATTTATAACACGAACATTTAACCACGAACTAACACGAATATATTAGCAAACATACACGTAAAATAATTAAACACGAAAAGCTCGGGTTTAACCTTGTGGGCCCTTGGTATCCTCGGAAAAGAGTAAAACAAAGGGCCAAGCCCATTTAATTCTGAATAAAAGGGAAAAAGGAAAAGCATATAGTTTTTTCATAACATAAATTTTACAACACAAGAAAACCCTAGCCTCTCTCTTTTGCCTTCCCTTGCCACCGGCTACACCAGACACCAAGAGGGTGGTTGTTTGATTTTGATCTTTAATTTTGGGAGAAACGTGTTCGTGTTCTTAGTCCCTTTCTAATCACGTAAACGGTATCACCAAAACCTTCATCTCTTTTATTTTTATTCTCCTTTTAATATGTTCATGTGATAAGAGTATTAAAAACATAATAAAACATGTTAACTAATCAAGAAAACAAGTTATAAGTGGGGTTTTGGTGGGTGTTTGGTTCGGCCGAGGGTCAAACCGAGAGCCTAGGCTCTCGGTGGGTTCGATTCACACCAACAACCGAGACCTCATGGTCTCGGTGTGGTTCGATTTCGGTCAGCTGTAGGGAACAAGGGACCCCGACTCACGTCGGGGTGTCGTTTGGTTTGTTTAGGTCTCGGCGCAGCAACAACAACACCACCAGCATTAGCCGGTGGCTGTTTTGGGTTGAGCAAGGGGAACGCAGGCCGAACAGGGGGAACCACCGGCAATAGCCGGTGGTGAGTTTGGTCCAGCAGTGCCTAGCCAAGCTACGACAGTGGCAACCGGGTAGACCGGGTTAGCCCTGTCGGGTGGTTTGGTCTGGTTCATATTAAAACACGGGCACGAGATTATTTTAATTGCAAGTATATTTTTACAAGGCTAATTAAATTAATTAAACATGACTATAATTAATTTAATTTAATCATATACTTAGGTTATATTATTTTAATAAATAATACATGTTTTAACCTAAGTACTATAGTTATTAATTAATTATTAAAACAGGTACTATAATTAATTAATAATCATGACTTAGGTTATAATTAATAAATTATTAATCCATGATTAACCTAAGTATTTTATATGTCTTAACTAAATCATGCCTTTATTTAATTAAATCATATAACCTATAGTTTATTTAATTACCATGACATTTAATTAATAAACTATACTATTACATGACTTATGACTTTTAATCAGTAAACTTTAGCTTATATTATTAGATTATTAATCCAGCTTTTCTAAACATGGAAACTTTCTATTTTAAGAAACTAACTATTTTTGAAAACTTTCTATTTTTAGAAACTGATTTATTTTTATAAACTGATCTATTTTTGGAAAATTTCTATTTTTGGAAACTTTCTATTTTTGGAAACTTTCTATTTTAGGAAACTTTTTATTTTAGGAAACCTGCTATTTTTAGAAAGTTACTTATTATTACACAACAAATATTATAATACAAGAATACAAGATAATACTTAATCAGAATACATGAAATACATGATTAATACAATATATCATTTAGAACAGTAAAACAAGACAAGAACATATAAAACAAGCTAAGAACATGCTAGAACCAGTAACGTACTCAGTAAATCAGACAACCTATACATGTCCCTTATTTATGTAGCATTAGTGAGGTCGGAGTAGGACTATCCATCCTTTCGTGTTTCCTCATTCACTGGACATAAGGTATGGATTTTCCGTCCTTCTGTATGGACATTCTTTCCTTATTAGGATTCCCCGTTTGTAGCCAACTGTTTTCCCAAGTATATGTTTTATATATTTGATTACTTATGTTAATTTAAATGCCTAAGCCATATACATGCATGACCAGTGTCACCTAGTTATGGAGGTACCATAACCATAACACTGGAGGCACCAGTGTTATGACTTCCCCATGGCAGAGTGATTGCTAGTGGCGTCCATTTTCAGTTTTGGCCATATATTTATATTATCATGTGGGGTGTATGGGTGCATCCTAGTTACATGTTTCACAGGATTTTCATGGTGAATGTGATGTGTGCCTTGCATCCTCAACAAGGAGTTGATCCCTCCTACCCAGACTAATTAATTAGAACCAACCCCTCTAATTTCATGACGAGGTCTCCCCTCCAAGTATTCATGCACGGTGGAACCTCATGGCCTGTATGGGATATTGGATAATTAATACAGTTTTTCATATAAAAACATAAGTCTTTTCAAACTATAAAACCAGTTTTATGAACATGTTCCAGGTTGTCTAGGACTTATACTTTTCCGATGCCATCAGTCTTTTATGCTTATGTCATTTCATGCTATACTTGTATATCCGTTCACTGGGCGTTATGCTCAGCCGTTTTCCTTTCATGTTCCCAAACGGAAGGTACTCAAGGAGGCTCGTAGACTATAAGAGTATGTGTATACGGATTGGAAGCTATCTAGCCTTCATTACTTTATGCGATTTCCATACATTACGTTACTTTATTTCTTTGGACATTGTTTAGTCCTTTTCTCATTTCAGTACTTATATTCATTTGTGTTGAGCTTATACTTGGACTACCGATGTTTGTTTTCGGTATTTCCATTCATGGTCATTTAATGTTTTTGGACATTTACCTTGCATGCTTTGATGACATGCCATATTACCTGTGATATTCTGTTGTCACATATTTGTGATGATCAAACAAGAAAGAAAGGTAGAAAATAGATGAATTCTAGAGAGAGAAAGTTGTGAGAGAAAGTAGAGAGAATGGTTGGAACTTTTGGAGGATTATATTAGAGAGAGAAAAATGAAAACGACCAACACCCTTCCTAACATGCTAGGATGGGTATATATAGTCCACCCACATGCGGGCTTGTTTATGGACTATAGTCTAATGGGTCGGGCTTTCCTTTTGGGCTTTAGTTACTTATCAATGAACTTTAGCCTAAAGTTAAGCCCGTATAACACGACTAATCTACTACCTATTACAACATTCTAAAATAGGATACATAATAAACATATGACTGAGCATTCTTGTTTGACTCAATATCTTGAGGCTAACAATCTCCCTCAATGAGAGGTCATTACCCTTTAAGAGTGGCCATTACTCTTTGTCATTTAGAGATTTGTAGAGATTACTAATCTCGCCATAAATGAATCTTGAACGTGTAATAGTAGTCTTGTTTCTTCATGCTGCGATCTTTGAGACTTTATCGTTGTCTTTCGACTTTGTCTTTTAATCTTGAGATCTTCAAATCATCCTTGACTAGACGTTTCCATCTTGCGATATTGTGTCTTCATCAACATGCTCACACTATTAATTGTTGAATATGTCTTTAGGCATGAGCATGTGTTTTTTTTTAATCTTTGACTTTGTTGAGTACACCGTGACACCACCTTCTTGAGACAAAACATAGACACAGAATGAATGGCTTTGACATTCGTCCTAAATCGGTAGCGTTTTACCTCCGGTCGGTGAAGACCGTTATACGATATTAAATACCGTACATGTGATTAGGTAGATTCAGTTAAGAATCTCCTTGACAAGGTTTCGCGGCTGTACTAGCCGTTCTCTTTACTCGACCGTCTCAAAGCAAGACTGCGAACATAAAGAGTGAATCAATTGGATAAATATCCGCTTTATTAACGTCGTCAATTCAAATTCCTGGAACAAGTGTGATTCATAAAGAATCTTAGCATTGTTTCTTTCCAGTTGACACAAGCTTGATTCATAAGAATCTCACACGTCACCTACCGTAGCGCTGTTTGAGTTTGACGCTAGAAGGATTTCCATTCGTCACTCTGAATATTAATAAATATCACTCTGAATGTTCTGGCAAGACCATAAAGATATTGCGTAGAAACCTGAAACTAGTTTGAATCGATAAAGAGACAAACCACTATTGCTTTTCAATTTTACATATGTTCAATTCATAAAGAATCTTACACATGACCTACCGCAGTGCTGTTTGATGTTAACACTGGAAGGATTTCCACTCATCATTGTGAATACTGAGAAGTATCACTCTGAGTGTTCTAGCAATATCGCAAAGATATAGCGTAGGACTCTATTGATCTTCATCCGTGTGTCCTAATGAGATTTTATTTATCTCTTGGCTCTAGACTTGATTTGTGCACATTTAGTGGTCGGAGGCTAGAGCAGATGCCAGCTATTCAATATCAACTATCTCGGGGTGAGAAAGTCAATAGAAATCATGTTGATCTCCATGATAATAAAACAAACTTCTTTTGAGAGAAGCCTGAGTAGCTAGGGAAGGGTTGTGCACTTCATCACTGGGTCCATGATGAGTTTGTCTTCATGATGTGTTGACCCGGTTTTTGCCTAAGTTGTATGAAGGGCTTCTTTGTGTACACCCTTTATCCTTACATTTCTTTTTCATTCTTCAACCCCTTCAATGCTTACCAAGACATCATTAATAGCACCTTGTTGTGATTGTTCTAGTGCTATCATCAGTACTTAGCCGGCATTAAGCTACGCTCACATTCTACTCCATCTTTCCTAAGGACTTCTAATAATCTATTGGATTGTCCCTGGGAAGATCCCTCTGGTTCTGGTTGGATCATAGGACATAAACCTAACCACCCTTTTGACACCAATAACGCCATGGATTAAAGATGTTGTAGGTATTTAATCGTAACCATAAAAACCACTTGAAAATGTCTAACAAGATGTTTGAAAACATTTAACATCTTGCTAGTTTTGTCGTTTCAGAAAGGCTCCCCCTACACATGTGCATCAATAATCAAAAGTGTTTCGCACATGTAGGTAAGAGTTAAAGTGCTTGAGTGTTATATAAGATCACATTTTGATCACATTTTCTCCCCCTATCTCTAATATATAAAATCTTTTGATATTAGAGATACTAAATTTGATTAAAATATATTTTGAAAAATAGTCTTAAAAATCTCCGGGAGAAAGATGTGTTAATCTTTTGCATGAAGTTGAAATGCTCCCCCTCAAAAGTTGATCCAATTGAATTGTCATTGTGAGGATATGATCCACATTTTACCTTTTGAGGATGGGAGTTGTCGAACACACAATTTTTGTAAGATTTTGAATAATCATTGAGAAATTCTTGAAAAAATTGTGTTCAACGTTTTTTGAAAAATCCTATTTCTTTTTGGCGAAGAGGTTTTTCTAAAGCATAAACTTGAGTTCATAGACTTTGAATGTCTTAACGAATCTACTCAAGTGTAAGAAGATTTCTCTTCTTTTGCTAAGGGTAAGGGCACTAAAGCGTACACTCCCCCGTGAATATAGAACCGGGTTGCAATCTGAAAGTGATTACAAGCCATTGTGTTGAGCTTAAAACGTTGAATGTTTTGTGACAAGCTCAACCCAAGATAGATTGCTCTACCCGTTGTTGGAAAATTTGTCCAAAATAGACATTTTTCTTTATTAAAAGTAGAAATGACATGTTTTGAAAAGTATTTACAACTTTCATTTGAGCATTATGTACACACCCGTGTCGTTATTGAGCGAAATTTCTAGGTACGTCCATATTATCGATACTGAAAGACATGTCGAGAAGAATATTTTTGGATTTTCAAAGATTTTTAATTTTGTGTTTTGCTTTTACATGTTTTATATTTTTGTATTTTGCTTTTTTAAAGATATTTACAGGTTGATGTTTGGTGGATAAATCAAGCAGGCACCTTTGCCAGAATCTCCAGGTCTGCTGGAGTCAAACATCTCATACCAATTTGCCTAACAAGGTACACAAACCTATCTTTTGACAGAGCTTTCGTGAACAAGTCGGCTAATTGGTAATCCGTTCCAACAAAATATAGTTCAACGATACCTCTTTCAACTTGTTCCTTTATGAAGTGGTATCTGACATCAATGTGCTTTGTGCGGGAATGCTGTACCGGATTGCAGGAGATGGCTATGGCCGACTTTGAGTCACAGTACATAGGTAATTTATCAAAGTGGAAGCCATAATCTGTGAGTTGTGTTCTCATCCATAGAACTTGAGCACAACACGCAGATAGAGACACATACTCCGCTTCGGCAGATGAAAGTGACATGCAATCCTGCTTCTTTGAAGACCATCCCACAAGCTTATCTTGACCTAAAAATTGTGCACCACTAGAAGTACTTTTTCATGTATCAAGACACCCTACATGATCATAATCTGAATATGCCGTTAGAAAGAATCCGGTTTCCCTCAGATACCAGAGTCCCAAGTGAATGGTATTCTTGAGGTACCGAAAGATCCGTTTAACCTCCTTGAGGTGCTTTTCAGTGGGTCGTGCTTGATAACGTGCACAATAACACGTAGCGTATGAAATATCAGGTTTGCTTGCTGTTAAGAACATGAGGGAGCCGATCATGGAACGATATCTCGTTTGATCTATGGCATTTCCCTCCAAGTCAGCATCTAGCGATGTGGTTGATAACAACGGGGTCACATGAAGTCATACCATGCTTTTTGATTATCTCTTGACAATATTTAGCTTGGTTTATAAAGATACCACTTTATTGGTGAACTTGAATTCCTATAAAGAATTTTAGTTCGCCCATCATAGACATTTCAAATTTGCTGTGCATGACTTTTTCAAACCATTTTGAAAGTTTTGGGTTTGTAGACCCGAAAATAATGTCATCAACATAAATCTGCACAAGCAAAATGTCATCCCCATATTTATAAGTGAACATAGTTAGATCAATGGAACCTTTTGAGAAACCTTTGGATACCAGAAATTTCGAGAGCTCATCGTACCACGCCCTTAGAGCTTGCTTGAGTCCATAAAGTGCTTTGTGGAGACGATACACCTTGTCAGGATAATGAGGATTAACGAATCCTTACGGCTGCGTAACATAGACTTCGCCCTTCAAAGGACCGTTCAAAAATGCTGTCTTCACGTCCATTTGATAAACAGTGAATCCCTTATGTGCAGCATAAGCAAGGAAAATCCTAACCGCTTCCATACGAGAACCTGGTGCAAATGATTCAAGAGTGAGATAGTCAAGTGAGCATCAACATCAGGCCCTCCCAGTCTCTGATACCACTTGTTGGGTCTACTAGATGTAGATCTTGCAGCCTGTCAGGAACGGTGAATGACTTCTGTAATCACAAGTCAATCCACAGAGAGACTCTATACACAATATGAATGCATAATACAAATATAATAAAGAAGAACAGAATAACTATAAAGACTTGATCCTTTCTAAGGATTTCTAATATTGATAATGACTAGAACTATGTTTGATGAAGGTGTGTATAACCCTTCTGCCTAAGGTTCCTTTTATACTACAAGGAAACCCTAATACAACATTAAACAAAACGTGTAAAACTGATATGCATATCCTTTCCTAACATATCTCATGCATATCCTAACAGAATAATAAACAAATAATAAAGTTTGACTTTGACCAGGACCAGGAGCACGACTTGCTCCAACTACTACTAGGACCAGGAGGAACTACATACCTCCTAGTCTACCTAATACATTTAACTATACCAATGGTCCTAACAATTTCGTCAAAATAAATTCCCTCTTTCTGGCCATACCCCTTAGCCACTAGCCTAGCTTTGTTCATGATGATCGTGTTTTCTTCATCCATCTTGTTTTTCCAGATCCAACAAAGATTTAATGGAATCACATCGTATGTTCTGTTAACAAGTTCCCAGACTTTAAGTCTTTCAAATTGTTGAAGTTCTTCCGTCATCCATTCGATCCAAGCATGATCAACCATGGCTTCTTTGATGTTTTTCGGTTCAGTTGTACTCACGGCGAGTACGAACATACAAACATCGCCATCGGTGGCTAGTTGTCGTCTTGTACGAACAATCTGTGAAGGGTTTCCAATTACTTGAACCAAAGGATGATCTCGGGTCCAATGATGTGTTTAAGGATATCGTTGGTAGAACGTATGCATATTTGACGGATCAACATGGCGAGTAGTAGACTCTCTAATTTCGTGTACCGGTGTACCAAATGGGTTGATAAATTCGTCTTCATCATTTAATGCATAGTCTGCTTGATTAGTGTTCTCTGGAGCAATGACAGTAGTTGTGGATGTTGTAGGATCGTTTTTTGAAGTGATATTCTGAGGAGGTAAATCTGCAGCAACCCGTGTTGAAGTAGATGAAGTTGTATCCTTTTGTTGACGATGATCGGTATCATCATTCTTATCATGAGTGACAGCGGAAGACTTTGATACAACTTGTTCTCCCCCGTGAAAAATTCATCATACATTGGTCCATATAACATTTCCAACTCTTCAAGTGTCGTGTCCACTGTCATATCTACTCTAGGAACATGTTCAGGAACCAGCTTTGAAATTGACGGTTCATTGTTGTGGTCTTCAGTTCCGAGTTCCGTGCGGTTGTGTACAGAAGTCTTTTGTCGTTGTGGATCGGGACTTAAACTGTTTTGTTCAAGTGCCATCTCTTGCAATTCATTAAATCTGATATGAATAGTCTCGACTATCAATTTTGTTCTCTTGTTGTACACTCTGTATCCTTTAGACTAAGTTGCATATCCCACTAAAATGCATGCATCACCTTTCTCTTTCATCTTGTCCAGATTTTCACCATCTCGAATAATGTAACACATACATCCGAAAACATGAAGGTGTTTGAGTGAAGGTTTGCGATCATTAATTATGTGATATGGTGTCTTTTCGTGTCTTGGGATAATTAAGGGACAGTTTTGTGTGTAGCATGCGGTTGATACGGCTTCGGCCCAAAAGAATAGTGGTAGTTTTGAAGTAGATAATAATGTTCGAGCATCCTCAACTAAAGTACGATTTCGTCTTTCAACAACTCCGTTTTATTCAGGTGTTCGAGCAATAGATGTTTCATGTTCAATCCCTTCGGCTTCAAAATAATTCTTCAGAGTTGAATTCAAGAATTATGTGCCTCTGTCAGTACGTACCACTTTTACTTGAGCTTGAAGACCACGTTGTATCAGCTTAAGGAAGTTGATGAGAATCTCCGGTGTTTCATCCTTGGACCTTAAGAAGAGGGTCCACATGTACCTTGAGTAGTCATCGACAATTACCATAACATATTTCTTCCTATTGATGGTTTGAACACGCATGGGACCACACAGATCTATATGAAGAAGGTCTAACCGTCCTTTAGAGCTTGGTGTAGTCTTTGTCTTGAAACTACTCCGTTTAGCTTTACAAAGCTCACAAGAAGAACACAGATGATCTTTGATGAATTTCAAGTTAGGAAGGCCTCGCACAATATCTTTCTTAGAAAGCAAGTTGATGGTATCAAAGTTAAGATGAGATAAATGTTGATGCCATAACCAAGCTTAAGTCGTTGAAGCTTTAGCCATGAAACAGATTGGAGTTGAAGATGTGGGAGTCTTGTAGTGAAATGGTGTAGAGATCAGTACCCTGTGAACCGGTAAGTAAGTCATTCCCATCATAATCACGAACAAAACATGTCTTCTTTCTGAAAACAACCTCCAAATTCGCATCACAGAATTGACCAACCGAGAAAAGATTGTGATTGAGCCCTTCGACGTAGTAAACCCTTTTGATAGTGATATTTCCCTGAACTAAGTCTCCATATCCTAGGATCGGTGCAAATTGATCATTTCCGAATCGGACCGTACCCAAGAACTTCTCCACGAAGTTAATTAGAATCTTGAGATTCCCCTTCATGTGCTTCGTGCATCCGGATTCCAGTATGAATAGAATATCTCGATCACCTGTAGAAGAATTAGAGCACGATGGAGCATTTGCTAAATGGGATTCCATGTTAGTTGTGATATCCGAATCATTAGTTTCACGTAAAGACACACTAACGCTCGTAGTCACATTTTTAGTCCTAACCTTAGGCATCCATTTATATCCTGGAGGACATTGATTAGCAAACCACCATTTCCAAGACTTACTTGCAGATTCATATAATTCCCTAATTCTGCTTCTAGGGTTCTTAGTGGTGGAGTCTGATGCAATATTGTTCTTAGGAGGGGTTGCACCAGAATGGTTCACTTTTCGTTTGGGTTTTCTAGCACTAATACGCATCGCAGTTTGCTTCTTAGTTCTAGTAGCTACGCTTTTGACATTATTCGAAACACAAATAGCATGATTGGCATTAGCACACTTTCCACATTTTACACAAACAAACTTAACATTCAAAGCATTCAAAGTCGAATCATTCAAATCGTCATTACACGCGATTACAGATGTTTTATTCACAGAAACATTGAAAATCCTAGGATGGTCTTCTACTGTCTTCATCTTCCCTTGACTTTTGTGTTGCCAAACCTTTTCATTCATGTGAGTGCTCTTAATCTAGGGCCGGCTAACACTATCAGTGGGGACTATTCCTATAGTAAAACACACACGTCTATTAGTGTTTCTAGAAGTCTGAGGTGATTGACATTCTTTGTTTTGTGTAGGTGTAGTGGCCAATCTATACATCCCTGGTTTAACTACATTTGTGTTCTTAATGCTTTGTGATCGAATATGTGTTTTGGGAGTGTTTTGTGGTAACCTATCCTTCCCATCCGTCTTGGGGGCAAACGCAGGTTTTGCAAATGCAGAATTAGAGAAGACAAACGGTTTTCCCAAGACAGAGGGTCTAGTCACTTTTTGCGCATTGGGTTGTCTTACAACAGGTTTCTTAACACTAGGTTCCACAAATTTCCCACCCATCTTAGCAACGAGTTTCTTCAACTCTGCTATCGCTATTTCCATGTCTTGTAAATGAGCTTTCAACCCTTTAATTTCCAAACTCTTTTCATTCATTTCTCGAAACATTTTGGAAAGTTTTTCTTGCAAGTTATTATCACGTGGAAAACTACCAACGTCTTTTTGCAAAGCAAGTTCAAAAGAATGACAATGTTTTTGAAGGAAATCAGTTTTGTGTTGAAGTTACTCAAAAGCCTTTTTATCAACAATTTCTTTACGTTTCGAAAGCTCAAGTTCAAGACGCTCACATTCTTTGATATTATCAAGATATTTGCATGCAACATCAGAATATTCATCGATATCAGCACAAGATTGAAGAGTAACACACAAAATATATTTGGAGAGACATTCTTCTAAGAGTAGATCATATTCGTTTGAAATCTTTGATTAGTCATTTTGAAATTCATCAATTTCTTTTTCAAGAGACTCAACATATTTCAAATCATCAAACATTTCATACCGAATCAAATTTTCAAACTCAAGAACATGTTCTTTTATTATCTTCGTATTTGGTATTAAAAGTTCTTTCACAAGCACAGTTATGTCGTGAGGAATCTCGGTTTTCCACTTATCCTTTTGACGTTTTTCCCAATCGCTCTCAACAATTGATTGAACATTATCAATGTGGCGTTTAAGAAAACCAAGTGTTTTTCTACTTTTGCTTTTAGAAGCATCAAGAGGCAAATAGTTAATATATTTGAAAACATTAGTTTTCCTCTTCGTGGCAAAAGCTTTTTTCCACTGAATTCTTCTTTGTTTGCATTCTAAAAACAATTCCTCACGAGACTTCTGTTTTTGTGGAGTGAAAAGACCATAAAGACTGTTTTCATAAGCATAGTTATATGGTTTCACAAAATCTTTATTGACCGGTGATCTACTCTCCTCATCCCAAAGGGACGTCTCTTCACTATCGAGGTTAGCTATAGGGCAATCATGATCGGTCCATTCGGACTCGTCAAGATATAAATGGAGGTTTGCAGCCTGAGCTTGATCGAGGTACTTTGGACTTGCAAAACTAGGCTGACCCTTGAAAAACGACCGAGGTGCTATCATTCTGACGGTTTGAATAGAGTCATGTGTTTTATAAACAACTTTTTTCAAAAAATCGACTTGTTCTTCGAGATCCTTTAATTTTTCAGTATCTTTGCTTTTTCTATTTTTGAAATCTTGTTTTAATGTTTCAACCTCTTCTTTCTTTTCGTCAAGAATTTTAGTAGAATCGGTGGTATTCATAGAAAGCCTTTGTTCAAGTTCATTAACTTTTGTTGTGGCAAGGTACGTTTTTTGACGTTCATCACTTAATAAGACATTAAATTGACGTTTTTCTTTAGTTAATAAAGCTAAAGCTCCGTTGTAATTATTTTCAAAATCGTCGTTTTTAACGTTGATGACACGACTTTTGTATTCCTCAAGCTCTTTGGTCTTTTGATGCAGCTCAGCCCTATAACTATCAATTGTCTCAATAGATTTTATAAGAGGGGCTTTGCTTTCTTCAAAGTTTTGAGTGAGCTCTGCGTTTGCCTTCTTTAATTGCTTTTGACTCTTTCTATTTTCATTGACATATTTTTGTAAACTAGCAATTAAATTAGCAAGCGTGACACGCTCCTCGTCATCATACTCATTTGCATGTTGATCATCCTCAAACTCATTATTGCACATGTCTGATGAATCGGGTGTGGTATTGCTATCAACCGTTTCCATCATACACGTGTCAATAATTGTTGTTGGTAGATCACTATGCTCATGTGTATCACCAAACACATTATATTCATCATCATGTTGTACCATATCAATTGGCTCGGTATCAAAGATAGGACCATTTTCATCTTCAGTGACGTTAAGGACCTCATGAATCTTTGCCATGTATGAATAATGTGCCTCGAGTTCTTGGTCTGAGAGTTCTTCATCTGTGTCGTCAAGCATTTCTCCTTCCTCAACTGATAATTTGATCCCAACTTCCGTTTTCTTGCACAGAAGCATCTTTTCCTTATGATAACCATAATCTTTAACCCTCTTTGGCTGCCTGCATTCCCTAGCCAAATGCCCAAAACCTCTGCAGCTAAAACACTGAATCCCACTTTGTTGCACAACTTGAGTACCAACAGTTTCCCTATTTCCAACAATAGTAGCCACCCTCTGATTATCATACTTAGGTTGTCGATCATGCTTTGGAGGACTCTCAGCACGTCTTCGTGTGTCATACCTTGGAGGACTCTGTGCATAGGTGTTCCTCGGGTTTGAAGATGTTCGAAGGTTGTTGTTGGTGGGTTTGTAGATTTTCCTGTATTGCTTCATAATGAAAGCCATTTTTTGCTTGAATTTCCTATCCTTTTGAGCTAGTTCTTTATCACTGTCTTCTTTGGATGATTGCTCAGGTGTGGGTGATGGTGCTCTTGCAACTTCTTTGCCTCGGGATCTTGTTGGAGCATGTGACTTAGAGACAGTGGATGATCGTGGTGATGATGATTGAGTAGAGTAGGTCTTTGAAGTACGAGAGTAATAATCTGGGTGATGTTGAGTGGTAGACACCAAAGCAAGTGGATTGGAAACCTTTGCAACTCGTTCAGCTCGAAGTTCATTTTCCTCATTTTGAAATTGTTTCAAAATGTAAAAGAGCTTGTGATATGAAACTTCGTCTAACTTTTGTTGTTGTTTCACCAAGGTGACAAACCGTGTCCATTCTGGTTGAAGTTGCTGTAGAAACTAGACATTGACTTGCATGGTGGAAACTTGCAAGTTGTTCGGGTCATATCATTCATCATTTTGTATAATCGGGAGTAATAAGAATCAATTGATTCCCCATCGTTTGATGTAAACTTGCCAAAGTTCCAAAACATCTTAGTTTTCACATCTTATTTGTTAAGTGATTCACCTTGTTGCAATCTTTTAATAGTCGTCCACATTTCTTGAGTATTAGGGCATGCATCAACCGTGGAATAAATATCATCTCCAATTCCACTGAGAATTAAGTAGATTGCTTCCTTCTCAGCATCAAACCAAGCACGGTTATCTGGTGTGAGGTCGTTCCTCTTTCATCACGTTCATAAGTTGGTTGTTCTTCAGTAGTGTCTGTGGCTGGTACTCTAGGAACTTGAATCATTGAGAGTTTATAGGGTCCTTCCAAATTAATTTCCTTAAAGCATCACCTTTAGGTTTTGTGTCAAGATAACGTAGAAAACGAGATTGCCATTGATCATATCGACCCGAAACAAGCAATGGTGGTCTTTCTTTGTTACCCGCCACCATTATGTTGTTGTTCGTCACACGATATTCGGCAGTAGAATCCATCTCAATATTCTCTGAAATGATGAAGTGAATATGGATCTTAAGTAGATGTGTTGTGATTTTTGTTGTGGTTTAAATTCCGAAAATTGCAATTTTTCTTCAGTCCGACAATAAATTCCGCAGTCTGATAAAATGGTAGACCAAAAATCTTTGTAATCGCCAAATTTTGAAATCGAGCTAGAAAGATCCTAAAACTAGTATGGAAAAAAATTGAATTTACTTGACGGGAAAATTTTAATTCTTTTTTTTAATCTTCGTGTAAACGATATTCTGAAACTAGTCTAGATAGTGGCTAAGTCTAAAAAGTACTCGAACAAAATTTAGCTTAACATATCATCGGAATCTCCATCAGAATGTGCTATCGGAATGCCCGTCGGAATGTTTTCGGAATGTAGTATCGGAGTACTGTCGGAATGTAATATCGGAATGTCTGTCGGAATGTAGTATCGGAATGTCTGTCGGAATGTATAACTGTCGGAATCCCTGTCGGAATAACCTACCGGAATACACAATCGGAATAATGGTCGGAATACTAAAACCCTTTTCCGATGGAATTCTATCGGAATAACTATCGGAATATTAAACCCTTTTCCGATGGTTGTCTGTCGGAATGCTTGTACTTTTCCGAAACTTTAGGTAAAAATGAGATTTTTGACAAGAAATCCATCATTTTAACCAACCAAAAGCAACCAAATCCCCACCACAACTATGTAGGATATGTAAATCAAGATGTAGAGCATGGAAAGCACAAGAAAAACTTGAATGCGAGATGATTTTAGGAGTAAATCACACGAACCAAGTATAATATCAACAACGAATCACAAAACTACCCTATGACGATTGATACCAATTGTTGTCCCATATTTGTGATGATCAAACAAGAAAGAAAGGTAGAAAATAGATGAATTCTAGAGAGAGAAAGTAGTGAGAGAAAGTAGAGAGAATGGTTGGAACTTTTGGAGGATTAGATTAGAGAGAGAAAAATGAAAACGACCAACACCCTTCCTAACATGTTAGGAAGGGTATATATAGTCCACCCACATGCGGGCTTGTTTATGGACTATAGTCTAATGGGCCGGGATTTCCTTTTGGGCTTTAGTTACTTATCAATGAACTTTAGCCTAAAGTTAAGCCCGTATAACACGACTAATCTACTACCTATTACAATGTTCTAAAATATGATACATAATAAACATATGACCGAGCATTCTTGTTTGACTCAATATTTTGAGGCTAACATATTCCATTTACCAAAATGGGATGTTACATAGTCTGAGTAGGCGAGATGTTACAAGTGGTATCAGAGCCACTCCTGAGCCGTTCGGCATGGTGGGGAAAACCAAATCGAGGATAATGAGCGCCAAAGAGGGGGTGATTGTGACACCCTAGGCAAATCCCACATCGTCTGTGGCCAGGAGAGATCCATAGTTCATAAGATAACAGTCGCCTTCTCCATGACACAACGCGTTTTGTGGTCTACTGCAAGTGGGGTTCTTAGGAACTGGCAGTTAAGCGTGCTCATGTCAGAGTAGTACTAGCTTGGGTGACCTGGCGGGAAGTACTCACACGAGGGCCACAAAGCAAAGCCGTGAGCCTGCGGGAAAAGCGGACAATATTGTAGTCTGAGTAGGCGGGATGTTAGCTTATATTATTAGCTTATTAATCTAGCTAATTTCTAAATATAGAAACTTTCTATTTCAGGAAACTTACTATTTTTAGAAACTTTCTATTTTTAGAAACTAATCTATGTTTGGAAACTTTCTATTTTTGGAAACTTTCTATTTTTAGAAACCTGCTATTTTTAGGAAGTTACTTATTATTACAAAACAAGTATAATAATACAACAATACAAGATAATACTTAATTAGAGTACATGAAATACATGAATAATACAATATATCATTAAAAATAGTAAAATAAGACAAGAACATATAAAACAAGCTAAGAACATGTTATAACCAATAACGTACTCAGTAATCGAACAACTTATACATGTCCTTTATTTATGTAGCATTAGTGAGGTCGGAGTAGGACTATTCATCCCTTCATCTTTCCTCGTTCACTGGACACAAGGTATGGATTTTATGTCCTTCAGTATGAACATTCTTTCCTTATTAGGATTCCCCATTGCAGCCAGCTATTTTCCCAAGTATATGTTTTGATCTGCTTATGTTAGTTTTAAATGCCTAATCCATATACATGCATGACTAGTGGCACCTAGTTGTGGAGGTACCATAACCATAATACTAGAGGCACTGGTGTTTTGACTTCCCTACGGCAGAGTGATTGCTCGTGGCGTCCCTTTACAGTTTTGGCCTTATATTTATATTATCATGTGAGGTGTATGAGTGCATCCTAGTTACATGTTTTATAGGATTTTCATGGTAAATGCGATAGTTGCCTTGCATCCTTCACAAGGAATTGATCCCTCCTACCTAGACTAATTATTAGAGGCAACCCCTCTAATTGCATGATGAGGTCTCCCCTCCAAGTATTCATGCACGGTGGAACCTCATGACCTATATGGGCTATTGGCTAATTAATACAGTTTTCATATAAAAACATAAGTCTTTTCAAACTATAAAACCAGTTTTATGAACATGTTACAGGTTATCTAGGACTTATACATTTCCGCTGCTATTATTCTTTTATGCTTATGTCATTTCATGCTATACTTGTATATCCGTTCACTGGGTGTTATGCTCAACCGTTTTCCTTTCATGTTCCCAAACGGCAGGTACTCAAGGATGCTCGTAGACTTTGAGAGTGTGTACATACGGATGGAAGCTATCTAGCCTTCATTACTTTATGCATTTCCATACGTTACGTTACTTTATTTCATTGGTCATTGTTTAGTCCTTTTGCATTTCAGTACTTATATTCATGTGTGTGAGCTTATACTTATACTACCGATGTTTGTTTCAGGTATTTCCATTCATGGTCATTTAATGTTTTTGGACATTTACCTTGCATACTTTGATGACACGCCATAATTATCATGTGATATTCCATTTACCAAAATGGGGTGTTACATGATAACATCAATACAATGTGATAGTAAAAAACCACATTATAATAGTAAAAAGTGACATAAGATTAATTCACCAAAATTGAAGAGACAGAGACCATAATTCCTGTCAGTGCAATAGCGTATTCAATAAAGTTTCCAAGATTTCTCGTGTGCATGCTTGTTCCCTCTTTAATTTTTACAATGTGTTCATAAATAATTTCAACCCTGCACAACAAAAAAATAGTTAAAAGCAAATAATCATTTAACTGTAATTACACAACAAAAGTACCAATCCTTAAAAGCTAATAATCATTTACGAATATTTTGATCACTCATGATGTCGGATTTGGGAAATCTTATTGGATGTTATGCACATGACTCTACATATACCGAAAGAAAACATGTTATGGCTTTTAAGGAGTGTAAAACCCGCATAAAATACCCATGAATAGTACAATACATGAAAACCCGATTAATTTAGAACTTTCCATTTATATCCTCGATACGTAGCATGAACTTTAAATTACAAGTAATACATACTATATTAATGCACGATAGATATTACGTATAATAATTACTCACGACACTTAAACACGAATATTCATGATAATAAACTTTAACACGAAAAACATATGTTTTGTGTCTTGGGCTTGGTGTACCAGCGACAACAAGAAGAGGAAAAGGGCCCAGCCTGTCTTGAAGTCCAACTAGTAAAACAATCAACTCCAAGGAATAAACACATACACATTTTTCAAAAAAAAAAATAATAAAACAACCCTACCGTCCTTCTCTCTTGAAGCCGCCACAGCCACTACACCATAGGGACAATTTCGGGTGATTGGATGTTGGGTTTTCACGTGGTTGTGTCCTTATCTTGATTCCCGTATTATCTACACATTTGGTATAACCTAAATCTTAATCTTTTTATTTTATATTGCTTCTATGAACACGAGTGTTAAAACATAATTATAAACATGTTAAGGAATCGATAAAATCAAGATTTAACAAGATTATAGGGGGCGTTTGGCTTTGTTTTCTGGATCGGCAACACCAAACCGAGAGTCAGCCGACTCTCGGTGGCTTATTTTGCCCACAAGCCGAAACCCTAAATGGGTTTAGTGGTGTTTGGTTCTCGGCAGCAACCGATTGCTACAGCTGCCGGTCACCACCACTAACCGCCGGTTGTGTGGTGGTGTTTGGCTTGGGTTGTGTGCCTTGGGGTTTGGGTTCGGGTATAAGTTAGTTGTCACGAGTTCTATTAAATTAATTATATTAATTAATTAACATGGACTAGTAATTTATTTTATTAATTAATTAATCTAATTAATTTTTATGAATCACGACTCTATTTAAAAAAATCATGACTTAGGTTAATTATTAGAAATTAATAATCATGTTATAACCTAAGTATTTAAAATGGCATAATAAATTAAAACCATGTTTAATTTATTTAATTGGCATAATGTAAAGTTTATTAAATTATCATGACATAATATTAATTATTAAAACCATGCATATCATTAATAATTAATAATCAGTGTAACCTATAGTATTTATTTAATAAACTCTACTATTATTATCATGAATTATATTTTAAGACTAATAAGCACTAGCTTATATTTTTAGATTTATTAATCCAGCTTATTTCTATTTATGGAAACTTTCTATTTCAGGAAACTTACTATTTTGAAAACTTCCTATTTTTAGAAACCTACTATTTTTTTAAAAACTTTCTATGTTTGGAAACATGCTATTTTTAGAAAGTTACTTATTATTACACTACAAGTATAATAACACAAGGATACATGAAAATACATAATTAGAATACGTGTATAACATGAATAATACAATATAACATTTAAAACAGTAAAACATGACAAGAACATATAAAATAAGTTAAGAACACACAAGAATCAATAATGCACTCAATAATCAGACAACTCACACATGTCCCTTATTTATGTAGCACTTGTGAAGTCGGAGTAGGACTTTCCATCGTTTCATCTCTCATCGTTCACTACTCATAAGGTACGGATATTCCGTCCTTCAGTATTGACATTCTCTTTCCGTATTAGGATTCCCCGTTTGTAGCCAACTGTTTTCCCAAGTATTTATTTTATATCTTATTATTTGCTTATGCTAGTTTTAAATGCCTAAGCCATATACATGCATGACCATGTCACCTAGTTATGGAGGTACCATAACCATAACACTAGAGGCACCAGTGACATGACTTTCCCATGGTGGAGTGATTGCTCATGGCGTCCCTTTCAGTTTTGGCCATTTATTATTTATATTATCATGTGGGACGTATGGGTGCATCCTAGTTACATGTTTTTACAGGATTTTCATGGTGAATGTGGTGTGTGCCTTGCATCCTTCACAAGGAGTTGATCCCTCCTACCCAGATTAATTTAATTAGAGGCATCCCCTCTAATTGCATGATGAGGTCACCCTTTCAAGTATTCATGCACGGTGGAACCTCATGACCTATATGGGTTATTGGATAATTTAATAAAATTTTCATATAAAAACATATGTCTTCTAAACTATAAAACCAGTTTTATAAACATGTTCCAGGTTTACCAGGACTTATACATTTTCGCTGCTTTTCAGTATTTATGTATATTTTCAGTCATTCATACCATGTTATATATCCATTCACTGAGCGTATTGCTCAGCCATTATTTTCCTTTCCATGTCCCAAAACGGAAGGTACCCATGGACAGACTTGAGCATTTGGAGGACGTGCATAGGATGGAAGCTGCCTTTGACTTCTTTTTCCTTTTGCCTTCTTCTACTTATGCTTAATTGGACACTTGTTTTGTCCTTCTCATTTCATTTATTTTATTTATGCTTTGGGCTTATGTTTGGGATTTGATGTTTGATTCCGATTTTCCCGTTTGGTCATGTATGTTTTGGTACATATTACCTTGCATGCTTTGATGACACGCCATAAATACACGTAACGGTCCACTTATCAAAGTGAGGTGTTACAATTATGGTATCAGAGCCAAGGTTTCGACCTGTAGGCTCTAAAACTTGACCATTGACTAGTGGGTAGTCACCAGGAGCTTCCTAAGCCGACACTTGTTAATTCCACGTATTGATATTTTTAGCACCTTGTTGTTTTAACCATGATATTTTCTCCAGATTAATTTTTTCTAATACGGATTGAACAACCAGCATCCATAATTAGTTGCATGTCATTGTTTTTTGCATGATGATCCTTGTGAAATTTGGCTAATATGGACTGAAGCACAGTAGTTCATACTTGGTCACGCGTTTTCTGTTAAGTTTTGACAGTGAATTTCACTATTTATTTTCATGTATCATTGTTGCAGGTATTTTGACTAAGTAATGGTTGGTACAGGACTGACCATATTTAGTCGCATGTGCTTTTATCCGAACTTTTTTGTTTTGGTGGACCGACCCATAAGCGTCCACCCTCGTTATGCCAATTTTGTTTGGTAAACCGACCCATACGCGTTCACCTTCGCTCATAATTTTTTAATAAACCATGCTTTATAAACTGTTTCATGCATCATTTTCTTATGTTTATCTTATGTCCGAATCAGATTAATCATGTCAAAATTTTGTTTTGCGAATCAACCCATGGTCGTCCACACCAGCAATTTTCAGATTTCATTTCATTACAGTCATATTACTTCATGTCCACTCATTAATTTTTATGTTCTTTATGTCAATTATGTTGTCATACTATCATGGTTAACTTCATTTTTATGCTGATTACATTTTATGCTCCTTATGACGATAATGTCTTCATACTCTCATGCTGATTTCGTCTCCATGTTGATTATGTCTTAAGTCTCTTTATGTTGATTTTGCTTTCATCATGTTGATTATGCTTTCATGCTAGACGCTGATGGGTTTCATTTAATCTAAATTTCATGATAGTCATGGTTGGTTTTCATTAATCATGCTTTCAAGAAAATCATCGTTGAATTTCGTTTAACCACACTTTTAGCGTTTTCTCTATCCAACCAGAATGTTGTCTATGCTGTAATTGCTAGGCTATCATGATGCTCATTCCAGTTCGGATTTCTAACCGTTTAACAAATTAATTTCCTTTAAAATCATGTCAGATGATCGACCCCATACTGATCATTTCATGTGCATTCCATGTGTACTCCATGTACCGTATTCCACGTGTACTCCATGTATCGTATCCCATGTGTATTACACGTACTGTGATCCATGTGTATTTCACTTACAATAATCCATGAGTATTCGCTAGTCGATTCTAAATCATCTCAGGCGTGTTCCACTTGTTGATATTCTACAAGATGTTGATGCCGCTCATAACTTGGAGATGTTAGTAAATGTTGATGCTGCTGATATTTTGGAGGCGCTACGAGATGCTGATGCTGTTCACAACCTAGAGATCATACAAGACGAAGACAAAGGCGTTAGATTATAGCGATCGGACGAGAAGATGCTTCAACACCAGACGATTTCCATCATAATCCATGTCCCTACCTTTTACTTATATGTCACACGTCATTCAGTTGTCTTTTCAGTCATATGAGTGAGTACTGGTACCAGCCAGCCACTCAGCTGAATAGTTACATGAATCACCGTCAGGAGAGTGACCCATCATGGAACTGACAGACAAGACGATAGTAATCACTACTGTGACAACAATTATCCTAGCAATCACAACAGAACACCGGTCACGGATGTGATCAGAAATACAAAGGGTGAGCAATCCAACCGACCCGCCAATTCTGGCATGATAACCTAAGATTTTCAATTTTAGTCGTTTCGTATCTCGAGCCACATGTCAAGACATCAGTCAAGACACATGTCTCACGTATATTTTCTGAAGACACATGTCAGGACATCAATCAAGACACATGTCATACACATATTTCTCAAGATACGAGTCAAGACACATGACTCACGTCCATTTTCTGAAACAACCCTAATAAATTCAAGGTATCGTCCAAGGAGTATATCCATTTTGTTGTGCCATGCATTAATTAGGCCACAAGAATTCAGTACCTTTATCGACGTATTATACACGTTTAGACACGTAGGATTCATTATGCGTGAGACAGGCAAAACACATTCAGTGAGATCTGTAACATTTGCTTCATGACACTTTCATTTCTTGATTCCATTTTTCATATATCCATGACTATAAAGGAGGCCATTCGTATCACCCATGTATACGAAGGTTTCTTTCAGTCTAATGATAAGATCCAATCGGCTAACGGAGATGCGAGTTAAGTATGATTTTGATTATGGACTATGAACAACACACTATGCTACGGTTGGTCTCCATTCATGTCAGATTATGTACAGCAATGTTCAGGTTCCTGAATAAATGCAGCATGGTTTTTCCATCAGGAAAATCTACACAAATTAATTATGCTTTACAAGCACGTGTTTGATATCCTATGGCTGCGAAGATTTTCTATCTATCAGTTATGACACAACTTCTTAAGTTCCTTGCATTCATAATCAGCTGATCATTTCAAATTTCCCAGATGTATTTCCAGAAAGACCTCCGAGTATACTCCCTATCCACAAGGTGGGACTTAACATCGAGAATGTTAGGGAACAGAACCAGTATCCAAGGCTCTTCATCGCATGGATTCCTCGAGCTAAAAGGAGATGGAGGATCAACTACAGAGATGCTTGAACAAAGTTCATTCGCCAGGTGTATCACCATTGTGTGCACTGGTTCCGTTTATTTAGGGAGAAAGGCGGTAACATGAGATTGTGTGTTGACTACCGTCGATTTAAACAAATCCCCTTCATAACCGTTATCCTCCTCACGTATTGACGAAGAATACGATCGACTACAAGGTGCTAAGCACTTTTACAAGATCGATTTACGATCATGCTGACAACATTGACGAGTAAAAGAGCAGGACATTTCCATGACTGCTATTCGTGCACAATTTAGGCATGCTAAATTCATGATTTTGTTTTGGTCTCACGAATGCTCCGGCAGCATTTATGGACTTGATGAAGGGAGATTCCCATGAATTCATAAACAATTTCGTTATCATTTTTCATCAATGACACCCTGATCTTCTCTAAGTCTAGAGAAGAGCACGAAGATCGTATTCACTCTATGTTTTAAATGCTACGATAGAAGAAATTTCACCCTGGAATTTTTTCAGTATAAATCTTGGTTGATTACAGTGACACGCTGAATCACATTGATTCTCACGGTTAATCTTACCATGACTAAGCTTACGCGTAAAGGAGAGAATCTCACACTATATCAGGCTTTCCAGAGAATCCTACGCCAAGAAAAGTCTAATTTCAGAGACACTTAGTTTTCCAAACTTCTATGTATCCAGTTCCTAAGAAACAAGGTACAGTTACGTTCATATCTAATTGCCTGACATACTAGCAGGTTAAGATAGAACACCAACAATCTAGGAGTTATTTCCACTATTAGAATTGTGAATGAAGAAGGGACAAGATCTCCATGGATTTTGTTACCGGACTACCTCAGGCTCAGAGGAAGCATTATGCTATCTGGGTGTTATCAACAGTTTGACCAAGTCTTCAAAATCCTTTCATCCGCAAGGATTTCACAGTCAGCAAACTATCAGACATTTTCCAACCAAGGATCGTCCGATCACTTGGCACTCCTTCAGCTATCAGACCGGATAAAGGTTCACGTTCGTGTTCATCATTTACGTCCACGTCCTTGTCTAATTCACGACTTGCTTTCGCACTCACGTTCATGACACTGTTCACGTTCATGATCATATCCTGGCTTACGATTTACGTTTCATATTTCGTTCTGGGAAGTTCTGCAGAAACTTAGGAGACCAGACTCAAGTTTAATAAATTTTCCATCCCCTCGTATCATTGGTGTTACCTCTTCAGTTATCTCATGTTCACGATATGTTTCACATGTCATGTTCATTCCACGTTTCTCATATTATGTTCACGATATGTTGCACGTATCATCGTCCACCTTATGTTCCTCATATTGCATTCACTATATCTCCACGTATCACGTTCACAATTGTTCACATATCACGTTCACAATTGTTCACGTACTATGTTTCAGTATGTCTCGGGCATCATTGCTCAGACGTACTAATGTTATTTACTTCAGGCTATTTCGCATCATAAAGTTTCGTTGTACTTACTCGTTAGTTCTTATCCATTCGATCAGATTCATGAGGATCTATCTTACGTTGATGAAATATAAACTTCTACATAACGTCAAGTCAGAGTCATGAAGACTTAGATTATCATTTGTGTCAAGATCTTCTGGAGGAACCGTTCTGAGCAGGAAGCCACTTGGAACGTAGGAGTCCATCCGGACTTTCTATCATCTTTTCCGTCCATAAGTCAGATATGTTCCCTTCAGTCACGTCACGTTCCATGTCCTTTATAGTTATGTTGGTTCATGTCCATAAGTCAGATATGTTCTCTATTTCGAGGATGAATTATTATTTTTAGAGGGGAAGAGTTGTAAAACCTGCATAAAATACCCATGAACAGTACAATACATGAAAACCTGATTAATTTAGAACTTTCCATTTATAACCTCGACACGTAGCACGAAATTTAAATTACAAGTAATACGTACTATATTAATGCACGATAGATATTACGTATAATAATTACTCACGACACTTAAACACGAATATTCATGATAATAAATTTTAACACGAAAAACATATGTTTTGCGTCTTGGGATTGGTGCACCCGCGGCAACAAGAAGTGGAAAAGGGCCTAGCCCGTCTTGAAGTCCAACTAGTAAAACAATCAACTCCAGGGAATAAACACATAAACATTTTTCAAAAAAATAAAAAATAAATAAACCCTACCCTCCTTCTCTCTTAAAGCCGCCGCAATCCCTACACCATAGGGTCAATTTCAGGTGATTGGATATTGGGTTTTCACGTGGTTGTGTCCGTGTCTTGATTCCCGTATTATCTACACATTTGGTATAACCTAAATCTTAATCTTTTTATTTTATTTTGATCCTATGAACATGAGTGCTAAAACATATCTATAAACATGTTAAGGAATCATTAAAATCAAGATTTAACAAGATTATAGGGGGCGTTTGGCTTTGTTTTTGGATCGGCAGCACCAAACCGAGAGTCAGCCGACTCTCGGTGGCTTAGTTTGCCCACCAACCGAAACCCTCAATGGGTTCGGTGGTGTTTGGTTCTCGGACAGCAACAACCAATACCCCCATAGGGGGTATCTTGGCCGATCAGGGGGAAACCGAGACCAAGGGAGGTCTCGGTGGTCAGGTTTTGCAAAACAGGGGGAACCGGCTACACGCCGGTGGGAACTTTGGGCTAGGCAGGGGAACGCCGGCTCAGCCGGTGTGAACCGTAGTCAGAGCAGCAGCAATCGACGGCTACAACCACCGGCCGCCACCACCAATCGCCGGCTGTATGGTGGTGTTTGGCTCGGGTTGTGTGCATCGGGGTTCGGGTACATGTTAGTTGTCACGGGTTCTATTAAATTAACTATTTTAATTAATTAACATGGAATAGTAATTTATTTTATTAATTAATTAATCTAATTAATTTTCATGAATCAACACATTATTTAAAAAAATCATGACTTAGGTTAATTATTATAAATTAATAATTATGTTATAACCTAAGTATTTTAAATGGCATAATTAAATTAAAATCATGTTTAATTTAGTTAATTGGTATAATGTAAAGTTTATTAAATTATCATGACATAATATTAATTATTAAAACCATGTATATCATTAATAATTAATAGTTAGTGTAACCTATATTATTTATTGAATAAACTCTACTATTATTATCATAAATTATATTTTAAGACTAATAAGCACTAGCTTATATTTTTAGATTTATTAATTAAGCTTATTTCTATTTATGGAAACTTTCTATCTCAGGAAACTTTCTATCTCAAGAAACTTACTATTTTGGAAACTTCCTATTTTTAGAAACCTACTATTTTGGAAACTTTCTATTTTTGAAAAAATTCTATTTTTAGAAACCTACTATTTTTAGAAAGTTACTTATTATTACACTACAAGTATAATAATACAAGAATACATGAAAATACATAATTAGAATACGTGTATAACATGAGTAATAAAGTACAACATTTAAAACAGTAAAACATGACAAGAACATATAATATAATTTAGAACACACAAGAATCAGTAACGCACTCAATAATCAGACAAATCATACATGTCCCTTATTTATGTAGCACTTGTGAAGTCGGAGTAGGACTTTCCATCGTTTCATCTCTCATCGTTCAATAGACATAAGGTACGGATATTCCGTCCTTTAGTATGAACATTCTCTTTCCTTATTAGGATTCCCCGTTTGCAGCCAACTATTTTCCCAAGTATTTGTTTTATATGTTTTGATCTGCTTATGTTAGTTTTAAATGCCTAAGCCATATATATGCATGACCATGTCACCTAGTTATAGATGTACCATAACCATAACACTGGAGGCACCAGTGTTATGACTTCCCCACGTCGGATTGATTGCTCGTGGAATCTCTTTCAACTTTGGCCATTTATTATTTGTATTATCATGAGGGACGTATGGGTGCATCCCAGTTACATGTTTTTACAGGATTTTTATGGTGAATCTGGTGTGTGCCTTGCATCCTTCACAAGGAGTTGATCCCTCATACCCAGACTAATTTAATCAGAGGCATCCCCTCTAATTGCATGATGAGGTCACCCCTCCATGTATTCATGCACGGTGGAACCTCATGACCTATATGGGCTATTGGCTAATTAAATACAGTTTTCATATAAAAACATAAGTCTTTTTAAACTATAAAACCTGTTTTATAGACATGTTCCAGGTTTTTCAGGACTTATACATTTCTGCTGCTTTTTAGTCTTTACTTATATTTCAGTCATTCATACTATGTAATATATCCATTCATTGAGCCTATTGCTCAGCCGTTATTTTCCTTTCCATGTCCCAAAACGGCAGGTACCCATGGTCAGACTTGAGCATTTGGAGGACGTGCATAGGATGGAAGTTGCCTTTGACTTCTTCTCCTTTTGCCTTCTTCTACTTATGCTTAATTGGACACTTGTTTTGTCCTTCTCATTTCATTTACTTTATTTATGTTTTGGTCTTATGTATTGGAACCGATGTTTGATTCTGGTTTTCCCTTTTGGTCATGTATGTTTTGATACATATTACCTTGCATGCTTTGATGACACGCCATAAATACACGTAACGATCCACTTAATGGTCCACGTAACGGTCCACTTCCCAGTATGATAGTCTTAATCAAACATAAAATAATGTTCTTACCACAGCCAAAATCGGCCACGACTAAAGAAGACATGTGATCCTTCAGCCGATGGCCAACATTCATGTGATAAAAATCAGCTACCTAATACCTCAAGTTGCCATTTCCAGAAAACACACAATGAACAATCATTCCTAATCTTCACCTCTTCCTAAACATGAATGAATGATTGTTTAAGCTGAAGTTAAGTACTTCTCTTCATAAGAAGTTACATGAAATTAAGGCGTTCATATAAACATAAACATCATAGTCAACTCTTTACCCTCAAAATCCCTAAAGCTAATGGTGGTAAATTCCCCCAAAATTGCTAACAAATAATCATATTAAATCCATACAATATCTTTATTGAACAGACTCATACAATTTCAATACATAAAGTTTATAACTTTTGTGAATGCTTTTTGTGAGTTAAAAGTCTAATGTTTTGCTTTTTTTAAGTTACATTTTACATCCAAAACTATCATGTAATGAATCTCAAGTACATGTGCTTTTTCTGTTTTTTCTACATATATTTTATGAAAAATGAATTTTTAAGTTGTTATGAACACTTTAGGAAATAATTAGGTTTATTTAATTTTTAAAATCTGAAAAAAATGTAATATAATTCAAATAAACATTACTTAAAAAAAGATTTGAAAGACAAATATCCCATTTGAGGTTTTGCTATACTAAGTAAAAGTTGTCATTTGATTGTTTGTTTAATTTTTGAAAGGTCATAATTTTTACTCAAAAATATATTTTAGAATAAATAATTTTGATAAAAAAAAATTATTATTATTTTAATACTTTCTTATAAAAAATAAGCGAGAAAGTGATATAAAATATGAAAGACCTTGAAAATTTTTCATTTTTGTTGAAAAAAAAGAACAAAATATAACATAGTTTTTATAGATTATATAGTTAATTCATCTGAAATATTTTTTTCCTCTCATTTTCAATTCAAATTGAAATGAAAGTATTCATTTAAAAAAACATTAGGTCGCACGCAACGGTGATCATTTAAAATCGATCGACTGATTATGCAATCAATCGTCTGTGTAGCAACGATTGATTGAAATCGATCATCGACTCGAAATCGATCCAACCCTCGACCCATTCAAAAAAAAAATCTTTATTTCCCATGTCTCGTTTTAGTTGTAAATAGGATGGGGGTGTTTTAATTATAAAATTTAATGTGATACTATTTTGTTTTAATAGTATAATTATATGTTTTATGTTTTTTATTTTTTGTATGTATGTTTATTTTACTTGTATAATAGCATTATGCATTATAACTTAAAATTTTCAAGTATTAATTATAAAATAAAATAATAGGGTATTTAATGATAAAGTTTAATGTCATGTATATACTATAATTTTATGTTTCTTAAGGGGTTCTTGGGATTGATTATTTAAAATAGTTTATGTGTTCTAAAAACAGATAATCACATAATAACTTTTTGTAAAACATGATTATGAAAAATAGTGTTTGGATTTGATTATACTGTTTAAAATCATAATAATCAGATAATCAAATAATCAAATTTAAAAGTGTTTGGCAAATTTAATTGTTTATTTAGTTTATGTATAAATGACAAAAATAGACATACTGTATATTTATTCAATTGGTAAGTAGGGGTTTTTTTGTAAATTGTCAGAATAAAACAAGTGCATTTTGTTGGCAGCATGACCCTAGTTATTTTTTGCAAAACTTGGTTTTGAGTGGATAAAACGTGAATATTCAATTATAATATTATTTCACCAAACACTCAAATTTGATTATTTACGTTTTGGATATCACAATAAGCAGATAATCCATCCTCAAACTCAATGACAAACACCCGGTGCGTTTGGTTTATTATTTGGAATTACTATTGGTATGGTTTTGATAAATGAGTAGAATGAAATTAGTGGTTAAACTTTCATTGTTTATGTTTGGTACTAAAATTAGGATATAAATTATATTAAAATAGTCCCAATTTAAATATAAAAGTTACATTAATTATTTAAACTTAAGTGGCCTTATGGGAATCAAGTAAGAAAGGAGGCTAATCTCTCTTATGAGTTAATGAGTATTAAATGACAATTTTATTTATAAATATACCAACCAAACATTTGCAATGATAGTGATAGTGATTCATACATTCTGATAATAGCATACCAAACATACCCTAAGTATTCTAAAAATAGCTTGGCGTAAGTTGTAATGTTAGACTGAATGGAGTGATGTATGACACACGAGCGAGTTTGTTAGCCTTAAAATGTGTGCGACTAACGGAATTACATTAGTTTTATAGCCGGGACTTGCAGGGACTAATATTGTCATATGTAATAGTCCAAGTCCCGTGCTATATATACCCCTCCATACTTTCATGGAGGGGTGAGGATAATCATTTTACTTGTTTTCCTTTCTCTCACTAGAAATAAACTCTTTGTTTCTAGTATCTCTTGTTTCTCTCTCTAACAATGGCTAAACACTTGTTCAATCCTCCCCGACCTCCGGATCTTTACCCGTGTTGTTAGTGAATCCATGTTAACAATTGGCATCAGAGCTAACCGGGGGTGTTTCGTGTTTTGATTCGTGGTTTTGTTCGTGTTTGTGCTTGATTCGTTCACGGTTTGAATTTCTTTATCATTCTATAAATCTGTAAAAAAAATTATGCCTTTTGTCCTATCTGATCATTCATATATCTAATATCCTTTGAATCTGTTAAAGTCACGATAATTGTTGTCTTATCTGTTTTTGGTTTATTATTCAGTGTCCACTATCTTTGTATACCCATGTATTGTTTTTGTCCGCGCTTACATTGATATGATCTAATTCTATATTGGGAAAAGGACAAAAAATACAACAAATGGCAAGATCCATTTTTTTGGGTATCTACAAAAACATGTGGTCAAAACCCCATTCAGATGGTGTATTTCGATGGGGTGACACAGATATATTTCGATGGGTCTCATTCCGATCGTGTATTACGATCGCAAAACCCTTAGGTTTTCTACTTGCGATCGAATACTACGATGGTATTCCGATGGGTCTCATTACGATGGGTCTCATTCCGACGAGTATCATTCTCATAGGCCTTATTCGGATGGGTCTCATTCCGATGTATACCATCATAACATTACGATGGGTGGTTTGGATTCATTGCGATGGGTGGTTTCTGATATATTGCGATGGGTGGTTTTATTATTGCGATGGAGTCTATCGTTGCAATGGAGATTGAAAATCATCGCAATGGAAACCTTCTAAATATTGCGATGGAATCTATTTTTTGAAAAAAAATAAAATAAAAACATTGCCATGACTGTTATAAAAGAAAAGAGCCGAGACCATGCAATTATTGAACAAACACCAGCCTTTTAACTCCCGTCAACACCAAATATCTATCCTAACCCATCGTCTCCTTAAACCTATCTAGACTCGAATAACAACTTCTATAAAAAGTTAAATGATATAAGAAGACTATTTACGTGTTTAATCATATGTTGTGACCTTTAAGGCTCAAACAAACACGTAAAAGAACATATCATCACTGATCTTGTAAGAGTTTTTAACTCTGGATTGCTATTCGAATTTAAAGAAAGACCTATAACAATTATGTTATAATCTGTCTTTGATTCGTTTAATTATACACATGCATGAGCCAAATACACCTACCTGAGACCTTAATTGATCATTGGTGCTTTCGAATTTCTTCTTTGGTACTCGATTCAAAAACACAGAATGAATTTAAACAGGGAACGATTAATTCATTGTCTGAACTTTTTGTTTAAGATAGTGATTCGGTCAATGATGTAGGTTTTTGTATCTATTGATTTTGTGTTGATTACTAATGGATTTGTGTTTCTGAGATCAAACAAGAGATGGGGATGGAGGTCCTATGTTGGTGGCTAAGGAAAGATCTGGTTTTGATCGAGATTAGATTGATATGTGATGGGGACGGAGTTTTCTAAGATGGGGATAATGGAGAGAAAAAGGGGGCGGATCCTCACGTTTATGGTTAGTGGATCGGGTATCCATATAACACTTTGGGCTCAATGATTTACATTGACAAATACTTTGTTAAACATATAACTTTTTGGCATTGGATAAAATCATTTTGGAGCCGAGTGTTATACAAAATATTTGGGCTGACATAATTTTACTCTATCATTATATATGGGCTGAATGATTTTACATTTGTGGCATGGGCTACGAATTTTGGCAATATATTTCGGGCGAGTATGGTGCCGGTTATCGGGTATATGGATCGAGCTTAAATGTCAAGTTAGCTAGACAACGTTGACGGCTTCTCACTCTTTCGTCATCGTTGGTATTATATATAACAACACTCAAACAAACACAACAAACACACACGACAAAAACAAACAAACACTAAAATGATCCTTTAAGATTCACTAAATTGTCAAAATGGCTAGTATTCGAGCAAAATAATGTCAAGTGATTACGAAGTGTATTTGGTATTTATTATTTAAAGGTGAAGTGGAATATCACGAAGGCGTCTACTCAATTCATAATCGAGCTTCTTTCACCCTATTCTATTGATTGATGATTCGCTTCAGCATTAATGATTGAGACTTGATTATCTAGTTTCCAATGTCAAAGGGTGGATGGTCGACGACATGGACAACTATCACTTAAAGGAGTTACGTGGTAGTGCTTAGTGTCACACTCACCTGTAGTTGTGGGTATTTCAAGAGGTGTTTTACATCTTATACTTCTCTCTTCTTTTATGTATAAGGTACTAAGATACGTTTCTCTGCACCATTCGTCAATCAACACAAGTGCAAAGCGTAAGTAACAAATTTGGGGGATTGTACTTCAGTTTCAAGTTTCGAATATCATGTTTACTTCACCAGAGGTCACTTCAGATAGCCGAAAGAATATGAGGTTGGTAAGTTTAGCCAGAGAGTACAAGAGTAGAGATGTGATCAGCAAACAATTCTTACGAGCTACTTGAGCTACAAAATGTCAACAAAGATTTCTGCTTTAGACACGAACATCTCGCGATTCTGATTGTACTTGTCAGATGATGCTTCCGAGTGTTCTTAACCATCATACTTTTGACAAGAACATCTCACGATTCTGACCGTACACGTCAGATGATGCTTCCGAGTGTTCTTAACCATCTTACTTCTGATAAGAACATCTCGCGATTCTGAGCGTACACGTAAGATGATGCTTCTGAGTGTTCGTCACCATCATACTTTCGACAAGAACATCTCGCGATTTTGACCGTACACGTCAGATGATGCTTCCGAGAGTTCGTCACCATCATGGGGGAAGAACGTGTACTTTGGATTACTTGGTTCCCACTTTGGAGTAGTTCAACTTCCAGGGGGAAGTATTCTACAAGCGTGAGAAGATTTGTTGCTGATTTCTTACATATTCCCCCAAACACATAACCATGAAGACCAAAAATGTCAAGGTAGCAGTTACTTGCTGTGGTTTGCTTCTTCTTCTACAAAATTCTGCTATGCACTTCAAATATCAAAGATAGAAGATTGATCAAGCTACAGATTCTGCTCAAGACAGGGATATTGGTTTGGGGGGAAGCTGATTCAGAAGCTTCGTCAAAAACAAGTCTATGAAGAAAGCTTTTCAAGACATGTGGTATGAATTGGGGGGAAGTTAATCCAGCTCATACATGATACAATGGTTCCTCAACAAGCAAAGAAAAAGAGGATTTAAACTTGGGTATAAGTTTTTCTAGAAGACTTGAAGACAATGACGTCATCCTCAGCATTGGAAGAAAACTTAATACTGTCATATTTTTGTTGTATTTGCATTTGTTAGGAACATTGTAAGTAATTCCGTATGTCTCCACATTGGGGGAAGATTGTTAGCCTTAAAATGTGTGCGACTAACGGAATTACATTAGTTTCATAGCCGGGACTTGCAGGGACTAATATTGTCATATGTAATAGTCCAAGTCCCGTGCTATATATACCCCTCCATACTTCCATGGAGGGGTGAGGATAATCATTTTACTTGTTTTCCTTTCTCTCACTAGAAATAAACTATTTGTTTCTAGTATCTCTTGTTTCTCTCTCTAACAATGGCTAAACACTTGTTCAATCCTCCCCGACCTCCGGATCTTTACCCGTGTTGTTAGTGAATCTATGTTAACAGAGTTACCATAACTCGCGAGTGGGTACCATTTCCCCTATTAAAGTCGAGCACGAGTATGTGTCCCAAAGAAAAAAACAGGGGCAAACTCACCTTGGGTGAGTTTAACTTTTGTGGGCCTAAGTGTTTTTTTTGGTTAGGTTTATTATTGGGTGTTTTTTGTGAGTAAGGTGTGTTTAAATATTAAAAAAATAGTTATGAAAGGTGAGTTGTAGTGAGTTTGGCTGAGTGTCATTACCTCTTGTGGGGAGTTTAGGTGAGTTTGTTAAAAGATGATGTGGCGTTGACGTGGCGGTGAGTGGGTTGCATGCTACTCCCCCTAGTCTAACACACTCCTTTTTATGTGATGCCTTGGGTTGGTGCCCAGCTGGCGCAATAACAAATCCGGGCCTGTGAAACCCTCTTTCGTTCCTAGAAACCCTAAATCAGAAAAACCATGTCATCAGAAAAACAAGATACCGCCGTTAACAAGAAACATCATCAACCTTTCTCAATCAAACAAAATTTAAAACGACAATTAACTAACTGTATTTCATGCTTCAATCCACAAACCCTTTTATTAGAAACCCCAAAAAAAGTTAATGATGACCACATTCCGTTGGATATCCAAACATACATCATGAAAAAGATTCCGGTGACATCTTTGATTCGATTTCGATGCGTTTCGAAGCTATGGAAGTCTGTTATCGACAACTCCGAATTCATCAAAACTTACCACCCAATCAATTATCATCTACCTGTAAGGTACGATGATAATCTCTTCATTCTCCCAGAGTTCCTGGACTGTACTATTGATCCCCATTTACTTTCCTCTGAGTTTATTTGCATTATCGATAATAATACCACTTTCCCTATACACAAGTCTCCCGTAACCGTCCCCTTCCATGTTAAGCGGCTACTCAATCAGTTTAGGCACCCTATAATTGTAACACCCCACTTGGATAAGTGGACCGTTACGTGTATTTCTGGCGTGTCATCAGAGGATAAGGTAAATGCCCTAAAACATTAACTGACCATAACAGAAATACCGGAATCAAACATCGGTAATCCAACATAAGCTCAAAACATGAAAAATAAAATATTGAAGGAAAGGACTAAAAAATGTCCAAATAAGCAGAATAATGTAAGAAGTGCATAAAGTAAGAAGTCCAGATGGCTTCCATTCAATGCACATGCTCTCAGAATCCTAAGAGCGTCATGGTGTACCTGTCGTTAGAACATGAAAGAACTACGGCTGAGCATAACGCTCAGTAAACGGATTTAAAGCATGATAAGAAATTACTAAAATGAAACAGATGATAAAATACTGGAGCTGTAAGACTGATAAGTAAAGGTGCAGTGGAAATCTGTGTATAATCTGTAAAGTCTGATTTATAAATAATAAAGCTGAACTGTTATCTGTTAAATCTGAAAACATGCATTTACTGTATTTTAATTGCCAGAGATTATATAGGTCATGCGCTGTAACAACGGTGCATGAATAACTGGAGGGGTGACCTCGTCATACTATAGAGGGGTGACCTCGTCATGCTGTAGAGGGGTGACCTCTAAATATTGTGCTGGGTGGAGGAATCAGCTCCAATGTGAAGGATGTAGAGTACACACCACATTCACCTTGATAACTGTAAACTGATAGGCCTGGGATGCATCCATACGCCCCACTAAAAATACTGATAAAATGGCCAAACTGAACTGAGTGGGACGATGCAGGTCATCACTCTCCTGCATGTGAGTCACGACACCGGTGCCTCTAGTGCCATGGTTACGGTACCTCCGTAACTAGTACATAAACTGATCATGCTTGTATATAATGCTCAGGCAATTTATTTAGTTATTAACATGATTACTGATAAGCTTAAACACATACTGGGGAAAACATTTGGCTGCAGACAGGGAATCCTAATCATGCATAGGAAAGGAAGTATTTACTAAAAGGACGGAAAATCCGTACCTCGTGTCAAGTAACTGACTGAAAGGAAAACAGACGAAACTCCTATTCTGACTTCACAATAGCTACATGAATAAAAGGACTTGAATGAGTTATCTGATTACCGTATATTTTTACTGGTTCTTAACTTGTTTTACATGTTCTTGTATTGTTTTACTGTTTCATATATACTCCTGTAATTCTGGCTGTTCTTATGTATTTTTGAATAATGTATTTCATGTACTCCTGTGTTATTATACTTGTAATATCCTATAAAAGTAACTTTTCAAAAATACTAGGTTACTAAATATAGTAAGTTTCCATAAATAGTAATAAGCTCGTTTAATATACTTAACTAATTTATCTTCTGTATCGAATAAGCCGATATCTTGATAAGCTAATTTTTATAAGTAATGAATTATTAGGCCAAAATTATTTTAATCCAATATTAAATAGCCGAGTCTTAATAATCCCATTTTATATAAGTCATGATTTAATTTCAATGCATGAGCAAAACATGAAATTCTAGTTCCTCTTGCTGCGCCTCAAATTCAAAAGACTACTTTATTATCCCTCCATATTCGCTTGTAATATGATCATATCTATGTCTTATATACAATACATTTTCTAAACATGCACATCGGTTACTTTGTTTAATATTCTAATGTATTATATAGCATGTTGATATAATATTAATTCTTAACGTAATGTTTATAATGAAGAGTAAATACTTGGTAGCTCAAAATATACCTCGAGGCTGCTACACGAGATAAAAAGGAAGCCGACATCGAACTCGAAATCAAATACGTACACGTACTGAAGATTTTTCACGCGATACAACTGAATCACGGACTCGATCTATCTCCTTCTAATGAAACCAATACCGTGTATCTTGGATCGAAATCGATCGAATGAATACCAAGTAGATCACGCACACTTCCTTGCGGTGTAACCTTAATCGTTAAATATCGTGTCTTATCAAACACGTACTCAAACTGAGATTGCCTTTTTTGTGATTTGATTACGGCTCACAAAAGAATGTATACTCGTATATCTTGTCTTGTAGATTGGAACCATAACTGCCGCCGATATATATATTCATTATTTTATGGTTTTGTTTTAAGTGGATGAGAAAATAGATGGAGCACTCAATGGTTTAAACCGCAAATTTCTGAGATGATAATGACGAAGTAAAATTGGGATGCAATTATTGTATATTGACCAAATCAATTTGTTATCAATTACTGTATCACTTTAACCATTCCTAAATTAGCTTATCCTTTATTCTTCTTATATTTTTCACCATACAAATGTTATTTTAAACTATCATTACACTAATAAATTTACCATATACGTACATGCTACTTCTTTTGTGTATAACGAGCCAAAATAAGACATCAAAAAAATATGGAACGTTTAATACAAGTTTAGTCTTACATTATCATAATTCAAAGTACTTAATGTTTTATTTTCATTATTTTCAAAAGTTATAAATAAAAAAAACTTCTTAATAAACTTTAGATTATATTCAAAATGAATACAAACCAATTTTTTTTTTATGTTTTACAACTCTTCCCCTCTAAAAAAAATAATTCTTCCTCGAATTAAGGATGCGATAATGCTGCGGTTTTACAATTCTTCCCCTTCTAAAAGGAGGATTTCGTCCTCGAATTAAAGGCAAATTGCTATTAAAGTTATGAGAAGTGAAAGGACACCTAAGCTAAAAAGACATGTAAGCTGAAGGATAATTCGTCTTCTTATTAAGACATAGGGTTGCTGATAGGTATAAACATGACATGACTGAAGTGATCATGTAACGTGACATAGTTGAAGAGGACATGTAACGTAACCTGACTAAAAGAACTTAACTGGATTTATTGAAGGGAAAGTGATGAGAGGTCCGGATGGACTCCTCCGTTTCGAGTAGGTTCCCGCTCGAAATGATTCCTTCAAAGGTTTAAACATAATAAAAATCTTGGTCCTGATGAACCTGTCCTCACGATGCTGAATAGTTTCTGGTTCCATACATAAGATGGATTTTATGAATCTGATAGAATGAATAAGCTATAGCATGTAATATACATGAAACAGTACGTTCAATTATCTTGAAAGATAACATTTATATCTCTGCGCAGGCTGCTGAAAGTATATAGGGGCGAACTACGTGAACAATTGTGAACGTGCTACGTGAGCAATTGTGAACGTGGTTCGCGATCAATAAGGAACGCTGTGCATGAAGTATATCGTGAATGTGATACGTGAAACATACTGTGAATGTGATAATAGAACATATAATGAACGTATGCTGACTGATGAAGGAATGCCAAACGATACGGCCCGAGACATGAAACATTTGCCTGGGTATGGAAAAGTTGTGCTAAACTTGAGTCTGGTTTCTTAAGCCTCTGTAACCGTATTCGGTAGTAAACTGTGAAACGTGAATCGCGAGATGGCACACGAACTTAAACGTGAACAATGTTATTAACGCTAACGTGAGCATAAATCATGGGATAGCACAAAACATGAACTGAAATAGCATCGCACTGTGAAAGAGACGTAGACATGAAAGTGAAAATAAACGTGAACGTAAATGCGGACGTACACGTGATCGTGAACATGAACGTGAGCACGATTCGCGAATGCTGATTTCTATTTGACAAGATTGTTGGTCGAATACCTTGAATTCGTACAATTTACTGCTAAATTTTCTGCAGGTCCACCACTGCGTAATCCTTTCGGATGAGAGAAAACGCGCATGTTGATTACATGGTTGACGATGACTTAGATAGTATCATACTTTTTTCTGATTCTGTAACTGATAACAGTTTCATGGAATTTTGTCTCATTTCTGCTCAGAATTTCTACTGGTAGTAATAACTCGCTAGCATGACGGCGTTCTATCTTAAACCTGCTGGAATGGCAGGAATTAGATATGAACATAGCTGCCTTAACGTGTTATACCGTTTCTATCAAAATACTGCCTGGAATTTTGCTACATTATGGTGGAACCTGGGTGAATATTCACGGAAAGGTATGAGTCTTGGTAACTAGACCTTTACTATCGTACAGTCTTGTGGAATGCATAATTCGGTGTAGGTTCCCTTCTTTATGCGTAAGCTTAGTCATGGAAGGCTGATCGTGAGAATTGTAAGGGGTTTCTACGGTAGTAGTTTTATAAGTTCTAGAAATTTTGTACATCGCTGACAGGCGTCGGTCGGGACCATTAGGTGATGGCCTTCACCTTCGCAGGATTGTCTGAAATTTCTTCTACTGAAATAGGGTGGTCTAGAAATGTCACCTCGTTCAACTGGAATTCATATCTGGGAAGCTGCTTATATATTATCTTCTCCTATCGAAGATTCTGTACAATTGCGAGGAGATGATTATCGTGTTCTTCTCTAGAATTTGACAGATCAGAATGTGATCAATGAATATACTGACGATTTTATCTGATAGTCATGGAAAAATTTTATTCATAAATTTCATAATATAGCTGGAGCATTAGGGAGCTCAGAAGTATAAAATCAAAATTTTAGAGAGGCTTTAATATGTGCAACAACAGTCTGGAAAGCATCATGTTCTTTCTCTCACCACTGCTGGTGGTATGGTCGCGAATTGTTCTAGAAAATATTTAAGACAACGTAGAAGGTCAGATAGACCTGCTATTTATGGAATGAAAATTGATTAAGAATGGTGATCTTGTAAAAAATTTCAGTGGTCGATACATGATCTTATGATACCGACCTTCTTCCTGATTGACAAAAATGGTACTTTTCCTGGTGGTCGCCAGGGCGAATAAAGCCTCATTCCGGTAATTATTGCAGCAAATGTTGCAACTCTATTAACTTAGCTGCAGCCTTGGAATAAAGAGTTTCGAAAACAGGTTCCGTTCTTGAGACTAACTCGATGTTAAATTCTGTCTTGTGGTCAAGAATGAATTTCTGGAAAACCTTCCGGAATTACATCTGGAAACTTTGGGATAATCCGTTGATCATGAATTTAAGGAATTTCAGAATTCGTATCATGAATGGTGACCAGAAGTCTTCGCAGCTAAAAGATAATAATTCACGTGCTCGTAAAGCTGGAACAATTTGTACTAATTTTTCTGGCAGGAGTAAAATGAATATGTTCAGGGTTGGTAAGACGGATCTTGTCTTCAATTGGAAGGAAGAATTTAAAATATTGTGATACTGCGGAGTCCTTTCTGGCTGGGAGGTTGGTAAATACCTGTTTTAAGATAAAGTTGTCATAATAATACGTGAAGTAAGCGTGGCGACTTTCGCTGAATGTGTTTGTCTGTAACCTCGTAGAATGAACACTACGTGTCTAACCTGAATAATACTCTAGTGGTGGTAACTGAATTTTAATGGTCTGATTTATGCGTGGCATAACAAAACGGGTATACCCCTTTCTGAAGGGTACCCTGAATTACTAAGGGCATGGTTTAGAAACATACTGGAGTTATGAGTTCTGACTGGTATTTTGAGAAACGATTCGTATGACGTTTAACATGAATAGTGTCCTGATATGTGTCTTCCGAAATGATACACGAGACCTATGTCTTGACTGATGTCTTGACATGTGTTTTAGTGGATGAATCTAGACAAGGCTGAAAATTTTTGGTAACTACTAGGATTGACGGACCGGTGAGACTACTAACCTCTATATTTCTGGTCACGCCCGTTCTGGAGTTCCGATGGTTACTGACTGATGAATTATACGCACGGTGGTTGTCATTACCGCTTTGTCTGTCAGTTTCAAGACGGTCATTATTACGAGCGTGATTCCTGTAGCTATTCTGCTGAGTGGCCGACTGGGTTCCGGTTCTCACTCTTCTGAATGAAAGGTTAGCTGAGTGAAGTGAGACATCTAGCTATGAAGGTGAAAACATGGAATGGAATGGTAGTGTCCGATGGTTGAAATTTATTCTTGTTAGAAATTTCAAACTTATAGTTTTTGTCCTTGTTTTGTAGATTCTTCATAGTATAAACAACATCAGCATCTTGAGAATATCCAAAGCATCAGCATCAACAGCATCAGCATTTGTGAGGTCTTCAAAGTGTTAGCAACATCAGTATCTGATAAAATCTTCAACTCACGAGCAACATCAGCATCTGGTAGAATATCAACAAATGGAAACGCCTGAGATAACTGAGGATCGATTAGCAATATCCATGGAGTAGGGTACCTAGAGTACACCTGGACTACAATACATGAAGTACAAAGTGAATACCGCACATGGAGCATATCTGAGACACTGTATGTGGAGTACTCATGAAATACTATACATGGAGTATAACTGAGACACTGTACATGGGGTACAGATGGAATACTGTACATGGCACTGGTGGAAATTTTTATGGGATGATCGATACTGGTGTCGCTTGTCTGACATGATCAAAGAATTAAATTGATTTAAACGGTAGTAAACTGAACTGAAATGAGTAACATGATAGCCTGGTAATTTCTGCGTGGACTTAAAGTTGGTTGTATAGAGTTTCAAGAATATGATTAAACATAATTTCAACAATGGTCAGCATGAAGACATGACTAATGAAGATCAAACCTGATTATTATGAAAACATGATTTTACTGTAACCCTTCTGTATCTCAGCCTGAAAACATCATCACCTTGCTGAAAACGTAATCCTCATAAGGAGACATGAACTTAATCAACATGGAAACGACATCCACGCGAGGGCATGAAAACTTGATTGTTACAAAGAACATAAAAGTATAATCAACTGAAGTTTAACATCAACTAATGTGGATGGCTATGGTTCAATCCATAAGATTCAAAGGAGAAACACGTGACTAAGTGTGGGCGATTCTGGTTCGATCCATACTTGTCAAAATTTTATGAGAACTGTCATGTATAGAAATTTATAATCTGGGACTAAATATGGTTGGCTGTAGTCCAATTAATATTTGTCAAGAGTTTATGAAACGTCATGATATGACAAAGGTGAACAACTATGGATCGGTTCACAAAACAACATTCAACTGGAAAACATGAAATTTGATCTGAACATTGGTGAACGTATATGGGCTGGTTCACCAAGTAATATTCGACTGAAAGCATGAATCTGTCAAAAGTAAGGATGAACGCCATTGGGTCGGTTCAAAAATACAAAAATCTGAACGGCAAGGGTGAACGCCTATGGTTCGGTTCACCAAAACAAAATTCACAGAAAAGCACATGCGACTAAATACGGCCAGTCCTGTACCAACCTTTTACTTAGTCAAAAACTTTAAGAAAACTGACTGATAATTGAAGGAAACTGACTAATAAATGCATGAGGAATATGAAAGATAACAACGCCAAAATATGGGAAGTTCCTTATGACTACCCACTAGTCACAAGTCAAGTTTTAGAGCCTACAGGTCGAACTTTACGCTCTGATACCATAATTGTAACACTCCACTTGGATAAGTGGACCGTTACGTGTATTTATGGCGTGTCATCAAAGCATAAGGTAAATGTCCTAAAACATTAACTGACCATAACGGAAATACCAGAATCAAACATCGATAATCCAACCTAAGATCAAAACATGAAAAATAAAATACTAAAGGAAAGGACTAAACAATGTCCAAATAAGCAGTATAATGTAAGAAGTGCATACAGTAAGAAGTACGGATGGCTTCCATTCAATGCACATGCTCTCATAATCCTAACAGTGTCCTAGTGTACCTGCCGTTAGAACATGAAAGAACTACGGCTGAGTATAACGCTCAGTGAACGGATATAAAGCATGATAAGGAATTACTGAAATGAAACAGATGTTAAAATACTAGAGCTGTAAGAGTGATATGTAAAGTTGTAGTGGAAATCTGTGTATAATCTGTAAAGTCTGATTTATAAATAATAAAGCTGAACTGTTATTTGTTAAATCTGAAAACATGCATTTACTATATTTTAATTGCCAGAGCTTATATAGGTCATGTGCTGTAACAACGGTGTATGAATAACTGGAGGGGTGACCTCGTCATGCTGTAGAGAGGTGACCTCTAAATGCTGTAGAGGGGTGACCTCTAAATACTGTGTTGGGTGGATGGATCAGCTCCAATTTGAAGGATGTAGAGCACACACCACATTCACCCTGATAACTGTAAACTGATAAGCCTAGGATGCATCCGTACGCCCCACTAAAAATACTGATAAAATGGTCAAACTGAGCTGAGTGGGACGATGCAGGATATCACTCTCCTGCATGTGAGTCACGACACCGGTGCCTCTAGTGCCATGGTTACGGTACCTCTGTAACTAGTACATAAACTGTTCATGCTTGTATATAATACTCAGGCAATTTATTTAGTTACTAACATGATTACTGATAAGCTTAAACACATACTGGGGAAAACATTTGGCTGCAGACGGGGAATCCTAATCATGCATAGGAAAGGAAGTCCTTACTGAAAGGACGAAAAATCCGTACCTCGTGTCCAGTAACTGACTGAAAGGAAAACAGACGAAACTCCTATTCTGACTTCACAGTAGCTACATGAATAAAAGGACTTGAATGAGCTATCTGATTACTGTATATTTTTACTGGTTCTTAACTTGTTTTACATGTTCTTGTATTGTTTTACTGTTTCGTATATACTCCTGTAATTCTGGCTGTTCTTATGTATTTCTGAATAATGTATTTCATGTACTCCTGTGTTATTATACTTGTATTATCCAAAAATAAATTTTTGAAATCTTTTGACTATAACATCTGCAATCGATACCTCCGAATTACCAATGGACGAGAATAAGAAAAGTATATATATGTTACAAATATTTAATTATTATTTATGCTTAAAGCATAATGGATTACATTTACTTATTTATAAATGTTTATTATTTGATTATTGTAATACTAATACGTAATTTACAAACGACGCTGATTGTCACAATAGAAATTCCTGTCTTTTGACTCATTCCTCATGAATCTTTGTTCCTTATCTAAATTCTATTCTTCGTTCTATCATCCTTTCTTGTTTCTCTCCTATTCAATCTAATTCTTATTTCGCGTTATTCATGTTTTGTTATCACAAGCGTTGAATGAATACTTATTTTGATGTGAATTTTGTAACAGGATCATGCCGCCAAAACAAATGACCGAGGCGCAGTTACGCGCTATTGTAGCTGATCAATTTCAGGTCGCTATGAATGCATTTATGGCAAATATGAATAATAGAGCTGGTGGATCCGGTGGAGCTGGTGGATCTGGTGGAGCTGGCAATACTAGAGCTGGCAATGCTGGAGCTGGCAATACTGGAGCTGGCAATACTGGAGCTGGCAATACTAGAGCTGACAATACTGGTGCTGGAACTGGTGATGCTGATAGACCAATGATTCTTGAAAACAAGAAGTGTACTTATACATCATTAATGAAATGTAAACCTCTGAATTTTAAGGGTACTGGAGGTGTGGTTGGTTTAATGCAATGGTTTGAAAGATTAAAATCCGTGTTTCGATTTAGTGGAAGTGAGGAAGGAGACAAGGTGATGTTTGCCTCTTCTACTCTTCAAGGGCGAGCATTAACTTGGTGGAATGGATGAATGGCGTCTGTAGGGATGAATGCTGCTTATGCTACACCTTGGGTTGAAGTGAGAAGATGGATGACCGAGGAATTCTGTCCAAGGAGTGTTATTCAAAGGTTAGAACAGGAACTGTATCAGTTGAGACTGAGAGGTACTGATATCGATGGATACACAAACATATTTCATGAACTTGCTCTACTTTGTCCAAACAAAGTTAACCCAAAATATATGAAGGTGGAGCAGTATATTTGAGGCTTACCTGCCAACATCCATGGTGATATGACCTCATCTAAACTCGCCAATATTGATGAAGCCGTTCGAATGACCTACCAACTGATGGGACAGATTATCCAAGATAAGGCTAATGGTTTTACTGAAGGTAGTAAAAGAAAAGCTGAAGTGGAAGGTGATGATCGAGGTGATAACCATAAATCTCACAATAAGAATCAGAATCGAAGGAGGAGTAATGCTAATGCAATGACTAAAACTACACCTGATGATAAGGGAACCCGGTGTCAACACTACAAAAGGACTCATACTGGTGAATGTGCTAAATGTGGAAAGTGTAACAAGCTGGGACACAAGACTGAATACTGTTGGGGACCAGGAAGGAAAGGAGTGACTTGCTTTAACAGCCAAGGTAAAGGACACATGAAGAATCAATGCCCTGAACCGCAGAAGAATGCACGTGGTGGTGATAATCAAGGAAACACCTATCAACTAGGAGAAGCTGATGCTAAGCAAAACTCGAAAGTTGTTACTGGTACGTTTTTAGTGAATAACCGTTACGCTACAGCTTTATTTGATTCTGTTGCTGACAAAAGCTTTGTGTCTACAAGTTTTAGTACTTTAATTGATATCAAACCGGTCGAATTAGACGTGAGTTACGAAGTAGAACTAGCTGATGGTAAATTAGTAAGTACCAATCGTGTGCTCTTAGGATGTTTTCTTAATCTTCTGAACCGTATTTTTAAGATAGACTTGATGATTGTCGAATTGGGAAGTTTTGATATTATTATCGGAATGGATTGGCTGTCCAAGTATAATGTGTCTATTATGTGTAGAGAAAAGAAAGTTAGGATTCCTTTAGATGACAAGACCATAGTTATCGAAGGTGATAAATGTAATTCTCGACTGAAAATCGCTTCGTGCATTAAAGTTCGTAAGTATATCGAAAGAGGTTGTGAGTTATTCCTAGCTCATGTATCGGAGAAGGAATCGAAGGAGAAACGTATCGAAAATGTTCCAGTCATTCGTGACTTTCCTGAAGTGTTTCCTGAAGATTTGCCAGGGCTTCCGCCTCCAAGGAAAGTAGAATTCCAAATTGATCTAATTCCTGGTGCTGTACCCGTGGCACGTGCGCCATATCGTTTAGCACCATCCGAGCTGAAGGAGTTGTCTGTGCAATTGCAAGAACTATCTGATAAGGGTTTTATACGACTGAGTTCGTCACCTTAGGGAGCTCCTGTTTTATTCGTTAAGAAGAAAGATGGTTCGTTCCGTATGTGTATCGATTACCGAGAGCTGAATAAGCTGACGATCAAGAATCGTTATCCGCTTCCAAGAATTGATGATCTATTCGATCAACTTCAAGGTTCTCGTGTTTTCTCCAAGATTGATCTTCGTTCTGGTTACCATCAACTTCGTGTACGTGCGGAAGATATTCCTATTACGTCGTTTAGAACTCGTTATGGTCATTATGAGTTCTGAGTTATGCCTTTTGGTTTGACTAATGCACCTGCTGTATTCATGGACTTAATGAATCGCATTTGTAAGCCGTATCTTGATAAATTCATGATCGTTTTCATCGATGATATTCTAATCTACTCCAAGAGCAATGAAGAGCATGCCGAACACTTAAGAATTATCTTGAACTTGTTAAAGAACGAAAAGTTGTACGCTAAATTCTCAAAGTGTGATTTTTGGCTTAATTCTGTACAATTTCTCGGACATGTGATTGATAAAAGTGAGGTACATGTTGATCCTCTGAAGATTGAAGCCATTAAGAATTTGAGTGCTCCAACTACTCCAACTGAAGTGCGACAATTTCTAGGTTTGGCTGGTTACTACCAAAGGTTTATTGAAGGATTCTCTTTGATATCGAAACTGTAACACCCCCAAATTACCACGCAGCGGAATACCACTTTGGGGCGATACTCATAGCACATCACACACAATCATAGAAAACGACCTCAAAAGAGACATTAAAATTTTATACAATCTTGTCTAAAAAGTTTCCCATCCTAATATATATAAAATCAGAGTAGCGTTTGTCCCAAAAACCGTTACCGATCACAATACATTAAATGCTTATAAGCAGTTTATTCATTTCAAAGGATGGAAAAGTTAACAAAGATTAGACAAGTAAGCACCAACTTCCTCCCTGCATGCTCCGCTGCTATCCATCTTGATTACCTGAAATACATGCTAAAAATCATCAACACAAAGGTTGAGTAAGTCTATAGGTTTTACAAATCATAATTTGAACACAAGAATTTTAATCATCTCAAGCTTATCACATAGATAAGTCATATATATATCGATAAATTCCTTAAGCTCATGCTATTGAACCTTAACCAACACGTCAAACCGTCTCACTTACGGCGCCCCTACTGAAAGGTAATATTGTCATATACTAGCGACCTCTTATACAAAATATCCCTTTCAGGTGCTCACAAGGATACATACCCTAGGATAAGGTTTGTCAAACTCAAATAGATCTACCATATGTATTAGCGTTTACCTCGCAAGGTAATTAACAACACATGAAATTCAGGGACTTCATAAGACAATGGTACTTAGGCATTTATCATCATATTCGGGTCCAGCATACCGAAAACAACTTGTGTTCCTTTTATAAAAACAAGCATGTATTCCCCCTCGCGGGTTTAAAAATCATTTACAAGATAGTATAAAGCGAGGCTATAGACTTACCTTAAACGCAGACAATCAGTAGAATACAAGTAGCACACCACTCAGCATCACATAATATATAAAGCTTGATTCCAATAGTCGCAATACACCATAAGTAGCTAATAATCATGTAGTGTCAACAATATCCTTTCACGGTCTCGAAGTTGCAATTAATTCCAAAAACTATGCTCCAATCGTCTAGTGAGGTTTAGGTTTTGGTGTTTTCTCGATGGATGGTTACATCAACTTGACACAAAATAATTTAATAAAATTTAACTCGTAAAACCCTGGTGGTTGGCCAAATAAAATAAAAATGATAAAACAAATCATATAATACATCCAACATATATTTTATATATGAAAATGACGCACATAATTTATATTGTAAGTTATTATTTAGAACAAACATTAAAAAATGTATTTCTTAAATTATATATTATATCCTTCGGTTGTAATAGTGTATACAAAGTTATTTTTATATAATTCGACACTCGTTCGAAAATTATTATATAACTCATTAAAATATATTTACCATCTATAAACGTTATTTTTCATATTAACTAAAATAATATGTTTCGAAAATTATTATATAACATAGTTATTCGTTAACTATTTCTATTATAAACGTATACATTTTTAGAAAATTTCGGCATGACCTTGCCGTTTTTATAACGTTTCCATGTATATAAAATACATAATTTTTCCCACATTTCTCAATCAATATCCAATTAATACTTTCCTTAGTCAATATTCTAATTAAGGTATACTCAATCATTCTAATTACTATATTAAATATATATTCCTACCATTAATATTTTAATTACCTTCCATATCTCTTAAACTAATTACTTTCCATTTTTAATCAATACCTTAATTAATATATTAATTATCCCCATCCATATTTTAACTACTTTCCATATATCATTAATTAATTTTATATTTTAATATACCATTTATTAATAATAATATTAATAACAATATTCTCTAAATATGTATTTATTTATTTATTTCTTATAAGTCCTCAAATAATTATATATCTCATTTTATCAAATAATAATTATTATTATTATTATATTCGTAACATATTTATATTCTTACACTATATATTTTATTTTTACCATTTATTTAATTATTATCCATATCTCCTTAAATAGTAATTATAAAACCAAATATAATTATATTTATTTATTATAGTACACCCCTTTTTACATAATAATAACAGTAATAAAAATAACTCATTAAATAATTGATTATAATTTTATTTATTCCTTTATTCATTACACTTTTATTTATTTATTTTCTTTTACACATTATAATTAAAATTTAATTATATATAAAAATATATAGATCTAGAATCAACCACCAATACATAATTTATCAACAAAAATAATCAAGGGTATCACCACCACAACCCGACACCACCATGGCGCGGCCGTGGTGGATGTGATGAAGTCCGACCGCTACCACAGTGGTGGTTTGGCGGCCGGCAGCCCCCCTTTCTCGGTCAAAAATCAAGATAAACAACCACCATTAAAAATAAATTAAAGAACTTGTCAAAAACATTATGTAACCACCATGCATGTGTAGATCCGAATATGATTTGAAGTTTTTGGGGTTTTTATGGTATACCCACAAGAAAAGGATAACAAATCCGTCACCCACGCACCACCACACGGCGGCGGCGGCAACCCACCACAAAAAGGTGGCAGCGGCGTTTCGAGGATTGGGGAAGAGTGGGTATGAGATTCGGGTAGATCGGGGATTTTGGAACACTTTTGGTCTCGCCGGAAAAAATGGAGTTCGCCGGAAAATCATCGTCGGAAAAGTTTTCCGGTGGCGGCGGCGGCAGCCATGGTGGCCGGCGGCTGGAAGCCATGGGAGGTGGGAGAGAGAGCTTGTGTGTGTTTTATTTTGTTGTAAATGAGAAAAAATGTATATTTTCCTTATATATACCTCAACATTTTAAAACAAGTAGCAAGTGTATAATAATCTAGGGTATATATCGTAAATACTTTATTTACTTTTATACAATAAGCGTTCGACGCTCGTTTGGACGACTTAACGGACGATTAAAGACACGTGACTTGCGCCATCGTTTTTAAAATCATTTTTCCAATAAATATGAGTCCTTACTTTGTCGATTTTCGAAAACATTTGCTATTAATTATTTAAATGCTCGTTTAATCATTTCTAGCTATTTCGGTTAGATTTTGCCGTAAAAATAAAATGTAAATTTTATTACTCACGTTACTAGCAACCTTTTAGGATATAATAAAAATACTATTCCTTCATATTTTCAAAGTTTTCATTTTGAATCGTTTCAACTATTATTTTTATCAGTTTTGCTCAGTCCGTCGTTTAAAACGTCGATAAATATTACAAGTAATTAAATAATAAATGTTTAATGTTACGAAACGTAACGTAAAAATTTTAAATTTCTCAGTTCCTAAACTAAAAGAAAATATTCAAAAAAAATTTGAATTTTAACTAACACGATCTTCGTTAAATTTATCGAAAATAAATAACAAGTTTCGTAATTGTTCGAAAAATCTTAATTTAAACGTTGGTCAAAATTTTCGGGTTGTTATATCATCCACTCCTTTTAGGAAGCGACGTCCCAGCGCTTAATTCGTATACGATAGTCTTCAGTCTAACAGTGAAGAGTGAAAAACAGGCAAGTCATAGTCTAAGTTCCAAAGGAAGTCAAAAGATATTATATGGTACATGTTCTCCGTGATCGGACGTCATTGGACAATGCCGTCTGAAGTTCTCACAACTTACGATCATTCGGCTAGATCACATGCCACATAAGTATCTAAAAGCAAAAGGTAAAACATAAACATCAAACATAGATCTCCACTGTTGATCATCGAGAAAATCTTGAATGAACCCTTAATAATAGCAAGTAAAATTACAATATCTTCACTTCCACGATTAGTCGCCGGTTATAACTTGATCCTCAGTCAATCCATAGGTACATGATCCATAAGTACATGCCTAAATCCTGGTGAAACTTAAACAAGTCGCCTATTCTCAGAACGGTTAACGGTTCTTAACAATTAACTTATACAACTCGCGATCATCAAGACACATTAGAAATTGTCTATCAAAACAAATCACAACTCGAGAGAAGTCCAACAGCCACTCGTACATAGATCATAATCGACGATAATCATAATGACGACGACACTGAACGATTCTTACCAACGAAACACGATTCGAAGGAAGACGTACGCACACCAAACATCCACAAATCGAGCCAGACATACTTGGGTCCACTCATTTATAACTCCTTGTCTACATCAAAAGGCGTACCCTTTCATGTATACAAGATTTTATAAACTTACGGTTCGGGAACTTATAACTTTCTTGTTCAAATGAAAAGGCGTCCCAATCCAATTTAACAAAACGATTATAAGTCATCCCACTCAAGTATTACTATCTCTCAACACGATATCATATCAAAATACCATAGTAAATACAAGGTGTCAGTAAACTTATATCATGATTTCCGTATTCAAACGTCCCATTCCATTTGAATAAGGAAAACATGACAATCTAAGGTCCAGTAGTTTAAATTTTTCCTATTCAAATGTCCTAATCCATTTAAATAAGAGAAATTTAAACGACTCTTAGTTGGGCGAGTTAAAATCTATATATCTAAATGTCCCATTCCATTTAGATACACAGTAATAAGTCACTCAACCGAATGACTACTACGAGCATATCGTTGTTGTACCCAAACTATATATATTTGATTAGGATATATATATCTTAGGTCCAACATTAGCATCCTCCTTTCGCCAATATAACATGGTCATATAAAATTAAATCACACGTCGCCTTACGTAGAAGATGTCGCCTCATATAAATGATTCTTCAAAATCAAAAGAAGTAACGAAAACACGAACGTCGCATTTATCAATTACGTTTCGAAAGGAGATGTCCAAAAATGGTGCATCACGATATGATGATAACAATCGAACATAAACAAGGTGATATGAGATAGGTTACGAAACCATATATACATACTCAAAGTATCAAACGAGTTTCACGCTCGTATTAAGATAACACATAATTATCAAGATCGATGATTGGCAGTGAAACCAATTCCGATACAAAACCGTATTATAAAATGTACGACAATCATTCAAGGAACATTGCTTCACGTGCAATGCCTTTAAATACCATAGTATATTCATACATATACATATTACCATTCCTATATACACATAGGTTCACATAATGACAATCAATCATAAATTAATACAAGAATAGCCTTACCGGAGCCATGCGGAGTAGTTGCGTGCTTAAAACCTTTTAAAACACACCAAAAGTTATAGTTTAGGACATTTTCAAAATCGACCTAGTTCCCTATAACTTGTGGCTCTGAATACCAATTTGTAACACCCCCAAATTACCACGCAGCGGAATACCACTTTGGGGCGCTACTCATAGCACATCACACACAATCATAGAAAACGACCTCAAAAGAGACGTTAAAATTTTATACAATCTTGTCTAAAAAGTTTCCCATCCTAATATATATAAAATCAGAGTACCGTTTGTCCCAAAAACCGTTACCGATCACAATACATTAAATGCTTATAAGCAGTTTATTCATTTCAAAGGATGGAAAAGTTAACAAAGATTAGACAAGTAAGCACCAACTTCCTCCCTGCATGCTCCGCTGCTATCCATCTTGATTACCTGAAATACATGCTAAAAATCATCAACACAAAGGTTGAGCAAGTCTATAGGTTTTACAAATCATAATTTGAACACAAGAATTTTAATCATCTCAAGCTTATCACACAGATAAGTTATATATATATCGATAAATGCCTTAAGCTCATGCTACTGAACCTTAACCAACACGTCAAACCATCTCACTTACGGCACCCCTACTGAAAGGTAATATTGTCATATACCAGTGACCTCTTATACATAATATCCCTTTCAGGTGTTCACAAGGATACATACCCTAGGATAATGTTTGTCAAACTCAAATAGATCTACCATATGTATTAGCGTTTACCTCGTAAGGTAATTAACAACACATAAAATTCAAGGACTTCATAAGACAATGGTACTTAGGCATTTATCACCATATTCGTGTCCAACATACCGAAAACAACTTGTGTTCCTTTTATAAAAACAAGCATGTATTACCCCTCGCGGGTTTAAAAATCATTTACAAGATAGTATAAAGCGAGGCTATAGACTTACCTTAAACGCAGACAATCAGCAAAATACAAGTAGCACACCACTCAACATCACATAATATATACAGCTTGATTCCAATAGTCGCAATACACCATAAGTAGCTAATAATCATGTAGTGTCAACAATATCCTTTCGCGGTCTCGAAGTTGCAATTAATTCCAAAAACTATGCTCCAATCGTCTAGTGAGGTTTAGGTTTTGGTGTTTTCTCGATGGATGGTTACATCAACTTGACACAAAATAATTTAATAAAATTTAACTCGTAAAACCCTGGTGGTTGGCCAAATAAAATAAAAATGATAAAACAAATCATATAATACATCCAACATATATTTTATATATGAAAATGACGCACATAATTTATATCGTAAGTTATTATTTAGAACAAACATTCAAAAATGTATTTCTTAAATTATATATTATATCCTTCGGTTGTAATAGTGTATACAAAGTTATTTTTATATAATTCGACACTCGTTCGAAAATTATTATATAACTCATTAAAATATATTTACCATCTATAAACGTTATATTTCATATTTACTAAAATAATATGTTTCGAAAATTATTATATAACATAGTTATTCGTTAAATATTTCTATTATAAACGTATACATTTTTAAAAAATTTCGGCATGACCTTGCCGTTTTTATAACGTTTCCATGTATATAAAATACATAATTTTTCCCACATTTCTCAATCAATATCCAATTAATACTTTCCTTAGTCAATATTCTAATTAAGGTATACTCAATCATTCTAAATACTATATTAAATATATATTCCTACCATTAATATTTTAATTACCTCCCATATCTCTTAAACTAATTACTTTCCAATTTTAATCAATACCTTAATTAATATATTATTTATCCCCATCAATATTTTAACTACTTTCCGTATATCATTAAATAATTTTATATTTTAATATACCTTTTATTAATAATAATATTAATAACAATATTCTCTAAATATGTATTTATTTATTTATTTCTTACAAGTCCTCAAATAATTATATATCTCATTTTATCAAATAATAATAATTATTATTATAATATTCGCAACATATTTATATTCTTACACTATATATTTTATGTTACCATTTATTTAATTATTATCCATATCTCCTTAAATAGTAATTATAAAACCAAATATAATTATATTTATTTATTATAGTACACCCCTTTTTAGATAATAATAACAGTAATAAAAATAACACATTAAATAATTGATTATAATTTTATTTATTCCCTTTATTCATTACACTTTTATTTATTTATTTTCTTTTACACATTATAATTAAAATTTAATTATATATAAAAATATATAGATCTAGAATCAACCGCCAATACATAATTTATCAACAAAAATAATCAAGGGTATCACCACCACAACCCGACACCGCCATGGCTCGGCCGTGGTGGCTGTGATGAAGTTCGACCGCCACCACAGTGGTGGTTTGGCGGCGGGCAGCCCCCCTTTCTCGGTCAAAAATCAAGATAAACAACCACCATTAAAAATAAATTAAAGAACTTATCAAAAACATTATGTAACCACCATGCATGTGTAGATCAGAATATGATTTGAAGTTTTTGGGGTTTTTATGGTATACCCACAAGAAAAGGATAACAAATCCGTCACCCACACACCACCACACGGCGGCGGCGGCGGCAACCCACCACAAAAAGGTGGCAGCGGTGTTTCGAGGATTGGGGAAGAGTGGGTATGAGATTCGGGTAGATCGGGGCTTTTGGAACACTTTTGGTCTCGCCGGAAAAAATGGAGTTCGTCGGAAAATCATCGCCGGAAAAGTTTTCCGGTGGCGGCGGCGGCAGCCATGGTGGCCGGCGGCTGGAAGCCATGGGAGGTGGGAGAGAGAGCTTGTGTGTGTTTTATTTTGTTGTAAATGAGAAAAAATGTATATTTTCCTTATATATACCTCAACATTTTAAAACAAGTAGCAAGTGTATAATAATCTAGGGTATATTTCATAAATACTTTATTTACTTTTATACAATAAGCGTTCGACGCTCGTTTGGACGACTTAACGGACGATTTAAGACACGAGACTTGCGCCATCGTTTTTAAAATCATTTTTCCAATAGATATGAGTCCTTTGTCGATTTTCGAAAACATTTGCTATTAATTATTAAAATGCTCGTTTAATCATTTCTAGCTATTTCGGTTAGATTTCGCCGTAAAAATAAAATGTAAATTTTATTACTCACGTTACTAGCAACGTTTTAGGATATAATAAAAATACTATTCCTTCATATTTTCAAAGTTTTCATTTTGAATCGTTTCAACTATTATTTTTATCAGTTTTGCTCAGTCCGTCATTTAAAACGTCGATAAATATTACAAGTAACTAAATAATAAATATTTAATTTTACGAAACGTAACGTAAAAATTTTAAATTTCTCAGTTCCTAAACTAAAAGAAAATATTCAAAATAAATTTGAATTTTAACTAACACGATCTTCGTTAAATTTATCGAAAATAAATAACAAGTTTCGTAATTGTTCGAAAAATCTTAATTTAAACGTTGGTCAAAATTTTCGGGTTGTTATAGAAACCATTAACTAAGCTGACTCAGAAGATTAAACCATTTGTGTGGGGCGATGACGAAGAAGAAGCTTTTCAAACCCTGAAGAGGAAACTCTGTAGTGCGCCGATCTTATCGTTACCTGAAGGAAGTGAAGACTTTGTTGTTTATTGTGATGCATCTCTTCAAGGATACGGTGATGTTCTCATGCAATGTGAAAAGGTGATCGCATATGCCTCTAGACAGTTAAGGAAGAATGAGGAGAACTACACTACCCATGACTTGGAATTGGGTGCTATGGTTTTTGCTCTGTGACTTTAGAGACATTATCTGTATGGCACGAAGTGTACAGTATTCACTGATCATAAAAGCCTACAATACATACTGGATAAAAAGGAGCTGAATATGAGGCAACGTCGATGGGTTGAACTCTCGAGTGATTACGACTGCGAAATTCGTTATCATCCGGGAAAGGCGAATGTGGTAGCTGACGCGTTAAGTCAAAAGGAAAGGGAGAAACTGATTCGAGTGCCTGATTTGGTGGTGACAGTTCATAATAACTTACCTGAGCAGATCCAAAACGCACAAATCGAAGCATGTAAGAAGGAAAATATCATAGCCGAAAGATTTAGAGGAGATGGTGAAGCATTTGAGATACGATCTGATGGTATCAAATGTTTGAGAGGTCGAATTTGGTTACCATTCTATGGTGGACTGAGAGACTTGATCATGTTAGAATCTCATAAGTCCAAGTATTCTATTCATCCTGGATCGGACAAAATGTACCAAGACTTGAAAAAGTTATACTGGTGGCCGAATATGAAAGCTGATATTGCATCATACGTCGCGAAATGCTTAACGTGTGCAAAAGTGAAAGCTGAATATCAGAAGTCGTCAGGATTACTTGTCCAACCCGAATGAAACATCAGATGCAATTGTATAACAAAAATATACGCACTTGGCTAGGTGTGTTGGGCTGAAATAATATATGTTAACATTCAATGTCATGAGACTTATGTAATAACAACGATGATTATGTCTGATCCACATTGTTAGCCCTATATTTTATGTAGTCGAACAAGAATGTAATAGGTCATCTTAGTCGTTAAAGGTCTTGTATTGTAATAGGTTAGTCGGGTTAACCGGGCTTGGACTTTAAGCTAATATTGTATTAGTTAGGGGCGTAAGCCCAAGACAAAGCCAAGCCCGACCCAAGGATACTAAACCCACGACCCATATGCCAAGGGTATATAAACCCTCTTCCATGTGTGAAAGAAGGTGTTGGTTACCATTTTATTTCTCTCTCTAAAAGTGTTTAACCTTCCAAATTCTCTCTTGTTTATCTCTCTACTTTCTTCTCTTTCTATCTCTAAATATCAACTAAATCTTGTGTTATGGATTGATATGGAAATAACATTTGGTATCAAGAGCCTATAGTGGATAAGTGATTGAGGATTCGTGTGTTGTGTTCTTGATTTTTCGTGCCTATCTTGCTCTAAAAGTCTCGTACCAAATAATTTTTTTTGGTGTTTTTATGGTTTATTCTTGATACAAAGCATCTACTTACTATTGGTAGTGATTTGGTATTGTTAATTTGGTTAAAAACACAAAAATTTTGGGTGCGTGATTCATTTTTAGGCTAAAAATCACGAATTTGTTGTGTTCTAGTACTTTCCGAGAAAAGGGGTATTTTTTATTCCTTGGTACGATCTGTGTATTGCGATCGCATAAACCTGGGGTTTCTACTTGCGATCCAATATCACGATCACTGGTTACGATCTAGAGTGCGATCACTCACTACGATCCAGAGTGCGATCACTCACTTTGATCCAGAGTGCGATCACTTACTGCGATCCAAGGAGTACGATCACTCACTACGATCCAGAGTGCGATCACTCACTACGATCCAGAGTGTGATCACTCACTGCGATCACTCACTACGATCTGGAGTGCGATCACTCACTGCGATCAAGGAGTGCGATCATAGGCTACTATCACTCGTTGCGATCACTGACTACAATCCAACATTACAATCTTAGTACGATCTAGTGACTACGATCCAAGAGTACGATTGTGACAATCCATCAATTTATGGTTTATATTTTATTCTCAAATATTATTTAAAAACATTATTTCAATGTTATAATATGAACTCACTTATTTTTCGGAAGAAATTTGGATTTACGTCTTGAAGTAGCATCGACTACATCTAAACCGGAGGATTCTACGTTACGTGCTTACGTTTACATACACCATCTTTGGTGACAGTCTGACATTTCAGAAAATAAATTTGTCCATGAATATTATTTTGGAATTTTAAATTTGTGTTGGTTCATAAACTCACAAATTTACGAGAAGAGATTAGGACTTATGATTATGATTTAACGTCCTTTACGACTAAACCGGAAACCTTAGGATTACGTATTTACGTTTTCGAACTCCGTTTTTAATGAGACAATTTTTATTAGATTCGTTTTGTGCCGTTGATTTATAATTTATAAAAACGTTTTTCGTAAAACGACCCGAGGGCACGCAAATCGAGGAAACTAGAATCGAGGAGTACCTGTAAATTAGCGGGATGTGACAAAATAAATTATCCCACCCCACTAACTATGGGACGGCCCAAACATAGACACCACATCAAAGATGTGGCATCATTTAGCACTTAGGTTACAAGTGTAAGCTTAGCCTTACACTTAAGCTACTTCCATTCACAAAACAACTAGCTAACTTATTTTACCACCATTCGCACAAGCAAACAACTCTCAAACTCTCTCAACTATCACCCTATTGCCGTCTACTATTCAACCAAGAACACCCTCATTTGATCAATTTTAACCACAAACATTTGTTATAATTAACATATGTTAATCTCCATTCCAAGAGATGAAGATTGGTGCAAGTTTTAACATCCAAGGAGGAGTTTCTATGGAGTCCTAGGGATGATTTTCCACAAGGAGTTCTTGAAGATTGGTGGTCTTGAATATGGTCTTGATTTATCACAAGTTTCTCCATCAAAATCCATGTCCTAATCACAACCTACATCATCTTGGTGGTATAAAGATAGTTCTTCCCATCCTCTTGTTATTTTGATTATGTAATCATGTATTTTCTTTCCTATTGAATATGTATATGATGAATATATGATGATAAAAATATTGTGTGGGGATTTGGTGTTGATAATCATGGGTAAAAAGATGAAAAACTATATGTAAAAAGGTTAAAATCTTGCTTAAATTGTTGGCTGTATAAAAACAGTAACTAACCACAAGTTAAACTGATAAAATGGCAAAGTAGAATCAATATACAGTAAGTATAAGATGTCATACACATGTGAGAGTTGGCCATGCAATGGAATCATTATAATGAGTGAGATATGATCAAAACAAGTTTAGAGTACCATCTGAATAGTCAGTTTTGGACGGACTGTTAAGGATATTTAGAGTTGGATTGAGCAGTATCTAAAGCTAAGTTAATTGTAGCAAATATCATGTAGTTTATGGTGTCCAAAAATGAGATTCTATTTCCTTGTAGAACTCAAGATATGGTAAAAATGGTGAACATGAAAGTAAAAATCAGATTTTGGGAAATTAAAGTATAATAGTATTATATAAGCACTCAAATAAAAATAGTATAAAATGTGAATTAAAACCCACTAACTTATATAATACATTTATATAAATATGTATAAGGATAAATAAATGGACATTTTATAAAAATGGTAGTTTGATAAGTTTTATAAGTTATAAAACTATAAACATGATTTTTACGACTTTTTTGGCTATTACCGTAAAATTAACGTTTTTGTTAAATAAACTTAGACGGTTGGACCCGTCTAATGTAAACTTTTATAAACTCATATACTGATATACAAACATATATAACAAGTAAAAACCGATAAAACCCGAACTATATAACATACGGACACTAACGGACTAAGTTAACGTTATTGGACTAATAATACAACAAAATGGGCTAAAACACTTATAAACTTATTTATTGGGCTTAACCCATTTGGGCCCAACATGTAAAGTGTAAATACTGATAATAAAAGTATAAAATGGAGTAATACAAGTTAAAGAACTTATAATAAGTTTATTGGACCTAAAACACGTAAATAGGTAAAACTAGTAAACTAGTAAGAAGTTACCAATACGTAAACACTAAAATGAGTAAAAGTGTAAAACCCGCATGCTTTTATCATGAATAGTACCCTTACGATCGTACGTACTAGATTAAAACTTTCCTATTATAGCATGATTACGATTACGTGTTAGGATTTTACGTATTACGTACGTGTTAGTACACGATAAGTATTTACTAAGCACGAACACGCAATAATTATTTGACAATAATTAATCACGAACATGCGATCATGAAATCATGAACGTAATTAAATCACGAATTATTATTTATTACATATATATATTTATTACGAGCGTAAATAAATATATTAGGTCACGGTAATTATTTAACGAGAACACATAAAACGCGAACACAAATAAACACGAACAAACACGTAAAACACGAACACGAGAACACACTTATTAATTAGACACGAAAAATGATCGGGTTACCCCATGTGGGCCCATATGTCACGAAATTAGGGAGGGAAGATGGGCTTAGCCCATCAATTTTTACTAACACAAGGAATTTGGAAAAGATCACTACTCATTTTCACTTTACAGAGGATTTTACAAAAACCCTAAAAGCTTTCTCCCTTCTTCCTTTGTTCCTCTTTTGGCCGCCACCCATAAAACACCATGGAGGGGTGTTTTTTTAATTTTGATCTTGGTTTTTGGTGCAAGTGTTCGTGTTTGTTCATCCTTGATCGATCTACGTATTTGCATTAGTGATACGGAAGTAGGATTCCTCTCAGTTCGTCTTCTTCGTTCACTGGACATAAGGTACGGATTCCCGTTGTAAAACCCGCATTTAGAACCCAAGAATATAAATTATGCACAATCTCAGTTTAAGAAAAACATGACGTAATTAATTATTTAGAAAATAATTAATATTAGTTATTCAGGTATCACCGTTTTAAAAGTCTGGGAACGCTAACTATACGCAGTCTCATTTTTATTTAAGCGTTACGTAACTAATTATTAAAAAAAATAATAATAATAATAATTAATTTCTAACTATCCAGGTATTACGTAAGTATTTAATTTCCAGGAAAATAAATAAATAAATACAATTCAGATATTAAAACGTGAACACGGTCGCGAATATTTAAAAACGCGAAACGAAATATAAAAGGTGTGCATATATTATGTTGGGCCACAACTTATTAACTAAAAGAAAGAATGAGAATGTGGGCTATAGAACCCGGCCCATGTTTACAAACAAAAAAAAAACGGGACTCACCCCCCCTCTTTTCATAACAGCGAAAAAAAAAAGGTATTAGGGTTGGGAGTTGGAAACCGCCGGCAGACAACAAAAAAAAAAAGAAAGAAAGAAGAGAGAGAGCCGTTGTTTTGTTCTTGTCTTCTTACTGTCGACGAACAAACATCAAGGATCAAGAACACGAATCCAAATCACGCAATCAAGGTAACCTTAATCACGTGTCATTCTTCTTTCTGTTTGATGAATATCGAATTCAATCAGTTTGGTGGTCGGGTTTTTGCTTGATACACGAAACCGAGACTAATTAGTCTCGGTGGGTGCCTTTTGATCAGCCGTGAACCAACAGGGGGCTGTTTGGCTTTTCGAACAGCAGAAACAAACAACCAGGGGGCGTTTGGATTGTACATGAGTGTTTGTGTTAACAAAGCAGTGGGAACAAACAACAATCAGCTGGAACTTTACCCAAATCAGTGGGTATCTTATATTAAACCAGTGGTTAAATTCGGGCAGAAAATAACAGCTTTTAAAATGACTTTAGCGACAGATTAGCGACGAAAACTTCTGTCGCAGATTTTAAGTGACAGTTTCTAGGGACAGTTTTTAGCCAGTTTAGTAACACTATTTATAGCGACATAGATTTCTGTCACTAATTCATATAAGCAGATTTTTATATTTTGTTGAATTTTTTTTTTGTGCGACCGAGAAGGGGTATCTCGGTAGGCTCGGGTTATAGTTAAAATAATAAAAATGAAGATTTTGAATTATACCTTTTTATTACTTTATGTTAATTAAATGTTTTAACGATGGATTTAATAAATTAAATATAAACTAGTTATAAAGTTTAAAAGGGTATAATTTTATTAAATAAATTAAAATATTTTGGAAACTTTCTTAATTAGGAAACTTTCTATTTTTTTTAGCAGGCTACCAAATATATATTTTTTAGTAAAACGTCAGAATACGTGTTATGTCATAAATAAATAATAGAACGAAATATGATTAAAAGAAATATTAGAAGGCTCAGATTTATCAGTTTATACATACGGACAGTATTGCAAGAATAAATTAAATCCAACGAATACAGTTAAGAGCAGTAAAATATATAACATCAGTCAACTTATTTCGCGGCTGTTATTTATGTAGTGTTCGTGAAGTCGGAGTAGGTCTTTCATCTTTCGTTCTTACTTCGTTACCGGACACGAGGTACGGATTTCCGTCCTTTCAGTAAGGACTTCCTTTCTATACATGATTAGGATTCCCCGTCTTCAGCCAAATGTTTTTCCCCAATATATGTTTAAGTTTATCAGTAATCATATTAAAAACTAAATAAATTGCCTGAGCATTATATACAAGCACGACCAGTTTATGTACTAGTTACGGAGGTACCGTAACCACGACACTAGAGGCACCGGTGTCGTGACTCACATGCAGGAGAGTGATATCCTGCATCGTCCCACTCAGCTCAGCTTGGCCATTTTATCAGTATTACTAGTGGGGCGTATGGATGCATCCTAGGCTTATAAGTGTTACAAGTTATCAGGGTGAATGTGGTGTGTGCTCTACATCCTTCACATTGGAGCTGATCCCTCCACCCAGCACAGTTATTTAGAGGTCACCCCTCTACAGCATGACGAGGTCACCCCTCCAGTTATTCATGCACGGTTGTTACAGCACGTGACCTATATAAGCTCTGGCAAATAAAATACAGTAAATGCATGTTATACAGATTTAACAGATAACAGTTCAGCTTCATTATTTATAAATCAGACTTTATAGATTATATATAGATTTCCGCTGCAACTTTACTTATCAGTCCTACAGCTCTAGCATCTTATCATATGTTTCATTTCAGTAATTCCTTATCATGCTTTACATCCGTTCACTGAGCGTTATGCTCAGCCGTAGTTCCCTTTCATGTTCTAACGGCAGGTACACCAGGACGCTCTTAGGATTTTGAGAGCAAGTGCATTTGGATGGAAGCTATCCAGACTTCTTACTTTATGTACTTACATTATTCTGCTTATTTGGACATTGTTTAGTCCTTTCCTTCTGTTAGAAATACGTTTTTACGTATATTAGAAGTATCGGTCACTCCACAATATGATTTATGTTGTAATAGCTCGTAGTTAGTAATTAGTTGTTAGTTGCTTATTAACTTAAGTAAGAACCGGTCCATGGGCTTGTCATGGACCGGCCCAAGCCCAATGTTTGGCTTGGAATATAAATACCCCTTTCCACTAAGGAAAGGGGTTGGTTGTTGTTCCATTTTACACATTCATATTAATAAAACCTTTCACATATTCTCTCACTTTCTCTCTCTAGTTTCTCTCACTAGAAAACATCAACCCACTTCATAGATTCATAGGTTATCAATATTCTACATTTGGTATCAAGAGCTATAGGGTGATTTAAGGTAAGGATTGTGTTGCTTTTTTAGTTTTTGAATCAATTAGTGATCTTTAGAAAAAATCAATCTTGAATCTTGTTGTTTTTGGTGTTTTTGTTATTGGGATTGATTGATAAGGATTGGGTTTAGCTTATTTTGGTAAAAATCATAAAACTTTTTGTGGTTTTGGATCAAAAATCGGGGTTAAAAGCTTCTTTTTAAGTCTCGGAAACAATATTTCCAGAATTTTCCGAATAGGATTCCGAATAGGAGGATTTTCAGTATAGAAGGTTTATTCCGAATAGGGATTCCGAATAGGAGAATATTCCGAATAGCAGAAGTTTCCGAATAGAAGAATTTTTTTCCGAATAGAAGATTTTTCCGAATAGCCATTCTTTTCCGAATAGCCGTTTTTTCCGAATAGCAAACACTTTCCGAATAACCAATTTTTCCGAATAGACACCAATTTTCCGAATAGCCAACTTTTCCGAATAGACACCAATTTTCCGAATAGCCAAAATTAGGAAATATTCCGAATTGCCATCATTCCGAATAGACAACAGTTTTTCCGAATAAGCCAAATTGCCAAGATATTCCGAATTGAAGAAAACATTCCGCATAGGGGTTTTTCCGCATAAGGGTTATTCTGCATAAGAGTTTATTCCGAATAGGGTATTTTCAGCATAGGATTATTCCGAATAGGCATTATTCCGAATAAGGGTTTATTCTGAGTTTGGGTTATTCCGTATAAGCAAGTTCAAGGGGTATTTGAGTTTTTTTCGACGATCTTTAGTGGATTTAATCTTGAGTTCAACCAACACAACACAAATTCTCAACCTTTCTTCACTGCTCGATCAACCGATAATCTTTGAGTCTGTTAAGTGATTGCAATGAATCCAAGTTCATTAATGCCTCAGATGACATCTCTTACGGATATCTCGATCATAACAGGGACTGATAGTCGTCCACCGATGCTTATTAAAGAGGTGTTTGAGGCATGGCAGGGTCGTATGATGCAATACTTGAAGGGCAAACCAACATACGGAAGGCTTATGGTCAAATCGATTTTGAATGGTCCACTCGACTATGGTACCATTGTGGTTGACGACGTGACTAGACCAAGAGAGTATGAAGAACTCACACCGGCACAACAACTCATTGCTGATGCTGATGAAAAGGCTCTACAGACACTTCTTCAAGCTCTTCCGCATGATATTTATCGTATGGTTAGTCAATATACGGTTGCCAAAGATTTGTGGGAACGTCTAAAGTTGTTGTTACAAGGCACGTCTCTCACAAAACAAGAAAGGGAGTGTCAGCTGTATGATTTGTTTGATAGATTCACGTACAGCCCAGGGAAAACACTACACGATTATTACTTCAGATTCACCACTTTAATGAATGATCTGAATGTATACAATCTGGTGATTGCTCCATTCCAGGTTAACACCAAGTTCTTGAATACTTTACCTCAAGCTGAATGGGGTGAGTATATTACCGATGTGAAGTTAACCCGGGATTTGCATAAGTGCAACTTAGATCAAATCTATGCTTTTCTTCAGCAACATGAGAAGCATGTGATTATGCACCGTTATCCTCGCAGTATGTACCCAGATTCCTTAGCTTTGATGGCGAATCAACCAAGCTTGTCACACAACAACACACCTTATATCTTGGGACATCAAGCCTATCATCCATCACCTTATATGACACCAACATTCCCACAATACTCGATTCTACCGCAACCTCCCACCTCACATCAGCAACAATATCGGTTCAATGCACCTTCACCACAGTATGCTTCACAACTTCATCCAGCAAATGTTGCACCTTATGCTCAGCCTTCATATTCTTCTTATCAAGAGAATGCAGCATATCCAACAAGCTACCCTGATCAAATGAGTATTCCTTCTACTGATTATGCAGCTCATCCAGATCAAGCACTGTATTGTGATGATGAGGAATTCCCCGTTCCTGTTTTCCAACAAGGAGCTGACCCAGTTGAAATGCTAACTACTATGTCTGCTTATCTCACAAGAACTTTAAGCAAACGAGGATTCAGAGGATCAGCTCCTACCAACAATCAGTTGAGGAATTCATCCAATTCTCGTCAACAAGCTACTATTAAGAATGGCAGGGTCATGGTTCAGCCAATTCAACCATATCAGGGGAGACCTTCCACTTCAACCAATGCTCGCACGATTAATCCTGCTCCTGCTCCAATGGTCAACAATCCTCCACGGGCTAATACAGGCAAGTTGAGAATGATTACATGCTACAACTGCAAGGAAGAGGGTCATATGTCCAGGGATTGTAAGAAACCCAAGAGGAGAAGGGATGGACAGTGGTTTGCAGAAAAGATCTATCTGGTAAATGCTTAGGCGCAAGGAAGGGAACTTGATGAAGAAGAGCTTGCATTTCTTGCTGACCCAGGGATTGCTGAACAAGACGTTGTCACTACGCAGAATGCAGCTTACCAAGCCGATGATCTTGATGCGTATGACTCCGACTGTGATGACTTTCAAACTGCAAAGGCTGCTCTCATGGCAACTATCTCCAACTTAGGGCCATATAAGAGATCTGAGGTACTTATTAATAACACCGATAATGCCACTGATGCTAGTATTCAACCACATCAAGTTGTGCAAGAGAGTGCTGATTCGAATGAATCTTCGGTGGTGAGTCTTTCAAATGAGGAGACAAACAATGATAGCAATATCAATGTGAGTCCCCAGACTTTGAGTGAATCACAACCGGGATCCATTTCGCATACGCCTACTCCTGCTCAACAAGATTTGGTCATGGTTCCTGCTACATTACTTAGCCAAATGAATGCTGCACTCTTGGAAACCTTAGCTAAGAATAAGAATTTGTCTGATGAGCTTGCCTTAAGCAATGAGAAAGTACAAACTTTGGAATTAGTGCCTTCGTCTAGTGTTCTCACAAATCTCGAATATGATCATTTTAGAAACAAACAAATGGGTCACTTGCAAGAGATCGAAAACTTAAGAGCAAATCTGTCTAATGAACTTAAAGAAAAGGAGTTAGTGGTCACTAATTTTCAAAAACTTCAAACTGATTTTGAATTACTCGAATCTAAGAAGAATGAAATGGAGATTAATGCCACTAATAAGATTAGAAGTCTAGATTACTTGCTTTTAAGACAATACGCTGCTTCACAACTAGTTCACTTATTTGATGCTTCATTTAGAGAATTTAACTTATCACGTCTAAAAGGCCTTCCCCCTAATCCACAGTATGCAAAACAAGCTTTAAGACATAGTCCTAGACTTTATAATGCAACTCAATTAGGATTGGCTTTAGACCCGATTGTTTTTCCCAATGATCGAACAAGTAAGGATCTAGTTGATGAGGATCAGTCATATAATTCTGCAAAATATCCCGATTGTGATTATTTTCAAATGAATAAGGAGCTTGCAAAAACTGATTTTAGAGTTCGCTTCCATATGGATAAAGATCTCATTACAGCACCAACCTACATGATAGAGGAAGAAAGCCCTAGTACATTTCCTACACTTGTCAACATGGAAGGTCCTAAGGAAATTCCAAAGAATCTTCCACCTGTTAGCACTGTATGGTTAAACTTGAAAGAGATTAACCGTTACTTTACTAACTTTGACAAGGTCATTTTGGAATGTACGACTTCAAATGGCTTAAACGCCGGAGAATGGGCTTTCGAACACATGAACGAGGTGTTTAAAACTAAGATCAATCCGTTTGTCGAAAGTCTAAAAGGAAGTTTTGCATCTCTTAAGGAAAATCTTCAGTTTGAAATTGGTGAAGTTCAAAAAGTGTTTTATGAAATGGACACCGCTTACGAACTGCAACTAATTGAAAAAGAAAAGATTTTAACCGAATATGACCGATTCTTGTCTGAAGTAATCTCGTGTGATGTGCTTACTACTGTAAATGTTAATTATTCGAATGAGCTCACATCTGCTGTGATTAATTGTGATGCTGTGAATATTTGTGAGGATATCTGTGATGATGTTTGTAATCTTTCTGTAAATGTTGCTGATACTGTAAATGAGGTAGAAAATCATTCTTGTCACGAATCTAACGCTAAGTTTTTAAAGCTACAAGATTCTTACAATTTACTTTCACAACGCTTTAATCAACTAGAACAACATTGTATATCTTTAGAATTAAAACAACAAAATCAAAATGAAAATCTTTTGATATCAAATGTTTGTGAAAACGGTGTTGAGAATAGTGACAAGATGATTGCAATTGTTAAGACATTAGAGGAAGAAATCATGAGATTGAAGAGAGAGGTATCATCAAAGGAAACATTAAGAATGGAACTAGAGGCTGCAGAGTCTAAAAACCAGGTCTTAGAAATTAGACTATCAACTGTTCTAGGGGAGATGGATCGGACAAGGCAGGGACTATCCGCTCTTTATGGTTCACTAGAAGAACGCTTCGCTTTTAATGCGGCACAGCAACAATATTATGTTGAACAACTGAACCAAAAGTGCGAAGAAATCTCTGACTTGAACATCCTGCTCATAGACAAAAATATGGTTTTGGCTGAGTTAAAGGAGACACTTCTTCTCACCCGACAAGAAGTTGTTGATAACTTAGCTACCGACTCTGCACCGTCCACTAGTGCTCCAACAACCAAGTCAGTAGTGCTTTATAAGAATCCGCTTCACAAGAGAAACCAGGTTACCTATGATGATTATATGAGGAATGCCATTAAGCATGTCGATCTTCTTAGGGATATTTTAGACGATCTTTATGCCTTAGATCCCTCAAGTAGCGACTATTATTCGGCTCATGAATATGTTAAGCGAGTTCAATATTGCTTGGCTTATTTGCAATACATAGGTACACCAGGTTCTGCACTACTTAATAATAGGCCCATTGCTGTCACTCCATTTAATAAGACTCCAGGAGCGAAACCGTCATTGGCACAATCAAGTAAGACACCTTTAAAATCTGCTGCTAATGTTCCCACTTTGCCTTCTACAGGATTAAAAGAGACTACTAAGGCTAAAGGATCGCCACTCAAGAAAGCTAAGATCAAGCCCTCCACTAGTAGTGCCACAAAGAAGAAAGTAGAAGTCCACAATAGGAATGCTAGTTCAGTTTTAAATAAAATAAATCATGTTAAGACTAAAAGCTCTGCGCCTGTGCAGCAGCCTAAACCATTCGTGAATTCTGATTTAAATTGTTGGAATTGTAATGAATGTATGTTTTCCCAGCGTCATGATTTGTGTCTGATTGATCACGTTAATGAAATGAATGCTATTAAGAATGGTCTTGAATGGAAGCCAACGGGTAGAACTCGTGCCCAAGTTGGCTGGCAATGGCGTCCCACTGGTAGGACCTTTACACTAGATGGTAAAATGTGCCCTTTAACTAGGAATGCATCCATTGAGGTTAGGTCTGAGCGTCCTTTAGTTAGGAACACTCGCACTCAAGTATGGAAACAGCGCCCTTTAATTAGGTCAGCCCCCACTATAGTGCCTATCAGTGAAGAAATACCTCAGGATTTGAGCCAATTAGAATCTACACCACCAATTAAGAAGAAGAAGGCTAGGAAATCTAAGAAACCTAGAGTTAGCAAATCTAAGATTATTAAATCTGTACCTGCTAATAACAAGGAACACTCAGATTCCGATACCTCTACATTGTCTTTGTGTGGTGATATTTTCAGGTGGTCCAAATCATCTTGTGGTATTTGGACTCCGGTTGTTCAAAACATATGACCGGAAATCGCTCGATGCTCCGAAATTTCGTCAGCAAGTTTCTTGGTACGGTTAAATTTGGGAATGATCATATAGCAAAGATTATGGGATACAGTGAATATCAGATTGGAAACGTGACGATTTCTAGGGTATACTATGTAGAAGGTCTTGGTCACAACTTATTCTCAGTAGGACAGTTTTGTGATTCCAACCTTGAGGTTGCTTTTCGACAACACACTTGTTTCATCCGCAACTTGGAAGGAAAAGATTTGTTGAAGGGATCTCGTGGTGCAAATCTATATACCTTGTCCTTACAAGACATGATGGCCGCCTCTCCAGTATGTCTTCTCTCTAAAGCATCCAAGACCAAGTCATGGTTATGGCATCGCAGATTATCTCATCTTAATTTTGATGCTATTAATCATCTGGCTAAAAACGAGTTAGTTCGTGGTCTTCCAAAGCTTAAATTTCACAAGGACCATCTATGTTCCGCGTGTTCAAGAGGGAAAAGCACCAAGAAATCTTACAAGCCCAAAGCTGAAGACACCAATCAAGAAAAACTTCATCTTTTGCATATGGATCTTTGTGGGCCGATGAGAACTGAAAGTGTGAGCGGTAAGAAATTCATTCTCGTCATTGTGGATGATTTTTCTAGGTTTACATGGGTTAGATTTCTACGTACAAAGGATGAAGCACCGAAGGCTATCATCACTTTTCTGAAGTTCATTCAGGTACGTTTGAATACCACTGTCCGCCGTATTCGTACAGACAATGGTACAGAGTTCGTCAACCAGACTCTTCGTGATTATTATGAAGGAGTTGGTATATCACATGAAACATCCGCTGCACGTACTCCACAACAAAACGGTGTCGTTGAAAGACGAAATCGCACACTTATGGAAGCTGCTAGGACCATGCTTATTTATGCGAACGCTCCATTGTTCTTGTGGGCAAAGGCTATTTCTACTGCATGTTTCACCCAAAACCGTTCTATCATTCGGAAACGCCATGGAAAAACACCTTATGAGCTTCTACATGACCGCAAACCCGATGTTTCATTCTTCCATGTGTTTGGTGCTCTGTGTTATCCAAACATCAATAGTGAGAACTTGGGTAAGCTTCAACCAAAAGCCGACATAGGTATTTTCATTGGTTACTCACCGTCCAAAAGAGCATACCGAATCTATAACCGTCATCTTGGCAAGATTGTAGAAACTATGGACGCAGATTTCGACGAGCTGACAGCGATGGCTTCTGAGCAACACAGCTCTGAACCCGCGCTTCATGAGATGGGAACCGGTGCTATAAGTTCCGGATTAGTTCCCAACAATCCTACTTCTACATCATTTTTACCACCATCAAGGCCCGAGTGGGATAAACTGTTTCAACCGTTGTTTGATGAATTCTTCGATCCCCCGACTGATGAAGTTCCAGCACCTGTAGTAATTGCTCCAATACCTGAAGTGATTGCTCAAGTTAATGAACCTTTATCTAATGCATCTACAATTCACATTGAACCGGATGCACCTTCACCAAGTGATTCTCAAACTACACCTGAATCATCACCCCTACTTGTGCCTAATGATGTAGAAGAGGATTCTACTGATCACGACTTGGAATATGCTCACTTGCAAGAGCTTCCTTTCTTTGGTGTAGCGATCCCTGAAAACCCTTCAGCCGCGTCTACCTCAGAAGAAGCTCCATCTATTGTTCACTCCAGACCACCTAGGATTGAAAACCATAGCACTAAATGGACAAAAGATCACCCAATTAGGAATGTTATTGGAGATCTAGATCGACCAGTCTCTACACGCCATCAACTACAAGAGAGTGCACTATATTGTTACTTTGATGCATTTCTCTCTGAAGTTGAACCCAAAAATTGGCAGCAGGCTATGACCCAATCTTCTTGGATTGAAGCTATGCAGGAGGAACTCAATGAATTCAAACGACTAGAAGTATGGGAATTGGTTCCTCTCCCTGACAAGGTTAACATCCTCACTTTGTTATGGGTCTATAAGGTTAAACTTGATGAGATGGGTGCGGTATTGAAGAATAAAGCTAGACTGGTCGCTAGAGGATATAAACAAGCCTTGGGTATAGACTTTGAGGAATCTTTTGCTCCTGTGGCTAGATTGGAGGCGATTAGACTATTCCTTGTGTTTGCTGCTCATATGAACATGATCGTCTATCAAATGGATGTGAAGACGGCATTTTTGAACGGTGAACTAAGGGAAGAAGTTTATGTTAGTCAACCGGATGGGTTCGTCAGCACGGAGTCTCCTAACCATGTGTACAAGCTTAAGAAGGCTCTCTATGGGTTGAAACAAGCTCCACGCGCGTGGTATGATCTCCTGTCAACATATCTCATGTCGGAAGGCTTCTCCAAAGGCAAAGTGGACCCCACTCTATTCACTCTCAAGGACGGCAACGACATGCTTCTGGTACAAATTTATGTTGATGATATAATTTTTGCTGCCACTAACATAGAATTGTCTAAACAATTTGAGAAGATAATGTCCACACGCTTTCAGATGTCGATGATGGGAAAAATTTCATTTTTCTTAGGATTACAGATTTCTCAGAATCCCAGAGGCATCTTTATTAATCAATCCAAATATGCTCTAGAATCTCTTAAGAAATATAACTTTGAGAATTGTGACCCCGTAGACACTCCAATGGTGGAGAAATCCAAGTTAGATGAAGATAGGGATGGGATTATTGTTGATCCGAAACTTTACCGTGGAATGATTGGCACCCTTCTCTATCTGACTGCTAGCAGGCCTGATTTGCAATTTGCTGTATGCATGTGTGCCCGGTATCAGGCTCGGCCTACCGAAAAGCACTTACATGTTGTTAAAAGGATCTTTCGGTATCTAAAAGGAACACTTCATCGTGGTCTATGGTATCCGAAAGATTCCTCGATTGCTTTAATATCATACGCAGATGCCGATCACGCTGGATGTCAAGATACGAGGCGTAGCACTTCTGGATCTGTGCAACTCCTAGGAGATAGATTGATCAGTTGGTCTTCAAAAAGGCAGAAAAGCGCTGCGATATCAAGCACGGAGGCTGAATACATCGCCATGTCCGGTTGTTGTGCTCAAGTCCTTTGGATGAGATCACAATTAACTGACTACGGTCTTGGATTTAACAAAATCCCGATGTATTGTGACAACAAGAGCGCCATTGCCCTTTGCTGCAACTATGTTCAACACTCCCGGGCCAAGCACATAGACATTCGCTACCATTTCATTAAGGAGCAGGTGGAGAACGGAGTGATCGAGCTGTATTTTGTCACTACTGAGTACCAGCTGGCGGATATGTTCACCAAAGCCTTAGATCGAGGACGAATCGAGTTTTTGATCGACAAGCTTGGCATGAAATCATTTACTCCAGCGACTCTTAAAGAGTTGGCAGAAGAATCAGCTGAATAGTCGTGGTAAACTATTCAGAGTATCCTTTGGTTGTGATCATGTATATTATCGTAAATATATAAACCACAAAAGAAAAATACAAAAATATAAAACCAAGAAAAACCATAAAAAATATAAAACCAAGAAAAACCATAAAAAATATAAAACCGAGAAAAACCATAAAAATTATAAAATCAAGAAAAACCAAAAATATTTTTCATTTAAATCGGGCATGTCTTTTAGTACGGTAATATTTACGGCCTTAGAAATGTCGATCAATATTGACACGGTGCCATAAATAGAGTCCGTATAAAAGTTGTACATTTTTAAAACATGCCCATTATGGCTTGTAGTTATTTCTGACTGCAACCCGGTTTTCATATTAAAGTCACGTATTTCTTTGGAAAACGTTGGCTCAGAACGGGAATTAATTTTCTCGGGCGTGATTTACAAGCCAAATCATGCAAAGGGATCAAGTTTACTTTACAACTTGGTCTAACACGAATTTGTGTACGTCTCAGTGCATTAATTTGTTAAAATAAGAGAAATCTTATTGACACCACGAATCAAACTTTTTCAAGATATCAATTGGGAAATGTTTTTCATCATCATGTGCCTAGTTAAACAATGACTACAGCTCTTTAAATAGAAAACGGGTCATCGTTTAAGGGGGAGAAAATGTTTCATCATCTTTCACATCAAAAAGATCTTCAAAAGTTTTCAAGGAAACTCACAAAGCTTAATGGTTAATGGTTGGATTGCTTTGGCATATGTCTTGTTGTTGCTTATAAGTTTGTTGTGGATTGTGCTTGTGTTAAGATAGGATAATCACAAAGGCTAGGGTAATTTACATAAGATAGGGTCAAAGTGTCAAGTGTTAAAACTTGGTACACAAAAGAATGTTGAATGAAGCAAAAAGAAAATTTGAGGGGGCAAAGTTGACAATAGGTCTAACTTGTGGGAAAGTTGAAAATTTGACCTAGTCAAAACCTTCCCCCCCCCCCCCCCGTTTTTTCTAATCCTTCACTGTTTACTTATCTCTTGCCGCCATTGATAATCAAAAATACACTAAATCACAAACACTCACGCAAATCAACCAAGAACATCTCAATATCGGATCAAGATCATCAAAAAGGTATTAAAACGGATTAATCTTTCATGCACATCAAGTTAATTAACTGTTTAAAGTGGAAAATCAAACGAATCTAATTACTGCTTAATTAGGGTTAATTAATTTGGGGGTTTTACTTGGGTTGTATTCGGAATATATCTATGTGCCCAGATTTGTCCATTAGAACACTTGAATCACAAGATTGCATGCCCAATTAGAAAAACGTAACTGTTTGTAACTTTCCGCATAGAAGCAGTTTTTCCGAATAGAACAGTTTTTCCGCATAGGGCAAAAGTTCCGCATAGGGCAAAAGTTCCGCATAGGGCAAAAGTTCCGAATAGGGCAAATGTTCCGAATAGGGCTAATGTTCCGAATAGGGCAAATGTTCCGAATAGGGCAAATGTTCCGAATAGGGCAAATGTTCCGAATAGGGCAAATGTTCCGAATAGGGCAAATGTTCCGAATAGGGCAAATGTTCCGAATAGGTCAAATGTTCCGAATAGGTCAAAATGTTCCGAATAAGGACTTTATTCCGCATAGGCCCAAATGTTCCGAATGGAAAATTTATTCCGCATAGCCCAAATGTTCCGAATAGGGAATTTATTCCGCATAGACCAAAAGTTCCGAATGGGGAATTTATTCCGCATAGACCAAATGTTCCGAATAGAGTATTTTATTCAGAATAGGGATGTTTTTCCGCATAGGCTATATGTTCCGAATAGACTAATGCTCCGCATAGGACTTATCTTCAGTATAGACCTATTATTCCGAATTGAGTGATTATTCCGAATAGAAGATGTTTGAATGATTTCAAAGCTTAAGGGATTATGTCATTTGTACAATGCTTAGGTTTAAAGTCATAATGATATTCATACTTGTTTGTATCAACCTTTGTGTTTTATCTTAAGCAGAGACGATGACTAACCCTACCGTACAACAACTACAAGACAACAGAGCCGCCGCCATTGCTGAAGCCAAAACTCTAAAGTTTGTTCCAAACAACTTCCGTCTGAAGGAGGTATCTCACTCTACCCATAATGGCTTTAAGGTAGGTACAGCCATGCTTGATAAATCTCATTTCAAGCATGCGCTAAGGAGAAGTGCTTCAGTGCCATATGAATATCTTTACGAGTTCTGGGCTACCAAAGAGAGGACGTCCAACAAAATCACCTTCTCCTTGGACAACAAGCAGCAGACGCTTACTGTGTCAGACTTCAGGAAGATCTTTGGCTTTCGACCGATTCTCAAAGGTCTACCATCATACTCACCCAACCCAACCAAGGACCAGATCATGGAGATGTTCACCGCCATTGGATGTCTTGACATACGAACCCCGTCTGAGTTTACTACTGCCAAAGTTGGTCAACCATGGAAAGCTATTTTTGGGATTCTAAGCCGATGTTTAACACCCAAAACAACTGGATATGATGTTGTTCGTCCACCAATCATCAAGATGTTTTATGGTATGTTTAAAGGTATGGGTATTGATTATGCATCACTGCTGTGGGAGGAGTTCACTTTTCAACTCTTCACTAACACAAAGGGTAAAGTTAAAACTTACCAGTACCCTAGGTTTATTAAGTTGATCATACATTACTTTATAGAAAACGATGCATCCATTAACAAGCGTGCAGGTAGTCGTCACCACATGATAGATGATGATGATTTAGTAGACTTAAGGCAGGAGACTCATTCGAATACGGTTATTCCTGGTCCCATTCCCAGTCATCTTCTGACCGATGAGATTATTGCATCCGATGATTACAAGAACTTGCTAACAGAAATTGAGAAACAACGAGCAAGCCTTCTAGCAGGTGAAGACTCATCTACCACGGTTAAAAGAAAAGGTAAAAGGAAGCAAACAGATTTACCTGAACCCAAAACCAAGAAGAAGAAGACAGAGGGTAAGAAAGGAAAGAGTAAGGCTGATGAGATGCGTCTGCGTGACGAAGAAAATATTGCTGATCCTGATCTTGAGAAAACTGAGAAACAAATAATGAAGATAGCCATTCAAAGGAGCAGGAAAGATACTGGCGGTAGTGGTTCAGGTGTAAGAGTAGACGTTGAGGATGAGTACATGGAACCTGATGATGTTGATGAGTTTGGGTCACCTGAACATTATTCCACTTTGAAGGAGCCATCAATCCCTGTTTCAGCTGGTATTGAAAAGGCATCTACTCAACCTTTAACAACTCAACCTCCACCAACTCAACCCTTACCAACCAAACCGGTTTCTACACCACTTCCTCCACCACCAATAAAGCCCATCCTCAGCACCGCCGTTACAACCGAACCCATTCCATCAACCCAGAGCAGCTCCGCAACATCTGCAATGGCAGCAATAGTGATGGCCGAGATGTTGGATAAACACGTGGATAATCAAAAGAGAGAAATGGATGAACTTCGCCAAGAGTTAAATAGAAGAACTCAAAGTGAAGAAGCATCAAGGAAAGCTCAAGAAGAGTTGATTGCGAAGTTCGCTGCAGACATGGAAGTTACACGTAAAGCTCATGCAGAAGAACTTGCTCAGGTTAAAAAGGATGAAGCTGATAGGCATAAAGCACGAATTGCAAGACTTAAAGCTATTAAGGATGACTTTAAAGAGCAAAAAGAAGCTCTTGAAGCTACTATTGAGCAAAGAGTGAAAGACTCCATTGAATCCTTAATGCCTAAACTGCGTGATGACTTGAAGACGCTTGCTGCTGACAACTTAATGATCAAATCATCCAATCCTTCAGAAGCCGCCTACAAGATCGCTTATGACTTGACGGATTTTGAACTTAAGAAGATCCTCAAAGCTCGAATGAAGGAACTTGGATCGTTTGATAAATCGAGGAAACAACGGGCTCTCTTCAAATCCCTGAATGACGCTATCATGGAGGATGATAGGTTGTTCAAGACGTTTGGAAGTGTGGTACCCTACCACATTCTCCCTGAAGAAGAAAGGGAAGAGAGCGACGAAGAAGAGGGTACTGGTGAAGAGGAGGAAGAAGAAGAAGAAGAAGATAAGAATGAGGAGGATGATGAGGATGAGAATGATGAGGATGATGAGGATCAGAATGATGATGATGAGAATGATGATGATGAAGATGAAAATGATGATGAGGATGAGGATGAGAATGATGATGATGAGGATGCAGATGATGATGATAATGATGGTAATGATGGTGGTGATGGTCACCAGGAGAGTGTTAAGGGGAGCAATGCGGATAAAGGTGAACAGCGTGAGAAAGGGGATAAGGGCGCCAGCTCAAAGAAAGTGGTTAAGTCTGGCACCAAATCCAAGAAAGATGCAGCACCAAAGGAAAAATCCACATCCACGGAATCCAGACGATCGAAGTGGCACCATGATGTGAATGCCACTACCGGGTCATCTATTCCTGGTACATTTATCCATGCATCAATACCTGTTACCACTAACCCCGTTAGTTCTTGTGTTGTTACCCCTGTGATTGCAGAATCGGTAACCGAACCAGAAGCTGCACAACACTCTCCCGTCCATGACACTGCTGAAATGCCTGAATCTGAACAAGCAGATGTTCACGTCTCCACTCCTCAGCAACAAAACCCACAATCTACTATACCTGAACCAAGCACAAGGAACAGGGAGGACACGTTGGAAATCGACGAGACTGCTCCACCACAGGCTTGGATCACGGCAGCGGCGCAGTATGATCCAATCACCGACGCCGACAAAGAGGTCTTATATCTTCGTATCCGAAGTCCGATTGACTTATGTGCATTTCTTGCTCATGAGTATAAGACTTCGGTTACTCCATCATTGGTGAACAAAGTACTGAAGGATAAAAGACTTCGCGCCAAAACCCGGTTGACCCAAATGGAATTCGAATATTATGCCGAGGAGATCCTGAAGGCTCTGAATACCGTTCAACGGCCAGGTCTTCATGAATCAGAAAGAGCTCCACCTCCAATGGATCAAGATAATCAGATTGCTCTTGACTTCTTTGTCACCAATGATCTGGTGTATCTACTGAAGGGGTCATCAAAGTACGCAACATCCTTGACATTGCTGAAAGCTGCCAACTGGGGGACAATACCCTTTATCGAGGAAAAGGTAAACCGACTCTGGGTCCCTAAGATAAATCGTAATTATGATATGTATGCTGTCATAGGTGCATCTCATTGGGACGAACGAGTCCGAAGGGCGTACAGGGGTTGCTGCTTGGTCAATTCTGGAAGCAAGGTTAGATCCGACATCCGCATCTCCAGCATTTTAGGGATGAAAACTGAAGCCAAGAATGGCTACTATCATGTGACGGAGATTCGTTTGAAAAGGGAGGATGACAAGGAATACAAAATCCAGCAGGGAGATTTTTCCATCATTCGCCTTGAGGATATCGAAGATATGCTGCTTCTGATGACCAGAGATCAACTCACACATATTCCTCGTGAAGACCTCATTGCTTTGAATACAGCACTTCGTATGTTCACACGAAGCGTTGTCATCAAAACACGAGTTGAAGATCTGCAGTTGGGAGTCGAAAGCTATCAGAGGAAGCTCAATTTAACCCGTCCTGTGAATCAAGTGTTACCTCAACATGTAGCAAGATGTCCCTATACCGGCATTTCTGTCCCGAATTACGGCATTTTCTACTTGAACAGTCGAGGGTTGATGAAGTTTATGAGGGTGGGGGAGCTTCACAAGTATAGTGATGGAACTCTTATACAAGTCAGAGGAAAGTTGGAGCATCTGAACTCGGGTGGGACTTTGCCAGAAATGACGGAGGATTGGCATCCAGGTTATAAGCAGATGGCGAAGTACGTGATCAAGAAGATCGATCAAAAGCTCCGTGAACGTAGATTGATGAGGAGCTTGGAAAGATTCGTGGGTGGTAGACCATATGGAGTGCACTACAGGACACTGCAACGATCCATCTAAAGGGTCGTACATTTCAGGTCACTCTATATTGGTATTATTTGTGAATATGTATATTTGTGAATAATGTGCTTTAATGGCTTGTTGTAGTGTTAAGGTATGATAATTTTTCAAGAATTTCTCACGAGATTCAAAATCTTTCAAAATATATCATACTAAAGCACTACAACTATCCCTTATTAACTTAAGGGGGAGAAATAACTTGTTCTATGGCCAAACATCGATTTCATTTTTACCCAAAGACCGGTTAATCCATTCAATATCCCAAATATTAATGGTTAACATTTTGGATAAGGGGAGAAAATGGGATTAAGGAGACGTAAGTGATACTTGGCTAAAAGATGAAAAAGACTTAAAGATTATCCAACTTAATATGTGTAAAGCACGTGTTAAGGGGGAGCGTTTTTGATGAACAAAACACCTAAGGTACAAAACCTTTGATTTCAATATCATAAGTACTTTAGGTGATTTTCAATGATTTTTCATGGTGGCAATTCTTTCCCAAAACACGCTTAATTCACGACGGATGTGGTGACAAAAGGGTGGTAGGAATAGGTTTAGTCCAATGATTCATCAGAGCCGATGGAATCTTCCCAAGGACAATTCCCTAGATAGAATTAGAAGTCCTAGGAAAGATGGAGAAAGAATGTGAACGTAGCTGAATGCCGACCAAGTACTTAAGCTAGCACTGGAACAATCACAACAAGGTGCTAGTGATGACGTATTGGTAAGCATTGAAGGGGTTGAAGAATGAAAAAGAAATGTAAAGATAAAGGGTGTAAAGAAAGAAGCCCTCCTTACAACTTTAGGCAGAAACCGGGTCAATACATATGCTATTGAGGTCATTTTTGCTAATGATTCTCGGTATTGAAGAAAGACATCATGGACCCAGTGATGCAATGCACAACCCTTCCCCAGCTAACTCAAATATCTCTCAAAAGGTGTTTGTTTTAATCACACGGAGATCAACACGTTATCTATTGGTTTATTCACTCCGAATAGACTGGTATTGAAAAGGTGGCACTCCTCTCCAGCCATCGCTCACTAAATCAAAACGCACAATCGAGTCTAGAGCCAAGAGATCATCAAAAGTCTCATTAGGACACTTTCCATTTATTCCTTGCTTTCTCACACACTGTGAAAAGTAAGAGATTTTCATGAGTCCTACGCAGTATTCCTGTAATATTGCCAGAACATCCGAGTAATACGCAAGTATTACAATGAAGATGGAAATCCTGCTTGAGCCAACATCAAACAAGCTCATGGTAGGTTACACGTGCGGTTCTTTTAGAACCAATCTTGTGAAAAACTGGAAGGTAACAGTGGTTTAATTCTTAATTGAACTTAAACTCGTTCCAGGCCTCTTCGCATTATCATATGATCTTGCCAGAACACTCAGAGTGACTCTTTATTGACCACAGTGACGAGTGGAAATCCTTCTAGTGTCAACATCAAACAGCACTTGGTAGGTAACGTGCAAGATTCTTTATAAATTGAGCTCGTGACAACTGGAAAGCAACGATGGTGAAAATCTTAATTGAAATTCACTTGTTCCAGGTTTCATGAATTGACGGCTTTTAATCACAAGGATAATTTATCCAAGTGATTCACTCTTTATGTTCGCAGTCAGCTTTGGACGGTCGAATAAAGAGAACGGGTTTACCCGCGAAATCCTGTCAGGAAGTTACTTAATTGAAACTATCCGTCACGGGTACGATATCTAATATCGTCCAACGGTCTTCACCGACCGGAGGTAAAATGCTACCGAATTAGAATAAAATGTTCAAAGCCATTTTATTCGTGTCGTTGCTGTGTACCAGTGAAGACGGTGGTGTTGCGGTGTACCTGTAAAAGTCGTTCCCACATGCTTATGTCTTTTGCAACAAAGTTCAGCAAAAATTCAAGAAAGTACAAGATAAAGTCTTCCGCTGTACCAAACTCTGAAGCTTTCGAGAATTCAACAAAAAGACGTAAGTGTGTGGAACATGAAGTCACGAGGAGGCAAAGTTCACAAGAAAGGCAAAGATCGCACGTGAAAGGCCAAAGAACAATGCTCTCAAGTCAAAGCCAAAAAGATCAAATCAACATATTCACAACAAAAGAAAGAAAAAAAGAAAAGACTACGAGCTAAAGAACGAAGACTTAGTATAGTATGCTAGGTTTAGAACTTTGTAAACGTGGAGTGACCTCCCTTAGGGGGAGATTGTTAGAAATACGTTTTTACGTATATTAGAAGTATCGGTCACTCCACAATATGATTTATGTTGTAATAGCTCGTAGTTAGTAATTAGTTGTTAGTTGCTTATTAACTTAAGTAAGAACCGGTCCATGGGCTTGTCATGGACCGTCCCAAGCCCAATGTTTGGCTTGGAATATAAATACCCCTTTCCACTAAGGAAAGGGGTTGGTTGTTGTTCCATTTTACACATTCATATTAATAAAACCTTTCACATATTCTCTCACTTTCTCTCTCTAGTTTCTCTCACTAGAAAACATCAACCCACTTCATAGATTCATAGGTTATCAATATTCTACACCTTCAGTATTTTACTTTTCATGTTTTGGGCTTATGTTTGGATTGCCGATGTTTGATTCCGGTATTTCCTTTATGGTCAGTTAATGTTTTAGGACATTTACCTTATGCTTTGATTAATTTATTTCTTTGATCATGTGAGAAAATTGATACCAGTATCGATCATCCTATAAAATTCCACCAGTGCCATGTACAGTATTTCATGTGTACTCCATGTATAGTGTCTCAAATATGCTCAATTTGCAGTATTCATTTTGTACTCATGTACAGTAGTCTAGGAGTACTCCATGTACCCTACTCCATGGGTATTGCTAATCGATCATCAATCATCTCAAGCGTTTCCACTTGTCGATATTCTACCAGGTGCTGATGCTGCTCGTGAGTTGAAGATTTTACCAGATGCTGATGCTGCTAACACTTTGAAGACCTCACAAATGCTGATGCTGCTGATACTTTGGAGATTTCTCAAGATGCTGATGCTGTTTATACTATAAAGACACTGCAGAGCAAGGACGAAAACTATAAATTTGAAATTTCTGACAAGAGTAAATTTCAACCATCAAACACTACCATTCTATCCTATGCCTTACTTCCTCAGTTAGCTGTCACACGTTACTCAGCTAACCGTTCATTCAGAAGAGTGGGAACCGGAACTCAGCCGGCCACTCAGCAAAATATTTATAAAAATCACGGTCATGATAATGACCGTCATAAGTGACAGACAAAGCAGTAGTGACAACTACCGTGCTTATAATTAATCAGTCAGTAACCAACGGAACTCCGGAATGGACGTGACCAGAAATATAAGAGGTCAGTAGTCTAACCGGTCCGCCAATCCTAGCAGTTACCAAAATTTTCAAAATTTTCAGCCTTGTACAGATTTATCTACTAAGACACATATCACGACACCAGTCATGGTACACGTCATACGAATATCTTCTCATAGTACGAGTCAGAACTCATAACTCTGTATGTTTGTTAAATCAGACTCTCAGAAATTCAGGGTACCCTCTAAGGGGATATGACTGGTTCGTCATGCCACGTATAAAATCAGATCATGAAAGATCCATTTATCACCACTGAAGTATTAATCAGCTTAAACACGCAGTATTCATTTTGTGAGGTTACAAACGAACATATTCAGTGAAAGTTGTCACATTTACTTCACGTATTCTTATGTCAGCTTATTCTTAAATCAGCTAATTGTCTACCTCCCAGCCAGAAAAGACTCCACTATCACCAATATTTATTATGGTTTTCCTTTTAGTTAACGACGAGATCCGTCTTACCAAATCCCAAATACACTCATTATACTTTCTGTCAGAAAAATCAGTACAAATTATTTCTGCTTTACAAGCGCGTGACTTATCAGTCCATAGCTACGAAGACTTTTAGCTACCAGTTATAAATTCACTTCTAAATATCCTCGAATCCATGATCAGCAGATTATACTAAAATTTCCAGATGTCATTCCAGAAATTCCTTCCTAACTACGAGACATAATTTAACATCGAGCTTGTCTCAAGAATAGTGCCTGTTTTCCATAACTCTTTATTCCAGAGTTGCGTCTAAGTTAAAAGGGTTGCGGCATTTGCTGCAAGAGTTTACCAGAACAAGGCTGTATTCGCCCTAACGCACCACTAGGAGGTGTACCGTTTTTTTCTATCAGAAAGAAGGCCGGTAACATGAGATCATGTATCGATCACCGAAAATATACAAGGTCGCCATTCATAAAACGATACTCATGCCACAAACGATATCTTAAATATGTTCCAGAATAATTCGCAACCGTGACACCAGTAGTGGTGAGGGAAGAACTTGATGTTTTTCCAGACTGCTATTGCACATATTGCAGTCTCTCTAAAAATTTTGATTTTATACTTCTGAGCTTCCTAATGCTCCAGCTATGTTGTGAAATTTATGAATAAATTTTTCCATGACTAGTCAACCAGATTTCCACCAAAATGTCCCATACTCAGACAAAATTTTGATAGAAGCAATATCACACAATTATGCAGCTATGTTTATATCTAGATGCCTGACATACCGCAAGTTCAGGATAGAACGCCGTCATGATAGTGAATTACTACAATCCTTAGAAATTTCTGAACATAAATGAGAAGGAATTTCATGAAATCATTATTAGTTACCACAAACTCTAAAAACAAGTATGATACTATCTATGTCATCGTCATCCATGTAATCAACCAGCGTGTTTTCTTTCATCCGAAAGGATTACGCAGTAGCAGATCTGCAGGAAGTTCAACAATAAACCTTAAAATTTCAAGGTATTCCATCGACCATCATACCAGACAGAATTCATGTTCACGATCACGTGTACATTCGCGTTCACTTTACGTTTACGTTCACTTTCATGGTTGTGTCTCACGCTCACATTTTGATATTATTTCAGTCCATATTTGTGCTAATCTCATGATTTAAATTCATATCCGCATTCATTAAAAATGTTCACGTTCAGGTTCGTGTTCCATCTCACGATACGCGTTTCACAGTTTATTACCGAATATGGTTACAGGCAGCTTGAGAAACCAGACCCAAGTTTAGCACAACTTTTCCATAACAAGGCAGACGTTTCACATCTCAGGCCGTATCGTTTGGCATTTCCTCCTCAGTCAGCATACATTTATGATATGTTCTAGTATCACGTTCACAATATGTTTCACGTATCTCATTCATGATATATATTCCATGCTCAGCGTTCCTCATATAGTCATGAACCACGTTCACAATTGCTCACGTAGCACGTTCAAAATTGTTCACGTAGTTCGTCCCTATATATATTTTCAGCAGTTTGCTCAGATATATGAATGTTATCTTTCAGGATATTTATACGTACCGTTTCATGCATGCTACATGCTATAGCTTGCTCCTTCTACCAGATTCAGAAAATCCATCTTAAGTATAGAATAAGAACTTTTTCAGCATCGTCAAGACAGGGTCATCAGGACCAAGATTTTTCATTGTGTTATGATCTTGGGAGGAGCCATTCGAGCGGAAGCCACTCGGAATGGAGGAGTCCATTGAAAAAGAGATTTTGTATACCCTTTTTATATTTCTATTATCGTTCCTCGACTCACCCGAATTGATTTCCGGTTTAACGTAAGATTATATTTGTTCTTGGTAAACGTAATTTTTAGGATATTTTAAACTAAAAGCTACTTAATATAAAATCTTTTTAATCTAATGTAAAAATTAAACTAATAAAAACTTTTTAAATGAAAACTATTTTAATCTAATTTAAAAATTAAACTAATTTAAATGACAACTAATCTATATAAACTAATTTTAAAAACAAAATTTGACTTTTAATAAAACTTTAAATGAAAACTTTTTTTTTAAAACTTTAAATGAAAAATATATTTTAAAATTAAAACTTAATTAAAAACTATTTTAAAGACTTTTATGAAAACTTATTTAAAACCTAAACTAATTAAAAAAAGAAATTTAAATAAAATATTTTTTTTCTTTTTATTTTTTATTAAAAGAAAACTGAATTAAAATAAAACTTTTAATTAAATTTTAAATAAACAAAAAACTTGTAAATAAACTAATTTAAAACTGCAACTAATTAAAAAGGGTATATTAATTAAATTATGCAAAGTAATACACAAAAAGAGTGATAGAGCAGTGGTTGGGGCGTATGACAGTTAGACGAGAGGTCCTGGGTTCGAGCCCCAGGACAGACTAAAATTTATATTTTTTTTTTGCATTTGTGAAGCTCAGATCAAATGCCTGAGTTTTATGCAGTCAGTTAAGTGCCAAATAAGCTTTATAAACTAACTACAAAACAGATAAGCATATAAATAGCTGAAACCAAAAACTGATAGGCAAGCTAAGCTGAATAAGCTATATGACAAAATAGATAAGCAAAAGGTAAATGCACTCAAAACCAACAGCTAGAACAAGAAACAAGAATAATCCAATAAATAAGCCAAAGAAAGTAAGCTATATAAACTAATTAAGCTGGAACCAATGAGCTAATAATGCTCGAATATAAATAAGCGAAAAGCAGTTGAATCATTCGTTGAAAACTAAAAAGAAATAGTAGCTAACTAAAATAAGCAGTTTAAGTTTAAACATAGTGAAACAAAGGTAGACAACATAATACGCAGATCCAAACATAAGCAAATTATACCTAGGCAAAAATTAATAAGCAGATTAAAAGTTAAATCAAAACTAAACTTAAACAAAAACATTAAAAGTGGATTAAGAACCTGGTGATGAATCCTTTGGGTCGAAGGATGGCGCTGAGCCACCTTGTGAACCGAATCAATCCGTCGCAACGATCTCGAATCCAGTCCGAACCAACAATTCTTCGAGCCCAATTATCAACATCATCATATCCAAAATACTCGAACAAAATAATATTCTCCTCCAACAGTAACTAATAAATTTCCAGTGGAAATTTATTATTTCACTTTTTTCTCTTTTTTTTATATATTTATATTAAACGAATTATAAATAAGAACAAAAACAGTAATCAAAAATTTATAAAGACTTGAACAGTAACTAAAGTTGAGATTAAATTAGACAAAAATTAATTTAACTAAAACTTTTCATTAATCAATAAAAATTACAATATTCTGAAATTTCAAAATACAATAATCCCTAAACTAATTTACTGAAAAAAAAATAAATCTAATTTAATTCTACTCCTAATTTATTAAAATAAACTGAAAGAAAAATAAAAATAAGCTTTATATCATATGGACTCTCCTAAAAATTACAGATATGAGGGTTTTTATAGGAGAAAACCCTGAAAAACCTTCTTCAATCTCCTTGGAGCCCAAGGCTTTGAATCTTAACCGCTAATCTCATCTTCTCTTTCTTCTTTCTTGATCTAATGGTTGTAATCACTCTTGCCCACGGATTGCCAGGGTGTATTGGTGTGATTGGAGGATTTGAGGAGTGATTTATATCTTCGAATCAAAAGAAAGAATTGGGCCACGTCGGATTTGGGAGAGAGGACCACTTGGGTGCTTGACTCCGATTCTTGGGGGGTTTTATTACTCATAGATTGAATTAACTTTTAAGGGAAAAACCCCTAATTTTTATGGTAAATTTGTTCAATGGTAAATTAGGGTTTTTGGATTGGCTGAGTAAAAAAAATGGTGGAGAGGAAAGTAAAACAGTGTTTTGGGAGAGAGAAGAAGTAAGTGGGAGACAGTAAATGAGGTCTTGTGGGTGAAGCTTTGTTTTGATCGAAAAATGGGGTAAAAGAAAAAAATGGGTTTTATTAAAAACCGTGTATGGGGAGTTGTAAATACATATTATTTATTGTGTATTGGGGAAGTGGGTGAAAAGTTGGGATTACACGTGTGAGGGGAGGTAAAAGGAGGGATCGGGTGAGGTGGAGTGTAGGGTAAGACTGGGAAGGCTGGGGGTTTTGTTTTGTGCGTTTGACCGGTCAAGAATGGGGAAAAATTTGAGAAAATGAAATTTGTTTATTGTGTGAAGTGAAACAAGCGTCCCTTTTACTTTGTCAATTGGGCCTGGCCCAAATTTCTCTATTCCTTTTCAATCCGTTCCATAACCATTTGGGTTGGCCCAATATTTTGAAAACTTCATCCTTTTAATTAATGTTAACCATTTCTTAAATGGGCTTGTGGGCCCATTAAGCATAAGTGGGACCCACAAGACTCGAAATCTTCGTAGATGATTAAATCCGCAAGAATCGAGCTCGGTTTCGGCTTTCTTGATCATTTCTTCAAATTTAAGTTGACTTAGCCGGTTTTCGTGATCTTTGGCACACTTTTGATCTTTTGACTTTGTCTTCGTCTTTTCTTGGACTTTTCTTCAACTTTTGACCGTGAAATCCCGTGTTTTCTTTTCTTTTGATCATTTGTACCTATTTTACACAAAAACACAAAACCACGCGTAATTCCGATTTTAACGATATAAAACACATGATTTAAGTCTTGTTTTTCCTTGATTTTAGTGGCAAAAGGATAAGTGTTTACACACTTATTAAATCCCCTACACTTGACCATTGCAATGACCCCATGCAATGCATTATTTCAAAGCATAAAGTTACATTTTTCTCATTATTAACCCATCTTGGCCTTTATTACTAATATTACTACTACTACGATGAAAAGATAAAAACTTGAAAAGGAGACAAAAGTTATAATCATTTATTAACTTGGAAATTATTTGATGGAAGAAACTCGTGAAGAAATCTAAGACTTAAATTAGGGCTTTGGTGTCATGAATATTAATCACCCTCAAGTTTCACGTTCCCCATACCAAGCATAAAAACGAGATCATTGTCAATATAAGTTAGCACAACTAAAACTTACTCATGTGGTTTAATTAATCACTTAGACCCCCTTATTCCTACGGTGTATCTCTTGTATTTTATTTTTGTCTTGAATGATCACGAGGATGCATTTTTGACTTATTTCGATAATTTATTAAGGCCGAAAACAAAGTGGGACGATTTAATCAATAGTTAGCTTAAGGACAAAATCTTTTAAAACGGCTTCTCGAAACCTCAAAAAGTTCATATCATGGCATAACTCGTTTCACGATTTGAGACCTTTCTCGGACCGATATTTGGCTTGTACTTCAAACTTCAAATCTTGAGAGACGATCTTGAAATTATGGTCTTCTCTTCATTTTGGTATACATCTTCATAAGGAGTGAAAGATGCTTCAAACGTTGACCACAACTTCTTCATTTATCCTCTTCTTTATTTAGGATTTTGATATACAACGATCCGCCTCCTTTTCGGACTTGGATCTATTTATCCTCATACCTTGTTAGGGTCTTTTTGGATAGACTTCTCCATTATCTTTAGGGGAGTAATTGCTTCTCGTCGTGTGTCTTGATCCATCATATTGATTTGGATTAATGATCTTCACAATCTCTTAGGATCTTTAGCAAAAAAAAGTGAATCCTCATGCCTTGTGAGGGCCTTTTTGGACTCGGGTATCCTCATGCCTTGTTAGGGCCTTTTTAGATAAGCCAATATTCGCGTCCCGCTTCAATAAGTTATGCCTTGGCTATGAACTCTAATTAATACCGAGCAACTTTTAAACGATCTTGTGCTAGAAGCTAAGTAACCTTTTAAATCGTACAACCTTATTTATTGCAAATATATTTATTAGCAAGTGATGGGAGAAAAAGCTCATAACTAACTCACATAAGTTAATGAAAGAATACCGAACTTATAATTAACTCTATCATCTCTCGTTCTCCACAATTTAAAATCTCAAGGAATGAGACTCGTGGATGCTTAGCCTAATAAACCAATTAAGGTCCATATGGTTAAGGATACTAGCTAGAGTAAACTTGGATAAGTAAACTCGGGTTGAGTCAAAATATCCACAACGGGCCTAATATATCAAAGTCATCTAAACTTGTTAAAACCATTTTATTTATTTATTTTGACTCTATTTTTAAAATGGAAAATAAAAATAAGATGCGATGACAAAAGAAAATAAATGAAAAATACTACATGGCCAAAATAGATCAAAAATTTGAAAAACGTTGAAAATTTTTTAAAAACTTTCCGGTTAAAATGGGGTCAAATTCATGGAAAAGGCCACTAAAATTCGATAGAAGTCCCCCCTACACTTAATATAAACATTGTCCTCAATGTTTAAGCATGTGGGCGAATAAACTCCCCTACACTTAGGACATTGAGTACGTTGTTTAAAATCGAGCTAAGGAAGGGACAACTAAAGTGATTACATTAATTTGTCTTATTTATATACAAGATTGAATCACAATAGCAAAAACTTATCGAAGGAACCGGGTACATGGGTAACACGGGAACACGGGTCTCGTCAAAAGTACCAAAAGTGGATCATCAAAGCACAAGTACCTACACAATCACAACACAACACACAAACAAACAACCTACACGGCTCCCCCTACACTTATTCTCGAAAATAAATAAAAGATAGATAATCGGGTTGCCTCCCGAGAAGCGCTTGTTTTTGTTAACCGAGTCACGAGCCTGACTCGACCCCGAATTAAATGGTCCATGGGGAAGCCTCGAATGTTTTACCGGGATCAAAAATCTTATCCTCGGTCCCGGAGGAACATAATAAATGAGAGGCAGGAGGATAAGTCATAAAAGGTAGAAACGTCCTCTCGACATAAGAAAAGTAAGTGAAGTCTTGATCCACGGGAGGTGGGATGGGTAAAGGAGACAAATTGTCATCCCCCAAAGACATAGGATGGTCACTATTCGGCAAATCCGTAAAGGTATCAATCAAAGAATGGTCAATGTCACCTCCCAGGTCAAAGCATTCATCCTCATTTCCCGGTATGAAATGAGGAGAGTAAAAGCGATACATCACTTGCTTGGGTGTGCACGCGGTAGGACGGGGTGGCAACATAATATGAGAAATATCAGAAGACATATCTACCACCCGCGTCACCTCACCAGACCGAATCAAACGGAAACTAGGGTCAAATCTCTCCACCTCCTCTATGATGGGAGGTGGCATGGCTAACAAAGGATGCTCATCAATAGCAATAGAGCCGGAGCTATCAATGTCCTCAATCCCCTCTTCAAAGAGAGGATTCACCTCACTAGAGATGTAGGCGTCATCAAAATCAAATAAAGGGTTCGAATAAATCTTGAAATTTTCCTTCGGAACGTCTTCATCAGATAGTGACTCGTCATCACTAGAAGTAAAATCATCATCGAGATCAAAAATGAGATTAGAGAAAGCCAAAGAATCGTCTCCCAAGATGTCGGTGGGAGGTAATGAGTCATCACTAGAAAGAGATTCACACTCATCGTCACTATCGGAAGCAACCGTAGGCTCACTTTGGATTGGAATAAGAGTCTCGTCACAAGGAATAGTGATAAGACCCTCATCCCCCATGATGAGAGAGGCATCGGGCTCCGTAGTGGAAGAATCGAGAATAGGAGTGGTAGAATCCTTAGGCTTGAGAACCGGCAGGTCGAGAGAAGGAATTACAATTGGACTAGGACATTGAGCACAAAGATCATTCCATGAAATAGTATTCTCATCGTCATCATCATCATAATAGAAAGAACGCACAAGAGGCGGAGTATAATCACTAAGATTAGATACTTGCTCTTGTTGTTGTCGTTGTTGCTCCTCCAATGTCTCGGTCAGTCGAATTAAGCCGTCATGAAGTTCCAAAAGAAGGGCTTTTCTTTCGTCATTCAAAGCATTGATTTGTTGAATTCTATGAGAGGATTGATGATTGAGGGTGGGATGTGGGGGCTCATAGTTATGAAAACCAGAATTATAGCACGGATGTGGCTCATAGGAAGTCATCGGTTGAGAACAGTTAGAACACGGATTTGGTTCATAATAATCCATCGGTGAAGAAAAATGAGGACACGGATTTGGCTCATAATACTTCATTGGCTGACAATATGAAGTATCGTGAGGGCCCCCACAATGATTGCAACACGGGTATTGAGAAAAACCCGGTTCATGTTGCGGATAGGGATGGTCATAGACGGGAGGGGGGGAGAAAGTATTGTAAGAGGAGAAGTACGAATTCGTTGAATTGCAAAATGGACAAAATCCAAATTGTGTATTGTCGATATCAAAACCACACCGCTCACAAATACACCATTGACATGTTTGAAAACCATGCCATGGTCTCCCACACCGAACGCAAGACGAATCCATGAAGAATTAAAAATAAGAGGGGTTGAGAAAAAGAATTAAACACAATAGAGGATAAAGAAGAATATTTTTTGTATTTTTTTAGAAAAAATATATATACAAGCAAAATCGAAAGAAATCGAACTAAAAATTAACACTAATACGTAATATTTTTGGTGTAATACTTTTAGGAAAAAGTATTACTTTTTGCTTTTTTAATTTTTTTGGTGCAATTCTTAGGAAAGAAATTGCTTTTGTGATTTTTTAATTTTTTTGTATTTTTAAGTTTTTGATTTTTTTGTATTTTTGATTTTTTGTGCAAGAAAATAACGTTCAAAAAGAACGGATCCCAAAATCCAAACGTCTTCACGAAAAATCGTCAATCGTACGAGCGAAGCGGCAGCGGCGCCAATTGAAAAAGAGATTTTGTATACCCTTTTTATATTTCTATTATCGTTCCTCGACTCACCCGAATTGATTTCCGGTTTAACGTAAGATTATATTTGTTCTTGGTAAACGTAATTTTTAGGATATTTTAAACTAAAAGCTACTTAATATAAAATCTTTTTAATCTAATGTAAAAATTAAACTAATAAAAACTTTTTAAATGAAAACTATTTTAATCTAATTTAAAAATTAAACTAATTTAAATGACAACTAATCTATATAAACTAATTTTAAAAACAAAATTTGACTTTTAATAAAACTTTAAATGAAAACTTTTTTTTTAAAACTTTAAATGAAAAATATATTTTAAAATTAAAACTTAATTAAAAACTATTTTAAAGACTTTTATGAAAACTTATTTAAAACCTAAACTAATTAAAAAAAGAAATTTAAATAAAATATTTTTTTTTCTTTTTATTTTCTACTAAAAGAAAACTGAATTAAAATAAAACTTTTAATTAAATTTTAAATAAACTAAAAACTTGTAAATAAACTAATTTAAAACTACAACTAATTAAAAAGGGTATATTAATTAAATTATGCAAAGTAATACACAAAAAGAGTGATAGAGCAGTGGTTGGGGCGTATGACAGTTAGACGAGAGGTCCTGGGTTCGAGCCCCAGGACAGACTAAAATTTATATTTTTTTTTTTGGATTTGTGAAGCTCAGATCAAATGACTGAGTTTTATGCAGTCAGTTAAGTGCCAAATAAGCTTTATAAACTAACTACAAAACAGATAACATATAAATAGCTGAAACCAAAAACTGATAGGCAAGCTAAGCTGAATAAGCTATATGACAAAATAGATAAGCAAAAGGTAAATGCACTCAAAACCAACAGCTAGAACAAGAAACTAGAATAAGCCAATAAATAAGCCAAAGAAAGTAAGCTATATAAACTAATTAAGCTGGAACAAATGAGCTAATAATGCTCGAATATAAATAAGCGAAAAGCAGTTGAATCATTCGTTGAAAACTAAACAGAAATAGTAGCTAACTAAAATAAGCAGTTTAAGTTTAAACATAGTGAAACAAAGGTAGACAACATAATACGCAGATCCAAACATAAGCAAATTAAACCTAGGTAAAAATTAATAAGCAGATTAAAAGTTAAATCAAAACTAAACTTAAACAAAAACATTAAAAGTGGATTAAGAACCTGGTGATGAATCCTTTGGGTCGAAGGATGGCGCTGAGCCACCTTGTGAACCGAATCAATCCGTCGCAACGATCTCGAATCCAGTCCGAACCAACAATTCTTCGAGCCCAATTATCAACATCATCATATCCAAAATACTCGAACAAAATAATATTCTCCTCCAACAGTAACTAATAAATTTCCAGTGGAAATTTATTATTTCACTTTCTTCTCTTTTTTTTATATATATTTATATTAAACGAATTATAAATAAGAACATAAACAGTAATCAAAAATTTATAAAGACTTGAACAGTAACTAAAATTGAGATTAAATTTAGACAAAAATTAATTTAACTAAAACTTTTCATTAATCAATAAAAATTACAATATTCTGAAATTTCAAAATACAATAATCCCTAAACTAATTTACTGAAAAAAAAATAAATCTAATTTAAATCTACTCCTAATTTATTAAAATAAACTGAAAGAAAAATAAAAATAAGCTTTATATCATATGGACTCTCCTAAAAATTACAGATATGAGGGTTTTTATAGGAGAAAACCCTGAAAAACCTTCTTCAATCTCCTTGGAGCCCAAGGCTTTGAATCTTAACCGCTAATATCATCTTCTCTTTCTTCTTTCTTGATCTAATGGTTGTAATCACTCTTGCCCACGGATTGCCAGGGTGTATTGGTGTGATTGGAGGATTTGAGGAGTGATTTATATCTTCCAATCAAAAGAAAGAATTGGGCCACGTCGGATTTGGGAGAGAGGACCACTTGGGTGCTTGACTCCGATTCTTGGGGGGTTTTATTACTCATAGATTGAATTAACTTTTAAGGGAAAAACCCCTAATTTTTATGGTAAATTTGTTCAATGGTAAATTAGGGTTTTTGGATTGGCTGAGTAAAAAAAATGGTGGAGAGGAAAGTAAAACAGTGTTTTGGGAGAGAGAAGAAGTAAGTGGGTGACAGTAAATGGGGTCTTGTGGGTGAAGCTTTGTTTTGATCGAAAAATGGGGTAAAAGAAAAAAATGGGTTTTATTAAAAACCGTGTATGGGGAGTTGTAAATACATATTATTTATTGTGTATTGGGGAAGTGGGTGAAAAGTTGGGATTACACGTGTGAGGGGAGGTAAAAGGAGGGATCGGGTGAGGTGGAGTGTAGGGTAAGACTGGGAAGGTTGGGGGTTTTGTTTTGTGCGTTTGACCGGTCAAGAATGGGGAAAAATTTGAGAAAATGAAATTTGTTTATTGTGTGAAGTGAAACAAGCGTCCCTTTTACTTTGTCAATTGGGCCTGGCCCAAATTTCTCTATTCCTTTTCAATCCGTTCCATAACCATTTGGGTTGGCCCAATATTTTGAAAACTTCATCCTTTTAATTAATGTTAACCATTTCTTAAATGGGCTTGTGGGCCCATTAAGCATAAGTGGGACCCACAAGACTCGAAATCTTCGTAGATGATTAAATCCGTAAGAATCGAGCTCGGTTTCGGCTTTCTTGATCATTTCTTCAAATTTAAGTTGACTTAGCCGGTTTTCGTGATCTTTGGCACACTTTTGATCTTTTGACTTTGTCTTCGTCTTTTCTTGGACTTTTCTTCAACTTTTGACCGTGAAATCCCGTGTTTTCTTTTCTTTTGATCATTTGTACCTATTTTACACAAAAACACAAAACCACGGGTAATTCCGATTTTAACGATATAAAACACATGATTTAAGTCTTGTTTTTCCTTGATTTTAGTGGCAAAAGGATAAGTGTTTACACACTTATTATCCATCCGGACCTCTCATCCTTTTTTTTTCCTTCAATGATTCAATCAAGTTATTTCAGTTATGTTACGTTCCATGTCCTATTCAGCCATGTCATATTGCATGTTCACTTCAGTCATGTCGTGTTTATACCTTTGAGCAGCATCATGTTCTAAATCAAGGACGAATGACCCTTCAGCTTATATGTCTTTTCAGCCTTCATACTCTTTCAGCATATATGTCCTTTCAGCTTTTATAACATCGACCAGCTTAAGTTACCTATAATTCGAGGACGAATTTTCCTTTTTAGAGGGGGAGAATTTTAAAACCCAGTACAGTCGTATCCTTAATTCGGGGAAGAATTAATTTTTTTAGAGGGGAAGAATTGTAAAACCCGCATTTAGAACCCAAGAATATAAATTATGCACAATCTCAGTTTAAGAAAAACATGACGTAATTAATTATTTAGAAAATAATTAATATTAGTTATTCAGGTATCACCGCTTTAAAAGTCTGGGAACGCTAACTATACGCAGTCTCATTTTTATTTAAGCGTTACGTAACTAATTATTCAAAAAAAAAATAATAATTAATTTCTAACTATCCAGGTATTACGTAAGTATTTAATTTCCAGGAAAATAAATAAATAAATACAATTCAGATATTAAAACGCGAACACGGTCGCAAATATTTAAAAACGCGAAACGAAATATAAAAGGTGTGCATATATTATGTTGGGCCACAACTTATTAACTAAAAGAAAGAATGAGAATGTGGGCTATAGAACCCGACCCATGTTTACAAAAAAAAAAAAAGGGGACTTGTGACAATCTACCATTTTCAGGTAGTAAATTATTTTCTCGTATAATATTTTGAAACTTATTTTTGTGTTGGTTGATGAACTCACAATTTACGGATTTAAATTTGGGCTTACGTGCATAATTTAGCGTCCTTTACGACTAAACCGGAAACCTTAGGATTACGTATTTACGTTTTTGAACTCCGTTTTTGATGAGACAATTTTTATTAGATTCGTTTTGTGTCGTTGATTCATAATTTATAAACACGTTTTTCGTAAAACGACCCGAGGGCACGCAAATCGAGAAAACTAGAATAGAGGAATACCCGTAAATTAGTGAGGTGGGACAAAATACATTATCCCACCCCACTAACACACATGGGACGGCACACATGACACCACATCAAGGATGTGGCATCATGCTAGCTTACAACTTACAAGTGTAAGTTAAGCTTACACTTTAAGCTTCCACTAACTCAAAACCATCAAAGCTAAACACATACCATCATTCCACACATGCAAACAATCTCAAAATCCTCTCAAAACACCACCATTGCCGTCCACTTTTCAAGAACAAACACCCCTTTTTGATCTTTTCTAGCCACAAAATACTTGTTATCTAGCTCTATCATGGAGTTACCTTGAAGCCTTGATCATTTGGTGGCCATTTTAACAACAGAGGAGGAGATTTGCTTGTGTCCTAGGGCTGATTTCTCAACTTATGTTCTTGGTGTTTGATGATCTTGGAGTTACTTTTGGTGTTCATCAAGTTCGTGTCTTCCAAAAACAAGAGATACTCTTGGTTGGTATAGAAGATCATCCTGTCCATTTTCTCTTGTTATTTTTGTAAAGAACAAATGTATTTTCTTTCTTGTTGTATATGTATATGATGAATATATGATGATAAAAATGTTGTGTGGGGATCAAGTGTTGATAAATATGCTTAAAAAGGTTAATAACCATAAGAAACAAGGCTAAAATCATGATTAATTTGTTGGCTGTATAAAAACAGTATGTAACTAAAACTTCAACTGATAAACTTGCATGGTAGAATCCATTTACATTAAGTACAAGATGTTATACACATGTGAGAGTTGGCCATGCAATAGAATCATTAAAATGAGTGAGATATGATCAAAACAAGATAAGTGTGCTAATCTGAATAAGCTGTTTTGTAGGGACTGTTAAGGCTAGATAAACTTAAAATGAGCAGTAGATATAACTAAGTTAAATGTAGCACATAATATGAAGATCATACCATCCAAAAATGAGCTTCTAATTCATTATATAACTCTAGATATGATAAAAATGGTGAAGATGAAAATAAAAATCAGATTTTGAGAATTAATGTTTATTACTATTATATAAGCTCTCAAAATTATATTGTATAAAATGTAAAATTAAAACCCACTAACTTATGAATTTTATTTATATAAATATTTAAAAGGTTAAATAAATGGATAAATTATAAAAATGGTAGTGGAATAATACTTATAAGTTATAAAAACTATAAACTTGATTTTTACGACTTTTTTGGCTATTACTGTAAAATTAACGTTTTTCGCCAATTAAAACTTAGACGATCAAACCCGTCTAATGTAAAGTTTTTAAAAGTCGTATACTGATATATAAGTATCTAATACAAGTAAAAACCGATAAAACCCAAACTATAGGACATACGGACATTAACGAGCTAAGTAAGCATATTGGACTAATAATTGGACTAAATAAGTTAAACACTTGTGAAAAGTACTTATTGGGCTTAACCCATTTGGGCCCAACTTGTAAAGTTTAAATACTGATAATATAAGTATAAAATGAAATAATACAAGTTAAAGAACTTATACTAAGCTTATTGGACTTAAAATAGGTAAATAGGTAAAACTAGCAAACTAGTAAAAAGTTACAAATACGTAAACACTAAAATAAGCAAACAAGGATGTATAAACCCACTTGATCATCATCATATGTACAAAATCATCATATGTATATTGTTATTTTGATAAAAGTCATTGGACAAGAGTCTAAGACCGATTATTATTTATATAGGTTTCCGTGACCGAAGCACGCCCGTAGCCGATAATCCGCCTTTCATTATCAACGTGAGTTCATAGCCTCGCACTCTTTTAAATGTTTTATAAAATGATTTGTAAACCCGCGAGGGAGATAACATGCTAGATTTTGATAAAAATAGAACACAAGTAGTCCCGCTGGTATGCTTAATGATATGGATCCGAATGATGCTATGACCCTATAAACGAGACAAAAAGGATTATTAGTAGTTAGGTTATGTCACTTAAAGTCCCATTAGCATGAATTGTGAACTACCGGGATTTGGTAGATGCTTATGCATTTGATAGTACTATTTGGGGACGATCACCCCAGTTCGCGCCTTGACGGTTGATCCCCGTCGTACCACATTGATTGGTAAGCGAATTTATGTATGAGAAGATTCCATAGCGTGATTTTTGTGACGACACGCTAACTTAGATGGGCAAATTGTTTGTCGGGTTCGTGGCCCGCTGTTTTCATAGTAAGGTAACAATGTCATGCGGCTAATAATAATCCTAAAATGTATCCTATACATAATGTAATCCAATAACGACGCTAATAACGATGAATATATTACCTAACATGGTAATATTGAGGCTACGGTCTCATGGACGGTTTAAGATGTATGCTTGATTTATATATTGCCTGACTAGCAATACGAGGACTTACTTCCGATATTATACTTGTGTTCTGATTTTAACGACTGTTTTATATAACGGTTTTTATTAAACTCTATGAATTCACTCGGCATTCGCTGATATGATTTTTGCATGTTTTTATCTCAGGTGCTTGAAGGTAATCTGGATGGAGATCGACTCTGATGGCCCACATAATATTAAAAATGTTCATTCGATCTATGTTTTGTAAACTTAATGACCTGTATAATTTAGGACCTGTTGTACACTTTAAAACTTTTTATCGAATGAATGTATGTTGAACCTTGTATAACCATTTTTATGTGTTGTCTATGATTGGAGTTATCGTGCTATCCCGTAACACTCTAAAAGACCCTTCCGCTGTACCGATACGAAAATTGAGAGTGTTACAGTTTGGTATTAGAGCTCTCGTTATAGAGAACAAAAGATTTTAAAAACCAAGGTTTTGAACAAAACTTTTCAAAATCTTTTGACAATGAACATTTGAGAAAATATTTGAAAAATCTTTTGACTATAACGGTGCCAGAGATCTCCGACGTTACCAACAAGCCCTATTGAGAAGATATATATTTTGATATATATAATTTAATTTATATATATGTATATATCGTGATTTCAGTATGTAATTGTTTATCTAGTATGTTATCCTAATACGAGATATATATATAAATGCAGATTGTCATGGCTGACCCTAATATTCCTGTAGAAAACCATGTTATTCCCAAACCTAATGTAGATGATGATCCTTATTTAGACTTAGTAGATTATGATATGGATGATGAGGAGGAACCATTTGAGGATCCCGAGCCCGAGTTAGGACTAGGAGATCAGATTGCCCCTCAGGTTGATATGGTAGAGAACGAGATTTATAATGTTGATATAGAGAATGATGAGGAGATTGGGTTAGATAATTTAGATGATGAGATTGACGACGAGGATGTCGAGGAGGATGTAGGTATAGATGATGAGGTTGATGACGATGAGGAAGTCGATCTTATTTACCCTTATGATGTTCCAGAGGGCGAGCCTTTACCCCCACCAGTTTATTTGTCTGATTCTGAGGTTGAGCTACCTAGGGGTGAAACGTTTGAATCGTCTGAATCTGATTCTGAATCAGAGGAGGATCAGGATGATGATGCACCTGACGGTACTGATGGTATTGCTACTCGTAGACGTGTGATAGGAGAGTCGTCTAGTACTCGAGAGGCTACTCATATTGATGGTCTTGCACCATGGGCCTTGAGACGTGATCTAGATGCTTCCCGTGTTAAGAGTAGTATGACAGAGATTGGATTAGGTGTTGTTCAGACTCATGTTGCTTATTTGGAGTCGAAGACTAAGGTTGGCGAGAAAGAGCGGGAATTGCTTAGTTTGGATTTGACTGATGTGGAACGTGGTTTGAATGAGGCTTTTAGGAGGTTATCGGTGTTGGAAAGTGGTGACTTTGCTGAAATAAAGAAAAAGGTGAATTCTATGGAGATTCAGTTGAGTGTAGCTCGTGCGATGTGTGAGAAAGCTGAAAAGGAGTTGAATATATCTGTGGGTTGGAATAGTAGATTTTATGCCGACATGGTTGAATGAGGATCCGTAAGCGCCCAGCTGAAGATGTGTCTAGTGATTGTCCGACAAAGATACAGAAGACGATGGATGATGGACCATCTGGCGGTTCTCAGTAGACCAATCTGTATTTAGTAGTGACCTTTGTATCTTTTGTAGCTTTGACTGAACCGACTTGTTAGTAGTAGACTTGGCACGAATTTTGAGTGTATATAGTGCTAGAACTTTGATATGGGATGTAACTAAGAAAATGCTTTTGTTTCAAATCAAATGAAATATGTATCTTGTCTTGAATTCCATATTGTGCCTTATTTGTATCTTGATTATGAATTCAATCCATATTATATGAATCCTTTGTTGGGTGAATGCTTAATACTTTGAAATTGTGAAATTATAGAACTATGCCGCCCAAGAAGGCTGTGACGGAGGATGATGTACGTAGGATTATTACGGAGCAAGTTATCGCATCTATGACTGAATTTATGGCAAATGCTAGAAATGAAGCTGGCGGTAGTGGAGCTGGCGGTAGTAGAGCTGGCGGTAGTGAAGCTGGCGGTAGTGGAGCTGGCGGTAGTGGAGCTGGCGGTAGTGGAATTGGCGGTACTAATGTGAATGTGAATGCTAATAATGTGAATGCTAATGCTGGAGGAAATGTAGGAGGACTTAGAGCTAATGCACCTGAAGTTGGTGGCTGTACTTATGTGACGTTCATGAAGTGTGAACCTCTACCTTTTAATGGAACTGAAGGTGTTGTAGGATTAAGCCAGTGGATTGAGAAGATTGAGTCGGTGTTTCGGATTAGTAAGTGTAAGGAGGAAGATAAGGTGACTTTTGCTATGGCTACTCTTAAAGGTCGTGCGTTGACTTGGTGGAACGGGAGAATCGCTTTCATGGGTCTTGATGCTGCTAATGCTACTCCTTGGGCTGAAATTAAGAAGTGGATGACTTTGGAGTTTTGTCCTCGTAGTGTGATCATTAGGTTAGAACAAGAGTTGATTCATTTGAGAATGAAAGGTGTGGACATTGATAGTTATACAAACCGATTCCATGAGTTGGCCTTGCTATGTCCTCGATTGGTTGAACCCAAAGAGATCTGAATTGAACAATATATTAAAGGGTTGACCAGGAATATCCGGGGGGACGTGACATCATCTAAACCACTGACATTGATGATGCTGTTCGAATGGCTTACCAACTCATTGGACAGATAATTCAGGATAGGGAATATGAAGCCCGTGTTGGTTAGAAAAGAAAGGGAGACGGTGATCGTGTAGATAGAGGTGATAATAGGAAGAATTTCAATCGCCGTCAGAACCAGAGAAAGGGGAATGCAAATGCTCTTACCAACAATGCACCGCGCAACGATGGTAGATGTCCTAAGTGTGGCAACAAGAGGCATGCTGGCGACTGCTGGAAGTGCTGAAATTGCGGAAAGCTTGGACACAAGGTTGAAAGGTGTAAGAAGGGAACCATTTGCTTCAACTGTAATGAAGAAGGTCATAGGAAATCGGAATGCCCCAAGTTGAAAGCGATTGTACCTGGAAGAAACCCCCAGGGTGGTATCTATCAACTTGGAACAAGTGAGGTGAATAAAGAGGATCTGAATGTCGTTACCGATACGTTTTTACTCAACAATCATTATGTTGTTGCTTTATTCGATTCGGGTGCTGATAGGAGCTTTGTATCCACTAAATTTATTGCCCTTATTGACATTGAACCTGTTGAGATAAATACCAGTTACGAGGTGGAATTGGCTAATGGTAAATTAGTGAAAACTAATAAGCTATTAGTAGGATGCTCTCTAAATCTCTTGAACCATTCCTTTCCGATTGATTTGATGTTGATAGAATTAGGTAGTTTTGATATTATTATTGGTATGGATTGGTTGTCGTTGAATAATGCTACTATTTTATGTGGAGAGAAGAAGGTTAAGATTCCTCTTAGGAATAGGACGTTAGTAATTGATGGTAATCGAGGTGAATCCTGTTTGAAAATCGTTTCATGTATTAAAGTCCAAAAGTACATCAGGAACGGTTGTGAGTTATTCTTAGCTCAAGTGACCGGGAATGAGTCTAGGGAGAAACGATTGGAAGATGTACCTATTATTTGTGAATTTCCTGAGGTATTTCCTAAAGATTTACCCGGACTTCCACCAATAAGGCAAGTAGAGTTTCGAATCGATTTAATTCCTGGTGCTACACCGGTGGCACGTGCGCCTTACCGATTAGCCCCTTCTGAATTAAAGGAGTTATCTGAGCAACTTAAGGAGTTGTCTGATAAAGGTTTTATTCGATCGAGATCGTCGCCTTGGGGAGCTCCAGTCTTGTTCGTTAAGAAGAAGGATGGATCTTTCCGTATGTGCATTGATTATAGGGAACTAAATAAGTTGACAATTAAAAATCGATATCCTTTACCTAGGATTGATGATTTGTTTGATCAACTACAAGGATCTAGTGTGTATTCTAAGATAGATTTGCTGTCAGGATATCACCAACTTCGCGTCCGTGAAGAAGATATTCCTATAACTGCATTTAGAACTCGTTATGGACACTATGAATTTCAAGTAATGCCATTTGGGTTAACTAACGCACCTGCGGTTTTCATGGATTTAATGAATCGAGTGTGCAAGCCCTACTTGGATAAATTTGTGATTGTGTTTATTGACGATATTCTAATCTATTCTAAGAATGAAGATGAACATAGAGAACATTTAAGGATTGTTTTGAATTTGTTGAAGGATGAAAAGTTGTAAGCTAAGTTTTCGAAGTGTGATTTTTGGTTAGATTCTGTGCAATTTCTTTGTCATGTGATTAACAAAGATGGAATTCATGTTGATCCTGCAAAGGTTGAAGCTATTAAGAATTGGTCTGCACCGACAACGCCAACGGAAGTGCGACAGTTCTTAGGATTGGCTGGCTATTATATATGATTCATTAAAGAATTTTCTTTGATAGCTAAACCCTTGAATAAGCTTACCCAGAAGAATAAACCTTTCGTTTGGGGAAGTGATGAAGATGGAGCATTTCAGACATTGAAGCAAAAATTATGTAGTGCGCCAATCTTATCATTACCCAACGGGTGTGAAGATTTTGTAGTATATTGTGATGCATCTCTTAGAGGCTATGGAGCTGTTTTGATGCAGCGAGAGAAAGTGATAGCTTATGCTTCTAGGCAATTAAGGAAGAATGAGGAGAATTATACTACTCCTGATCTTGAGTTAGGAGCTATAGTCTTTGCTCTTAGGTTGTGGAGACATTATCTGTATGGCACCAAGTGTACGATATTCATCGATCACAAAAGCTTACAATATATTCTCGACCAGGAGGAATTGAACATGAGGAAACGAAGATGGATAGAGTTGTTAAGTGATTATGATTGTGATATAAAATATCACCTAGGAAAAGCCAATGTTGTTGCCGATGCGTTAAGTAGGAAAGATAGAGAGCCTATCAGGGTACGTTCTCTAGTCTTGACCGTGCACAATAATTTGCCTGAGCAAATTAGAAATGCGTAAATAGAAGCTTGTAAGAAGGAAAATTTTGTTAATGAAGGGTTCCGAGGAGAAGGAGATCCTTTAGAGGTTAGAGCTGATGGAGTGAAATGCTTAAGAGGTCTTATGTGGATACCTAAGTTTGGAGGCTTAAGAGACTTGATTATGTTAGAACCCATAAATCTAAGTATTCCATTCATCCGGGATCTGATAAGATGTACCATGATTTGAAGAAGTTGTACTGGTGGCCGAATATCAAAGCTGACATAGCTATGTATGTTCTTCAATGCTTGACTTGTGCTAGAGTCAAAGCTGAACATCAAAAGCCATCAGGGCTACTTCAACAACCAAAGATTCCTGAATGGAAGTAGGAGCGAATTACGATGGACTTTATCACCAAGCTACCTAAAACATCATCTGGAAACAACTCGATTTGGGTCATTGTCGATAGACTGACCAAATCAGCACACTTCATTCCGGTTAAAGAGCAGTTCTCACTGGAGAAGCTGACTCGTATATACCTTGAGAATGTTGTATGCAAGCATGGAGTGCCCGTATCGATCATTTCAGATCTAGATCCTAGATTCGCATCGAATTTTTGGAAATCTCTCCAAAGATCTTTGGGAATGAATCTCGACATGAGCACTGCTTATCACCCCCAGACTGATGGGCAGAGTGAAAGGACGATACAAACACTGGAAGATATGTTGAGAGCTTGTGTGTTAGATTTTGGTAAGAATTGGGATAAACATTTGCTGTTAGCAGAGTTTTCGTATAACAATAGTTACCATTCTAGTATTAAGGCTGCACCGTTTGAAGCTTTGTATGGTAGGAAGTGTAGATCTCCTGTATGTTGGTGTGAAGTTGGGGATACCCAGCTCACGGGACCGGAATTGATCCGGGAGACTACGGAGATGATAGTTCAGATTAAGAATAGGTTGTTGACTGCCCGTAGTAGACAGAAAAGTTACGCGGATGTGCGGCGGAAGCCAATGGAGTTTAAAGTGGGTGACCAAGTAATGTTGAAAGTATCGCCATGGAAAGGCGTTATAAGATTTGGAAAGCGAGGAAAATTGAATCCCCGTTATATTGGACCCTTTAAGATTTTATCTAGAGTAGGTCCGGTGGCTTACAAACTAGAGTTACCCCCAGAACTTCATGGTGTTCACAACACATTCCATGTATCTAATCTGAAGAAATGTCTAGCAGTGAGTGATGAGAAAATTTCATTAGATAAGGTTCGAATAGATGGGAAGTTTCATTTTATCGAAGAGCCCGTAGAGGTTATGGATCGTGAGGTAAAGCAACTGAAACAAAGTCGGATACCTATTGTCAAGATCCGATGGAATTCAAAGCATGGACCGGAGTATACTTCGATTTCAATAAGATACGGACATCCAAGTGAAATGGATCACGAGGACGTTGATCCCTTTTAGGAGGAAAAGCTTTGACAATCTAACATTTTCAGGTAGTAAATTATTTTCTCGTATAATATTTTGAAACTTATTTTTGTGTTGGTTGATGAACTCACAATTTACGGATTTAAATTTGGTCTTACGTGCATAATTTAGCGTCCTTTACGACTAAACCGGAAACCTTAGGACTACGTATTTACGTTTTTGAACTCCGTTTTTGATGAGACAATTTTTATTGGATTCGTTTTGTGTCGTTGATTCATAATTTATAAAAACGTTTTTCGTGAAACGACCCGAGGGCACGCAAATCGAGAAAACTAGAATCAAGGAATACCCGTAAATTATTGAGGTGGGACAAAATACATTATCCCACCCCACTAACACACATGGGACGGTACACATGACACCACATCAAGGATGTGGCAGCATGTTAGCTTACAACTTACAAGTGTAAGTTAAGCTTACACTTTAAGCTTCCACTAACTCAAAACCATCAAACCTAAACACATACCATCATTCCACACATGCAAACAATCTCAAAATCCTCTCAAAACACCACCATTTCCGTCCACTTTTCAAGAACAAACACCCCTTTTTGATCTTTTCTAGCCACAAAATACTTGTTATCTAGCTCTATCATGGAGTTACCTCGAAGCCTTGATCATTTGGTGGCCATTTTAACAACAAAGGAGGAGATTTGCATGTGTCCTAGGGATGATTTCTCAACTTATGTTCTTGGTGTTTGATGATATTGGAGTTACTTTTGGTGTTCATCAAGTTCTTTTCTTCCAAAAACAAGATATACTCTTGGTTGGTAAAGAAGATCATCCTGTCCATTTTCTCTTGTTATTTTTGTAAAGAACAAATGTATTTTCTTTCTTGTTGTATATGTATATGATGAATATATGATGATAAAAATGTTGTGTGGGGATCAAGTGTTGATAAATATGCTTAAAAAGGTTAATAACCATAAGAAACAAGGCTAAAATCATGATTAATTTGTTGGCTTTATAAAAACAGTATGTAACTAAAAATTCAACTGATAAACTTGCATGGTAGAATCCATTTACAGTAAGTACAAGATGTTATACACATGTGAGAGTTGGCCATGCAATGGAATCATTAAAATGAGTGAGATATGATCAAAACAAGATAAGTGTGCTAATCTAAATAAGCTGTTTTGTAGGGACTGTTAAGGCTAGATAAACTTAAAAAGAGCAGTAGCTATAACTAAGTTAATTGTAGCACATAATATGAAGATCATGCCATCCAAAAATGAGCTTCTAATTCATTATATAACTCTAGATATGATAAAAATGGTGAAGATGAACATAAAAATCAGATTTTGAGAATTAATGTTTATTACTATTATATAAGCTCTCAAAATTATATTGTATAAAATGTAAAATTAAAACCCACTAACTTATGAATTTTATTTATATAAATATGTAAAAGGTTAAATAAATGGATAAATTATAAAAATTGTAGTGGAATAATACTTATAAGTTATAAAAAACTATAAACTTGATTTTTACGGCTTTTTCGGCTATTACTGTAAAATTAACGTTTTTCGCCAATTAAAACTTAGACGATCAAACCCGTCTAATGTAAAGTTTTTAAAAGTCATATACTGATATATAAGTATCTAATACAAGTAAAAACCGATAAAACCCGAACTATAGGACATACGGACATTAACGAGCTAAGTAAGCATATTGGACTAATAATTGGACTAAATAAGTTAAACACTTATGAAAAGTACTTATTGAGCTTAACCCATTTGGGCCCAACTTGTAAAGTTTAAATACTGATAATATAAGTATAAAATGAAATAATACAAGTTAAAGAACTTATACTAAGCTTATTGGACTTAAAATAGGTAAATAGGTAAAACTAGTAAACTAGTAAAAAGTTACTAATACGTAAACACTAAAATAAGCAAACAAGGATGTATAAACCCACTTGATCATCATCATATGTACAAAATCATCATATGTATATTGTTATTTTGATAAAAGTCATTGGACAAGAGTCTAAGACCGATTATTATTTATATAGGTTTCCGTGACCGAAGCACGCCCGTAGCCGATAATCCGCCTTTCATTATCAACGTGAGTTCATAGCCTCGCACTCTTTTAAATGTTGTATAAAATGATTTGTAAACCCGCGAGGGAGATAACATGCTAGATTTTGATAAAAATAGAACACAAGTAGTCCCGATGGTATGCTTAATGATATGGACCCGAATGATGCTATGACCCTATAAACGAGACAAAAAGGATTATTAGTAGTTAGGTTATGTCACTTAAAGTCCCATTAGCATGAATTGTGAACTACCGGGATTTGTTAGACGCTTATGCATTTGATAGTACTATTTGGGGATGATCACCCCAGTTCGCGCCTTGACGGTTGATCCCCGTCGTACCACATTGATTGGTAAGCGAATTTATGTATGAGAAGATTCCATAGCGTGATTTTTGTGACGACACGCTAACTTAGATGGGCAAATTGTTTGTCGGGTTCGCGGCCCGCTGTTTTCATAGTAAGGTAACAATGTCATGCGGCTAATAATAATCCTAAAATGTATCCTATACATAATGTAATCCAATAACGACGCTAATAACGATGAATATATTACCTAACATGGTAATATTGAGGCTACGGTCTCATGGACGGTTTAAGATGTATGCTTGATTTATATATTGCCTGACTAGCAATACGAGGACTTACTTCCGATATTATACTTGTGTTCTGATTTTAATGATTGTTTTATATAACGGTTTTTATTAAACTCTATGAATTCACTCGGCATTCGCTGATATGATTTTTGCATGTTTTTATCTCAAGTGCTTGAGTGGAGATCGACTCTGATGGCCCACATAATATTAAAAATGTTCATTCGATCTATGTTTTGTAAACTTAATGACCTGTATAATTTGGGACCTATTGTACATTTTAAAACTTTTTATCGAATGAATGTATGTTGAACCTTGTACAACCATTTTCATGTGTTGTCTATGATTGGAGTTATCGTGCTATCCCGTAACACTCTAAAAGACCCTTCCGCTGTACCGATACGAAAATTGAGAGTGTTACAGGACTCACCCCCCCTCTTTTCATAACAGCGAAAAAAAAAGTATTAGGGTTGGGAGTTGGAAACCGCCGGCAGACAACAAAAAAAAATAAAAAGAAAGAAAGAAGAGAGAGAGCCGTTGTTTTGTTCTTGTCTTCTTACTGTCGACGAACAAACATCAAGGATCAAGAACACGAATCCAAATCACACAATCAAGGTAACCTTAATCACGTGTCATTCTTCTTTCTGTTTGATGAATCTCGAATTCAATCAGTTTGGTGGTCGGGTTTTTACTTGATACACGAAAACCGAGACTAATTAGTCTCGGTGGGTGCCTTTTGATCAGCCGTGAACCAACAGGGGGCTGTTTGGCTTTTCGAACAGCAGAAACAAACAACCAGGGGGCGTTTGGATTGTACATGAGTGTTTTTGTTAACAAAGCAGTGGGAACAAACAACAATCAGCTGGAACTTTACCCAAATCAGTGGGTATCTTATATTAAACCAGTGGTTAAATTCGGGCAGAAAATACAGCTTTTAAAATGACTTTAGCGACAGATTAGCGACGAAAACTTCTGTCGCAGATTCTAAGTGACAGTTTCTAGGGACAGTTTTTAGCCAGTTTAGTAACACTATTTATAGCGACATAGATTTCTGTCACTAATTCATATAAGCAGATTTTTATATTTTGTTGAATTTTTTTTGTGCGACCGAGAAGGGGTATCTCGGTAGGCTCGGGTTATAGTTAAAATAATAAAAATGAAGATTTTGAATTATACCTTTTTATTACTTTATGTTAATTAAATGTTTTAACGATGGATTTAATAAATTAAATATAAACTAGTTATAAAGTTTAAAAGGGTATAATTTTATTAAATAAATTAAAATATTTTGGAAACTTTCTTAATTAGGAAACTTTCTATTTTTTTTAGCAGGCTACCAAATATATATTTTTTAGTATAACGTCAGAATACGTGTTATGTCATAAATAAATAATAGAACGAAATATGATTAAAAGAAATATTAGAAGGCTCAGATTTATCAGTTTATACATACGGACAGTATTGCAAGAATAAATTAAATCCAACGAATACAGTTAAGAGTAGTAAAATATATAACATCAGTCAACTTATTTCGCGTCTGTTATTTATGTAGTGTTCGTGAAGTCGGAGTAGGTCTTTCATCTTTCGTTCTTACTTCGTTACCGGACACGAGGTACGTATTTCCGTCCTTTAAGTAAGGACTTCCTTTCTATGCATGATTAGGATTCCCCGTCTTCAGCCAAATGTTTTTCCCTAGTATATGTTTAAGTTTATCAGTAATCATATTAATAACTAAATAAATTGCCTGAGCATTATATACAAGCACGACCAGTTTATGTAATAGTTACAGAGGTACCGTAACCACGGCACTAGAGGCACCGGTGTCGTGACTCACATGCAGGAGAGTGATATCATGCATCGTCCCACTCAGCTCAGCTTGGCCATTTTATCAGTATTATTAGTGGGGCGTATGGATGCATCCTAGGCTTATAAGTGTTACAAGTTATCAGGGTGAATGTGGTGTGTGCTCTACATCCTTTACATTGGAGCTGATCCCTCCACCCAGCATAGTTATTTAGAGGTCACCCCTCTACAGCATGACGAGGTCACCCCTCCAGTTATTCATGCACGGTTGTTACAGCACGTGACCTATATAAGCTCTGGCAAATAAAATACAGTAAATGCATGTTATACAGATTTAACAGATAACAGTTCAGCTTCATTATTTATAAATCAGACTTTATAGATTATATACAGATTTCCGCTGCAACTTTACTTATCAGTCCTACAGCTCTAGCATCTTATCATATGTTTCATTTCAGTAATTCCTTATCATGCTTTACATCCGTTCACTGAGCGTTATGCTCATCCGTAGTTCCCTTTCATGTTCTAACGACAGGTACACCAGGACGCTCTTAGGATTTTGAGAGCAAGTGCATTTGGATGGAAGCTATCCAGACTTCTTACTTTTTGTACTTATATTATTCTGATTATTTGGACATTGTTTAGTCCTTTCCTTCAGTATTTTACTTTTTATGTTTTGGGCTTATGTTTGGATTGCCGATGTTTGATTCCGGTATTTCCTTTATGGTCAGTTAATGTTTTAGGACATTTACCTTATGCTTTGATGACACGCCATAAATACACGTAACGGTCCACTTATCCAAGTGGGGTGTTACACCCGTCCTTTCAGTATGGACATTCTTTCCTTATTAGGATTCCCCGTATGCAGCCAACTGTTTTCCTAGTATTTGCTTTATTTGTTTTTGAATTGCTTATGTTTAATTAGAATACCTAAAACCATATACATGCATGACCATTTCACCTAGTTATGGAGGTACCATAACCATAACATTAGAGGCACTGATGTTATGACTTCACCATGGCGGAGTGATTGCTCGTGGCGTCCCTTCAACTTTTGGCCATTTATATTATATTTATCATGTGGGGCGTATGGGTGCATCCTAGTTACATGTTTTCAGTCAGGATTTCATGGTGAATGTGGTGTGTGCCTTGCATCCTTCACAAGGAGCTGATCCCTCCTACCCAAAACCAGTATATTAAATTAGAGGCAGCCCCTCTAATTTGCATGATGAGGTCACCCCTCCAAGTATTCATGCACGGTGGATTTTCATGACCTATATTGGCTAATGGTAAAAATATGTTAAACAGTTTTCATAAGATAAACATAAGGCTTTTCAAACTATAAAACCAGTTTTATGAACACGTTCCAGGTTTTCCAGGACTTATACATTTCCGCTTCTATTAAGTCTTTATTATGCTTAGTCATTCATACTATGTCTATATCCGTGCACTGAGCGTTTTGCTCAGCCGTTACTTTCCTTTCCATGTCCCAAAACGGCAGGTACTCTAGGAAAGAATCGAGCATTTGGGGGACGTGCATAGGATGGAAGCTGCTAGAGACTTCTTTTCCTTTTTGCCTTCATTTACTTATGCTTGTTTAGCCTTTCATTCATTTCTTTTGCTTTATTATGTTTTGGGCTTATGTTTGGGAACTGATGTTTGATTCCGGTTATCCCTATGGTCATGTAATGTTTTATACATTTATCCTTGTATGCTTTGATGACACGCCATAATTACGCGTGACATTCCATTATCAAATTGGGGTGTTACAATTATGGTATCAGAGCCAAGGCTTCGACCTGTAGGCTCTAAAACTCGACATGTAACTAGTGGGTAGTCACCAGAAGCTTCCTAAGCCAACGTTTGTTATTCTACGTATTGATGTTTTCAGCGCATTTTTGTTTTAACCATGATGTTTTCAGCACCTTGAGGTTTTAACCTTGACGTTTTCATCGAGATTGTTTTACTAATATGGATGGACAACTGTCATTCATATTTAGTTACGTGTCATTGTTTCATGCATGACGTTCCTCGTGAATTGTGACTATGTGGACTGAACCTCAATAGTTCATAATTAGTCACATAATTTTTTTTCTGATATGTTTTAACATATGAGTTTCATTTATTTATGTTTCATGTATCATTATTGCAGGGATTATGACTAAGTAATGGTTGGTACAGGACTGGCCCTATTTAGTCGCATGTGCTTTTATCGAAACTTTTAATTTTGGAACCGACCCATAGGCATCCCCTCGCCATGTCTTTTGTTTTGGGACGGACCCATAGGCGTCCCCTCGCACATATAAAAGGTTTTTATAAAATAACATTACGCATTCATGCACTGTTTTCATGCATAAAATTTTTCTCATGATTTATTGGCATATAATTTTTTCATGTCCCCTCATAAGTTACTATGTTTTTTTATGTCAAGTATGTTTTCATACAGTCATGGTTAAACTCAACTTCATGTTGATTATGTTATACACTCCTTCATGTTAACTCGTTTCGTGTTTCTTCATGATAATTTCGTCTTCATTACGTCTTACGCCTCTTTTGTTATTTATGCTTTCACGCAAGACATTGTTGGATTTCATTGAATTCTGCTTTCATGATAGTCATGGTTGGTTTTCATTGATCATGCTGTCAGGCAAATCATCGTTGAATTTTGTGTAACCACACTTTAGCGTTTCTCTATGCAACCAGAATGAGGTATATACTGGCATTGCCAGGTTATCATGATGGTTTTCCTAACCGTTTAACCGATATACTTTCCTTAAATCATGATAAATGATCGACCCCATACCGATCATTTCATGTGCATTCCACGTGTACTCCACGTACCGTATTTCATGTGTATTACATGTACCTAAATCCATGTGTATTTCACTTGCAATACTTCACGAGTATTCGCTAGACGATTCTGAATCACCTCAGGCGTATGTTCACTTGCTGATATTCTACAAGATTGCTGATGCCGCTCATAACTTGGAGATGTTACTAAAGGTTGATGCTGCTGACGTTCGGAGACACTACGAGATGCGGATGCTGTTCACAACCTTGAGATCCTACAAGACGAAGACAAAGGCGTCAGAGCAAAGCAATTGGACGAGAAGATGCTTCACAAATAAGACGATTTCCATCAATCATTTTCCCTAATTCTTAGTTACATGTCACAGGTCATTCGACTGTCATTTCAGCCATATGAGTGCAAACCGGTACCAGCCGGCCACTCAACTGAATTGTTACATGAATCACGGTCATGAGAATGACCGTCATGGAACTGACAGATAGGACGATAGTAACCACTACTATGACAGAACTATCCTAGAAATCACAACCGAGGCTCTAGTCGCGGACGTGATCAGACATACAAAAGATCAGTAATCCAACCGATCCGCCAAGTCTGGCATAATAACCTAATATTGTAGTTTTATTGTTTTACGTCTCGAGACACATGTCAAGACATCAGTCAAGACACATGTCTCACGTATACTTTCTGAATACACATGTCAAGACATCAGTCAAGACACATGTCTGACGTATACCTCCTGAAGACACATGTCAAGACACCAGTCAAGACATATGTCATGCTTATAGTTCCAAGAAACGAGTCAAGACACATGACTCACGTCCAACTATGGAACATTTCTAAGAAATTCAGGGTACCCTCCAAGGGTATATCTATTTTGTTGTGCCATGTATTAATCAGGCCACAAGAATTTCAATACCATTATCGGCGCATCAGTGAGAACTGTCACGTTGCCGATGTCACTTTCAATTCTTTCACCATAGTTCATATATTCATGACCATGAAGGACGCCTTTCGTATTCCCACGCATACGAAGATTTTCCTTCAGCTTATTGATGAGATCCAAGCTGCTAACGCATTTCCTCGGACAGACACGAGATAAATTTTATCCTAATTATGGATTATGAACAGCACACCATGCTACGATTCATAATTATGTATAGTAATGTTCAGGCTCCTGAATACTTTCAGCTTGATTATCTATGCTTTCCAAGAACGTGATTTGTTAGCCATGATTGCTAAAACTTTCTAGCTGTCAGTAAGACACGACTACTGAAGTCCTTTCACGCATAACAAACGGATTATTCCAAAAATTTTCCCATATATTCCAAAAGAACCTACAAGGAGAAGGACGGTACCATGAGATTATGTGTCGACTACCGTCGATTTAAACAAATCACCATTCATGACCATTATTCTCCTCCATGTATTGAAAACATGTCCAATCGACCTAATAGTGTTAATCATTTTTCCAAGAATCAAACTCATGATCATGCTGCCAATAGTGATGAGTGAAAGAGCAGGACATGTCCATGACTGCTATTCGTACACGACTCAGTCATGCTGGATTTACGATTTTGAATTAGTCTCATCAATGGTCCAACAGTATTAGGGACTTAATAAATTGCGTTTCCATGAACTCATAGCAAATTCATTAGTGTTTTCATTGAGGATAACCTGATTCCCTCTAAGCCTAGAGAAGAACAAAAAGACCATATCTGCACTATGTTGCAAAATTCTATGACAAGAGAAAATTTTACCCTAGAAAATTTTCCAATGTCAATTCTTTTTGATTACAGTGACACGCTGAATCACATGGGTTTCTACAATTAACCTTACCATGACTCAGCTTATGCATAAAGGAGAGAACCCTACACTACATTGGGTGTTCTAGGAAATCCTACGCTAGGAGAAGTCTAGATTCAGAGACTCGGAGTTCGCAAACTCCTATGTATCAAGTTCTACGAAGCAAGATACAGTTACGTTCATATCTAAGTACCTGACATACCAACAAGTTAAGATAGGACACCAACAGACTGGGATGTTTTCATCGTCTAAAATTGTGAATTGAAATGTGACAAGATCTCCACGGATTTTGGCTACCAGATTAACGTAAACTCAAAAGAAGCATGATGCTATCTGGGTTATTGCAAACAGTTTGATCAAGTCTACAGAATCCTTACATCCGCAAGGATTATAGAATCAATAGATTGATCGGACATGTTCCAGCCAAGGCTCATCCGACCACTTGGTAATCCCTCAGCTATCGGGTCAGACAAAGATTCACAATTGTACTCCTAAATTACTTCACGTCTTCATTCTGATTCCACGACTTGCCTTCGCGCTCGCGTTCATGACACTATTCATTTTCATGATCGTATCCGGGTTTACGATTTTAGGTTCATTTCGTTCTGGGAAGTTTTGCAAGAACTTGAGAGACCAGACCCAAGTTTAGTATAACTCTCCATCATCAGATAGACGTTTCACGTCATATTCCACGTCTCACCTTGTAGCGTTTGGCGTTACCGCCATTGTATTCTATGATCATGATATGTTTCACATGTCATGTTCATTCCACGTTCCTCATATCATGATCAAGATATGTTACACGTATCATGGATCACGATATGTTTACTCATACTACACTCGCCATATATCCACGTAGCACGTTCAAAATTTTTCACGTATCACGTTCAAAATTTTTCACGTACTACGTTTCCTTATGTCTCGCGCATCGTTTCTAATTATCAGTTAAGTCAGATTGTCTTGCATCGTAACGTTTCAGTTAACCTAGCACGTTAACTCTTATTTTCCTCGATCGAATTTAGGGGATCTACCTTAAGTTGATAACCAGGAACTTCTTCGTATTTCAAGTCAAGGTCAGGAGGACCAAGATTTATCATTTGTGTCAGGATCTTCTGAAGGAACCGTTCCAAGAGGGAGGCCACTTGGAAACGGACAAGTTCATCCGGACTTTTATCCGTTTTTCTCTTATCAACTAGATATGTCCTTTCAGTCATGTCACGTTCCATGTCCTTTCAAGACATGTCACGTTCCGCGTTCCTTCTGCCAGGAAACCCGCACGTTCATTTATCTTACATACCCTCTCAGTTTGATTTGGGTATGTTTCTCTTTCAGTTAGGTTATCTATAATTCGGGGACGAATTATTCTTTTTAGGGGGGAAGAGTTGTAAAACCCGCATACTTTTATCATGAATAGTACCCTTAAGATCATACGTACTAGATTAAAACTTTCCTATTATAGCATGATTACGATTACGTGTTAGGATTTTACGTATTACGTACGTGTTAGTACACGATAAGTATTTACTACGTACGAACACGCAATAATTATTTGACAATAATTAATCACGAACATGCGATCATGAAATCATGAACGTAATTAAATCACGAACTATTATTAATTACATATATATATTTATTACGAGCGTAAATAAATATATTAGGTCACGGTAATTATTTAACGAGAACACACAAAACGCGAACACAAATAAACACGAACAAACACGTAAAACACGAACACGAGAACACACTTATTAATTAGACACGAAAAATGATCGGGTTACCCCATGTGGGCCCATATGTCACGAAATTAGGGAGGGAAGATGGGCTTAGCCCATCAATTTTTACTAAAACAAGGAATTTGGAAAAGATCACTACTCATTTTCATTTTATAGAGGATTTTACAAAAACCCTAAAAGTTTTCTCCCTTCTTCCTTTGTTCCTCTTTAGGCCGCCACCCATAAAACACCATGGAGGGGTGTTTGTTTGATTTTGATCTTGGTTTTTGGTGCAAGTGTTCGTGTTTGTTCATCCTTGATCGATCTACGTATTCGCATTAGTGATACGGAAGTAGGATTCCTCTCAGTTCGTCTTCTTCGTTCACTGGACATAAGGTACGGATTCCCGTCCTTTCAGTATGGACAATCTTTCCTTATTAGGATTCCCCGTATGCAGCCAACTGTTTTCCCAGTATTTGCTTTATATGTTTTTGAATTACTTATGTTTAATTAGAATACCTAAAGCCATATACATGCATGACCAGTTTCACCTAGTTATGGAGGTACCATAACCATAACATTAGAGGCACTGATGTTATGACTTCACCACGGCGGAGTGATTGCTCGTGGCGTCCCTTCAGCTTTTGGCCATTTATATTATATTTATCATGTGGGGCGTATGGGTGCATCCTAGTTACATGTTTTCAGTTAGGATTTCATGGTGAATGTGGTGTGTGCCTTGCATCCTTCACAAGGAGCCGATCCCTCCTACCCAAAACCAGTATATTAAATTAGAGGCAGCCCCTCTAATTTGTATGATGAGGTCACCCCTCCATGTATTCATGCACGGTGGATTTTCATGACCTATATTGGCTAATGGTAAAAATATGTTAAACAGTTTTCATAAGATAAACATAAGGCTTTTCAAACTATAAAACCAGTTTTATGAACACGTTCCAGGTTTTCCAGGACTTATACATTTCCGCTGCTGTTAAGTCTTTATTATGCTTAGTCATTCATACTATGTCTATATCCGTGCACTGAGCGTTTTGCTCAGCCGTTACTTTCCTTTCCATGTCCCAAAACGGCATGTACTCTAGGAAAGACTCGAGCATTTGTGGGACGTGCATAGGATGGAAGCTGCTAGAGACTTCTTTTCCTTTTTGCCTTCATTTACTTATGCTTGTTTAGCCTTTCATTCATTTCTTTTGCTTTATTATGTTTTGGGTTTATGTTTGGGAACCGATGTTTGATTCCGGTTATCCCTATGGTCATGTAATATTTTATACATTTATCCTTGTATGCTTTGATGACACGCCATAATTACGTGTGACATTCCATTATCAAATTGGGGTGTTCAAAAAGAGAATATGTAAACCCACTTGATCATCATATATATAAAATCATCATATGTATACATAATTGTTATTTTTATAAAGTCATTGGACAAGAGTCTAAGACGAGTATTATTTGTCTAGGTTTCCGTGATTGAAGCACGTACCGTATGTCCGAATTGCTGATAACCCGCCTTCCCACATCAACGTGAGTTCATGGCCTCGCACTCTTTTAAATGTTTTTATGAAATGTTTTATAAACCCGCGAGGGAGATAACATGTTAGTTTTGATAAAATAGGACACCATTTGTCCCGATTGCCTGTTTATTGATTTGGACCCGAATGATTGTATGACCCGATGAATGATTAAATGACCCGATAAATGAGATAAAATGGATTATTAAAGTTAGGTTATGTCACTAAAAGTCCCATTAGCATGAATTGTGACCTACCGGGATTTGGTAGACGCTTATGCATATAATAGTACTATTTGGGGACGATCACCCCAGTTCGCGCCTTGACGGTTGATCCCCGTCGTGCCACGTTGATTGGTAAGCGAATTTTTTATGAGAAGATTTACATAGCGTGACCTTTGTGACGACACACTAATTTAGACGGGCAAATGAGTTTTGGGCTAGCTACCCGTTGTTTGTTGTAGTAAGGTAACAATGTCATGCGGCTTATAATAATCCAATTAAGGAAATACTGCTATACGCACCGAATTACGATGTATTGCCTGACTAGTAATACGGGGTCATACTATTGATATTATTTTCGTGTTTTGGTATTATATAACCATATTCATATAACGGTTTTTATTTAATCTATACAACGTTATAAAACATATTGTATGATGTTTTTACGACATTGGCTCGTATAATGATTTTTAAGGCAAATGCATATGTTGTGATTTTCGATAAGGATTTGTATAAAAATGACTTTGGATATTTTATGGCCTATTACAAAGATTTGTACAAAATGATTTTCGGTAATAATTTTATACCGATATTATATTGATGGATTTTAATAAACTCTATGAATTCACTCGGCGTTATCACTGACCTTTTCTTTTAACATGTTTTGTCTCAGGTACTTGAAGGTAATTCTCGGGAAGACAACAAGAATTCATGGCCCGCACCTAAATACTTATTTCCATTCAAATGCTTTGTAAAACCTGTATTAAATACAATGACTTGGGACCTATGTAACTTTGATAATTATGAATGGAAATGCTTTATTATTAAACGACACGATTTTTATGCGTTGTCTATGATGTGAGTAATGTGCTATCCCGTAACACCAACGAGTCTTCCGCTGTATTGAGTTGTATAAATTTGGGGGTGTTACAGTTTGGTACCAGAGCTCTCGTTATAGAGAACGAAAGATTTTTAAAACCTAGGTTTTGAATAAAACATTTCAAAATCTTTTAACTATAAACATTTTTCTAAAAATGTCTAAACATCTTTTGACTATAACGGTGCCGAAGAATTCCCGAGTTACCGACAAGGCCAGACTGAGAAGTGTTGTTTTAATATATATAACTTGGATTATATATATATACATATGATGTAATTTTATTACATGATTGTTTGATGATTATTTTGATATTTATACGAGGTATTTATACGACGTAGATTGTCACAAGGAACCCTAACTCCCCTAGTAAATTAATCGAAGCTATTCTCATAGGAATTCTAGCTATCCTAGATCTAAACCATGTTGTGAATATTTATGATCCCAACAAAATGGTTGATATTCGTAGAAATGTATATATTAGTTGATTGTGATATTGAAGAAGAATTGGCGAGATTAAAACTGATATCGATGTCATGACGATCTTTCCTTATAGAATGGAGTTTGACAAAACGATACCACCTAGAAAGATGTCATCTGATTCGTTGTCATCCAATTCTTAAAACGAAATCGAAAGGGTGAATGTTGCACTTGAGGCTGTCATTGGAACCATTACCCAAAAGCCTCATGCACTAGTACCTTTCTGAGAAGTCTGATTGATTGTGTGAGTCATTTCATACTCGTGACTCATTTGATAATTAATAAGAGCTATAGGATTGGAAATTAAGTATTGTTCATATCGAGCTTTTATTGCCCTATTAAGGCCTAAAAATAAAGTTGAAAGTGTTGGAGAATGAAGTAAGATATCGAATTGAGTATAAGTTGATTGAAACTTGAATAAAGTAAAATTTAACCCGTATGGAATATGAGATTGATAAGAGGAAATTATTAAGTCATGTGATTGAATTATACGGTTTTAATTGATTATTGATTCGTGTTAAGTATTGTTCCTAGGCCATTGTCCACTAACGAGGATGCCCAGTGTCCAAGAAATAAATTGAAGAAATCTTCTTCTGAATTGGGACCGATGGATCTTCCGGGACATGTGGAACACCAAATGACTCTTGTAGATTAGTATTCGTTGTGGTATCTTTTAAAAATCCCTAACTTAGCTGAGATATCAGTTGGTAGGATGAGTTTTGGAAATTGTATGACATAGTGACACGTAATGTGTTACGGTACAATTTGACTTGTTTGTGATTAATGAAAAGACTACCTTTGATTGCTAAATTCTACATGTATCGATGATATCTATCTTTTCTTGCTTCTTTCTAATGCTCGCATTAGTGATGCAACCATTGAACAAGTACTCATCTTGATTTGAGTTACATTGTGGATTATTCTTTTCGAGTGCCATCGAGGTCATGAACCTCATGATTAATTGGCTAAGCTCATTTCCTATTATATTGAAGTTAGTTCTTGATGAACAACTCTTCATCACTCTTTTGCAGATCACTAATTGTTTTTATAAGATACAATAGTATCCCTTGAGAAAAATTGAATTTTCATCACTATAAGGAATATTCAAAGTAAGATTTATAAGTGATTGTTATCAAAATGAAGTTGTTTATAAAACACCTTGGAAAACTTAATTGTTTTCATAACAAAGAAAATCTTTGTAAATTTATTTTTGATTCTTATTTAAGAATTAAGCATGAAAATGTTTTTATTATAAACATGATGATAAAATTTTGACGAACTGAGTATTGCATCGTTAATCTTGAAATTGTATATAGTTGCGCGCCTACATACAATTTGGATTGGACCATGCAAGACTGATTAGTAGTCACCATAAAACTAATGAATAAACACTATATTTTCTTTGAAGATTGTGAAAGATTAAATTTTATGAGATCTGCAAGAAGTGAAAAATAGGGACATAGTGTTACGGACACCTACATATGTGCCTGTAGCATCTATTCTTCTGAGTTGAATTTACTCATCTATGGAATTTGTCTTATTTGACAATTGATATTCCCTTCTTGTCAAATTCTCCCGTGGTGAGATTCTTTGGAAAAGTATCTGATTACCGAGTGTTGATACCCGACTGGATGTATCGACGTTCCTATCATTTCTTTTGAATTGATTTCATTTGAATGACCTGGGTAACGATCCGAGGAGCTTTCGAATGCGTACTCAAATTATGAAAACATGGGATATATTCATATTCGTTAAATGTTTTCGTCTGTATCTGAATTGAAATTCTCTTGCATCGATTATGCGTTGACCTTACTCTTTTAAGGTTAGTTATGTCTCCAGATATCCTTGAACTTGTGAAGGATTATGAGTTATTATTAGTCTTTTGAGAAGTTCACATCTTATCGACGGCAATAAAACTGAAAAGTTGATAGTGCCAGTAGAATGGATTGATTGATTATGACATGACGACTTTGTCTTAATTGATGGGAACTCAAATTGAATTCCTCTAAATGATAAGATGTTGATTATCAAAAGTGATCTAAATAATTCTTGATGGATGACCATATCCTGCATTTAGACTTAAAATTATACCGTGAATGGTTATGAATTAGTCATAGATATTATAATCTAGAAAGAACCTAATATGAATTTATTAAAAGATGTTACTGCTATTTGAAACTTTAGAAGGTATTTGCTGGTGAATTACCTAGACTTTCGCCGTTATGGCAAGTCGAATTTGGTATTGATTATATTTCTGGTGCTGCACCTATGGCGTGTGCACTGTACGTCAGCACCATCTGAATTAAAGGAATTACCGTACAACTGAGAGAGTTGTCGGAGACAGATTTTATTCTACCGAGCTCGTCATCATGAAGAGCTATGGTGTTATTATTCCTTATATTTGTTTATTACCGTGAACTAGGTAAAATTGACGATTAAAATCTATATCCACTACCCAAGATGATAGATTTGTTCGATCATTTACAAGGTTCTAGCGTATATTCAGAAATTTGATCCACGGCATGGTTATCATCAACTTCGCGTCCGCGAAAAAGATTATCTATTCCAATCACTACATCCAGAACTTGTAATGAACATTATGAGTTTCACGTGATGTCGTTTGGATCGACCAATGCACATGTAGCATTCATAAATTTGGTGAATCACGTGTGTAGGCTGTAAACTGATAAATTCATGCTTGAGATCATTAAGGACCATTTGTTTGTACATAAGAATAAGAAGAAGTTAATAATTATTTATAGACTGCCCTAAATTGGCCGAACAACGAAAACCTGTACCTTGAATATATAACATATGATTTAAGACTTAATCCTTTACATAAAATGACCGTGTGATTAATAAGATAATGGAATCTATATTGACATTTCAAAGATTAGAGCCATTAAGGCTTAGGGTTATACCAAAAAGAAAAATGCAAATATGTTTTGACAAATGTTTTAACAAAGGATTTTTAAGGGATTATTCCCTTATACACAAATCATTTAACTAAACTCCTGTTTAAGGGTAAATGTTTGTGTGTACTTCTAGACAACTTAAGAAGAATTGAGGAAACCATTTAAACCATGACTTGAAATTTAAAACGATAATTTACGCTTTTCAACTAAGAAAATTTTGACCAAAATATAAACAAAGATTTTTTCGAACATTTACGAATCCTACTAATTATTTTAGATAAATCAACAAAAATCGTGTTAATTAAATTAAAAATTATTTTGAACATTTTCATATAACTGGACGGACTAAGAAATTTAATATCTTTACGTTTACGTTTCATAAAAACTGAATATTTATTTAATTAGTTATAATAATTATCGACGCTTTAGACGTCGGATTGAGTAAAACGGATAAAAATGATAATTGAGAAGAAACTAAAACTTAGAAAATGTGAAGAAAGAAATTTTTAATGAATGTAAATAGTGACACGTTATGTAGAAAAGGATAAAGAACCAATTAGGATGTGTTCCTTAGTAATGATGGTACAAAATAAAATTGCCGAACAATTTAAATATGAACAATGTTTGTAAAAAGGATAATATAGATAAAAAAAAGTGGTTCGCGGCTAATGTGAACCATTAAAATTGAAACGCCGATGGCGTTAAATGTTTTAAAGACCACTTGTGATTGTCTAAATATTGAGATTTTGAGATGTAGTCATCTCGTAAGTATAAGTATTCTATTCCTGTCATTTAAGATTTAATGTATCTTTGTTTGAGGAAGTTGTACTAATGAAAAGTTATGAAGGCAGACATTGCCTCATACATTAGTAAACGTCTAGCTATAGCAAAGGTCATCATCTGAATTTGATTCGATTTGGGTCATCGTCGACAGACTGACCAAATATGCTAATATCATTCCTGTTAATGATAGATTCTTGATGAAGAAATTGACTCTTTTGTATTTAAAGGAGTTATGTAAACATGGTGTGCCTGTATCGATAATCTCTATCGAGATCCTCTATTCGCATCGAATTTCTAGAGATTTGCTCAGAAGTCATTAGGAACGAACCTTGATGAGAGTACTGTTTACCACCCCAAATCGAAGGGACGAGGTAAAGTAACAATACAAAACACTAGAAGTCTTGTTTTATGTTGGAATGATTGACCTTTGGTAATAAACCGTATACTCGTTTTCCTTTGAAGAAATTATCATTGATAATTATCGTGTTAGGATCGAGATCGAATCTTGTTAAGATTTATATATTAGAGCATCTGTAAGCAGGAGTTGGGATGAAGACACCCGACATACACCTATTGTGAGTTGGACATGTCTTTTAGGTTTAAGGTTTCCTATGATGGCGAACCTAACCTTACAAAATACTCGACCTGCGAGACCTGAAATGATTGTTGAAATTAGGATCTGATTATTGACTGCCGGTAGTGGGAAAGAGGTTATGTGAATATGAAATGTGGATCTTGAAGTACCAGATGGGTAGCGAAGTTATGCCAAAAATTTTAACCATGGAAAAATGAATTGATGATTTGGAAGATCATGGGATATAAGTCCCCGTTGTATGGGACCATTGAGAAGATGTAAAAAGATTGGTTTGAAAGGCATATAAGCTGGATCTACCCTAGGACTTCAAGAGCTGCGTGAATTATGTTTCGTATATCGAACTTGACAAAATGCCTATCAAGTGAAAATCTGACTATTCCTTAATGAAGTTTAGATCGGCGAAAAGTTGCATTCATCAGAAACCCGTGAACATCATGGATAGAGAAAGTAAGTCAACATTTAGCCTGATCTTATTCCCGTAGTTATGTTTGATGAAACTCGCGTATTGTAATGGATTACACTTGTGAGAAAATACCGAATGTGGAGGAAATACCCACATTGCTTTAACTCTATAAGAAGCGAGTAGTAAGGTAAGATGATCTTTGAGGACAAAGATCCTGTCTATGGGTAAATGCTGTGACAATCCGTAAATTTATGGTTTATATTTTATTCTCAAATATTATTTAAAAACATTATTTTAATGTTATAATATGAACTCACTTATTTTTGGGAAGAAATTTGGATTTACGTCTTGAAGTAGCATCCTACGTATAAACCGGAGGATTCTACGTTACGTGCTTACGTTTACATACACCATCTTTGGTGACAGTCCGACATTTCAGAAATAAAATTTGTCCATGAATATTATTTTGGAATTTTAAATTTGTGTTGGTTCATAAACTCACAAATTTACGAGAAGAGATTAGGACATACGATTATTATTTAACGTCCTTTACGACTAAACCAGAAACCTTAGGATTACGTATTTACGTTTTCGAACTCCGTTTTTAATGAGACAATTTTTATTAGATTCGTTTTGTGCCGTTGATTCATAATTTATAAAAACGTTTTTTGTAAAACAACCCGAGGGCGTGCAAATCGAGGAAACTAGAACCGAGGAGTACCCGTAAATTAGCGGGATGGGACAAAATAAATTATCCCACCCCACTAACTATGGGACGGCCCAAACATAGACACCACATCAAAGATGTGGCATCATTTAGCACTTAGCTTACAAGTGTAAGCTTAGCCTTACACTTAAGCTACTTCCATTCACAAAACAACTAGCTAACTCATTTTACCACCATTCACACATGCAAACAACTCTCAAACTCTCTCAACTCTCACCCTATTTCCGTCCACTATTCAACCAAGGACACCCTCATTTGATCAATTTTAACCACAAACATTTGTTATAATTAACATATGTTAATCTCCATTCCAAGAGATGAAGATTGGTGCAAGTTTTAACATCCAAGGAGGAGTTTCTATGGAGTCCTAGGGCTGATTTTCCACAAGGTGTTCTTGAAGATTGGTGGTCTTGAATATGGTCTTGATTTATCACAAGTTTCTCCATCAAAATCCATGTCCTAATCACAACCTACATCATCTTGGTGTTATAAAGATAGTTCTTCCCATCCTCTTGTTAAAATGGAGTAATACAAGTTAAAGAACTTATAATAAGTTTATTGGACCTAAAACACGTAAATAGGTAAAACTAGTAAACTAGTAAGAAGTTACCAATACGTAAACACTAAAATGAGTAAAAGAGAATATGTAAACCCACTTGATCATCATATATATAAAATCATCATATGTATACATAATTGTTATTTTTATAAAGTCATTGGACAAGAGTCTAAGACGAGTATTATTTGTCTAGGTTTCCGTGATTGAAGCACACCGTACGTCCGAATTGCTGATAACCCGCCTTCCCACATCAACGTGAGTTCATAGCCTCGCACTCTTTTAAATGTTTTTATGAAATGTTTTATAAACCCGCGAGGGAGATAACATGTTAGTTTTGATAAAATAGGACACCATTTGTCCCGATTGCCTGTTTATTGATTTGGACCCAAATGATTGTATGACCCGATGAATGATTAAATGACCCGATAAATGAGATAAAATGGATTATTAAAGTTAGGTTATGTCACTAAAAGTCCCATTAACATGAATTGTGAACTACCGGGATTTGGTAGACGCTTATGCATATATAGTACTATTTGGGGACGATCACCCCAGTTCGCGCGTTGACGGTTGATCCCCGTCGTGCCACGTTGATTGGTAAGCGAATTTATGTATGAGAAGATTTACATAGTGTGACCTTTGTGACGACACGCTAATTTAGATGGGCAAATGAGTTTCGGGCTAGCTACCCGTTGTTTGTTGTAGTAAGGTAATGTAAAACCCGTAAAAATAAGGTCATAATTTAATTCTATTTTCAATTATTTTGAAGTATTTTATAACGTTAAATATTACTATGTTTAACGGTTTAAGTTGAAACCGATATTAAATATTATATTTTAATATTTTGACGAGTAACGAGGACTACTAGTGATCGCGATACCGACGGATGCCAAAATTTTTATATTTTATTATCGACCGTTTCGATATTTAATACTCTCGACGATATCGTTTTAATTACGTATCGAGTCATTATAATATTATTTTTCGTGTGCGTTTAAACTTTTGAAAAGTATTTTTTTACGAAACCCGAGTCTCGTAAATATTTCAAAAATTACAATTTACATTTTCTACCCTTTTAAACTATTTTATTCTATTTTGGACCAAAACTATCACAAATTGGCAAAAACTACCCTAACCTTACACTATATAAATTTTTTTCCACTATCTCATTTCATTTAAAAATTCATTAAACAAAATCACCATTCTTCTTCCTCCTCTTTCTTTTTAGCCTACACCACAACACAAGCAAATCATCAAAAATTTTGATGATCCAATTTGATTCAATCCAAAATAAAACAAGTCCCACTCCTAATTTTTCAAGGTGATTCTAATGGTACCATTTTTATCCACATGCAACCATATAAATTTTTCAAGAAAAGTTGGTGATGTTTGATCCATATTTGTTGTATGCATGTGTTAGTAGTGATGATCAAATGATGTTTATGCTATGTTTTTGTTAAAAAGATGAATTTTAATTTTTGGGTTTTTGATTTTTATGATGATACAAGTGTTAGGAATGGTGTATTATGATATTAGAGTATAGGAATGACCATTTCTATGGTTGGTTTTGGTCAAAAAGTTGATTTTGTACAAGATTTTGGTACCCATTTTATAGCAGTAGGTATACTGAAAAATCCGAAATTTTATGTTTTGAAAATGACTTAACTTATAGCCTAGGGTTGTAGATAATTTCCTTAGCTTCAATTTGATATAAGGTAGAGCTTCTAGCTCAAAACGAGCGCGGAGTTATGATGTTTTGAATAATCGTGTACCGGGAGACGAGTATCGACACTACATATAGTTGTTGTCGATATTTGGATCGAATCTCGGGGACTATAAAATGAGTTTCAAAATGATTCAAGGGTTGTTCTCAGGCTCCAAGTTTAGCATTTTGAGTCTATTTTTAGAATCAATTGGCGGTTTTATAATTGGAGTTGTTTAGAATGGTCAAAATGGTTTCGTAAGTCAAGGTCGCTAAACTGTCCGGATTTTGTAATTCAAAGACGAGTCGGGCAGGGAACTTTAGAAGTAAAATCTTTTGATGGGCTCTTGGGAGGACTTTCTACATATAGTAAGTGAGTTCTCTGAGTAGTATCATAAAAAGTTGAAATGTCTAAGTATGGGAAAACGACTTGGACATTCGGTATGTTTCGGCAGATTTTTATTAAAGGCGTAGAATAATAAAACGAATATATAGGAGAGTGTAATAGTATCACTTGTATCGTTTTCTCTCGATTTTGTCGTGATTTTATGAGTCGAGTTTTATATTCTTATGTATGGGTTATTTCTCGAGTCTATTATTAATGAACGCACCTCATTTGATAGGTTGCGGTTCTCGTGTTTGAAAGGCATCATCTATCGTCGGCGATCGTCTCATTACAACTATTGGCTAAGGTGAGTCTATAGCCTCGCTTTATACTAGTTATTAAATGATTTTAAACCCGCGAGGGGGAATACATGTTTTATAAACTTAGAACACAAGATTTTTATGGTATGCTTTGTCCCTCTATGAATGGACCCGTGGTTGCCTTTAAATTGCATAAAGTGATTGCCTTTGTTAAAACCTCAATTATGGACCGTTAATTAACCTATGATGGGTTAACCGCTAGTACAATTAATAGATCTATGGGGGAAGCCGCCCCGGTTCAGTTTTTGTGGACTTGTCATAGAAGCTTAGGCCCGACCTCCACACTGTTTGAACATATTGTATTGAGAAGTCAGGTATACGGCAATGTACCAATAATCTGGAGGTAACCGATAATTAATAAATCTCTCGTCTTATTAGACTGATATGGGAGTGTCTAAGGGTTCGGTTCCATGAGCTTATTGCAATTTATGCTATATACAATTATCATTGTTGATGCAAATTATTATTTGATGCTTATAAGCATGCCACAAACTTATAATCTTTGCTTGTGTTCAAATTGATTTCATAAACCTATAGATTCACTCGGCATTTTTGCTGATTGTTTTACTCACATGTATTTCAGGAATCAAGAAGTGGAAGCTTGGAGGTAACGGAAATGAAGTTGTGCACTGCTATTGTTGTTCAAACTCTTTGATTTATTTATCGTTCCATTTTTTTAAAACAAACTAATATGTTGTTTTAACTTATCTTTTGGTAACGATTACTTGGGACTACGCTACTCTGACAAATGTTTTAGGAGCGATAAATCTAAAACGTCTCTTTTTGAGTCGTTCTTTATAAATTATGTGTTGTTGTATCATTGTTTAGCACTCAAAGATGTATTCCGCTGCGTGTAAATTTTGGGGTGTTAAAGATTGATACCAGAGCCATGAGTTATAGAGAACTAGGTCTTATTCTAAAAACCTAAACTATAACTGTCGGTTTTATTTTTCAAAGAGTCGGTGCACATGATTTCGCGTGACTTCAGGTTCAAGCTACTTCTGGGATTACAACTTTAGTATACATTATTATGTATGCCTTATTGCTAAGTATTTATAAATAAATACTATAATCCTTTATCGATATATATTTATGTCGTTAAACTTTTCGATAAGAGTTTATCATTTATTAATGATTAACTTAAATAAATACATTGAATTTTCAAGATCCTTCTGTATTTATTTTTGAAGTATTTAAATTGCTTTTATTGCAAATTTTATATTATGACCTTACATACCTCCATCTGCGCGCGTTACTTTTATTGCTTAACCCTTTGAGATATCTATATAGATATCCAAATCGTCTTCCGACTGTTTGTGTTTAGACGTCTTGAAACGTAATCTCTAGACCATTGTGTAGCTCAATGGGTCCTTGGAATAGACTAACCGCTATCGTGTGAGTCATACATTTTGAAACACTTCTTATAATCGTGTTGAATAATATCATGGTTTTTCATAATATTTTGTTGATTTTTATTATCGTTTTACACGACATGCGAAGATTTAATTCGTTGACATTTATATGTATCGACTCCGAAGTGTATTGTTCGCTTATACCTCGGTAACGTCATCGTCATTTTATAAATCATCATCTAGATTATGGCGCTAGATTGGGATACGATTTCACTTCTATAAAAATGTATCATTTGTTTTTCATTAACCTTCTTTCTCTCGGAACGCAACCTATGTATGTTCCATTCTTTTCTTGTTATGTGTTGTGTTTTTGGACAATCATGGAACCAAGGAGAATTTCCTACATTGCACCTTGAAACTTAAATTACGAACGTTTTTCACCGTCTTGCTTCCTAAATTTCGTGTTGAATACCTTGAAGCATTTTTGTCATTCATCATGCTATATTTTATTTGATGCTCATTACGAGATTTATTTTTCGTTGTTATAAAATCCACAAGACATGTGTGTATATATGTATATATTTTGAGCCGTTAAGAAGTGTCGAAAAATACACTTTATGCAGAAACTGTAGGGGCAGTATAAACAGGTCAAAAACTTAAAAGTAAAACCTGCGTTTTTAAAATCAAATAGTCAAACATGGACAGAACTTGCAGGGGTATTTTGGTCATTTTACATTGGTTTTCAGGTCTCGGGTAAAACTAGAAAGTCGTCTGAAACGTCATTTTGCTTTAGACTCTAAGTCTTGGAGATGTCGTTTATCGGGTCAATTAATCGGCTCATATTTAAAAGTTAAATCTGATAGAAAATTCAGAACATGAGTTTTAAATGTTTCTAAGCTGTTTTGATTTCATTTGAGATCGTAAAATTTTAACAAATATTTTTTTACAACTAACGAATACTAGTTGCATGTGAAAATATTTAAAAATAGAAACAGTACAAGATTAGCAATTACCGGATTAATGGTATAATTTAAAAACGAATAACATACTTTCTTAAAAGCATGTTGTGTCGAGTATCTTAAAAAGAATACACATGTGGATTGTTTTATTCTTTTTATATATATATGACTCATTTGTCATTCGATGTTATTTTATTTTCGTTTTCTTCTAACCTTCAATTGATTTGGGTTGAGTTTTGAAGTGTTGCCTTCGCATTCTTCGTCGACATTCTTATCACGTGTTTCATGGCGTTTTCGTCTAAACCTATAACCCTTTGAAAACTTAACAACTTGTAACCATTTCATTGGTTGTTTTATGAGCTACTATTTGCCACTTTTTACAAAACTTTGACTACTTTATACGTTGTCATAATGTCATATTATAAATAAATCTGATATTGTTTTACGATTATTTTCACCAATTATTTTTACTTTGTTCTTATAAAATACTTTTCGTAAGATTAAAAGTTGCTTATTAAGTATCTCACAAATTACTTGTATCCTATAAATTTATAAACTATTTTTAAAATTCCATTTTACAAATGGCATGGTTTATATATAAACATAAGAAACGTAATACTTTTCGACGAAACTGAGCACTGCATTGCTATTCCTAAATTATACATGGCCTGATCACCTATGTCTAATTTAGATGGAGCCATGCTAGGCTGAATAGTAGTCCACTTAAAAATCTTGATAATAATCAACTTTTTACTTGTATTTATGATAAAGATAAATAAAATGAAATAAAGTGAAAAGAAGTTTTGAAAACCTTTATAATTTATGCAAGTGGCGTAATTTCTATGCATCCGCATACGTTTTCTTACCTTTTGTTAAACGAATTACGTGATTATAAGTACGTTTTTACTCGACGATCGTTTTTCTACTTGTTACTTCATTTTGTCTTATAACTGATTTCTTTTGACCGTTCGTTTAATTACTGACTGTTGATAAAAGACTTGAAAGTCTCGATGTTTTATCCTTCCTTCTCGTCCAATCTTCTTTATGCGACCGGGTATATCTTTGGAATGTCTCCGCACGTGAATAATGACGTATCACTAGAGCGATTTTCGTATATCCGGGATGACGTCCGTCACTCTGGTTTGTCTCGAAATCCACTCTTGTGAACCGTGCTTTGACTTATCTCTTAACATCGTTCATTTGATTTGTTGTAATTACAAGTGATCATTAGGAATTTTCTTTGATTAAAATTTTTTGTATGGATCTTATTTCCGATCATGTAACGACCACCGCTAAGTTAACAAACTGATATTGGTAAACCATCAACCGCACTAACAAAATTGACAACTTGTTTAATCTATTATTTCTTATCGTCTTACCATCGACGCCTTTATTTTATTATTCTCTTTAAGAATTCATACGACATTTGCTTTGTTTTCTTTCGTACTGCTGATTTCGTGCTAATTGTTGACCATTATTTCCATTCGTATTCATTTATTATCTTGTCACATTTTTAAACCCAAATATACCCCATGTTTATTTTGAAATAATAAACACCTTTATGTATTTCTACAACGTATTATAAATTTTTTTATGGAACTTTTATACATTTTCCAATGATTTTCAATTATCGAAATAACTACCATAAGAAAAAGGTCAAATTTATACATCATATTTTGTATAACTAAAATTAATGTTTAAAATGAAATTATGCTCTATCTTTTGAACTAATTGACTTATCATACTTTACTTTTAATGTAATGAAAATTACCGGTTTAATTTATATTCCTAACAATGATTTAATTTGGAAATTTCATTTTCTAATTGTAACCATCAATACGAATTTAATTAATAAATTCATGTCATTGTTTCAAAGTTTCTTAAGACAACCAAAATAAATTATGAAGCTATTTAACTTCTATTTTTAATATATCATCTTTATCAAGAAAGTACCTCAATTGAATCTTAAGGTAATACCAAATCCGGGACGGATAATTGTGACAAACGTTATTTTAATATTAATATTTAATTCATTCTTCGCTCTCATTTTTCTAGTATTGTGAATTATTAAGTTTTACGGTTACGTGAGTCGAGATCCCTCGTCGATCGTCAACCTTAAATCATTTTACCACATCTTGTCCGTTTATGCGTTTATTGAATTCATTTTTTTATCTCGTTCTATTCCTCTTATTGAAGATCACTATTTTATTCTGAGTTTAAAATGAATCTCGGGAAGCAGTGTATAAGAAGAAACGATAAGTGTCACCAGGATTTATGCGTGTACTTGTGGAATGATTAAGGACCGAATCTCTTAATGAATGGAGTTAATAAATTTGTTACAACCTCGAGGAGCATGTTGAAGCCGACACCGCAAGTGGAAAGACTCTTGAGATCAAGTAGTTATTATCAAGGGTTCGTTCAAGGTTTTCTCGATGATTAATGGTGGAGATCTATACTCGATGTTTATGTTCGACCTTTTCTTTTATGTACTTATATGGTGTGTGATCTAGTAAAATGATCGTAAGTTGTGAGAACTTGAGACGGCATCATCCGATGAAGTCCGATCATGTAGAACACATATTATGTAATATTTTTTTTGACTTTCAACGACGATGTTTATTGAGACTTTAATGCGTGTTGGCGAAAGTGAGATGGTGTCATTGTATTATCTTTTGAGTGAGGACCCGTGTGTGAGCACCCTCCGATGACGAAAATATTTTCTTGTTAATTCTTTTTGATGTGTGTCCATGGCTATCCGGCCAGTGGCTATCCTTTAAATTGCAACATTCATTTTAACTGGACTTACCCGAAAATCCTGTCACCTATTCTTGTCGTCGAATGAGCTTCGTGTGATTCATAAAATTTTCATGTGTCGAACTTGACGGGTGACTGGTGGATAAGGATTTATTTATTCCTTTTTGGTGAGATACCACTTGACGACAAGTTGCGTTTTGTAAAAGAACCAGTGGAGATCGTGGATCGAGATTCACGTGGGAACGTAAGGACTTCTTATTAAGGAATGTCGTCATCCTTCCGGGTAGTGAACAACTCGTGTATGAGGCGAGTTGAGCGCCGGGACGTCGCTCCCTTAAGTTGGTGAGGATGTAAAACCCGTAAAAATAAGGTCATAATTTAATTCTATTTTCAATTATTTTGAAGTATTTTATAACGTTAAATATTACTATGTTTAACGGTTTAAGTTGAAACCGATATTAAATATTATATTTTAATATTTTGACGAGTAACGAGGACTACTAGTGATCGCGATACCGACGGATGCCAAAATTTTTATATTTTATTATCGATCGTTTCGATATTTAATACTCTCGACGATATCGTTTTAATTACGTATCGAGTCATTATATTATTATTTTTCGTGTGCGTTTAAACTTTTGAAAAGTATTTTTTTTTACGAAACCCGAGTCTCGTAAATATTTCAAAAATTACAATTTACATTTTCTACCCTTTTAAACTATTTTATTCTATTTTGGACCAAAACTATCACAAATTGGCAAAAACTACCCTAACCTTACACTATATAAATTTTTTTTCCACTATCTCATTTCATTTAAAAATTCATTAAACAAAATCACCATTCTTCTTCCTCCTCTTTCTTTTTAGCCTACACCACAACACAAGCAAATCATCAAAAATTTTGATGATCCAATTTGATTCAATCCAAAATAAAACAAGTCCCGCTCCTAATTTTTCAAGGTGATTCTAATGGTACCATTTTTATCCACATGCAACCATATAAATTTTTCAAGAAAAGTTGGTGATGTTTGATCCATATTTGTTGTATGCATGTGTTAGTAGTGATGATCAAATGATGTTTATGCTATGTTTTTGTTAAAAAGATGAATTTTATTTTTTGGGTTTTTGATTTTGATGATGATACAAGTGTTAGGAATGGTGTATTATGAATATTAGAGTATAGGCACGACCATTTCTATGGTTGGTTTTGGTCAAAAAGTTGATTTTGTACAAGATTTTGGTACCCATTTTATAGCAGTAGGTAAACTGAAAAATCCGAAATTTTATGTTTTGAAAATGACTTAATTTATAGCCTAGGGTTGTAGATAATTTCCTTAGCTTCGATTTGATATAAGGTAGAGCTTCTAGCTCAAAACGAGCGCGAAGTTATGATGTTTTGAATAATCGTGTACCGGGAGACGAGTATCGACACTACATATAGTTGTTGTCGATATTTGGATCGAATCTCGGGGACTATAAAATGAGTTTCAAAATAATTCAAGGGCTGTTCTCAGCTCCAAGTTTAGCATTTTGAGTCTATTTTTAGAATCAATTGGCGGTTTTATAAATGGAGTTGTTTAGAATGGTCAAAATGGTTTCGTAATTCAAGGTCGCTAAACTGTCCGGATTTTGTAATTCAAAGATGAGTCGGGCAGGGAACTTTAGAAGTAAAATAATTTGATGGGCTCTTAGGAGGACTTTCTACATATAGTAAGTGAGTTCTCTGAGTAGTATCATAAAAATTTGAAATGTCTAAGTATGGGAAAACGACTTGGACATTCGGTATGTTCCGGCAGATTTTTATTAAAGGCGTAGAATAATAAAACGAATATATAGGAGAGTGTAATAGTATCACTTGTATCGTTTTCTCTCGATTTTGTCGTGATTTTATGAGTCGAGTTTTATATTCTTATGTATGGGTTATTTCTCGAGTCTATTATTAATGAACGCACCTCATTTGATAGGTTGCAGTTCTCGTGTTTGAAAGGCATCATCTATCGTCGGCGATCGTCTCATTACCACTATTGGCTAAGGTGAGTCTATAGCCTCGCTTTATACTAGTTATTAAATAATTTTAAACCCGCGAGGGGGAATACATGTTTATAAACTTAGAACACAAGATTTTTATGGTATGCTTTGTCCCTCTATGAATGGCCCGTGGTTGCCTTTAAATTGCATTAAGTGATTGCCTTTGTTAAAACCTCAATTATGGACCGTTAATTAACCTATGATGGGTTAACCGCTAGTACAATTAATAGATCTATGGGGGAAGTCGTCCCGGTTCAGTTTTTGTGGACTTGTCATAGAAGCTTAGGCCCGACCTCCACACTGTTTGAACATATTGTATTGAGAAGTCAGGTATACGGCAATGTACCAATAATCTGGAGGTAACCGACAATTAATAAATCTCTCGTCTTATTAGACTGATATGGGAGTGTCTAAGGGTTCGGTTCCATGAGCTTATTGCAATTTATGCTATATACAATTATCATTGTTGATGCAAATTATTATTTGATTCTTATAAGCATGCCACAAACTTATAATCTTTGCTTGTGTTCAAATTGATTTCATAAACCTATAGATTCACTCGGCATTTTTGCTGATTGTTTTACTCACATGTATTTCAGGAATCAAGAAGTGGAAGCTTGGAGGTCACGGAAATGAAGTTGTGCACTGCTTTTGTTGTTCAAACTCTTTGATTTATTTATCGTTCCATTTTTTTAAAACAAACTAATATGTTGTTTTAACTTATCTTTTGGTAACGATTACTTGGGACTACGCTACTCTGACAAATGTTTTAGGAACGATAAATCTAAAACGTCTCTTTTCGAGTCGTTCTTTATAAATTATGTGTTGTTGTATCATTGTTTAGCACCCAAAGATGTATTCCGCTGCGTGTAAATTTTGGGGTGTTAAAGGTAACAATGTCATGCGACTTATAATAATCCAATTAACAAAATACTGCTATACGCACCGAATTACGATGTATTGCCTGACTAGCAATACGGGGTCATACTATTGATATTGTGTTCGTGTTTTGGTTTTATATAACCATATTCATATAACGGTTTTTATTTAATCTATACAACGTTGTAAAACGTATTGTATGATGTTTTTACGACATTGGCTCGTATAATGATTTTTAAGGCAAATGCCTATGTTGTGATTTTCGATAAGGATTTGTATAAAAATGACTTTGGCTATTTTATGGCCTATTACAAAGATTTGTACAAAATGATTTTCGGTAATAATTTTATACAGATATTATATTGATGGATTTTATTAAACTCTATGAATTCACTCGGCGTTATCGCTTACCTTTTCTTTTAACATGTTTTGTCTCAGGTACTTGAAGGTAATTCTCGGGAAGACAACAAGAATTCATGGCCCGTACCTAAATACTTATTTCCATTCAAATGCTTTGAAAAACCTGTATTAAATACAATGACTTGGGACCTATGTAACTTTGATAATTATGTGCTATCCCGTAATGTGCTATCCCGTTGTCTATGATGTGAGTAATGTGCTATCCCGTAACACCAACGAGTCTTCCGCTGTATTGAGTTGTATAAATTTGGGGGTGTTACAACGATCAAGGACTGCGATCTAACAGTACGATCTAACAGTACGATCTAAGAGTACGATCAAGGACTACGATCTAAGAGTACGATCTGAGAGTGCGATGGGTATTACGATGGACATCTAAATTTTGTTTGAGTACTTATTAGACTTAGCCACTATCTAGACTAGTCTCGAAAAATAGTTTACACGAAGATTAAAAAAACAGAGTTGAAATTTTTAGGTCAAGTAAAATCAAATTTTTTACCTACTAGTTTTTGGCTATTTCTAACTCAATTTGAAAATTTGGCGATACAAATTTTTTCGGCTTACCGTTTTGTCGGACTGAGGAATTTATTGTCGGACTGGGAAAAAGAATTTTTTTTTGGAACTTTCGAAATTTCAACCACAATCAAATCACAACACATTCACTAAGATCCTCATCCATTCACAAGTATTCACAATGTCTAACAACAACAACAACGTTGCGACTGCTAATCAAATTCGTTTGGAACAAGGTGGCAACGGTAGTCCACCTGTGCTGACAACCGGTTGCTACGTTCAGTGGAGATCTCGTTTCCTAAGATTTATAGATGGAAAAGAAAACCGAACTGTTCTTCGTCATTGCCTTGAGAATACACCTCCAGTTTTTGAATTCAGACCCATTACCACACAAGCAGAAGATGGTACTTCATCAACTACACGAGCTATTGAGGATTTCGACACATGTCCTGCTGAGAAAAAGAAACTCCTCCAAGCTGAAGCCGATGCTGTTAACTACATACTCACAGGGATTGATAACGATATGTATTCCACGATTGATGCATGTCCAAATGCTATGGAAATGTGGAATGCAATTCATCGATTGAAGCAAGGTGAGTCGCTAAATGTTCAAGATCTTGAGACTAATCTACTTTGGGAGTTTGGAAAATTCACATCCGAAGATGGTGGGTCCATTGACTCATATTACTCGAGATTCTACAAAATGATGAATGAGCTTGTCAGAAATCAGTCCACCATCTCAAATCATCATGCCAATGTTTAGTTTCTACTTCAACTCAAACCGGAATGGCAAAGGTTTGTGACTTTGGTCAAATAAAGGGAGGATATCAAGACTATATCTTACCACAAAATTTATGATATATTGAAACAACATCAGAATGAAGTGAATGAACTTAGGGCTAAAAAGGCAGAATGATCTGCAAACTCTATTGCTTTTGTGGCAGCTACTTCAACAAAACCCGTTCCACGTCAACAACCACCTACACATTCCTCAAGGACATCAAGCTCATCCACCAAACCTCTAGCTACTGCAAGAAACAAAGCAAAATCAATTGTCCCCACTCCACCTCCAAAGTATGACACCGAGTCAGATGGAGATAGTGATGATGAACAAACTTCAAGGGACAAGAAGATTGAAGAACTCATGTCTTTACTCACCACAACTTATAAGAAGATCTACAAACCTACCATCAACAACCTCAGATCATCATCCAAAGCTAGATATAAGGAAGTTGATCATGCACCTAGGTATGATCGTGATGCTAGGTATGATAATGAGAGGGTGCCGAATGAAGTTGGGGCTAGAGATACTGTAGGCACTCCGGTTGTGCAGAAGACTGGGATTCAATGCTTCAACTGTAAGGGATTTGGGCACATGGCTAGGGAATGCAAGAAGCCAAAAAGGGTTAAGGATTCGGGATATCACAAGGAAAAGATGCTGCTGTGTAAGAAAGAGGAAGCATGGATTCCACTCACAGCAGATGAAGTTGACTGGCGTGATAACACTGATGATGAAGCCGATGATCAAGAGTTGGACGCACATTATGTGTACATGGCAAAGATTCAAGAAGTGATTCCAGATACTGCTGAAAATTCTGGACCAATCTTCGACACTGAGCCAATTGAAAAGGTACAATCAAATGATAACTATAATGTGTTTGCTAATGAACAACGACATCCGGAGCAACATGAAAGCATCAATGACACATATGTAATGGACACGGAGGATAGCAATATCTCTACGGATTCACAGCATATGTGTAATGATGACGGAAATGCTACTCAGGATCCTGACTCGGAAGAGGACCCTGATTTGCTTGCGTCTATTATTGATTCTTTAAAACGTGAAATTAATGAAAACAAAGAAGCTAATAAATGTCTTAAGCAAGCAACACATCCTTAGCCGAGGAGATCGATAGGCTAAAAGAGTGTAATTATGTAAACGAAGCTGATCGACGAGTTGCAATAGCTAATGGTTTGGTATATGAACGTAAGGTGCTCAACGAACAATATTGTTCTGAAGTAACACACGAAATTCATATGTCAAAACAAAAGATATCGGAACTTGAAGAACAACTGCTGCTACATAAACTCCAGATTAATGAACTAGAGTCGGTTAACAAAGAACAAACTGAGCTTTATAAAACTCGTGAAGAAAAGGATATTGAAAAAATTCTTGATTTGGAAAAGAGAGACGAAACGTTAAACAACATTGTTTACAAAACGGGTCAGTCTATTTAAAGTATGAATATGCTCAATAGAAATATGAAAACGAGTTTTGTTAAGCCTGAATATCTCAAGAACGTTAATCCTATAAAGCCTGCTCTTTATGATATCGGTTGTTATGTTGATAATGTTGCTCTTATGCTTTCCCCTGACTGCGACGAAATCCTTCGTCATCAAGAAGAAAGTCGATCGAACTTAAGTGATTTGATAAACCTTTCTGATTCTAACAATCATATTAAATTTGTCCCTCAAAAAGAACTTTCAAAAGAAAAAACGATGTATTATAGTGTTCCACCACCAAGTGATGAACCACAAAAGAAAGTTTCTTTAAAAAGGAGTTTCAAAAAACAATCAATTTTGTTAGAAAAGCGAATTTTGGATGAAAAACGTAAATGGGATGAGAAAAGCAAAAGTGTTCAGCAATTTGAGTTTATAAAACAAGGGGTTTTAAATTTGTACAAAGGTGACGTCGACTATGAAAAAGTTTCTAGGGATACCGTTTGGAATATTAAACCTAACCCACAAGTAGAAGTCGTCATTCAACAATGTATTGTTCCAACAATAGATGATCTTTCAAAAAATGTGGAAATGTTTTATAACGCTCTCACTGAGGAAATGTTAACTGATTTAAGTTATGTTAAATCTCTTGAAGATGAAGTTGATTTTCTTCAAACTAAGTTAAAGACACAAGAACACCAACTTTCTAACGAAATTGATCGACTTTCGAAGGAATATTTCTATGCTGACCATATGAATGCTATACTTGATGTGTATAGTGTATACCGATCTTGATCAATATTGTCATGTAGCATGTCTAGTGTCAGAAACAGACGAGAAATGTCACAATCTTGAAGTAGAGCTTTCAAAACAAATTCAGTCATATAACAAACTTTCGAAAAGTTTTTCCCAACTTGAGAAACACTCCATTTCTCTTGAACTTGCTTTACAAAAAGGTTATAAATCTCATAATCTTAAAAAGTGTCAAGAAGTGGTAGCTTCTTCGTTTCGTCAACTAAATGAAAAAGGTTTCGAAATAAATCATTTGAAAGCTCAGCTACAAGAAAGGGACATAGCCATCAATGAGTTACAAAAACTCATTGATAAAATGAAAGGAAAGTCTGTATTGGGTAAACCATCCGCCGTTCGTCAACCGAATGCGGTTAAATGCCCTAAATCCTCTGTTTTGGGACAATCCCCACAGACTTTACCTAAGATAGGAAATGATAAGAGCACAAATGAGATAGCACCAGGAATGTATAAGATGAAAACTAAGCCCACTCAAACTGGAACATCGCAATTACCTCATAATATTAAGAAAACTAATCAATGTGTGTCTTCTTCTAGAGGAGTAATCCCCACTACTAGCGTTAGCGAACCACAGCTTAAGAGCACTAGAATGCAAGATAAGGTCATGCCTAACAATAGTCCAGAAAAGAAGTTGGAAGTAGAAGACCACCATAGGAATTTTAAGTTTTCTAAGAATAAAACGTCTGTAACTGCATGTAATGACATTTTAAATGCTAAGACCTCGAATGTTGAATTTGTTTGCGTTTAATGTGGAAAATGTGTTCGTACTTTCAATCATGATGCTTGTTCTCTTAATCATAATGGCGTGAATTCTAGAACTAGGAAGCCTATTCTTGTGCCCACTAGTACTAGAGAACCCACAAGAACTTTGAACCAATCCACTGATCAACCACTTAAGAAACTAAGTGCGTTAGACTCCACTACTCTAAGTAAACAAAACAAACTAAAGAAGCTATATGAGAACATGATTAGGACATGTACACGGGGGTATTCGAGATTTACACCACCCGGATACAAATGGGTACCTAAGTTAACCACTTTAGTGATTGGGTCTAGGAATATCAGCTTGTCTATAGACTTTGCATCTAGGCCCACTACTATTTTGGAATCTGTTTCCATCAAGGGCTCCCATTTGTCAAATGCTACATTGTCTTCTAATTCTTCTGCAGCTCGTCGAAATCATCCTATTCATAATGGACTCCGCGTGCACAAAGCACATGACGAGAAATCTAAAGCTTCTCATTAACTTCGTGGAGACGTTTCTGGGTACGGTGCGGTTTGGAAATGATCAGTTTGCACCGATACTTGGATATGGTGATTTGGTTCAAGGAAATCTCACTATCAAACGGGTTTATTACGTCGAGGGACTGAATCATAATTTATTCTCGGTTGGTCAATTTGGTGATGCGGATTTGGAAGTGGCTTTTCGAAAATCTACTTGTTATGTTAGAGACTACGATGGGAATGACCTTCTTACAGGTTCTCGTGGTTCTGATCTCTACACAGTAACTCTTCAAGACACATCTTCAACAAATCCAATTTGCTTAATGGCTAAAGCTTCTTCATCTCAAGCATGGTTATGGCATCAACGATTATCACATCTCAACTTTGACACCATCAACTTGCTTTAGAAGAATGATATTGTGACCTGTCTTCCAAACTTAAAATTCGTTAAAGACCATCTTTTTTCTTCTTGTGAGCTGGGGAAAGCTAAACGGAAGTCTTTCAAAACAAAGACTACCCCAAGCTCAAAAGGACGATTGGAACTTCTACACATGGATTTATGTGGTCCAATGCATGTAGAGAGTGTTAACGGGAAAAAGTATATTCTCGTGATTGTTGATGATTACTCTAGATACACATGGACTTTCTTCTTAAGGTCCAAAGATGAAACACCAGAGGTTCTCAAAAACTTTCTCAAGATGATACAACGCAATCTTCAAGCTCAAGTCTTAACCGTAAGAACGGATAGGGGTACTGAATTTTTGAACAAGAACTTGCAATCTTACTTTCAAGAAGAAGGCATCGAACATCAGACGTCTATTGCTCGAACTCCTGAACAAAACGGCGTTGACGAAAGACGGAACCGTACTTTGGTTGAGGCTGCTCAAACAATGCTTTCTGCTTCAAAATTACCGCTATTCTTCTGGGCTGAAGCAATTGCAACTGCCTGTTATACTCAGAATCGTTCTCTCGTCATCCCTAGACATGAAAAGACACCTTACCACATCATCAATGGCAGGAAACCTACTGTCAAATTCTTTCACGTATTTGGATCTTTAGGCTATATTCTCAAAGACGGTGAGAATCTCGACAAGATGAAAGAAAAAGGTGATGCATGTATTTTTGTGGGGTATGCTACATTGTCGAAAGGATATCGGGTCTATAACAAGAGAACACAGATTATTGTCGAAACAATTCATGTGAACTTTGATGAATTGCCACAAATGGTACTTGATCACAACAGCTCAAGTCCCGCACCTCAATGTCCAGTAATGGCACCTACACAAACCAGTGTACGTCCCGTGTAAGAATGTCAAGAAAATACTTCTACAGCAGACTCGACGGATACGACACAAATGAATGAGTTGGTTGATTTATATGATCCAATGTTTGATGAATATTACTATGGAAACAATCGAGTTATGTCAAAGCCTTCCGCTGTCACTACTATTGATGCACCCGAACAAAGTCAACAAGACAACTGCATCTACTTCAGCAACTGTTGCTCAAGAGACTATTCCATTGGATACTCAACAAACTCAAGAAACTGTCATACAACCAACATCACCAACCGTCAATGCTGACAGAGCAAACAACAATCAAGCAGTCGATGCACAACCTGACGAAGAAGAATTTATCAATCCATTCGGTACACCTGTACGCGAAGTCGGAGAATCTTCTACTCAACATGTTGATCCGTCCAACATGCATAAATTCTACCAACGATATCCATCCACTCTCCATTGGACACGTGATCATCCATTGGAGCAAGTCATTGGAAATCCTTCACAACCGGTTCGAACACGCAGACAACTCGAAACCGTTGGCGATGTGTGTATGTATGCACTCACCCTGAGTTCAACTGTACCTACAAACATCAAACAAGCCATGACTGATCATGCGTGTATTGAATCAATGCAAGACGAAATTCATCAGTTTGAACGCCTAAATTTTGGGGAACTTGTTGATAGACCCTATGGAATGTCAATTTTAGAATTCAAGTGGATCTGGAAAAATAAACTGGATGAAGAACAAACCATCATCAAAAACAAATCTCGTCTTGTGGTTAAGGGATACCGTCAACAAGAAGGCATAGACTACGATGAATCATTCGCTTCAGTTGCTCGTTTGGAAGCTGTTAGGATATTCCTTACTTATGCTGCACATAAGGGATTGACGGTTTTTCAGATGGACGTTAAAACTGCTTTTCTCAACGGTCATTTGAAGGAAGAAGTGTATGTTAATCAGCCGGAAAGATTCATCGATCCTCATCATCCTGACAAAGTCTATCGTCTCAAGAAGGCTGTATATGGACTTAAACAAGCTCCAAGGGCATGGTACGAAGAACTATCAAACTTCTTGGTTTCCAAAGGATTTTCCAAAGGTTCTATTGATCCTACTCTCTTTACTAATAAATATGGGGATGAAATACTGCTGGTGCAAGTTTATGTTGATGACATTATTTTTGGTTCTACGAACCCAAAACTTTCAAAACGTTTTGAAAAATTAATGCACAACAGATTTGAATTGTCAATGATAGGGGAGCAAAAATTCTTTTTAGGCCTCCAGATTCATCAATCCCCACGTGGTATCTTCATTAACCAAGCTAAGTATGCTCAAGAGATACTTACAAATCATGGTATGACCTCATGTGCTCGCGTTGGTACACCATTGTCGACCAAATCCCTAGACGTTGACTTGTACTCATATCCCGTAGATTAAACGCGATATCACAGTATGATCGGGTCACTTATGTACCTTACAGCTAGCAGGCCTAATATTCATCATGCCACATGCTATTGTGCACGATATCAAGCCAGACCTACTCAAAAGAAACTCAAAGAGGTTAAACGGATCTTTCGGTACCTTAAGAATACCATTCACATGGGACTCTGGTATCCGAAGGAAACCGGTTTTCATCTAACAGCTTTTTCAGATTCTGATCACGCAGGTTGCCTTGATAGTCGCAAAAGCACTTCTGGTAGCGTACAATTTCTAGGGGAAGACAAACTTGTGAGCTGGTCGTCAACGAAGCAGGATTGCACTTTGCTCTCATCAGCTGAAGCCGAATATGTGGCTCTATCTGCGTGTTGTGCTCAAGTCCTCTGGACGAGAACTTAACTCACAGATTATGGCTTCCACTTTGATAAAATACCTATGTATTGTGACTCAAAGTCGGCCATAGCCATCTCTTGCAATCCGGTTCAACACTCCCGTAACAAGCACATCGCAGTCAGATATCACTTTATCAAGGAACAAGTAGAACGTGGTATCGTGGAATTATACTTTATCAGAACTGAGTACCAGATAGCTGACTTGTTTACAAAAGCCCAATCTCAAAATAGGTTTCAGTATCTCGTTGGCCGTCTTGGTATGAAGTATATGACTCCAGAAGACTTGGAGGTTTTGGCAAATGAAGCTGCTTGATTTTTCTCTCATAATGACTTCTAAGCGCATCACAGCTTAGGACTCGGACCTCAACTAAGGAAAGTTTATCTCGGACGAGAAAATCATATTTCTCGGTCATGAGCGTCTCATAAAAACATTCAAAGTTTTTAAGTTCATGAAAAACGATTTCTAAGTAAATGTCAACTTAGACCTCGAATTTCATTTTAAGGAAAGTTTATCATGGATGATAACTTATCCTTCACAACCGGAAACTTATTATTCTCGGTCATGAGCTAGTCACAAAACAATAAAAGTTTTGAGCTCATGAAAATCGGACCCGAAACGGAAGTGTACGTTTCAGTGCGCTTTCCCTAAGTAATAGAAGAGAAGTCTTCTATCCTGATTATTTTATAACTGTTGAACACAATTTTTCAAGAATTTCTCAAAAGGTTTTTCTAAATCTTTCAAAATTGTGTGTTCAACACTCCCTTCCTCATAATAGGTTTTTATATCTCAAAATGTCATATGTTATTTTGATCAATTTTTGAGGGTGAGCGTTTTAAATTCAAGCCTTTTAATGTTGTTGGGTACATCTCTAAAATTGTAATATTTTATGTATCCAACACATTCCGAAAATGATATTAAATCTGTCATATATATTATCGGTAAAGGCATCTCAACTCCGTACATCAACATATTTTGTGGTGGCGTTTTTCCAAAATTTTGTTTCATGACACACATATATTGTTGAGGGGGAGCATCCCGACTGAAAAAGTTCCATGATTCATGCGTGCACACATGTTTCTCTCCCAATCGGTTTTCAGAAATTGTCATATTTTAATCAATTGGTATCTCTAATATGATATTTTTTATATTAGAGATAGGAGGAGAAAATGTGATTAAAATGTAATATATAGCAACATGTGATCTTAAAGACTCAAGTGCAACTCTTTCCTTCACATGCTAAACCATTTCGTATATCGATGCATGTGTGTAGGGGGGGGGGCTTTTTCAAAAATGTAAAACTTTCAAGTGTTAAAAGTTTTGATTTTTAACAAGCACTTTGAATGGTTTTCAATGGTTTTATGGTTATGATCTATACCCAAAACAACCTACTATCTACGGCGGAACGATGGAGTCAAAAGGTGGTTTAGGATAGGAAACTAAGTCCTATGATCCAACCAGAACCGGAGGGATCTACCCAAGGACATTCCATAGCTAGAGATAGTTGTCCTTAGGAAAGATGGAGTTATATGAAGCTGAATGCGGACCAATTACTTAAGTTAGCACTAGAACAATCACAACAAGGTGCTAGTGATGACATATTGGTAAGCATTGAAGGAGTTGGATATTCTATGCAACTTAGGCAGAAACCGGGTTAACACATCTATCGAAGACAAGTGTCATGGACCCAGTGATGCGATACTCAACCCTATCCCAGCCATTCAAGTTTCTCTCAAAAGAAACTTGTCTCATTGTCACGAAGATCAACACGTATCTTTTGAGTTTCTCACTACGAGTCAGTTAATATTGAAAAGGTGGCAGTCTGCTCCAGGCTTCGATTACCAAAATGCACTTATTGAGTCTAGAGCCAAACGAGATCTACATATCATCTCATTAGGACACAGTCGAGTCCTACGCATTATCCTTGTGATATTGCCAGAACGTCTAAGTGATACGATTCACAATGAAGATGGAAATCCTGCTTGAGCCAGCATCAAACAAGCTTATGGTAGGTAACTTGTGCGATTCTACACGAATCAAACTTGTGAGAACTGGAATGCAACTAAGTTTGATTCTGAATTGATTCAAACTTGATTCCAGGTTTCTTCGCAAAATCCATGTGATCTTGCCAGAACATTCAGAGTGACACTCATTAGTGTTCACAGTGACGAATGGAAATTCTTCCAGTGTCAACATCAAACAGCACTGCGGTAGGTAACTCGCAAGATTCTCTATGAATCAAGCTTGTGACAAACTGGAAAGCAACAATGGTGCGATTCTTTTAGAATCAAACTTGTTCCAGGAAATCTGAATTGACGACTCTAATCAGACGGATTATCTATCCTTATGATTCACTCTTTATGTTCGCAGTCTGCTTTGAGACGGTCGAGTAAAGAGAACTGGCTACTACCGCCGGGAAACCCTGTCAAGGAGATTCTTAACCGAATCTACCCGATCACAGGTACGGTATCTAATACCGTCTAAATGGTCTTCACCGACCGGAGGTAAAACGCTACCGAGTTAGGATGAAATGTTCAAAGCCATTTTATCCGTGTCTATATATGTTGCTGCATATCAAGAAGGTGGCGTAGCTGTGTAACCGATGTCGTTTCAGAAGTCACAAGAGCAGAAGATGGCGATAATCAAGATACTTAAGAATGTAAGAATGTAATAGGTCATCTTGTCACAAGAGCTCAAGATGAACACCATTAAGAATAGATTGAAGATCTCAAGCACTCAAAGTCAAATGACAAAGGCTCAAGATAAAGATCACAAAAGCATGAAGGAACAAAGTCGTTACAAACAAGATCAAGACCAAGATACAAGACCAAAGCAGGAAGATCTCTTCTATAAGATTGTATTCACTCATTCATCTTATGCTTTTTATGCTTTTTAAGATGATCGATTCATTGGGGGATATTGTTAGCCCTATATTTTATATAGTCGAACAAGAATGTAATAGGTCATCTTAGTCGTTAAAGGTCTTGTATTGTAATAGGTTAGTCGGGTTAACCGGGCTTGGACTTTAAGCTAATATTGTATTAGTTAGGGGCGTAAACCCAAGACAAAGCCAAGCCCGGCCCAAGGATACTAAACCCACGACCCATATGCCAAGGGTATATAAACCCTCTTCCATGTGTGGAAGAGGGTGTTGGTTACCATTTTATTTCTCTCTCTAAAAGTGTTTAACCTTCCAAATTCTCTCTTGTTTCTCTCTCTACTTTCTTCTCTCTCTCTCTCTAAATATCAACTAAATCTTGTGTTATGGATTGATATGGACATAACACACATGATTGTCAACCATGGAAGGTTTATTCAGAATTGTGTTCGTTTATTTAATTTAAAATCTATAGATTCACTCAGGATTTTTGTTGACTTTATAGCATGTTTTATCTTAGGTCCATGAAGAAGGCACTCAAAGAAGGCGGTTTCATGCAGCTTGCTTAATTTAAATGTTTTGGCCCGCTTTTCTAAACTATGTCCATTCAAAGAAACTTTTGTTGTTTGTTACGTTGTGTAAACTTAAAACTATTTGGGACCGTGTGTGAACCGTTTTACCTTTAAATAATGAATGGATGTATGTTTTATTAAAACGACTCATTTTGAGGCGTTTTCTATGATATTGAGATTGAACCATAATAGTAACACCCAATGACCCTTCCGTTGCTATGACCCGAAATTGGAGGTGTTACATGTGATCTCAAACTAAGTTAGCTAAACATATTTAGTTTGACACATATTTAAATAGATAAATTAAGATTATTGACCCAGGTAACCTGGCTCGAATAAATTTAATTAGGTTCTGATTGATTTTGAGTCAAATCAGTTCTCAGAAAATTTGGTGGGTAAATTGAATGAATTACTGTGATTAAACTAGTTCAGTGAATTCTCTTTACTAAGACTAGGTGTTATGGCGTATTACACTTTACATGAAGCCTTTGAGCAGTGTGGCCAGCCATTTTGTGACACTTCATAATCTTGACTAGGGCTGTAATCAAGCCAAGTTTTTATCAAGCAACTTGAGCTCGAGCTCGAGTTTGGCTTGATCAAGACAAACTTTTATCAAGCTCAAGCTCTAAAAATAGCTTGAAACATATATCAAGCTCAAGCTCAAGCTTTTGATAGCTCGGCTCGAGATCTTATCAAGTTTTTTTAAGCCATTTTTAAAATGTGTTTTTATGATAAATTCATATAAGCAACTTATGGTTAATTTGAGTATTAAGATAGTTATAAGGACTTATTTCATAAATAAATAATATATTGTAAAATAATTTTTAACTTTGGTTTACTTTATAATTTAGCTAATTGTATTCTAAATATTTTTTTTAGTTTTATAAATTTATTACATGTACTTGGTAACATTAATTATACACACATTCAAGCTTTTCAAGCCAAGCTCAAACTTTTATCAAGCCTTACCAAGCTTTATCAAACTAAGCACAAGCCTAGATTGTTAAAACTTGACAAGCTATCAAGCCAAACTCAAGCCTACAAGTATTTTATCAAGCCAAGCTCAAACCCTATAAAGCTTGAGATCGGCTCGACTCGATTACACCCCTAATCTTGACAAGCTCTTCCGAACACTATGACGAAGATGCATTTTTTTTCTAGAAAAAACAATGATGTAACTTGATATGAGCTTAAATACTCATATCATTTGTATCAAATAACAATGAAATTGTGCATGAAATGTATCAAATATGCCTTGTATATGCTTGTTTCTTGTTTGAATGTGTATAGGTACCAAGATCGCGAAAATCAGCAAAAACCGACACGAGTTTGAAGAAAAAGATCAATGAAGCCAAAATCGAGCTCGACTTTAGTTGATTTTATCATTGTTCGAGTTTATGGGCCAAGTGGGACCCACATGAGCTTATTGGGCCTGAAAAGCCCAAATTTGGATACAATGGTATTGCTTTTGGATAAAGCCCACACTCTTAGCCCAAAATGGCACACACGGATTAAAATCAGGAAACTTGGGCCAAAAGCCCAAAAGCTTCAAATAAACGGAGTGAGTAAATGAAATGGGCTTTTAGGGTTGGCACTTATGAGTTGTGAGTATTTAACTCAAAATGTCATTCACACGTTACAAAACTCACTTACTTTTACCCACTTATGTCACACATTTATTCTCACCACTCATCCATTAAATAAATAAACAAACGTCACATTCCACTAAGTAATAAAACCGTTCCTCTTCTCATCCACCCATTCGTTCATATCTCTCACCCACTTTCTTTCATTTATTAAATAAAACTTTCGATAAAAACTAGGTGTATCATTTTCCCCTTTCTTCTCCATTCTACACAAAGAAAAATCAGTAAACAATTCACTGTTCAAAAAACCCTAAGTTGAATAAATCACAAATTGATATGGGGCTTTTGATCACACGTGTTATTCACGTGTAGGGGAATAAAAACCCCCAATTTATAGGAAGAGAAAAGTTGGATTGAAGAGGCTACGTGGCAATTTTTTATTTGATTGAACACCTCAATCCTCCTATTCAGCCAATCACAGTGCTTCAAAGAAGCACAACTAGCACACACGGATGCCACGTTGGCAATCCGTGTGCTAGTAGTGTTACCTCAACCATCTGATCAAAGCCTCACAGGAGAGAGAAAAGAAGAATGAAGATCAAGGGCTAAAAATTGAAGAAGAATATTCCAAGATAGATCCGAATATCCTCTCAGCAAAGCCTTTGGGGAGGCTATAAAAACCCCCAAATAATCTTGTAAAAAGCATCCTTTCTTTTCTTTTAAAGTTACTCTGTAGAAATAGTTTTAAGTTAAATGTTGTATTTCTTTTTATTAAAGCTTTGTATTATTTCTTGAAAATTAATGAAAGATCAGTATATATAATTCCATTCGTGTCTCGTTTCTTTTACTTTACTGTTAAAATTGATTTTATGAATTAATCTTAATTACTGTTTCACAAGGGTAATGGTGAGATGTTAATTATAAGCTAATTAATAGTTTATAGTTAATGTTTAAAGTTAAGGTTTGGATAAAACTTTTCCCCACTAGAAAAGTCATAAAAATCGGCTTGTTATTTGGTTCGAATGGTGGTTCGATTGATAAGATTATGGTGGTGATCGGTTCATAGGTTGCTCAGCGCAAACCTACGTCTCAACGGATATCTCAAAAAGTTGCATTTTACTTTTAGATTTTTATGAAATTAGAAGTTTAAATGGTTTAATGTTTAGGTTATAAACTTGTTATGAATCTGTTTCTTTGATGTTTCTTTAATGTTTATTATATGATATTTGATTTTATGATGATACGGTTGTATGTTTATACGTTTGTATGTTTATAATATGGAATGTTGTTGGATTGCCATATTAATCTGAAATTGACCTGAGTTTGTATTCATTTGTTGGTAGTAGGATTTATCTGTTTAGATTTTCAGTGTGATTTGTTAAGACTGATTAAGTTGCCATTATAGGATTTATAGACTGGAATGTTTTTCTCACTTAGTTCATAATAGATCTGTTTAGTTTTGAGTAGTTAAATTAATAATATGTTTAGATCTTCATGAGTAAACTAGTCTGAGTTTTGAATATGTTTAGTAATGGACTGAAGTTTGATTATGTTGCTGGGTAAATTTCTTGAATTTGATTAGCTTGATTTATCAGATTAGGTGTTATTGTTTGCTCATCTTATTGTCTTCTACTAATTTCTTGTTGATAACTAAGTCAAATTTATGGTGTTGTGCTTAAGTATTATTGATGATATATGAATTTGATTGCTGGTAATGTATTACTGATATTGCTAAACTTGTGCTTGATCTGCTTTTGTTTCTGAACTGCTGCTAAAATATTCGTTGAGTATTTGATTTAGTTTTGTGTTAACTGGTTCGCTTGAAATGTTGCTTGATTAACTTTTCAAGTAGTTAGCTTATTAGATCACACTGATTTGATAAGCTTAAAAAGTTGTGTCCTCACAGCTTAAAGCAGATAAGTTGTCCAATAAGTCTCTCCTGAGACATTGTTTTATTCATCTGTCAAGAGAAATTAATCTCCAAAAAAATATGTCACTTATGGGGCTCGAACTCGAGACCCCTATGTTCACAGCCAAGTGTGTTAACCATCTGGGCTAACTAGCCTTTCTGGTTTAATTACTTTCAGATTAGTTAATATTAAATAGTTGTAATTTGGCTGTTTTCAAGTAAATCATTAATCTCTTTTAATCAAATAGTTTTAAACTTTTTATATAAATCTTAGTTTTAAATAAAATAAAATAAATAAATAAAAAATGTTTTTATTAAATTTAAATAGTTTAATTAGTTTATTTTTAATTAATTATATTTTTATAATATTGGATTTAAATAAAATTAGTTTTTTAAATAGATTTGTTTTTAAAGTATTTTTTAATAAAGTTCTATTAGGTTAAAAAGTTTTATTAGATTTCTAAAATAGTTTAAAAGTTATTTTTATTAAATAGTTTAATTTTTTTTATAGATTATTAAAATAGAAATATTTTTAAATATTTTTATATTTTTAAGTATTTAATAGTTTTAGATTTAAAATATAGCGGGGTTTACGATTCATGCAATTTAGGATAATTTTAAATAGCTTAAAATTTGTAGACTTTAATTTTAGTTTAAAAACCGAAAACCAATTCAAATCGATTGTCCAAATCAAAGCTAAACGTCTCAAATTCATAAGATCTTCGTGTACAACGAACTTGATTCACTCACGTGTTTAATTGAATTCGTCATTGGTATTATTAGTCTATTACTTTTTCCTAAAGGTAATTTTCTAATTTACCCTATAACGTATATCAAATTATCACTATACATATCTCGACACATCAAAAATTTTGGCGCCGCTGCCGGGGATCTTGTGTACGATTCGTCTTTGTGGAGATTTGTTGATCGTGGATTTGAAGACCCTTTCCGTCCTCGGAAAGTTTGTTATTTTTCTATTATATAGTATGTATCGTTTTTCTTGTTTTTTGTGAGTAATATATTATATTACGTAGGACAATAAATTTACATACTTATCAAATAAGGCCTTAGTTGGGATTTCATCACCTAGCTATTGTAGTCGAATCCAAAACAAAAATAAAGGCAAAATAGATAAATACTAATAAGAAGTTTGAACTCGATTTATACAAACTATAAGGTGGGTATAAGGCGACGTGCTATAAAAGGCCGTCTAAGGAAAAAGGTTTTTAAGTGCTTTGTGCCACCTCGTTTCCTCGCTTGCTTGTGTGTATATTGAGAGGGACGACCTATTATTGGTTTGCCGACTCAAGTAGTAATAAATCTTATTTTTGTTGTTTACTTATTGAACCTCGAGACGTTTAGGTTTTCACCTATCGTTTCAAAGTCGACCGAGGGTAATTTACTTCCATTGTAGTTATCCTTATTCCTTGTTTTTATCGATCATTTTTGATTGAGCAATACCAAATAAAATACCAAAAATAATCTTCTTCTTGTCTAAATTCTTTTCTTCAATCCTCTAAATTCTTGTTTTCTATCATGTTTAATTCTTTTTCTCCTCACCCTCTAAATTTTAATTCTTCCTTCGTCGATTGTGTTGGGTGTGGAGAACCGTTATATTGTTTTTTACCATGTCGGTGGTGCACGTGTGAGCGTTGTGGAAATGACTTACGTCATGATTTACAAGTTGGATTTTGTCCTTCTTGTAATGAAATTACTTCACGTGGAAATCCGAATTTTTCGAATAATCCTCTCGATTTCGATCCACCTCCACACCCTACATACGAGACACCCTCGTGTGAGTTTTATGGAAACGATTCTCATTTTGGTGATGATTGTTCGCATCGATTCTCGCTTAATTACGAGAAAGAACCGAGCTACAATCAAAACTTTAATGATAATTGTTATCCACAAGATTTACCGAGTTTATCACAACAATATCTTTGTTGTGAGTATTGTGGAGGTCCTCACGAGAGTTTTTGTTGTCAACCAAGAGATCAAAATTTTTATGAGCCTAATCCTTGCTATAATTCGATTCCTTCCGGTTTTGAACAATCTTCACAATATTCTTTCGATATTGAACGATTTGAAACAATGAATCAAAGAAATGTTGAAGTTGTTGAAAAAAGTATTGAAGATTTGTTGCTTGAAAAGAGACAAATTAATCAAGAGATTAATGACATTACTAATGAATTAGGAAGTCGACGATTTCATGGTGAAATAATTGATGAGGGATTTAGACGAGATTGTGAACTAAGGATTAGACAACTTTCGCAAGATTATAATGGTTTAATCATTGAAATTCGAAAGAAAGAAAAAATTCAAGAGGGAGAAAAATATCTTGTTAATCGTGAAATCGAGCGTTCTCTTCTTTTGGATGATGACAAGGATAGTGGTATTTCTTTGAGAGATCTTATTGCTCTACATCCTTCGTCTAGTGCTATTGTGCTTCCTATTCGTATCTTACCGGCTATTGAGCCCGAGGATTCTCCCATCCTAGAAGATGAGGAAATCTCTCATGACATCACCACTCGTATTCATGATTCTTCCATCGTGGAACCCGAAAATTCTCTAAGCAAGGGGGACGAGCATATTAGCACTATTCTTGTCTAAAACCCGAGAGAGTTCGACGGTATTTCCAATGAGATGTGTGATTTGCCACATTGTGATGACTCGAATTCTTCCATTCACTTTGAGATTTTATTCAATTCTAATGATGAAAATTGTGATGGAAATGAAGATTTTGAGAATGATTCTACTTCTAGTGAATTTTCTAATGAGGAGTTCTCCGATGAACTTTCTTATAAATATGATATTCACGATTCGGATTTTGAGGGGTTTACCGATGAACCTACTCTTCTTCACCTATATCCACCGGGAAATGAGGATGATAGTGATCCGATTTTTGAGAGGTTCACTTTTGAACTTGCTCCTTTAGACCCATTTCCACCGGGAAATGAGGTTGATTTGACTATTCCGATCCTTGAGAAGTTCACCGATGAACTTACTCATTTAGATGTGGAAGACGTGATTCTTCGTGAGAAGTTATCAAACGTCTATCTTCTCATTTCTAGGATCGAGGCTTTGAATTCTAAGCCTATTAGAAAGTCTTTTTCTCCATCTCCTATTCCCGTTGAGGATACTGATCCGCTTATGGAGGAGATTGACACTTTTCTTGCTTCTAAAGATTCGATACCACCGGGTGTTGATGATATCGACCCGGAGGTGGACGCTCTCTTTTTAGAGAATTTACTTGATGATGATTTCGTCCCAAGTCCTCCTCCCACCCACTTTGACCTTAATGTGCGGGTTTTTCATGTATCTCATATTGAGTACTGATAGGTGTGTAAACACCCATCCTTTCTACCACTTAATTACAATAATAACCGGACCAAAACGTGTATTTTATGTCTTTTATGTCGGAATTATGCGTGGTTTGTGTTTTTGTTGTGATTTAGGACGAAAAGGTGAAAAGTGGAGAAAACACGGACATTCACGGGCATTTACGGGCTTTTATTGAAGAAAAAGATGAAAGACGAAGTCAAGAAGTCAAGAGTGCAAAAAGAACGGAAGTCCAAGACCAATTCTGAAGATTTATCGAAGAAAAAGTCAAAAGACGGAAGTTTATCAAAAGCCGAGAAACTCAAGTCTAATTTATTGAAGAATTTAAAGACGAGTTCAAAGAAATCCCGAAGCCAAAAGTCCTTAAAGTTCAAGTTTAAAGAAGATTAGAAGAATAAAGGACTAATGGTGAAATTAATGAAGATTAAAGAAGGAAGGACCTAATCTTGTAATTAAGAGAAAAGGAAAGAGGGGATGAAGCTTCCTAATCCTCCCCTATATATAGATTAGGACTAGTTAATTTTCTTTCTTGTTGGCTAAGTGTGACAATTAGTCTTCCACCATTTACTTACCTTGCACCTTTAATTCATGTCAATTAAAATACTTGTCAATTTAATTACCTTGTCTTGCACATTAAATTTCTTTAATTTCAAGTAAGTTTCCATTTAATTCTTGTGAATCTTTATTTTATCTTGTTAATCTCTCATCTACCTTTCTCAATCTTTGATTTTTATGTTTATGTTGTGTTCATGTTCATGTTCTTATTTTGATCAAGTGGTTTTTGATTATTGTGGTTAAATTTGTTAGTTTTGTTGATATAGATTGTTTGTTTTTGATTGTTTGTTGATTCGTTATTAATTTGGTTAAATTGTTTGTTAGATTCTGTTTAAATCTGTGGTAGATTAGTTGTTATTTTGATCCCTTGTTCTTCGGGGGAGTTTGTTTCTGTATCTTGTGATTCCCAGGAAAACTTCTGAACAAGCAAAAGTTCTGAACCAGAGGGTGTTCATTCGGAACATTCAAAAGTTCCGAATCAAGCTTCATCCGGAAGTGTTCCGGATCAAGAACTTCCGAGTCAAGGATTGCTCATTCGGAACTCCAAAGTTCCGAACCAAGGGACTTCATCCGGAACATTAAAAGTTTCGGATCAACACTTCAGAACCAAAGTTCCGAATCAAGCTAGCTTCATCCGGAAGTCTAAAAGTTCCGGATCAACAAGGTTTCATTCGGAAGTATTAAAAGTTCCGGATCAACTCGAAAGTTCCGAACCAAGGGGTAAAGTTCCGGATCAAGAAGGTTTCACTCGGAAGTATAGAAGTTTCGGATCAAGAAGGCTTCATCCGGAAGTCTTCCGAGTCAAGGAGTTTCGGATCAAGAGTGCTTCATTCGGAAGTTAAGAAGTTCCGCCTCAAGCCAGTTCATTCGGAAGTTTTGAACTTCCGAATCAAGGGTTTCTTGTCAGGTTCTTTTTGGTTTTTCTTTTTAAATTTCTGTCTTTTATTTTTAAGCTTTATTTTTCCCGCCTTTTAATTTAATTGCACTTTAAGATTTTTTTGTCTTAGCTTTATTTTAGCCTTGCCTTAGTTTAAGTTTTAGTCGCGTTTTATGACTGCCTTAAGTAGATTTAAGTTTACGTCATTTACTTTAGCGCCCTTTAATTTCAGTCACGTTTTTAAATACTTGCACTTACTTTAATTAGACTTAGATTTAAATTACCTGCCTTTTACTTTAATTGTTTTGTACATTTATTTAAAAACAACCAAAAATATTTGTTTCACCAAAAACAATAGAGTCACATAGGGAACCTAGATCAATTCGTTAAGATATCGAGACAAGAACTTTAATTTTTATACGGGGTGTCAAAAGCCTTACATTAAAATGGCGCCGCTGCCGGATCTTTTCGTAAAGATTAACGGTTTTCTGTGAGAGACGCGTTGTTTTTTTTGGGATCCGTTCACTTGTGAGCGTTATTTTCTTGCATAAAAAATTCAAAAAACCATAAAAATTAAAAATTGATAAAAACCCATAAAAATTAAAAAATTTCAAAAATCCAAAAAGATTTTATCTTTCTTGTGTATATATATTGTCTTTGTGTTTGGTTTTGTTTTCTTTTGCATTTTCAGGTGTATGCGTACTAGATCTTCTAATTATCAAGAGCCCGAGACTCAAGAAGATTTAAGTAGGTCAGGTGTTAACAACAATAATCCACCGCACCCTAATAATAACAACAATGTTCTTCCACAGCCCGATCTTCGGACAATGGAGAACTTTCTCAACCAACCATGTTTGCACGAGGAGGACCGATTGCGCCGATGCAAATCAACGCTCCTGAGTTTTCGTTGAAGCACCACATGCTTCAGCAAGTACAAACAAACCCATTCCGTGGATTGCCTGATGATGATGCCAACAAACACCTCGACAAGTTCATTACAATCACCCAAAGCATGAAGTTGGCCGGTGCCACAATGGATGAACTTCGCCTACAACTCTTTCCACATACCTTATTACATAATGCCGAGAAATGGTTTGATCATCTCCCGAAGAATTCAATTCACACTTGGGATGACATGACTCAACGGTTTTTGTCGCGCTACTTTCCACCATCCATGGTCACAAGCCTTCGCAATCAAATCAGCGGTTTCATGCAAGACCCTGATGAATCTCTTTTTGATGCTTGGGAGCGATATAATGTCTTGATCGATAGATGTCCAAACCACAACATGCTCCCTATGACCTTAATAGATACTTTCTACAACGGTTTGACTTTTCGAGATCGTGATACGATTAATGCAGCCGCCGGTGGCACATTCATGAAAAGGAGACCCGAGGAGTGTAGAGAGCTTATTGAGAACATGACTACTCACCACAAAAACTGGGATTCCTCTGCTTCTTCAAGGAACAATCCGAGAGTCAATGTTTCCTCCACCTCAGTAAACCCTGATATGACCGAACTCACCCGCATGATGACCGAAATGAGCAAAAGTATTACGCTTCTAGCTTCAAACCAACAACAACAACAAGTTAAAGCGGTTGCTAATCCTTGTGAAACATGTGGCGGTCCTCACTCATACACCGATGGTCCTTCGACACAAGGAAATCCAGAAAATGTGTATGCAGCTTATGGTAGTTATTCACCGGAAAATTACCAAGCTCGACAACAAGGGGATAGAAATCGGCTGAGTTACCGGTCCAACAACTACCTTTCACCCGGTTTTTCTCCTCAAAACCAAAACCCCGCCAACAACTACATTAGAAGCAACCAAATCCCACCAAGAGCTTCTAATCCTTATCACCCACCCGCTCAACAAACCCCACCCATAAACACCGATGTTGAAGCCACAATGAGAACCCAAAGTGAGCAAATCAAGAATCTGCAAAGCCAAATTATCAATCTTAGAGGAGATATCACGAAGCAAGGAAATGAGATCAGGTCCGAGGTTCGCGATAATATTCAATCCTCCTTCAGTACTCAAACGAATGAATTAAAGAATCTGTTGGCTAGTTTCTTGCACACCGCTCAACCTTCTTCTTTGAGTTCTCTACCTTCAAACACCGTCACTAATCAGCGAGCCAATGTGAGTGCTATTACTACTCGTAGTGGAGTCACCATCGTAGGACCACCAATCCCGCCCCCATCATCTACACCTCCTCCACCACCATGTATCCCTACTCCTCTTACACCTAATATTAGTACACCATTACCGTCTCCGCCTCGTCATGACGATGTATCTCGGAAGGACCCTTCAACATCTCAAACTTTACCGACTACACCTTCACCTTCCACCTATAAACCCAATATCCCATACCCTTCTCGCTTAGGCAAGACCAACGATCTAACAAAGGAGGACTCTCAAGTGACAAATTATATCAAGATGATTTCTCAAATGTCCTTCAGCATTAGTTTTCTTGAAGCACTTGTCCACATGCCCAAATTTGTTAAAGCATTTAAGGAATTGCTTAACAAGAAGGAGAAGCTGATTGAACTCGCCAACACACGCTTAAATGAAAACTGCTCTGCAGTTCTTCTTAGAGAACTTCCGAAAAAGCTTGGAGATCCCGGTCGTTTTGTGTTGCCTTGCGTGTTCAACAAAACTGAAGAATTTACTGCCCTTGCTGATCTCGGGGCTAGTATTAATTTGATGCCATTGAGTGTTTGGAAAACACTATCATTACCCGACCTCACTCCAACGAAGATGACTCTCGAACTTGCAAACCGCACTCTCGCTTACCCCGTTGGTATAGCCGAAGACGTGTTCATTAAAGTTGGCGCATTTACTTTCCCGGTCGATTTTGTCGTAGTTGATTATGAAATGGACCCTCGTATGCCTTTAATACTTGGTCGGCCATTCTTGAGAACCGGACGAGCTTTAGTGGATGTTGCCGAAGGTGAGTTAATCTTAAGAGTTGGGAATGACTCACAAATTTTCAAAATGGGGAAGCTTACAGGCAAATACTATGGACGAGAATCAGTGAATATGATTAATGTGCTCGATAACTTTACCGTCTATGACAATCCTCTATTCGATTCTTCCATCGATAATCCACTCTTTGACGATGATGTGGATGATTCTCTCCCTACTTTGGAACCTTCTCCCATTTATGATTCTCCACTGGTCTTTGATACTTATGATGATGATTCTAGCTCAGATTCGGATGATTTTGATTGTACTTCTGAGTATCCCGAGCTGCCCACTTTCGATGATTTTGATGAGGCTGATACTCTCTCGAGCGATTCTTCACATGATGAAGATCCTCCGCCATCACTCGATCCTACTTTGGACGATTACTCATTTGAGGAAGACTTCTCTGAATTTCTCAACACTTACTTCCCTCATGAGAGTGATGCTCCTCCTTATGACTTTGAATATTATCGTCTTGATCCTACTTTGGATTTGAAACACATTCTTTCTAAGGAGAAGAAACCGGTCGACACCAATATCCGTTGCACATATGATTTGACACCTCTTTGTCCCCCTTCTGAGGACGAGGTTGTGCTTCTTTGCGGATCTTCTTCACACTCTATTGAGCCTGAGTGCTATTTTCCCCTAAAGGAAAAGGTGTTCGACCCCGGTATTGCAATCTTTAAGCCATCTCAGTATCCACCTGATGAAATAAAAGGAAAAATCTTTGGAACTTATGGAAATATGCTTGCACCACTTCAACCTTGCTTCCACCGTGCTCCATCAATGCTTAAGGGAACCTTGCCACTTCTTCTTTGGCTTGCCTTGTTCGCCTTAAGCTTGTGCTATTTGATGGACAAAAACTATGTCTTTGATCTTGGTGGATATGTTTCACGCTTCTTCCGTTGATGATCAAGGTCGAGTCAGGCTAATGACTCGGTTAACAAAAATCAAGCGCTTCTTGGGAGGCAACCCATGCATCTATCTTTTCGCTTTCTTTATCATAAGTGTAGGGGAGACCTTTTGGTTTGCTATTTCCTCTCCTCACTTCTTAATCAGGGATTCGAGCTTCAATGGTCCACTCTTGATGATTCTTGCCAACCCGTGATTCCATGTTCTACTTCTTCCCGGTTCTATCCTAAACTCTTTTCGATTCACTATTTTATATTTTCTCAATATTAAAATAGGAATCTCTTTAGTTGTCTTTCCTTAGCGAGATTTAAACAACGTGCACAATGTCCTAAGTGTAGGGGAGTTTACTCCCACATGCTTAAACATTGAGGACAATGTTTATCTTAAGTGTAGGGGGGACTTCTATCGAAGTTAAGTGGTATTTTCCTTGTATTTGTCCTCATTTTAACTGGAAAATCAATTTTTCGACAATTTTCAAAATTTTTGATCTATTTTGGCCTATTAGTTTTTCCCTTTGTATAGTTATTTTCCTTTCTTTTATTAGAATAATGTTTAATAAAGTGGTTTTAATTTTTAAACATTGTGAATCTTTTGACTCAATCCGAGTTTACTTATCTTAAGTTACTCTAGCTAGTATCCTTAACGTGTTTAAGTCAAGTTTTGCTAGGCTTTTATATAGGGAGCTATAAAACGCGAAAGTCTTAACTCTCACGGGTTAAGAACAAGAACTTTTCACAAGTTCCTATAATTGATCCTAGAGAGTCGTTTATCAAGGGAACTTTAAAATGCGATTTCTAAACTTGAAAAAGTCTAAGAATTTGCAAGATCCTATAGATGACTCGAAAACCCAAAACTTTTATTTAATAGGCTAAGTATCCACGAGTCTCATTACTTGAGATTTTAAACTGTGGAGAACGAGAGATGATAGAGCCAATTATAAGTTCGGTATTCTTTCGTGAATTTATGTGAGTTAATTATAAGCCTATTCTCCCATCGCTTGCTAAATAATTTATCTGCTAATAAATAAGGTTGTACGATTTGAAAAGTTACTTAGCTTCTAGCCCAAGATCGTTTAAAAGTTGCTCGGTATGGATTAGAGTTCATAGCCAAGGCATAACTTATTGAAGCGGGATGCGAAGATTGGCGAGTCCGAAAAGGCCCTAACAAGGCATGAGGGCTATATTTTGTTGCTAAAGAACCAAAGTGATGTGAAGAATCATTTATCAAAAATCAATATGAAGGATCAAGACACACGACGAAAAGCAAAAACTCCCAAAAGTCATGGAGAAGTGTATCCGAAAAGACCCTAACAAGGTATGAGGATAAATAGATCCAAGTCATAAAAGGAGGCGGATCGTTGTATATCAAAGTCCAGAATAAAGATTGGAGAAAAATGAAAAAGTCGTGGTCCAAGTATGAATCTCTCAAAACTTCAAGTGAAGAAATTCCTATAAGAAGAGAAGACCATAATTTCATGAACGTCTCTCAAGGTTTGAAGTATGAAGTCGCTGCCAAATATCGGTCCGAGAAAGGTCTCAAATCGCGAAACGATTTATGCCAAGATATGAACTTTATGAGGTCCCGAGAAGCAGTTTTAAAAGATTTTGTCCTTTAGCTAACTATTGATTAAATCGTTCACTTTATTTTCGGCCTAAATAACTATCAAAATAAGTCAAACAATGCATCCTCGTGATCATTCAAGACAACAATAAAATATAAGAGATACACCTAGGAATAAGGGAGTCTAAGTGAATAATTGGCCCACATGAGTTCGTGTCAGTTTACTAACTTATAATAACAATTATCTCGTTTTTAAGCTTGGTTTGGAGAAAGTGAAAACTTGAGGATGATGATTATTAATAACATTTTCAAAACCCAAGGTATGCTTTTGATTTCTTTATTTTGTATGTTTTTAATTTTCTATCTCTTTAATAAAGGCCACTATGGATTGATTATGATGAAAAGTGTAAACGTGCTTTGTAACTAATGCATTGCATGAGGACATTGCAATGGTCAAGTGTAGGGGATTTGATAGGTGTGTAAACACCCATCCTTTCTACCACTTAATTACAATAATAACCGGACCAAAACGTGTATTTTATGTCTTTTATGTCGGAATTATGCGTGGTTTTTGTTTTTGTTGTGATTTAGGACGAAAAGGTGAAAAGTGGAGAAAACACGGACATTCACGGGCATTTACGGGCTTTTATTGAAGAAAAAGATGAAAGACGAAGTCAAGAAGTCAAGAGTGCAAAAAGAACGGAAGTCCAAGACCAATTCTGAAGATTTATCGAAGAAAAAGTCAAAAGACGGAAGTTTATCAAAAGCCGAGAAACTCAAGTCAAATTTATTGAAGAACTTAAAGACGAGTTCAAAGAAATCCCGAAGCCAAAAGTCCTTAAAGTTCAAGTTTAAAGAAGATTAGAAAAATAAAGGACTAATGGTGCAATTAATGAAGATTAAATAAGGAAGGACCTAATCTTGTAATTAAGAGAAAAGGAAAGAGGGGAGGAAGCTTCCTAATCCTCCCCTATATATAGATTAGGACTAGTTAATTTTCTTTCTTGTTGGCTAAGTGTGAAAATTAGTCTTCCACCATTTACTTACCTTGCACCTTTAATTCATGTCAATTTAAATACTTGTCAATTTAATTACCTTGTCTTGCACATTAAATTCCTTTAATTTCAAGTAATTTTCCATTTAATTCTTGTAAATCATTATTTTATCTTGTTAATCTCTCATCTACCTTTCTCAATCTTTGATTTTTATGTTTATGTTTATGTTGTGTTCATGTTCATGTTCTTATTTTGATCAAGTGGTTTTTGATTATTGTGGTTAAATTTGTTAGTTTTGTTGATATAGATTGTTTGTTTTTGATTGTTTGTTGATTCGTTATTAATTTGGTTAAATTGTTTGTTAGATTCTATTTAAATCTGTGGTAGATTAGTTGTTATTTTGATCCCTTGTTCTTCGGGGGAGTTTGTTTCTGTATCTTGTGATTCCCAGGAAAACTTCTGAACAAGCAAAACTTCTGAACCAGAGGGTGTTCATTCGGAACATTCAAAAGTTCCGAATCAAGCTTCATCCGGAAGTGTTCCGGATCAAGAACTTCCGAGTCAAGGATTGCTCATTCGGAACTCCAAAGTTCCGAACCAAGGGACTTCATCCGGAACATTAAAAGTTCCGGATCAACACTTCAGAACCAAAGTTCCGACTCAAGCTAGCTTCATCCGGAAGTCTAAAAGTTCCGGATCAGCAAGGTTTCATTCGGAAGTATTAAAAGTTCCGGATCAACTCGAAAGTTCCGAACCAAGGGCTAAAGTTCCGGATCAAGAAGGTTTCACTCGGAAGTCTAGAAGTTCTGGATCAAGAAGGCTTCATCCGGAAGTCTTCCGAGTCAAGGAGTTTCGGATCAAGAGTGCTTCATTCGGAAGTCAAGAAGTTCCGCCTCAAGCCAGTTCATTCGGAAGTTTTGAACTTCCGAATCAAGGGTTTCTTGTCAGGTTCTTTTTGGTTTTTCTTTTTAAATTTCTGTCTTTTATTTTTAAGCTTTATTTTTCCCGCCTTTTAATTTAATTGCACTTTAAGATTTTTTTGTCTTAGCTTTATTTTAGCCTTGCCTTAGTTTAAGTTTTAGTCGCGTTTTAAGATTGCCTTAGGTAGATTTAAGTTTACGTCATTTACTTTAGCGCCCTTTAATTTCAGTCACGTTTTTAAATACTTGCACTTACTTTAATTAGACTTAGATTTAAATTACCTGCCTTTTACTTTAATTGTTTTGCACATTTATTTAAAAACAACCAAAAATATTTGTTTCACCAAAAACAATAGAGTCACATAGGGAACCTAGATCAATTCGTTAAGATATCGAGACAAGAAATTTAATTTTTAATTAGGTAAAAACCTAGTTATCAAGTACCATGACCCCATTGATCACATTCCTAAGGGTAAATTGGTCGTTAAAGCAAAGAATGTTGATTCTACTATGGATGAGATTTTTATCCCACCATTACCATGTGTTTTATATGACTTAGGATTAGCATGGGGGGACGAACCTTGTTGTCTATTCCTTTCTCCACCGAGGACGAGGTATTCGATCCCAGAATCGTTTATTTAGGGAAATCTCGGCCTTTCACTGATGCAATAATTGAAAGACTTTTTAATCATCTTGGTGAGAGTTTATCTCGGGGAGCATGCTTTATCCATACCATTCGTTGTGACTACCATCTCTTATTAGAGATTTGTGTTAGAGTTTTATCCTTTCGTTTGTCGTCCGACAACGAGGATGTAATCTTTGACCCCGACATCGTGCTTTATGTTGGTTTTTACTCCAATATACCGGTTTTCACCACTATCCCTAAGGACCAATGAATGCGGGGATCGAGTCGAGCTCATGACTCGGTGAACAAAAACGAGTGATTTCTATCTTCTTTCTATTTTCTAACACCTAATAAGGCTTGATCTTTCAAGCTCGTGCTCGTGTTTTGTTGTGTTGTGATCTTAGGTATGACCCTAATATTTGAAGACTCTCGTGTTCGGTTTTTGCCGGTCCACTTGATCTTCCATTCTTTGATTGCCATAAGGGGCACACTTTCTATCCCTTGATTTTTATCGACTAACGTTTTATCTTGAGGCATAATTAATAAACGGCTTATAGATTTGCGTGCTCTTTCCATGCTAGGAGTTTGCATTAGACTCTTCGTGTTTTAGCAAGGGGGTGTTACTCTTGAGCTAAGAAACATTGAGGACAATGTTTGGTTTTAGCATGGGGGAGTCAATCGATATAATCGCTTGCAATTGCTTTTGTCGTGTCCAAACGTATAGTTTTCTCATTTTTCAATAAAATTTTAAATTTTTAGTGTTAATTTTAAGTTTTAATAAATAAAATAAGTGTTTTTGACACGAATGTAGGCTTTCCGTTGGTGAAAATTAGAATAGTTTTTTACTCGACTCGGTTTTTAACCTTAGCTTTTCCTTAACGTATTTGAATTAAGTTTTGTTAGGCTATTATGTAGGGAGCTTTAAAACGCGAAAGTCTTAATTCATACGAGTTAAGGACAAGAACTTTTCGCAAGCTCCTATAATTGATCCTAGAAAGTCATCTATCAAGGGAACTTTAAAACGCAAATTCTAAAACTTGCAAAAGTATAAGAAGATGCAAGATCCTATAGATGACTTGAAAACCCAAAACTTTGATTTAATAGGCTAAGTATCCATTGATTTCACATTCTTGAAATTTTACAATATGGAGAACAGGAGATGATAGAGCCAATTATAAGTTTGGTATCCTTTCAGGAATTTATGTGAGTTAATTATAAGCCTATTCTCCCATCGCTTGTTTATAATATTATTTGCAATAAATAAGGTTGAACGATTTGAAAAGTTACTTAGCTTCTAGCCCAAGATCGTTTAAAAGTTGCTCGGTATGGATTAGAGTTCATAGCCAAGGCATAACTTATTGAAGCGGGATGCGAAGATTGGCGAGTCCAAAAAGGTCCTAACAAGACATGAGGGCTATGTTTTATTGCTAAAGATCTCAAGTGATGTGAAGAATCATTTATCAAAAATCAATATGAAGGATGGAGACACACGACGAAAAGCAAATACTCCTCATAAGTCATGGAGAAGTCTATCCAAAAATACCATAATAAGGTATGAGGATAAATGAAGCCAAGTCCAAAAAGGAGGCGAATCGTTGTATATCAAAATCCCAAATAAAGATTGGAGAAAAATGAAGAAGTCGTGGTCCAAGTATGAATCTCTCAAAACTGCAAGTGAAGAAATTCCTATATGAAGAGAAGACCATTATTTCATGAACGTCTCTCAAGGTTTGAAGTATAAAGTCGCTGCCAAATATCTGTCCGAGAAAGGTCTCAAATCGCGAAGCAAGTTATGCCAAGATATGAACTTTATGAAGTCCCGAGAAGCAGTTTTAAAAGATTTTGTCCTTTAGCTAACTTTTGATTAAATCGTTCACTTTATTTTAGGCCTAATAAATTATCGAAATAAGTCAACAATGCATCCTCGTGATTATTCAAGACAACAATAAAATATAAGAGATACACCTAGGAATAAGGGAGTCTAAGTGAATAATGGGCCCACATGAGTTCGTGTTAGTCTACCAACTTATAATAACAATGATCTTGTTTTTGCACTTGGCATGGAGAAGTGAAAAGTCGAGGACGATGAATCTATTTGAGTTTTATGATCATTAAAGTTAATTTTCAATAATGGAAGCAATACATTATGTCTTTACAAAATAATAAGTCAAAAGTTGAATAATGGTGTAGCTATAATTTTATTTTATCATTGCGTGAGGACACGGCAATTGCTTAGCATGGGGGAATTTGATATGAGCTTAAATACTCATATCATTTGTATCAAATAACTATGAAATTGTGCATGAAATGTATCAAATATGCCTTGTATATGCTTGTTTCTTGTTTGAATGTGTGTAGGTACCAAGATCGTGAAAATCGGCAAAATCCGACACGAGTTTGAAGAAAAAGATCAATGAAGCCAAAATCGAGCTCGATTTTAGTGGATTTTATCATTGTTCGAGTTTATGGGACAAGTGGGACCCACATGAGCTTATTGGGCCTGAAAAGCCCAAATTTGGATACAATGGTATTGCTTTTGGATAAAGCCCATACTCTTAGGCCAAAATGGCACACACGGATTAAAATCAGGAAACTTGGGCCAAAAGTCCAAAAGCTTCAAATAAACGGAGTGAGTAAATGAAATGGGCTTTTAGGGTTGGCACTTTTGAGTTGTGAGTATTTAACTCAAAATATCATTCACACGTTACAAAACTCACTTACTTTTACCCACTTATGTCACACGTTTATTCTCACCACTCATCCATTAAATAAATAAACACACGTCACATTCCACTAAGTAATAAAACTGTTCCTCTTTTCATCCATCCATTCGTTCATATCTCTCACCCACTTTCTTTCATTTATTAAATAAAACTTTCGATAAAAACTAGGTGTATCATTTTCCCCTTTCTTCTCCATTCTACACAAAGAAAAACCAGTAAACAATTCACTGTTCAAAAAACCCTAAGTTGAATAAATCACAAATTGATATGGGGCTTTTGATCACACGTGTTATTCACGTGTAGGGGAATAAAAAACCCCAATTTATAGGAAGAGAAAAGTTGGATTGAAGAGGCTACGTGGCAATTTTTTATTTGATTGAACACCTCAATCCTCCTATTCAGCCAATCACAGTGCTTCAAAGAAGCACAACTAGCACACACGGATGCCACGTTGGCAATCCGTATGCTAGTAGTGTTACCTCAACCATCCGATCAAAGCCTCACAGGAGAGAGAAAAGAAGAATGAAGATCACGGGCTAAAAATTGAAGAAGAATATTCCAAGATAGATCCGAATATCCTCTCAGCAAATCCTTTGGGGAGGCTATAAAAACCCCCAAATAATCTTGTAAAAAGCATCCTTTCTTTTCTTTTAAAGTTACTCTGTAGAAATAGTTTTAGGTTAAATGTTGTATTTCTTTTAATTAAAGCTTTGTATTATTTCTTGAAAATTAATGAAAGATCAGTCTATTTAATTCCATACGTGTCTCGTTTCTTTTACCTTACTGTTAAAATTGATTTTATGAATTAATCTTAATTACTGTTTCACAAGGGTAATGGTGAGATGTTAATTATAAGCTAGTTAATAGTTTATAGTTAATGTTTAAGGTTAAGGTTTGGATAAAACTTTTCCCCACTGGAAAAGTAATAAAAATCTGCTTGTTATTTGGTTCGAATGGTGGTTCGATTGATAAGATTATGGTGGTGATCGGTTCATAGGTTGCTCAGCGCAAACCTACGTCTCAACGGATATCTCAAAAAGGTGCATTTTACTTTTAGATTTTTATGAAATTAGAAGTTTAAATGGTTTAATGTTTAGGTTATAAACTTGTTATGAATCTGTTTCTTTGATGTTTCTGCAATGTTTATTATATGATATTTGATTTTATGATGATACGGTTGTATGTTTATACGTTTGTATGTTTATAATATGGAATGTTGTGGGATTGCCATATTAATCTGAAATCGACCTGAGTTTGTATTCATTTGTTGGTAGTAGGATTTATCTGTTTAGATTTTCAGGGTGATTTGTTAAGACTGATTAAGTTTCCATTATAGGATTTATAGACTGGAATGTTTTTCTCACTTAGTTCATAATAGATCTGTTTAGTTTTGAGTAGTTAAATTAATAAGATGTTTAGATCTTCATGAGTAAACTAGTCTGAGTTTTGAATATGTTTAGTAATGTACTAAAGTTTGATTATGTTGCTGGGTAAATTTATTGAATTTGATTAGCTTGATTTATCAGATTGGGTGTTATTGTTTGCTCATCTTATTGTCTTCTACTAATTTCTTGTTGATAACTAAGTCAAAGTTATGGTGTTGTGCTTAATTATTATTGATGATATATGAATTTGATTGCTGGTAATGTATTACTGATATTGCTAAACTTGTGCTTGATCTGCTTTTGTTTCTGAACTGCTGCTAAAATATTCGTTGAATATTTGATTTAGTTTTGTGTTAACTGGTTCGCTTGAAATGTTGCTTGATTAACTTTTCAAGTAGTTAGTTTATTAGATCACACTGATTTGATAAGCTTAAAAAGTTGTGTCCTCACAACTTAAAGCAGATAAGCTGTCCAATAAGTCTCTCCTAAGACATTGTTTTATTCATCTGTCAAGAGAAATTAATCTCCAAAAAAATATGTCACTTATGGGGCTCGAACTCGAGACCCCTATGTTCATAGCCAAGTGTGTTAACCATCTGGGCTAACTAGCCTTTCTAGTTTTATTACTTTCAGATTAGTTAATATTAAATAGTTGTAATTTGGCAGTTTTTTCAAGTAAATCATTAATTTCGTTTAATCAAATAGTTTTAAACTTTCTACATAAATCTTAGTTTTAAATAAAATAAAATAAACAAAAAAAATGTTTTTATTAAATTTAAATAGTTTAATTAGTTTATTTTTAATTAATTAGATTTTTATAATATTGGATTTAAATAAAATTAGTTTTTTAAATAGATTTGTTTTTAAAGTATTTTTTAATAAAGTTCTATTAGGTTAAAAAGTTTTATTAGATTTCTAAAATAGTTTAAAAGTTATTTTTATTAAATAGTTTAATTTTTTTTATAGATTATTAAAATAGAATTATTTTTAAATAGTTATATATTTTTAAGTAATTAATTGTTTTAGACTTAAAATATAGCGGGGTTTACGATTCATGCACTTTAGGATAATTTTAAATAGCTTAAAATTTGTAGACTTTAATTTTAGTTTAAAAACCGAAAACCAATTCAAATCGATTGTCCAAATCAAAGCTAAACGTCTCAAATTCATAAGATCTTCGTGTACAACGAACTTGATTCACTCACGTGTTTAATTGAATTCGTCATTGGTATTATTAGTCTATTAATTTTTCCTAAAGGTAATTTTCTAATTTACCCTATAACGTATATCAAATTATCACTATACATATCTCGACACATCATAACTTTTCAAGGTAAGGTCCTTAACTCTCAAAGAAGAGGTCAAGGGTTGAAACATTACTGGGTGTGTATATTTGGAGTTGGCCACGGAGGTTCACCTGCGACGAATCCGGGCTATCCAAAAGGGTAGTCACCCTGAGATTAGTCGGCTCGCAATGTCGAGTCGGAACTCAGGTATACCAAAAAAAAGTCTTCAATGGCTTTGACGACATCATCCGTGATCATTTTTTCTTTCTTAAATGCCTTTGACGAAGATGCATCCCTAAGAGCTTCATAAAGATGATCAACAATCTTTTTACAGGTGTCTTCATCTTTGAAGTTTATAAATACATCATACTTAAACTTCTTTTGAGTGGATGAAACTGAAGTGGACATTTCTGCAAACAGATTCCAAGAAAAGTGAATGAATTGGTGCAAAAAGTAAGAAAAACTGTAGGAAGGTGCGTAGACGGGCTCAAAATGACTTGGTTTGAGGTGTATCCGTCGAGAGTTAACTAGCTATCAGGTAGTGTTGTAGTGGTGTTTAAACACCAGAAAACTGCAAAGGTCTCTGGCGGCTGTCATAGTCGTGTGGAAGCGCATGACAGGTAATGATGGCGTTGGAGTTATATACCACGGTCGAGTACCGTGTATATTACTTTAACAAATTGCAACTTTCGTTGGTCGTCGGCACGCGTTACCCACGAAAACGAAATAGCTCCTTACATCGTAATAACTTTGTAATGACAATACAAGTACAATAAAAACATCTAACACCTTTTGGCCAAAAAGTTGAGATATATGTAAACTTTTTTTAAGCATATATCACTTCAATCATAATCAATTACATTCATTCAATGGCTAATTATCAAAAGGGTCCATTTCTTTAAACCCAATCCTGACATGGGTTCAAAAAGATTATCATGCCAAAAAATGTCTAATTTTTTGGGCAATTAGGGCAACTGATGCAGAATGTGATACTTGGCAAAATACGTCAGTGTGTCGGGTATTTATACGGTTTTTTCTTATGGGCAATCTGAAGAAATTGGGCAATTATCATTTTGGGCAGTTGGTTTTGTAGTCATTTCACCCACTGACATCGGGTATACTCCACTTTTGGGAAACTATATGATTTAGGGCAACCCAAATTTCTTAATAGGGCAACAACACAATTTAACCCATTATAGTAGCCATTTGGGCCTCACTTCAAACAAAAAAAACACATTTACTATCATCTTCTCCTGCGTATTTTCATCTTACTTTGGATGTTTTCTGGCGCTAACCCAAACCAAGTAAATCAATCCCATTGTCTGAACATTGAACATCCTAATCGTACTATGTTCTTTGTGAACGTAACCAGAATATATTGTTTTCGTTTTTCTATTATCATTGTTCAATCTAGTCAGACAATTTTAATTCGATGTGGTTTTAGATAAATTTCAATCAAATCGTTGATTTTTTAAGAACAATCTTTTAGCTATATACAATTTCATGAAAACGCTATTCACATGGATTGATTAGTTAATTTCTCTCTAATATGTTTTCTGGATTGATTAGTTAATTAATTAACATGATTGCGGAACATTTTACCACTACAGTTTAACATGCAATGATTAACTCTTTTTGTATAGTTTGTAATTTGTAACACAAATCGTTGAAACTATTTTCAGTAAAATTTTTCGAAGCTCATCATTAATAGTAAGTTGAACTTTTTTTGTTTGTTAAACAAAAGCTAAATGCGAAGCGCTGATTATTGTTTAGGAGTAGTTGTTTTGGAAGGTGGTTTGATTTAAGTTTGTATGATCATGAACTATATTTGATTGAGTATATGTTGAGAAAACAACATCGAATTGATGATTCTCATTATGATATTGTAAGACCCCCAGAATCAGACACGGGACAAGTAGGCAACTTGGGGGGGGGGGTCCCACTTCATGATATCCAAAAACATGCTATAATGAATGACATGAAAATGAAGTAAAAAAAATGACATCATAAGACTACAATTACTTCAAAAGCTGCGGAATTTAGATGAAATTATTCTTTTTACATAGGGTCCCAGACACGGATATTACACATCATAAGTTTTATAAGATGTACCAAACATTTTTTTTATTGTCATAGTGAAACCAAATTTGAAGGGGTAGATACCAAAATGGACAGCTTTTACAATATTAACAAAATATTAGACCAACAAGACATGAAATCTTCAAGCTGTCGCTATCCCGCAGGCTCCCATCCTTAGCAAAATTAAGCATTAGAATTACCTGAGAAATAACATGTAAATATGTCAACATAAAGCTGAGTGAAATTCATAGGTTTAATAAGTGGTAATGTGAAATACAAACATTAATTTTATAAAATAGCAGCAGGATATGATTTAGTACCGTCGTACAAAATCATTTATATTTATATATTGCAATAGCTCACGACACCGAAGCTTTAACATAAATGTTTTACCCCTAGTAAGTATCTAGTAAAAATACTTAGGTAATTAAATGTAAGTGCGTCAAGGTAATCGGGACGGGGATTGTTAATCCCGATGGATCCATCCACAACATTCGCGCTTGCAAAATGTGAATTAACGGTTCATGATGTAGGGGCTTTTTGACTAAGGTACTAATGCAATAAGTAAATGTATAATATAGGGAAGCATACAGTTCTCGGATAGCATACTAAAAGTTTTATATGATTGTATTTCACGCATGTTATTCTCAACCCGCAATTTTTAACAAAGTATATAAGAAAAAGGGGCTATGAACTCACCTTAAAGGAAAAAAAAATGAGACGAGATAGAGATCTGGCTGAAGAAAGGCAATATTAATACTTTGAGAATTATCCGCGACCTACAAGTGTGATCACGATCTTAGATATTTGTTTTATAAAAGTATAGAACGCTTGAATCAAAATATTTCGTAAAAATTGAGATACATAAGTAACTTGCACAAGTAACCGAGTCTAAGTGTAAACATGACCTATAAAGCTCACAATCTGTATTAAATACTTAAAATGAAAGCTAAATGTCTTGGATCAAGATTCTCAAACAATTTGGAACCTAAAAACGCCAATTATACGTTAACCGCGACCTAATACGTAAAAAGTCAACAAAACTCAAAGTACGACCTGAGTATGACTCAATAATGAAAAGTTGTAATAATATTTGTAAGTTACTGGAATACAACAAAATATGGTCATACAAACTTGGTTCATCAAGTTATATAGCTTAGAACTCGTATTTATAAGTTTTGACTAAACGTATAGAAAATAGTCAACTTTTGGCCTTTTCCGACTTGGGGCGGATAACAAATCATTAAACCTCAATTTCACTTCAATTATGATTTTATAAATCCTAAGTATCAGTATTGATCATTTCAAATCCATTCCATATGGTTTAGGCTTGCCTAAGGGGCGTTCGGGTAATGAACTAGTCATCTACCCGCTTAGTAAAAAATGCAGAAAACTCCTTTTCGTGAAGCCTAAAAATCCTATCTAGACTCTTGGAAAAAAAATTCAAAAAAAATTCAGAGAAGTCATATACATCATGAAGTTAATATCCTGTGAATTTCAAGAAAAGTTTTGAAGTCTAGATGTCTTTTTAAAAATAAAACCAAAATGCATTCTACACGAAAAAGTCAAACATCACAGTCTGTATTTTGCATTTTTGAGGGTCAAATGCCCACTTTAAAGCTTCCGTTCCCGTGATGGTGACTAAAAACATCATTCCGGACAACTTTGTAGTTTTATCCGAAGGCTGAAAACACCTTTTCGACACACTTAAACCTAGGACAGCAGCTATATCAACAACTTTATAAATTTTCTAGTTAGTCAACTATACCCACTTATGTGTCAAAAACTTAGATGTAACTAACGGACACTAAACCTTTGCATCAAAAGTCATCTTTATAAGTTTCTCAAATGATTCAAGTGAGAAATCATGGCTAAACACTCGATACCCATATCAAACGCGCTAAACCAAACGCTAGTTTAGGTCGGTTGCTCCTTATTAGACTAGTTTCTAAAAATGCGCGCCATTTCTTCGTTATGAAGAGATAGACAATGAACCTTATACCGTCGGAAAGGTATTTTCGTACCCGACGTTCCTAGACATACGAATTTATATCAGTTTTTTTTTTATGGAAAGAAATCCATCTTAGAGAAAGGTTAAAATTTTAGAAAATCGGTTATAAAATTGGCGATCATCGTTTTAGTCATAAAATTCAATTGGTGATGGCTATTAACGCAAGGTCAGTGGCCAAATTTAAGTTATAAGTCCTACTAAGTCCTCACAACCTGCAAATTTCAAGTTTAGGGGACCTAAGGTGCTGTAAAACACTAAACAAGTCTACACTTTTAGATTTGAGCTAAAATCTTATTTTGGCCATAACTTTTTCATTAGGATGAGTTGATCGCCCATCCAACTCGCTACTAACATGTAAAAGGGTCAATGAATCCATCTAAGCTATAAAAACATAGCCTACATTGGGAAAATGTGTGAGTTTTGGGCTCACAAACCTGCTGTCCGAATTTAGAGTATAAAATTACTATGCCAAACAAACTCTAATTCAATCCAAACATCAAAACACTCATGACTAACATAAATCTTAATCAAGGAACTAAATTTCTATAATATGAATGGTCAAAATCAAAATTCATCCAAGAAGAATGATCAAAATAATAAACCTAATCACCATAAACTAGCTAATCACACTAATTATTATAGCAATACTACAAGGCTTGACACTAATTAACACAATGCATGCTTAATCCCTTGATCAAACATACAAAAACTTTAACTTATAAAATTTATGATTTCATAAAACTCAAGTGCATGTGAAAAATAATTATGAGGGATTGATAGGGGTTTACCAAGATTGAATTTGGTGTGCTTTAACTAGTCAATAACCAAGAAATTGAAGATGATGATAGTAGTGTTTTGGTGAAACTCGTCCCACAGAGGGAGAAGAAGAGGGAAGAATTTTATTTTTTTTCTTGTCTGTGTTTTGTTTTGGTTATATCCAGCAAGAGAAAATATTTGGGGCTTTTTGGCCCAATAACCTAATCACCATAAACTAGCCCAATTGTAATATAACTAGTTCTAGCCGGACTTAATTCTTAAAAACTCTACTCGATCCGACTCGGTGCAAGTTAAATTCTAAAAACGAAATATTTATTGAAAATAATATTTTTGCCTTCTTCAAGTCGAAGTATAAAAGTTGCCGGTTCTCATTCCGTCGGTTCGAGAACTTTATAAAATACACGAGAATGTATTTAAATCAAAAATTTGGATTTAAGTTAAACATGGAAAAGAAATAAAATTTTCTAAAATTCCCATAAATTATATTAAATCATTAGAGAAATAATTAATATAAAATAAATTAAAATTTCTCGAAATTTTCAGGATTTACGTAAGCAAGGTATGTAATAAGTGAATAGCATGTAAAATAAGATTAAATAAAAATTACGAATAAAGAAATGGTTTTTAATTACCAGGAAAAATACGGGTTCTCATAGATATGGCCCTGATATATTATATGGAAGGTCATACTTTGCATTTTGGTCGCCGAGAATTTGCTCTTATTACTGGTTTGCGATTTGGGAATGTTAGTTTTAGTTTGTATACTTCTTGTGAGCTAATCTTTCGTAATAGAATATTTCCTGAGGAGCTAGGCATAGGTGTTTCGATTTTAGATGTAATTGGTGTTATTGAGGATGAAGAACGGGTTTGCAAGCTATGTGATCTGGATGCTGCACGTCTGTACCTTTTGTTAGTTTTAGAGGGTATTTTTATGGGTAGGTTGTTGACTTCAGAAGTAGACGATAGCTTGTTTTGATTGGTGGAATATCTTGATAGTTGGAATGCTTTTCCTTGGGGTGAGCACATATGGGCTAATTTGTATGAAGATCTTAAGGATGTAATAGAAAAGAACTGTGATGCGCTGTTTCTACATATGAAGAAAGATTGTAATTATTTCCCTACATATATTTTAAAAAGCTTTGTGTTTGCGTTTCAGGTTAGTTTTTTTGTTGTACTTGAAATTTTAGTTATAAATAATGGCAAGTTAGTGTTTAATATTAAATTTTGATGTTTTGTATATATGGATAATTGAGTCGTTTGAAAGGTATAATTGTTGGTGGATCAAAGAAGCAAATCTTATACCAAGAGCCGTTGCTTGGTCGAGAAAATCGTTGTTTAAAAGATCTGATACTCGTTATATTTTTGGCAAGGTAAACGTGATGACTAGTATAAAACTATTATCATATTTGTACCCCTAATCAAATGACAAAAACTATTTTTTCAGGATGGTAAGACAACTATTCATATTAGGACCACATTAGCTGAGTACGATTCATCTGTTTGGATATTTAACAACGCTTTTTTAAAAGAATACGTCCCCAAAGCTCCGGTTATTCGATATGATAGTCTTTATGAAACATGTCTTTCTAAGTTGGAGAGTGCATGCAAACAATCATCTAAGAACCTAGGATTGAAACTCATAACAAGTAGTTTCCAAGTCTGGTAGCAGTTTTGAGAAACAATCTATAAGAGATCGAGTTATTTTCGAATTAAATGTTCGTGTTCTAAAGCTAAAGACAACCATTCAGGTAACTGTGTTTAAGGAGTATTTTTTTTGGTTTTGGAATATATTATTTGTGTTTCCATATGAAGTTGTTCACATTTCAAGTGCTTTGTCATGAAAGATATTTTGGTGTATTCATATGTTTAATCCCTTATTTTAATAATATGAGTTTGTAACTCTAGTCATACTAATATATAACTCCTTTATAGGAGAATTGACAATCAATGACTGCTCTTCCAGTATGTGCAAACACTTTTGCGATTCAATGAACATTTTATTTTAATAGTTGATCAACCCAGATAATTCCGATTACGATGTTTCAAATGTAAGGATTTATATAAATTTTAAGTTAGGTAATTGTTGCTTTTGTTGTAAGTTAGTTAGAAGCTATTAATGTCACTGCCAAGATTATCTTCGTGAAGAAGAATTAAGACTGGCATTGGAAGATGAAGATAGATACATGTTGGAACAAGAGAAAAACATTGAAGAGAAGAATAGGTATAGGGAAGAAGAGGCAGTGAGGTTGAAGCTGGAAGAAGAGAATTTGTTGTAGGTCGCAGAGGTAAAGAAGAGAAAGCGGATCTATTTTTTCAATACAATGAAAGTTTATGAACTTATAGTTAATAGTCGTGTGATAGGATCGAAATCAAGATTACAGGATTACACACATTACGTAAAGAGTTAATTTACTTAATAAATATATTTATTATATTTATTAATTTATTTAATAAATATATTTATTAAATTAAATCGAGCTATAACTTTAATGACCGTTAAATAATTAAGAGTTAAGTATTAACGGGCGTTATGGAATAAATAGAAAGAGGAATAAATAGAAAGAAGAATGGAAGGTTCCAGAACACCCCTAAGGGGTGTTTTGGCCGTCGGTTATGGAGGACAAAGGGGAAGGAAAAATCTTTCTTTATATTTATATGGACTACAAGAATTCTAGGTCTATATAAACAACCTCCCACCCTCATAATACAACACACCAATCTCTCTTCCTTTTCTTTCTAGTCGATCGCAAGGAGAAACCCACAAAGGGTTTTGGTTGGTTTTCTTGTTCTTTCGTTTTTTCTTATAATCTAGTCCTAGCCCCTCTCTAGGGTTGTTGGGTAGATTTCCACAAGCGTAGAATCTCGGTTTACACGTGCTAGAATCACGGTTAGCTCGTTGTATTACGTGTGTACAAGAACGTAATATAGTCTTACTTTAGACTATATCTTGGTATTATTCGTTATAAACCCTAATTGGTGATTCATTCTTTATGTTGTGGATTTGCTTTAGCTAAAAGGTACGTAACCCTAATTCGATTAATTATAATTGTGTTATTATGATCTTGTTAAATCGCTTCCGCTATATGTGTGCTTTGATCTCGTTTAAGGTTTTGTGTAATTATTATGAACTATATAAACCTTCATACAAGGCATGCACAGAAAGCTATGACAAACCTCCCATACACCACGAGGAAGAATCACAATGATGTTACTGTAAAATCAAAGATGTTAGTTAAATGGGTTAAGATACAAAAATACAAGCATAAAAAAATGATCCATTTGTCGCTTATTTGCAGAGTAAAACCGCGGGTTGAGTTATAAACTATATGTAATTAACATTTGTGTAAATTGTGTTTTTATTTTATATGGTATTTGATTCTATGATATAGTTCTTGTAGGAAAATTGTCGATGTATTAGATCAATGGACACAGTTTGGTGTTTAAATGATATCAAGCAATTCATTATACAACCAGGGGCGATTAAAAGTAAATTCCCATGGAGTGATGGATACACTGTTGATATGAACTTTTGGCTTGCCCTCGTTTGCTTAGACGGTTGTCGTTTAGGTTGGCTAACTGAAGAGGTATGTCTTTCAGAATGCATTAAAACTTGTGCAAACCAAATCTCAACGGTTTTAACTTTTGTCTTTAAAAAACACATAAACTTGTGGGTCGACTATATGTGGCATGTTAGACCGAAGAAAGCAAATTCGGCTATGGTTCGTTGTTACTTTGTTCAGCTACTACTCCATAACGGAATGCCACTTTTTTATGCTAATGGTGATAGGTATTCTATACCATGGACTGATGTTGAACAAGTAATCGTTCAAAAAGAAATGTTTAATGCGATCTCCATTATGTCCAAGCTATATTGATACCATGTGTGGTTAATTGTTGTAGGTATTTATACCAATTAATATAACAGCGCAACATTGGTGTGTTGCCTAGTTTAATATATGTCTGGGTTGGTTACTTTTTATGACTCGGGATCCACATATGACTATGAATTCCAGCCTTGGTATATCCGTGTTAGGGATTTCTTAAGGGTACATAACTTTAGTTTATATGCATTCCATTATTCTTTTAAAACAAGTAATTATAGTGCTCTATTTTGACATTTGTTTCATATTAACCCAACCTCATACTTATCTATAACATGCACATGACACATTAAGTTATTTTTACTTGTAGAATAAATAGTTATGAACTACCAAAATTTAGTTAGTTTGTAACTAGATACAATTACACACCAATGCATAGCCAAACTGAATTCCCATTATTAACATTGGGTTAATAAATGTGAGTAAAATAATTAGTGGTTGTAATATCTTTGACCAATTTTTTACCCTATTTGAATGATGGCATCCTTTCTAATCACATTAATTGTGATTGTCTTATATCTGCAAATTTATAAATGACCCCTGAAGCTTAATTAACACTCTTGCCCTTTAGAAGAATAATTTTTTAATCCAAACTTTTGGTTATAAATAAGTTACCACATACTCTGTTTTCATATGACCACCACTTTCCTATCACCAAACACCTACACACACACTTCCAGATTATTTTAATCCTCAACAATGTCTACACTAAATCAGTCGGCCGTGGATGCTCACTCCCTGTATTTGAAAGACTTGATGATCACGATATTTGGAATGGATAACAAAAAAACTTTAAGCTAGTTGCTGACACTTATGATTTGTGTAATGCTTTGAATGCCCATTCAAAGGTGAGGCGTGAGGAGTTGATGGAGTTGCAAATGCTTCATCTAACCACTCCCCTTATATCTGGTTTAATCAAAGAGATTGCTGAGCTTCAGGATAAGGAACTGGAGAAAGCAAGGCAGTTGATGAAGATTGTTTGTGAGACCCAAATCTGGGTATTGAAAAAGATATCCTTCATTGCTCACTTGCAACGTCATTGATGCATTAGTGTGGGGTTACTTTTGGTGCTCACAACAATCTTCTGTCAAATCTGTGTCACGGATTTTGCTAAGTAGCTTATGGAAGGGTGGTTTAGGTTATTGTTTTTTGTTTTAAGTGAATACAAACAATCCATTCAGAATCTGGTCTCCAGTCGAAATCATAGTAGTATACCCGACCGTCATAACCCACACCGCCTACAAAGACACTACCCTCCCCTGGATAAACTCCTAAGTTTTTTTAGTTTTGATTCCGTACCACAAACATTTTCAACTTGTTTTTGCGCTTCAAAATGGCCACCAACTTGAAATCCCCATCTGCTATGTTACCAAAGTCGTAACCAACGATTTTTGGATTCTCTTTTACAAAACATGAGTCGATCAGATAGGTATAACGTGTTGGAGTGTTATATAGTGATAACCCTCTAGTGTTCACCACGCATACCAATCCGTCGCAAGACCCCACAACTCTATTGAAGTTGTTACTCATTAAAAGATGAACTTGGCCCCTGTATAATGTTGACGGTTTATTTATCAAGTTATCACAAATAGAGCGAGCACGAACCCCTTCAACAGTTCTATTTAATAATCATGGGTGGTAAGAAGCATTGGCATGCCTCCTCATGAATGTGGCATCCGAGATGATTGACAACCAGGTTTTGCATACCAACTTGCAAGAGAACAAGGATGAAACTAGAAGTTGTAGTAACACAATGATCATCAGGTCGATTGTTAAATCTTCAAAATTAGCCATTTTTATGCTTTGGTGATTGATACTTTGATGATGGTTTTGTGTGGTAAAAATATGGTTTGAGTGTATGATCACTAATAATAATTTTATTACGTGAAAATTAAGGGGCAAGTGGGTTGTTAATAGTAACTTACAGTTACCCATATGTTATAGAAGCACAAGTGGGTGGTTTAATTTCGATATATGGGCAATTAGGGAAACCTTTCAAATGCAATCATAGTAGAGGGATGTCAAATATAAAATAGTGTTATGTAAAAAATGTGTATACTTAACTTTAATCTAGATTAACCTTTTGTATGCCATAGCTTCCTGTCGCACTAACGATTAATGACGAAAGTTATCCACATTAATTTGTGCAGGTATCGTGTCAATATCAACTAGAATGGAAAACCAGTTATGTACATGCGATCTCCCAGTAAGAGTCTTAACTTCATGGAAGCCTACTAATCCATGTAGAAGGTTTGTTGTATGCCCAAATTGTTACATCCCAGGTAGGAAATGTGGTTACTGGGATTCGTATGATGATAGCTTGAATCAGATTGGTACAGGATGAATTTGTATGAGATGTACACTATGTTGAATCAACAACATAGGCGTGATCTAAGACAAGTATTGACCCCGTCAGGCAACAATTGAATTTCTTCAACTTTAATTGGCAAAAAAGAACATTTAACTAGAGAAGAGCAAATCTTATGGTCGTTTCTGGAAGAAAACTTGAATTTGGATAGAAATTTTCTTGTGTGTGTTACTAGCCATGAAGTAGATTTTTATTGTCAAGAAAAGTTCTAGGGTTTCTGTACTATTTAGGATCTCCCAACTGGATTTAGTCGTATTTAACTATGTAAACTTAATCTACGTAACAAACAAGTTGTTGTTTTGTAATATATTCGTAACGGTTGTTTCATGTAAAACTTTAGAAATTTTTTAACAAAGTTATCATACACTGAAGATATCTTAATGTTAAACAACTAGAAACCATCCAACCATACGTGTTTTAAAAGTTAAGCATACCCTTGAACAAAAGAAAGGGAAAGTAAACAAAAGTTGGTAGAGATATTACAACATATTGGTAATTAATTGCTAGTCTTCTTATGTTACCGACTGCATTGATCTTGAAAACTTGCACACCTTACAGGCTTGAAAAAGAAGGATGAAACCTACAAAAGACAAATCAAAAATTAAGAAATTTTGGAATAACAACTCACGCGATATACAAATAACAAGGAAAATTCAACTCATACATCATACGTGACCGTGCATATAATAAAGTGTTCCAAAAGCATGATTGTGAAGAACAAGAGATTCTTTGTATGGTTCAACGTATATAGAACCACAAAAACCAGTGATACCAACATTATGAAAAGAACGATCAATCAGATTGCAGACTTGAACAGTATGAGCCAGGGTTTCCAGTAGTAGATTCTACGATAGGATTTGCGTTGGGAGTAAATACAAGTAGTTTTAGCAAAGTTCGGGATTGAAGGTTGAAAATATTTCTAAACGATGGTATACTACCACCGTATAAAGATACCCTCCAAACACAGATTAACTAGATGTCAGCTACCAAAATATGACCACATACCACAAGCAGGTCCCCAAATATAGAAATTTACAAGAGGTTCATCAATTCAGCTAGTAGGGGCAGAGGTATATATAAAACAGGAAACTGGTGGCCAACCATATCAAATGAAACAAGAAGATACACTGTATTCGCTCGTCATCATTATACGAACGCATTTCATGACCAATCCAAATCACATATTGACCTACAACTGCCTGACTAGACCTACTAAATCTTATTGTCTCACGGGGTAACTTATCATTGTCTACCATATTCTAACATCTCGAACTCAGACTAAAAACCGTAGCGTACCAACTACCTATTCCAGTTACAGGGTATGGAATCTTAATAATGGTTGGATCTAAAAAATCCGGCCGTACACCAAAACCTAAAAGGATTTTATCACCTATAGGTTGACACATAAAAATTGGTATATAAGTACCAATATACTTATTCATTGACGGGTTCCAGATAATAGAAATTTTTTTTGGAATCCAATGATAACACCAAAACCCCACACGAGGTCCCTATTGGTTCCATATTTGTAAAAAATAGGATAGCATTAACTGGGTTGGTGGTGAAGTTTTCAACAAGGATAAAAGAAAACCCTAATAATCACGGTTATACTTTATTAGATAACCACTTTCTTGCGACTTACGAACACCGTATGATAACAAGAAGTTGCTTTCATCCATCCTATGTGAATACACTCTAAAATTTGAATGTTTTGGGAAAAGCTCAACTCTTGATAGATTGCTCTACTCGTTGTTGGAAAATTATACAAAGAGACATTTTCCTTAAACAAAAGAAATAGAAATGACATGTTTTGAAAAATATTTACAATTTTCATTCCAGCTTTATGTACACACCCGTGTCGTTATTGAGAAACATTACTAGATACGTCCATATTATTGATACTGAAAGATATGTCGAGAAGAATATTTTTGGATTTTCAAAAAATTTTAATTTTTAATTTTGATTTTTTTAGGTTCTATATTTTTTATTTTGCTTTTTCATAGATATTTACAAGTAGATGTTTGATCTATATATATCAAGCAGACTTCTTTGCCAGAATCTCCAGGTCTGCTGGAGTCAAACATCTCATACCAATTTTCCTAACGAGGTACTCAAACCTATCTTTCGACAGAGCTTTCGTAAACAAGTAAGCTAATTGGTAATCCGTTCCAACAAAGTATAATTTAACGATACCGCGTTTAACTTGTTCCTTTATGAAGTGATATATGACGTGAATGTGCTTCGTGTGATTACAGGAGATGGCTATGGCCGACTTTGAGTCACAATGCATAGGTATTTTATCAAAATAAAAGCCATAATCCGTGAGTTGTGCTCTCATACAAAGAACTTGAGCACAACACGCTGATAGAGACACATACTGCGCTTATGTTGAAGATAAAGACGTCTAATCCGGCTTCTTGGAAGACCATCCCACGAGCTTATCTTGTCCTAGAAATTATGCACCACCAGAAGACTTTTACGAGTATCAAGACACCCTGCATGACCAGAGTCTGAATATGTCGTTAGAAATAAACCGGTTTCCTTCGGATACCAGAGTCCCATGTAAATGGTATTCTTGAGGTACCGAAAGATCTGACTAAACTCCTTGAGCTGCTTTTCAGTAGGTCTGGCTTGATATCATGCACAATAGCATGTTGCATGTGTAATATCTGGTATGCTTGCTGTCAAGTACGTGAGGAACCCGATCATGAAACGATTATTTTGTTTGATCTATGATTAATCCCTCCAAGTCAGCATTTAGGGATGTAGATGACAATGGTGTCCCAACGGGGTCACATGAGGCCATACCATGCTTTTTGGTTATCTTATGACAATACTTAGCTTGGTTAATAAAGATACCACATAGGGACTGGTGAACTTGAGTTCATAGAAAGAATATTAGTTCACCATCATTGATATTTCAAAATTGTTGTGCATTATTTTTTTCAAACCATTTTGAAAGTTTTGGGATTGTAAACCCAAAAATTATGTCATCAACGTAAATCTGCACAAGCAAAATGTTATCACCATATTTATATATGAACAAAGTTAGATCAATGGAACCTTTTGAGAAACATTTGGATACCAGAAATCTTAAGAGCTCGTCGTACCACGCCCTTGGAGCTTGCTTTAGTCTATAAAGTGTCTTGTGGAGACGATACACCTTGTCAGGATAATGTGGATTAATGAATCCTTCCGGATGTGTGACATAGACCTCTTCTTTCAAAGGAACGTTAAGAAATGTTATCTTAACGTCCATTTGATAAACGATGAATCCCTTATGTGCAGTATACGCAAGGAAACGCTTCCAAACTAGCCACTGGTGCAAATGATTCTTCAAAATCAATCCTCTCTTCCTGGCCATACCCTTTAGCCACTACCCTACATTTGTTCTTGATGATCGTGTTTTCTTCATCCATTTTATTTTTCCAGATCCATCAAAGGTTTACCAGTGTTACATCGTATGGTCTTTCATTAAGTTCCCAGGCCTTAAGTACTTCAAATTGTTGAAGTTCATCTTGCATCTATTCAATCCAAGCATGACCAACCATGGCTTCTTTGATGTTTTTCCATTCATTTGCACTCACGGCGAGACATAGCCATCGGTTTCTAGTTGTCGTCTTGTACGAACAGGCTGTGAAGGGTTTCCAATTACTTGAACCAAAGGGTGATCTCGGGTCCAATGATGTGTTGAACGATGTCGTTGGTATAATGTATGCATATTTGACAGATCAACATGGCGAGTAGAAGACTTTCCCATTTCACGTACCGGTGTACCGAGTGGGTTGTGCAAATCTTCTTCGTTAGATAATGCATTGTCTGCTTGATTTGAATTCTCCGAAGCAATGATAGTAGTTATGGATGTTGCAGGATCGATTGTTGATGTAATATACTAGTGAGGAGGTAAATTTGTAGCAACCCGTGTTGAAGTAGATGAGGTTGTATCCTTTTGTCGATGATGATTGGTATTATCATTCTTATCATGAATGTTTCTCTCCGGTGAAGTATTCATCAAACATTGGTCCATTTAACATTTCCAACTCTTCAATTGTCGTGTCCACTGTCATATCTGCTCTTGGAATATTTTCTTGAACCAACGTTGAACTTGAAGGTTCATTGTTGTAATTGTGAAATCTGAGTTCCGTACGGTTGTGCACATAAGTCTTCTATCATTGTGGTTCGAGACTTAAACTGTTTTGTTCAAGTGTCAATTCTTGCAATTCATCAAATCTGCTATGAATAGTTTTGACGGTCAATTTTGTTCTCTTGTTATAAACTCTATATCATTTAGACTGAGTTGCATATCCCACTAGAATGCATGCATCACCTTTTTCTTTCATCTTATCCCAATTTTCACCATCGTGGATTATGTAGCACGTACATCCAAAAATGTGAAGGTGTTTGAGTGAAGATTTTCGATCATGAATTATATGATATGGTGTCTTTTCGTGTCTTGGGATAATTAAGGAACAATTTTGTGTGTAGCATGCGGTTGACACGGCTTCGGCCCAAAATAATAGTGGTAGTTTTGAAGCGGATAACAATGTTCGAGCAACCTCAACCAAAGTACGGTTTCGTCTTTCAACAATGCTGTTTTGTTTAGGTGTTCGAGCAATAGATGTTTCATGTTCAATCTCTTCGTCTTCAAAATATTTATTTAGAGTTGAATTCAAATATTTTATGCCTCTGTCAGTATGAACTACTCTTACTTGAGCTTGAAGACCATGTTGTATCTGCTTTTGGAAGTTAATGAGAACTTCAGGTGTTTCATCCTTGGACCTCAAGAAGTGAGTCCATGTGTACCTTGAGTAGTCGTCGATAATTACCAAAATGTATTTCTTCCCATTGATACTTTGAATACGCATGGGGCCACACAAATCCATATGAATAAGGTACATTCGTCCTTTATAGCTTGATGTAGCGTTGGTCTTGAAACCACTTCGTTTAGCTTTACAAAGCTCACAAGAGGAACAAAGATGATCCTTGATGAATTTCAAGTTTGGAAGGCCATTCATAATATCTTTGATGGAAAGTTGGTTGATGGTATCAAAGTTGAGATGAGAAAGACGTTGATGCCATAACCACGCTTGGGTCGATAAAGCTTTAGCCATGAAGCAAATTGGAGTTGTGGAAGTTAAGTATTGAAGTGAAATTATGTAAAGGTATGTACCTCGTGTACCGGTGAGTAAATCATTCCCATCACAATCTCGAGCAAAACATGTCTTCTTTCTAAAGGGAACTTCTAAATCCGCATCACAGAATTGACCAACCGAGAAAAGATTGTGATTGAGCCCTTCGACGTAGTATGCCCTTTTAACCGTTATATTCCCTTGAACCAAATCTCTATATCCTAGGATCGGTGCAAATTGATCATTTCCAAATCGAACCGTACCCAGGAGCTTCTCAACGAAGTTAATTAGAAGCTTGAGATTCCCCGTCATGTGCTTTATGAACCCGGAGTCCAGTATGAATAAAATTATTTCTATGACCTGCAGAAGATTTAGAACAAGATGAAGCATTTGTAATATTGGATTCCATGTTAGTAGTGATTTCCGAAGTATAAGTTTCCATAGTTTCAATACTTAAAGGAACATTAACACTCGTATTCACATTGTTTGTCCTAATCTTAAGCATCCATTTATATCCTGGATGACATTGATTAGCAAACCACCAGTTCCAAGACTTGCTAGCAGACTCATATTGTTCCCTAGTTCTGCTTCTAGAGTTCTGAGTAGTGGACTCTGAGGCAACATTTTCCTTAGGGGGGATTGAAATAGAATGGTTCACTTTGCCTTTGGGTTTACTAGCACTAATAGGCACCACAATTTTCTTCTTAGTTCTAGTGTCTATGCTATTTACATTATTCAAAGCACACTCAATATGATTAGCATTAACAACACACTTTCCACATTTCACACAAACAAACTTAACATTCAAAGCATTCAAAGTAGTCAAATCATTCAGTCGTCATTACATGCGATTACAAACATTTTATTCTTAGAAACATTAAAATTTCTAGGGTGGTCTCCTACTTTCTTCATCTTCTCTTGAATCTTATTTTGCCAACCCTTATCATTCATTTGAGTGCTCTTAACCTGAGGCCCACTAACACTAACAGTGGGGACTACTCTTGTAGTAAAAGACACACGTCTATGAATGTTTCTAGAAGTCTGAGGCATTTGACTATCTTTGTTTCTTGTGGGTTTAGTGGCCAATTTATACATCCCTAGTTTGATCACATTTGTGTTCTGAATGCTTTGTACTCGAATATCTATTTTGGGACAAAAATGGGGTAACCTTTCCTTCCCATCCATCTTGGGGCAAACCCAGATTTTGCAAATGAAGAATTTTAGAAAGCAGATGGTTTTCCCAAGACAGATGGTTTAATCACTTTGTACGCATTTTGTTGTCTAACAACGGATTTCACAACTAGGTTCCAAAATTTTCCCACCCATCTTAGCAATGAGTTTCTTCAACTCAACAATCGCAATGTCTTTTTCTTGCAACTGAGCTTTCAAATCTGTAATTTCCAAACTCTTTACGTTCATTTCTCGAAACGATTTTGATAGTTTTACTTGCATATTATTATCATCTGGAAAATTTCAGATTTTGTTTTGCAAAGCAAGTTTAACAGAATGACAATGTTGGAAATCACATCGGTGTTGAATTAACATAAGCACTTTTTGATTAATATTTTTTGAAAGCCCAGTTTCAAGATGTTCACACTCTTTGATCTTATAAAGATATTTGTGTGCAACATCGGAATATTCATCTATATCAGCACAAGATGTAACAACAACACACATAATATCTGTGAAAAGACATTCTTGTAAGAGTAGATCATATTCTTTTGAAAATTTGTCTCTTTCAGGTTGAAGCTCATCAATTTATTAGCAATAATTTTTCTGTGGACTTTCGGAAATCTCTTTCATGTAGCTTGGCAAGGAAATTTTGAGTCATGGGTACAGGACCCTTTACATGTAAGCTCAGATTGCGGCCAATCTTCCTAACCGCGCGTGGGCCAGGCTTAGAGCGCGTGAAACTCATCACTACCTCGTAAGGGCGTTGAGACCATAGCAAGTTACACGAAAGCTCCACTTTCTCTGTAGTATTGTCACACAGCTGCCCGCCTAGAAGAGCCACTCGCTCTGTAGTGTTGTCACACAAGATAAGCACGCCGCCCGCCTGCTGGCCGGGCGAATCTAAGTTCTCTTCCGGTCAACTGTCCACCCAGTCAAGTGCAAAAAAACACAGTAGAATCACGCAACGCACGCTGCTGGTGTGCTTCCTGCTCGCGAGGAAAGAAAGAAGAGCGACAAGGTGAAGTTCAGATTTGACTGTTTGCAGCATGGGAGCAGATTACCCAAAAAATACCTGGGAACAATGAAAAACAAAAAAAAAGATATCTCGGTAACGAAAACTATAGGGGACTGTATTGGCGAGATCCAACGGTGAACAGCTGCCCAAAAGAAAAACCGCCTGGAAGTCCGAGGACCTTTAGTACTGTACTCTACCCCCGAACCAGCAGCCTTCACGCCAAGCAAGACCGCCATTGTCCCTTTCCTTTATCCATTCCGCCTCTTTCTTTGCTTTATTCTAATAGAGTCTAAGGCAAAGCTAAAGCCTATAGGTGGTAGACCAGCTGCAGAGCTAACCCTTGTTCTATTGTTTTGATGCTACCAAGACGATAACGGCGCTGAAGTAGTGAATCTATCAGCACCATAGCTGTGGCATACAACTTTGGACCTAACGGCCGGCCCAGTAACCTTTCGGAATGGGGGATCCCCGTTGGCAACAACCACGGTAGTAGTTGCGGAACTACTGTGCGCCGGGAGAGGACAACCTCTTGTTCTTGCTCCTCTTTCTTTGCTTCGGGGACGGAGGTCCTACGGTAGGTAACAACAGGTACAAGCAACTTGACCGAAGGGGACCAGCGCTTCTCGAGATACAGTTCTTTAAAAGATCTATCAGATTATGGAGTGAATTTTTTCAAGCTAAGCATCTATTTCTCGTATATCGCTCCACACCGAGAAGAGGGATGTGTACCTCCAACAACAACAAGATAGAACCATAGGCTTCTATGCTGGGAGCATTTTGGGGTATAGGTCTAACCATCTCAACTCCCCGTTTCTGGCATGCTATAGTTATTAAAGTCTCTCGACGGCGGGAATGGGAGATTACCGGTAAGCCAGATGCTTCGCGAACCATATTCTTAAGGCATTTCGTTGCACTTAAATTACCCTCGTAAAGAGGCGCACTCCGATACCATTGATGTCCAATAGCTTTGATAGTAATGGCTGGATTTACTACTACCTCGTCCATTGAGTATAAGAGAGCAAATGATGGTATAACAATGAACATCGGCATAATACTAGGAAATATGGTCCGAAGAATCTCGATAGTAGTTCCATGAACAATCCTTTGTGGGGTTGGATTTTTTTCTTTTTGGAAATGCCATAAAGCGCAAACCAAGATCCGTGATACGTGTGAACCAAAATCCTATTAATAGATACGAACACATTCCAACTAATTCCTAAAAAATATAAATTTGTATCAAATTTGAACTAGTAACTAATCCTAACATGGAAGTACTGAAAAAACTCCCTTTCCTTTTAACTCAGTGGTAGAGTAATCCAACGGTAAGGCGTAAGCCCTCGGTTCAAATTCGATAAGGGGCTTTGTATATATATATATATATATATATTTTTTCAGTCGTATTATTCATAGAATAACAATATTATTAATATTAATTATTAATAGTAATAAAAAAGTAACCAACTGTATAATATTATCAGCTAATGAGTTTAGTTAGAACAATAACGCTTTTGAATAAGCATGAGTAATATGTATGAAATTTATGGGCCTTATTGGGCCTTATTGGGCCTTTTGGGCCGGTTGTGGGCGAGGAGGGATTCGAACCCCCGACACCGTGGTTCGTAGCCACGTGCTCTAATCCTCTGAGCTACAGGCCCCACTCCGTCTCCACTGGATCTGTTCCTGGGAGTACCCTCAAAAAAGGAACCTTTGCTCTCCCCAGCCATTTCGGGTTAAGAAGATGTCAAAAATGCATTTGATTCTAATCCATTTCACTTTGGCTAGATCCTATCCAAAAGTAAACAGGAAATAGAACGTATATATAAATATAAACACAGAGAGCAAATATTTATGGGAGGGTTTATTCGTTTTCCTAGTCTTTTTCAATAGATTCTACATATTTTAAATCTTCAAACAATTCTTGCTAAACTAATTTTTCAAAGCATTTTTCTTTGTTTTATCCGCAAGCGGAATCAAAAGAGTTTTCACAAGAACAATTATATCGTGTGGAATTTCTTTTTTGCCTTTATTTCATTCACGTTGTTCCCAGTCCTCATCCACAATTATTTAAAATTTTCAATGTTTTGTTGAAGAATACTAAGCGCTTGCTTACTCTTGCTTATAGATGCTTGATACGGCAAGTACCGAATATATCTTGAAATGTTTGTTTTCTTAGTGGCAAAAGCTTTTCTCCATTGTATTCTTCTTTGTTCACATTCGAAAAACAATTGCTCACGAGACTTCTGTGTTTGTGGTTGAAAATTTCATAAAGACTATTTTCATAAACATAATTATATGGTTTAACAAAATATTTATTTACTGGTGATCTACTCTCCTTTAAAAAAATGAGTGATTCTTCACTATCAGGCCTAACTACAAGACAATCATGATCGGTCCATTGGGATCCATCAAGATATAAGTGTAGATTCTCCGATTGAGTTTTGTCAAGGTACTTGTGACTTGCAAAACTATCTTTACCTTTAAAAGATGAACGAGGTGCCAACATTCTCATTGTTTGAATAAATTGATTAGTTTTATAAACAATGTTTTTTTTCAAAAAATCAACTTATTCTTTAAGTTCCACGACTTTGTCAATATCTTTAGCTTGTTTAGTTTTGAAATAATTTTTCAAGTTTTCAACCTCTTCCTTTTCTCATTAACAAGTTTAGTTTTATCCTCTTTAAGAAAACCAATCACTTGAGTCAACTCATTCACTTTAGTAGAAGAAGGATACGTTTCATGTCGTTCATTACTTAAAAATGTGTTATAATTAAGTTTCTCTTGTTTTAGTAACTTAAGAGTTTTGTTGTATTTACTTTAAAAACATCCTTTTTAGTGTTGATTACATGTGCAAGAAGCTCACTAGATTTTATAAGTGCAACTTTTCTTTCTTCAAAGTTTTGAGTGAGTGTTGTTTTTGCCTTCTTTAATTGCTTTTGACTCTTTCTAGTTTCTTTGACATCTTTTTGTAAAGTGTCAATTAAATTAGCAAGCACAACACGCTCCATCATCATACTTATTTGCATGTTGATCATCCTCATACTCATTATTGCACATCTCTGATGAATCGGGTGTGATATTGTTATCAACCGTTGCCATCATACATGTGTAAATAATGGTTGTGGGAGCTCACTATCCTCATGTGTATCACCAAACACAATATATTCTTCATGAGTTTGTACCTTATCAATTGGCTCGGTATCAAAGATAGGACCATTGTCATCCTCAGTGATGTTGAGGACCTATTGAATCTTTGCCATGTACGAGTAATGTGCTTCGAGTTCTTGGTCGGAGGGTTCATCATCAGTGTCATCAAGCATTTCTCCTTCCTCGGCTTTGAATTTAATCCCTGCATCCATCTTCTTGCATAGTTGCATCATTTCCTTATGGTATGCATAATCTTTAACCCTTTTGGATGCCTGGATTATTTTGCCATATGCCTAAGTTCTTTGTAGTTAAAACACTGAATCCCACTTTGTTGAACCACTTGAGTACCAACCGTTTCCCTATTCTCAGCAACAGTAGCAACCCTCTGATTATCATACTTGGCAGTTTGTCTATCATATCGTATAGAAACCTCAACATGCGTTGGATTGCATCGATCATACCTTGAAGGACTCTCACCATGCCTATGTGCATCATACCTTAGAAGGCTCTCAACATATCCGTACATTGTGTTAGATGAAGTTCTGAAGTTGTGGTTGGTGGGTTTTTTAATCTTCTAGTAAGACTTCATTATGAATGCAATTTGTTGCTTCATTTCCCATTTGATATGAGCAAAAACTCATATCAATTAATCAACCTAAAACACAAGAAAAATTCCTAAATTTTGTGCTATAAAAGCAGTATTATGTGGTATGTTCTGTGTTTGTGTACAAATAGGTAAGAAGGATGCATTTTCAAGCAAACAAGAAGAAAATGAAGCTAATTGGATGAAAAAGACAAAGAAAGATCAAGAGTGACAAGACTTTGAAGACAAAGGACCTATCTTGACAACATTTCAAAGATGAAGGACCAGAAGTGAACATTTGTCAAAGTCAAGATCAAAGTCAAACTTGGTCAACTATCAAGTCAACCAAGTCAAATGGTCAAAAGAAGTAAGAATGCAAGTTGAAGGATCATTTTTGCCAAAGGAATGAAGAATCTAGTTTAAAATACAAATTTGTCACGTCAAGGGACTGAAACTGTCAACTTTGCAAAGTAATTTTGGGCTCAATCCGTGTGAGATGGTTTTAACCAATGAGAAGCAAGGAATTAAGTGGCTTGGATTGCCACATAACCCCACTCACAGCCGCCTTCATTAAATTACTCAATCACAACAGTGTGATCCACCAACTCCTCAACTGGCCAATCATATTTCACTAAATGGATAATGATCCATGTGCTTATTTCTCCACCAACCACAACCTGCCACGTGGCCTTCTTCTCCAAACAAAATTGCCAGAAACGGGATTTAGCTAGAGGGCATTTCAGAAGGAGTTATAAACATCAAAGTTACTCAAAATCCAAAGACGAATTCATCCCAACTATCCAATTAACATGAAAAAAACTCAATCAAAAATCCCCAATTAAGTTCTTTACCTGCAAATTTTAATTAGCAGAATTGGGACACGTGTGTGAGACCCCCAAAATCTGACATGGAACAACTAGGCAACGAGGGGGTAACACGTCATAGTACAAGAAACAATGAATTACAGTTGACACAAAGCTGACGTAATAAAAGCATATATATCACATCATAAATGATCAGAGTTTTAAACATAGGTCCCAGAGTTTTATATGCGGAAAGATATATTATTTCATCATGGTTTATAACATAAAGTTGCCCAAAAGATATAATAAATTTTTGACAGTTTATACTCAAACCAATCTTTTAAAAGCATCACAGAAATCTCCAAGCTGCGATAATATCCTGGGGGCTCCCATCCAAGCAAAGCTAAGTAATAATACCTGAGATTAAACATGTAAAATCGTCAACACAAAGTTGAGTGAAATTCATAGGTTTAGCAATAAAGGTGTGGAACACAAGCATTCTTTTGTAACACAAGTAAATAGAGAAAATGGTTATGATCATTAACCATAGTCTGAAACCAATATTATTGTTGTTTAGTTCATGAACCGAAGCTTAACTCAAAGTAAGTTCCTCTAGGGAGTATTCAGCCTAAATACTCAAGTATAAACAAATGTAAGTGCGTCAAGGTAATCAGGACGGGGATTGTCAATCCCGATGGATCCACCCACAACATTCGCGCTTAGCGCAAAGCATACGGGACAATTAACGGTTCATGATCAAGAGAGGAAACTTAAGGCTATTAACTATAAGCAATAATATCAATGAAAACTGTTGGAAAGCATACAAGTCTGAATAGCATACAAGTTCTGAATAGCATACAGTTTTTAAATGGATGTGTTCCACCATGTAAAATCTCACCCCGCGTTTAGAAACAATGTACAAGTAATAAAAGGGGCTATGAACTCACCTTTAGTAAGTAATAACAAGGTAAAAGGGGCTGAGAAAAAAGAAGTCTTCACGGACCTATGCAATGGTGATGCGTAATAAGAATGCGTTCAATGAAGCAATAACGTTTTAGAAGTGGTGGGACATAGTATGACTAGGTAACTTGCGTGCGATGGCGAGATCTAAGCTTAAGTTAAAATTTTGACTCAACACCTTGAACCTACTGTAATAACCTAATATCAACCTTGTATGATGGTCCAAGCATTTATGTGTGGGTTCCGAACACGTTTAAGACTCGGTTTGAAAAACCAAAACAAGGGACTGCATTCAGTTTTCTGAAAAAGGCTGTGAAGATTTGGTCATATCTAAAAATCTATAATAGTACAGGAGGTGAAATTTCTTGACATGTATAGGTATTTCTCTTACCTTTAAAAGTTGGGAAAGAACAGCCCTAGAACTATTTTCAATCAACAGGAAATGCACTTTTAGTGACAGACTATCAAAACACAAAGTTGTAAACGTCTTTCGTACCTTACGGTAGATTAAGCATAAATCCCAATCGGTAAAAGATTTTGACACGAAACCAAAAAGAGAAGTTTTATTATATTTGTAGCTACTGTAAAAAGTCATAAAATCATAAATTAATCCTTTTTACCCAAGTCAATTTACCCACGTTTTAAGCATAACATTCAGATTTGACCTAGTTTAGTAAAACGACCGTTTCGGGCTCATCCGGACACTTCCCGTTTCCATCCAACTCAACACATACTAATCACATCAGTGGGTATCCATTTTTAAAATAAAAACAAGGTCATATGTTTAAGAAAATTTTGCCATGACCTGTTTGTTTCTGTGGTGATTTCCATACTACAAAAACAACTCCATTTAGCTACCTAACCTCAATCAAGCAACACTTAGGCTATACCAAATCGCCACGCAAGTGTCCTAAGTCCTAATATGCCCTAAGTATCTATAATCTCAGTGGGTTTCACCGAAGGAATTCAAAATTCATGAATAAAAAGAATCAAAGTACTATTAACATCAAAACTAAAATGTTAGGAGTGACTATACCTTTATAACAAGTAGGAATTAATCCAAACACGCAAATTAAACAATTTCTCCTCCTTGATCCTTAGAAATTTTGTGGCCCTTAGCCACGTGTTAAGTCAATCACGGTACTCAGCAACTGAGTAGAAACAATGTAGTGAGACGATCACCGACGATATGGATGCCCGGGGAAAACACGAAAATCGCAACCTATCACAATAAGGCGCGCGTTAAGGCTCGAACTCAATATTGATATATATACCAAATATAACATGACTCAAATGTTTTCAAAGTATACACGTTTCAAAACCATTGACACGAATCAAAAGAATCCATTTATCCAACGTTACTCGTTATAACACTTGAACACTTGAAAATGACTCGTCATACGACGCCAAGTCAACGCAAGTCAAACTATCCTTTACCCTTATTTAGACCAGTAGCTAAGTCATTTATATAATGACTAAGCACTTGAGTAATTCACCATGTCCGATGGTGAACACTCAAACTCACGCAACACAAGCATTGAACTACGTGTCCAAAATAAAAATCAGCAAGTACACCCCGAATGTACACACCGATCTACCCTATCTAGACTTGTCCGTTTTACATGAAAATTGGTGTCAAGGTCACTTATAACCTGTATAAGACCTCACCAAAATTTCAGCCAAAGTTCACACTTTAAAATCCATCAGCTCGACGCTTTACTCGACTTCAAATTTTAGGACAGATTTGTACACTTGTTTTGTAAAACCGTTTGGACCACTTTAAAAGTACTAACCCGACAATCCGTCTTTTGAAACCACTACTAGACTCATCAAACTCAGTTTGTAGACTTTGAAAATCAGTAGTATCAACTAGCTAACCAAGCCTACATTCCCCGAGAGTCGACCCAAAATCAGCCACAATTTCGGATTGTGCCGACTTGCGTCTCCCGGTACACGAAAACTAAAACTAGCATAACTTTTGACTCGTAATGAGTTATAAGCTCTATCTTATACCAAAACGACCGTCTCGGAAAACTCTACAACAATTTCAAATAACCTCAGTCTTTCACAGACCTTAAACCCACGAAACATACTGTTTAAGGCTGCCGTCCCAAATTAGCTTTTTAGAAAACATGACAAATCTATTTTTCACTCAAAACCAATCATTCCCATACCCCTAGGATCACTATACTATTATACCCATCAACCAAACACTCCTAAAAACACTTGTATGAAAAATCTAACAAAAATCAAAGATTAAAAACAAGACTTTTAAGGATCAAAACATGATAATCTTACCAAATATAACATATGCAAGATGATTAGAACATCACCAACCATAAAATCATCAAAAATTCAAAAGTTGATGCATGTGTACAAATTTTGTACCAAAAGAAGCACCTTAAAATTATAAGAAGTGGTCTTAATTTTGTTTTGGCTAAATAATAATGGATGATGATGAAAATTGGGTTTTTTTTTTTTTTTTTGTTGGGTCTCACGGCAAGAAAGGGGGTGAGGGTTTGTGTTTGTTTTTTTTTTAATGATGTGTATTGTAGTTTAGTGGAAGATTTTTGGTTTAAATATCCTAGTTAGGTATAAGGGTTATAGTTGTCAAGTATAAAACTTTAGGACTAGAAAATAAATACTAGTTTAAAGGGTAGAAAATGGTTATTGGTAAATATTAAAAATATTTACGGGGCTCGGGTTTCGTAAAAATACTTTTTTAAAAGTTACAACGCATCATAAAAATGATTATACGATTTCCCGACACGACTTAATACGTAATTAAAACGAAATCGTCAAAAATATTAATTATCAAAATAATCGATAAATAAACGTAAACTTTTGGGCATCCGTCGGTATCGCGATCACTAGGAGTTTTCGTTGTACATTGATTTTGAATAAACTCGTTATAAAACGCACGCGGGTGATTTTAAATCAAAAACTTTGATTTAAATTAAATATGAAAAAATAAAAAAAATAAAAAATAAAATTTTTATAATTCCATATGAAGCATTGTCAATGAACAAAATAATACTTAAAAGTATAATTTAAAAATCTCAGGATTTACATATAAAGTATTCAAGAAAACGTAATACATTGGAAAATTCAAGAAGCACGAATAAAAAGAATAAAATAATGTTTGGAAAGTACGGGTTCTCACAGTCTTCCCCCCTAAAGGAACTATGGTCCCCAGAGTTCTCCTGAAAACAGTAGAAGATGCAAACAAGAGGAGGTACAAAGTGTAGAACAAAATTCATTGCTTCCCAGGTAAACTTTCGTACCATGACGAATCTTAACGGTTAGAATTCACTATGCTTCAGTTTCTTAACTCCTTTTCGTATAACTTTACAGTCTTGGATTAGGATAACGATCTTTCAATACGGAGATACATTGAGAGATAGAGTTGTTGGAAATAGTGCGATAAACTAACAAGAATGAACACAAGAATCGCTTAAACAGGCAAAGTGCGATAAAATGAACCAAGATTGTAAATCAACAAGGGGTCGCAAATCGTGCAACTGTAAAACGTGACAATCTTAAAACGTAATAATCCAGTCACAAGCGAAATAGAAGGGAAAAGAAAATGAATAGCATATGATCATTTAAAATACAAGTTGTCTTAATCAGTTGTCTAGCATTTTGGGATTACTTTAAAAAAACTCAGTTTAAATATTTTCTTAATTAAAAGAAAACTTTACCAGATGTAGTGATTTAAAAATCAAATATATAAAATGAGTGGGTAACAGTTGTCAAATCTTTTTCTTGATCAGGACTTCAAAGTAAAAGTAGAACAGTTCAAAATAGTTATCCTGGTCGGCTTAAGAACTTTTGGATGACTGCATGAAATTATTGTTAAAACCTCAGGTTTATCGTTACCGTTAGAAAAATCAGTTTTTTTTTCCAAGTTATTTTGAATCATTGTTAGAAATTATAAATTAATTTAAATACTTTCATTAGGTTGACAATAAAGTATGATATAATCAAATACTTTAAAAGATACAGCTTGATATCCTTTAAAACATTAGGTAAATTTACCAAAGAGGATATATAGATCCGATACTTAACTTGAAACAGTTATTTTGGTAATTTAAACATTTGATAAAATGTATAAAATGTTCTTAAAAATTAATAATAATTTTTTTTTTAGAAATTTAAGAAAGTGTTTAAGATATCAAACGATAAACACGTAACAGTTTCTGGTTTTCAAAAGGTGACAAGACAGCAACGAATGTGAATCATATAAAGGTCAACAATCTGTATGCGAGCAATATACAAAGGAATAAGACGGAAGTCGTATCAATTCTTAACAAACGTGGTAGAATAGTCACGTCAATAATAAAAATAATAAGAAACAAGGATTATAGCAAGATTAATTCACAAGTGCGGTTGGCGTCACCAATAACGGCTTATTAAGTTCTCGGTGGTCGAAATACGATCGAAAGGGAAAAGCCACACAACGATTTTTCGAATCAAAGAAAATTCTTAAGAAGTCAATTGAGAGAAGTTCTAGTAAGATGAACAACATTAGCAATGAAAGGCGAAATCAACACATGATTCACACGAATGAAATTTCAAGACGATAGTATCTTAACACATATCATGGCAATTATACGTAATCATCGTTCACGTCCAGTCATAAATCACTAATCACGTCCAGAGACGTTTCGAAGGTCTACCAAAATAGATAGAGATGGTCAATCGATGTAGGAGCATAGCAACGTTGAAACTTTCAAGTCGGGTATCAATGGTAAGAATTTAGGCAAATGGTAACGAAAATCGTATCATGAGGATGATGAGGTAACAGGTAAAACAAAGGTCGTTGAGTAATGAAATATGTGCTCGAGGCATGTACTTAGTTCAAGAAAAGATAATGGTTCATATGTGTATGTTGCAAACTGTTGCTACTCGCATAAAATGTAAAAGTTTTCAAAACTTTATTTTATCAAACATTTTAAGCAACATAACTAAAAAGTTGATTCTAGGTTAAATATTTAAGGTGACTATTATTTGGCCTTGCATGGCTCCTTCTAAATTAGGCATAGGTGATCAGGCCATGCATAATTTAGTACTAGCAATGCGATGCTCAGCTTCGTCAACCAATATTACATATCATATGATTTAAAATATGCATATAATGCCATTTGTAAAACAGGAATCAAAATAGTTTATGAAAATTTTTCGCATATCAGTTACTGGCTAACTGTTTTAAATCGACAATTCGTATAGTTACAAGGGTTCTTTATAAGACCGTATTAGAACAATTTGTGAAAATACATTGTAAAATTAATATAAATTAATTTTATAAGATAACCTTCAAGTATTTTGTAAAGTCCAAGTGGAACTTATGTAAAATGATTCGCAAACAATACCAGTTTGAGTTGTATGGTAACATGACAATAGTTTATAAAGTAGCGAGTGGGTTACAAGAGGGAAATAAGGAGTAGTTCAAGACAACCAATAAAACGGTTACAAGGTGATTAGGTTTCAAGAGGTTTAGCCGAAATCGTCAGGAGACACGTGTCAAGATGATAACAAACGATATGAAAGCAAGATCTTCAAATCTCGGCCCAATTCAGTGGTACGATCGAAGCAAAGAAAGACAATGGAATGACAAATAAGTCATAAATAAAAGAAGGAATAAGGAATCCGTATGTGCACATCATAATTTATTTAACAAAAATATACTTTTAAGAAAGTAGGGTATCAGTTAACAAATAGTACAATCACTTCGAAAAGCTTCTATGTTAGGAAGTTACCGAATTTCAAAAGTTCAAGATCTAGGTACATGTATGACCGAACTCAAAGTTACTATTCTATTCTTTTCAAACGCAATCATTGTTTTTAGTTTGCAAAATATCATTAGTTAAAGTTTTACGAGCTCAAACGAACTCAAAAACGCTTCAATCCATGTTTTTAACTTTTATTTGTTTTGACCTTTGGGTTTGACTAGACCAATTAACTCACTAAACGATATTCTAAGACTCAAAGTCTAATGCATTTCGATGTAAAACAATGTTTTGAACAACTTTCTACTTTTACCCGAGACTTGAAACGGAATAAAAATGGACGAAAATGCCCTAGCATTAAATCTGTTAACAAAATGATATTTTAGCATTATTCAGAAAATAACTTCTTAGATTTTACAATCTCAAATGAGCGTAACTTGCTCGATTTTAAAGTTTACTGGTCAAATTTTATGTCCTAAACGGACGTCTCAACATCTAGAAATATATATATTTTTATGTCTAAAGTTATAAAAATATTTTCTCGACACTGTTAAACTTCCTGTAAAGTTTCTGTACAAAGTATATTTTTCGACACAGCTTGAAATTAAATACAAATTTCATGATAACTCAAAATTAATGTACACATAGGACTTGTGGATTCCATAAAGACGAAAGAAGGTAAACTGTATAATTAGTCATGTAAAGAAAACATAGTATAGAAATGGTTCAAGAATGCCAACGATAATCGGAGACATGAAAAAAACGACGCATATCATCCGTGTCTTCGGCTGCAAGATGCAATGCAGAAAGGTCTCTTGGTGGCATGATTTCCAAAATCAGAAGATATATCGAGAAAGAAACGGGACAATAACAAGTGGCATTCCTGGAGGTAAGAGGTTCAATGAAAAGGGAGGATACAAGTAGGATCATATTCCAAACGATCATCACATAATAAATGACGATTATGTGTTCAAGGTACAACGGATGTTCTAAGTTGAAATCGAAACGTAGAATGGTCAATGAAGTAAGATGTAATCCATGTACAAGTGTCGCGTAAAACGGTGGCGTAAAGGTAAATCAAGATTATGAAAACCCACAATATTATTCAGCACTGATTCAACGAATTCTTCGAGATGTGAGACTCACACGATGTCCTTTAGTCTTTCTGGGAGACATATTGAGCTACACAATGGTCTATAGACTAGACATTCAATTATGAATGGTCAGAAAGAAAATCTGCGTATCTAAGTAGATATTTTGAGGGAAATAAACAATGAAAGCAACACACACGGTAGTAGAATGAAAATCAGAAGTTCATCGAAAACAACACTTATTCAATCCCGAACAATGGTATCGCGATAGTATGCACAACACGTATCAACGAGTCAAGAAAAACAGACGGTTCAAACCGAACGAGCATATAAAGTCAGTCGTATCACGCATAAATGAAATAGCAATAGTACTCAGAAAAATGAGTATGAAAAGTCGGCAGCATACGCGCTCTGAATACAAGTATGTAACGTCATAACGATATAATATCATTGCAATAAGATCAATTCACAAGAACAAGAATTCAAGAAATATAGTATAGGCAGATGTAATCACAGTAACATTCAATGATAATTCATGAAGCACATAGGCTTTGAAAAGACATAGTAATTATCGTCATTAGCGTAAAGTAATATTTCAAAATGTAATCAAGAGATGAAATACTACAACGATAATTAAAAGTAAATAATAAGGATTAGAGAGTTACCCGCGAAGATATCGTACAGCAATGGCAAATTCTGTGTTTGACACTTAGAAACAATAAAATATTTGAACTTTTGGTTATAGACTAAGTTTTGAAAAACGACTCAGTTCCCTATAACCATCGCTCTGATACCAATCTGTGAGACCCCCAAAATCTGACATGGAACAACTAGGCAACGAGGGGGTAACACGTCATAGTACAAGAAACAATGAATTACAGTTGACACAAAGCTGACGTAATAAAAGCATATATATCACATCATAAATGATCATAGTTTTAAACATAGGTCACAGAGTTTTATATGCGGAAAGATATATTATTTCATCATGGTTTATAACATAAAGTTTCCCAAAAGATATAATAAATTTCTTACATTTTATACTAAAACCAGTCTTTTAAAAGCATCACAGAAATCTCCAAGCTGCGATAATATCCTGCGGGCTCCCATCCAAGCAAATCTAAGTAATAATACCTGAGATTAAACATGTAAAATCTTCAACACAAAGTTGAGTGAAATTCATAGGTTTAGCAATAAAGGTGTGGAACACAAGCATTCTTTTGTAACACAAGTAAATAGAGAAAATGGTTATGATCATTAACCATAGTCTGAAACCAATATTATTGCTGTTTAGTTCATGAACCAAAGCTTAACTCAAAGTAAGTTCCTCTAGGAAGTATTCAGCCTAAATACTCAAGTATAAACAAATGTAAGTGCGTCAAGGTAATCGGGACGGGGATTGTCAATCCCGATGGATCCACCCACAACATTCGCGCTTAGCGCAAAGCATACGGGACAAATAACGGTTCATGATCAAGAGAGGAAACTTAAGGCTATTAACTATAAGCAATAATATCAATGAAAACTGTTGGAAAGCATACAAGTCTGAATAGCATACAAGTTCTGAATAGCATACAGTTTTTAAATGGATGTGTTCCACCATGTAAAATCTCACCCCGCGTTTAGAAACAATGTACAAGTAATAAAAGGGGCTATGAACTCACCTTTAGTAATTAATCACAAGGTAAAAGGGGCTGAGCAAAAAGAAGTCTTCACGGACCTATGCAATGGTGACGCGTAATAAGAATGCGTTCAATGAAGCAATAACGTTTTAGAAGTGGTGGGACATAGTATGACTAGGTAACTTGCGTGCGATGGCGAGATCTAAGCTTAAGTTAAAATTTTGACCCAACACCTTGAACCTACTGTAATAACCTAATATCAACCTTGTATGATGGTCCAAGCATTTATGTGTGGGTTCCGAACACGTTTAAGACTCGGTTTGTAAAACAAAAACAAGGGACTGCATTCAGTTTTCTGAAAAAGGCTGTGAAGATTTGGTCATATCTAAAAAGATATAATAGTACAGGAGGTGAAATTTCTTGACATGTATAGGTATTTCTCTTACCTTTAAAAGTTGGGAAAGAACAGCCCTAGAACTATTTTCAATCAACGGGAAATGCACCTTTAGTGACAGACTATCAAAGCAGAAAGTTGTAAACGTCTTTCGTACCTTACGGTAGATTAAGCATAAATCCCAATCGGTAAAAGATTTTGACACGAAACCAAAAAGAGAAGTTTTATTATATTTGTAGCTACTGTAAAAGGTCATAAAATCATAAATTAATCCTTTTTACCCAAGTCAATTTACCCACGTTTTAAGCATAACATTCAGATTTGACCTAGGTTAGTAAAACGACCGTTTCGAGCTTATCCGGACACTTCCCGTTTCCATCCAACTCAACACATACTAATAACATCAGTGGGTATCCATTTTTCAAATAAAAACAAGGTCATATGTTTAAGAAAATGTTGCCATGACCTGTTTGTTTCTGTGGTGATTTCCATACTACAAAAACAACTCCATTTAGCTACCTAACCTCAATCAAGCAACACTTAGGCTATACCAAATCGCCACGCAAGTGTCCTAAGTCCTAATATGCCCTAAGTATCTATAATCTTAGTGGGTTTCACCGAAGGAATTCAAAATTCATGAATAAAAAGAATCAAAGTACTAGTAACATCAAAACTAAAATGCTAGGAGTGACTATACCTTCATAACAAGTAGGAATTAATCCAAACACGCAAATTAAACAATTCCTCCTCCTTGATCCTTAGAAATTTCGTGGCCCTTAGCCACGTGTTAAGTCAATCACGGTACTCAGCAACTGAGTAGAAACAATGTCGTGAGACGATCACCGACGATATGGATGTCCGGGGAAAACACGAAAACCGCAACCTATCACAATAAGGCGCGCGTTAAGACTCGAACTCAATATCGATATATATACCAAATATAACATGACTCAAATGTTTTTAAAGTATACACGTTTCAAAACCATTGACACGAATCAAGAGAATCCATTTATCCAACGTTACTCGTTATAACACTTGAACACTTGAAAATGACTCGTCATACGACGCCAAGTCAACGCAAGTCAAACTATCCTTTACCCTTATTTAGACCAGTAGATAAGTCATTTATATAATGAATAAGCACTTGAGTAAGTCACCATGTCCGATGGTGAACACTTAAACTCACGCAACACAAGCATTGAACTACGTGTCCAAAATAAAAATCAGCAAGTACACCCCGAATGTACACACCGATCTACCCTATCTAGACTTGTCCGTTTTACATGAAAATTGGTGTCAAGGTCACTTATAACCTGTATAAGACCTCACCAAAATTTGAGCCAAAGTTCACACTTTAAAATCCACCAGCTCACGCTTTACTCGACTTCAAATTTAGGGCAGATTTGTACACTTGTTTTGTAAAACCGTTTGGACCACTTTAAAAGTACTAACCCGACAATCCGTGTTTTGAAACCACTACTAGACTCATCAAACTCAGTTTGTAGACTTTGAAAATCAGTAGTATCAACTATCTAACCAAGCCTAAAGTCCCCGAGAGTCGACCCAAAATCAGCCACAATTTCGGATTGTGCCGACTTGCGTCTCCCGGTACACGAAAACTAAAACTAGCATAACTTTTGACTCGTAATGAGTTATAAGCTCTATCTTATACCAAAACGCCGTCTCGGAAAACTCTACAACAATTTCAAATAACCTCAGTCTTTCACAGACCTTAAACCCACGAAACATACTGTTTAAGGCTGCTGTCCCAAATTAGCTTTTTAGAAAACATGACAAATATATTTTTCACTCAAAACCAATCATTCCCATACCCCTAGGATCACTATACTATTATACCCATCAACCAAACACTCCTAAAAACACTTGTATGAAAAATCTAACAAAAATCAAAGATTAAAAACAAGACTTTTAAGGATCAAAACATGATAATCTTACCAAATATAACATATGCAAGATGATTAGAACATCACCAACCATAAAATCATCAAAACTTCAAAAGTTGATGCATGTGTACAAATTTTGTACCAAAAGAAGCACCTTAAAATTATAAGAAGTGGTCTTAATTTTTTTTTGGCTAAATAATAATGGATGATAATGAAAATTGGGTTTTTTTTTTTTTTGTTTTTTTTTTTTTGTTGGGTCTCACGGCAAGAAAGGGGGTGAGGGTTTGTGTTTGTTTTTTTTTTTTAATGATGTGTATGTGTAGTTTAGTGGAAGATTTTTGGTTTAAATATGCTAGTTAGGTATAAGGGTTATAGTTGTCAAGTATAAAACTTTAGGACTAGAAAATAAATACTAGTTTAAAGGGTAGAAAATGGTTATTGGTAAATATTAAAAATATTTACGGGGCTCGAGTTTCGTAAAAATACTTTTTTAAAAGTTACAACGCATCATAAAAATGATTATACGATTTCCCGACACGACTTAATACGTAATTAAAACGAAATCGTCGAAAATATTAATTATCGAAATAATCGATAAATAAACGTAAACTTTTGGGCATCCGTCGGTATCGCGATCACTAGGAGTTTTCGTTGTACATTGATTTTGAATAAACTCGTTACAAAACGCACGCGGGTGATTTTAAATCAAAAACTTTGATTTAAATTAAATATGAAAAAATAAAAAAAATAAAAAATAAAATTTTTATAATTCCATATGAAGCATTGTCAATGAACAAAATAATACTTAAAAGTATAATTTAAAAATCTCAGGATTTACATATAAAGTATTCAAGAAAACGTAATACATTGGAAAATTCAAGAAGCACGAATAAAAAGAATAAAATAATGTTGGGAAAGTACGGGTTCTCACAACGTGGAGTTCAATGATTGGCTTGGACACGTCACTCTCCCCAACAACTTCACTTTCTCATTCTATAAATAGGGTAGCAGGCTCTCATTTGTACATAGTTAGCTAGTATGAAAACACACACACTAGAATTTTACTCTCTCTCTCATTTTGTTAGCAAGTTAGTAGATAACAACTCTCAAGAGCCTGACAACCTCTTGAGAGTCTGTTAGTTAGGTGTAACCACCCTTGTAACTACTTTTCACATTACTTCAATAAAAATTCAAATTTCCCTCCAATTCTCTTACTGTTCTACATTACTGTTCACACGCCATTGATTTTGTTTGTTTCTAGTGATCATACTTGATCATTAGAAGCCTTGTTGAAGATTGTTGTTGTTCATTTCATGCAGTAGCTGCATTCATTATTTTGATCATTCCAATTGAACAATTTGGTAGATTTTGAAGGTTTTCAGTTCAACAATGGAGATTAAGTGTTGATAGTTGTTGATTAGCAGATTGTTGGTAGTTACTAGTGCTAAGGTGGTGGTTTAGCACTAGCTGGATAGCTCAGCGCTACTCTACTTCCCAAAGGAGGCCTAAGCTAAAAGGTTTTTGTTTTCTGCATTTATGTTCCACTCAAATGTTGACTGCATGATCAATACCTAGTGTAATCTTGTTTTAATGCATGATCAAGTGTGTTACTGAGTAGATGTTGATGTTTGAGTAGCTTACTTGTAGTCTAGCACTTTATCATTAGCTAAATTTTCATTCTTAGTTGCTTAAAATCAGTCACTTTACCTTAATAGTGCGTTTAGAGTGTTAAACTGTTTCATAGCTTGAATATAGTTCCTAACCATTATATTTCAGTCAATAAACTTGGTTTGATATCTGTCTTTAATCAGTTAAGCTTTTAACTCAAATTTCTTTCACAAAGTCTAATCAATTCAGATAAACTAGTGTTTGGGAGTAGGTAATCATAAGTGTTCAAGTGTTGGTAGTGGGCTGATTCTAGTTCTAATTCAGTCAGTAAGTCAAGGCAAACTAGTTTACAAAGATTTCAGGTCAAGTTTGTATTCAAACAGGCAATTGGCATACTAAAAATTTTGGGTCAGCTTTGAATAAACTTGATTTCAGAAAGTATTGATTTTCAAATCATTGCCATCTCTTTGTTTCTTGATGAATTTTCCTGAAATTTGTTTCTAGCTCTTACTCAACATATGAAGTTTAAGCCTTAAGCAGGAAATTCTACAGTATTCAGAGATAAGCTAGAAATAAGCACTTGTTTCAGCCTTTGAGCAAATGCAATTTTCTGTGATAAAAAGTTAAACTGATTTCTCATACCAGCTTATCTACTTCACAAACTTGCCCATTTTCTTTCACAATTCTCTTAAGAAAGTGTTCCTTGTTAAGTTTTGAAAATTTCAGCTTTTTGGATTTTTGGTCAACAAAAGTCAACATAAGCTCATTCTAGCTTATTTTCGTTTTCTGAGCTTATTAATGGACCATTTTTGATAAGACAAGACTTCCCTTTCTTCTTTTGAGCTGATTAACAGGTTTTTGCATTAAAATCAAGTTGTGGACGTTTAGCTTATTGGGTAGCTTATTTTGTGCTTATTAGAAATAGCTTATTAGAGTTTTAGGGAGTTTCAGCTTAATTCCTCTTACTAGTCTAGCTGAATTGCAATTTTAAGCCTTTTAAAACTTGTTGGAGCTTATTTGGTTAAGAAACGAGCTTATACGAGCTTATTTTGTTCCCTAGCCCGTTTTTGGTAAAATTGAGTAGAAAATTGCACATAGGTCCTTGGGTTGTTAAACAATTACATTTTTGGCTAATTTTTCCTAAACTTTAGAGTTTGTTAGGTTAATTCCATTTATTTTCAAGTTAGTTAACAATTGGTTAGTTAGTTTTCAAAAGTAGTTAAAGTTAGTTACTTTGTTAGTCAAATTTTCACAATTAGTCCAATTTGTTAACTGTTTTTACATAAATAGTCCTTAGACTTTTAGACTTTGTATTTTTTGCATTTAATTTTCATAGAATTTACATTTTCAGTCCTTTCATTTTATAGAATTTACATTTGTGATTTTAATTGAATAAAAATGTGGTATTTGACAATTTGTTTTACGGTTACATAGTTAATATTTTTCATTTCTATTTGATTGTTGAATTAGACGTAGAATATCCAAATACCTTTACCAACCAAAAACAATTATAAACTCGATCTTGTTAGGACTTTCAGTTTGTTAAGAACTGAGAAAACGAACTTCAACTATACACATTTTAAATAGCGCCGCTGCCGGTTCTTTGACTTTACGAGAGACTATCGATTGACGGTTTTCATTGGCTTTTGGGATCCGTTCACCTCGTGAACGTTATTTTTACGTATCATAAATCAAAAACAATAAAAAATCAAAAATATAAAAATACATAAAAACTAAAAAAATTAACAAAACAATTCTTTTCCTAAAGAATTGACCAAACAAATTAAAAAATCCAAAAAGCTATCTTTTTCCTAAGAGATTGCACCCAAAAATATATATTATTGGATTTTCTCAGTTTTTATGTACATATAGTAATTTTCTCTTAAAAACTCATAAATACAAAAATATTTTCCATATATTATTATAAGTAAATACGTATACGTATAAGAACAACCAATTCACATATTCTCCATAAGTATTGCCAAGGCAATACACCGTGTTGAGGGGCGTTTCGGTCCTTGACACGTGTATCGATCAAATAAAATAAAGCAAGAATAGATAAATACTTCCAATAAGCAACAATTCGAAGAATACAAACAATTAAGTGAATAGAAAGGCGATGTGCTATAAAATGCCATCTAAGGGTCAATAGGTACTTAAGTGCTTCGCGCCACCTAACCCCCCGTTCACTTGTGAGTATTCTAAGAAGGAAGGCTTCATTGGGGGTCTTGCACCCAAGTAGTACATACGTATATTATTATTTTCTTGTGGATATTTCATATTGAAACTCAAAGGGGATAATCCTTTTCTCTTCAAAGTCACACGAGAGCTTCTCTCTCATTCCTCGTATTAAGTTGCATGCTCACTCGCGGGCGTACACAAATACCGATTGGTGTACAACCCCTTCCTCCAAAAAGGAAGAAAAAGAGAAAGAGTAGGAACACCACCGTCCATCAAGCCGATCACGAGAATCGTGCTTGGATTCATCCACAACAAGAAGCCATGGCCGGAGTTGATACTCGTTCTTTGATGGAACGATTTCAATCCGATGTTCACGAATATGCCGATGCTATCAAGATACCCGATATTCCCGCAAACACATTTGAGCTAAAAACGGCCATGATTAACTTAGTTTCAAACACACCTTTTTATGGAAACAAGATGATAATCCTCATGATCACCTTAAGAGATTTCTTGCTCTTTGCAACACCATTAAGTGCAATGGAGTTCCCCATGATGCCATTAAGTTGATATTGGTGCAATTTTCACTAGAGGGTCCGGCTAAGCATTGGTTAGATACACAACCACCCGATAGTATTACCACATGGGATGGTTTCACTACCAAGTTTTTGAACAAGTTCTTTCCCCCATCTAAGACCATGGCTTTGAGGAACTTAATTATAGGCTTTCAACAAAAACCTAGTCAAACCTTTAGTGATGCTTGGGAGGAGTATAGAGAGTTATTAAGGAGATGCCCTAACCATGGATTGGATGAAATTCACCAAATCAATACTTTCTACAATGGCCTTAAACCTCATCACCAAGACTCACTCAATGCTTCCGCGGGAGGGAATATTCTTCTTAAATCCATTCAAGAGGCTTGGGATATTATTGAGACCAAAGCAATGGTGAAAATCAACACATAATTTGATGAAAGAGTCCATGTCATTCAAGAAGGAGGTTCTAAACCATTGGAGACTCAACTCATTTCATGCATTCAAGCATTGACCCAAGCTCAAAAGGAAAGTCAAACACTCATGCAAAACACTCAAAAGATGCAAGAAACGATGTTGAATGACTTTATGAAGCTTTCTATGGGCAATCATTCTACAAATGATGTGCATGCCATTACTCTTTCATGTGAGACTTGTGGAGGTCCCCATTCCTATGAACAATGTGATAAGGTGCAAGGTTATCAAGGGGAATGTTATGCTTATGAAGAGGAACATCGTGAACATTTCAAGCCAAATATCAATCCCATTAAACTTTCTTACAAGTCCCAAAATTACCTTACTCCACCAGGATTCCTACCCCAACCACCCACCCAACCTCACCAAAATCCTCCTCAATTGTTACAACAGAATCAAGGCCCAAGACCACATTACCAAGGGAATAACTACAAGGCACCCAACAATTTTCAACATCAAGGAAATAAATTTTATCCACCACATCAAGGATTTAATCAACCACTTCCACTCTTCCCAAATCAAGGATATTCTCAAATTCCCAATCAAGGTTACCCTCAATCTCAAAATCAAGGATATGGGCTACATGAGACTCATGAGTATGTTGAGAAGAGAATTCGTGAAAGTGAAAAGAGAATGAATGACCAAATGAAACTTGCAATGGATGCACAAACCAGTAGGCTTTTAATGGCATTCAATCAAAGACAACAAGGGGCTTTACCATCTAACACACAAGCAAACCCAAGGGCAAATGTCAATGCTATTACAACAAGAAGTAGAAAGTCAACAAAGGATCCTTTACCTCCTAAACCTCCTATTGTTAAACCCACTTTTGTTCCTACATGTGACAAGCCTTCTACATCTACTTCACCACCTCAAAATGCTCCCATTCAATCAAACATACCTTCTCAACCTATTCCTACTTCTCCTCTACCTTCCACAACTCCCAATGAAGAAGCTATCAAAGACAAATCTTCCACTACAACACCTATACCTAAACCAACTCTTCCTTATCCTTAAAGGTTGAAAAAGGACAAGTTAAAGAACAAGGATGACATCCAAGTCTCAAATTTCTTAAGGATGTTCAAGCAACTCAACATAAACATATCCTTTGCGGAAGATCTTGCTTACATGCCAAAATTTGCTAATATGTTCAAAGATTTACTCTCCAACAAGGAAAAATTGGTTGATTTACCCAACACATCCCTTAATGAAAATTGTTACGTCGTGTTACTTAAAACCTTACCAACAAAACTTGGAGATCCGGGGCGCTTCTTGATACCTTGTAATTTTCTCGGTGTGGAAAATTGCATGGCTTTGGCAGATCTAGGGGCAAGCATAAACCTCATGCCTTTATCGGTTTGGAAAAAACTCTCTCTTCCCGAGCTCACTCCCACTAGGATGACCCTTGAGTTAGCCAACCGAACCATAGCTTACCCCGTAGGTATCACGGAGGATGTGTTTGTAGGTGTGGATAAGTTTACATTTCCGGCCGACTTTGTAGTGGTTGATTATGACATGGATCCTAGAGTTCCTTTGATTGTGGGTAGACCGTTTTTGAGAACAGGTCGTACTTTGATAGATGTGGCGGAGGGAGAACTAATTATGAGAGTAGAGGATGAGAATGTGGTGTTTAAGTTAGGGAAAGTTTGTGATAAGAAAGAGGTTAAGGAGTCTAAACCTTGTGAGACTATTAACATAGTTGATGTGCTAGATGAGGTGTGTGATGAACACTTTCATGATGCTTGCAAGAGTACTAGTGAGGTTATGCCCCATGTTGAAACTGTGGCCTCAATTGCTCCCTCCTTAACACCTTTTGGAGAGAGTGATTTCCTCTTGGAGGAATTTGAGTCCAACTTTCTTGGTGATGATGATTCTCCCATTAATTGGGAAGAAGATATTCTTACTATCCAAAAGTACTCAATGAGGACCCTATTCCTTCCCCTATTCCACAAGAAGTTACCAATGATGATCCTTCCATAGTAAAACCTTCCATAGAGAGTCCACCTCCAATTATACTTAAGGACCTTCCATCCCACCTAGAGTATGCTTTCTTAGAGGGCAAAGACCAATTACCCATGATCATTGCTAAAGTGTTGAAAGAGGATGAGAAGGAGAAACTCATTGAAGTCCTTAAGAAACACAAGAAAGCCTTAGCATGGAAAATATCCGACATAAGGGGAATTGATCCATATTTTTGTACACACAAAATCCTTATGGAGGATGATTACAAACCCGCCATTCAAAGTCAACGAAGGGTTAACCCAAAAATCCATGAGGTCATTAAAAAGGAAGTGATTAAACTCCTTGATGCGGGCACGATTTACCCCATTTCCGACTCTCCATGGGTTAGCCCGGTACATTGTGTTCCAAAAAAGGGTGGAATCACCGTAGTACCTAATGAGAACAATGAGCTTATTCCTACGAGACTTGTTACCGGTTGGAGAGTTTGTATTGACTATAGGAAGCTCAATGAGGCTACTAGGAAAGACCACTTCCCATTACCTTTTATGGACCAAATGCTTGAACGCTTAGCGGGAAACGAGTACTATTGCTTTCTTGATGGCTTTTCGGGTTATTTCCAAATACCCATTGACCCTAAGGATCAAGAAAATACCACATTCACTTGTCCCTACGGTACATTTGCTTACAAGAGGATGCCTTTTGGCTTATGTAATGCACCGAGGACGTTTCAAAGGTGCATGATGGCAATTTTCCATGATATGATAGAGAAAACAATGGAGGTTTTCATGGATGACTTTTCCGTCTTTGGAGATTCGTTTACCTCATGTCTCACCAATTTAGAACGAATGCTTAAGCGTTGTGAGGAAACATGTTTAGTGCTTAATTGGGAGAAATGTCACTTTATGGTGAAAGAGGGAGTTGTTTTAGGACACAAAATATCTAATAATGGATTAGAAGTGGATCGAGATAAAATTGATGTGATTGCTAAGCTTCCCCCACCCACTACGGTTAAAGGTGTAAGGAGTTTCTTAGGTCATGCGGGGTTTTATAGGCGCTTTATACAAGATTTTTCTAAGATAGCTAGACCAATGACTCACCTCTTGGAAAAAGAGGCTCCTTTCATTTTCAACCAAGATTGTTTAGAATCTTTTGAGACTCTTAAGGAGAAATTGACAAAGGCTCCCGTTTTGGTTTCTCCAAATTGGGAATTACCTTTTGAGCTTATGTGTGACGCTAGTGATTATGCGGTGGGGGCTGTCTTAGGACAAAGAGTGAATAAGCATTTTCAACCTATACACTATGTGAGTAAAACCATGATCGGTGCACAACTTCATTATACTACCACAGAAAAAGAGTTGCTTGCTAAAGTCTATGCTTTTGAGAAATTTAGACCATACCTTGTGCTATCCAAAACCATAGTGTATACGGATCATTCCGCTCTTAAGTATCTCATGACAAAACAAGATGCTAAGCCTAGACTTTTGAGATGGGTTTTGTTGCTTCAAGAGTTTAAGATAGAAATTCGTGATAAGAAAGGAGCCGAGAATTTAGCGGCGGATCACTTGAGTAGACTTGAGCATCCTTTTCAAGGAGATTTTCCTAATCAAGAAATAAATGAATCCTTTCCATTAGAGGAGCTCATGTCTATCTATTCCTAAGAGGATGCCACCCCTTGGTTTGCGGATATAGCAAACTATCTTGTGGGGAATGTGCTTATTGAGGGTCTTACTTCCCAACAAAAGAAGAAATTTCTTAAGGAAGTTAAGTACTACTTTTGGGATGATCCTTATCTTTTTAGGAAATGTGCGGACCAAATCATTAGACGGTGTGTAGATGGGCCCGAGGCATTTAAAATTTTAGAAGCATGTCATAAACGACCTACGAGTGGACATTTTGGGCCCAACTATACCGCCAAGAAAGTCATTGATTCGGGTTACTATTGGCCTTCCATTTACAAAGATGCCCAAGAGATGGTGAAATTTTGTGATGTGTGTCAAAGATAAGGAAAAATTACGCAACGTGATGAGATGCCACAAAATTTTATTCAAGAGTGTGAGATTTTTGATGTATGGGGCATAGATTTTATGGGACCTTTTCCATCTTCTAAGGGAAATAAGTATATACTTGCAGCGGTGGATTATGTGTCTAAATGGGTTGAGGCTAAAGCCTTACCTACTAATGATGCTAGAGTTGTTGTGAAGTTCTAAAAGCAATTGTTTGCTAGATTTGGTGTACCTCGGGCCATCATAAGTGATCGTGGTATGCACTTTTGTAATGATCAATTCACGAGAGTTATGAAGAAATATGGAGTTAATCGTAGACTTTCTACCGCGTATCACCCTCAAACTAATGGTCAAACCGAGGTCCTAAATCGTGGTTTAAATAGAATTTTAGAGAGAACGGTGGGAGAGCATCGAGCTTCTTGGTCGGATAAGCTCGATGATGCTTTATGGGCTTTTAGGACGGCTTTTAAGACACCAATTGGTTGTACCCCTTATAGGCTTGTCTATGGAAAAGCATGCCACCTCCCATTCGAGTTAGAACATAAGGCATCTTGGCTCTCAAGTGGGCTAACATTGATTTAAACCAAGCCGGTTCACATAGGAAAGATCAACTTAATGAGATGGATGAATTGAGAGCCAATGCCTATTAGAATTCTTTGTTTTACAAGGAAAATACTAAGAAATTGCATGATGCTAAGATCAAGAACCGTGAGTTTAGAGTTGGAGAGCCGGTTCTCCTCTTTAACTCAAGGTTGAAACTTTTTGTGGGCAAGCTTAAGTCGAGATGGTCCGGTCCATTCACTGTTCCCCAAGTGTTCCCATATGGAACTATTGAGTTGTCACAACCCGATGGTCCAAACTTTAAAGTGAATGTTCACCGTGTGAAACATTATTTTGGGTAGGACATTTCCGTTGAAATGGTCTAAGAGATCCACATTTTCCCCATGAATTAATTCATTGAGGGAAGAGTCGAGCTAGAGACTCTTTAACTCAAGCATCGTATAACTAGGATTAGAGTGTTGTAGGTTAGAAATAAGGGTATAGAATTAAGGATAAGTGTAGGGGAGACCTTCTTTTGTCTTCATATTCTTTGTAGGGTTTCTCACTCATTTCATGCTTTGGAGCTTATGGAGGAGGCCCTTGTATCCGGTTCAGTTCGTTACTATTGTGATTTTTCATAGACACCTTGTGCTTAAACATGAATTCACCAATAGTTGATCTTTCCTTAACTTGGGTTAAGCAATGTCTTTTCATTCTCATAAGTGTAGGGAAAGTTTTTATACTTCCATGCTCTTAAACATTGAGGACAATGTTTAGCTTAAGTGTAGGGGGTCTTCTATCGAAGTGACCTTACCTAGAACTTGTCATTGATCTTCATGATAACATTGGAAAATTAATTTTTCAAACATTTTTCAAGTTTTTGATCTACTTTGGCCGCCAAAAATATGCATTCATAATTTTTGCATTAATCATTTTTCATTTGCATATCACATTTGCATTGTATATATTTTTCTTTTGCTTTTCATCAAAAATCCAAAAGAGTAAAAAAAATATAATAAAAACATGGTTTAACGAATTTAGACTTCTTTGACATATTAGGCCCGCCATGGATATTTTGACTCAAACCGAGTTTGCTTATCCAAGCACTCTCTAGCTAGTATCCTTAACCATGTAGTCCTTCATTGGTCTATTAGGCTAAGCATCCACCAATCTCATTATTTGAGATTTTTAAATTTGTGGAGAATGGGAAATGATAGAGTTGAAGCAAGTATAAAAGGGCTAGATAAACTTCATGATAATTACTTGTGACTAAACCCTTCTCTTCTTAACCTCTATTTTCTTCGCATGTATATATGTTAATTAATAATCAAGAACGGTTTTAATTGGTTTGTAATCTCTTATGCATTTTTGTCTAATCATTCATGGTTGATATAAGTACGTCTTAAGATTCTAAGTTAGAACGTTTTATGTGTACTAGACTTATGTCATGCTTAATATTTAGCGGGTGTTTTTCCTTTTATTCTTTTTAACTTTCTTTGTGAGGAATAAAGAAAAATAAGAGCGGCTTAAAAAAATGAGTGGCTAGAAAAAAAATAAAAATAAAAATAAAAATTAAAAAAAATAATAATTATACAAGACTCCCAAGAGGGGCAGTGTGGTGTTAATTATAGTGACTATTGAATTCCAATATTACCTTGACGGGTTGCGGGGATTCGATAGATTGCTCCAGTCCAATATTACCTTGACGGGTTGTGGGATTGAAGATCCAAAGTCCCAAAAAGGCGGAGGATGTAAATTATTGCGTGAGTTTTATTTTTCTTTCCTTAGCGAGTGTGTAGCTACTTATGAAAGCATGACATGAGGATTTTACACATAAGGCGAATGACTTATTACTCTTGAAACGGACTTATATTAATTGTGAGCGGTTTTTCAAGTAATGGATGAGAGGATTACTTAGGATTAAAACCGTGCTTCCTTATTTTTGGATTTTGCATTTCTTATACTTCACGCTTGAAATAATGACAAATTTGCCCACAAGCAATTTGCTCAACTAATAACCGATTCCACATTTAATTGTCATGAATAAGTTGATGCACTTTTTACTTGTGAATACAATGATCCCATTTTTAAGCTTGGTATGGGGAAAGTGAAACTTGAGGGTGATAAGTGTCCATGGTACCCAAGCCCTAATCAAAGTCATTGAATTCTTTATGATTTATTTCCATCAAAACCATTTCAAGAAAATCCAAAAAGATATAAATAGAATTGTATCTTGTGCATGGCATTGTTATAAATCAAAATCATGCATCATATAGTGTAGAGTAGTGTAGATGCATTCTATAATGGCCAAGGTGGATTAATTATGAGGAGAATGTAAATTTGTGCTTTAAAATATAGCATTGCATGAGGACATGACAATGTTCAAGTGTAGGGGATTTGATATGATCAAAAACTCATATCAATTAATAAACAAATCACCCTAAAACATAAGAAAAATACCTAAATTTTGTGCTATAAAAGCAGTATTATGTGGTATGTTCTGTGTTTGTGTACAAATAGGTAAGAAGGATGCATTTTCAAGCAAACAAGAAGAAAATCAAGCTAATTGGATGAAAAAGACAAAGAAGGATCAAGAGTGACAAGATTTTGAAGACAAAGGACCTATCTTGACAACATTTCAAAGATGAAAGACCAAAAGTGAACATTTGTCAAAGTCAAGATCAAAGTCAAACATGGTCAACTATCAAGTCAACCAAGTCAAAGGGTCAAAAGAAGCAAGAATGCAAGTTGAAGGATCATTTTTGCCAAAGGAATGAAGATTCTAGCTTAAAATACAAATATGTCAAGTCAAGGGACTGAAACTGTCAACTTTGCAAAGTAATTTTGGGCTCAATCCGTGTGAGATGGTTTTAACCAATGAGAAGCAAGGAATTAAGTGGCTTGGATTGCCACATAACCCCACTCACAGCCGCCTTCATTAAATAACCCAATCACAACAGTGTGATCCACCAACTCCTCAACTGGCCAATCATATTTCACTAAATGGATAATGATCCATGTGCTTATTTCTCCACCAACCACAACCTGCCATGTGGCCTTCTTCTCCAAACAAAATTGCCAGAAACGAGATTTAGCTAGAGGGCATTTCAGAAGGAGTTATAAACATCAAAGTTACTCAAAATCCAAAGACGAATTCATCCCAACTATCCAATTAACATGAAAACAACTCAATCAAAAATCCCCAAATAAGTTCTTCACCTGCAAATTTCAATTAGCAGAATTGGGACACGTGGAGCTCAATGATTGGCTTGGACACGTCACTCTCCCCAACAACTTCCCTTCCTCATTCTATAAATAGGGTAGCAGGCTCTCATTTGTACATAGTTAGCTAGTGTGAAAACGCACATACTAGAATTTTACTCTCTCTCTCATTTTGTTAGCAAGTTAGTAGATAACAACTCTCAAGAGCCTGACAACCTCTTGAGAGTCTGTTAGTTAGTTGTAACCACCCTTGTAATTACTTTTCACATTACTTCAATAAAAATTCAAATTTCTCTCCAATTCTCTTACTGTTCTACATTACTGTTCACATGCCATTGATTTTGTTTGTTTCTAGTGATCATACTTGATCATTAGAAGCCTTGTTGAAGATTGTTGCCGTTCATTTCATCCAGTAGCTGCATTCATTGTTTTGATCATTCCAATTGAAGAATTTGGTAGATTTTGAAGGTTTTCAGTTCAACAATGGAGATTAAGTGTTGATAGCTGTTGATTAGCAGTTGTTGGTAGTTACTAGTGCTAAGGTGGTGGTTTAGCACTAGCTAGATAGCTCATCGCAACTCTACTCCCCAAAGGAGGCCTAAGCTAAAAGGTTTTTGTTTTCTGCATTTATGTTCCACTCAAATGTTGACTGTATGATCAATACCTAGTGTAATCTTGTTTTAATGCATGATCAAGTGTGTTACTGAGTAGATGTTGATGTTTGAGTAGCTTACTTGTAGTCTAGCACTTCATCATTAAGTTAATTTTCATTCTTAGTTGTTTAAAATCAGTCATTTTACCTTAATAGTGCATTTAGAGTGTTAAACTGTTTCATAGCTTGAATATAGTTCCTATCCATTACATTTCAGTCAATAAACTTGGTTTGATATCTGTCTTTAATCAGTTATGCTTTTAACTCAAATTTCTTTCACAAAGTCTAATCAATTCAGATAAACTAGTGTTTGGGAGTAGGTAATCATAAGTGTTCAAGTGTTGGTAGTGGGCTGATTCTAGTTCTAATTCAGTCAGTAAGTCAAGGCAAACTAGTTTACAAAGATTTCAGGTCAAGTTTGTATTCAAACAGGCAATTGGCATACTAAAAAGTTTGGGTCAGCTTTGAATAAACTTGATTTCAGAAAGTATTGATTTTCAAATCATTGCCATCTCTTTGTTTCTTGATGAATTTTCCTGAAATTTGTTTCTAGCTCTTACTCAACATATGAAGTTTAAGCCTTAAGCAGGAAATTCTATAGTATTCAGAGATAAGCTAGAAATAAGCAGTTGTTTCAGCCTTTGAGCAAATGCAATTCTCTGTGATAAAAAGCTAAACTGATTTCTCATACCAGCTTATCTACTTCACAAACTTGCCCATTTTCTTTCACAATTCTCTTAACAAAGTGTTCCTTGTTAAGTTTTGAAAATTTCAGCTTTTTGGATTTTTGGTCAACAAAAGTCAACATAAGCTCATTCTAGCTTATTTTCGTTTTCTGAGATTATTAATGGACCATTTTTGATAAGACAAGACTTCCCCTTCTTCTTTTGAGCTGATTAACAGGTTTTTGCATTAAAATCAAGTTGTGGACATTTAGCTTATTGGGTAACTTATTTTGTGCTTATTAGAAATAGCTTATTAGAGTTTTAGGGAGTTTCAGCTTAATTCATGTTACTAGTCTAGCTGAATTGAAATTTTAAGCCTTTTAAAACTTGTTGGAGCTTATTTGGTTAAGAAACGAGCTTATACGAGCTTATTTTGTTCCCTAGCCCGTTTTTGGTAAAATTGAGTAGAAAATTGCACATAGGTCCTTGGGTTGTTAAACAGTTACATTTTTGGCTAATTTTTCCTAAACTTTAGAGTTTGTTAGGTTAAGTCCCTCTATTTTCAAGTTAGTTAACAATTGGTTAGTTAGTTTTCAAAAGTAGTTAAAGTTAGTTACTTTGTTAGTTAAATTTTCGCAATTAGTCCAATGTGTTAACTGTTTTTACATAAATAGTCCTTAGACTTTTAGACTTTGTATTTTTGGCATTTAATTTTCATAAAATTTACATTTTCAGTCCTTTCATTTTATAGAATTTACATTGGTGATTTTAATTGAATAAAAATGTGGTATTTGACAATTTGTTTTACGGTTACATAGTTATTACTTTTCATTTCTATTTGATTGTTGAATTAGACGTAGAATATCCAAATACCTTTACCAACCAAAAACAATTATAAACTCGATCTTGTTAGGACTTTCAATTTGTTAAGAACTGATAAAACGAACTTCAACTATACACATTTCACCTATCCTTCTGAGCTTGTTCTTCATCACTATCTTCCTCAGATGAGTGCTTAGATGGTGAGTGATGAGATTGATTTATGCATAGTATCATCGTCCAAATCGGGTTTAAAACGCTTAAAAATATCATAAAATACCCAAAAATATGCTCGTGTTTGTTCATTGTGTATTTATGGTACTTATATCATGAATTTACCAACAGATCAAAGGAATCAAGCGAAACAGAAAACGGGAAACAAAGCCGCACAAAGAACCGGATCTGAATAATTAATTTCCAAAAAGTCCTTGAAGTTTTGAAGATTGTCAAGTTTGGTCCCTCAAGAACTGAAGACTTGTCACTTTGACCCTTGCAAATCTCAAAAATTACAAGATAGGTCCATAAGTTTCAAGATATGTCAAGAGTAGTCCTTGAAGAATCAACATGTGCATATTTAGTCCTTTATTCAAGATTACATGACACACGGACTATTTTTGCCAAATCTCCAAAGATTTAACAAAGAGAATGGCTGCCTAAAAATTTGCAAAGTGGAAGAGTTGTGTTTGAAAATTATTACAAAGAAGAGGGGGATTTCTGCCAATGTTCAAAGTTATTAATATAACTTTGACAGTCCAAACAACACAAAGTTCCAGTCTAAAAATTAATTTGACCCTGCCACCAAACCATTTTGAACCTTCCCACTTGATTATACTAATTCAAATAAATAAGTGGGAAACACCCTCACTTTACCCAAATCTTATCAACCACCTGTTCTTAATCCCTCTATAAACCCTAACCTATTTCTAGCTTTAATTAGCACCAAACTATGGGGTTTTCCAAAATTGATTAAGGAAAAGTATAATTAAATCCAAATATTATGAATCCCATGCGGAATATTCCATCCACCTCTCACATGAAGACGAATGGACATCTATGTATCACGTGAATGTATCAAATCTTTGACCAAATGGACGTTGGTATGATATTGCTTGGTCCATACTCCAATCCAACAACTCACAATCCATTTCATGGCCAATGTCGACATTATGAGCAAGAATGTAAAAATCAGAAGAATCAAGAAGGACTTTGAGGGCATTATTGGAATTTTTTTAGAATTATGTTGTCATTCTGAGCTATCTCTCCATTTTGTATTATAAATAGAATAGGCTAGTATTCATTTTACTGGTTCCAGCTTATTTTATTTTTTATACTTATGAATATTTAAAGTTTAAGTCTTTTTAATCTACATAAGTTGTGTTCCATTTTGTTTTCATTATTCTTAGAGTAACGTTAAATTTTCTGCAAATTTTATTTAGTCACTTTACAAAAACTAGTTTGGGTTAAAGGACACTTGGTCCATACTAGTTTTCTTTATTAGCTTATAGGAGCTTTTATGTGCTTATTTGGTTGACATCCAAATAAGCACAATAAGCTTGTATAAGCTTCACTTTCAGTTTGGTAAAAAAAGGGATTGGTGTTTTTCATCAGAATTAACAAAATCTTTTATTGCTTTCTTTCTTTTACTCACCCAATGCCCTATCAGCTTATTTCCAAAAGTTGTTGAATAAACAGCTTCTGGAAAAAGATTTTGGAGTAGTGTTTTCTTTGTTTGTTGTTGTTTCAAGACAGGAGGAAGAAGGACCCCATTGACTGTTGTAGTCCTTGGGGGGGGGGGGGGTGATTCTTGTTGGTTTATTTATAGCTCATAACAACAGCCCCATAACGTTGTCAACTGGAAAGCTTGTGCCTAGGGCACATCAGCTCAGAACCAAGGGGGTGTGGATGTACACCCCTTTTATTAAGGCTTTGAGAACCCTCCCACAAGTTTTTCTACATGAATGTTTTTTATGAAGGTGTTTTGCATATGTGTTAGTAACCTTGTAGTTAAATGTTATAATCCTACTTTGTTTAGGTGTTAAATCATTTGTTAACTCTTTATGTTGTCTGCTCATTGTTTTAGCTTAATCTTTGTTTGAAAAAATTGATTTTCTGTCTTTAAGGGGTGTTTGGGATAAACTGCATAAAGCTTTTGGGGTGACACAAAGGCTTAAAATCTTGTTCAAGTATCTATGTTAGTGTTAGTTAGGTGGTTTCTGAGAATTATTTGGTAGGTTTAGTGCAAAAGTTTAAGTTTGCTAGTCCTTATAAAAATCTGCACAATCAAGTAAAAAAACAAATAGTGGGTTCTTTAAGCCTTGATTTTTGTGTTTGAAAACTTGAAACTTAGTATACTATTAGAAATTAGGTTATATTAAGTCTAAATAATCTGGGTTTTAAGTTTGGTAGATATTTGTAGCTTATGCGGCTTGTTAAAAGTCAATTTTTTCTGTATCTGCGTGCTGTCCAAGATCCTTGCATTTTAGTTGTTTCCGATATACAGAACTAAGATCGTCCTCTTACGGGATCTCGGACAACAAAGAAAATCCTTCTGATGTGCTTTTTTCTTATTTGCTGATTTTTGGCTTATTTATCTTAAAGACCTTGCTGTTTTTTTTGCTTGTTATTGACTCCCCACAACTCATTGGTTGTGGGGGTGCCCTCTGTTTCCAAGGAAAGTAACAAACCAAGATTAAAAGTGGCTAAAATCATTTTTTGTGCATTTAACACTAACGGTGGGAACCGATGTTCCCACTGAAACCACCAGCAGTTGCCACTGTTAGTGCAAACCACAAAGTGTCACTTTTAGTTTTTTACATTTTTTTCTTTAGTGCCCTTTTGTAATATTTTTCAGCCATTCCAATTTTCCCAATTCTATTTAATTATTTTAATATTTTTCATTAAGTTAATTTTTATTTTTCTATTTATTTAGTATTTTTAGCATTATTTTCAATTTTAATTAGTTTTATTTAAATCTAATTTTGTCTTTTAGTGGTAAAAATTACTGCTTTTATGTTTTTTCCATTTTTCCTAGATAAAGTAGTTTAGTTTAAGATTTTTAGAAAGAAAATTTCATTTTTCACTTTATTGTATTAATTTTTAGAATTAAATTAAGTTTTAATTAGTTTTTATTGATGTGTTTTTTTCCTATTAGGGTTAAAAGTAATTTTTTCAAACTTTTTCATTTTTCTTAAGATTAGATAAGTAAATTAGGATTTTCAAACAGTAAAATAAATTTTAGCATTATTTTATTATTTTTTTCATTGTTTTGGTTTAAAAAGTGTTTTTAGCATTTAAAAATTAGAAAAATAGTTTTAAAAATTTAGGAAAAATACTTTTTAGTGTTTAATTAAAATAAGTAAGATATTTGTTTGATAAAATAATATTTTGTACTTTTTGTTAATTATATTTAATTTTAGGGCTTTAATTAGTATTTAAAATTGAATATTTAATTAATAAAAGGTTTTTAAATTCATTTATTGAATTTTAATTCTTATTTATATTATTTTGGACTTAGTTTTAATTTTTAATTAATTTCTAGCTAAAATTTTTAATTTCGTCGCGTTTTACGTATTTACGTCATACGTTTTACATTTTACGTCGTAGTTTAATCGTAGTGTAGCTCGTCTTTTAATTTTCTCTCTTTAAACCCAAAAACGACACTAATCCAAACATTGTTTTTATATTATTGGCATAACACAACTACACCTCCGCCGAGAACGAACTTGGACTTTTCGTCTTTGCGGTTTTCCTAAACCGTATCGATTAATACTTGCCCATTATACGTCTCTTTCCTAAAAGCGTATTTTTAGCGCAATCATTTTGGCGTCGCTACTGGGGAGGGTGTGTGTTTAGCCATTATACATATCATGTTTGTGTGAGTAGTGCGTTTTTGCTTTTCAATTTTTGGAAAGCGTAAATATCGTACATACTCATTTTTGTTATTTTTCTCTATTATATTATAATATCCAAATAAGACGTGTTTAATTTTCCTAAATTAAACACACAACAATCTTTTTACTAATTGTAGATATATTGGTTTTCGTTTTCTTTGTGAATATTAGTAATATATTGTATACGTATCACAATAAATTTACAATATCACCAAAAGCGTGAGAACGCAACCTTAATTGGGATTTCATCACTCAATTATTGTATTCGAATCTAAAGCAAAAGTCAAAGGACAAAATAGATAAATACTTTCGTGAAGCTTAATTTTGATTAACACAAACAATAAGGTGGGTATAAGGCGGTTGTATTTCACGACCTAAAGGAAAAAAAAGGCTCTTAAGTGCTTAGAGCCGTCTCGTTTCCTCCGCTTGCTTGTGCGTGTTTTGAGAAAGAGGGCTAATCAAGGGTTTGCCGCCCAAGTATTATCTACGTATCATATATATTTGCTTGTTTTCAAGATTAAACCCTCTTGAACGTTTTGGTGTTCCACCAACGTTCTAAAGTAATCGAAGGCGTTCACACCACGTGATCGTTTTCATTCCTTGAGGCTCCTTTAATCGAGAAATTGATTCGAGGAGAGATATGTAGATTTGAATCTACGTAATACACCCAAAAATCCATAAAAATTAAAAAACAATTAAAAACCAAAAAATTAAAAAATCGAAAAACCCCAAAAAGAATCTTCTTTGCTACCCCCCCCCCCCCCATTCTACGCTTAGTGCATGCACACTCGATCGAATGATTATTCTAATTCTAGTGACGCTTCGAATCGACGCAATCGAAATCTAAGGAGTCGACGACATAGACGAGATTTAGAACCCGACGTTCCTAATATCGTTGTTGAAGAGACCGTAGACGAGATGGCCGACAATCGTTCGATGACGGAATTGCTCCAAGCGCCCACCGAGGGTTATGGAGACGCGATCGTAATTCCCGCTATCGAAGCGTAGAATTTTGAGATTAAGAGCGGAATGATTTCGTTGATACAAGCTACGAAGTTTCGAGCTCGTGAAGCCGATAATCCTCACGATCACATTCGAAATTTTGATCGTCTTTTGGCCACGAGCAAGTTTAAGAACGTCGACACCAATGTCGTCAAGCTTATGCTTTTTCCGTACTCGCTCGATGGTGCCACCAAGGATTGGTACGATAAAGAGCCACCTAATTCCATAATTACGTGGAAGGATCTCGTCTTAAATTCGTTAATCATTTTTTCCAACCGTCTAAGACGACGTTTTTCAAAAACGAGATTACGAGATTTGAACCAAAGCCGAATGAATCGTTTAGAGACGCGTGAGATCGTTTTAAGGAATTGATTAGGCAATGTCCTCACCATGGATTTTTGAGTTACACCAAATCGACATGTTTTATAACGGTCTTAGTTTTCAAGAAGAAGATTCGTTGAATTCTGCCGCCGGTGGCAACTTTTTGTGTAAAACTCTGAAAGATGCATTAATGATTATCGAGAATCGATCCAAGGTTTACCAACTCCGCAAAGCACCGAGTGTTGCCAATGTCGCCAATGTTAGGAACTCTAATCGCGACATTGAGAGGGTAGATGCGAAAGTCGACAAGTTGACGAATGTGTTCACGTCTTTTCTCATCGAGATGCAAAAGAAAGACGCTCCCGCTACGGTGAAAGCGGTTGAGGTTTCGTGTACGTTGAGTGGTGGACCTCATAATTATTACGAATGTGCGGCTACGGATGGCCAAACGTCGAGTGTAAACGCGTTAAACAACACTTTTCAAAATAAAAATAACGCGGGTCCATCACGGCAATTATAACTAAGGCAACAATTTTTCTAATCAAAACCGAAACAATTTTCAAGGAAATAATCAAAAAGGAAATTTTCAAAATCAAGGTTATAATCAAGGTCAAAATTTGAGTTGGCAAAATCGAGACAACAATCAAAACTCGAATTTTCAAAACAACGCTAATCAAGGAAATTTTCAAAGAAGTAATCAAAACCAAGGGAACTTTAATGCTAATCAAAATAGTTTGTCAGACGATTTTTAAGAATATATGAAAACGAATGAGGCTAATATGAGACGTTCAGAGGGACAAATTGGTACTTTGAAAAACGACTTCTCCAATACTTTGAAAAATCAAAATACTAAGACTGAACAAGGACAGATCGACATAAAAAGATATTTTCAGCCATCATGAACAAAGCCTCGGGTGCGTCATCGAGTTCGTTACCTAGTGATACCGTTGCTAATCCGAAGGAACAATGTAAAGCTGCCTCGTCAATCGGAAAAATTCGTGTGATTACCCCTAACCTTGATGGATTAAGAGTTGTTCCTTCTTCTCAACCCTCGACTTCTAAGACGCCTTTATGTTCTAAAGTCGATGGGGTGAACGTAGCGGCCAAGGAAAAGAGTGCACACCCTCGTGTACCTCTAATTCCATCCACGGTTCAAAAAGAGAGTTTTATCGACCTCACCCAAGTAACCCTTGAAGAAACTTGTGCTTCGATCCTTCTTAAAAAACCCAAAAGGCATATGCCGAGAAAGGAAGAGGATCCGGGCCAATTTCTACTACCTTGTGATTTTTCCGAGATTGAGGGATGTTTAGCCCTTTCCGATTTAGGTGCTAGCATCAATATTATGCCTCGTTCTCTTTGGAAATTGATGAGATTTCCTTCACTTACCCCCACGAACATGACTATCGAGCTAGCAAATTAATACGAAGCTTTTACACCAAGTATAAAAAATTATCGTCCGATCTTTTCGAATTGATTATTGGTAGAAAGTGTGACTCAATTGTTCTTGGTGGAAGATAAAAAGGTTTGGTTTGATTATCTAATTTAAACTAAAAGCAAATAAATGAAAATGTCGTTGAGTAAAGAAAAAGCTTTAAAGATTAAACAAAAATAACGAGTTAAAAATAAAAGATTGAAAACTTGAAAAAAAATTATAAAAATACTTTGGGAAAACACTTTGTAAACATAAACAAGAAATCACCCCCATCGGAATCCCTGGTCAGAATCCCGTCGGAATACAGCGATCGGAATGTATCAATCGGAATGCTGTCGGAATAATGGTAAACAAGACCAATCGGAATGTCTTAAAATCAAGCTATCGGAATAAGATAAAATCACTCCAATCGGAATATCAAATAAGTCATGCAGTCGGAATGTAAGAAAGGAATCCAGATCGGAATGCTTTACGGGACACTCACGTTGGAATGTCAAAGAATCCTCACAATCGGAATTTTAAAACCCTAATCCGATCAAGTGATCGGAATAACAAGGTGTAAATCGGAAACTAGCTCCCTATTCCGATCAGAGTGATCTGAATACAGGAGTGTTAATCGGAATGCTAAATCGGAAAAGGGTTTACCCTTTTCCGAATATTGTGCGATCCGAAAATAAGCTAGTGATAAGCTATATTGATAAGCTAACACCAAAACTCACCAAATCAGCAATGAAATAAACTAAATAAGCTCGAATAACAACTTTTCCAACTTAAAATAAGCAATCTTTTAAATCAAACCATAAAAAGAATGAAACTTTTTAAGAAAGCTTTTAAAAAGTAAATAAGCTAAAAATACAAATAAGCCAATAAGCACAAGGATCTTAAAGCTTAACCGTATGAAAGCTTAAGTATGATAAAAATGCGAACTTTTTAATCCTTAAAACATCAAGATCAAACACGGATCATCAACATTTCGGATCAAAATTAACTAAAATAAAGAAAGGTAGAAAGAGATTAAAGTTTAAAAGCTTAAACTTGAACTTGATTAATGAAATCAACAATACAAAAGGTTTGAACTTGAAAGATTAAAAGAAAGAAAAGATTAAAACTTAGTGAGAGAAAGTTGAGAACTTTCTCTCTCTAAAGCTAGAAAGAAAAATGAAAAATTAAACTAGCTAACTCCCCTCCTAATGTGATTAGGAGGGTATTTATAGGGAAAATGGGAAGTGCATGTGTGGTGTGCTTCCTTCTTTTCTTTCTTCTCGACTCGATTTAATTCTTTGTCTTTTCTCGACGTCGTCTCGGGATTTGAACTTGTCTTAATAATTTTTCTTCTTAAATTTAGACTTGAGTTCTTCGACTTCATTAAACTTCCGTCTTTAGACTTTTTCTTCGATAAATCCTCAGAATAGGTCTTGGACATCCGTTCTTTAAGCACTCTTGATCTCTTGACTTCATCTTTTCTCGTTTTCTTCGATAAAAGCACGTGAAAGCCCGTGTTTTCTTCCTTTTTCATCTTTTGGTCCTAAAACACAATAAAAACACAAACCACGCATAATTCCGGCTTTTACGACATAAAATACATGTTTTGGTCTTGTTATTATTGGAAATAAGTGATAAAAGGATAAGTGTTTTCACACTTATTAAATCCCCTACACTTGACCATTTTAATGCCCTCATTCAATGCATTAATTTTAAAGCACGGTTTACATTTTCCATCATAAATAACCCACCTTGGCCTTTATTAAATACTAAACATAAAAAGATAGAAACAAGTAAAGAAATCAAAGACTTACAATGGGTTTTGGCTGCCATGAACGTTTATCATCCTCAAGTTTCACGTTCCCCATACCAAGCTTAAAAACGTGATCATTGTTATTATAAGTTGGCAAACTAACACGAATTCATGTGGGCCAATTATTCACTTAGACTCCATTATTCCTAGGTGTATCTCTTATATTTTATTTTTGTCTTGAATGATCACGAGGATGCATTGTTTGACTTATTTCGATAGTTATTTAGGCCGAAAATAAAGCGGACGATTTAATCAATAGTTAGCTAAAGGACAAAATCTCTTAAAACTGCTTCTCGGGACCTCATAAAGTTCATATCTTGGCATAACTTGCTTCACGATTTAAGACCTTTCTCGGACCGATATTTGGCAGCGACTTCATACTTCAAATCTTTGAGAGACGTTCTTGAAATTATGGTCTTCTCTTCATAATAGGAATTTCTTCACTTGGAGTTTTGAGAGATTCTTCATACTTGGACCACGACTTCTTCATTTTTCTCCAATCTTTATTTTGGACTTTGATATACAACGATCCGCCTCCTTTTAGGAATTGGATCTATTTATCCTCATACCTTACTAGGGTCTTTTCGGATAGACTTCTCCATGATATTTTTGGGAGTATTTGCTTTTAGTCGTGTGTCTCGATCCTTCATAATGATTTTTGATAAATGATTCTTCACATCACTTTTGGATCTTTAACAACAAAATGTAGCCCTCATGCCTTGTTAGGGCCTTTTCGGACTCGCCAATCTTCGCATCCCGCTTCAATAAGTTATGCCTTGGCTATGAACTCTAATTAATACCGAGCAACTTTTAAACGATCTTGGGCTAGAAGATAAGTATCTTTTCAAATCGTACAACCTTATTTATTGCAGATAAGTTTATTAACAAGCTATGGGAGAATAGGCTCATAATTAACTCACATAAATTCACGAAAGAATACCAAACTTATAATTGACTCTATCATCTCTCGTCCTCCACAATTTAAAATCTCAAGGAATGAGACTCGTGGATGCTTAGCCTATTAAATCGAAGTTTTGGGTTTTCGAGTCGCCTATAGGATCTTGCAAGCTCTTAGACTTTTTCAAGTTTAGAATTCGCATTTTAAAGTTCCTTTGATAAACGACTCTCTAGGATCAATTATAGGAACTTGCGAAAAGTTCTTGTTCTTAACCCGTGAGAGTTAAGACTTTCGCGTTTTAAAGCTCCCGATATAAAAGCCTAGCAAAACATGACTTAAAAACGTTAAGGATACTAGCTAGAGTAAACTTAGATAAGTAAACTCGGGTTGAGTCAAAATATTCACGACTTTGAAAAATTTAAAACCACTTTATTAAAAATAAGAAAGAAAATAACGATAACAAAGGAAAAACTACTACACTACTAGGCCAAAATAGATTAAAAATTTTGAAAAAATGTCAAAAAATCAAAATTTCCGGTTAAAATGAGGACAAATTCATGGAAAAGACCACTTACTTCGATAGAAGTCCCCCTACACTTGAGATAAACATTGTCCTCAATGTTTAAGCATGTGGGAGTAAACTCCACTACTCTTATGACATTGTGCACTTTGTTGAAATCTTGCTAAGGAAAGGACAACTATAGTGATTTCAGTGTGAACATATAAGATATGAAATATTGAATCACGAGAGTTTAGGATAGAACCGGGAAGATAGGAACACGGGATCACGGTTTTTCAAATGTCATCAAGAGTGGATCTTTAAAGCTTTAATCCCTGCACAGTACAAGAAACAAGACAACCAACACATACGGGGCTCGCCCTACACTTATTATGAAAGCAGTAAAGGATAGATCACGGGTTGCCTCCCGAGAAGCGCTTGTTTTTGTTCACCGAGTCACGAGCCTGACTCGACCCAAAACTAGTTCATGGGAAATGTGGTGAGGGATGGAATCATCTCATGAGAGATTTCTTCACTGAAGTACAGCTTCAAACGCTGGCCATTCACCTTAAAATTGTGCCCATTTGACTGAGAAAGCTCAATGGTCCCATATGGAAAGACTTTGGCGACGGTGAATGGACCAGACCATCAGCTCTTCAACTTGCCAGAGAAGACTTCAACCGAGAGTTAAAAAGTAAGACTTGATCACCAACGTGGAACTCTCGGTTCTTAATTCTAGCATCGTGGATGATCTTGGTCTTCTCCTTGTAGATTAGTGAGTTCTCGTAAGCTTCATTCCTCAGTTCATTAAGCTCGTTGAGTTGAATCTTGCGAAGATCACCGGCTTTGTTGATGTCGAAGTTAGCCCACTTCAAGGCCCAGTACGCCTTATGTTCCAGCTCGATAGGGAGGTGGCATGCTTTCCCGTACACAAGACGATAAGGTGTACAACCAATCGGCGTCTTATATGCGGTACGGAAAGCCCACAAAGCATCATCTAACTTATCGGCCCACCCGGCACGATGCTCTCCCATAGTACGCTCTAGAATTATCTTCAGTCCACGGTTGGAAATCTCGGCTTGACCATTGGTATGGGGATGATAGGCGGTGGAAAGACGATGATTAACACCGTACTTAGCCATGACTCTTGCGAATTGATCATTCCAAAAATGAGTCCCGCGGTCACTAATGATAGCACGAGGAACACCGAATCGAGCAAAGAGCTGCTTCAAAAAGTTCACAACAACCCTCGCATCGTTCGTTGGTAGAGCCTTAGCTTCAACCCATTTAGAAACATAGTCAACGGCTACGAGGATATACTTGTTCCCTTTAAATGATGGAAATGGCCCCATAAAGTCGATGCCCCATACGTCAAAGATTTCACACTCTTGGATGAAATTTTGAGGCATCTCATCTTTATGTGTGATCTTGCCTTGTCTTTGGCAAGCATCACAATGTTTAACCATGTCGTGAGCGTCACGATATATGGTGGGCCAATAAAATCCAGAGTCGAATACTTTCTTCGCGGTGTAATTGGGACCAAAGTGACCACCGGTGGGGTCCTTTATGGTAAGCATCAAGGATTTGTACCGCTGTCGGCCCATCAACACATCGACGAATAATCAGATCAGCACATTGTTTGAAAAGGTAAGGGTCGTCCCAGAAATAATGTTCAATATCTTTAAAGAACTTTTTATTTTGTAGGGACGTTAACCCTTCCTTGAGAATTCCACCCGCTAAGTAGTTTGCAATGTCCGCAAACCACGGGGTGTCATCAAGATTGGAGTTGATAGATATTAAGGTCTCAAGTGGAAAAGAGTCATTGATCTCTTGATTCGGATGATCCCCTTGATAAGGATCCTCAAGTCTAATTAGATGATCCGCGGCTAGGTTTTCCGCTCCCTTTTTGTCACGAACTTCAATGTTGAATTCTTGAAGGAGCAAAACAAACCCAACGTAGAAGTCTTGACTTAGAATCTTGCTTAGTCATCAAGTACTTCAACGCGGATTGATCGATATACACGATGGTGGTAGAAAGGACAAGATAGGGGCGGAACTTTTCAAAAGCATACACTATAGCTAAAAGCTCTTTTTCGGTAGTGGTATAATGCATATGAGCCCCCGTCTTTCTCTTGCTAGCATAATGGATTGGTTGGAAGTGTTTGTTCACTCTTTGGCCCAAAACCGCTCCAATAGAAAAGTTGCTAGCATCACACATCAACTCAAAAGGTAGCTCCCAATTAGGGGTAACCAAGACCGGTGCCTTAGTTAGCTTATCCTTAAGAAGATTGAAGGATTCAAGACACTCTTTGGAAAAGATGAAAGGAGTATCTTTTTCCAAGAGGTGGGTCATCGGGTGAGCGATTTTAGAAAAATCTTGAATGAATCGACGATAGAAGCCCGCATGACCAAGGAAACTTCTCACACCCTTCACGATTGAAGGTGGCGGTAATTTGGCTATGACATCCACTTTAGCATGGTCCACTTCAAGACCGGCTTTTGAGATTTTATGTCCTAGCACGATGCCTTCTTTTACCATGAAATGGCATTTTACCCAATTTAGAACAAGGCGAGTGTCTTCACACCACTTAAGCATACATTCTAAATTGGCAAGGCAAGCAGAGAAAGAATCACCATAAACCGAGAAATCATCCATGAAGACTTCCATAGTTTCTTCAACCATGTCATGGAAGATAGCCATCATACACCTTTGAAATGTCCTAGGAGCATTGCATAAGCCGAAAGGCATTCTTTTATAAGCAAATGTTCCATAAGGACAAGTGAATGTGGTTTTCTCTTGGTCTTTGGGATCGATGGGAATTTGAAAATACCCATAGAAATCGTCTAAAAAGCAGTAATAGTCATTACCCGCTAGACGTTCAAGCATTTGGTCCATGAAAGGAAGGGGAAAATGATCCTTTCTCGTAGCATCATTGAGTTTGCGATAGTCTATACAAACTCTCCACCCTATAACGAGACGAGTAGGAATCAACTCGTTGTTTGCATTGGGCACAACGGTGATTTCGCCTTTCTTAGGCACACAATGGACGGGACTAACCCATGGTGAATCCGAGATAGGATAGATCATGCCCGCATCAAGAAGTTTGATAACCTCTTTTTTGATGACGTCATGGATCTTAGGATTCACCCTTCTTTGGCTTTGAATAGTGGGTTTAAAGTCGTCCTCCATGAGAATTTTATGTGTGTAGAAGTGAGGATCAATTCCACGAATATCGGAGATTTTCCATGCAATAGCTTTCTTATGACTCTTCAACACGGCGATAAGTCAGGATTTTTCTTCTTCTTTCAAGTCCTTAGCGATAATCACGGGTGACTTCTTGTTGTCTTCAAGGAAAACGTACTCGAGATGAGACGGTAGGTCCTTAAGCTCTAAATGCGAAGGATTTTCGATGGAAGGCGTAGTCAAATTCGGTTCATCGATAGAGATAGCCTTAGGAGACTGTGGGGAAATATGGTCCTCATTGAGAAGTTTCTCAATGGTACGAATGTCTTCATCCCAATTGGAGGGAGAATCGTCATATTGCAAATCCACATCTCCCAGAGTTGCTTCAAATTCATTCAAGAGGATATCACTTTCTCCAAATGGAGTTAGTGATGGAGCAATAGAGGCAACGGTCTCAACAGTGGGTAGAGAAGAAGAACCACTTTTACAAGCGTCTTTGAAATGTTCTTCACAAGCCTCATCAAGAACGTCAATAAAATTAACACTCTCGTTTTCCGAAGGCTGCTTAGAAAGTTTACCCATGTTGAAGACGATTTTATCGTCACCAACTCTCATGATTAATTCGCCCGCGGCTACATCAATGAGAGTGCGACCGGTCCTCAAGAATGGACGTCCAACGATTAATGGAACACGGGGTCCATCTCGTAGTCAACGACAACAAAGTCCGCCAGAAAGGTGAATTTGTCGACACCAACGAAGACATCTTCGGCTATCCCCACTGGATAAGCAACCGTACGGTTAGCTAATTCCAAAGTCATTCGTGTGGGGACTAGCTCGGGGAGAGATAATTGCTTCCAAACACTTAATGGCATTAAGTTAATACTAGCACCTAGATCGGCTAGGGCCATGCAATTCTCTACTCCCGGGAAGTTGCAAGGAATCAAGAAACGACCCAGATCACCAAGTTTGGTTGGTAATTTCCTTAAGAGCACTGCGGAGCAATTCTCATTAAGTTGGGTCTGAGCAATATCGAGAAGTTTCTCCTTATCACTAAGAAGATATTTAAACATTTTAGCATATTTGGGCATGTGAGCGAGAGCCTCAGCAAAGGAGATATTGAAATTCAGTTGTTTGAACATTTTAAGAAAGTTCGAAACCTGAATATCATCCTTGTTCTTCAATTTCTCTTTCCGCAACCTCGAAGGATAAGGTATATTGGGTTGAGATGAAGGCTTTAGGATAGAATTCGCACTCACATCCTTGGGTGGTGGACGGGTAGAAGTAGAAGGTGGTGGAATTGGAGAAGTAGAAGTTGGAGGAATAGAAGATGGAGGATTTGGAGAAGGAGACTCGTTTTCCTTTGTCACAATCACCGGTGTAGGTGTAGGAAGCTCGGGTTCCTTTAAACCTTTTCCACTGCGAGTGGTGATTGCTTTCATCTCCCCTCTAGGATTAGCAACAGTGTTACTCGGAAGAGAACCCGAACCAGAGGCTTGATTACTTGGGAAGAAACTAGCCATCATGTTCCTCAAGTCATTCGTTTGACTTGCCAAAGTGTTTTGCATATCAGCTCGAAGATCATTCCCTTGCTTCACCATATCTGCTTTCATGTTGGCCATTTCCCGCTGAAGATTTTGCACGATCACATCATTAGTCCTCATGTAGGTTTCAACATCTTGGTGTAATGCGGTGGGTTGGTTGGGAGGAGCATTGTAGGCGGGTGGTTGATAAGCAGGTTGTTGGTAAACTTGGTTGTTTCTTTGAGGTGGATATGGGTTTCTTTGGTTTTGATATGGAGTTGGAGCACGTGGTTGGTTTTGATTATTGCGATTGAGGTTATTTGGGTTTTATGGGGGAAAACCGGGTGGTGAAAGAAAGTTGTTTGAGCGATAGTTGAGCAAATTGCGGTCACCTTGAGGACGTGCTTGATAGCTTCCTGTAGCATAGGTACCGTTGGCGGCATACACATTTTCCGAATTGTCGTGAGTGGAAGGACAATCGGTGTATGAGTGAGATCCCCCGCATATGTCACATGATTGAGTCATCGCATTGGCTTGGGCAGTGATAGCTTTGGTATTATTGGCGGCTTGGAGAGCAAGTGATTCAACAAGCGAAGTAAGCTTATCAAGTCTCTTTTCGCTCTCATTAGTGCTAGCACTAGCCACATTGGTCCGAACACTCTTGGTTTGCACTCTAGACTTGTTCTCAATAATATCCCAAGCGGCATTAGAAGACATAACCAAAAGATTACCCCCCGAGGCACCATTTAGTGAATCTTGGTCATTCATGCTTAAACCATTATAAAAAGTATTAATTTGGTGCACTTTGGTAAAACCATGTAGTGAGCACTTTCTTAAAAGTTCTTTAAAATGGTCCCAAGATTCACTAAAAGTCTCATCGTACTTTTGTTCAAAAGTGATGATTTCATTCCGCAAAGCGGTTGTACGAGAGGGTGGGAAAAAGTAGTTTATGAATTTGGTCTCTAAGTCCATCCACGTAAGAATACTTTGTGGCGGTTCCTTATCAAGCCAATGCCGGGCTTGTCCCTCTAGGGAGAAAGGAAAAAGTTGCAAGCGAATTACCTCTTGTGAAACCCCATTGAATTTGACCGTATTCGTGAGTTGAAGGAACCTTTTGATGTGGTCATGAGGATCATCAATGGTACGTCCCAAGAATGGTTGAGCAGAGACCATTTGAATAAAGCCGGATTTGAGCTCAAAGTTGTTGGCTCCAATCGCGGGTATGACAATAGCATCGTGGTTGCCCTCTACATGTTCTTGCAAAAGTTCGATCATAGGACGATTGTCTGGTAGAGGTTCATTGTTGTTATTATTCATGTTGTTTTGAGGTGGATTATTATTGTTGTTGTGTACACCGGCCATGTCTAAGTTATCGAGAGTCTCGGGCTCGGGATAAGACGTTGATCGAGTGCGCATACACCTGCAAAAGAACTAACAAAGCAGAAATATTTTTGGTTTTTTATGTGTTTTAATTTTTTTGTATTTTTGAAAATTTTATATTTTTTTAGGATTTTTGAAAATTTTAAAGCAAGGAAAATAACGTTCAAAGATGAACGGATCCCAAAATCCAACGCGTCTCTCACTAAAAACCTTTAATCTTAACGAAAAGAGCCGGCAGCGGCGCCATTTAATAAATGAAAATGAAAATGTTTTCATTTAATACGAAAACTCTTAAAAAATTCAACATTGAAATGTCTTAATTTTATTAAAAAGTCTTGCCTTGTATTTTTTTCATTAATACGAAATATAAATCTTTTCATTTATAAATCCCTTTTTTTAATATAAATCAATTCGAAATATAAATCCCCGGCAGCCATTTAATACGAAGCTTTTACACCAAGTATAAAATCTTATCGTCCGATCTATTCGAATTGATTATTGGTAGAAAGTGCGACTCAATTGTTCTTGGTGGAAGATAATTTTGGGTTGTTTATCTATTTTAAACTAATGGTAAAATGAAAATGTCGTTGAGTAAAATTAAAGCTTTAAAATATAAACTAAAATGACGAGTTAAAAATAAATGATTGAAAACTTAAAGAAAACGAAATTAGAAAAACACTTGGTAAAATTAGAGATTTCGATAAGCGTGCAGTTTTTGGAAATTAAAACGTGATAATTTTAAACTTAAAAACTTTGTAAAATCAAGAAATTTAACCCGTCGGAATGCCTGATCGGAATGTAATCAGAATATGGGAAAAACAAGGCTAATCGGAATAACACTAAAAAAACCCCTCAATCGGAATGTTGTCATCTGAATCTGATCGGAAAGCACTTGTCGGAATACAAGAAAGGAATCCAGATCTGAATAAGTTAAAATCCTTTTCCGATCTTAGTGATCGGAATACTAGTGATCAAATCGGAAAATAAACCCTAATCCGATCAAGTGATCAGAATAAAGAGGAAGCTAATCGGAATGCTTAATCGGAAAGGGATTTACCCTTTCCGATGGTATGTATTCGAAAATAAGCTAAGTATTAAGCTATTTTCAATAAGCCAAATCCAAAACTTGATCGAATCTATAATGAAAGAGACCAAATAAGCACGAATAACAATTTTTCAAAACTTTAAATAAGCAATCTTTTAAATCAAACCATAAAAAGATGAAACTTTTTAAGAAAACTTTCAAAAAGTAAATAAGCTAAACATACAAATAAGCCAATAAGAACAAAGATCTTAAAGCTTAACCGTTTGAAAGCTATGTAGGAATAAAGAAGATTAATTTTTTAATCACGAAAACATCAAGATCAACACGGATCATAAATATTTCGCACCAAAAGTAAACTAAAATCAAGAAAGGTAGAAAGAGATTAGTGAACAAAAAGCTTATCTTGAACTTGATTAATGAGATCAAAAATACAAAAGGCTTAATCTTGAAAGATTAAAAGAAAGAAAAGATGAAAACTTAGTGAGAGAAAGTTGGAACTTTCTCTCTCTAAAAACTAGAAAGGAAAAATGAAAATTTAAAACTAGCTAACTCCCCTCCTAATGTGATTAGGAGGGTATTTATAGGCTAAGTGGGAGGTGCATGTGTGGTGTGCTTCCTTCTTTCTTTTCTTCTCGACTTGATTTAATTCTTTGTCTTTTCTCGACGTCGTCTCGGGATTTGAACTTGTCTTAATAATTTTTCTTCTTTAATTTAGACTTGCATTCTTTGACTTCATTAAACTTCCGTCTTTAGACTTTTCTTCGATAAATCTTCAGAATAGGTCTTGGACATCCGTCCTTTAAGCACTCTTGATCTCTTGACTTCGTCTTTTCTCGTTTTCTTCGATAAAAGCCCGTGAAAGCTCGTGTTTTCTTCCTTTTTCATCTTTTGGTCCTAAAACACAATAAAAACACAAACCACGCATAATTCCGACTTTTACGACATAAAATACATGTTTTGGTCTTGTTATTATTGGAAATAAGTGATAAAAGGATAAGTGTTTTCACACTTATTAAATCCCCTACACTTGACCATTGCAATGCCCTCATGCAATGCATTAATTTTAAATACATTTTCCATCATAAATAACCCACCTTGGCCTTTATTAAATACTAAACATAAAAAGATAGAAACAAGTAAAGAAATCAAAAACTTACATTGGGTTTTGGCTGCCATGAACGTTTATCATCCTCAAGTTTCACGTTCCCCATACCAAGCTTAAAAACAAGATCATTGTTATTATAAGTTAGCCAACTAACACGAATTCATGTGGGCCAATTATTTACTTAGACTCCCTTATTCCTAGGTGTATCGTGTATCTCTTATATTTTATTTTTGTCTTGAATGATCACGAGGATGCATTGTTTGACTTATTTCGATAGTTATTTAGGACGAAAATAAAGTAGACGATTTAATTAATAGTTAGCAAAAGGACAAAATCTCTTAAAACAGCTTCTCGGGACCTCATAAAGTTCATATCTTGGCATAACTTGCTTCACGATTTGAGACCTTTCTCGGATCGATATTTGGCAGCGACTTCATACTTCAAATCTTTGAGAGACGTTCTTGAAATTATGGTCTTCTCTTTATAATAGGAATTTCTTCACTTGGAGTTTTGAGAGATTCTTCATACTTGGACCACGACTTCTTCATTTTTCTCCAATCTTTATTTTGGACTTTGATATACAACGATCTGCCTCCTTTTAGGACTTGGATCTATTTATCCTCATACCTTGCTAGGGTCTTTTCGGATAGACTTCTCCATGATCTTTTGGGGAGTATTTGCTTTTTGTCGTGTGTCTCGATCCTTCATATTGATTTTCGATAAATGATTCTTCACATCACTTTTGGATCTTTAGCAACAAAATGTAGCCCTCATGCCTTGTTAGGGCCTTTTCAGACTCGCTAATCTTCGCATCCCGCTTCAATAAGTTATGCCTTGGCTATGAACTCTAATTAATACCGAGCAAATTTTAAACGATCTTAGGCTAGAAGCTAAGTAACTTTTCAAATCGTACAACCTTATTTATTGCAGATAAATTTATTAACAAGCGATGGGAGAATAGGCTCATAATTAACTCACATAAATTCACGAAAGAATACCAAACTTATAATTGACTTTATCATCTCTCGTCCTCCACAATTTAAAATCTCAAGGAATGAGACTCGTGGATGCTTAGCTTATTAAATAGAAGTTTTGGGTTTTCGAGTCGCCTATAGGATCTTGCAAGCTCTTAGACTTTTTCAAGTTTAGAATTCGTATTTTAAAGTTCCTTTGATAAACGACTCTCTAGGATCAATTATGGGAACTTGCGAAAAGTTCTTGTTCTTAACCCGTGAGAGTTAAGACTTTCGCGTTTTAAAGCTCCCGATATAAAAGCCTAGCAAAACTTGACTTAAACACGTTAAGGATACTAGCTAGAGTAAACTTTGATAAGTAAACTCGGGGTTGAGTCAAAATATTCACGACTTTGAAAATTTTAAAACCACTTTATTAAAAATAAGAAAGAAAATAACGATAGCAAAGGAAAAACTACTACACTACTAGGCCAAAATAGATTAAATTTTTTGAAAAATGTCGAAAAATCAAGTTTTCCGGTTAAAATGAGGGCAAATTCATGGAAAAGACCACTTACTTCGTTAGAAGTCCCCCCTACACTTGATATAAACATTGTCCTCAATGTTTAAGCATGTGGGAGTAAACTCCCCTACACTTATGAGATTGTGCATTTTGTTTAAATCTTGCTAAGGAAAGGACAACTATAGTGATTTCATTGTGAACATATAAGATATGAAATATTGAATCACGAGAGTTTAGGATAGAACCGGGAAGATGGGAACACGGGATCACGGTTCGTCAAATGTCATCAAGAGTGGATCTTTGAAGCTTTAATCCCTACACAGCACAAGAAACAAGACAACCAACACATACGGGGCTCCCCCTACACTTATTATGAAAACGGTAAAGGATAGATCACGGGTTGCCTCCCGAGAAGCGCTTGTTTTTGTTCACCGAGTCACGAGCCTGACTCGACCAAAAACTAGTTCATGGGAAACATGGTGAGGGATGGAATCATCTCATGAGAGATGTCCTCACCAAAGTACAACTTCGCATGCTGACCATTCACCTTAAAATTGGGCCCATTTGACTGAGAAAGCTCAATGGTCCCATATGGAAAGACTTTGGCGACGGTGAATGGACCAGACCAACGGCTCTTCAACTTGCCAGAGAAGATCTTCAACCGAGTGTTAAAAAGTAGGACTTGAGCACCAACGTGGAACTCTCGGTTCTTAATTCTAGCATCGTTGATGATCTTGGTCTTCTCCTTGTAGATCAGTGAGTTCTCGTAAGCTTCATTCCTCAGTTCATTAAGGTCGTTGAGTTGAATCTTGCGAAGATCACCGGCTTTGTTGATGTCGAAGTTAGCCCACTTCAAGGCCCAGTACGCCTTATGTTCCTGCTCGATAGGGAGGTGGCATGCTTTACCGTACACAAGACGATAAGGTGTACAACCAATCGGCGTCTTATATGCGGTACGGAAAGCCCACAAAGCATCATCTAACTTATCGGCCCACACGGCACGATGCTCTCCCATAGTACGCTCCAGAATTCTCTTTAGTCCGTGGTTGGAAATCTCGGCTTGACCATTGGTTTGGGGATGATAGGCGATGGAAAGACGATGATTAACACCGTACTTAGCCATGACTCTTGCGAATTGATCATTGCAAAAATGAGTCTCGCGGTCACTGATGATAGCACGAGGAACACCGAATCGAGCAAAGAGCTGCTTCAAAAAGTTCACAACCACCCTCGCATCGTTCGTTGGGAGAGCCTTAGCTTCAACCCATTTAGAAACGTAGTCAATGGCTACGAGGATGTACTTGTTCCCTTTAGATGATGGAAATGGCCCCATAAAGTCGATGCCCCATATGTCAAAGATTTCACACTCTTGGATGAAATTTTGAGGCATCTCATCTTTATGTGTGATCTTGCCTTGTCTTTGGCAAGCATCACAATGTTTAACCATGTCAGGAGCGTCACGATATATGGTGGGCCAATAAAATCCAGAGTCGAATACTTTCTTCGCGGTGTAATTGGGACCAAAGTGACCACCGGTGGGTCCTTTATGGCAAGCATCAAGGATTTGTACCGCTGTCGGGCCATCAACACATCGACGAATAATCAGATCAGCACATTGTTTGAAAAGGTAAGGGTCGTCCCAGAAATAATGTTCAATATCTTTAAAGAACTTTTTCTTTTGTTGGGACGTTAACCCTTCCTTGAGAATTCCACCCGCTAAATAGTTTGCAATGTCCGCAAACCATGGGGTGTCATCAAGATTGGAGTTGATAGACACTAAGTCCTCAAGGGGAAAAGAGTCATTGATCTCTTGATTCGGATGATCCCCCTGATAAGGATCCTCAAGTCTACTTAGATGATCCGCAGCTAGGTTTTCCGCTCCCTTTTTGTCACGAATTTCAATGTTGAATTCTTGAAGGAGCAAAACCCAACGAAGAAGTCTTGGCTTAGAATCTTGCTTAGTCATCAAGTACTTCAACGCGGAATGATCGGTATACACGATGGTGGTAGAAAGGACAAGATAGGGGCAGAACTTTTCAAAAGCATACACTACAGCTAAAAGCTCTTTTTCGGTAGTGGTATAATGCAACTGAGCCCCCGTCATTGTCTTGCTAGCATAATGGATTGGTTGGAAGTGTTTGTTCACTCTTTGGCCTAAAACCGCTCCAATAGCAAAGTCGCTAGCATCACACATCAACTCAAAAGGTAGCTCCCAATTAGGGGTAACCAAGACCGGTGCCTTAGTTAGCTTATCCTTAAGAAGATTGAAGGATTCAAGACACTCTTTGGAAAAGATGAAAGGAGTATCTTTTTCCAAGAGGTGGGTCATCGGGCGAGCGATTTTAGAAAAATCTTGGATGAATCGACGATAGAAGCCCGCATGACCAAGGAAACTTCTCACACCCTTCACGGTTGAAGGTGGAGGTAATTTGGCTATGACATCCACTTTAGCACGGTCCACTTCAAGACCGGCTTTCAATGTTTTGGATTTGGCTTATTAAAAATAGCTTAATACTTAGCTTATTTTCGAATACATACCATCGGAAAGGGTAAACCCCTTTCCGATTAAGCATTCAGATTAGCTTCCTCTTTATTCTGATCACTTGATCGGATTAGGGTTTTATTTTTCCGATTTGATCACTAGTATTCCGATCACTAAGATCGGAAAAGGGTTTTAACTTATTCAGATCTGGATTCCTTTCTTGTATTCCGACAAGTGCTTTCCGATCAGATTCAGATTACAACATTCCGATTGAGGGGTTTTTTTTTAGTGTTATTCCGATTAGCCTTGTTTTTCCCATATTCCGATTACATTCCGATCAGGCATTCCGACGGGTTAAATTTCTTGATTTTACAAAGTTTTTAAGTTTAAAATTATCACCTTTTAATTTCAAAAAACTACACGCTTACCGAAATCTCTAATTTTACCAAGTGTTTTTCTAATTTCGTTTTCTTTAAGTTTTCAATCATTTATTTTTAACTCGTCATTTTAGTTTATATTTTAAAGCTTTAATTTTACTCAACGACATTTTCATTTTACCATTAGTTTAAAATAGATAAACAACCCAAATTTATCTTCCACCAAGAACAATTGAGTCGCACTTTCTACCAATAATTAATTCGAAGAGATCGGACGATAAGATTTTATACTTGGTGTAAAAGCTTCGTATTAAATGGCGCCGCTGCCGGCTCTTTTCGTTAAGATTAAAGGTTTTTAGTGAGAGACGCGTTGGATTTTGGGATCCGTTCATCTTTGAACGTTATTTTCCTTGCTTTAAAATTTTCAAAAATCCTAAAAAAATATAAAATTTTCAAAAATACAAAAAAATTAAAACACATAAAAAACCAAAAATATTTCTGCTTTGTTAGTTCTTTTGCAGGTGTATGCGCACTCGATCAACGTCTTATCCCGAGCCCGAGAATCTCGATAACTTAGACATGGCCAGTGTACACAACATCAATAATAATCCACCTCAAAACAACATGAATAATAACAACAATGAACCTCTAACGGACAATCGTCCTATGATCGAACTTTTGCAAGCACATGTAGAGGGAAACCACGATGCTATTGTCATACCCGCGATTCGAGCCAACAACTTTGAGCTCAAATCTGGCTTTATTCAAATGGTCTCTGCTCAACCATTCTTGGGACGTACCATTGATGATCCTCATGACCACATCAAAAGGTTCCTTCAACTCACGAATACGGTCAAATTCAATGGGGTTTCACAAGAGGTAATTCGCTTGCAACTTTTTCCTTTCTCCTTAGAGGGACAAGCCCGGCATTGGCTTGATAAGGAACTGCCACAAAGTATTCTTACGTGGACGGACTTAGAGACCAAATTCATAAACTACTTTTTCCCACCCTCTCGTACTACCGCTTTGCGGAATGAAATCATTACATTTGAACAAAAGTACGATGAGACTTTTAGTGAATCTTGGGACCGTTTTAAAGAACTTTTAAGAAAGTTCCCACAACATGGTTTTACCAAAGTGCACCAAATTAATACTTTTTATAATGGTTTAAGCATGAATGACCAAGATTCACTAAATAGTGCCTCGGGGGGTAATCTTTTGGTTAAGACTTCTAATGCCGCTTGGGATATTATTGAGAACAAGTCTAGAGTGCAAACCAAGAGTGTTCGGACCAATGTGGCTAGTGCTAGCACTAATGAGAGAGAAAAGAGACTTGATAAGCTTACTTCGCTTGTTGAATCACTTGCTCTCCAAGCCGCCAATAATACCAAAGCTATCACTGCCCAAGCCAATGCGATGACTCAATCATGTGACATATGCGGTGGATCTCACTCATACACCGATTGTCCTTCCACTCACGACAATCCGGAAAATGTGTATGCCGCCAACGGTACCTATGCTACAGGAAGCTATCAAGCACGTCCTCAAGGTGACCGCAATTTGCTCAGTTATCGCTCAAACAACTTTCTTTCACCACCCGGTTTTCCCCCATAAAACCCAAATAACCTCAATCGCAACAATCAAAACCAACCACGTGCTCCAACTCCATATCAAAACCAAAGAAACCCATATCCACCTCAAAGAAACAACCAAGTTTACCAACAACCTGCTTATCAACCACCCGCCTACAATGCTCCTCCCAACCAACCCACCGCATTACACCAAGATGTTGAAACCTACATGAGGACTAATGATGTGATCGTGCAAAATCTTCAGCGGGAAATGGCCAACATGAAAGCAGATATGGTGAAGCAAGGGAATGATCTTTGAGCTAATATGCGAAACACTTTGGCAAGTCAAACGAATGACTTGAGGAACATGATGGCTAGTTTCTTCCCAAGTAATCAAGCCTCTGGTTCAGGTTCTCTTCCGAGTAACACCGTTGCTAATCCTAGAGGGGAGATGAAAGCAATCACCACTCACAGTGGAAAAGGTTTAAAGGAACCCGAGCTTCCTACACCTACACCGGTGATTGTGACAAAGGAAAACGAGTCTCCTTCTCCAAATCCTCCATCTTCTATTCCTCCAACTTCTACTTCTCCAATTCCACCACCTTCTACTTCTACCCCTCCACCACCCAAGGATGTGAGTGCGAATTCTATCCCAAAGCCTTCATCTCAACCCAATATACCTTATCCTTCGAGGTTGCGGAAAGAGAAATTGAAGCACAAGGATGATATTCAGGTTTCAAACTTTCTTAAAATGTTCAAACAACTGAATTTTGATATCTCCTTTGCTGAGGCTCTCGCTCACATGCCCAAATATGCTAAAATGTTTAAAGATCTTCTCAGTGATAAGGAGAAACTTCTCGATATTGCTCAGACCCAACTTAATGAGTATTGCTCCGCAGTGCTCTTAAGGAAATTACCAACCAAACTTGGTAATCCGGGTCGTTTCTTGATTCCTTGCAACTTCCCGGGAGTAGAGAATTGCGTGGCCCTAGACGATCTAGGTGGTAGTATTTACTTAATGCCATTAAGTGTTTGGAAGCAATTATCTCTCCCCGAGCTAGTCCCCACACGAATGACTTTGGAATTAGCTAACCGTACGGTTGCTTATCCAGTGGGGATAGCCGAAGATGTCTTCGTTGGTGTCGACAAATTCACCTTTCCGATGGATTTTGTTGTCGTTGACTACGAGATGGACCCCCGTGTTCCATTAATCATTTCACGTCCATTCTTGAGGACCGGTCGCACTCTCATTGATGTAGCCGCGGGCGAATTAATCATGAGAGTTGGTGACGATAAAATCGTCTTCAACATGGGTAAACTTTCTAAGCAGCCTTCGGAAAACGAGAGTGTTAATTTTATTGACGTTCTTGATGAGGATTGTGAAGAACATTTCAAAGACGCTTGTAAAAGTGGTTCTTCTTCTCTACCCTTTGTTGAGAACGTTGCCTCTATTGCTCCATCACTAACTCCATTTGGAGAAACTGATTTCCTCTTGAACGATTTTGAAGCAACTTTGGGAGATGTGGACTTGCAATATGACGATTCTCCCTTCAATTGGGATGAAGACATTCGTACCATTGAGAAACTTCCCAATCAGCACCATATTTCTCCACCATCTCCTAAGGACATCTCTATCGATGAACCGAATTTGACTACGCCTTCCATCGAAAATCCTCCGGATTTAGAGCTTAAGGACCTATAGTCTCATCTCGAGTACGTTTTCCTTGAAGACAACAAGAATTCACCCGTCATCATCGCTAAGGACTTGAAGGAGGAAGAAAAATCCCGACTTATCGCTGTGCTGAAGAATCACAAGCAAGCGATTGCTCGGAAAATCTCCGATATTCGTGGAATTGATCCTCACTTTTGCACACATAAAATTCTCATGGAGGACGACTTTAAACCCACTATTCAAAGCCAAAGAAGGGTGATTCCTAAGATCCATGACGTAATCAAAAAAGAGGTTATCAAACTTCCTGATGCGGGAATGATCTATCATATCTCGGATTCACTGTGGGTTAGTCCCGTCCATTGTGTGCCTAAGAAAGGCGGAATCACCGTTGTTCCCAATGAAAACAACGAGTTGATTCCTACTCGTCTCGTTACAGGGTGGAGAGTTTGTATAGACTATCGCAAACTTAATGATGCTACGAGAAAGGATCATTTTCCCCTTCCTTTCATGGACCAAATGCTTTAACGTCTAGCGGGTAATGACTATTACCTGCTTCTTAGACGGTTTCTCCGGGTATTTTCAAATTCCCATCGATCCCAAAGACCAAGAGAAAACCACATTCACTTGTCCTTATGGAACATTTGCCTACAAAAGAATGCCTTTCAGCTTATGCAATGCCCCTGGGACGTTCCAAAGGTGTATGATGGCTATCTTCCATGACATGGTTGAATAAACTATGGAAGTCTTCATGGATGATTTCTCGGTTTATGGCGATTCTTTCTCTGCTTGCCTTGCCAATCTAGAACGTATGCTTAAGCAGTGTGAAGACACTCGCCTTGTTCTAAATTGGAAAAAATGCCATTTCATGGTAAAAGAAGGCATCGTGCTAGGACATAAAATCTCAAAAGCCGGTCTTGAAGTGGACCGTGCTAAAGTGGATGTCATAGCCAAATTACCTCCACCTTCAACCGTGAAGGGTGTGACAAGTTTCCTTGCTCATGCGGGCTTCTATCGTCGATTCATCCATGATTTCTCTAAAATCGCTCGCCCGATGACCCACCTCTTGGAAAAAGATACTCCTTTCATCTTTTCCAAAGAGTGTCTTGAATCCTTCAATCTTCTTAAGGATAAGCTAACTAAGGCACCGGTCTTGGTTACCCCTAATTGGGTGCTACCTTTTGAGTTGATGTGTGATGCAAGCGACTTTGCTATTGGATCGGTTTTGGGCCAAAGAGTGAACAAACACTTCCAACCAATCCATTATGCTAGCAAGACAATGACGGGGGCTCAATTGCATTATACCACTACCGAAAAAGAGCTTTTAGCTGTAGTGTATGTTTTGAAAAGTTCCGCCCCTATCTTGTCCTTTCTACCACCATCGTGTATACCGATCATTCCGCGTTGAAGTACTTGATGACTAAGCAAGATTCTAAGCCAAGACTTCTTCGTTGGGTTTTGCTCCTTCAAGAATTTAACATTGAAATTCGTGACAAAAAGGGAGCGGAAAACCTAGCCGCGGATCATCTAAGTACACCTGAGGATCCTTATCAGGGGGATCATCCGAATCAAGAGATCAATGACTCTTTTCCCCTTGAGGCCTTAATGTATATCAACTCCAATCTTGATGACACCCCGTGGTTTGCGGACATTGCAAACTACTTAGCGGGTGGAATTCTCAAGGAAGGGTTAACGTCCCAACAAAAGAAAAAGTTCTTTAAAGATATTGAACATTATTTCTGGGACGACCCTTACCTTTTCAAACAATGTGCTGATCTGATTATTCGTCGATGTGTTGATGGGCCGGCAGCGGTACAAATCCTTGATGATTGCCATAAAGGACCCACCGGTGGTCACTTTGGTCCCAATTACACCGCGAAGAAAGTATTCGACTCTGGATTTTATTGGCCCACCATATATCGTGACGCTCACGACATGGTTAAACATTGTGATGCTTGCCCAAGACAAGGCAAGATCACACATAAAGATGAGATGCCTCAAAATTTCATCCAAGAGTGTGAAATCTTTGACGTATAGGGCATCGACTTTATGGGGCCATTTCCATCATCTAAAGGGAACAAGTACATCCTCGTAGCCGTTGACTACGTTTCTAAATGGGTTGAAGCTAAGGATCTCCCAACGAACGATGCGAGGGTGGTTGTGAACTTTTTGAAGCAGCTCTTTGCTCGATTCGGTGTTCCTCGTGCTATCATCAGTGACCGCGGGAATGATCAATTCGCAAGAGTCATGGCTAAGTACGGTGTTAATCATCGTCTTTCCACCGCCTATCATCCCTAAACCAATGGTCAAGCCGAGATCTCCAACCGCGGACTGAAGAGAATTCTTGAGCATACTGTGGGAGAGCATCGTGCCGCGTGGGCCGATAAGTTAGATGATGCTTTGTGGGCTTTCCGTACCGCCTATAAGACGTTGATAGGTTGTACACCTTATCGTCTTGTGTACGGGAAAGCATGCCACCTCCCTATCGAGCTGGAACATAAGGCGTACTAGGCCTTGAAGTGGGATAACTTCGACATCAACATGGCCGGTGATCTTCGCAAGATTCAACTCAACGAGCTTAATGAACTGAGGAATGAAGCTTACGAGAACTCACTGATCTACAAGGAGAAGACCAAGATCATCCACGATGCTAGAATTAAGAACCTAGAGTTCCACGTTGGTGCTCAAGTCTTACTTTTTAACTCTCGGTTGAAGATCTTCTCTACAAGTTGAAGAGCCGCTGGTCTGGTCCATTCACCGTCGCCAAAGTCTTTCCATATGGGACCATTGAGCTTTCTCAGTCAAATGGGCCCAATTTTAAAGTGAATGGCCAGCGTGTGAAGTTGTACTTTGGTGAGGACATCTCTCATGAGAAGATTCCATCCCTCACCACGTTTCCCATGAACTAGTTTTGGGTCGAGTCAGGCTCGTGACTCGGTGAACAAAAACAAGCGCTTCTCGGGAGGCAACCCGTGATCTATCCTTTACCGTTTTCATAATAAGTGTAGGGGAGCCCCGTATGTGTTGGTTGTCTTGTTTCTTGTGTTGTGAAGGGATTAAAGCTTGAAAGATCCACTCTTGATGACATTTGACGAACCGTAATCCCGTGTTCCCATCTTCCCGGTTCTATACTAAACTCTTGTGATTCAATATTTCATATCTTTTATGTTCACACTGAAAGCACTATAGTTGTCCTTTCCTTAGCAAGATTTAAACAAAATGCACAATGTCATAAGTGTAGGGGAGTTTACTCCCACATGCTTAAAACATTGAGGATGCGAAGATTGGCGAGTCCGAAAAGGCCCTAACAAGGCATGAGGGCTACATTTTGTTGCTAAAGATCCAAAAGTGATGTGAAGAATCATTTATCGAAAATCAATATGAAGGATCGAGACACACGACGAAAAGCAAATACTCCCCAAAAGATCATGGAGAAGTCTATCCGAAAAGACCCTAGCAAGGTATGAGGATAAATAGATCCAAGTCCTAAAAGGAGGCAGATCGTTGTATATCAAATTCCAAAATAAAGATTGGAGAAAAATGAAGAAGTCGTGGTCCAAGTACGAAGAATCTCTCAAAACTCCAAGTGAAGAAATTACTATTATGAAGAGAAGACCATAATTGTAACACCCCCAAATTTATACAACTCAATACAGCGGAAGACTCGTTGGTGTTACGGGATAGCACATTACTCACATCATAGACAACGCATAAAAATCGCGTCGTTTAATAATAAATCATTTCCATTCATAAATATCAAAGTTACATCGGTCCCAAGTCAATTATTTCATACAAAGTTTTACAAAGTATTTGAATGGAAAATATAGTTTAGGTGCGGGCCATGAATTCTTGTTGTCTTCCCGAGAATTATCTTCAAGTACCTGAGATAAAACATGTTAAAAGAAAAGGTCAGCGATAACGCCGAGTGAATTCATAGAGTTTAATAAATTCCATCAATATAATATCAGTATAAAATTATTACTGAAAATCATTTTGTACAAATCATTTTAATAGGCCATAAAATAGCCAAAGTCATTTTATACAAATCCTTATCGAAAATCATAATATAGGCATTCGCCTTAAAAATCAGTATACGAGCCAATATCGTAAAAACATCATACAATACGTCTTAAGACGTTGTATGAAAATAAAAACCGTTATATAAATATGGTTACGAAAACCAAAACACAAACATCATATCATTAGTATGACCCTGTATTGCTAGTCAGGCAATACATCGTAATTCGGAGCGTCTAGTAATATTTCGTTAGTTTTGGATTATTATAAGCCGCATGACATTGTTACCTTACTAAACCAACAACGGGTAGCTAACCCGATACCAAATTTGCCCATCTAAAGTAGCGTGTCGTCACAAAGGTCACGCTATGGAAATCTTCTCATACATAAATTCGCTTACCAATCAATGTGGCACGACGGGGATCAACCGTCAAGGCGCGAACTGGGGTGATCGTCCCCAAATAGTACTATTAAATGCATAAGCGTCTACCAACTCCCGGTAGTTCACAATTCATGCTAATGGGACTTTTAGTGACATAACCTAACTTTAATAATCCATTTTATTTCATCTATCGGGTCCATTAATCATTTATCGGGTCATACAATCGGGTCATTCAATCATTCGGGTCCAAAATCAATAAACAAACAATCGGGACAAATGGTGTCCTATTTTATAAAAACTAACATGTTATCTCCCTCGCGGGTTTATAAAACATTTCATAAAAACATTTAAAAGAGTGCGAGGCTATGAACTCACGTTGATGTGGGAAGGCGGGTTATCGGCAATTCGGACGTACGGTACGTGCTTCAATCACGGAAACCTAGACAAATAATACTCGTCTTAGATTCATGTCCAATGACTTTATAAAAATAACAATTATGTATACATATGATGATTATTTATATATGATGATCAAGTGGGTTTACATATTCTCATTAACTCGTTTTAGTGTTTACGTATTGGTATCTTTTTACTAGTTTACTAGTTTTACCTATTTACGTGTTTTAAGTCCGAAAAACTTATTATAAGTTCTTTAACTTGTTTTAATCCCTTTTATACCTATATTATCAGTATGTTTACTTTCCATGTTGGGCCCAAATGGGTTAAGCCCAATAAGTTCTTTTTACAAGTTTTTATCTTATTTAGTCCAATTATTAGTCCAATATGCTTAATTAGCTCGTAAATGTCCGTATTTCTTATAGTTCGGGTTTTATCGGTTTTTACTTGTATTATATATCAGTATATGACTTTTATAAATTTTACATTAGACGGGTTTGGTCGTCTAAGTTTTATTTGGCGAAAAACGTTAATTTTACGGCGATAGCCGAAAAAGTCGTAAAAATCAAGTTTATAGTTTTTATTACTTATAAATATTATTTCACCACCATTTATATAATTTATCCATTTAATTAACATTTTATATATTTATATAAATAAGTTTTATAAGTTAGTGGGTTTTTATTTTACATTTTATACATTAAAATGTGAGTGCTTATATAATAATAATAAACATTAATTCCAAAAATCTGATTTTTAACTTCATGTTCACCATTTTTACCATATCTAGAGTTCTATAATGACTTAGAAGCTCATTTTTGGATGACATGTTCTTCATAATATGTGATACATTTAACTTAGTTATAGCTACTGCCCATTTTGATTTTAAGTTGCCTTATCAGTCCCTACAAAACTGCTTATTCAGATTACACCACCTAACTTGTTTTGATCATATCTCACTCATTATTTTGATTCCATTGCATGGCCAACTCTCACATGTGTATAACATCATCTACTTACTGTAAATGGATCAAACCATGCAATTTTATCAGTTCATCTTTTAGTTATCTACTGTTTTTATACAGCCAACTAAATAGTCAAGATTTTATCTTCATTTCTTATAGTTATCATCATTTTTAAGCATATTTATCAACACTTGATCCCCACACAACATTTTTATCATCATATATACATCATATACATATACAAAATGAAAGAAAATACATTTGTTCTTTACAAAATAACAAGAGAAAAATGGAGAGGATGATCTTCTTTACCAATCCAAGTGGATTTCTTTTTTTAGGAAGACAAGAACTTGATGAACACAACAAGTATCTCCAAGACCATCAAATATCAAGAACATAGGTTGGAAAATCAGCCCTAGGACACAAGCAAATCACCTCCAAAGATGTTAATATGGCCACCAAATGAGCAAGGCTTCAAGAGAACTCCTTAATAGAGCTAGTAAACATGTGGTTTATGGCTAGAAAAGATCAAATGGGATGTTTGTTGGCTTATTTGGGACGGCACAATGGGAGAGTTGAGAGAGTTTTTGGAGTGGATTGCATGTAAGAAAGATGGAAATGAAAAACAAGTTGCTAGTTTGGTGGTTAAGTGGTTTAGTTAGCTTGAAATGTAAGCATGGCTTACACATGGAAGGTGTAAGCTAAACTTGATGCCACCTTGTGTTGTGGTGTCAAGTTAGCCGTCCCATTAAGCTAGTGGGGTGGGACAAAGTGTTTTGTCCCATCTCACTAGTTTACGGGTATTTCTCGATTCTAGTTTTCTCGATTTGCGTGCCCTCGGGTCGTTTTACGAAAAACGTTTTTATAAATTATGAATCAACGTCACAAAACGAATCCAATAAAAATTGTCTCATCAAAAACGGAGTTCGAAAACGTAAATACGTAATCCTAAGGTTTCCGGTTTAGTCGTAAAGGACGTTAAAATAAAATCGTAAGTCCTAATCTCTTCTCGTAAATTTGTGAGTTTATGAACTAACACAAATTTAAAACTCCAAAATAATATTCACGGATAAATTTATTTTTTGAAATGTCGGACTGTCATCAAAGACGGTGTATGTACACGTAAGCACGTAACGTAGAATCCTCCGGTTTAAACGTAGTCGATGCTACTTCAAGACGTAAATCCAAATTTCTTCCAAAAAATAAGTGAGTTCATATTGTAATATTAAAATAATATTTTCAAATAATATTTGAGAATAAAATATCAATCGTAAATTGACGGATTGTCACAATAATTTCAAGAACGTCTCTCAAAGATTTGAAGTATGAAGTCGCTGCCAAATATCAGTCCGAGAAAGGTCTCAAATCGTGAAGCAAGTTATGCCAAGATATGAACTTTATGAGGTCCCGAGAAGCAGTTTTAAGAGATTTTGTCCTTTAGCTAACTATTGATTAAATCGTCCGCTTTATTTTCAGCCTAAATAACTATCGATATAAGTCAAACAATGCATCCTCGTGATCATTCAAGACAAAAATAAAATATAAGAGATACACCTAGGAATAAGGGAGTCTAAGTAAATAATTAGCCCACATGAATTCGTGTTAGTTTGCTAACTTATAATAACAATGATCTCGTTTTTAAGCTTGGTATGGGGAACGTGCAACTTGAGGATGATAAACGTTCATGGCAGCCAAAACCCAATGTAAGTCTTTGATTTCTTTACTTGTTTCTATCTTTTTATGTTTAGTATTTAATAAAGGCCAAGGTGGGTTATTTATGATGGAAAATGCAAACCGTGCTTTAAAATTAATGCATTGCATGAGGGCATTGCAATGGTCAAGTGTAGGGGATTTAATAAGTTTGAAAACACTTATCCTTTTATCACTTATTTCCAATAATAACAAGACCAAAACGTATATTTTATGTCGTAAAAGTCGGAATTATGCGTGGTTTGTGTTTTTATTGTGTTTTAGGACCAAAAGATGAAAAAGGAAGAAAACACGGGCTTTCACGGGCTTTTATCAAAGAAAACGAGAAAAGACGAAGTCAAGAGATCAAGAGTGCTTAAAGAACGGATGTCCAAGACCTATTCTGAAGATTTATCGAAGAAAATGTCTAAAGACGGAAGTTTAATGAAGTCGAAGAACTCAAGTCTAAATTAAAGAAGAAAAATTATTAAGACAAGTTCAAATCCCGAGACGACGTCGAGAAAAGACAAAGAATTAAATCAAGTCGAGAAGAAAAGAAAGAAGGAAGCACACCACACATGCACCTCCCACTTAGCCTATAAATACTCTCCTAATCACATTAGGAGGGGAGTTAGCTAGTTTTAATTTTTCATTTTTCCTTTCTAGTTTTTAGAGAGAGAAAGTTCCAACTTTCTCTCACTAAGTTTTCATCTTTTCTTTCTTTTAATCTTTCAAGATTAAGCCTTTTGTATTTTTGATCTCATTAATCAAGTTCAAGTTAAGCTTTTTGTTCACTAATCTCTTTCTACCTTTCTTGATTTTAGTTTACTTTTGGTGCGAAATATTTATGATCCGTGTTGATCTTGATGTTTTCGTGATTAAAAAGTTAATCTTTTTATTCCTACATAAGCTTTCAAACGGTTAAGCTTTAAGATCTTTGTGCTTATTGGCTTATTTGTATGTTTAGCTTATTTACTTTTTGAAAGTTTTCTTAAAAAGTTTCATCTTTTTATGGTTTGATTTAAAAGATTGCTTATTTAAAGTTTTGAAAAATTGTTATTCGTGCTTATTTGGTCTCTTTCATTATAGATTCGATCAAGTTTTGGATTTGGCTTATTGAAAATAGCTTAATACTTAGCTTATTTTTGAATACATACAATCAGAAAGGGTAAACCCCTTTCCGATTAAGCATTCCGATTAGCTTCCTCTTTATTCCGATCACTTGATCGGATTAGGGTTTTACTTTCTGATTTGATCACTAGTATTCCGTTCACTAAGATCGGAAAAGGGTTTTAACTTATTCCGATCTGGATTCCTTTCTTGTATTCCGACAAGTGCTTTCCGATCAGATTCTGATTACAACATTCCGATTGAGGGGTTTTTTTAGTGTTATTCCGATTAGCCTTGTTTTTCCCATATTCCGATTACATTCCGATCAGGCATTCCGACGGGTCAAATTTCTTGATTTTACAAAGTTTTTAAGTTTAAAATTATCACGTTTTAATTTCCAAAAACTGCACGCTTACCGAAATCTCTAATGTGTATTAATACGATAAGATTTCCCTTTTTTCATTTATACTTTTAAAAGTCTTGCCTTGTCTTGGTCGGAATCCCTTTTCGTCCGATCTTTTCGAATTGATTATTGGTAGAAAGTGTGACTCAATTGTTCTTGGTGGAAGATAAAAAGGTTTGGTTTGATTATCTAATTTAAACTAAAAGCAAATAAATGAAAATGTCGTTGAGTAAAGAAAAAGCTTTAAAGATTAAACAAAAATAAGAGTTAAAAATAAATGATTGAAAACTTGAAAACAAAATTATAAAAATACTTTGGGAAAACACTTTGTAAACATAAACAAGAAATCACCCCCGTCGGAATCCCTGGTCGGAATCCCGTCGGAATACAGCGATCGGAATGTATCAATCGGAATGCTGTCGGAATAATGGTAAACAAGACCAATCGGAATGTCTTAAAATCAAGCTATCGGAATAAGATAAAATCACTCCAATCGGAATATCAATTAAGTCATGCAGTCGGAATGTAAGAAAGGAATCCAGATCGGAATGCTGTCGGAATAATGGTAAACAAGACCAATCGGAATGTCTTAAAATCAAGCTATCGGAATAAGATAAAATCACTCCAATCGAAATATCAAATAAGTCATGCAGTCGGAATGTAAGAAAGGAATCCATATCGGAATGCTTTACGGGACACTCACGTCGGAATGTCAAAGAATCTCACAATCGGAATTTTAAAACCCTAATCCGATCAAGTGATCGGAATAACAAGGTGTAAATCGGAAACTAACTCCCTAATTCGATCAGAGTGATCGGAATACAGGAGTGTTAATCGGAATGCTAAATCGGAAAAGGGTGTACCCTTTTCCGAATATTGTGCGATCCGAAAATAAGCTAGTGATAAGCTATATTGATAAGCTAACACCAAAACTCACCAAATCAGCAATGAAATAAACTAAATAAGCTCGAGTAACAACTTTTCCAACTTAAAATAAGCAATCTTTTAAATCAAACCATAAAAAGAATGAAACTTTTTAAAAAAGCTTTTAAAAAGTAAATAAGCTAAAAATACAAATAAGCCAATAAGCACAAGGATCTTAAAGCTTAACCGTATGAAAGCTTAAGTATGATAAAAATACGATCTTTTTAATCCTTAAAACATCAAGATCAAACACGGATCATCAACATTTCGGATCAAAATTAACTAAAATAAAGAAAGGTAGAAAGAGATTAAAGTTTATAAGCTTAAACTTGAACTTGATTAATGAAATCAACAATACAAAAGGTTTAAACTTGAAAGATTAAAAGAAAGAAAAGATGAAAACTTAGTGAGAGAAAGTTGAGAACTTTCTCTCTCTAAAACTAGAAAGAAAAATGAAAAATTAAACTAACTAACTCCCCTCCTAATGTGATTAGGAGGGTATATATAGGGAAAATGGGAAGTGCATGTGTGGTGTGCTTCCTTCTTTCTTTTCTTCTCGACTCGATTTAATTCTTTGTCTTTTCTCAACGTCGTCTCGGGATTTGAACTTGTCTTAATAATTTTTCTTCTTTAATTTAGACTTGAGTTCTTCGACTTCATTAAACTTCCGTCTTTAGACTTTTTCTTCGATAAATCTTCAGAATAGGTCTTGGACATCCGTTCTTTAAGCACTCTTGATCTCTTGACATCATCTTTTCTCGTTTTCTTCGATAAAAGCCCGTGAAAGCCCGTGTTTTCTTCCTTTTTCATCTTTTGGTCCTAAAACACAATAAAAACACAAACCACGCATAATTCCGACTTTTACGACATAAAATACACGTTTTGGTCTTGTTATTATTGGAAATAAGTGATAAGAGGATATGTGTTTTCACACTTATTAAATCCACTACACTTGACCATTGCAATGCCCTCATGCAATGCATTAATTTTAAAGCACGGTTTACATTTTCCATCATAAATAACCCACCTTGGCCTTTATTAAATACTTCACATAAAAAGATAGAAACAAGTAAAGAAATCAAATACTTACATTGGGTATTTGCTGCCATGAACGTTTATCATCCTTATGTTTCACGTTCCTCATACCAAGCTTAAAAACGAGATCATTGTTATTATAAGTTAGCAAACTAACACGAATTCATGTGGGCCAATTATTCACTTAGACTCCCTTATTCCTAGGTGTATCTCTTATATTTTATTTTTGTCTTGAATGATCACGAGGATGCATTGTTTGACTTATTTCGATAGTTATTTAGGCCGAAAATAAAGCGGACGATGTAATCAATAGTTAGCTAAAGGACAAAATCTCTTAAAACTGCTTCTCGGGACCTCATAAAGTTCATATCTTGCTTCACGATTTGAGACCTTTCTCGGACCGATATTTGGCAGCGACTTCATACTTCAAATCTTTGAGAGACGTTCTTGAAATTATGGTCTTCTCTTCATAATAGGAATTTCTTCACTTGGTGTTTTGAGAGATTCTTCATACTTGGACCACGACTTCTTCATTTTTCTCCAATCTTTATTTTGGACTTTGATATACAACGATCCGCCTCCTTTTAGGACTTGGATCTATTTATCCTCATACCTTGCTAGGGTCTTTCCGGATAGACTTCTCCATGATATTTTGGGGAGTATTTGCTTTTCGTCGTGTGTCTCGATCCTTCATATTGATTTTCGATAAATGATTCTTCACATCACTTTTGGATCTTTAGCAACAAAATGTAGCCCTCATGCCTTGTTAGGGCCTTTTCGGACTCGCCAATCTTCGCATCCCGCTTCAATAAGTTATGCCTTGGCTACTGAACTCTAATTAATACCGAGCAACTTTTAAACGATCTTGGGCTAGAAGCTAAGTAACTTTTCAAATCGTACAACCTTATTTATTGCAGATAAATTTATTAACAAGCGATGGGAGAATAGGCTCATAATTAACTCATATAAATTCACGAAAGAATACCAAACTTATAATTGACTCTATCATCTCTCGTCCTCCACATTTTAAAATCTCAAGGAATGAGACTCGTGGATGCTTAGCCTATTAAATAGAAGTTTTGGGTTTTCGAGTCGCCTATAGGATCTTGCAAGCTCTTAGACTTTTTCAAGTTTAGAATTCGCATTTTAAAGTTCCTTTGATAAACGACTCTCTAGGATCAATTATAGGAACTTGCGAAAAGTTCTTGTTCTTAACCCATGAGAGTTAAGACTTTCGTGTTTTAAAGCTCCCGATATAAAAGCCTAGCGAAACTTGACTTAAACACGTTAAGGATACTAGCTAGAGTAAACTTATAAGTAAACTCGGGTTGAGTCAAAATATTCACGACTTTGAAAAATTTAAAACCACTTTATTAAAAATAAGAAAGAAAATAACGATAGAAAAGGAAAAACTACTACACTACTAGGCCAAAATAGATTAAAATTTTTGAAAAATGTCGAAAAATCAAATTTTCCGGTTAAAATGAAGACAAATCCATGGAAAAGACCACTTACTTCGATAGAAGTCCCCCCTACACTTGAGATAAACATTGTCCTTAATGTTTAAGCATGTGGGAGTAAACTCCCCTACTCTTATGACATTGTGCACTTTGTTGAAATCTTGCTAAGGAAAGGACAACTATAGTGATTTCAATGTGAACATATAAGATTGTTGGGTAATCTTGATGGGTCAATGAAGCGGGTCAATGTAGTCGCGGGTGGATACTTGAATGTTCCATCTGGTACATGAATAAAGAAGTGGATTGAACTAGTTGCATGGGTATGACCGAGTACTATGGAAGACCAAGTATTTCTCCATACGCTTTAGTTGGCTCCTGTTTAGTAGGAGTAGTGGTGCATGTCTCTTTAGGTAGTATTTTGTATAAATAGAATACTAGTAACACACTAGTAGTTGTAATCAGTTTTCCTTGATAATATACAAACGGGTTGACAACCAATATTGCCGTTTTGATTGGCGTTATCGAGTGGGTATGCGTCCGGGTTTAAGGAGGTTGATTCCAACATTTGGTATCAGAGCGGAGTTCGATCAAACAACGGGTTTGAGAGTCGGTTCAAGAGAAGGGTGCAGCCCTCTCGGTGCAGGGCGAAGCAGAAAGAGGAAAGTGGCAGCAAGAAAGAAAGAAGGTTGTCACGTCTGTAGCAAGCTAGCAAGCAAGACAGAAAGACAGACAAAAAGAAAGAAAGAAAGAAAGACAGAATGAAAGAAAGTCGGGTGTCGTAGAAAGTTCGATGCCGTAAAGAAAGAAAGAAAGACAGAAAGAAAGAAAGTCGGGTGTCGTAGAAAGTTCGATGCCGTAGAGAAAGAAGAAAGTAAAGTCAGGTGCCTTGAGAAAGAGAAAGAAACTCAGGTGCCGTGACTTGAATAAGAAAGTGTGAGACCGAGAAAGAAAGAAAGACCGAAGTTTCGCCAGTTGAAGACCGAAAGATACTGTTGATACCGTGAAGTTCAAAGACCGAAGACCGAATACTGTTGAATCATAAGACCGAAGATTCACATAAAGACTGAACAAAGAAAGACAAGAAAGTAAACTGATCAAGATCAGCAAGAAAAGAAGAAAAGGCGTCTCAAGAAGAAAGAAAAATGAAAGAGGATGGTGTTGCTTAGCAAGAAATAAAGAAGGCCTCGAAAGAAAGATAGGAGACTGATGGTATTGCAAGAAAAAAAAGAAAGTAGCAAGCGATAAAAAAATATCAGACATTATGTTTTGAATAGCAAGTTAGAAAGAGATTTGGTGTTAGCAAGAAAGAGAATCGGATCAAGAAAGCACGTAGCAAGTTTAACGGATCGAGATAATCAAGATTACGGGGGTGAATGTTGGGTAATCTTGATGGGTCAATGGAGCGGGTCAATGTAGTCGCGGGTGGATACTTGAATGTTCCATCTGGTACATGAATAAAGAAGTGGATTGAACTAGTTGCATGGGTATGACCGAGTACTATGGAAGACCAAGTATTTCTCCATAAGCTTTAGTTGGCTCCTGTTTAGTAGGAGTAGTGGTGCATGTCTCTTTAGGTAGTATTTTGTATAAATAGAATACTAGTAACACACTAGTAGTTGTAATCAGTTTTCCTTGATAATATACAAACGGGTTGACAACCAATATTGCCGTTTTGATTGGCGTTATCGAGTGGGTATGAGTCCGGGTTTAAGGAGGTTGATTCCAACAAAGATATGAAATATTGAATCACGAGAGTTTAGGATAGAACCGGGAAGATGGGAACACGGGATCACGGATCGTCAAATGTCATCAAGAGTGGATCTTTGAAGCTTTAATCCCTGCACAACACAAGAAACAAGACAACCAACACATACGGGGCTCCCCCCTACACTTATTATGAAAGCAGTAAAGGATTGATCACGGGTTTCCTCCCAAGAAGCGCTTATTTTTGTTCACCGAGTCACGAGCCTGGCTCGACCCAAAACTAGTTCATGGGAAACGTGGTGAGGGATGGAATCATCTCATGAGAGATGTCCTCACCGAAGTACAGCTTCAAACGCTGGCCATTCACCTTAAAATTGGGCCCATTTGACTGAGAAAGCTCAATGGTCCCATATGGAAAGACTTTGGCGACGGTGAATGGACCAGACCAACGGCTCTTCAACTTTCCAGATAAGATCTTCAACCGAGAGTTAAAAAGTAAGACTTCATCACCAACGTGGAACTCTCGGTTCTTAATTCTAGCATCGGGGATGATCTTGGTCTTCTCCTTGTAGATCAGTGAGTTCTCGTAAGCTTCATTCCTCAGTTCATTAAGCTCGTTGAGTTGAATCTTGCAAAGATCACCGGCTTTGTTGATGTCGAAGTTAGCCCACTTCAAGGCCCAGTACGCCTTATGTTCCAGCTTAATAGGGAGGTGGCATGCTTTCCCGTACACAAGACGATAAGGTGTACAATAAATCGGCGTCTTATATGCGGTACAGAAAGCCCACAAAGCATCATCTAACTTATCTGCCCACGTGGCACGATGCTCTCCCACAGTACGCTCCAGAATTCTCTTCAGTCCGCGGTTGGAAATCTTGGCTTGACCATTGGTTTGGGGATGATAGGCGGTGGAAAGACGATGATTAACACCGTACTTAGCCACGACTCTTGCGAATTGATCATTGCAAAAATGACTCCCGCGGTCACTGATGATAGCACGAGGAACACCGAATCGAGCAAAGAGATGCTTCAGAAAGTTCACAAACACCCTCGCATCATTCGTTGGGAGCGCCTTAGCTTCAACCCATTTAGAAACGTAGTCAACGGCTACGAGGATGTACTTGTTCCCTTTAGATGATGGAAATGGCCCCATAAAGTCGATGCCCCATACGTCAAAGATTTCACACTCTTGGACGAAATTTTGAGGCATCTCATCTTTATGTGTGATCTTGCCTTGTCTTTGGCAAGCATCACATTGTTTAACCATGTCGTGAGCGTCACGATATATGGTGGGCCAATAAAATCCAGAGTCGAATACTTTCTTCGCGGTGTAATTGGGACCAAAGTGACCACCGGTGGGTCCTTTATGGCAAGCATCAAGAATTTGTACCGCTGCCGGCCCATCTACACATCGACGAATAATCAGATCAGCACATTGTTTGAAAAGGTAAGGGTAGTCCCAGAAATAATGTTCAATATCTTTAAAGAACTTTTTCTTTTGTTGGGACGTTAACCCTTCCTTGAGAATTCCACCCGCTAAGTAGTTTGCGATGTCCGCAAACCACGGGGTGTCATCCAGATTGGATTTGATAGACATTAAGGCCTCAAGGGGAAAAGAGTCATTGATCTCTTGATTCGGATGATCCCCTTGATAAGGATCCTCAAGTCTACTTAGATGATCCGTGGCTAGGTTTTTTGCTCCCTTTTTGTCACGAATTTTAATGTTGAATTCTTGAAGGATCAAAACCCAACGAAGAAGTCTTGGCTTAGAATCTTTCTTAGTCATCAAGTACTTCAACGCGGAATGATCGGTATACACGATGGTGGTAGAAAGGACAAGATAGGGGCGGAACTTTTCAAAAGCATACACTACAGCTAAAAGCTCTTTTTCGGTAGTGGTATAATGCAATTGAGCCCCCGTCATTGTCTTGCTAGCATAATGGATTGGTTGGAAGTGTTTGTTCACTCTTTGGCCCAAAACCGCTCCAATAGCAAAGTCGCTAGCATCACACATCAACTCAAAAGGTAGCTCCCAATTAGGGGTAACCAAGACCGGTGCCTTAGTTAGCTTATCCTTAAGAAGATTAAAGGATTCAAGACACTCTTTGGAAAAGATGAAAGGAGTATCTTTTTCCAAGAGGTGGGTCATCGGGCGAGCGATTTTAGAAAAATCTTGAATGAATCGACGATAGAAGCCCGCATGACCAAGGAAACTTCTCACACCCTTCACGGTTGAAGGTGGCGGTAATTTGGCTATGACATCCACTTTAGCACGGTCCACTTCAAGACCGGCTTTTGAGATTTTATGTCCTAGCACGATGCCTTCTTTTACCATGAAATGGCATTTTTCCCAATTTAGAACAAGGCGAGTGTCTTCACACCGCTTAAGCATACGTTCTAAATTGGCAAGGCAAGCAGAGAAAGAATCACCATAAAACGAGAAATTATCCATGAAGACTTCCATAGTTTCTTCAACCATGTCATGGAAGATAGCCATCATACACCTTTGAAATGTCCCAGGAGCATTGCATAAGCCGAAAGGCATTCTTTTATAAGCAAATGTTCCGTAAGGACAAGTGAATGTGGTTTTCTCTTGGTCTTTGGGATCGATGGGAATTTAAAAATACCCAGAGAAACCGTCTAAAAAGAAGTAATAGTCATTACCCGCTAGACGTTCAAGCATTTGGTCCATGAAAGGAAGGGGAAAATGATCCTTTCTCGTAGCATCATTGAGTTTGCGATAGTCTATACAAACTCTCCACCCTGTAACGAGACGAGTAGGAATCAACTCGTTGTTTGCATTGGGCACAACGGTGATTCCGCCTTTCTTAGGCACACAATGGACGGGACTAACCCATGGTGAATCTGAGATAGGATATATGTTAGAAATACGTTTTTACGTATATTAGAAGTATCGGTCACTCCACAATAATATTTATGTTGTAATAGCTCGTAGTTAGAAAATAGTTGTTAGTTACTTATTAACTTAAGTAAGAACCGGTCCATGGGCTTGTCATAGACCGGCCCAAGCCCATGTTATGCTTGGAACTATAAATACCCCTTTCCACCATGGAAAGGGGTTGGTTGTTGTCATTTCCTTAGTTTCATTTTAATAAAATTCACATAGTTTCTCTCACTTTCTCTCTCTAACTTTCTCTCTCTAGAAATCAACAAACCCCTTCATAGATTCATTGATTATCAATATTCTACATTTGGTATCAAGAGCTATGGGGTGATTTAAGGTAGTGATTTGTGTGGTTTTTTTAGTTTTTGATTGTATTAGTGTTCTTTAAGAAAAACCATCTTGATTCTTGGTGTTTTTGGTGTTTTTGTGATTGGGATTAGTGGATAAGTATTAGTTGTTACTTATTTTAGTCGAAAGCACAAAACTTTTTGGGTTATTTGGTCAAAATCTGGGCTTAATCTTCATCTTTACTGTTCGACTGTTCATCGGAACAAGGTTCTGCTCATTCAGCAAAAGTTCCGGATCAAGGACTTCCGGATCAAGAAGTTCCGGATCAAGAACTTCCGAACCAAGAAGTTCCGGATCAAGCCAATAGTTCCGAATCAAGCCAAAAAGTTCCGAACCAAACACTTCCGAATCAAGCCACAAAGTTCCAAACCAAGAACTTCCGAATCAACAAACTTCCGAATCAACAAACTTCCGAATCAACAAACTTCCGAATCAACAAACTTCCGAATCAACAACTTCCGAATCAACAACTTCCGAATCAACAACTTCCGAATCAACAACTTCCGAATCAACAACTTCCGAATCAACAACTTCCGAATCAAGAAGTTTCGAATCAAGAAGTTCCGACTCAAGAAGTTCCGACTCAAGAAGTTCCGACTCAAGAAGTTCCGACTCAAGAAGTTCCGACTCAAGAAGTTCCGATTCAAGAAGTTCCGAATCAAGGGTGATTTTGTTTGTTTTTTCGACGATTTTTTAGAGGATTTAATCTTGGTTTCCTACAACAAAAACTTAACACAATTCACAAGCTTTACTTCACTGCTCGATCAACCGATAATCTCTGTTTCTTTGAAGAAAACAAAATGAATCCAAATTCAGTAATGCCTCAGATGACATCTCTTACGGATATATCAATCATAACGGGAACTGATAGCCGTCCACCGATGCTTATTAAAGAGGTGTTTGAGGCATGGCAAGGTCGAATGATGCAATATCTAAAGGGCAAACCAACATACGGAAGGCTTATGGTCAAATCGATTTTGAATGGTCCACTCGACTATGGTACCATTGTGGTTGACAACGTGACTAGACCACGAGAATTTGAAGAACTCACTCCAGCTCAACAACTTGTTGCAGATGCAGATGAAAAAGCTCTTCAAACAATTCTCCAAGCTCTTCCCCATGACATCTATAGGATGGTGAGTCAGTATACGGTGGCAAAGGATTTATGGGAACGTCTTAAGGTGCTGCTACAAGGTACGTCTCTCACCAAACAGGAAAGGGAATGTCAGTTGTATGACCTGTTTGATAGATTCACCTACAACCCAGGGGAAACGCCTCACGATTATTACTTCAGATTCACCACACTCATGAATGATCTGAATGTATACAATCTTGTGATTGCACCATTCCAGGTTAACACCAAATTCTTGAATACTCTACCTCAAGCTGAATGGGGTGAGTACATTACCGATGTCAAGTTAACCAGGGATCTGCATAAGTACAATTTGGATCAAATATATGCCTTCCTTCAGCAGCATGAGAAGCATGTGATTATGCACCGTTCTCCTCGCGGTATGTACCCAGATTCCTTAGCTTTGATGGTGAATCAACCAAGCTTGTCTCACAACAACACACCTTATATCTTGGGACATCAAGCCTATCATCCATCACCTTATATGACACCAACCTTCCCACAATACTCGATTCTACCACAACCACCCACCTCACATCAGCAACAATATCGGTTCAATGCACCTTCACCACAGTATGCTTCACAACTTCATCCAGCAAATGTTGCACCTTATGCTCAGCCATCATATTCTTCTTATCAAGAGAATGCAGCATATCCAACAAGCTACCCTGATCAAATGAGTATTCCTTTTACTGATTATGCAGCTCATCCAGATCAAGCACTATCTTGTGATGATGAGGAAGTCCCCGTTCCTGTATTCCAACAAGGAGCTGACCCAGTTGAAGTGCTAACTACTATGTCTGCTTATCTCACAAGAACTTTAAGCAAACGAGGATACAGAGGATCAGCTCCTACCAACAATCAGTTGAGGAATTCATCCAATTCTCGCCAACAAGCTACAATTGAGAATGGCAGGGTAATGGTTCAGCCAATTCAACCATATCAGGGGAGACCTTCCACATCAACCAATGCTCGCACGATCAATCCTGCTCCTGCTCCAATGGTCAACAATCCTCCACGGGCTAATACAGGCAAGTTGAGAATGATTACATGCTACAACTGCAAGGAAGAGGGTCATATGTCCAGGGATTGTAAGAAACCCAAGAGGAGAAGGGATGGACAGTGGTTTGCAGAAAAGATCTATCTGGTAAATGCTCTGGCGCAAGGAAGGGAACTTGATGAAGAGGAGCTTGCATTTCTTGCTGACCCAGGGATTGCTGAACAAGACGTTGTCACTACGCAGAATGCAGCTTACCAAGCCGATGATCTTGATGCGTATGACTCCGACTGTGATGACTTTCAAACTGCAAAGGCTGCTCTCATGGCAACTATCTCCAGCTTAGGGCCAGATAAGAGATCTGAGGTACTTATTAATAACACCGATAATGCCACTGATGCTAGTATTCAACCACATCAAGTTGTGCAAGAGAGTGCTGATTCGAATGAATCTTCGGTGGTGAGTCTTTCAAATGAGGAGACAAACAATGATAGAAATATCAATGTGAGTCCCCAGACTTTGAGTGAATCACAACCGGGATCCATTTCGTATACGCCTACTCCTGCTCAACAAGATTTGGTCATGGTTCCTGCTACATTACTTAGCCAAATGAATGCTGCACTCTTAGAAACCTTAGCTAAGAATAAGAATTTGTCTGATGAGCTTGCCTTAAGCAATGAGAAAGTACAAACTTTGGAATTAGTGCCTTCGTCAAGTGTTCTCACAAATCTCGAATATGATCATTTTAGAAACAAACAAATGGGTCACTTGCAAGAGATCGAAAACTTAAGAGCAAATCTGTCTAATGAACTTAAAGAAAAGGAGTTAGTGGTCACTAATTTTCAAAAACTTCAAACTGATTTTGAATTACTCGAATCTAAGAAGAATGAAATGGAGATTAATGCTGCTAATAAGATTAGAAGTCTAGACTACTTGCTTTTAAGACAATATGCTGCTTCTCAACTAGTGCACTTATTTGATGCTTCGTTTAGAGAGTTTAACTTATCACGTCAAAAAGGCCTTCCCCCTAACCCAAGGTATGCAAAACAAGCTTTTAGACATAGTCCAAGATTGTATAATGCAACTCAATTAGGATTGGCCTTAGACCCGATTGTTTTTCCCGATGATCGAACAAATAAGGATCTAGTTGATGAGGATCGGTCATACAATTCAGCAAAATATCCCGATTGTGATTATTTTAAAATGAATAAGGAGCTTGCTAAAACTGATTTTAGAGTTCGCTTCCATATGGATAAAGATCTCATTACAGCACCAACCTACATGATAGAGGAAGAAAGCCCTAGTACATTTCCTACACTTGTCAACATGGAAGATCCTAAGGAAATTCCAAAGAATCTTCCACCTGTTAGCACTGTATGGTTAAACTTGCAAGAGATTAACCGATATTTTACTAACTTTGACAAGGTCATTTTGGAATGTACGACTTCAAATGGCTTAAACGCCGGAGAATGGGCTTTCGAACACATGAACGAGGTGTTTAAAACTGAGATCAATCCGTTTGTCGAAAGTCTAAAAGGAAGTTTTGCATCTCTTAAGGAAAATCTTCAGTTTGAAATTGGTGAAGTTCAAAAAGTGTTTTATGAAATGGACACCGCTTACGAACTGCAACTAATTGAAAAAGAAAAGATTTTAACCGAATATGACCGATTCTTGTCCGAAGTAATCTCGTGTGATGTGCTTACTACTGTAAATGTTAATTATTCGAATGAGCTTACATCCGCTATGATGAATTGTGATGTTGTGCATATTTGTGATGATGTTTGTGATCTTTCTGTAAATGTTGCTGAAACTGTAAATGAGGTAGATAATCATTCTTGTCACGAATCTAACGCTGAGTTTTTAAAGCTACAAGATTCTTACAATTTACTTTCAAAACGCTTTAATCAACTAGAACAACACTGTATATCTTTAGAATTAAAACAACAAACTCAAAATGAGGATCTTTTGATATCAAATGGTTGTGAAAACGGTGTTGAGACTAGTGACAAGATGATTGCAATTGTTAAGACATTAGAGGAAGAAATCATGAGATTGAAGAGAGAGATATCATCAAAGGAAACATTAAGAATGGAACTAGAGGCTGTAGAGTCTAAAAACCAGGTCTTAGAAATTAGACTATCAACTGTTCTAGGGGAGATGGATCGGACAAGGCAGGGACTATCCGCTCTTTATGGTTCACTAGAAGAACGCTTCGCTTTTAATGCGGCACAGCAACAATATTATGTTGAACAACTGAACCAAAGGTGCGAGGAAATCTCTGACCTGAACATCCTGCTCATAGACAAAAATATGGTTTTGGCTGAGTTAAAGGAGACACTTCTTCTCACTCGACAAGAAGTTGTTGATAACTTAGCTACCGACTCTGCACCGTCCACTAGTGCTCCAACAACCAAGTCAGTAGTGCTTTATAAGAATCCGCTTCATAAGAGAAACCCGGTTACCTACGATGATTATATGAGGAATGCCATTAAGCATGTCGATCTTCTTAGGGATATTTTAGACGATCTTTATGCCTTAGATCCCTCAAGTAGCGACTACTATTCGGCTCATGAATATGTTAAGCGAGTTTAATATTGCTTGGCTTATTTGCAATACATAGGTACACCAGGTTCTGCACTACTTAATAATAGGCCCATTGCTGTCACTCCATTTAATAAGACTCCAGGAGCGAAACCGTCATTGGCACAATCAAGTAAGACACCTTTAAAATCTGTTGCTAATGTTCCCACTTTGCCTTCTACAGGATTAAAAGAGACTACTAAGGCTAAAGGATCGCCACTCAAGAAAGCTAAGATCAAGCCCTCCACTAGTAGTGCCACAAAGAAGAAAGTACAAGTCCACAATAGGAATGCTAGTTCAGTTTTAAATAAAACGAATCATGTTAAGACTAAAAGCTCTGCGCCTGTGCAGCAGCCTAAACCATTCGTGAATTCTGATTTAAATTGTTGGAATTGTAATGAATGTATGTTTTCCCAGCGTCATGATTTGTGTCTGATTGATCACGTTAATGAAATGAATGCTATTAAGAATGGTCTTGAATGGAAGCCAACGGGTAGAACTCGTGCCCAAGTTGGCTGGCAATGGCGTGCCACTGGTAGGACCTTTACATTAGATGGAAAAATGTGCCCTTTAACTAGGAATGCATCCATTGAGGTTAGGTCTGAGCGTCCTTTAGTTAGGAACACTCACACTCAAGTATGGAAACAGCGCCCTTTAATTAGGTCAGCCCCCACTATAGTGCCTATCAGTGAAGAAATACCTCAGGATTTAAGCCAACTAGAATCTACACCCCCAATTAAGAAGAAGAAGGCTAGGAAATCTAAGAAACCTAGAGTTAGCAAATCTAAGATTATTAAATCTGTACCTGCTAATAACAAGGAACACTCAGATTCCGATACCTCTACATTGTCTTTGTGTGGTGATATTTTCAGGTGGTCCAAATCATCCTGTGGTATTTGGACTCCGGTTGTTCAAAACATATGACCGGCAATCGCTCGATGCTCCGAAATTTCGTCAGCAAGTTTCTTGGTACGGTTAAATTCGGGAATGATCATATAGCAAAGATTATGGGGTATGGTGAATATCAGATTGGAAACGTGACGATTTCTAGGGTATACTATGTAGAAGGTCTTGGTCATAACTTATTCTCAGTAGGACAGTTCTGTGATTCCAACCTTGAGGTTACTTTTCGACAACACACTTGTTTCATCCGCAACTTGGAAGGAAAAGATTTGTTGAAGGGATCTCGTGGTGCAAATCTTTACACTTTGTCCTTACAAGACATGATGGCCGCCTCTCCAGTATGTCTTCTCTCTAAAGCATCTAAGACCAAGTCATGGTTATGGCATCGCAGATTATCTCATCTTAACTTTGATGCTATTAATCATCTGGCTAAAAACGAATTAGTTCGTGGTCTACCAAAGCTTAAATTTCACAAGGACCATTTATGTTCCACGTGTTCAAGGGGGAAAAGTACCAAGAAATCTTACAAGCCCAAAGCTGAAGACACCAATCAAGAAAAACTTCATCTTTTGCATATGGATCTTTGTGGGCCGATGAGAACTGAAAGTGTGAGCGGTAAGAAATTCATTCTGGTTATTGTGGATGATTTCTCAAGGTTTACATGGGTTAGATTTTTACGTACAAAGGATGAAGCACCGAAGGCTATCATCACTTTTCTGAAATTCATTCAGGTACGTTTGAATACCACTGTCCGCCGTATTCGTACAGACAATGGTACAGAGTTCGTCAACCAGACTCTTCGTGATTATTATGAAGGAGTTGGTATATCACATGAAACATCCGCTGCACGCACTCCACAACAAAACGGTGTCGTTGAAAGACGGAATCGTACACTTATGGAAGCTGCTAGAACCATGCTTATTTATGCGAACGCTCCATTGTTCTTGTGGGCAGAGGCTATTTCTACTGCATGTTTCACCCAAAACCGTTCTATCATTCGGAAACGCCATGGAAAAACACCTTATGAGCTTCTACATGACCGCAAACCCGATGTTTCATTTTTCCATGTGTTTGGTGCTCTGTGTTATCCAAACATCAATAGTGAGAACTTGGGTAAGCTTCAACCAAAAGCCGATATAGGTATTTTCATTGGTTACTCACCGTCCAAAAGAGCATACCGAATCTATAACCGTCGTCTTGGCAAGATTGTAGAAACTATGGACGCAGATTTCGACGAGCTGACAGCGATGGCTTCTGAGCAACACAGCTCTGAACCCGCGCTTCATGAGATGGGAACCGGTGCTATTAGTTCCGGATTAGTTCCCAACAATCCTACTTCTACATCATTTTTACCACCATCAAGGCCCGAGTGGGATAAACTGTTTCAACCGTTGTTTGATGAATTCTTCGATCCCCCGACTGATGAAGTTCCAGCACCTGTAGTAATTGCTCCAATACCTGAAGTGGTTGCTCAAGTTAATGAACCTTTATCTAATGCATCTACAATTCACATTGAACCAGATGCACCTTCACCAAGTGATTCTCAAACTACACCTGAATCATCACCCCTACTTGTGCCTAATGATGTGGAAGAGGATTCTACTGATCACGACTTGGAATATGCTCACTTGCAAGAGCTTCCTTTCTTTGGTGTAGCGATCCCTGAAAACCCTTCAGCCGCGTCTACCTCAGAAGAAGCTCCTTCTATTGTTCACTCCAGACCACCTAGGATTGAAAAACATAGCACTAAATGGACAAAAGATCACCCAATTAGGAATGTTATTGGAGATCTAGATCGACCAGTCTCTACACGCCATCAATTACAAGAGAGTGCACTTTATTGTTACTTTGATGCATTTCTCTCTGAAGTTGAACCCAAAAATTGGCAGCAGGCTATGACCCAATCATCTTGGATTGAAGCTATGCAGGAGGAACTCAATGAATTCAAACGACTAGAAGTATGGGAATTGGTTCCTCGCCCTGACAAGGTTAACATCCTTACTTTGTTATGGGTTTATAAGGTTAAACTTGATGAGATGGGTGCGGTATTGAAGAATAAAGCTAGATTGGTCGCTAGAGGATATAAACAAGCCTTGGGTATAGACTTTGAGGAATCTTTTGCTCCTGTGGCTAGATTGGAGGCGATTAGACTATTCCTTGCGTTTGCTGCTCATATGAACATGATCGTCTATCAAATGGATGTGAAGACGGCATTTTTGAACGGTGAACTAAGGGAAGAAGTTTATGTTAGTCAACCGGATGGGTTCGTCAGTACGGAGTCTCCTAATCATGTGTACAAGCTTAAGAAGGCTCTTTATGGGTTGAAACAAGCTCCACGCGCGTGGTATGATCTCCTGTCAACATATCTCATGTCGGAAGGCTTCTCCAAAGGCAAAGTGGACCCCACTCTATTCACTCTCAAGGACGGCAACGACATGCTTCTGGTACAAATTTATGTTGATGATATAATATTTGCTGCCACTAACATAGAGTTGTCTAAACAATTTGAGAAGATAATGTCCACACGCTTTCAGATGTCGATGATGGGAAAAATTTCATTTTTCTTAGGATTACAGATTTCTCATAATCCCAGAGGCATCTTTATAAATCAATCCAAATATGCTCTAGAATCTCTTAAGAAATATAATTTTGAAAATTGTGACCCCGTAGACACTCCAATGGTGGAGAAATCCAAGTTAGATGAAGATAGGAATGGGACTATTGTCGATCCAAAACTTTACCGTGGGATGATCGGCACCCTTCTATATCTGACTGCTAGCAGGCCTGATTTGCAATTTGCTGTATGCATGTGTGCCCGGTATCAGGCTCGGCCTACCGAAAAGCACCTACATGTAGTTAAAAGGATCTTTCGGTATCTAAAAGGAACACTTCATCGTGGTCTATGGTATCCGAAAGATTCCTCGATTGCTTTAATATCATACGCAGATGCCGATCATGCTGGATGTCAAGACACGAGGCGTAGCACTTCTGGATCTGTGCAACTCCTAGGAGATAGATTGATCAGTTGGTCTTCAAAAAGGCAGAAAAGCGCTGCAATATCAAGCACGGAGGCTGAATACATCGCCATGTCCGGTTGTTGTGCTCAAGTCCTTTGGATGAGATCACAATTAACTGACTACGGTTTGGGATTCAACAAAATCCCGATGTATTGTGACAACAAGAGCGCCATTGCCCTTTGCTGCAACTATGTTCAACACTCCCGGGCCAAGCACATAGACATTCGCTACCATTTCATTAAGGAGCAGGTGGAGAACGGAGTGATCGAGCTGTATTTTGTCACTACTGAGTATCAGCTGGCGGATATGTTCACCAAAGCATTAGATCGAGGACGAATTGAGTTTTTGATCGACAAGCTTGGCATGAAATCATTCACTCCAGCGACTCTCAAAGAGTTGGCAGAAGAATCAGCTGAATAGTCGTGGTAAACTATTCAGAGTATCCTTTGTTCGTGATCATGTATATTATAGTAAATATATAAACCACAAAAGAAAATACAAAAATATAAAACAAGAAAAACCATAAAAAATATAAAACCTAGAAAAACCATAAAAAATATAAAACCTAGAAAAACCATAAAAATTATAAAATCAAGAAAAACCAAAAATATTTTTCGTTTAAAACGGGCATGTCTTTTAGTACGGTAATATTTACGGCCTTAGAAATGTCGATCAATATTGACATGGTGCCATAAATAGAGTCCGTATAAAAGTTGTACATTTTTAAAACATGCCCATTATGGCTTGTAGTTATTTCTTACTGCAACCCGGTTTTCATATTAAAGTCACGTATTTCCTTGGAAAACGTTGGCTCAGAACGGGAATTAATTTTCTCGGGCGTGATTTACAAGCCAAATCATGCAAAGGGATCAAGTTTACTTTATAACTTGGTCTAACACGAATTGGTGTACGTCTCAGTGCATTAATTTGTTAAAATAAGAGAAATCTTATTGACACCACGAATCAAACTTTTTCAAGAGATAAATTGGAAATGCTTTCATCAATATTTGACTCTTTAAACAATGACTACAGCTCTTTAAATAGAAAACGGGTCATCGTTTAAGGGGGAGAAAATTGTAAAATCATCTTCGTCATTAAAATTGATTTTCAAAAGTGATTGTGAAAATTAAGGGCTACATGGTAATTGAGTGGTTTTGCTTTATAATATGACTTGTGTTCGTTCTAAGTGATAGGCATTGCTTTTAGATTTTGGAGATATGCTAATAGATTGCGTTTGCTAAGTTGTGTGTAAGTTAAACAAGGGATAAGAAAATTGAAAATTTATAGACAAAAAGGAAAAGAATGAGAATATGTAGGGGCTAAAAGTGACATGTATTGAAACTTGTCAAAAAATTTGACCTAGTCAAATAAAACCCCCCGCCCCTCACTATTCCCTTTCACTGTTTATCTATTCCTTGCCGCCATTGTTACACACACTTACAAGAAATCAAAACACTCGTTTCATCCATCTAGATCCTGTTCTTTCGACTTTATAAGGTAAATAACATCAACTACTCAATTTCTAATTCGTATAAATCATGTAAATCCAATTGATTAAATCAAATAATCAACTTAAATCTAGTTAGGGTTCGTTCGCCCCAATTAGGCTAAATTGATTAGGGATTTTTGATGGGTTTTGCGCGGAATAACATTAGATTATGTTTGGTTACCATAGATTGCCTTAGAAACTCACAAACGCACTTAGATTATTCATCATAAGCTTCGTTTGAAAAGTTCCGAATGAACACTGGATACCAACTTCCGAATGAAGGAATTTTTGAACAAAACTTCCGAATGAGGAAGTTCCGAATGAAGGACTTCCGAATGAAGGAAGTTCCGAATGAAGAACTTCCGAATGAAGGTAGTTCCGAATGAAGAACTTCCGAATGAAGGAAGTTCCGAATGAAGAACTTCCGAATGAAGGAAGTTCCGAATGAAGAACTTCCGAATGAAGGAAGTTCCGAATGAAGAACTTCCGAATGAAGGAAGTTCCGAATGAAGGAATGTTCCGGATGAAGGAAGTTCCGAATGAAGAACTTCCGGATGAAGGAAGTTCCGAATGAAGAACTTCCGGATGAAGGAAGTTCCGAATGAAGGAATGTTCCGGATGAAGGAAGTTCCGAATGAAGAACTTCCGGATGAAGGAAGTTCCGGATGAAGAACTTCCGGATGAAGGAAGTTCCGAATGAAGGAATGTTCCGGATGAAGAAGTTCCGAATGAGGAAAAGTTCCGGATGAAGAGTTGTTTGATTATTATTGTTTGCATGCTATATGTACTTGTTGTTTTATCCTATGAAATGTGTTATGCTTAGAAGTAAGAATGATATATATCTATATGTTTTTGTGCATCAACCTTTCATGTCTTATCTTAAGCAGATACAATGACTAATCCAACAGTACAAGCAATCCAAGAATCTAGAGAAGCCGATATTGCTAAAGCACGAACACTTAAGTTTATACCCAACAACTACCGGCTGAAGCAAGTCTCTAAATCCACTCACCATGGTTTTAAGGTCGCTATAGCCATCCTCGATAACTCTCATTTCAAGAACGCCCTTAGGAGTAGTGCCTCGGTGCCTTATGAGTATATGTATGAATTTTGGGCTACCAAGGAAATCACTTCAAACAAGATCACCTTCACCATCGACAACAAGCAGCAGACACTCATAGTTTCAGACTTCCGTAAGATTCTTGGTATACGGGATACACCCAAAGGCATGTCATTCTCGAGGGATCCTACTAAAGATGAACTCATGGAGTTATTTGACGCTCTTGGATGTCCGGAAATACGAGTTGCATCTGAGTTTACGACTGCTAAAGTAGGACAACCTTGGAGAGCATTGATGGGTATTCTCAGCAGATGTCTTACACCAAAAACGAGTGGCCATGATGCTTTGCGCAGTCCGATAATAAACCTCTTCTATGGCATGTACAAAGCTGCAAATTCAGATTATGCTTTGTTGATATGGGAAGAATTCACCTTTCAACTCTTCCAGAACAAGAAGCTGAAGACAAATTTCTTTCCTTATCCAAGGTTCATCAAGCTTATCATTAATTACTTTATGAAGAATGATACTACTATTGATAGGCGTGCAGGAAGTCGCTATCACACTGAAGAAGCTGATGATACTGTGGATCTGAGGCATGAAGGACCGTCTATTGGTGTGATTCCGGGTCCTATTCCTGATTACCTTCTGTCTGAGAAAATCAAAGGTTCTGCTGATTACAAGCTACTGCAGATAGAAATCAAGAGGCTGAAAGCAAACCTTCAGACTGGAGAAGACTCGTCCACAACGGTTAAGAGTAAAGGTAAACGCAAACAACCAGCTGCGTTACCTGAACCCGAACCCAAGAAGAAGAAGACAGAGGGTAAGAAGGGAAAGGGTAAGGCTGATGAGATGGCTTTACGTGATGAAGAAGATATTGTTGATCCTACTCTTGATAAAACCGAGAAACAAATGATGAAGATTGCTATTAAAAGGAGTAGGAAAGATACTGGCGGTAGTGGTTCAGGTGCAAGGGTAGATATTGAGGATGAGTACGTGGAACCAGATGATGTTGATGAGTTCGGGTCACCTGAACATTATTCCACTTCGAAGGAGCCATCAATTCCTATTACAACAAGTGTGGAAAAGGAGTCTGTTGCTCCTACGATCATGGTATCAACTCAACCTTTGGCAACTCTACCTCCACCAATCCAACCCTTACCAACCAGACCAGCTTCAACACCATTTCTTCCACCACCTATAATTCCCATCCTTAGCACCGCAGTAACAACCGAGCCTCTTCAATCAACCCAGAGCAGCTCTGCAACATCTGCAATGGCTGCATTAGTGATGGCCGAAATGTTTGACAAACATGTGGATACTCACAAACGCGAAATGGATGAACTTCGCCAAGAGTTGCAAAGACGAGCTCAAAGGGAAGAAGCATCTAGGAAAGCCCAAGAGGAGATGATTGCTAGGTTCGCTTCAGATATGGAGTTGACTCGAAAAGCACATGCAGAAGAACTTGCTCGGGTTAAGCAGGCTGAGGCTGATAAGCATGCTGCACGTATTACCAGACTTCAAGCGATGAGGGATAAATACAAAGAGCAAAAAGAAGCACTTGAAGCCTCTGTGAAAGAAAGAGTGCAAGAATCCGTTGAATCCCTAATGCCTAAACTTCGTGATGAGTTGAAGACACTTGCTGCTGACAACTTGATGATAAAATCATCCAATCCTTCAGAAGCCGCCTACAAGATTGCTTATGACCTGACGGATTTTGAATTGAAGAAGATCCTTAAGGCTCGTATGGTGGAACTTGGGTCGTTTGATAAGTCTAGGATTCAACGGGCTCTATATAAAACCCTGAATGATGCTATCATGGAGGATGATAGGTTATTCAAAACATTTGGAAGCGTGGTACCTTATCACATTCTACCTGAAGAGGAAAGGGAAGAAAGTGAGCAGGAAGAGGGTACTGGGGAAGAGGAAGAGGAAGAAGAAGGAGAAGAAGAGGAAAAGGATGACGATGATGATGATGATGAGGATAAGAATGAGGATGATGATGACGAGGATGACGATGATGATGATGGCGATGATGGTGGTGATGAGAATCAGGAGAGTGCTAGGGGTAGTAACGGGGATGACAATCAGGATGATGATGGGGGTGAACAGCCGAAAGAGGGAGACAAGGTTACCAGCTCCAAGAAAACTGCTAAGACTGGAACCAAGTCCACAAAAGATGCAGCACAGAAGGACAAATCGACATCGACGGAATCAAGACGAACTAAGTGGCGCCACGATGTGAATGCCACTACAGCGTCATCGGTTCCCGGTACCTCTATTGCTGTATCTTTACCTATTACCACTAACCCCATTAGTTCTGTTGTTGTTGCTCCTGTGATTGCAGAATCAGTGACGGAACCCGAAGCTGCACAACACTCTCCAGTTCACGACACTGCCGAAATGCCTGAAACTGAACCAACAGATGTTCGCACTTCAACTCCTCTACAACAAGCAAAACAATCTACGGTTCCTGAACCAAGCACACGAGTTTGGGAAGACACGTTGGAGATAGACGAAACTGCACCACCACAGGCTTGGATCACGGCAGCAGCACAATATGATCCGATCACAGATGCTGACAAAGATGTGCTGTATCTCCGTATCCGCAGTCCTATTGACTTATGTGCATTTCTTGCTCATGAGTATAAGACTTCGGTTACTCCATCCTTGGTGAAGAAAGCGCTGAACGATAGGAGACTTCGCGCCAAAACCCGATTAACCCGAATGCAGTTCGAGTATTATGCCGATGAGATCCTGAAGGCTTTGAAAACCGTTCAACGGCCAGGACTTCATGAATCAGAAAGAGCTCCACCTCCAATGGATCCTGCTCAAGATAATCAGATTGCTCTTGACTTCTTCGTCACCAATGATCTTGTGTATCTACTGAAGGGGTCATCAAAGTACGCAACCTCCCTGACCTTACTGAAAGCTGCCAACTAGGGGACAATACCCTTTATCGAGGAAAAGGTAAATCGACTCTGGGTCCCAAAAATGAATCGTAATTATGATATGTATGCTGTCATAGGTGCATCTCATTGGGACGAACGAGTCCGAAGGGCGTACAGGGGTTGCTGCTTGGTCAATTCTGGAAGCAATGTTAGATCCGACATCCGCATCTCCAGCATCTTAGGAATGAAAACTGAAGCCAAGAATGGCTATTATCATGTGACGGAGATTCGTTTGAAAAGGGAGGATGACAGGGAATACAAAATCCAGCAGGGAGATTTTTCCATCATTCGCCTTGAGGATATCGAAGACATGCTGCTTCTGATGACCCGAGATCAACTCACACATATTCCTCGTGAAGACCTGATTGCTTTGAATACAGCACTTCGTATGTTCACACGAAGCGTTGTCATCAAGTCACGAGTTGAAGATCTTCAGTTGGGAGTCGAAAGCTATCAGAGGAAGCTCAATTTAACCCGTCCTGTGAATCAAGTGCTACCTCAACATGTAGAAAGATGTCCCTATACCGGCATTTCTGTCCCGAATTACGGCATTTTCTAGTTGAACAGTCGAGGTTTGATGAAGTTTATGAGGGTGGGGGAGCTCCACAAGTATAGTGATGGAACTCTTATACAAGTCAGAGGAAAGTTGGAGCATCTGAACTCGGGTGGGACTTTGCCAGAGATGACGGAGGATTGGCATCCGGGTTACCGGCAGATGGCGAAGTATGTGATCAAGAAGATCGATCAAAAGCTCCGTGAACGTAGATTGATGAGGAGCTTGGAAAGATTCGTGGGTGGAAGACCATATCTAGTGCACCACAAGCTACTGCAACGATCCATCTAATGGGTCGTACATTTCAGGTCACTTTATATTGGTTTTTCAATTGTGAATATGTATATTTGTGAATAATGTGCTTTAATGGCTTGATGTAGTGTTAAGGTATGATAATTTTTCAAGAATTTCTCACGAGATTCTAAATCTTTCAAAATATATCATACTAAAGCACTACAACTATCCCTTATTAACTTAAGGGGGAGCAATAACTTGTTCTATGGCCAAACATCGATTTCATTTTTACCCAAAGACCGGTTAATCCATTCAATATCCCAAATATTAATGGTTAACATTTTGGATAAGGGGAGAAAATGGGATTAAGGAGACGTAAGTGATACTTGGCTAAAAGATGAAAAAGACTTAAAGATTATCCAACTTAATATGTGTACAGCACGTGTTAAGGGGGAGCGTTTTTGATGAACAAAACACCTAAGGTACAAAACTTTTGATTTCAATATCACAAGTACTTTAGGTGATTTTCAATGATTTTTCATGGTGGCAATTCCTTCCCAAAACACGCTTAATTCACGACGAATGTGGTGACAAAAGGGTGGTAGGAATAGGTTTAGTCCAATGATTCATCAGAGCCGATGGAATCTTCCCAAGGACAATTCCCTAGATAGAATTAGAAGTCCTAGGAAAGATGGAGAAAGAATGTGAACGTAGCTGAATGCCGACCAAGTACTTAAGCTAGCACTGGAACAATCACAACAAGGTGCTAGTGATGACGTATTGGTAAGCATTGAAGGGGTTGAAGAATGAAAAAGAATTGTAAAGATAAAGGGTGTAAAGAAAGAAGCCCTCCTTACAACTTTAGGCAGAAACCGGGTCAATACATATGCTATTGAGGTCATTTTTGCTAATGATTCTCGGTATTGAAGAAAGACATCATGGACCCAGTGATGCAATGCAAAACCCTTCCCAGCTAACTCAAATATCTCTCAAAAGGTATTTGTTTTAATCACACGGAGATCAACACGTTATCTATTGGTTTATTCACTCCGAATAGACTGGTATTGAAAAGGTGGCACTCCTCTCCAGCCATCGCTCACTAAATCAAAATGCACAATCGAGTCTAGAGCCAAGAGATCATCAAAAGTCTCATTAGGACACTTTCCATTTATTCCTTGCTTTCTCACACACTGTGAAAAGTAAGAGATTTTCATGAGTCCTACGCAATATTCCTGGAATATTGCCAGAACATCCGAGTAATACGTAAGTATTACAATGAAGATGGAAATCCTGCTTGAGCCAACATCAAACAAGCTCATGGTAGGTTACACGTGCGGTTCTTTTAGAACCAATCTTGTGAAAAACTGGAAGGTAACAGTGGTTTAATTCTTAATTGAACTTAAACTCGTTCCAGGCCTCTTCGCATTATCATATGATCTTGCCAGAACACTCAGAGTGACTCTTTATTGACCACAGTGACGAGTGGAAATCCTTCTAGTGTCAACATCAAACAGCACTTGGTAGGTAACGTGCAAGATTCTTTATGAATTGAGCTCGTGACAACTGGAAAGCAACGATGGTGAAAATCTTAATTGAAATTCACTTGTTCCAGGTTTCATGAATTGACGGCTTTTAATCACAAGGATAATTTATCCAAGTGATTCACTCTTTATGTTCGCAGTCAGCTTTGGACGGTCGAATAAAGAGAACGGGTTCACCCGCGAAATCCTGTCAGGAAGTTACTTAATTGAAACTATCCGTCACGGGTACGATATCTAATATCGTCCAACGGTCTTCACCGACCGGAGGTAAAATGCTACCGAATTAGAATAAAATGTTCAAAGCCATTTTATTTGTGTCGTTGCTGTGTACCTGTTAAAGACGGTGGCGTTGCTGTGTACCTGTTGAAGACGATGGCGTTGCTGTGTACCAGTGAAGACGGTGGTGTTGCGGTGTACCTGTAGAAGTCGTTCCCACATGCTTATGTCTTTCTGCATCAAAGTTTAGCAAAAATTCAAGAAAGTACAAGATAAAGTCTTCCGCTGTACCAAACTCTGAAACTTTCGAGAATTCAACAAAAAGACATAAGTGTGTGGAACATGGAGTCACGAGAAGGCAAATTCACAAGAGAGGCAAAGATCGCACGTGAAAGGCCAAAGAACAATGCTCTCAAGTCAAAGCCAAAAAGATCAAACCAACATATTCACAACAAAAGAAAGAAAAGAAGAAAAGACTACGAGCTAAAGAACGAAGACTTAGTATAGTATGCTAGGTTTAGAACTTTGTAAACGTGGAGTGACCTCCCTTAGGGGGAGATTGTTAGAAATACGTTTTTACGTATATTAGAAGTATCGGTCACTCCACAATAATATTTATGTTGTAATAGCTCGTAGTTAGAAAATAGTTGTTAGTTACTTATTAAGTAAGAACCGGTCCATGGGCTTGTCATGGACCGGCCCAAGCCCATGTTATGCTTGGAACTATAAATACCCCTTTCCACCATGGAAAGGGGTTGGTTGTTGTCATTTCCTTAGTTTCATTTTAATAAAATTCACATAGTTTCTCTCACTTTCTCTCTCTAACTTTCTCTCTCTAGAAATCAACAAACCCCTTCATAGATTCATTGATTATCAATATTCTACAATATATCATGCCCGCATCAAGAAGTTTGATAACCTCTTTTTTGATGACGTCATGGATCTTAGGATTCACCCTTCTTTGGCTTTGAATAGTGGGTTTAAAGTTGTCCTCCATGAGAATTTTATGTGTGCAGAAGCGAGGATCAATTCCACGAATATCGGAGATTTTCCATGCAATAGCTTTCTTGTGACTCTTCAACACGGCGATAAGTCCGGATTTTTCTTCTTCTTTCAAGTCCTTAGCGATGATCACGGGTGACTTCTTGTTGTCTTCAAGGAAAACGTACTCGAGATGAGACGGTAGGTCCTTAAGCTCTATATCCGAAGGATTTTCGATGGAAGGCGTAGTCAAATTCGGTTCATCGATAGAGATAGCCTTAGGAGACTGTGGGGAAATATGGTCCTCATTGAGAAGTTTCCCAATGGTACGAATGTCTTCATCCTAATTGGAGGGAGAATCGTCATATTGCAAATCCACATCTCCCAGAGTTGCTTCAAATTCTTTCAAGAGGAAATCACTTTCTCCAAATGGAGTTAGTGATGGAGCAATAGAGGCAACGGTCTCAACAGTGGGTAGAGAAGAAAAACCACTTTTACAAGCGTCTTTGAAATGTTCTTCACAAGCCTCATCAAGAACGTCAATAAAATTAACACTCTCGTTTTCCGAAGGCTGCTTAGAAAGTTTACCCATGTTGAAAACGATTTTATCGTCACCAACTCTCATGATTAATTCGCCCGCGGCTACATCAATGAGAGTGCGACCGTTCCTCAAGAATGGACGTCCAACGATTAATGGAACACGGGGGTCCATCTCGTAGTCAACGACAACAAAGTCCGCCGGAAAGGTGAATTTGTCGACACCAACGAAGACATCTTCGGCTATCCCCACTGGATAAGCAACCGTACGGTTAGCTAATTCCAAAGTCATTCGTGTGGGGACTAGCTCGGTGAGAGATAATTGCTTCCAAACACTTAATGGCATTAAGTTAATACTAGCACCTAGATCGGCTAGGGCCATGCAATTCTCTACTCCCGGGAAGTTGTAAGGAATCAAGAGCCCGGATCACCAAGTTTGGTTGGTAATTTCCTTAAGAGCACTGCGGAGCAATTCTCATTAAGTTGGGTCTGAGCAATATCGAGAAGTTTCTCCTTATCACTGAGAAGATCTTTAAACATTTTAGCATATTTGGGCATGTGAGCGAGAGCCTCAGCAAAGGAGATATTGAAATTCAGTTGTTTGAACATTTTAAGAAAGTTTGAAACCTGAATATCATCCTTGTTCTTCAATTTCTCTTTCTGCAACCTCGAAGGATAAGGTATATTGGGTTGAGATGAAGGCTTTGGGATAGAATTCGCACTCACATCCTTGGGTGGTGGAGGGGTAGAAGTAGAAGGTGGTGGAATTGGAGAAGTAGAAGTTCGAGGAATAGAAGATGGAGGATTTGGAGAAGGAGACTCGTTTTCCTTTGTCACAATCACCGGTGTAGGTGTAGGAAGATCGGGTTCCTTTAAACCTTTTCCATTGCGAGTGGTGATTGCTTTCATCTTCCCTCTTGGATTAGCAACGGTGTTACTCGGAAGAGAACCCAATCCAGAGGCTTTATTACTTGGGAAGAAACTAGCCATCATGTTCCTCAAGTCATTCGTTTGACTTGCCAAAGTGTTTCGCATATCAGCTCGAAGATCATTCCCTTGCTTCACCATATCTGCTTTCATGTTGGCCATTTCCCGCTGAAGATTTTGCACGATCACATCATTAGTCCTCATGTAGGTTTCAACATCTTGGTGTAATGCGGTGGGTTGGTTGGGAGGAGCATTTTAGGCGGGTGGTTGATAAGCAGGTTGTTGGTAAACTTGGTTGTTTCTTTGAGGTGGATATGGGTTTCTTTGGTTTTGATATGGAGTTGGAGCACGTGGTTGGTTTTGATTGTTGCAATTGAGGTTATTTGGGTTTTGTGGGGGAAAACCAGGTGGTGAAAGAAAGTTGTTTGAGCGATAGCTGAGCCAATTGCGGTCACCTTGAGGGCGTGCTTGATAGCTTCCTGTAGCATAGGTACCGTCGGCGGCATACACATTTTCTGGATTGTCGTGAGTTGAAGGATAATCGGTGTATGAGTGAGATCCCCCGCATATAACACATGATTGAGTCATCGCATTGGCTTGGGCAGTGATAGCTTTAGTATTATTGGCGGCTTGGAGAGCAAGTGATTCAACAAGCGAAGTAAGCTTATCAAGTCTCTTTTCGCTCTCATTAGTGCTAGCACTAGCCACATTGGTCCGAACACTCTTGGTTTTCACTCTAGACTTGTTCTTAATAATATCCCAAGCGGCATTAGAAGACTTAACCAAAAGATTACCCCCCGAGGCACTATTTAGTGAATCTTGGTCATTCATGCTTAAACCATTATAAAAAGTATTAATTTGGTGCAATTTGGTAAAACCATGTTGTGGGCACTTTCTTAAAAGTTCTTTAAAACGGTCCCAAGATTCACTAAAAGTCTCATCGTACTTTTGTTCAAAAGTAATGATTTCATTCCGCAAAGCGGTAGTACGAGAGGGTGGGAAAAAGTAGTTTATGAATTTGGTCTCTAAGTCCGTCCACGTAAGAATACTTTGTGGTGGTTCCTTATCAAGCCAATGCCGGGCTTGTCCCTCTAATGAGAAAGGAAAAAGTTACAAGCGAATTACCTCTTGTGAAACCCCATTGAATTTGACCGTATTCGTGAGTTGAAGGAACCTTTTGATGTGGTCATGAGGATCATCAATGGTACGTCCCAAGAATGATTGAGCAGAGACCATTTGAATAAAGCCGGATTTGAGCTCAAAGTTGTTGGCTCCAATCGCGGGTATGACAATAGCATCGTGGTTTCCCTCTACATGTGCTTGCAAAAGTTCGATCATAGAACGATTTTCCGGTAGAGGTTCATTGTTGTTATTATTCATGTTGTTTTGAGTTGGATTATTATTGTTGTTGTGTACACCGGCCATGTCTAAGTTATCGAGAGTCTCGGTCTCGGGATAAGACGTTGATCGAGTGCGCATACACCTGCAAAAGAACTAACAAATCAAAAATATTTTTGGTTTTTTTATGTGTTTTATTTTTTTTTGTATTTTTGAAAATTTTATATTTATTTAGGATTTTTGAAAATTTTAAAGAAAGGAAAATAACGTTCAAAGATGAACGGATCCCAAAATCCAACGCGTCTCTCACTAAAAACCTTTAATCTTAACGAAAAGAGCCGGCAGCGGCGCCATTTGATACGAAGCTTTTGGGCTAAGTATAAAAATATTATCGTCCGATCTTTTCGAATTGATTATTGGTAGAAAGTGTGACTCAATTGTTCTTGGTGGAAGATAAAAAGGTTTGGTTTGATTATCTAATTTAAACTAAAAGCAAATAAATGAAAATGTCGTTGAGTAAAGAAAAAGCTTTAAAGATTAAACAAAAATAACGAGTTAAAAATAAATGAATGAAAACTTGAAAACAAAATTATAAAAATACTTTGGGAAAACACTTTGTAAACATAAACAAGAAATCACCCCCGTCAGAATCCCTGGTCGGAATCCCGTCGGAATACAACGATCGGAATGTATCAATCGAAATGCTATCGGAATAATGGTAAACACGACCAATCGGAATGTCTTAAAAACAAGCTATTGGAATAAGATAAAATCACTCCAATCGGAATATCAAATAAGTCATGCAGTCGGTGTAACACCCCCAATTTCGTTCATAACAGCGGAAGGGTCACTGGGTGTTACTATCATGGTTCAATCTCATAATCATAGAAAACGTCTCAAAACGAGTCGTTTTAATAAACATCCATTCAATTTCATTTAATCAAGATAAAATTTCATACATGGTCCCGGATGATTCAAAAGTTTACAAACTATTATAAATGATAAAAGTTATTTGAATGGATATGTTTTAGAAAAGCGGGCCAAAACATTTCAAATATGCAAGCTTCACGAAACCGCCTTCCTCGAGTGCCTTCTAAATGGACCTGAGATAAAACATGCTAAAAAGTCAGCAAAAATTTGCCGAGTGAATCTATAGAGTTTTAATTTAAATAAAGTGAACACAAGTATGAAAAATAACCTTCCATGGTTAATAATTTATCAAAGACGACTATGTTGTATGGATATAATTATCGTTGTTATTTCTATAAGTCTCGTGAAATTGAACGTTAACATATATTATTTCAGCCCAACACACCTAGCCAAGTGCGTATATTTCTCTTATACAATTGCATCCGATGTTTCATTACTGGTGCATCACAACACCACGCGATAGCTAGTCGCGACCGGACTGGGCGTCACCCCGATAGATCTATCCATAGTATTAGCGTTCTTTTCGATTAACAATTCACGATTCATGGGTCTTTAAGGCTAAACAAACTTATATAACAACTTTCATCTAAGCATACAATCGGGTCATTTGTGTTCAATTTTAAAACAAAGAGGGTTTACCACAACTTCTCGTTGCTCCCATCATTTATAATAAATACTTTTCCAATAATAAGGGTTTCCACAACTTCTTGATGCACTCATACTTTTCCAATAAGTAGAGTTTCCACAACTTGTTGTTGTACCCTTTACTTTCAATAATTACTCTTCCAGTAAAATAAGGGTTTCCACAACTTCTCGTTGCCCCCTTTTATTTTAGTAAAACAAGCATGTTATCCCCCTCGCGGGTTTTATAAAACAAGTAAACATGTTAAGAGCGAGGCTATAGACTCACCTTAGCCAATAGTGGTAATGAGACGATCGCCGACGATTAGTGATGCCCGTTAAAACATGAAAACCGCAACCTACCAAATAAGACGCGTTCGTAAATAATCGACTTAAGTATAAATCATACTTAAATAATATAAAAATCAAAATTACAAAACCAAGACAATCCCGAAAATTTTAATAATACAAGTGTTATTACTATACCCTTTTTATTCAACACTATTCTTTTAAACACTTGCACTCTCGATATTGACCCGTCATAAGACGCCAAGTCAACGCAAGTCAACTTATCATTTTACTTCCCTCGGACCAGTAGCTAAGTCATTTATATAATGACTTAACACTTGAGTAAATTACCATGTCCAATGGCGAATACTCAACTCACGCCATACAAGTATTGGACTACGTGTCCAAAATACCACTCAGCATGTACACTCCAAATGTACACACCAATCTAACCTATCTAGACATGTCCGATTTCGACGAAACTTGGTGACAAACTCACACATAATATGAATAAGACTCAGTAAAAGTTTCATTCAAAAATATTACTTCTAAGACCTTCTGCCCGACACATCTTCGTGTTATTAAAAACCGGACAGTTTTACGTCTTTGAGTTGTAAAACCATTTCGACTTATCTAAACAATTCCGTTTATAAAACCGACACTCGGGTTTGAAAATAGACTCATGACCTGAGGTTTAGCAACTTACATCAGTCCTTGAACATTTTTAAAACTCATTCTATAGTCCCCGAGATTCGATCCAAATATCGACAACAATTTTCGGATTGTGCCGATACCCGTCTCCCGGTACACGAATACTAAAAGTAGCATAACTTTTTGCTATAAATGAGTTAGAAGCTCATTCAAGCGGCAAATCGAAGCTAAAAGAATCCTCTACAAGCCTATCCTATTAGTTTTATCATTTTCAAACAGTAAGATTTTCAAAAATTACGTTTTACCTACTGGTCTAAAATACCTTTCTAAAAATCATACTAAAACAATTTTTCAACCCATTTTAGCAATTTTTATACTTCTAATATCATCTATCAATCATCTATATCAAGCCATCTATCCTCCAACACCCTTGAATAATCATACAAAAATTTACCCACTTAAAATAATAAACATGCAACACCTCCCACTAAGAACATAATATTATTAACACTAATATACAACATAAAAATGGATCAAACACTACTAGTTCATCAAGAAAAATAAAATTTTTGAAAAGTTAATGCATGTGGATAAAAATTATACCAAAATGATCCTTGTTGAATTTGCAAAGTGGGTCTTGTTTTAGTTTCTCTTGATTCAAACTTGATCTTGAAAATCAAATGAGTTTGAGGGTGGTTTTTGAACCGTGGGTTAGAGAGAGAGAGTAAGGGGAGGATGAAAAAAATTTTTAAATGTATAAAATGAGGTGTGTGTGTGAGTGGGGGATTTTTATATAGTGGGGTGAGGGTAGTTTTTGCCAAATTTGCATAGTTTTGGTCCAAAAAGTAATTAAATGGTTATAAGGGTAGAAAATGTAAATATTACATTTTAAAATATTTGCGGGACTCGGGTTTCGTAAAAATACTTTTTAAAAGTTAAAACGCTTCAAAAATAAATTAATATAACTTCGACACGACTTAAAACGTAATTAAATCGAAAACGTCGAAAATATTAAATATCGAGACAATCGATAATAAAACGTAAATTTTTGGGCATCCGTCGGTATCGCGATCATTCGTAGTTCTCGTCATTCGTTAAAACGAAAAATACGAGAAATAAAAATAAATATAAGAAAAATCATTTCCATGATTATTTGAGAATATAATATCGATACTTAACATATTCCTTGTCGGTTTTCATCTAATCGACATTCTTACGCTAGTTTCAAGCCATAACCTTCTCGGTTAATCGATAATTTAAAATTCTCATTAAAATAAATTTATAATTCTTAATAGTCGAGACTAAAATAACGACCTGAAATTGACGGATTGTCACATTATCCCCACCAAATTGGGATCTTCGTCCCGAAGATCAACTTGCGTTCTTCCTCGATCGCTTGTTGAAATCAAAGAGTTAAACGTATTTTGGTCCTCGTCTAGAGTTCCATCACACATGACAATAAAAATTCGACTTCGTTTCTGTTGCCTAACTTCCTTATCGATAATATCAACAAGTACTTTGATAAAATGCAACTTACTGTCGATTCATACTTCATCAAGAGAGATAATAAGATCTTCGACGAGAAGAAATTTCTTTAGGTTCGACATATGAAAAGTATCGTGAATTCCTTGCGGCTTTCGAGGTAATTTAAGTTTTCATGCCATCGGACCTTCCATCGATATCATCTCGAATGGTCCAAACTAACGGGGACTTAACTTCCCACGTTTTCCAAAATACATAACACCTTCTTTATGGTGATAACTTGGCATAACTTTTCTTAGAAAGCGACGTCCCGGCGCTTAATTCGCATACGATAGTCTTCAGTGTAACAGTGAAGAGTGAAAAACAGGAAAGTCATCGTCCAAGTTCCAAAGAAAGTCAAAAGATATTATATGGTACATGTTCTCCATGATCGGACGTCATTGGACAATGCCGCCTCAAGTTCTCACAACTTACGATCACTCAACTCGATCACATACCACATAAGTACCTAAAAACAAAGGTCAAACATAAACATCAAATGTAAATCTCCGTCGTTGATCATCGATAAAACCTTGGACTAGCCCTTGATGATACAACTCGATCTCTAAAGTCTTTCCACTTGCAGTGTCGGCAACAACCTACTCTTCGAAGTGAAAACGAATTTGTTAATTCCAGTCATTAAGAAATTCGGTCCATTGGCGAGAATTCACAACACATCGGGCATACCATTAAGTTCTACTCCAGTGTTCAACGTACAAAAGCGTCCCACTAATTTTTGCTTCAGCGTTCATCGTACAAAGGCGTCCCAATAATTTCGACTTTAGTGCTCAAGGTGCTGCATCATATTCCTCGTTTTTAGTTCGTCATACTAGCCCCAAGAGTTTCGTCATCAAGAAAAGTCTTCGGTGACCCTTCGATAGTAGCAAGTAAAATTACAAAATCTTCACGTCCACGATAAGTTGTCGTTGATAACTGATCCTCAGTCAATCCGCAAGTACACACATAAATCATGGTGACGCTTAAGTGAGTCGCCTATTCTCGGAACGGTCAACGGTTCTTAACAATCTGTTCATAAAGCTCACGATCATCGAGACACATTAGAAATGGTCTATTAAAACAAATCATAACTCGAGAGAAGTCCAACGGGTTACTTGTACATAGATGATAATCGACGATCATCATAATGACGACAACATCGAACGATTCTTACCAACGAAATACGAGTCGAAGGAAGACGTACGCACACCAAAAATCCACAAATCGAGCCAGACATACTTGGGCCCACTCATTTATAACTCCTTGTCTACATCAAAAGGCGTCCCTCTCCATGTATACAAGAGTTTATAAATTTACGGTTCGGGAACTTATAATTTTCTTGTTCAAATGAAAAGGCGTCCCATTCCAATTCAACAAAACGATTATAAGTCAACCTACTCAAGTATTACTACCTCTCAACACGATCATATCAAAATACCATGATAAATACAAGGTGTCAATAAACTTACATCATGATTTCCGTATTCAAATGTCCCATTCCATCTGAATAAGGAAAACACAACAATCTAAGGTCCAGTCGTTTAAAATTTTCTTATTCAAATGGCCTAATCCATTTAAGTAAGACAACATTAAACGACTCTTAGTTGGGTGAGTTAAAATCTATATATCTAAATGTCCCATTCCATTTAGATACACAATATTAAGTCACTCAACCGAATGGCTACTACGAGCATATCATTGTTGTACCCAAACTATATATATTTGATTAGGATATATATATCTTAAGTCCAACATTGGCACTCTCCTTTTCGCCAATAAAACGTGGTCATATAAACTCAAATCACATGTCGCATTACATAGAAGATGTCGCCTCAGATAAATGATTCTTCAGAATCATAAGTAGTAACGAAAACACGAACATCGCATTTATTAATTACGTTTCGAAAGGAGATGTCCAAAAATGGCACATCACGATACGATGATAACAATCGAATTTAAACCAGTCGATATGCGATAGGTTACAAAACCATGACAATCTGCGTCATAATAATACCTCGTATTAATATAAAACTATCATTTATAAAAAAAAATGAAAACATACCTTGTAATTCACAAGTACAAATAATCGATAAAGATTACAGCAACATATATAATGACATATATATATATAAATACTATCATTCTCGTGCATTGGCAACTCGGAGGTTTCGCTTGCAACAGTTATAGTTAAAAGATTTCAAAAATTCATTTTTGGAAAATCTTTTCGTTCTCTATAACTTGAGCTCTGATGCCAATCTGTAACACCCCCAATTTCGTTCATAACAGCGGAAGGGTCACTGGGTGTTACTATCATGGTTCAATCTCATAATCATAGAAAACGTCTCAAAACGAGTCGTTTTAATAAACATCCATTCAATTTCATTTAATCAAGATAAAATTTCATACATGGTCCCGGATGATTCAAAAGTTTACAAACTATTATAAATGATAAAAGTTATTTGAATGGATATGTTTTAGAAAAGCGGGCCAAAACATTTCAAATATGCAAGCTTCACGAAACCGCCTTCCTCGAGTGCCTTCTAAATGGACCTGAGATAAAACATGCTAAAAAGTCAGCAAAAATTTGCCGAGTGAATCTATAGAGTTTTAATTTAAATAAAGTGAACACAAGTATGAAAAATAACCTTCCATGGTTAATAATTTATCAAAGACGACTATGTTGTATGGATATAATTATCGTTGTTATTTCTATAAGTCTCGTGAAATTGAACGTTAACATATATTATTTCAGCCCAACACACCTAGCCAAGTGCGTATATTTCTCTTATACAATTGCATCCGATGTTTCATTACTGGTGCATCACAACACCACGCGATAGCTAGTCGCGACCGGACTGGGCGTCACCCCGATAGATCTATCCATAGTATTAGCGTTCTTTTCGATTAACAATTCACGATTCATGGGTCTTTAAGGCTAAACAAACTTATATAACAACTTTCATCTAAGCATACAATCGGGTCATTTGTGTTCAATTTTAAAACAAAGAGGGTTTACCACAACTTCTCGTTGCTCCCATCATTTATAATAAATACTTTTCCAATAATAAGGGTTTCCACAACTTCTTGATGCACTCATACTTTTCCAATAAGTAGAGTTTCCACAACTTGTTGTTGTACCCTTTACTTTCAATAATTACTCTTCCAGTAAAATAAGGGTTTCCACAACTTCTCGTTGCCCCCTTTTATTTTAGTAAAACAAGCATGTTATCCCCCTCGCGGGTTTTATAAAACAAGTAAACATGTTAAGAGCGAGGCTATAGACTCACCTTAGCCAATAGTGGTAATGAGACGATCGCCGACGATTAGTGATGCCCGTTAAAACATGAAAACCGCAACCTACCAAATAAGGCGCGTTCGTAAATAATCGACTTAAGTATAAATCATACTTAAATAATATAAAAATCAAAATTACAAAACCAAGACAATCCCGAAAATTTTAATAATACAAGTGTTATTACTATACCCTTTTTATTCAACACTATTCTTTTAAACACTTGCACTCTCGATATTGACCCGTCATAAGACGCCAAGTCAACGCAAGTCAACTTATCATTTTACTTCCCTCGGACCAGTAGCTAAGTCATTTATATAATGACTTAACACTTGAGTAAATTACCATGTCCAATGGCGAATACTCAACTCACGCCATACAAGTATTGGACTACGTGTCCAAAATACCACTCAGCATGTACACTCCAAATGTACACACCAATCTAACCTATCTAGACATGTCCGATTTCGACGAAACTTGGTGACAAACTCACACATAATATGAATAAGACTCAGTAAAAGTTTCATTCAAAAATATTACTTCTAAGACCTTCTGCCCGACACATCTTCGTGTTATTAAAAACCGGACAGTTTTACGTCTTTGAGTTGTAAAACCATTTCGACTTATCTAAACAATTCCGTTTATAAAACCGACACTCGGGTTTGAAAATAGACTCATGACCTGAGGTTTAGCAACTTACATCAGTCCTTGAACATTTTTAAAACTCATTCTATAGTCCCCGAGATTCGATCCAAATATCGACAACAATTTTCGGATTGTGCCGATACCCGTCTCCCGGTACACGAATACTAAAAGTAGCATAACTTTTTGCTATAAATGAGTTAGAAGCTCATTCAAGCGGCAAATCGAAGCTAAAAGAATCCTCTACAAGCCTATCCTATTAGTTTCATCATTTTCAAACAGTAAGATTTTCAAAAATTACGTTTTACCTACTGGTCTAAAATACCTTTCTAAAAATCATACTAAAACAATTTTTCAACCCATTTTAGCAATTTTTATACTTCTAATATCATCTATCAATCATCTATATCAAGCCATCTATCCTCCAACACCCTTGAATAATCATACAAAAATTTACCCACTTAAAATAATAAACATGCAACACCTCCCACTAAGAACATAATATTATTAACACTAATATACAACATAAAAATGGATCAAACACTACTAGTTCATCAAGAAAAATAAAATTTTTGAAAAGTTAATGCATGTGGATAAAAATTATACCAAAATGATCCTTGTTGAATTTTCAAAGTGGGTCTTGTTTTAGTTTCTCTTGATTCAAACTTGATCTTGAAAATCAAATGAGTTTGAGGGTGGTTTTTGAACCGTGGGTTAGAGAGAGAGAGTAAGGGGAGGATGAAAAAAAATTTTAAATGTATAAAATGAGGTGTGTGTGTGAGTGGGGGATTTTTATATAGTGGGGTGAGGGTAGTTTTTGCCAAATTTGCATAGTTTTGGTCCAAAAAGTAATTAAATGGTTATAAGGGTAGAAAATGTAAATATTACATTTTAAAATATTTGCGGGACTCAGGTTTCGTAAAAATACTTTTTAAAAGTTAAAACGCTTCAAAAATAAATTAATATAACTTCGACACGACTTAAAACGTAATTAAATCAAAAACGTCGAAAATATTAAATATCGAGACAATCGATAATAAAACGTAAATTTTTGGGCATCCGTCGGTATCGCGATCATTCGTAGTTCTCGTCATTCGTTAAAACGAAAAATACGAGAAATAAAAATAAATATAAGAAAAATCATTTCCATGATTATTTGAGAATATAATATCGATACTTAACATATTCCTTGTCGGTTTTCATCTAATCGACATTCTTACGCTAGTTTCAAGCCATAACCTTCTCGGTTAATCGATAATTTAAAATTCTCATTAAAATAAATTTATAATTCTTAATAGTCGAGACTAAAATAACGACCTGAAATTGACGGATTGTCACAGTCGGAATGTAAGAAAGGAATCCAGATCGGAATGCTTTACGGGACACTCACGTCGGAATGTCAAAGAATCCTCACAATCGGGATTTTAAAACCCTAATCCGATCAAGTGATCGAAATAACAAGGTGTAAATCGGAAACTAACTCCCTAATCCGATCAGAGTGATCGGAATATAGGAGTGTTAATCGGAATGCTAAATCGGAAAAGGGTTTACCCTTTTCCGAATATTGTGCGATCCGAAAATAAGCTAGTGATAAGCTATATTAATAAGCTAACACCAAAACTCACCAAATCAGCAATGAAATAAACTAAATAAGCTCGAATAACAACTTTTCCAACTTAAAATAAGCAATATTTTAAATCAAACCATAAAAAGAATGAAACTTTTTAAGAAAGCTTTTAAAAAGTAAATAAGCTAAAAATACAAATAAGCCAATAAGCACAAGGATCTTAAAGCTTAACCGTATTAAAGCTTAAGTATGATAAAAATACGAACTTTTTAATCCTTAAAACATCAAGATCAAACACGGATCATCAACATTTCGGATCAAAATTAACTAAAATAAAGAAAGGTAGAAAGAGATTAAAGTTTAAAAGCTTAAACTTGAACTTGATTAATGAAATCAACAATACAAAAGGTTTAAACTTGAAAGATTAAAAGAAAGAAAAGATGAAAACTTAGTGAGAGAAAGTTGAGAACTTTCTCTCTCTAAAACTTGAAAGAAAAATGAAAAATTAAACTAGCTAACTCCCCTCCTAATGTGATTAGGAGGGTATTTATAGGGAAAATGGGAAGTGCATGTGTGGTGTGCTTCCTTCTTTCTTTTCTTCTCGACTCGATTTAATTCTTTGTCTTTTCTCGACGTCGTCTCGGGATTTGAACTTGTCTTAATAATTTTTCTTCTTTAATTTAGACTTGAGTTCTTCGACTTCATTAAACTTCTGTCTTTAGACTTTTTCTTCGATAAAACTTCAGAATAGGTCTTGGACATCCGTTCTTTAAGCACTCTTGATCTCTTGACTTCATCTTTTCTCGTTTTCTTCGATAAAAGCCCGTGAAAGCCCGTGTTTTCTTCCTTTTTCATCTTTTGGTCCTAAAACACAATAAAAACACAAACCACGCATAATTCCGACTTTTACGACATAAAATACACGTTTTGGTCTTGTTATTATTGGAAATAAGTAATAAAAGGATATGTGTTTTCACACTTATTACAAATTGTACACCACTTAAGCCAATTGGAATAGCCGAGGATGTCTATGTTAGGATTGGAAAGTTTTTTTTCCCCGCGGACTTAGTCATTTCCGATTACGACTGTGATCCTAAATGTCCCATTATTTTAGGTCGACCCTTTTTATCGACGGCTCGAGCCGAAATCGACATTCATGGTGGGAAACTCACTCTGAAATATGGGGAGGATAAAATGGACTTTTTCACGAGTAGATCCTATGTTTTAAATGATCATGATAAAACCGAGGTTTCAAAACCCGATATTTCAAAATTTGACAATATCAAAGCTCATACTTTAGTGAAAAAAAGAGATTAGATGCATGTTTTGAAAAGATGAAAATGAACGGTTTTAAAGATGAGGATTTTAATGATAAAGAATACGTTTACTTAATTCAAAAGGGTATTCGTAAATTTATGGATGAAAATCATTTTTGGATATATTAGGTGAAACAAGTGAACAACCAATTCCGAAGGGTGACGTTAGTGCCATCACGACAATGACCAAAATGGACTCGTCTTCACCACCTTCGAAGGACCACATCTTTGAGGCTTCAACTTCTAATTCCATTGAAGTGACTCCATTTCCTAGCCCAACACCCATTGAGGCTAAAGGTTTTATCGACATCGATCCTCTCGTCATAGAAAAGTCACCTAAGCATAACCCTAGGGCTTGTAAGACCATGGTTGTGAGTGCTTACATCGACTCTTTCTTTGACGATGATGATGGTGATTTTGCCGAGATTGATCACGTGCTTCCAAATCCACATGCCATTTTTGAGGATTCTCCTAAAAAGACCTCGTTACATGTAAAGTACGATGATTACGAGTTTGATCCCGAGATTGAGGAAATTATTGAATGAGAACTAGCTCTTATGCCTCCACTTCCAACTACAAGTGAGGTTGATCTTTACAAAATCGAGGATGAACTTGATGAGTTGGAACGTCTTATTTTTATGGCGAACCAACTCACATGACCAAAAATCCCATTCTCGAGGAGTTACCTAATCAATACTTCTCAAATGAGAATGACGTATATACCACATTCATGAGGATCTAACTTATCAACGATCCCCACAAACGAATGATTGTTTTGTGCTTGATCGTGATCTTTTCGAGAGAGTTTCTAAAATCCTCAATGAGGGGAATGACAAACCTTGGTTTGACAAGCCTATCTATGATGAAGAAATTGATGAGATGCACGTTCATGAGGATGACGAATATGTAGACCCTGAGGGGGAGGTGTTTTTTTTATAAACGTTTTAAGAACTTATACAATCCACCACCCCCTAACCGTGACCTAAATGTGAGGATTTTTAGCCCGACTAATTTTGAATTTGAAACGCCAAATATTTTCGACATCATCAAATTGGGTTTTCATAAAGATTTTTTGAACGATGAAAAAGGAAAAGATTTTGAAATTGATTTAAAAGATTTTTCTACAAGTTTAACTTCGTCATCACATTGTTGTTTGAGTACTACCACCTCGTCTACTCCTTTTGACGATGGTGTGTGTGGATTTAGTGTGGGGGAAGCCCCTTATGTTCCCTCACATTTTTCCACCAAGGACGAGATATTCGATCCTGGAATTGCTTGTAAAGGGAAATCTCGGTCTTCCACAAATGCAATAAATGGAAAATATATTCATTTGCTTGGTGTGAGTCTACCTCGAGTAGCTCGTGGTATTTCCCCACCCATTGTCCCACCCTTCTACTTCTCATCTCTTTTCTTCAAACTATTTGAGTTTCTTGCACGTGTTGAAGTAGCGTTGTTTCATCTTTCCTCTGAAAATGAGAACGCTATCTTTAACCCCGGTATACGTATATCGGCTTTTTAAAGTACTCCATGTACTTTTGGGCATTGTTTATCATGTAAGCCCCACCAAAAATGACCAAACCATGATTATCCCTAAATGATCACATTTATGGGGATTCGAGTCAAGCTTTTGACTCGGTTATCAAAAACAAGGTGCCTCATGGGGGATTCTCATGCTTATCCTTGTAAATATTATTCCTTTCTAATAATGTAACGAGGGGACTTGTGCTCTTCCGACCTTTGTTTCGTGGTTGTTTGAGATTGTGATTTATTAGGTTCATCGTCATCATTGAAGCCTCTTGTGTTCGTTTTACGGATCACTCGAGCTTCAATCGTTGCCTTTGGAGATTCCGATATCCGATGATATCCTTTTATGTTCTAACGTTTATCTTATTAGCATAATTCATAAACGGCTTTTAGGTTATTCGTTTTACCCTTTCCATGCTCGAGATTAAGCATTCGACTTTGGTCTCTAGTATTAGGGTGTTTCACCCCTAGACTCGAAACATTGAGGACAATGTTTAGTTTTAGTATGGGGGTGAGTAGATACTTCACCTTGCTTACGTCACCACGCAATCCAATATTCATCTTTTTGTTATCATTTTCTTGGAAAATAAGGCTAAAAATGGCCAAATTTTAAAACATTTCTTGTTTTTTATAAGTGTTTAAGACACGAATGTAGGTTTTCCGATGGTGAGAATAAGAGTAATTTTTTACTCGATCGTGCGTGTTGAGCACTAGCTTCGATTCCTTAACTTTAATTAGGCTAAGTCTCTTAAATGAGGACGAGAAATGATAGAGTTAATTATAAGTTATGTAATCTTTCACGATCTCATGTGTAGTAATTATTAGCTTATTCTCCCCACGCTTTTGTTTAAATAAATGCAATAAGTAAGGTCGTACGGTTTAAAAGGTTACTTATCTTCTAGCCCAAGATGGTATAAAAGTTGCTCGTGTTCGAATAGAGTTCATATCCAAGGCATAACTTATTGAAGCGGGATGCGAAGATTGGCAAAGTTCCAAGAAGGCCCTAACAAGGAATGAGGAACTCCATTTTGTTGCTAAAGTTCCAAGATGATGTGAAGTATCATTATCCCAAAATCAATATGAAGGATCGAGACACGCGACGAAAAGCAATATACTCCCCTAATGATCATGGAGAAGTCTATCCAAAAAGACCCTAACAAGGTATGAGGATAAATATATCCAAGTCCAAAAAGGAGGCGGATCGTTGTATATCAAAATCCCAAATAAAGATTAAAGAAAAATGATGAAGTCGTGCTCCAAGTTTGAAGAAATTCCATATATGAAGAGAAGACCATTATTTCAAGAACGTCTTCCAAGATTTGAAGTATGAAGTACATGCTAAATATCGTTCCGAGAAAGGTCTCAAATCGTGAAACGAGTTATGCCAAGATATGAACCTAAGGAGATTACGAGAAGCCGTTTTAAAAGATCGTGTCCTTAGCTAACTATCAATTAAACCATCCTACTTTATTTTCGGCCTTAATAAAATATCAAAATAAGTCAAAAATGTATCCTTGTGATTATTAAGACAAATTAAATATAAGATGTACACCGTAGGAATAAGGGAGTCTAAGTACGTAATTAACACTCATGAGTAATGATTGTTTTGCTAACTTATAATGACAATGATCTCGTTACACGCTTAGCATGAAATTGGGTGAAAATCGAGGATGACGAACTTATCTCTATGAGGCATTCACGTGTTCTGATTATTTGACGCTAAAAGTCACTTAATCGTGATGAAAATAACACATTATGTCTAAAACATGTGTACTAGTTTATTTAAGTTTATGTTTTCAATAAATGTCACATAAAAATGAATTTTGGAAGTGCTACGATACTTAATTCTAGCATTGCGTGAGGACACGCAATGGTTTAGTATGGGGGAGTGATGAGACTGCATTTTTACATAGTCTCATCGTCCAAATCGAGCATAAAACGCTTAAAAATATCATAAAATACCCAAAATATGCTTTTTGTTCATTTGTATTTTAGGTATGGATATCATGAATTCACCAAAAGATCAAAGGAATCAAGCAAAAACGAACACGGGAAACGAAGCCGCACAAAGAACCGGACTCGAACAATCAACTTCCAAAGAAGTCCTTGAAGTTTTGAAGATTGTCAAGTTTAGTCCCTCAAGAACTGAAGACTTGTCACTTTTGACCCTTGCAAATCTCAAAAATTGCAAGATAGGTCCTTAAGTTTCAAGATATGTCAAGTGAAGTCCTTGAAGAATCAACATGTGCATATTTAGTCCTATATTCAAGTTTACATGAGACAAGGACTATTTTTGCCAAATCTCCAAAGATTTAACAAAGAGAATGGCTGCCTAAAAATCTGCAAAGTGGAAGGGTTGTGTTTTCAAATTATTACAAAGAAGAGGGGGATTTCTGCCAATGTTCAAAGTTATTAATATAACTTTGGCAGTCCAAAACAACACAAAGGTCCAGTCCAAAAATTAATTCGACCCTGCAACCAAACCATTTTGAACCTTCCCACTTGATTATACTAATTCAAATAAATAAGTGGGAAACACCCTCACTTTGCCCAAATCTGATCAACCACCTGTTCTTAATCCCTCTATAAATCCTAACCCATTTCCAGCTTTACTTAGCACCAAACTATGGAGTTTTCCAAAATTGATTAAGGAAAAGTATAATTAAAGCCAAATATTATGAATCCCATGTGGAATATTCCATCCACCTCTCACATGAAGACGAATGGGAAACTATGTATCACGTGAATGCATCAAATCTTTGACCAGATGGACGTTGGTGATGATATTGCTTGGTCCCTACTCCAATCCAACAGCTCACAATCTATTTCATGGCCAATGTCGACATTATGAGAAAGAATGTAAAAATCAGAAGAATCAAGAAGGACTTTGAGGGCATTATTGGATTTTTTTTTTAGAATTAAGTTGTCATTCTGAGCTAGGGTTTCTCTCCATTTTGTATTATAAATAGAATAGGCTAGTATTCATTTTACTGGTTCCATCTTATTGTATTTTTTTTACTTAAGAATATTTAAAGTTTAAGTCTTTTTAATCTACATAAGTTGTGTTCCATTTTGTTTTCATTGTTCTTAGTGTAACGTTAAATTTTCTGCAAATTTTGTTTAGTCACTTTACAAAAACTGGTTTCGGTTAAAGGACACTTGGTCCAGACTAGTTTTCTATATTAGCTTATAGGAGCTTTTATGTGCTTATTTGGTTGACATCCAAATAAGCACTATAAGCTTGTATAAGCTTCACTTTCAGTTTGGTAAAAATAAAAGGGATTGGTATTTTTCATCAGAATTTACAAAATCTTTTATTGCTTTCTTTCTTTTACTCATCCACTACCCTATCAGCTTATTTCCAAAAGCTGTTGAGTAAACAGCTTCTGGAAAAAGATTATGGAGTAGTGTTTTCTTTGTTTGTTGTTGTTGTTTCAAGACAAGAGGAAGAAGGACCCCATTGATTGTTGTAGTCCTTGGGGGCGATTCTTGTTGGTTTATTTCTAGCTCATAACAGCAGTCCCATAACCTTGTCAACTAGAAAGCTTATGCCTAGGGCACATCAGCTCAGAACCAAGGGGGTGTGGATGTACAACCCTCTTTGTAAGGCTTTGAGAACCCTCCCACAAGTTTTTCTGCATTAATGTTGTTTATGAAGGTGTTTTGCATATATGCTAGTAACCTTGTAGTTTAATGTTATAATCCTACTTTGTTTAGGTGTTAAATCATTTGTTCACTCTTTGTGTTGCCTGCTCATTGTTTTAGCTTAATCTTTGTTTGAAAAAATTGATTTTCTGTCTTTATGGGGTGTTTGGGATAAACTGCATAAAGCTTTTGGGGTGACACAAAGGCTTAAAATCTTCTTCAAGTATCTATATTAGTGTTAATTAGTTGGTTTCTGAGAATTATTTGGTAGGTTTAGTGCAAAAGTTTAAGTTTGCTAGTCGTTATAAAAATCTATACGAACAAGTAAAAAAACAAACATTGGGTTCTTTAAGCCTTGATTTTTGTGTTTGAAAACTTGAAACTTAGTATACTATTAGAAATTAGGTTATATTAAGTCTAAATAATCTGGGTTTTTAAGTTTGGTAGATATTTGTAGCTTATGCGGCTTGTTAAAAGTCAATTTTTTTCTATATCAGCATGCTGTCCAAGATCCCTGCATTTTAGTTCTGTCCGATATCAGAAAGAACTAAGATCGTCCTCTAACATGATCTCGGAAAACAAAGAAAAACCTTCTAATGTGCTTTTTTCTTATTTGCTGATTTTTGGCTTATTTATCTTAAAGACCTTGCTGTTTTTTTGCTTGTTATTGACTCCCCACAACTCATCGGTTGTGGGGGTGCCCTCTGTTTTCAAGGAAAGTAACAAATGAAGATTAAAAGTGGCTAAAACAATTTTTTGTGCATTTAACACTAATGGTGGAAACCCCTATTCCCACTGAAACCACCACCAGTTGCCACTGTTAGTGCAAACCCCAAAGTGTCACTTTCAGTTTTTTACATATTTGTCTTTAGTGTCCTTTTTGTAATATTTATCAGCCATTCCAATTTTCCCAATTCTATTTAATTATTTTAAGATTTTTCATTAAGTTAATTTTTATTTTTTTCGTTTATTTAGTATTTTTAGCATTATTTTCAATTTTAATTAGTTTTATTTAAATCTGATTTTTTCTTTTAGTGGTAAAAATTACTGTTTTTAAGTTTTTCCATTTTTACTAGATAAAGTAATTTAGTTTAAGATTTTTAGAAAGAAAATTTCATTTTTCACTTTATGTTATTAATTTTTATAATTAAATTAATTTTTAATTATTTTTTATTGAATTATTTTTGTCCTACTAGCGTTAAAAGTAATTTTTCAAACTTTTTCATTTTTCTTAAGTTTAGATAAGTAAAATAGGATTTTTAAAACAATAAAATTAATTTTAGCATTATTTTATTATTTTTTCAGTATTTTAGTTTAAAAAGTGTTTTTAGCATTTAAAAATTAGAAAAATAGTTTTAAAAATTTAGGAAAAATACTTTTTAGAGTTTAATTAATATAAGTAAGATATTTGTTTGATAAAATAATATTTTGGACTTTTTTTTAATTATATTTAATTTTAGGGCTTTAATTAGCATTTAAAATTGAATATTTAATTAATAAAAAGTTTTAAAATTTATTTATTGAATTTTTATTCTAATTTATATTATTATAGACTTAGTTTTAATTCTTAATTAAATTATAGCTAAAACTTTTAATTTCGTCGCGTTTTACGTATTTACGTCATACGTTTTACGTTTTACGTCGTAGTTTAATCTTAGTGTAGCTCGTCTTTTAATTTCCTCTCTTTAAACCCAAAAAAGACACTAATCCAAACATTATTTTTATATTATTGGCATAACACAACTACACCTCCGCAGACAACGAACTTGGACTTTGCGTCTTTACGGTTTTCCTAAACCGTATCGATTAATACTTTCCCATTATACGTCTTTTTTCTAAAAACGTATTTTTACCGCAATCAGTGGTGATGGTGCTCTCGCATGCTCTTTTCCTCTTGATCTTGTGGGAGTAGATGACTTGGATGCAGTTGAATATCTTGGTGATGATGATTGAGTAGAGTAAGATTTTGGAGCACGAGAGTGATGCTCTTAGTAATGTTGAGTGGTAAACACCAAAGCAAGTGGATTAGCAACCTCTTCTACCCTTTCAGCACGTAGTTTTTTTGCCTCATTCTAAAGTTGTTTCAATATGTCAAATAGCTTGTGATATGAGACCTCATCTAACTGTGTCCCTTGTTTCACCAAAGTGACAAACTGTGTCCACTCTGGTTGAAGTTGCTGAAGAAATTGAACATTGACTTTCATGGTGGAGACTTCCAACTTATTGCGTGTTATCTCTTTCATCATCTTTTAGAATCTGGAGTAGTATGATTCAATCGATTCCCCTTTCAATGAAGTAAACTTGCCTAATGTCCAAAAGAGGTTCGTTTTCACATCTTGCTGATTGAGTGATTATCCTTGTTGCAATCATTCAATAGCCGTCCTAATTACTTTTGCAGTAAAACATGCATCAACTGTTTTGTAAATATCATCCCCAATCCCACTTAGAATCATATAGATTTCTTCCTGTTCTGCATCAATCCAAGCACGGTTCTCGCTTGTAGTATTCTCATACGTTTCAGTACGAATTTGCTCTTCGATACGTGGCGTAGTGTCGGTTGTTGGTGCTGCAAGAATGGTAATTGAAATGAGAGTATAAGGACCCTCTTTGATGCAGCGTCTTAGAGCATCACCATTTGGTCTTGTATCAAGATATCGAAGAAAACGTGATTGTCATTGTGTATATCTACCCGATAGAAGCATTGGTGGTCTTTCTTTGTTACCCGCCACCATAATGTTGTTATTAGTCATGATATTCTACAGTAGAATCCATCTCGATAATCTCTGAAACGATGAAGCGAATTCAGATCTTAAGTAGATGAGTTGTGATTAGGTTGTGATGAAAACTTTGATTTTTTCAGTTTGACAATAAATTTGAATCTCAGGTCGAAAGTTTTTTTTAATTGCCAAATTTTGAAATTGAAGTAGAAATAGCCTAAAACTAGTATGGTAATTTTTTATATTCTTTTTTGGTAAACTATGCTACGGAACTAGTAGTGATGGTGGCTAATTCTAAACACGTATCGAACTAAAATTTGGCAAATTTCGGCATGTAAATCTTGCACATTTCCGACATTTAAATCTTGCACATTTCTGGCACTTAAATATTGCACATTTCCGGCACTAAGAAAAATGGCACAATTCCGGCGTTCTAACTTTGGCACATTTCCGACACCAAAAAAGAATTCTGGCACAAAGGAAATCACAATTCCGGCACCAAAAAAATTCACCATTCCGGAAAAAAAATTACAATTTCGGCACAAAAAAAAATCACAATTTTGGCAGACTAGGGTTTTCTTAATTCCAGCATTTTGGGGTTTCTAAAATTCGGCATTTTGCCTAGAAATACAACTTTTTCAAACCTTCAAAACACGCAAATTTTGATCTTTTCTTATGAAACGAGTTGTACTTCCGGAAAATCTAACTCATAATAAAGCATAAAAATGAAAACTTTTTTATTTTTAAGCCGAAAAAATTTGAATCAAGAAAATAGTACAATACTAATTTTTTTTACTAATAACCTTACAAATATGATGATTTTGAACGAAAATCAAGGTTTTTCTTTTATTTCTAGCTTATTCAAAGTGAAATAAGCTAGAAAGTATAAAACTTTTCAATCAAAAAGCTTAAAAAAATTCGTGTGATTATATAATGTTATAAACCCACGAAAAGTTTAATAGAACCACAAACAAATCACGAATCTACCCTATGGCGAATGATACCAATTGTTGTAAGAAAATAGGTATAAGATAGATAGAAATGTTAATGCAATAATGACTAAAAATGTTACTTGCATTTTTCGGTCTCGCTTAGTTTTGATTACGACAATATGTAAAAACAAGCATTTACGAAAACAACGAAAAACGAATTCTTGAGTTTAAGTATTTTTCATTTTACCCATTTTCACTTAAGGTATGGATAAACAAGTACTAACCTTAATCAAGTGATCAAGTGATTTAATCTTTTCTTAAAACTCACTTTTTATTAAATGTGACAAGTTTTTATTAAACTTTATTTTTAAGAAAATGTTTTATTAAATTAATTATTTGAAATTTGAAAATGGCATATTCTTATTCTGTTAAGAATATCCTTTCAGGATATTTTTATACCCAGATAAGACCTCCACCACTAAAGGACAAAAAGGAGCGGAGTCTAGTCCGGCGGTACCTTAGCGCCTAGGCGGTACCTTATCGATAAGGTACCGCGGGCTGTGATAAGGTACCGCGGGCAGAACTAGCCGTTGGCTCCTGTGTCCTTTAAATAGTTGGCCATTCTCAGCTTTTCACCTCACCTCTTTTGCACATTCATTTCCAGATTCAAACCCCTTCTTTAATCACTCAAATCTTTGATCATTTGTTTGATTATTACTTGTTTAAGAAGTGAATCTTGTTCTTCCATCTCTTCCTCTCCAAGTGCAAAGAGAAGAACACTATCCTAGTGAAGTGTTGAGTCCACCACCAAAGATCCATTGAAGATCAATTTTTATATACTTGTAGTTGTGTCATATTTGTGAAGATCCAAGTAGTTGTGTCTATTTGGAAGTTGTGTATGTACTAAGTATAGTTGTGTAGATTGGTCCTAGCTACGATTAGGGCTCGACTTTTAGCTTAGAGTCGGAAATTGGTTAAGCGACGTGTACGGTTTTCTCCACCATAAGGAGCTTGTTGTGTAGTGAACTCTCGAGTAAGGAGTACTCGAGGAGTGGAGTAGGAACGAGGAGTGAGCTTCGTTGCCGAACCACTATAAATCCTTGGTGTTCGGTTTGATCTTTCTTTACCCTTAACTCTTTACATTCCTTATTACTTTTTGCATATACATGTGTTAATATTAGATTAGCTACACTATTATTCTTTATTCTTTGTGGATATATTTTTGTTAGTATTACTTTAGCTACACTATCATTGTTCATATTTGTGCATAAGAAGATTTCACATATTTCCTCAAGCCTAAGTTTTTTGAAAAAGGATTTTTGGAAACCATATTTTAACAAGTAAATTTTAAGAAACTATTCAACCCCCCCTTCTAGTTTCTACAATTGGTATCAGAGCGGGTTGCTCAAGAAATTTTCAAGTATATTGTATTTTAAAACTTGAATCGATCTATGGATTCCAACAAGTACCTAGAAGGGCAATCTATGCAAAGACCACCACTTTTTGAAACCGATAGTTTTATTTATTGGAAAAATAGATTTGAAACTTATGTGAAATCAAAAGATTTAGATCTTTGGCATGTTATTACCAATGGTGATTTTTTACCCTTTCAATTTAATGAAGTTTCTAAAACAAAATAATTAGTCACTTTTGACAAAGCAAATGATGATACTAAAAAGAAACTTTCAAAAAATAATGAGGCTAAAATGGTGATTTATAATGCTTTGCCTAAGAAAGAGTATAAAAGAATTTTTATGTGTGAAACTGCTAAAGATATTTGGAACACTCTTTTAGTAACCCACCAAGGTAATAGCCAAGTCAAAGAAAGTAAAATCGATCTTCTTGTCCAACAATATGAACAATTTGTCATCTTAGAAGATGAAACTATTGATAGTGCATTTGCTAGGTTTAACACCATTATTACTAGTCTAAAAGCACTTGATGAAGGTTTTTCTAGCAAGAACAATGTTAGGAAGTTTCTAAGGGCCTTACATCCAAAGTGGAGAGCAAAAGTCACGGCTATTGAAGAGTCGAAAGATCTCTCAACTTTATCACTCGATGAACTCATAGGAAACTTGAAGGTTCATGAGATGATAATTTTGAAGGACTCGAAATTAGTAAAAACCAAGAGTAAAAGGAAATCTCTTGCACTTAAAGCAAAGAAGGTACAAAGTGACCATGATAGTTCCTCGAAAAGTGATGACGAGGAGTATGCATTGGCGGTGAGAGATTTCAAGAAGTTCTTCAAGAGACGAGGTCAACACGTTAGGCAACCAAACTATGACAAGAAACTATTGTCAAAGAATCGGTTTGTCAAGAACGAAAAAGGTGATAGGAGTTGCTTTAGATGTGGTGATCCAAATCACTTCATTGGTGATTGTCCAAAGCCCGCTCGTGATAAGAACCACACGGCATTCGTTAGTGGCGCTTGGAGCGATAGCGGTGAAGATGATGATGACAACCCCAAAGAGGAGAAATGTCTTATGGCTCACACTTCTAAAGAGGTACATTCCGAAACCAAATATTATAGCAATGATAGTTCCACTTTAGATGATATTGAATTTGAAGGCAAATATGATAGCTTACACAAACTTAGTATTAAATTCATAGAAAAGAATAAAACCTTAAAATCAACCAAAACTAAGCTTGAAAATGAGATCAATGAACTTAGGGAGAAATTGGCTAAACTTGAGAAAAACAAAGAGGTTGATTTAGGTTGCTTAAGTTGTGAGAAACTTAGATTAGAGAATGATGATCTCAAGAGCACCTCCATTAAATTGGAAAAGTTCATGAAAGGTACTAGTGCTCTTGATGATATGTTAAACAAACAAGTTCATTCTAAGGAAAAACTTGGTCTAGGTTTTAACTCAAATGAAGCCTCAACTAGTGAACCAAAACAAGTCAGGTTTTCACAGAAAACACCTTCTGGATGCGGTTCCACATTGTATGGCGCGGTTCCTTATCACTATGGAACCGCGGCCATAGATAAGGTACCGCGGCCAGAAGTTGAGTTTTGTGAAAATTCTGAACTTTCTGAAAAATCTAAGCTAAATGAAAAACCAAAGCATCTTACTGTTAATAAGGTTCAATTACCCATACTTGACGACAATGCTATTAGTAAGTTCTATAAGCCGTTAAGTAAACCTGTAAAACCCGTAAAAATAAGGTCGTAATTTAATTCTATTTTCAATTATTTTGAAGTATTTTATAACGTTAAATATTATTATGTTTAACGGTTTAAGTTGAAACCGATATTAAATATTATATTTTAATATTTTGACGAGCAACGGGGACTACTAGTGATCGCGATACCGACGGATGCCAAAAATTTTATATTTTATTATCGATAGTTTCAATATTTAATACTTTCGACGATATCGTTTCAATTACGTATCGAGTCGTTATGTTATTATTTTTCGTTTGCGTTTAAACTTTTAAAAAGTACAATCTAACATTTTCAGGTAGAGAAATATTTTCTCGTATAATATTTTGAAACTTATTTTTGTGTTGGTTGACGAACTCACAATTTACGTATTTAAATTTGGGCTTACGTGCATAATTTAGCGTCTTTTACGACTAAACCGGAAACCTTAGGATTATGTATTTACGTTTTTGAACTCCGTTTTTGATGAGACAATTTTTATTGGATTCGTTTTGTGACGTTGATTCATAATTTATAAACACGTCTTTTCGTAAAACGACCCGAGGGCACGCAAATCGAGAAAACTAGAATCGAGGAATACCCGTAAACTAGTGAGATGGGACAAAATACATTGTCCCACCCCACTAGCTTAAATGGGATGGCACCAACATGACACCACAACCATATGTGGCACCATGTTAGCTACAAACTTACAAGTGTAAGTAAGCTTACTCTTTAAGCTTACAACTTTCCCACTAACACAAAACCATTAACCACTTTTCACACATACCATTTACTTACATGCAAACAACCTCAAATACTCTCAAAAACCTTCACCATTGCCATCCATATTGAAGCTACAAACACCCCTTTTGATCTTTTCTAGCCATGAAATACATGTTTACTAGCTCTATCATGGAGTTATCTTGAAGCCTTGATCATTTGGTGGCTATTTTAACAACATTGGAGGTGATTTGCTTATGTCCTAGGGCTGATTTCTCAACTATTGTTCTTGGTGTTTGATGATCTTGGAGTTACTTGTGGTGTTCATCAAGTTCTTGTCTTCCAAAAACAAGAAATACACTTGGTTGGTAAAGAAGATCATCCTCTCCATTTTCTCTTGTTATTTTTGTAAAGAACAAATGTATTTTCTTTATTTTGTATATGTATATGATGTATATATGATGATAAAAATGTTGTGTGGGGATCAAGTGTTGATAAATATGCTTAAAAATGTTAATAACCATGAGAAATAAGGCTAAAATCATGATTATTTAGTTGGCTGTATAAAAACAGTATATAACTAAGACTTGAACTGATAAACTTGCATGGTATAATCAATTTACAGTAATTACAAGAAGTTATACACATGTGAGAGTTGGCCATGCAATGGAATTAATATAATGAGTGAGATATGATCAAAACAAGTTGGGTGTTCTAATCTGAATAAGCAGTTTTGTAGGGACTGTTAAGGCAAGATAAACTTAAAATGAGCAGTAGCTATAACTAAGTTAAATGTAGCACATAATATGAAGATCATGCCACCAAAAAATGAGCTTCTAATTCATTATAGAACTCTAGATATGATAAAAATGGTGAACATGAAGATAAAAATCAGATTTTGAGAATTAATGTTTATTATTAATATATAAGCACTCACATTTTATTGTGTAAAATGTAAAATAAAAACCCACTAACTTATGAAACTTATTTATATAAATATGTAAAAGGTTAATTAAATGGATAAATTATATAAATGTTAGTGGAATAATACTTATAAGTAATAAAAACTATAAACTTGATTTTTACGACTTTTTCGGCTATTACCGTAAACTTAACGTTTTTCGCCAAATAAAACTTAGACGATCAAACCCGTCTAATGTAAAGTTTATAAAAGTCATATACTAATATATAAGTAACTAATACAAGTAAAAACCGATAAAACCCGAACTATAGGACATACGGACATTAACGAGCTAACTAAGCATATTGGACTAATAATTGGACTAAATAAGTTAAACACTTATAAAAAAAACTTATTGGGCTTAACCCATTTGGGCCCAACATGGAAAGTATAGATACTGATAATATAGGTATAAAATGGATTAAAACAAGTTAAAGAACTTATACTAAGCTTATTGGACTTAAAATAGGTAAGTAGGTAAAACTAGTAAACAAGTAAAAGTTACCAAAATGTAAACACTAAAATGAGTAAACAAGGATATATAAACTCACTTGATCATCATCATATGTACAAAATCATCATATGTATATTGTTATTTTGATAAAAGTCATTAGACAAGAGTCTAAGACCGATTATTATTTATATAGGTTTCCGTGACCGAAGCACGCCCGTAGCCGATAATCCGCCTTTCATTATCAACGTGAGTCTATAGCCTCGCTTTATACTAGTTATTAAATGATTTTAAACCCGCGAGGGGGAATACATGTTTTATAAACTTAGAACACATGATTTTTATGGTATGCTTTGTCCCTCTATGAATGGACCCGTGGTTGCCTTTAAATTGCATTAAGTGATTGCCTTTGTTAAAACCTCAATTATGGACCGTTAATTAACCTATGATGGGTTAACCGCTAGTACAATTAATAGATCTATGGGGGAAGCCGCCCCGGTTCAGTTTTTGTGGACTTGTCATAGAAGCTTAGGCCCGACCTCCACACTGTTTGAACATATTGTATTGAGAAGTCAGGTATACGGCAATGTACCAATAATCTGGAGGTAACCGACAATTAATAAATCTCTCGTCTTAATAGACTGATATGGGAGTGTCTAAGGGCTCGGTTCCATGAGCTTATTGCAATTTATGCTATATACAATTATCATTGTTGATGCAAATTATTATTTGATGCTTATAAGCATGCCACAAACTTATAATCTTTGCTTGTGTTCAAATTGATTTCATAAACCTATAGATTCACTCGGCATTTTTGCTGATTGTTTTACTCACATGTATTTCAGGTAATCAAGAAGTGGAAGCTTGGAGGTCACGGGGAATGAAGTTGTGCACTGCTTTTGTTGTTCAAACTCTTTGATTTATTTATCGTTCCATTTTTAAAACAAACCAATATGTTGTTTTAACTTATCTTTTGGTAACGATTACTTGGGACTATGCTACTCTGACAAATGTTTTAGGAACGATAAATCTAAAACGTCTCTTTTTCGAGTCGTTCTTTATAAATTATGTGTTGTTGTATCATTGTTTAGCACCCAAAGATGTATTCCGCTGCGTGTAAATTTGGGGGTGTTAAAGATTGGTACCAGAGCCATGAGTTATAGAGAACTAGGTCTTTTTCTAAAAACCTAAACTATAACTGTCGGTTTTATTTTTCAAAGAGTCGGTGCACATGATTTCGCGTGACTTCAGGTTCAAGCTACTTCTGGGATTACAACTTTAGTATACATTATTATGTATGCCTTATTGCTAAGTATTTCTAAATAAATACTATAATCCTTTATCGATATATATTTATGTCGATTAAACTTTTCGATAAAAGTTTATCATTTATTAATGATTAACTTAAATAAATACAATGAATTTTCAAGATCTTTCTGTATATATTTTTGAAGTATTTAAATTGCTTTTATTGCAAAAATTTTATATTATGACCTTACATACCTTCATCTGCGCGCGTTACTTTCATTATTTAACCCTTTGAGATATCTAAGTAGATATCCAAATCGTCTTCCGGCTATTTGTGCTTGGACGTCTTGAAACGTAATTTCTAGACCATTGTGTAGCTCAATGTGTCCTTGGAATAGACTAACCGCTATTTATTGACATTTATATGTATCGACTCCGAAGTGTATTGTTCACTTATATCTCGGTAACGTCATCGTCATTTTATAAATCATCGTCTAGATTATGGCACTAGAATTGGAATACGATTTTACTTATATAAAATTGTATCATTTGTTTTTCATTAACCTTCTCGCTCCCGGAGTGTAGCATGTTAATGTTCCATTCTTTTCTTGTTATGTTTTGTGTTTTTGACAATCGTGGCACCAAGGAGATTTGCCTACATTGCATTTTGGAATCTAAATTACGAATGTCTTTCACCGTCTTGCTTCCTAAATTTCGTGTTGAATACCTTGAAGCATTTTCTGTCATTCATCATGCTATATTTTATTTGATGCTCATTACGAGATTTATTTTTCGTTGTTATAAAATCCACAAGACATGTGTGTATATATGTATATATTTTGAGCCGTTAAGAAGTGTCGAAAAATACATTTTTGTAGAAACTGCAGGGGCAGTATAACAGGTCAAAACATAAAAGTAAAACCTGCGTTTTTAAAATAAAACAGTCAAACCTGCACAGAACTTGCAGGGGTATTTTGGTCATTTTACATTGGTTTTCAGGTCTCGGGTAAAACTAGAAAGTCGTCTGAAACGTCGTTTTGCATCAAAATGATTTAGACTCTGAGTCTTGGAAATGTCGTTTATCGGGTCAATTAATCGGCTCATATTTAAAAGTTAAATCTGATAGAAAATTCAGAACATGAGTTTTAAATGTTTCTAAGCAGTTTTGAGTTCATTTGAGATCGTAAAATTTTAACGAATATTATTTTACAAATAACTAATACTAGTTTCATGTGAAAATATTTAAAAATAGAAACATTACAGGATTAGCTATTACCAGATTAATGGTGTAATTTGAAAATGAATAATATATTTTCTTAAAAGCATGTTGTGTCGAGTATCTTACACAGAATACACATGTGGATTGTTTTATTCTTTTCATATATATGACTCATTTGTCATTCGATGTTATTTTATTTTCGTTTTCTTCTAACCTTCCACTGATTTGAGTTGAGTTTCGAAGTTTTGCCTTCACATTCTTCATTGACATTCTTATCGCGTATCTCATGACGTTTTCGTCTAAACCTTATAACCCTTTGAAAACTTAACAACTTGTAACCATTTCATTTGTTTTCATATGAGCTACTATCTGCCACTTTTTGCAAAACTTTGACTACTTTATACGTTGTCATAATGTCATATTATAAATAAATCTGATATTGTTTTACGATTATTTTCACCAATTATTTTTACTTTGGTCTTATAAAATACTTTTCTTAAGATTAAAAGTTGCTTATTAATTATCTCACAAATTACTTGTATCCTATAAATTTATAAACTATTTTTAAATTCCATTTCACAAATGGCATGGTTTATATAAAGATAAGAAACTTAATACTTTTCGACGAAACGGAGCACTGCATTGCTAGCCCTAAATTATACATGGCCTGATCACCTATGTCTAATTTAGAAGGAGCCATGCTAGGCTGAAAAGTAGTCACCTTAAAAATCTCGATAATAATCAACTTTTTACTTGTAATTATGATAAATATAAATAAAATGAAATAAATTGAAAAGAAGTTTTTAAAACCTTTATATTTTATGCAAGTAGCACAATTTCTATGCATCCGCATATGTTTTCTTACCTTTCGTTAAACGAATTACGTGATTTTAAGTACGTTTTTACTCGATGATTGTTTTTCCACTTGTTACTTCATTTTGTCTTATAACTGATTTCTTTTGACTGCTCGTCTAATTACCGACTTTTGATAAATGACTTGAAAGTCTCAATGTTTTATCCTTCCTTCTCGTCCAATCTTCTTTATGCGACTGGGTAGATATTTGGAATGTCTCCGCACGTGAATAATGAATTATCACTAGAGTGATTTCCGTATATCCGGGATGACGTCCGTCACTCTCGTTTGTCTCGATATCCACTCTTGTGAACCGTGCTTTGACTTCTTTCTTTAAACACTAACATCGTTCATTTGATTTGTTTTAATTACAAGTGATTATTAGGAATTTTCTTTGATTAAAATTTTTGTATGGTTCTTATTTCCGATCGTGTAACGACCACCGCTAAGTTAACGAGCTGATATTGGTGAACCATCAACCGCACTAACAAAATTGACAACTTGTTTAATCTTACTATTTCTTATCGTCTTATCATCAACGCCTTTATTTTATTATTCTCTTTAAGAATTCATACGACATTTGCTTCGTTCTCTTTTGTACCATTGATTTCGTATTAATGGTTGACTATTATTTTCATTCGTATTCGTTTGTTATCTTGTCACATTTCGAAACCCGAATATATCCCATGTTATTTTGAAATAATAAACACCTGTATGTATTTCTACAAAGTATTATAAAATTCTTATGGAACTTTTATACATTTTTCAATGATTTTCAATTATCGAAATAACCATTACAAGTAAAAGGTCAAATTTATACATCATATTTTGTATAACTAAAACTAATGTTTAAAAATAAAATTATGTTCTACCTTTTGAACTAATTAACTTATCATACTTTACTTTTAATGTAATGAAATTACCGGTTTAATTTATATTCCTAATAATGATTTAATTTGGAAATTATATCTTCTAATTGTAACCAACAATATGAGTATAATTAATAAATTTACGTCATTCTTTCAAAGTTTCTTAAGACGACCAAACAAATTTTGAAACTATTTTACTTCTATTTTTGATGTATCATCTTTATCAAGAAAGTACCTCAACTGAGTTTTAAGGTAATACCAAATCCGGGACGGATAATTGTGACAAATGTTATTTTAATGTATAATTTATTCTTCGCTCTCATTTTTCTAGTATTGTGATTTATTATGTTTTACGGTTACGTGAGTCGAGATCCCTCGTCGATCGTTAATCTTAAATCATTTTACCACATCTTGTTCGTTTATGCGTTTATTGAAGTCATTTTTATCTCGTTTTGTTCCTCGTATTGAAGATTACTATTTTATTCTGAGTTTAAAATGAATCTCGGGAAGCAGTGTATAAGAAGAAACGATAAGTGTCACCAGGATTTATGCGTGTATTTGTGGAATGATAGAGGACCGAATCTCTTAATGAATGGAGTTAATAAATTTGTTACAACCTCGAGGAGCATGTTGAAGCCGACACCGCAAGTGGAAAGACTCTTGTGATCAAGTGGTTATTATCAAGGGTTCGTTCAAGGTTTTCTCGATGATTAACGATGGAAATCTATACTTGATGTTATTGTTCGACCTTTTATTTTTATGTACTTATGTGGTATGTGATCTAGTCAAATGATCGTAAGTTATCAGAACTTGAGACGGCATCATCCGATGACGTCCGATCATATAGAACACATATTATGTAATATCTTTTTGACTTTAAACGACGATATTTATTGAGACTTTAATGCACGTTGGCGAAAGTGAGATGGTGTCTTTGTATTATCTATTGAGTAGGGACCCGCGTGTGAGCACCCTCCGATGACGAAAATGTTTTCTTGTTAGTTCTTTTTGATGTGTGTCCATGGCTATCCGGCCGATGGATATCCTTTAATTTGCAACCTTCCCTTTTAACTGGACTTACCCGAAAATCCTGTTACCTGTTCTTGTCGTCGAATGAGCTTCGTGTGATTCATAAAATTTTCATGTGTCGAGCTTGACGGGTGACTGGTGGATAAGGATTTATTTATTCCTTTTTGGTGAGATACAACTTGACGACAAGTTGCGTTTTGTAAAAGAACCAGTGGAGATCGTGGATCGATATTCACGTGGGAACGTGAAGACTTCTTTATAAGGAATGCCCTCATCCTTCCTGGTAGTGAACAACTCGTGTATGAGGCGAGTTGAGCGCCGGGACGTCGCTCCCTTAAGGTGGTGAGGATGTAAAACCCGTAAAAATAAGGTCATAATTTAATTCTATTTTCAATTATTTTGAAGTATTTTATAACGTTAAATATTATTATGTTTAACGGTTTAAGTTGAAACCGATATTAAATATTATATTTTAATATTTTGACGAGCAACGGGGACTACTAGTGATCGCGATACCGACGGATGCCAAAAATTTTATATTTTATTATCGATAGTTTCAATATTTAATACTTTCGACGATATCGTTTCAATTACGTATCGAGTCATTATGTTATTATTTTTCGTTTGCGTTTAAACTTTTAAAAAGTACAATCTAACATTTTCAGGTAGAGAAATATTTTCTCGTATAATATTTTGAAACTTATTTTTGTGTTGGTTGACGAACTCACAATTTACGTATTTAAATTTGGGCTTACGTGCATAATTTAGCGTCTTTTACGACTAAACCGGAAACCTTAGGATTATGTATTTACGTTTTTGAACTCCGTTTTTGATGAGACAATTTTTATTGGATTCGTTTTGTGACGTTGATTCATAATTTATAAACACGTCTTTTCGTAAAACGACCCGAGGGCACGCAAATCGAGAAAACTAGAATCGAGGAATACCCGTAAACTAGTGAGATGGGACAAAATACATTGTCCCACCCCACTAGCTTAAATGGGATGGCACCAACATGACACCACAACCATATGTGGCACCATGTTAGCTACAAACTTACAAGTGTAAGTAAGCTTACTCTTTAAGCTTACAACTTTCCCACTAACACAAAACCATTAACCACTTTTCACACATACCATTTACTTACATGCAAACAACCTCAAATACTCTCAAAAACCTTCACCATTGCCATCCATATTGAAGCTACAAACACCCCTTTTGATCTTTTCTAGCCATGAAATACATGTTTACTAGCTCTATCATGGAGTTATCTTGAAGCCTTGATCATTTGGTGGCCATTTTAACAACATTGGAGGTGATTTGCTTATGTCCTAGGGCTGATTTCTCAACTATTGTTCTTGGTGTTTGATGATCTTGGAGTTACTTGTGGTGTTCATCAAGTTCTTGTCTTCCAAAAACAAGAAATACACTTGGTTGGTAAAGAAGATCATCCTCTCCATTTTCTCTTGTTATTTTTGTAAAGAACAAATGTATTTTCTTTATTTTGTATATGTATATGATGTATATATGATGATAAAAATGTTGTGTGGGGATCAAGTGTTGATAAATATGCTTAAAAATGTTAATAACCATGAGAAATAAGGCTAAAATCATGATTATTTAGTTGGCTGTATAAAAACAGTATATAACTAAGACTTGAACTGATAAACTTGCATGGTATAATCCATTTACAGTAAGTACAAGAAGTTATACACATGTGAGAGTTGGCCATGCAATGGAATTAATATAATGAGTGAGATATGATCAAAACAAGTTGGGTGTTCTAATCTGAATAAGCAGTTTTGTAGGGACTGTTAAGGCAAGATAAACTTAAAATGAGCAGTAGCTATAACTAAGTTAAATGTAGCACATATGTTGGGAATCTAAACTTGTTAGATTCCCTGTTCATTGATTTAAACATAATTAGGCTGATAGATAGTCCCTTGCCTGTGCCTAGGAGGCAGGCAAGTTTCACAAGACTCACAGAGATCCGAATCTCTGTGAGCAACCTCAGAGGAGTCCATGTCAGAGACATTGTCAGGGAAGTCGAAGATTACCTGAAGACATACTCCTTGGCTGTGATGGATAACAGCCAAGATGTATTAGGGACTCTGAGAGGTTGAGAGTTAACAGGGGTGGCAATACCCTGATAACTCTTAGCACACTTTGGACATGCCATTTGTGTGTTCGAGAATATGAAGAATAAGGAAACTGTTGTGGACAACTGTTCCTTAAAGCATAATGGAAGACTACCAAGAATAGAAGGACATCATGTGACTGATGTGGGAACTTGTAAAAGTTGTGTAGTCGACATCAAGTACTGTTCAAGTCAAACTCGTAACACTATAAATAGGATGTGTAACCTAGCATTAACTTTCAACACTTTGCAATATTAAGATCATTAGTGCGTGTAACTTAGTGAATCAAACAGCTACGACTGTATTCATAAGTTAAGGTTATTGTTGTTCAAAGTGTGCACAACACATTGTCATCAAACGGTGTTATCCATAACACTTGTAATTCTTTATTATACAATAATAAGATTACGTTTGAAAAGTAATACCTTGTGTTGATTAAGTTAAGATTAGGGTTTCTCGCATTGATTAGGGACTTTCAATTGGTATCAGAGCAGTGTTTGATATTAAAACCTTCAAGAAACATCGTTCTCCGTTTTATAATCAAGATCCACCATGCCGGAAACCTCTAGCCCACACTCACCTTCCAGAAACCCATCTTCACCAAGACTTACCGCCCCACCAAATGACGATGATCTACCCCAACTTCTTGACTCAAGAGGTGGATCACACGTAACCAGTGTACCAGTCTTTGATGAAGAAGACTTTGCCAGTTGGAAGAGTCAGTTTCTTGTATACCTTGATGGTCTTGAACCTTTTCTCTTAGAAATTTTAGAAAATGGTCCATATATCCCCATGGCACTCACTTCTACTGAAGAAAACCCTCTTCCCAAGCCTGTCAAACAATGGACCGCTGCTGATAGGAAATTAGCAAACCAAGATAAACGTCTCAAAAGCATCATAATTTCCTGTCTTCCAAAGCATATCATGAAGTCTGTTATTCAATGTCCCACAGCTAAACAGATGTGGACAGACCTTATTCTTGGCCATGAAGGACCCTCTGAAACAAGAGAGACAAAGATTCAGGCACTCAGACTTCAGTTTAATGCCTTTAAGTCTCTTGAAGGTGAAAAAGTTCAGCAAACCTATACTAGGCTGAAGATTCTTCTAAATGACCTTGCTATGAATGATGTTACTATTGGTCAAGCTGAGATCAATGCCACCTTTGTCACCAGCCTTCCAAGAAAGTGGCTGAGCATGAATCAGACTCAGAGAGCTAACAACTCAATCAAAAATGATACCCTTGCTCAGCTCTATGGAAAGTACAATTATGAAGAAGGGCTGATCGATACTATCTACAAATCAGAGACTGAAAGATTTGTTGTCCAAGGAGCATCTTCCAAAGCTTTGATCTCTGCAACACATCCTATTGACAGCGATTCTGATATGGAAGAAGATACTCGTAGCAGCCAAGAGTTCTTGTCAGACCTCAATGCAGAATTTCATGAAAGAGCATTGCTAGCCAACCAAAGAAGATACTACAAAAGATCTGGAAGAGTAGGATCAGCCAGCAAACCAACTGACAGGTCAAAAGAAACATGTTTTGCCTGTGGAAAGCTTGGACATTTTCAAAAAGAATGTCCCTCCACCAAAACATCCTCACCCTCTTATCCATCATCTTCATCCAAACCCTACAAGTTCAAACAACATAACAACTCATCACAATCTAATTCTTCAGACACTGAGAAGAAAGATTACAAAAATAAGTACAAGGCACTTAAGGCTGAGTTAGAACAGATGAACTTGAAGATTGAAGCTATGTCCAAAAAGAAAGGTGGTGAGAAAAAGGCTGAGAAAGGGTTGGTTGCTGAAACCTATGATTGGAATGATGAACCATTGACTTCAGATGAAGAAGATACCACAAGAGTCAGGGCTTTTATGGCAATAGCTGATGATGAACCAGCTGTTGGAAAAGGTGATGCAAGATCAGGACAATGGGTCGACATCACAATGAAAAAGGTACACAGGCTTCTTTCTATGTCTGATTGTGATGAACGTAAGCATGTTCTTGATTACACCATTGTTGACTTGCACTTTGTTGAGGAACAAAGGAAGAACCTTCTTGACAAGTTTCACTATGTTAAAACTGAAATGATTACTGCTAAGGCTGAATGTGATACTCTCAGGCGGGTTAACTTAGAGAAAATATCCCTGCAAAATGAAGTAGCTAGATTAACCTTGAAAAACATAGCTTTGAATGACCAAGTCACTGAATTAAACAAAGTTATTGAAAAATGGCTGTGTGCTAGGTTTACTATAGATGAATTGCTTAGGGATGAAGTGCCTGCTGACTTAAACAGGGATATAACTGCTAAACATAAAAAGCTGAGGATTATCACCAAACCCAAAGACATTGTCTTTAAATCTACAGAGACTATTCATATGTCAGACACCTCTTTGACTAATGACCCTGTCTCTGAAGATGTGGCTGAGCTTCCACCCTTGCCCAAACTCTCTGGAGTTGAACCTAGCAGTTCTTCTAGATCTGCTAAGGATGAACTTAAGATAGATATTGAGAATCCTCCAGCTAAAGTTTTTCGTGTGCCTGCTAAACCAACTGGTAAACAAGTAGCTTTTAAGCCTGTTTCTACTAAGGCTGTGAATAAGGTTGACCCCACCACTGAAGATCGCCTGTTGTCTCTTATGAAAGAAGTAGAACTCTTGAAACAACACATTAAGCCTTCCGCTGAATGCTCTACTTCTCATGAACCTAAGTCAGTCCTAGGTGAACCCAAAGGGGAAAGATTAATCAAACCTTATTGCAATGTTTGTAAAAATTCTCACCACTCGACCTTAGATCATGACAGACACATGGCAGCTAAAAGAGCTAAGACACCCTCTAGGGACAGACCACAGAGTTCCAAAAGACAACAGGGAAATTACAATTCTTATCCTCCCTGTAAATTCTGTGGGTTCACCGACCATCACTCAGACGAGTGTGGTGACTTCCCTGGGTGTGATATCTGTGGGAGTTATAACCATGAAACTATGAACTGTCCATCCCAACGCCAAAAGTTTTTCAGGAACACAAGAGTTGCTAACAAGCAATTCAGGGAACCCACTGGAAAGTGGGTTCACCATAGGAACTAATCTGTTTCTATGTATCTGTGCAGAAATATCTCAAGGAATCGGTATGGTATCTAGATAGTGGCTGTTCTAGACACATGACAGGGATTCAACAATACCTGCACAGATACTCAAAGGAGCCAGGTCCCAAAGTGGTGTTTGGAGATAACTCTTCAGGTGACACAGAAGGATATGGCTCAGTGAATTGCAATGGGATCACATTTACCAGGGTTGCATATGTGAATGGTCTTAAGCACAATCTTATTAGCATCAGCCAGTTATGTGATGCTGATTATAAGGTTTTGTTTACTAAGACTCAGGGAACCATATTCAACAAAAATAATGATGTTGTGCTGGTTGCACCTAGAAGGAGAGATGTTTATGTCATCAACATGGCTGTGTGCTCTGAAGACAGCTCAAATTGTTTTCTTGCCAAAGCCTCTGAAAGTGTCAACTGGCTGTGGCACAAAAGACTGTCTCATCTCAACTTCAAGAACATCAATAAGATAGCCACTCAAAACTTGGTTGCTGGTCTACCTTCAGTAATGTTTTCCAAAGACAAAACTTGTTCTGCCTGTGTCAAAGGAAAACATCACAGGTCTTCATTCAAGACTAGGCAATCATTCTCTATTGACAAGTGCTTACATCTCCTTCACATGGACTTGTTTGGACCTGTCAAACCTCAAACCATTAATCACAACAAATACACCTTGGTCATAGTTGATGAATTTTCAAGATATACATGGGTGTTCTTCCTCAGAAGGAAAAGTGATGCAGCTGATGCCATCATGTCCTTCATCAGACAGGTGGAAAATATGAATGATGTTAGAGTCAAAGCTCTAAGAAGTGATAATGGTACAGAATTCAAGAATCATCAACTTGAATCATTTTGTGATGAAAAAGGGATTTCACAGAACTTCTCTTCAGCTGGCACTCCTGAACAAAATGGTGTGGCTGAAAGAAGAAACAGGACTCTGATTGAAGCAGCAAGAACTATGTTAAACGGTGCAGCCTTACCAAAGCAATTTTGGGGAGAAGCTGTACACACTGCCTGCTATACTCAAAACAGATCAATCATTGTCAAAAGACATGGCAAAACCTCCTATGAAGTTTTCAGAAAAAGATCTCCAGACGTCAGCTATTTTCATGTGTTTGGATGCCCTGTGTTTATTTATAACTACAGGGATAAACTTGGAAAGTTTGATGAAAAGGCTGATGATGGATTCTTTTTGGGATACTCTCCAACAGCCAAAGCCTTCAGAGTATTCAACATCAGAAGACAAGAAGTAGAAGAAACTTTCCATGTCAGATTCAATGAAGATGATGATGTCATACAGAGAACAGGAACAGAGGGTGATGAAGTAGATTTTAATGAAAATATTTCTTTCCCAAGTGATGAGTTCACAGAACCCAGACCTACCAGTCATCACCACTCCAACACTCTCACTCCTTATGTTCCTGCTTTTGATCCTCTGTCTACTCACAATATAGAAGTTCCTTCCTCTCAGGGACTTGATGAAGAAGAACCTCAAATCTCTGATGATCCTTCTCAGGATATTAATGACTCACCAATTCTTCAAAACTCTGAAGTTGCTCCTGCTGATAATGAAATTTCTTCCCTTGATGTGGCTGAAGAAGACTCAGATACTGAAGTAATTTTTGAAGAAAGCCCTCCTAGTCAGCAGGATGAGAGTCAAATTGTTCCAGCTATGCCCTCAGATACCCCTGTTCTTGAAACTCCAGCTCCTCAAAATAAGTGGTCAAGAGATCAACACATTCTTCTTGTCAACATTATTGGGGAACCAAATGCAGGGGTCACAACCAGACAGCTAATCCAAGACTCTAAGTCAGCCTCAGCCAATGAATGTCTATTTGCTGAATTCCTTTCTCAAATTGAACCTAAAAGAGTTGCTGAGGCTCTGACAGAAGATGGATGGGTAGCTGCTATGCAAGAAGAAATCAATCAGTTCAAAAGGAACAAGGTTTGGACACTAGTGCCAGCTCCACCTGGAAAGAATATCACAGGCACTAGATGGATCTATAGAAACAAGATGGATGAAATTGGGAACATCATCAGGAACAAGGCAAGATTGGTAGCACAGGGATACTCTCAGACTGAAGGAATTGATTATGATGAAACTTTTGCACCTGTTGCTAGACTTGAAGCCATCAGAATCTTTCTAGCTTATGCTGCCTATATGAACATCACTGTCTTTCAGATGGATGTTAAGAGTGCCTTCCTCAATGGTGATTTGGCTGAGGAAGTCTATGTTGCTCAACCTAAAGGATTTGAGAGCAGCGAGTTTCCCAACCATGTGTACAGACTTCACAAAGCAATGTATGGTCTGAAACAAGCTCCAAGAGCATGGTATGAAACTCTTTCAAATTTCTTATCTGAAAACAAATTTGTCAGGGGTTCTATTGATAAAACACTCTTTACCTTCAAGGACAAGAGTGATTTCATCATTGTGCAGATTTATGTGGATGATATCATATTTGGGTCAACAAATGTCAATCTTAGTAAACGCTTTGCTAAATTAATGACCAAGAAATATGAGATGAGCATGATGGGTGAATTAACTTACTTTTTGGGTTTTCAAATTAAACAATGTCCTAAGGGAATTTCTATTTGTCAAGAAAAGTATGTTAAGGATTTACTTAAAAAATATGACTTGGCTGATTGTGCTTCAGTGAAATGCCCCATGCTTCCACCCAACGACTTGGGCCCTGATGATTCAGGGGTCTCTGTCAATGAGACTTTATATAGAGGCATGATTGGGTCACTGATGTATTTAACAGCCAGTCGTCCAGATATCCAATTCTCCACATGTCTCTGTGCAAGGTACCAAGCTAACCCAAAAGAATCCCATCTAGTGGCTGTTAAGAGAATTTTCAGGTATCTCAAAGGAACACCTTCCCTAGGACTCTGGTATCCAAAGGAATCAGGCTTTGATCTCAAGGCCTATTCAGATTCAGATTATGCTGGATGCTGTATTGACAGGAAAAGTACTTCAGGCAGCTGTCAAATCCTAGGAGGAAAATTGGTTGGATGGAGTGCTAAGAAGCAAAACTCTGTGGCTATGTCTTCAGCTGAAGCTGAATATGTCGCTGCAGCCAGCTGTTGTGCTCAGGTGCTCTGGATGAAAAGTCAATTGGCTGATTATGAAATCTTGTATGACAAAGTGCCAATCTTTTGTGACAACACCAGCGCCATTGCCATATCCAACAACCCTGTTCTTCACTCACGTACCAAACACATTGATATCAGGTATCATTTTATCAGGGATCATATTATGAAGGGAGATATTGAGCTGCATTTTGTGCCCACAGAGCTGCAACTAGCTGATATTTTTACAAAGCCTTTGGCTGAACCTACGTTCAACAGGCTAGTTGCTTAGCTAGGGATGCTCAATATCTCAAAGCCTGTGGCTTGATATTAAATGTGTTCATTAAATGATTGATTCTATATTAAATGTTTTATTAAATGTTTTTCACATGTAACTAGGTAGTTGCATTCCAAGTAAATGCGAAAAACATTCTCACATTTTTTAATCATTTAAGTTTCGGATAACGAGGAGACAAATTTTTTGAAAGGTCAATGGGACCCACTTGAGCAGTCATTTTCGCTTTTTGCATTTAATACGGTTGAATAACTGTTCACTCAAGTTTGATTATATATATTGTCTTCTTTCTCTTCTCACCCACCACCATTCTCAAAATCATTTTCTCTCTCTAAATCTCTCATCTCTCTCAACCATCCTCCATTTTCATTCACCTTCAACCTCATATCAATGGCGTTTCCCGTACCAAAAGCCTCCAATGTGAACTTCGAGATCAACGAGAGCATCATCGCCTCAAATAACGCTATTGGATGGATCAAGGCACCCAACAACACCTACTCGGATCTGGTAAATTTCATGCAGAACTGTGACCTAAACGAAGCCTTCACCAAATCTCCTTCCACCTTTTACCAAGAATACCTTAGGGAATTCTGGTATTCTGCCGAAGTTGAAGAAGACACCATTACCTTTAGCCTTTCTTGCAATGAACATCCTTTTGCCTTTTCCCTTGCTGATTTTGCCAGTGTGGCCGGACTTAAACATGGAGATGAGTGCTTGAAGACAGTTGACAAAAAGGCTGTCAAGGAAGCATTGGCCACACTCAAACCCTGTCACGACATTAACCCTGCCCTCACACCAGCTGACATCCTTGCTAAAGCACCTCTGAAGATCAAGTATTTTTCTCCTATGTGGCGTGTCCTCTTCACCCACATTGTGAAGTCCCTGGGAGGCATGCAGGGATCCCAAGATCAAATGTCGTTCAAACATCAGACTATTGCTTATGGATTAATTTGGGGAGCTGATGTTGACGTTGGAAGCCTTCTTTTCTCTAACCTAGTAGAACAACTTAAAGGAAGGAATCAGGTCAGGGAAAAGAACATCTGCTATGTGCGTTATTTGTCCCTGATCTTTGAGAGTTTGCTGGGAGAAAACTACCATAACAAGGCCTTGACAACCCTGAAGCCCTATCGCATTACAGGCGCCATTTACAAGGAGATAGGAGCTGAGGATTTCCCTGTGACCGCTCACATGCTGAACGTTGCTAATCAGGTACCCAACGCTGAGAAGCCCTTGCTCCCTTCCTCTGAGAAGGTGAATACTTCTAGTGTCGCTGGCAAGTCTACGTCTTTGACCTCTGGGCAGCACACTACCAAGTCCAAGGCTTCTTCTGGCCAACAGCCAAAGAAGAAGAAAATCCCCTCTTCTTCTCAACCTAAAGCTGTTAGCAAGGCCAAGGAAAAGAAGATTGAAACCGCCTCTGGTCCAGATACTCTTGTGGATACAGAATCTTTGGCTGACAAACAACAGGCGTCTAGTGTCTCTAGGTCAGCAGAGACTACAGGAAACCAGCCAAACCAAGCTGATATCTCACAGGTAATCAGTGTACATTTTTAGAGGCTCACAAGCAACCACTCTCATTTATCTGTAGGAGAGAGTGGTGAAGTTAGGGTAATCCTCGACCCATAGAAGTCTGTCATTTCACTTAGAATTCCTTAAGACTTCTGTACACTCTGTCTTTGCACCAGGGAGTGATTCATTTGTGTTTATAAAGCACCCCGATGACCCTGAACCCTCTAGACAGTATTCAGGCTAACAACAACCTGAATACATGAATGTCTCAACCTTGATGGCTGTACTTCACACAGCCTCTTGGTTCCCTCATTAAAAGAGTCCCAAAGGATTTATCCTTTCAGGGGGAGCTGAATCATCACCCTCAGCTTTCCTAGGGGCAGCGTAACAGGTGACCAACAACAACATATGTTTCACTCTTAAAAGAGTCCCAAAGGTTTTACCTTTTGGGGGGGCTGAATAATCACACTCAGCTTTCCTAGGGGCAGCGAAATGGCGATCATTAAACAACATATGTTTCACAATCAAAAGAGTCCCAAAGGTTTTTACCTTTTGGGGGGCTGAATAATCACACTCAGCTTTCCTAGGGGCAGCGAATGGCGACCATTAACCACACTTCATTCACACTTAAAAGAATCCCAAGGATTTATCCTTTGGAGTGGCTGAGTAATCACCCTCAGCCTCTCTGGGACAGCGAAATGGCGACCATTCACTTAATATTTTCCCTGTTACTAATTTCAACAACCTTGCAGGCTGAAATTGTACAGCCAGTCAAAGATCCTCAGGTACATGAAAAGGAGGCTGAATCAATTACTCAGGACATTCAGATTGAAGAAGAACTTGTGCTCAATGCTGATGAAGAAATGCTTTCTGTTGAAGATTATGTCGCTGAGTTTACACCCATGCCTGAGGATGAATTCCCTGAGGGAATGTTTGATGAGGAAGAGGAAGAAGATGAGGATGACCAGCTGTCAGTCTCTCCTCCTAAAGAAGATAACAAGACTTCTCCTCTTAAGGAAGCTGTTGACACACAAAACTCTGCTACATCTGCAACAACAGTCCTCCAAAGACCCATATATGATCCAACAGCTGAATTCCTTTTGTTTGATCATCCTTCTCAGACTAACTTCGACTTATTTCCAAGGGAGGATGATTTTGCTCAACAAAGCCTCAATATCAAGAATCTTCAGCCTGTACACCATCAGTCTGATATTGAGCGCTTGTCAAGAAAGTTGGATGTAATCAAGTCAGAGATGCACAATTTTACTGTCACCTTTCCAGGTATAATAAAGAAGGCTGTGACTGAGGCTGTCACTGAGCCTATTCAGGAGGGTACAAGAAAAGGTGTGGCTCAAGGACTAAGTCATCTCTCGACAAGAATCAAGAATGCCATTGACTCCGTTGTCCCTGCATTGTTCCAAGAACAAGAAACCGTCATTAACAGGCACTTCAATGCAGTGCGCAACAGGCAATACAACCATGCTGGTTTTATTGTCAGGAGAGTTCAGGCAAATACCAATCCTAATGCCAACTTATTGCTGAAGATTGCCAGGGCATCCAGAAAAAGACAGCGTGCCATGGCTGCCTCTGTGGAGCAGATTGCAAGGAGATTTCAGGCACGTTCATCCAAGCATAAGGGAAGTAAGGATGAACGTGAGGGGGAGAAGAATACTAAACTCAGCCTTGCATCTGCTGAACAAGCCTCATCTTCAGCCAATCCTTCAACAACACCTGTTCCTCTTCAAGTCATCGAACCAGTTATAATACCTGATGATGAGGATCAGACTCAGGGGGAGCAACAAGCACAAGATGGCGCTGACTCATCTAAATCCATGATCCTAGTTAACATCAGCAAACCTGAGGATGAGGATGAACCAGCAGCCAAGAAGCTTAAATTCACTGTGAGCTCCCTACCAAAATCTATTCAAAATCAGGCTCAGACAGCGTTCCTCAAAAGAGCTGATGATTTGAAAAACATAAGTGTGGAGTCCTCTGTCTCAAAGAAAGGTAAAGAGATAGTGTTAGTTGATACTGACACTAAACTTAAGAAGATAGCTGCGATGCTAGAGACAGGAGGATCCACAACAGACCTTTCTCAATTTTCAACCTTTACACCTTCTGATGAGAGACCTCTAACGCCTGAAGAAATAGAGCAACAGGCTGAAGAATTCAAAAGACTGAGTGAGCTCAAGGCAGCCAAAGAACTAAATGAAGCCACTCTGAGGAAGATGTCACCTCCTGAAAAAGAAAAACAAAAACAAAGGTTGAGGGAAATGGAACTTAAACGCGCTGAGGCCCTAAAGAAAGTCAAAACTGACTATGATGCCTGCGTAAACAACAGGTATGCTGCTGGCAAGATAACCAAGTTTAGATACACCATTCGCAAGTCCACAAATACTCCACAGATGATCTTATGGAGGGATAATCAAACAGGGAATATGGATGTGTTTGACGACTTCAGGTTAAAAACACTTGGGTTATCAGAATGGTTTGAACTTGAAGCCTTAGCTGCCAAAAAGTCTGGACAGGCGAATTTCCTTCTGCTTAAAACTCTTAAGGCTAAGTTTAACTGGATCAAGGAAACAGCTGCCAAACTAAAGATTGATCCCCCACCACAGCTTTTCGAACAAGGACCCCCAAAGACAGGCAACAAAAGAAGAAGAATTTCCCAAATCATTGATGAAACTTTTGTTACTGAAGATGTTCGTGTGGATGGCATGCACAGGGATCTGATCCTTCCTAATGGTATAGTTGGCCCTGTTGATGGTCAGACTTACTCAGTGCCTGAAAGAGGAATGGCGTTTATGAACAAAGCCTGCCAATATGCTTTTCAGAGGGAAGATGAGCTATGCCTGGCTTCAACTATTCAGCTGCTCTGTCACAAGAAGTGTCTCAAGATCAACTCTGAGTATTCCAAGAAGTTTGCAAAGACTTTGCAGGATGAAATTGATAACAGATTAGATGTGGCCGAAGCTGAAGAAAGAATAAAAAACGATGACTATTGAAGAAAGTATCAGCCCTTTTACCTTCATCTTTTATTTAACTTATGTAATGAACTTGTAATTTTTCTTTAAGTCTTAATAAAATCATGAGGTATGTTTGTTTAGATCTGTTATGTGTAAGAAGAAGCTGTTAAACTCACTTACCTTAACTTAGTTAGATCTAGCACTATTTACGATATCGTTTCAATTACGTATCGAGTCGTTATGTTATTATTTTTCGTTTGCGTTTAAACTTTTAAAAAGTACAATCTAACATTTTCAGGTAGAGAAATATTTTCTCGTATAATATTTTGAAACTTATTTTTGTGTTGGTTGACGAACTCACAATTTACGTATTTAAATTTGGGCTTACGTGCATAATTTAGCGTCTTTTACGACTAAACCGGAAACCTTAGGATTATGTATTTACGTTTTTGAACTCCGTTTTTGATGAGACAATTTTTATTGGATTCGTTTTGTGACGTTGATTCATAATTTATAAACACGTCTTTTCGTAAAACGACCCGAGGGCACGCAAATCGAGAAAACTAGAATCGAGGAATACCCGTAAACTAGTGAGATGGGACAAAATACATTGTCCCACCCCACTAGCTTAAATGGGATGGCACCAACATGACACCACAACCATATGTGGCACCATGTTAGCTACAAACTTACAAGTGTAAGTAAGCTTACTCTTTAAGCTTACAACTTTCCCACTAACACAAAACCATTAACCACTTTTCACACATACCATTTACTTACATGCAAACAACCTCAAATACTCTCAAAAACCTTCACCATTGCCATCCATATTGAAGCTACAAACACCCCTTTTGATCTTTTCTAGCCATGAAATACATGTTTACTAGCTCTATCATGGAGTTATCTTGAAGCCTTGATCATTTGGTGGCCATTTTAACAACATTGGAGGTGATTTGCTTATGTCCTAGGGCTGATTTCTCAACTATTGTTCTTGGTGTTTGATGATCTTGGAGTTACTTGTGGTGTTCATCAAGTTCTTGTCTTCCAAAAACAAGAAATACACTTGGTTGGTAAAGAAGATCATCCTCTCCATTTTCTCTTGTTATTTTTGTAAAGAACAAATGTATTTTCTTTATTTTGTATATGTATATGATGTATATATGATGATAAAAATGTTGTGTGGGGATCAAGTGTTGATAAATATGCTTAAAAATGTTAATAACCATAAGAAATAAGGCTAAAATCATGATTATTTAGTTGGCTGTATAAAAACAGTATATAACTAAGACTTGAACTGATAAACTTGCATGGTATAATCCATTTACAGTAAGTACAAGAAGTTATACACATGTGAGAGTTGGCCATGCAATGGAATTAATATAATGAGTGAGATATGATCAAAACAAGTTGGGTGTTCTAATCTGAATAAGCAGTTTTGTAGGGACTGTTAAGGCAAGATAAACTTAAAATGAGCAGTAGCTATAACTAAGTTAAATGTAGCACATAATATGAAGATCATGCCACCAAAAAATGAGCTTCTAATTCATTATAGAACTCTAGATATGATAAAAATGGTGAACATGAAGATAAAAATCAGATTTTGAGAATTAATGTTTATTATTAATATATAAGCACTCACATTTTATTGTGTAAAATGTAAAATAAAAACCCACTAACTTATGAAACTTATTTATATAAATATGTAAAAGGTTAATTAAATGGATAAATTATATAAATGTTAGTGGAATAATACTTATAAGTAATAAAAACTATAAACTTGATTTTTACGACTTTTTCGGCTATTACCGTAAACTTAACGTTTTTCGCCAAATAAAACTTAGACGATCAAACCCGTCTAATGTAAAGTTTATAAAAGTCATATACTAATATATAAGTAACTAATACAAGTAAAAACCGATAAAACCCGAACTATAGGACATACGGACATTAACGAGCTAACTAAGCATATTGGACTAATAATTGGACTAAATAAGTTAAACACTTATAAAAAAAAACTTATTGGGCTTAACCCATTTGGGCCCAACATGGAAAGTATAGATACTGATAATATAGGTATAAAATGGATTAAAACAAGTTAAAGAACTTATACTAAGCTTATTGGACTTAAAATAGGTAAGTAGGTAAAACTAGTAAACAAGTAAAAGTTACCAAAATGTAAACACTAAAATGAGTAAACAAGGATATATAAACTCACTTGATCATCATCATATGTACAAAATCATCATATGTATATTGTTATTTTGATAAAAGTCATTAGACAAGAGTCTAAGACCGATTATTATTTATATAGGTTTCCGTGACCGAAGCACGCCCGTAGCCGATAATCCGCCTTTCATTATCAACGTGAGTCTATAGCCTCGCTTTATACTAGTTATTAAATGATTTTAAACCCGCGAGGGGGAATACATGTTTTATAAACTTAGAACACAAGATTTTTATGGTATGCTTTGTCCCTCTATGAATGGACCCGTGGTTGCCTTTAAATTGCATTAAGTGATTGCCTTTGTTAAAACCTCAATTATGGACCGTTAATTAACCTATGATGGGTTAACCGCTAGTACAATTAATAGATCTATGGGGGAAGCCGCCCCGGTTCAGTTTTTGTGGACTTGTCATAGAAGCTTAGGCCCGACCTCCACACTGTTTGAACATATTGTATTGAGAAGTCAGGTATACGGCAATGTACCAATAATCTGGAGGTAACCGACAATTAATAAATCTCTCGTCTTATTAGACTGATATGGGAGTGTCTAAGGGCTCGGTTCCATGAGCTTATTGCAATTTATGCTATATACAATTATCATTGTTGATGCAAATTATTATTTGATGCTTATAAGCATGCCACAAACTTATAATCTTTGCTTGTGTTCAAATTGATTTCATAAACCTATAGATTCACTCGGCATTTTTGCTGATTGTTTTACTCACATGTATTTCAGGTAATCAAGAAGTGGAAGCTTGGAGGTCACGGGGAATGAAGTTGTGCACTGCTTTTGTTGTTCAAACTCTTTGATTTATTTATCGTTCCATTTTTAAAACAAACCAATATGTTGTTTTAACTTATCTTTTGGTAACGATTACTTGGGACTATGCTACTCTGACAAATGTTTTAGGAACGATAAATCTAAAACGTCTCTTTTTCGAGTCGTTCTTTATAAATTATGTGTTGTTGTATCATTGTTTAGCACCCAAAGATGTATTCCGCTGCGTGTAAATTTGGGGGTGTTAAAAAACCTCTCATGGGAAATAGAAGTTTATCTAGATTATCTTCTACTCCACCTAGAGTTCGGAATGAGTCTAAGCCTAGAAGTAGAATGACAACGCCTACAAGAGATAATCAAAACAACTCACGAACTAGAAGTAAAACTCCAACACCTAGAAAGAATAATAATAACTCTAAACCTAGATCAAACACACCTAGGAGAAGTAATAAACAACAAAATGGTTACATGAATTACTACCCTCCTCCATTTTGTTCTCCATGGGGAATCCCCACCTCATTCATTCATCCCAACCAAATGCAAGGGATGTTTGGAACTAACAATTTTGGACCCATGAGATATTGGGGACCAAATGTTTGATCTTGTATTGTTACCTAGATATGCTTGGGAATTGATTTGGGGCCCGATGAGTGGATTAAGGATAGTGGATGTTCTAAACACATGACGGGTAATCGAAGTTTGTTCTCGCATTACAAAGCATATGATGGAGGTAACGTCACATTCGCTAGTAGTCTACGTGGTAATATCATTGGCAAAGGTACGGTTTCTCTTGACTCCATGACCATTGAAAATGTTGAGCACGTAGATAACTTAGGTTTTAACCTTTTAAGTATAGGTCAAATTTGTGATAATAAGTGTAAGGTCATCTTTTCGGAACATGACAGTGAAATCGTAAAAGATGGAAAAGTCATTGGAAAAGGTGTTAGAAAGCATGGGCTTTATGTCATGAAGGTTAATAAGAAGTCAAAAGACAACATATGTCTTGCAACTATAGATGATAGTTCTACTCTTTGGCATAGGAGATTAGGTCACGCTAATATGCGTTTAATTCAATCTTTAGTCTCTAAGGAGTTGGTAAGACACCTCCCCAAGATTAAGTTTGATAGTCACTTTTGTGATGCTTGCAAAGTTGGAAAGCAAGTTCACTCAAGTCACAAAGCCAAGAATTTGGTTTCGACCTCTCGGTGCTTAGAGCTCCTACATATGGATCTCTTTGGACCTTCCGCCATACGGAGTTATGGAGGTAACCTTTATACCCTAGTTATAGTTGACGACTATTCTAGATTCACTTGGACTAGATTTTTGGCATCTAAGAATGAAGCTTTCGATCACTTCGAAATCTTTAGTCGGAGAATTCAAAATCAACTAGGATGTTCAATTGTTTCTATTAGGACGGATCATGGTAGGGAATTTGAAAATGAAGTGCAATTTGGTGCCTTTTGTGAAGCTCATGGTATTACCCATAACTTCTCGGCTCCTCGCACTCCACAATCAAATGGGGTAGTTGAAAGGAAGAATAGGACTCTCCAAGAGATGTGTAGGACGATGTTAAATGAGCAATCGTTGCCTCAAAAGTTTTGGTGCAATGCCGTAGATACATCGACTTATATTCTCAACCGAATTCTTATTCGACCTTTCCTAGGAAAGACCCCCTATGAGATTCTTAAAGGTAAGAAACCCTCATTAGAATACTTTAGGGTGTTTGGAAGCAAGTGCTTTATCCTCAACACCAAAGACTACCTTACCAAGTTTGACCCAAAGTCTTACGAAGGTATCCTTTTAGGTTATTTCCAAACTAGTAAGGCCTACATAGTCCTAAATAGAACCTCAGGGGTTATTGAAGAATCACTCAACGTAACCTTTGATGAAACCCCTCCTTCACCCAAGACACCACCATTGGTTGATGATGACTTGGATGAATTAGAAGTAGTTAAAGCCAAAGAGGTTAGAAAAATAGGAGTTGAAGACCTTAGTGTTGAAAAGGAAGTAAACATTAAGGAGTCTAGGGATCATACTCTCAATAATGTCATTGGTGACTTGAATCAAAGGACCCTAAGATCTCAAGTCCAAAACCAAAGTAACTTCTTTTGTTTTGTATCCTTGATTGAACCTAAGAATGTTAAAGAAGCCTTGACGGATGAGAGTTGGGTCATTGCGATGCAAGAAGAATTGAATCAATTCGTTGCCAATGATGTTTGGGAACTTGTTCCTCCACCTAGAAGTTCTACCATTATAGGAACCAAATGGGTATTTAGGAATAAGCTAGATGAGAATGGTGTTGTGTCTCGTAACAAGGCTAGACTTGTAGCTCAAGGCTATAATCAACAAGAAGGAATTGATTATGACGAGACATATGTACCGGTAGCTAGATTAGAATCAATTAGAATCCTTTTAGCCTACGCTTGTGCCTTAGATATTAAGTGATAGGTGTGTAAACACCCATCCTTTTACCACTTAATTCTGGCTAAAACAAGACCAAAACACGTATTTAATATCATTTGTTTGGAATTATGCGTGGTTTTTGTGTTTATTGTGTTTTCAGAGCTAACCGGATGGATAATGGAGAAAACATGGGATTGCACGAGTTTTACCGAAGAAAAGGACTCAAGATGAAGTCTATTGTCCAAGAGATGCAAAAGATTTGAAGTCACTAGGCCTATTCGAAGATTTATCGAAGAAAAGGACCAACGATGCAAGATTTACATAAGTCGAAGAAACTCAAGTCTATTAAACGAAGAAATTAAAAGACGAGTTGGATTTAATCGACGACAAATCCCGAATCAGAATCGAAAACGTCAACTTTTCTGAAAAGACGAGAAGACAAGAAAAACGGGAGAAAGCCCACTTACCAACCAAAGGGAACACCTATATAAAGGGTTCCCCTCACACACTTTGCATCCAGTTTTTTAGTTTTTAGTTTTTCTTTCCTCCTTCTTTTTCTCTCTTCTTGTTCGGAGGTATCACCAACACCACTAGGGTGTTTGGTGATTTTGATCTTTGTTTTTCAAATCTTGTAATTTTAATCTTTGTTTTATTTTGTTCAACATTAATCATCAATACAAGTTCTTATTTAATCTTTCCATTTCATCTTGTTCATCATCATCTTTTATTTCAAGTTCTTAAGTTCTTGATTGGTTGAGTTTTGATTTTAAAAAGTTGTTGAATTTGTGTTTTTGTGATTGGGATTTGATCCTTGTAGTTGGTGGATGATTTGTGGTTAATTTGGTAAAACCTTTTTGATTATTCAGCTTGATTTTGGATTAAAATCGTTTTCCTTGTTCTTCGGGTAAGTTACTGTTCTTGAACGTTCCCCAGGTTCCGAATGAACTGAAAGTTCCGGATGAATCAAATCTTCCGAATGAACACAAAGTTCCGAACGAACAAAATCTTCCGAATGAACTGAAAGTTCCGGATGAATCAAATCTTCCGAATGAACTGAAAGTTCCGGATGAATCAAATCTTCCGAATGAACACAAAGTTCCGGATGAATGTTATTTCCAAAAGTTCCGAATGAATGCTTTGTCCAAATCTTCCAAATAAACTTCCGAACCAAATCTTCCGAACCAACTTCCGAACCAAAAGTTCCGAGTGAAGGTTCCGAGTAAAATTTCGAACGAAGTTCCGAAGGGTTCCGAATCAAGTTCCGAGTGAAAAGTTCCGAATCAAGGTCATACTTCCGAATCAATCTTCTTTTGAGCATCTTTAATTGTTACTGTTCTTACTGTTCTTAATATTTACTTTTTATTTTAATTCAAGTTTTTATTAATTGTCATTAAATTAATTGTTTTTTATTTAAGTTTTCATTTTAATACATTTAAACTTTTTAGTAGATTAGAAAACTAAACCCCCTTTTTAGTAACCAAGAACAATCATTCCACTTAGAACCAAGATCAATTCGAGAGGATATCGAGAGAAATAAATTGAACCCATACAAAAACCTTGTATCAAATGGCGCCGCTGCCGGCTCTTCTCGTTAAGATCAAAAGTTTTTTGTGAGAACTTGGATTTTGGGATCCGTTCACCGTGAACGTTACTTTTTCATAAAAAATTTCAAAAACACAAAAAAATATAAAATTTTCAAAAATACAAAAAAATTAAAAAACATAAAAACCAAAAATATTTTTGCTTTGTTTTTCTTTGTTCGTTCTTTTGCAGGTGTATGCGCACTTGATCAACGTCTTATCAAGAGCCCGAGCCTCTCGATAATTTAGACATGGCCGGTGTACAAAACAACAACAACATACCACCTCCAAACAATAATAATAACAACAACAACCCACCTTTCAACAACAATGAGCCTCTACCGGATAATCGCCCAATTATTGAACTGCTGCAAGCTCATGTAGATGGCAACACTGATCCAATTGTTATACCAGCGATTGCAGCCAACAACTTTGAGCTAAAATCAGGCTTTATCTAGATGGTCTCTGCTCAACCGTTCTTGGGGCGTACCATTGATGACCCACATGACCACATCAAGAGATTCTTGCAACTCACCAACACGGTCAAGTTCAATGGTGTTCCACAAGAGATAATCCGGTTACAACTTTTTCCCTTTTCTTTAGAGGGACAAGCCCGGCATTGGCTTGCTAAGGAACCGCCACAGAGTATTCTCTCGTGGACGGATTTGGAAACCAAGTTTATCAATTACTTTTTCCCATCCTCTCGTACTACCGCTTTGCGGAATGAAATCATAAATTTTGAACAAAAGTACGATGAGTCGTTCAGTGAATCTTGGGATCGTTTTAAAGATCTTTTAAGAAAATGCCTACAACATGGTTTTACCAAAGTACATCAAATTAATACTTTTTACAATGGTTTAAGCATGAGTGACCAAGATTCACTAAACAGTGCCTCGGGGGGTAATCTTTTGGCTAAGACTTCCAATGCTGCTTGGGATATCATTGAGAATAAGTCTCGTGTGCAAACCAAGAGTGTTCGGACCAATGTCGCTAGTGCTAGCACTAGTGACAGCGACAAGCGACTTGACAAAATCACTACGCTTCTTGAATCGCTTGTTACCCACACCGTTAACAACAACAAGAACAGCAACAACGCTAAAAACGCTCAAGTCAATGCTGTTAGCCAACCATGTGAGATATGCGGGGGTCCTCACTCTTACACCACTTGTACCGCCACCCAAGACTACCCTGCTGAGAATGTGAATGCAGCATATGGCACCTATCCTCAACCTGCTTATCAAGCTAGACCTCAAGGTGACCGTAATTTGCTTAGCTACCGCTCCAACAACTACCTCTCACCACCCGGTTTTCCTCCTACCAACCCAAACCAACAACAAAACTTCAACCGCCCTCCTCAACAACAACAACAACCTCGTACACCATACATCCCACCTCACAAGCAGCAACAACCACCTCAACGAAACAACCAAGTCTACCAGCAACCTGCTTATCAACCACCTGCATACAATGCTCCTCCCAACCAACCCACCGCTCTTCACCAAGAAGTGGAAACTTATATGAGGACTAACGATGTGATAGTGGGAAATCTTCAGAGAGAAGTGCTCAACCTGAAAGCAGACCTGGTCAAACAAGGGAACGATTTGAGAGCTGACATGAGAAACACGTTGGATAGTCAAACAAATGACTTGAAGAACATGATGGCTAGTTTCTTCCAAGGTAATCAACCATCTTCTTCGGGTACTCTTCCGAGTAACACCGTTGCGAATCCAAGAGGGGAGATGAAAGCAATCACTACTCACAGTGGCAAAGGTACCAAGGAACCCGAGCTTCCTATACCTCCACCGGTGGTTGTGACTAAGGAGAACGAGTCACCTGCTCCTATTCCTCATCCTTCTCCTTCCCCAATTTCTCCACCTCTTACTTCTACCCCTCCTCCACCCAAGGATGTGAGTGATCTTATTCTCCCGAAACCTTCCTCTTCTTCCAATATACCTTATCCATCTAGGTTGAGGAAAGAGAAGCTCAAAAGCAAGGATGATATTCAGGTTTCGAACTTTCTTAAAATTTTCAAACAATTGAATTTCAATATCTCCTTCGTTTTGGCTCTCGCTCACATGCCTAAGTATGCGAAAATGTTTAAAGATCTTCTGAGCGACAAGGAAAAGCTTCTCGATATTGCCAACACCCAACATAATGAGAATTGCTCTGCAGTGCTCTTAAGGAAATTGCCAACCAAGCTTGGTGATCCGTGTCGTTTCTTAATCCCTTGCAATTTCCCGGGAGTAGAGAATTGCATGGCCCTAGCCGATCTAGGTGCCAGTATTAATCTCATGCCTCTAAGTGTTTGGAAGCAATTATCTCTCCCAGAGCTAGTCCCCACCAAAATGACTTTGGAATTAGCTAACCGTACGGTTGCTTATCCAGTGGGGATAGCCGAAGACGTCTTTGTAGGAGTCGACAAATTCACTTTTCCTGCTGATTTCGTCGTCGTCGACTACGAGATAGACCCTCGTGTTCCCTTGATCGTGGGTCGTCCATTCCTGAGGACCAGTCAAACTCTCATCGATGTTGAAGCCGGTGAGCTTATCACGAGAGTGGGTGACGATAAAATCGTCTTCAACATGGGAAAGTTGTCTAAACAACCTTATTCATACGAGAGTGTTAATTGTATTGACGTTCTGGATGAGGCTTGTGAAGAACACTTTAATGATGCTTGTAAAAGTATTTGTTGGGAATAAATTTAAGCCAGATCACTTGAGCGCTGACAAGAACAAAACAAGCGTTGACAGGAACAAAGCAAGCGCTGACAGCTCAAGCGTTGATAGGTTAAAGTCAAGCGTTGACACAATTGAAGACAAGCACTGATGGAAGATATAAGCTACACGTTTATTATATTCTAGAATACTTCTAGTAAGGATAGAAACGACAATGTATTTTCTATGTTTATCTTTACCTAGAATAGTTGATACGTAGCTTATTGTACAAGGCTTCTTAGTCTATAAAAGAAGGCCTTTAGGTTAATGTTTAGTATCAAGTTTTATATAAGTTTTCATTCGTAAACATCTTTCATTGTAAGCAAGTTCGACATTCATAATCAAAGTGAAAGTTTTGTTTACATCTTGTGTTCTTGTTTAAGTGTTAAATTCCACATAACACTTAGATTCACAAAGCATATAACAAAGATTTCTCTACGTGTTATACTTGATCTAATCTCGTATACACAAAGCTAATCGATCTAAGTTTGGGATCAACAAGTGGTATCAGAGCTTGTTGAGGAACTTTTGATCTTTGAAGAACACCAGAACGATACACGAACACCAAAACCCTAAATTTTTCTAAGAAACCCTAAAAACACAAAAACCTTAACAAACATCATGTCTGAAGCAATAACCACCTCCAATTCACCCTTACCAAACATCAAGATTCCCATGCTTGATGCAACCAACTTTGACTTATGGAAGTTCAACTTTGAACAATATCTGGGGATCTATGATTACACACTCTGAGAGATTATTGAATATGGAAACTCATTCAATAAGGCTCAAAAGATTCAGGATGCCATTACTCAAAGATCAGCTGTTGAAGGATGTCCTGATGAAGATAAGAGAGAAAAACCTGGAGATGGTAGAGCTGTAGGTGCTGAAGATATTGCAAAGAAAAGGGTTGACATGAAAGCCCTAAATATTCTGAAAGTCTCTTTGGGACAAGAAAATCAGCACAAATATAGAGGCTATGAATCTGCTAAGGATCTTTGGGAAGCCATTGAAGTTGCATATGGTGGCAATGCAGACACTAAGGAAGAAAAGAAAAAGCAACTTCTGCATGATTATGCTGTCTTCAAAGCTCAACCCAATGAGAAACTGAGTAGTGTGAGAAGCAGATTGCTTGACATCACAAGCAAGTTGTCTTTCATGAGGACACAAGTTGGTGATGTTGACACCAATGCTACCTTTCTTAAAAGTCTTGGTGAGGCATGGAAGATTGAGGCAAGATCTATTCTTGCCAATAATACTTACAAGAGCTCCTCGTTTGATGACATCTACAACAAACTAAGACTGTTGGAAGATGAAACTCTTTCAGCACATGGAAGCAAACCTAGCACCAGCAACATGGCCTTCTTCTCTCATAGTGAAGGTCAATTCAATCAGAAGGACTCTTTTATGCATCCAGTTACTAGATCATCATTTGTCAGCGCTGGAACAAGTCCTGTCAACGTCTCCTTTTCAGACGCTGACACATTTATGAATGACTGCCCAAGAGTTAAACCTGCTGGTTTGGATTTGGATACTATGTGTGCTTACATTGCTTCTTTGCCCAATGGTTCAGTGATTACATATGAGGACCTTGAGCAAATAAGTGATGAACACTTGGAAGAGATGGACATCAAGTGGAACATGGCTCTTGCTAGTATAAGAGCAAATAGGTGGAATAGAAGGTTCAAGAAGAAGATGACCTTCAATGCTAAAGACACTGCTAGATTTGATAAATCCAAAGTTGAATGCTACAACTGTCATCGTATGGGACACTTCATGAGGGAATGCAGATCTCCTAGAAGATCTGACGCTGGTAAACCCTCAAGTCAGATTGTTAAAGCTCAAGATTCCAAAGCCATGGTTGCAGTTTAAGTAATTGATGGTACTGGATGGGATTGGAGCTATCTGGCTAAGAATGCTGAAGAGGACAAAGCTTTGGTTGCTGATATTGAAGAAGAAGAGCATGTTGAATATGCTCTCATGGCACACTCCTTCTCTTCATCTGATAATAAGGTATATGATGATGCTTTTTGTAGCAAAGGTTGTAGGTTAAACACTGATAGACTTAACAAAGAGGTGTTAAAACTAAAAGATGATATGAGCACTGAAAGGTGTAAATTGTCCAATTACCAACTGGCTCTTACTGAAACTGAGAAAACCGTTTTTGAATACAAGAAAATGGAATTTGATTTAAAAGATAAGATAAATATCTTAAAACATGAGCTAGAGGGTAGTATGGATATTAGAAATATCATGACAAAGGTCAATAGAGACCTACAGGCTAAGTTAGATGAGGCCATTAAGAATAAAGATAATGTTGACCTCAAGATTCAAAGATTTGATAGAGCCACCCAAACCCTAGGAGACTGTGTAGCTAAACAAAGGGATCCTAAGGACATGACTGGGATTGGGATGAATGATTACTCTCTGGTTCCACCACCAGCTGGTGACTTCTATGGTGTTCCTAGAAAGGACTTGTCTTGGACTGGGATACCAGAATGCCAAGAAGAGGAATTTATTCCTCCACCAAGAGTTGTCACTCCAGTGGAAGAGTATCAACAAAAACTGACTGACCTAAATGAGTGGAAGAAAGCTAACCCTACTTTGTTTGTTAAGGGAGGTTTGCTATGTGAAAGTCCCAATGAATCACCACCCATTAAGGTTACTCACCCAGTTACTGGTAAAGCTGTTGACCTAGGCTCAAACACTGTTAGAAGACCTACCATTAAATATGCAGAGATGTATAGGAATAATAGGTCACCCAAGAGACAAGTTAACAATCATGGAACAGGTTTCTTCTCTTCTAGACCTAAGAGTGTGTCTAAGAAAGCCTGTTACACTTGTGGTAGCTTTTCACATTTGGCATACAAGTGTGTCAACGCTCCCAAAGTCAGCGCTGATAGGAACAATTTCAGCGCTGATAGGAAGAAAGTCAACGTTGTTAGAAAGTCAAACGTTGTCAGACCCAAACCTTGTGTGCAGCAAAGTCCACAAGTGATTAGACCTGCCCCATTCTTCTCTAGAAGGTCTAACACTCATGGACAAAGACCTTTTCAAAAGACAAACACCTGGTCAAATAGGCAATGGGTTCCTGTAGCAAACCCTAGGTTCAACGCTGACAAGGGTAATTTCAGCGTTGACAGGACAAAATCCAACGCTGACAGAAACGTGACCAGACCTAAATATTTGCAGCCACAAGGTAAGGGGTCTAAAGCTTCTTCAAGCTTAACATGGAGACCCAAGAAAGATCAAAACCCTAATATTAATGGGATTTCAATGACTTGCAATAGATTTAATTACATTTCAAAGGTCATTACAAAACCAATTGGGGTTAACTGGGTATTTCATCCTAAAAAGGATGAGAATGGGGTTGTTGTGAGAACTAAGTCTGTTCTTATTGAACAACCAGATGAATCCAAGTCTTCTGAGACTTGGGTTCCCAAAAAAAAAACTAATTTTTTTTCTTTATGTGCAGGGCATTCAAAAGCAGATCAATGATTATGGATATTGGGATAGTGGATGCTCAAGGCACATGACAGGAAAGGAAGACTATCTGACGAACTTCTCTCCTATTAAAGATGGTGATAAGGTATACTTTGGAGGGGGCTACAGCACCATTATAGGCAAAGGAACCCTTCTCACCAATAATCTGCGTTTTGAGAACGTCTTCCTGGTAAAAGAACTGGATTATAATCTGTTTAGTGTATCACAAGTGTGTGATAACAAAAATAAGGTTATTTTCACTGATACTGAGTGTTTGGTGTTAAGCAAGGATTTTAAGATCCCTGATGAGAAGTATATTGAGTATAGAACACCTAGGCATAAGGACATATACAATGTGAATTTAAATGGAATTATAGTGAATACAAATATGTCTTGTTTTTATGCTAAGGCCTCAGTAGATGAAAGCAATTTGTGGCACAGGAGACTAGGGCACATAAATTTTAAAAATATAAATAGACTTGTGAGGCTTGGTTTAGTTGATGGTTTGCCTGAGAAGGCCTTCCACAATGACCACTCTTGTGTTGCATGTCTTAAAGGCAAGCAGCACAAGGTCTCATTCAAGTCCAAGCAGGTGCATACTAGTTCCAGACCTCTTCATATGCTTCACATGGACCTCTTTGGTCCAACTAATATAGAAAGTTTGAATGGCAAGTCATATTGTTTTGTTGTCACTGATGACTTTTCTAGGTTTACTTGGACATTCTTTCTAGCTATGAAGAGTGACACAGCTGATGTTCTTATTGAATTTATCACTCAAATTGAGAAAAGGTCTGGCAATGAGGTTAAAATGCTTAGGAGTGATAATGGTGGAGAATTTAGGAACAAGAAGCTAGATGATTTTTGTGCCAGGAAGGGAATTACTAGGCAATTCAGTATTGCTAGAACCCCACAACAAAATGGGGTTGCTGAAAGGAAAAATAGAACCCTAATTGAAGCAGCCAGAACAATGTTGGCTGATGCTCACTTTCCCATAGCCTTTTGGGCTGAGGCTGTTAATACAGCATGTTATGTGCAAAATAGAGCATTGGTTAACAAAATTCAGAACAAAACACCTTATGAGTTACTTTGGGGAAGAAAACCTAATATTGGTTTTCTCAAACCTTTTGGATGTCATGTAGTAGTCTTAGACACTAGTGATGCCTTAGGGAAATTTAGTGCAAAAGGTGATGAAGGTTACTTCATGGGGTATTCAGTGCAGAGCAAGGGTTATAGGTTTTATCTTAAGGAGGACAAACGTATTGTTGAGAGAGTCCATGTTAGGTTCTTAGAGAATAAACCTAGTGATCCTGAAAGTGGTCCTAATTGGTTGTTTGATTTGGAACCCTTATCTAGAACTTTAAATTATATGCCTGTCACTAATCCAGACATTGTGAAGGTAACTTCAAATGTTGTGGAGGAACAAATTGTTGATGTTTCAGGTACACAGGTTAATGAGAGGGTTGGATCACAAGCAGAAAAGGCATCTCCTACATTTGAATATGTCACAATTCCCATTTGGACTGATGCTTTTGCTGCTGCTGCTGCTGCTGGACAAGATAATGGTGGTTTCCAAATACCACCAGATACAAACATGCATGGTTCTTCAGGCGCTGACAAAGGAAAATCTAGCGCTGACAAGACAAATTCAGACGTTGACAACAACATTTCAAGCGCTGTCAGCCCAGACGCTGACAATCAAGATTCAAACGTTGACAACACTTATGGGCGTCTTTTCTCTTCCAGTTTTGAACAAGGTGGACCTTCCAATGTTCATGAAGAGATTCCTGTTGCTCAAAGAGAGTCTGATGAAGAAGATATTGGCAACATGGAGCGTGAAGTTGAGGACACCAGACTTTTTGAAGGAGGAGTTCTCACTTCCACAATGAAGAATCACCCCACATCTCAGATCATTGGTGATATTATGACTCCAGTTCAGACCAGAAGATCTCACCAAGGTCTTGGTGGGTTTATTGCCAATATACACAAGAAGGTTGATACCCCTCTTGTGCAAGCATGTTTGTTTGCATGTTTTCTGTCACAAGAAGAACCCAAGAAGATATTTGATGCTCTCAAAGAACCAAGTTGGGTAGAAGCAATGCAAGATGAGCTTCACCAATTTGCAATTCAGGATGTTTGGGAGCTGGTTGATTGTCCTAGATATTTCAGACCTATAGGGACAAGATGGGTTCTCAGGAACAAAAGAGATGAAAGAGGTATTATGGTCAGAAACAAGGCAAGGTTAGTGGCTCAAGGTTATACACAAGAGGAGGGGATAGACTATGAGGAAGTCTTTGCACCAGTTGCAAGGATTGAAGCTATTAGGATTTTTCTAGCCTATGCATCTTGCATGGGCTTCACAGTCTATCAAATGGATGTCAAAAGTGCATTCTTGTATGGCACCATTGTTGAGGAAGTTTATGTCATGCAACCTCCTGGTTTTGAGGATCCAGAGCATCCAGATAAAGTGTATAGAGTCAAGAAGGCTATGTATGGTCTTCATCAAGCCCCTAGAGCATGGTATGGTACTCTGTCTACCTATTTGGTGGACAATGGATTCAAGAGGGGCACCATAGATCAGACACTATTTACAAAGAAGAAAGGCAAAGATGTGTTGCTTGTGCAGGTCTATGTTGATGATATCATTTTTGGGTCTACTGATCCAAAGATGAGTGAGGATTTCTCCAAGCTTATGACAGACAAATTCAAGATGAGTGCTATGGGGGAGATGAACTTCTTTCTTGGTTTACAAGTTCAGCAGAAAGAGGATGGTATCTTCATCTCCCAGGACAAATATGTTGCTGAGATCTTGAAGAAGTTTAGCTTTTCTCCACATGAAAAGAGGGCTACTACTCCTATGGATAGAGAACACCCTTGGGGAAAGATTGGAGATGGGAATGATGTTGATGTCAAGCATTATAGATCCATGATTGGATCCTTGATGTATCTTACTGCTTCCAGACCTGATATCATGTTTGCTGTATGTGCTTGTGCACGTCATCAAGTGACTCCCAAAGAATGTCACCTTTATGCTGTGAAGAGGATCTTTAGGTACCTAAGATGTTTCCCTAGTCTTGGTTTGTGGTACCCAAAGGATTCACCATTGGAGCTGATTGCATATTCAGATAGTGATTGTGGAGGTGATAAGTTTGATAGGAAATCCACAACTGGTGGATGTCAGTTTCTTGGGAGCAGATTAATATCTTGGCAATGCAAGAAACAAACAGTGGTGGCTAACTCTACAACTGAAGCAGAGTATGTGGCTGCAGCAGCATGTTGTGGTCAAGTGTTGTGGATTCAGAACCAGCTGTTAGATTATGGGTATAATTTCATGCATACTAAGATATTTGTTGACAATAATAGTACATTATGCATCATTAAGAATCCTGTACATCATTCTAAAACTAAACATAGAAATTAGACACCATTTTATAAGAGATTGCTTTGAGAAAGGTTTAATAAAACCAGATAGGGTTGACACTGAGGAAAATGTGTCAGATTTATTAACTAAACCTTTTGATGCTGGAAGATTTCAATACTTGGTAACAAGTATTGGAATGGTTAATCTCACTTAATATGTGTTTTGGATTCTTTTTGTAAAAGTATGTACAGGATGATGCATCAATATTATTGGTCTTATTGATGATTTAGATTTTCCACTATATTTTTCTAACACTGACAAAGGTTGTTTGAACACTAATAAGTGTTTTTGCAACGTTGTCAGCAATATAATTGTCTAACGCTGACAAAGCTTCCTTCAACGCTGTTATGTGTTATCAGGGCGTTGTCAGCAACAATGTTAGTTTTGTGGTTTTCAATCTAAATGTGCAGATGGTGTTAGCAGTATACCATTGGATACAGAGTTGCTTATGGATCAAAGGAGAAGCATTTGGACAAGTTTTTATTTATGGATGATGGTTGGAATGTTTCATTCCTATCTTGACATAAATTTTTTTATGTTCATGCATGATTTTAGCAAACTTTTTGTATCATAGTTTAAGGGGAGGTTTTAGGAACCTTTAGGATTTTTGGGTATCCATATGATACTCTTATCACAATTCTAGATTGTGTCCACAGGTGAGTATGGGTTAGTTTTACTAAACCATGAGGCACTGTAGCATGCATAGTATATCAACTTTGCATGCTGCCAAGACATTTTTGGCCTAGAATTGGTTGTGGTCTGTTGGGAGACTTGGGAATGATTTTGATATGGGATTTACCTGGGAGTAACAAGGATTTTATAAGGTAACTTGGTTGTTAAGAATTTTGGTTAGCAAGGGACACTAGAGGACTGTTATGTCTATCTTGCTTATGCAAGTGTGCATAACTGGACAGTGCTTGCCGCCCTATGATAATTATCAGCTTTTGGTTATCTTCTCTAGGATAAATTACTTGTTAAGGTCATTTTTCACTTTTTAAAAACGATTTTATTTTTGGATGCTGACAAGATTTTTCCAAGCGTTGTTGTCACCAAATTGGACGCTGACATGGCTTTAGGCGAACGTTGACAAGATTATAGCCGTTGGGCGTTGATGGGTTATTTTTGACCGTTGACACTCAATGGGACCTACCCAGTTGTTACTTTTTGACATATTTTCAAGCCGTAATTTAAGGAGTTGTTACTTTCATTAAATGCATGAGATAACTTATAACTTTTTCAATATTTTCATGATTAGTTTTTGAAAATCTTTGCCTATTTTTGGGCCAATCACATGCATTCTTTATCTCCTATAAATTTGGCTCCTATTTTTAAACAGGGTATCTATAATTCTTGTCTAACACTTTTCTCTTATCAACCTTCATCTTCTATACTTCAAATTCATAGCTTTTATCAATGGCACCAAAGTTTAACTCAGCAGAATTGGATTTGGGGTTCAAGTCTCAACACAACATGATTGCTTATCTTGTTGCTGATAATGATTTGTTTCCTCAATACACACAAATGGTGGCGTATTTGAACGCATCCCCCTTAAGGTATGCTCTTTCTCATGCACCACTCATTCCAGTCACACACATTAAGCAGTTTTGGAACACTGTTAGTTCCTCAACAGTTAATGGAGTGACCACATTGACTTCTATTGTTCATGGGATATCTTGGGTGGTTACTAAGGCCTTGGTACGCCAGGCCTTGCATCTTGATGATGCTGATGGTATAACCATCCTTCCCATAAATGAAATAGAACAAGGGCTTAGGGCTTTGGGATATCCTATTCCTGATGAAGGTACTCTTAATAAGTATCATAAGCAGGAATTTCCCCCAGCCTAGACGTACCTCATTCACATTCTCCTTCAATATTTGAGTCCCAAATGTACTGCACACAATAAGATCAATAGATCCATTGCAAGTGCTATTGTGTGCATTGCAACAGGGCAAAAATATAACTATTCTAAAATGATTTTTGAAGGGATGTGTAAAAACAAGGGGACAAAAATGACTTTAGCTTATCCCCGTTTTCTGCAAATGGTTTTTGATGCTCAAGGATATTGTTCAAGGGATCACAATGATTTTTATAAGATCCCTGAACAAAAGAAAGCTATTTTTACAAAGATGAATTCACCACCTCTTAGAGACTTACCTTTAACCCCAACCATGCTTGCTGTTATTGCAGCAGCACAACCCAAACCAGACCCCCAACCTCAAATTGCCCCTCAACCACAACTTGAACCCATTCCTGAACCTTTACCCTCACCTGACCAAATGCAAATTGACCAAGAACCCTTTGACGCTGACACATCAAATGTTGGCGTTGATGTGCCTATTTCCAGCGCTGATACACAACCATCACAATCCCAAACACCCCTTAACCAACCCACATCTACCCATTCTTCCACACCATCTTCCACACCACCTGAATATAGGTTGATCAAACGCCAAAGGACTACTGGAGTGTTCTCCTCTGGTGGTCCTAGCCATGAAGCAGAGAGAACCACCACCACAAGTGTGGCTGGTGACCTGGATGAGGCTGGGACTATTGGTTCTGGCTTAGAAGCTGGCCAAGGCAGTCCCACCATCAATAAGTCCTCATCCATGCCCAATGAACCTGACTTGGGAGGTCAAATCCCCATTTCAGAAGAGGGCAGTCTGGAACCAATGACTCTTTTGGAATTGACGGCAGTCTGCATTCGCTTGCAAAAGCAAAATGCAGATTTAGTACAAATTGTCAGCTCACAAGGCCTTGAACTCAAGCAATTGAGGGAGAGGATTGTTGTTTTGGAGAGTGATCATGCTAGGAGGGGTAGGGAGGAGTCTTCCAAAGGGGAGGAAGATCAAAGAAATCTGAGTGATAAGAGCAGCCAAGATGGTCAATCAATGGATGTTGCTGAAGCTCTTACAACTTTGAAGGAACAAACAGGTTTTGATACGTCCTTAATCTCTCCAACCAATCTAAATTTATCATTTACAGCTATGTTGAGAGAGGTTACACAAGGCGCTGAGGGAAAATATTTGAGCGTTGACAAGACAAATTTAGACGCTGATAGAAGTATTTTGGGCGCTGATAGAGGAAATTTGGGCGTTGACAGACCTGCACATGAAGGTGATGTATTCCAGTCATCATCTATCATCAAAGAAGTTTCTACTCAGGTATTACCATCTACCTTACCAACCATTGCACCATCAGATAAGGGTATGGGTAAATTGGTAGAAGAAATTGTTCCAAAGAATGCAGCCCAAGCTGAATTTGATAGAAGATTGGCTGAACAAATGATGGAACAAGGTGAAAAGGAAAAGTCACCATTTGTTGTGACTTCTGAAGAAGAAAGTGATGGAGCTAGCTCAGACTCAAGTGTGATGATTATAGAACCAGAAAGGCTTGAGTATGGTGATGAGCTTGCTAGGGAAAAGTTGAGAGATTTAAAATTGCAGGTTGACTTTGACATGCCAGAGGTGGTTCAGATGTACAATACTTGGGAAGAAAGCTGTATGGATAATCCAGACTTGACCATTTCAGATCAAATATGGGGTTTGGAGCTTCTTCTTAGAGTTCAGAAGGATTGTAAGGTGATTTTGAAGCACAAGGCAAGCAATAATCTCTCAGAATTGAAAAGGGATAGAAGGGAGCTCTACTTTATGTTGCTCAGATGTCATGGAGTTGGATGGACACATCAGAAGTTGAAGGCTTTGACATTTGATGAGTTGGAACATAGGGCTTATCCTATTTGGGTGAAAGTGCAGGAAGAGAACACTTTCAGACTTCTTTCAGATGAAAGAAAGGAGCAACTTGCAGAAGAGATGGAAATCAAGAAAGCTATGATAGTTCCCAGACCAGTGAAGAAGGGATTTACACTTGAGTTTCCAAAAGATATGAATCCACTATATCCAAGTGAAGCAGTTATTAGAAAGAGCCTCAAGCTCTCCCCATTAGAAGCTTCAGATATGGTGCAAGTGTTACCATTAGATTCCAGGAATCCAATTGTGAGTTATGATGAGGATGAATGTGGATTCTGGAAGATTGGCAGATTTGGCAAGGAGGTACACACTTTTACCACTCTCATATCTTTATTTGTAAGTTGTGATAGAGAAGACTTGGTGGACCTTTGGAGGTTACTAGAGACCAAGTATGAGGCTGAAGCACCAACTTCAGCTAATGGAATAAAACTTTGGACCACATTCAAAAGAATGTGTGGGACAAATGAGGAAGATCCTGAAATATGGAAGGATCTTGAAGATTACCTCAGTGGTCTTTAATGGAGGTTATATTCAGCTGCTTGTGTATACCATTTGAGTTCTACAAAGTTTGTTGAGTATCTACTTGTAGATGCTCAGTATTTCATATCCAAGGCTGTTTTGGAAAAGATGAAGGACACTCAGCTGGAGATAGATTATACAAGTGATGTGGCAAAGAATTTGATCAGATTTATTTATTACCAATATGAGAAGGTTTGTTAGACTCCTCCAAGTTCTTAATGATTATTCAGAAACTTGATCATAAGAGTGGATATCAAGTTTAGGGGAGGATTGTTGGGAATAAATTAAGGCCAGATCACTTGAGCGCTGACAAGAACAAAACAAGCGTTGACAGGAACAAAGCAAGCGCTGACAGCTCAAGCGTTGATAGGTTAAAGTCAAGCGTTGACACAATTGAAGACAAGCACTGATGGAAGATATAAGCTACACGTTTATTATATTCTAGAATACTTCTAGTAAGGATAGAAACGACAATGTATTTTCTATGTTTATCTTTACCTAGAATAGTTGATACGTAGCTTATTGTACAAGGCTTCTTAGTCTATAAAAGAAGGCCTTTAGGTTAATTTTTAGTATCAAGTTTTATATAAGTTTTCATTCGTAAACATCTTTCATTGTAAGCAAGTTCGACATTCATAATCAAAGTGAAAGTTTTGTTTACATCTTGTGTTCTTGTTTAAGTGTTAAATTCCGCATAACACTTAGATTCACAAAGCATATAACAAAGGTTTCTCTACGTGTTATACTTGATCTAATCTCGTATACACAAAGCTAATCGATCTAAGTTTGGGATCAACAGTATTCCTACCTCTCTTCCCAATGTTGAAACCGTTGCCTCTATTGATTCATCACTGGCTCTATTTGGAGAAAGTGATTTGTTTTGGAACAATCTTGAAGACACCATGGGAGATGTGAATTTAGCTACTAATGATTCTCCCACCGATGGGGATGAAGACATGAATTTCTTTGACAACCTTCTCAACGAAGACAATCCTTCTCCTCCATCTCCCACGGTTATTGCTATCGATACTCCGACTTTGAAAACGCCTCCCGTCGAAAATTGATGAGATGGCATTTATACATGATCTCATCGTTCTTTTCGGGCTTTTAATGCATTAAAATGTCATAAAATACCATATATATGCTTGTGTTTGTTTACTTGTTTATTTTAGGTATGGATATCGTGAAAAAGACAAAAGATCACAAGATACAAGGAAAAACGAACACGAGAAACGAAGCCGTACAAAGAACCGGGCCCTAATCATGGAATTTTCATCAAATACCCTTGAAGACTTGAAGACAAAACAAGATTGATCCTTCAAGAATGAAGAAATGACACTTAAAACCCTTGTATATTAATAATTACAAGTTTGGTCCCTTAAGTTTGTCAAAATTACAAAAAGGTCCTTCAACTTTGAAGAAATGGCAAGAATAGTCCCTCAACAATTTCAAATTGCCAATAATGATCCCTCATGAAGTGAAAGACACATTGAAGACCTTTGAAGATCAAGATTGTCCAAAAACAGCCCTTGAAATATTCAAAAATGTCAAAAATACTCCTTGATAACTTTATTCCAAAGTTTGGTGCCAAAAATGTCAAGATGGGAAAGATATTAACAAAGCAAGTCGTGTTTTAGGGCTGGAAAACTTCATTTGCCAAAAAAATCAAACCACAAGGACTGAAGTTGCATAAGTTGAAAGATTTAAACAAAACTGGCGCCTAACACATGTGTTTCCCCCAAAATCGGATCTAAACAAGTACTGTGCATCTTTTTACAGCCCAGAATTCACCCCAACTTAAACTTGGGTAAAATCTAATTCACCTTGCCCACGTTTGATTCACACATGTGTAAACCCATCCCACTCCTAAAAACCCCAATCCCACCACTGTGGACCCTACCCCCAATTCCCCTCTCAACCAATCACATCACACCTTGTCCTCCAAGGCATGTGACGTGTCCCAAATCAAAGGCTAAGGTTATTTGCTTACTCTCAAAGCAAAAACAAACGTCCAGGATCAAATGTGGACAACTCATACCTCAAAACCGTCAAGGGCAAATTTGGGAATTTCTACTGATTAGGGTTTTAGTTTTAGCCTTCTAGTATGTTCATTAGACTAGTATAAAAGGAGGCATCAACCTGTGATGACCCCTTGTTCCAATTTCAAGCTTTTCTCCTTGTAATTCCTTTTTAAAGAAATAAAAGTTTGGTTTTTGATTTATTCAAGTGTAATGCCTTTTTATTGTTTTTAAAAGTTGTGTGTAGTGATAAGCTTGATTCTGAGTTCCATTGTTCATTTGGTTAAGTAACTTTGTTTTTCAAAGTTATTTAAAAAGTTTCTGAAAATTGAGATTTTTGGAAGAAATTTGTTCTAAGGTTTTGGTTGTTAAGAAGTTTGATGTTATTGGTTATTTAGTGTTATCAAAACGTGTTTGATAAGGTTGAAAAGTTTTTGGAAAAGATTTGAAGGAGAAAAGAAAGAATCAGAAATATATAGTTTATGCTTGTATTTTTTTTTGTTCTTTTTGATTTGTTCTTAAACAGGTTCATCATTGTTGATTTGTGTTCTGCATGCACCCGGGTGCATAAGGAGGTGGTTATGCAACCACTAGGTCCTTGGATGTAAGGACCTAAGGTAAAATCCTTTTACCTTTGGAAATTTTCAGAAAAATAGAAGTTGTATGCTCTTGTTTGACTTCCTGCTTTAATTGTGTTTAAGGTTACTGGATTTGTGTTCTTTTGGACTTATATGCATGTTAGATGCCATAGGAATCAGTTTGAAAGTGTTTTGTAAGGTTTTGATGTGAAAAATTTGGTTTTTAGATTTTAAAAGGGTGTTTGGCTAAGTGATTTAGCAGGGCAAGGTATTTGATTTGTGTTTTAAATTGTTGTTAGAAAGCTATAATAAGGTTAAGATAGATTACAAAACGGTTATGTGTTAATTTGGAACAAGATTTGAACAAGTTTGGTGAGTTAAAGTAAAAATAGCATAGCTAAAAGTCTGTTGGTCTATTTTTCTGTTATTTTGCTTATGATTTGTGCTCAGATCTTTGAAACTTGTTAAGTGATAGGGATATTTTAGTATTGATTTGGTTGGTATGCTAGTTGGTGCTTGTGTATGCTTAAATTGAGCTCTTAGAAGTCACTAGGGTGCTTGTAGCAAGCTCATAAGTTCCCTGATCTGCATAATCTGTCACAGCAACTCATCATAGGCTGTTGTGTGCTTTGTTTTTGATTATTGGTGTGCAAGGTGCTTAGTTTCTTGTTAATCTTGACTCCTTGTGCTTAAATAAGCACAAGGGTGCCCCCATTGCCCAATATAATCACCAAACAAAGCATTTGCCAAGTCCTCTTGGCATCAAAAGTGCACAAGTGTGCACTAGCCATTGTTCATCAGAAACCTAAATGAACTGCACACATTTTTGGTCCTTAATTTGGATTAATCTCAGCTAAAAAGTGAAAGTGGTTTGGTTTACAAGTCATTTAAGTGTCACAAATTGGTTTGGAAAGAAAAAAAAATAAAAAAGAAAATAGAAGTGCAAAAAGGGGTTGCTCAGCCTCGAACCCTGGTCACCACACTCAACACACACATACTTAACCATTGCGCCCTGGGGACTTTGACTGAGAGTTTTGTTTTCAAAAGTTATTTAATACGTTTTCATTCCTAGCTTATTAAATAAAGCCGTGAGCAAATAAGCTCATTCCAGCTTATTTGTTAAGCGTTTTTGCTTATTTTGATTTTTCCTAGGGTCATTATAGGGTTATAGATTTTTATAGCCAATTTTTATATTTTCCCCTTTATTTATTTAATTTCTAGAATTTATGTAATAGCCGTATTTTAGAAAATCAATAAAAAATAGTAAAAATAGTTTTAAATTTCAGGAAAAATAGTTTTTAGCTTTTTAATAAATATTTGAGGTTTACATCTAGTTTAGATTTTATAAACTTTAATTTTTAATTTTATAATATTTTAAGGTTTTTTATAAACTTTAAACATTTTTATAAAATTATTAAAAAAAGGTTTAGGAGCTTAAATTTGTGTTTTTCTCTTAGTTAGAATATTTAGGATTTTTGAGAATTTTCTAGAATTTATTTGAAAACTTTTTATTTTTAGGATTATTTTAATATTATTTTATTAATTAAATTTCAAAGTTTTATTTTTATTTCTTTTCCATTTTTCCTAGATTCTTTAGCATTAATTAGGACTATTTCCATTTTTAGAATAATTTTATAGCTTTTAGATTTATTTTTATAATTATTTTAAGTTTAATTAGTTCTTAATCATTTTTAATCATTTTTAGAGTTTTAAAAATAGTTTTAATAGGTTTTAATTTTTAGAAAATTACTTTTTAGTCTCATAATAATATAAGTTAAGTATTTGTCCAATAAAATCATATTTTGGAATATTTTATTAGTTGTATTTAATTTTAGGGCTTTAATTAGCATTTAAAATTAATTATTTAATTAATAAAAGGTTTTAAAATATCTTTATTGGATTTTTAACTTTATTTATATTATTTTAGACTTGTTTTAGTCTTTTTAATCTTTTCTTGATTTTGTTTTTGGTTTTAGTTTAATTTTTAATTTGGTAGTTTTTCTACGGCTTTACGTTTACGTTTTTTACGTCATAGTGTAATTTCCACGAGACCGTCTTCTCATCTTCTCAATATTAATCTCAAAGAAATACAAGTTAATTCACAACACATATACCTCCTTGGGAAACGAACTCTTTCATCTCTTTTTAAGTGATTGGGTCATTTGTGTTGATTTTTCCTAAAATCATCACTCGATACTTACCGCTCATATACGTTCTTTTGTTTTCCTAAACAAGAGTCGTATTATACTACAATCAAAAATCCTCCGGATTTAGAACTTAAGGAGTTGCCGCCTCATCTCGAGTACGTGTTTCTTGAAGAAGAGAAGAAGTCGCCCGTCATTATCGCGAAGGACTTGAAGGGAGAAGAAAAATCTCGCCTCATCGCTGTGCTTAAAGATTACAAGAAGGCTATTGCTTGGAAAATTTTTGATATTCGCGGAATTGATCCTCACTTCTACACACACAAAATTCTCATGGAGGACGACTTTAAGCCCACAATTCAAAGCCAACGAAGGGTGAATCCAAAAATACATGAAGTCATCAAAACAGAGGTTATCAAACTTCTTGATGTGGGTATGATTTACCCTATTTCGGATTCACCATGGGTTAGTCCAATCCATTGTGTGCCTAAGAAAGGCGGAATAACCGTTGTTCCCAATGAAAACAACGAGTTGATTTCCACTCGTCTCGTTACTGGGTGGAGAGTTTGTATAGACTACCATAAACTCAATGATGCCACGAGAAAGGATCATTTCCCTCTACCTTTTATGGACCAAATGCTTGAACGTTTAGCGGGTAATGAATATTACTGCTTTCTTGATGGTTTCTCGGGTTATTTCCAAATACCCATCGATCCCCAAGATCAAGAGAAGACAACATTCACTTGTCCCTATGGCACATTTGCTTACAAAAGAATGCCTTTTGGCTTATGCAATGCCCCCGGGACTTTCCAAAGGTGCATGTTAGCTATCTTCCATGATATGGTTAAACAAACCATGGAAGTCTTCATGGATGATTTCTCGGTCTTCGGGGATTCCTTCTCTTCTTGCCTTGCCATTTTGGAACGTATGATGAAGCGGTGCGAAGACACTCGCCTTGTTCTGAATTAGGAAAAATGCCATTTTATGGTAAAAGAAGGCATCGTGCTAGGACACAAGATTTCCAAAGCCGGTCTTGAAGTAGATCGTGCTAAAGTCGATGTTATCGCCAAGTTGCCTCCACCTTCCACCGTAAAGGGTGTGAGAAGTTTTCTGGGTCATGCGGGCTTCTACCGTCGATTCATCAAAGATTTTTCTCAAATCGCTCGCCCGATGACCCACCTCTTGGAAAAAGATACTCCTTTTATCTTTTCCAGAGAGTGTCTTGAAGCCTTCAACTCGCTTAAGGATAAGCTAACTAAGGCACCCGTCTTGGTTACCCCTAATTGGGAGCTTCCCTTTGAGTTGATGTGCGATGCTAGTGATTTTGCTATTGGAGCGGTTCTGGGACAAAGAGTGAATAAACACTTCCAACCAATCCATTACGCTAGCAAGACAATGACGGGGGCACAATTGCATTATACGACAACCGAAAAAGAACTTTTAGCTGTTGTCTATGCCTTTGAAAAATTTCGCCCCTATCTTGTCCTTTCCACCACAATCGTGTATACCGATCATTCCACGTTGAAGTACTTGTTGACAAAGCAAGATTCCAAACCAAGACTTCTTCGCTGGGTTTTGCTGCTCCAAGAATTTAAAATCGAAATTCGCGATAAAAAAGGAGCTGAAAACCTAGCCGTGGATCATCTCAGCAGACTTGAGGATCCTTACCAAGGGGATCATCCGAACAAAGAAATCAATGATTCTTTTCCCTTGGAGACCTTAATGTCTATAAATTCGAATTCTGATGCAACCCCGTGGTTTGCGGACTTTGCAAACTACTTGGCGAGTGGAATTCTCAAGGAAGGGTTGACGTCCCAACAAAATAAAAAGTTCTTCACCGACATTAAGACTTACTTTTGGGACGACCCTTACCTATTCAAACAATGTGCCGACCTGATTATTCGCCGATGTGTTGCTGGACCGGCAGCTTTGAAAATCCTTGATGCTTGCCACAAAGGACCCACCGGTGGTCACTTTGGTCCCAACTACACCGCCAAAAAAGTGTTTGGCTCGAGATTTTATTGGCCCTCCATATATCGTGACGCTCACAATATGGTTAAACACTGTGATGTTTGCCAAAAACAAGGCACGATCACACAAAAAGACGAGATGCCTCAGAATTTCATTCAAGAATGTAAAATCTTTGATGTTTAGGGTATCGACTTTATGGGGCCATTCCCTTCTTCTAAAAGAAACAAATACATCCTTGTAGCCGTTGACTACGTTTCAAAGTGGGTTGAAGTCAAAGCTTTACCCACTAATGACGCAAGGGTGGTTTGTAACTTTTTGAAAGCTCTTTTCGCTAGATTCGGTGTGCCACGTGCCATTATTAGTGATCGTGGGACTCATTTTTGCAATGACCAATTCGCAAGAGTCATGGCTAAGTATGGTGTAAATCATCATCTTTCCACAGCCTACCACCCACAAACTAATGGCCAGGCTGAAATATCCAACCGCGGATTAAAACGGATTCTCGAAAGAACCGTGGGAGAGCATCGTGCCTCATGGGCTGATAAACTTGATGATGCTTTGTGGGCTTTTCGTACCACATACAAGACCCCGATCGGCTGTACGCCTTATCGTCTTGTGTACGGGAAAGCGTGCCACCTCCCCATTGAGTTGGAGCACAAGGCTTACTGGGCCTTGAAGTGGGCTAATTTTGATATCAACAAAGCCGGTGACCTAAGCAAGATCCAACTCAATGAGCTGAATGAACTCCGTAATGAGGCTTATGAAAATTCTTTGATCTATAAGGAAAGAACTAAGCTCATTCACAACTCCAACATCAAAAATCGAGAGTTCCAAGTTGGAGACAAAGTTTTGCTCTTTTACTCTCGGTTGAAAATCTTCTCGGGCAAGCTGAAATCTCGTTGGTCCGGCCCATTCACCATTGCCCAAATTTTTCCATATGGTACTCTCGAGCTCGCTCAACCTAATGGACCTAATTTTAAGGTGAATGGCCAACGAGTGAAGTTGTACTTTGGTGAGGACACCTCTCAATAGGTGATTCCATCCCTCACCACGTTCCCCATGAACTAATTTTGGGTCGAGTCAGGCTCGTGACTCGGTTATCAAAAACAAGCGCTCCTCGGGAGGCAGCCCGAGTATCTATCCTGTTCTGTTTTAACTTCCTAAGTGTAGGGGGACCTCTATCGGTGTTTGTATTTGTGTGGTGATGTGATTACAGGGATTAGTGCACTCTTGGAATCTCTGAAGAACCGTGCTCCCGTGTTATCCGAAATCCGGTTCTATCTCTCAACTATCGTGATTCAATTTTCTTTCATACACACATTTGAAATTGATCACTTTAATCTTCTCTTCCTTAACTTGAGTTAACCAACGTGCAAAATGTCCTAAGTGTAGGGGAGACTTTTCCCACATGCTTAAACATTGAGGACAATGTTTATCTTAAGTGTAGGGGGGACTTCTATCGAAGTTTTAAGTGGACTTTTTCATGAAAATGCCTTCATTTAACCGGAAAATCATATTTTTCAACATTTTTCAAATTTTTTTATTAACTTTGGCCATTTAGTCGTAATTTTTAAATTTTTATCTTTGCTTTCATATGTATATATCCCACAATAAAGTCAAAAATATTAATAAAGTGGTGTAGCTAGTTTAGAAGTCTTTGACATATTAGGCCCGTTGCGTTTATTTTGACTCAACCCGAATAGACTTATCCAAGTTTATTCTAGCTAGTATCCTTAACCATGTAGACCTTAATTGGTTTATTAGGCTAAGTGTCCACGAGTCTCATTACTTGAGATTTTAAATTGTGGAGGACGAGAAATGATAGAGTCAATTATAAGTCGGTATTCTTGCACAAGCTCACTTGGTGTAATTATTTGCCTATTCTCCCATCACTTGCTAATAATTTATCTGCAATAAGTAAGGTCGTACGATTTGAAAAGTTACTTAGCTTCTAGCCCAAGATCGTTTAAAAGTTGCTCGGTAATGGTAAGAGTTCATAGCCAAGGCATAACTTATGAAGCGGGGCGCGAAGATTGGCGAGTCCGAAAAGGCCCTAACAAGGCATGAGGATTCCATTTTATTGCTAAATATCCAAGGTGATGTGAAAAGCATTATTCCCAAAATCGATATGAAGGATCAAGACTCACGACGAAAAGCAATAAACTCCCATAAAGATGATGGAGAAGTCTATCCGAAAAGACCCTAACAAGGTATGAGGATAAATAGATCCAAGTCCGAAAAGGAGGCGGATCGTTGTATCTCAAAATCCCAAATAGAGATTGAAGAAATAATCATGAAGTCGTGGTCAACAAAGTTGGAGTACCTCTCAAAAGTCTCCAAGTGAAGAAACTCTATGAACGATGAGAAGACCATTATCTCAAGCACGTCTCTCAAGATATGAAGTATGAAGTACATGCCAAATATCGGCCTGAGAAAGGTCTCAAATCGTGAACCGAGTTATGCCAAGATATGAACTTTTTGATATCCCGAGAAGCAGTTTTAAGAGATTTTGTCCTTTAGCTAACTATTGATCAAATCGTCCTACTTTGCTTTCAGCCTAAATAAACTATCGAAATAAGTCCAAAAATGCATCTTCATGATCATTCTAAGACAAAAATAAAATATAAGAGATACACCTAGGAATAAGGGAGTTTAAGCATTTAATTAAGCCATGTGTGTAAGTGTTTGATTTACTAACTTATAATAACAATGATCTCGTTTTTAAGCTTAGTTTGGGGAACGTGAAACTTGAGGATGATAAATCTTCGCAGCACCAAAGCCCTAATGTAAGTCATTGGTTTCTTTGCAAGTTATTTCCATCCTTTTGTTTCCTTTTAAGTTTTAATTTCCTAATTTTCATTTAGTAGTATTTGAATAAGGCCAAGGTTGATTAATTATGAGAAATGTGTAAAATTGCTTTATCACTAAGCATTGCATGAGGGCATGGCAATGGTTAAGTGTAGGGGATTTTATAGGTGTGTAAACACCCATCCTTTTACCACTTAATTCTGGCTAAAACAAGACCAAAACACGTATTTAATATCATTTGTTTAGAATTATGCGTGGTTTTTGTGTTTATTGTGTTTTCAGAGCCAACCGGATGGATAATTGAGAAAACATGGGATTGCACGAGTTTTACCGAAGAAAAGGACTCAAGATGAAGTCTATTGTCCAAGAGATGCAAAAGATTTGAAGTCACTGGGCCTATTCGAAGATTTATCGAAGAAAAGGACCAAAGATGGAAGATTTACATAAGTCGAAGAAACTCAAGTCTATTAAACGAAGAAATTAAAAGACGAGTTGGATTTAATCTACGACAAATCCCGAATCAGAATCGAAAACGTCAACTTTTCTGAAAAGACGAGAAGACAAGAAGAACGGGAGAAAGCCCACTTACCAACCAAAGGGAACACCTATATAAAGGGTTCCCCTCACACACTTTGCATCCAGTTTTTTAGTTTTTAGTTTTTCTTTCCTCCTTCTTTTTCTCTCTTCTTGTTCGGAGGTATCACCAACACCACTAGGGTGTTTGGTGATTTTGATCTTTGTTTTTCAAATCTTGTAATTTTAATCTTTGTTTTATTTTTTTCAACCTTAATCATCAATACAAGTTCTTGTTTAATCTTTCCATTTCATCTTGTTCATCATCATCTTTAAGTTCAAGTTCTTAAGTTCTTGATTGGTTGAGTTTTGATTTTAAAAAGTTGTTGAATTTGTGTTTTTGTGATTGGGATTTGATCCTTGTAGTTGGTGGATGATTTGTGGTTAATTTGGTAAAACATTTTTGATTATTCAGCTTGATTTTGGATTAAAATCGTTTTCCTTGTTCTTCGGGTAAGTTATTGTTCTTGAACGTTCCCCAGGTTCCGAATGAACTGAAAGTTCCGGATGAATCAAATCTTCCGAATGAACACAAAGTTCCGGACGAACAAAATCTTCCGAATGAACTGAAAGTTCCGGATGAATCAAATCTTCAGAATGAACTGAAAGTTCTGGATGAATCAAATCTTCCGAATGAACACAAAGTTCCGGATGAATGTTATTTCCAAAAGTTCCGAATGAATGCTTTGTCCAAATCTTCCGAATAAACTTCCGAACCAAAACTTCCGAACCAAAACTTCCGAACCAACTTCCGAACCAAAGTTCCGAGTGAAGGTTCCGAGTAAACTTCCGAACGAAGTTCCGGATCAAGGGTTCCGAACCAAGTTCCGAGTGAAAAGTTCCGAATCAAGGTCATACTTCTGAATCAATCTTCTTTTGAGCATCTTTAAGTGTTACTGTTCTTACTGTTCTTAATATTTACTTTTTATTTTAATTCAAGTTTTTATTAATTGTCATTATATTAATTGTTTTTTATTTAAGTTTTCATTTTAATACATTTAAACTTTTTAGTAGATTAGAAAACTAAACCCCCTTTTTAGTAACCAAGAACAATCATTCCACTTAGAACCAAGATCAATTCGAGAGGATATCGAGAGAAATAAATTGAACCCATACAAAAACATTGTATCATTAAGCTTCAACAAATGGATGTAAAGAGTGAATTTCTTAACGGTTTGATCAATGAGGAGGTATATGTGGCTCAACCTCCCGGCTTCATTGATTTTGAGAAACCGGACCATGTTTACAAGCTTAAGAAAGCACTTTATGGACTCAAACAAGCACCCAAAGCTTGGTATGATAGACTTAAAGCGTTTCTTGTTAAACATGAGTATACCATGGGTATGGTAGCCAATACACTCTTTACAAAGAAGAAAGGTCCTCACCTCATAATCGTACAAATATATGTTGATGACATTATATTTGGCTCAACTTGTCAAGAATTTTGTGATGACTTTGCCAAAATCATGCATGATGAGTTTGAAATGAGTATGATGGGAGAACTTAACTTCTTTTTAGGACTCCAAATTAAACAAATGGACGGTGGTATTTTCTTTAGTCAATCTAAGTACGCTAAAAAAATGCTAAAGAAATTTGGATTAGAAGAATCTAGACCAATGAAGACCCCTATGGCCTCGGATACTAAACTCACCGTAGATGATGATTGTGAGTCGGTAGACAACACCAAATATAAAGGTATGATTGGTAGTTTGTTGTACCTAACGGCAAGTCGACCGGATATCATGTTTAGTGTTTGCCTTTGTGCTCGCTTCTAAGAGGCTCCCAAAACCTCTCACCTTGAAGCGGTTAAGCGTATCTTCTGATACATTAAAGGCACTATACATTTAGGATTATGGTATCCTAAAGGGACCGGCGTAGAAACTATTGTCTACGCGGACTCGGATCATGCGGGAGACTATGTGGACCGGAAAAGCACTAGTGGAGTTTGTACCTTCATGGGTTGTTGTTTAACTTCTTGGTTCTCTAAGAAACAAACCGCTCTTGCGATATCCACCACGGAAGCCGAGTATGTGAGTGCCGGAAAAGCATGCCAACAAGCTCTATGGATGAAGCAAGCGCTTGTTGATTACGGGATTTCTCTTGATGATGTTCCCATCATGTGCGATAATAAAGGTGCTATAGACCTAAGCAAGAATCCCGTGCAACATTCACGAACCAAACACATAGAAATTAGACACCATTTCCTTAGGGATAATGTTCAAAAGGGGAACATTACTATTGAAAAGGTGCCCTCCGAGGACAACTTAGCCGATATCTTCACTAAGCCACTTAAGAGGGAACCTTTTAATTACTTGCGTCTAGGTCTAGGATTAATGGAACATCTTCCTTAAATTCTTTTCTTCTTGTGTGTTTTCTATTTCCACCTTGAGTCCCTGAGTCTTTTAAGATTCTTTTGAAAAATCTTCTCATCTTCTTTTCAAAACTCTCAGAGTCTCTTTCGAAAATGGTTGAGAAATTTGTTTGACATTGTTAATTCAATCTAAAAATGATTTTTCATAGATTCTCGCTATTAATATAGAGATTACATAATTCATATGTATGATTCTCTAAAACATAGCAAGAACAAGATTGAATCATGGAGGATCATTGTGTCATGACTTAAGGTCTTGTCTTACACACCTCCCACATTGATGTTTTAATCCATGTATTTTGGTCAAAACTCTATTTGGTAAGTTTGCATATATTTTCTTTGTCTATCTTTGCTTTTAAGCACATCCCTATGATAAGTTAGACTAGAAAAATAAGATTTGCTGAAAAATCTTTCTCCAAACACCAAACCCTGCTTCTGCAGGCGGTTCCATAAGTGAGCCGCGGTACCTTATTGATAAGCTACCGCCAGCATAGATAAGGAACCGCCTATAGTGGGCTTCCTTTTCGGGTTTTTGTCTGAAACTCCAGATTTGCTCCAACCTTTTTGAGAATCTTTGTTTCAAACCCTTTGACCATCCCAAAAATACCCTAAGCCTTCCCTATTTAAACCATAAGCATTTTGCATTACTTCACATCCAAAATGTCTTATTCTCCCAATGAAAGCCTTGAATCTCCTCCATTTTCTCCAATTGCTTTCAATCCAAACCCACCCAAGAACACTCTTAATCACATTTCTCCTTCCAAGAATGTTGATTGTGGAACTTCTTTTTTTCCACCACTACCCTTTAGTGTTCTTCCTCCTTCTCATGATAATGTCATGCACCATGGAACATATTGTCATTGTTGTCAATATCAACATCTTGCTATGGTACACATCTATGAGGAGTTGAGCTACATCAAGAGTCTCTTAATCAAGCCTCCTCTTCACTTTGATTATGAGATCTCCAACAAGCCACCACCACCACCCTCCGCTATTACCTTGTCTTTCATATAAGCATTGATTGCTTATCCACAAGACACCAAATTCAAGCAAATCTTAGAATTCTAGAATAACTAGAATTAGATTTATGCTTTTGGCTTGTTTCTTTTTCCATACTTCTTTGTATGATGTTTCTCTAGTAACCTATCTTGGATCTTTGTCTTTGTGTTTTCTTCTCTAATTTTTTTTGTGACCTATTGCTATATATTGTTGGTTGTTTCTTTTGTTCAACTAACCCTTCTATGTAGCTAGTCACCATATCTCGATTCCTCGGTGCCCCAAGCAAGAGGGAGTAAGCACCAAGGGGGAGTCTTTGCAAAGTCCGTTTCTTCAACACCGGATTACGCAACCTTTTTGCTTCGACAAAGGGGGATAAATGAATAAACTCGTCTTCGAAAATCTTGTTTTTGTGTGATTGAGTTTATGTATTGTCGGAATCAAAAAGGGGGAGATTGTTAATGCAATAATGACTAAAAATGTTACTTTCATTTTTCGGTCTCGCTTAGTTTTGATTACGACAATATGTAAAAACAAGCATTTACGAAAACAACGAAAAACGAATTCTTGAGTTCAAGTATTTTTCATTTTACCCATTTTCACTTAAGGTATGGATAAACAAGTACTAACCTTAATCAAGTGATCAAGTGATTTAATCTTTTCTTAAAACTCACTTTTTATTAAATGTGACAAGTTTTTATTAAACTTTATTTTTAAGAAAATGTTTTATTAAATTAATTATTTGAAATTTGAAAATGGCATATTCTTATTCTGTTAAGAATATCCTTTCAGGATATTTTTATACCCAGATAAGACCTCCACCACAAAAGGACAAAAAGGAGCGGAGTCTAGTCCGGCGGTACCTTAGCGCCTAGGCGGTACCTTAGCGCCTAGGCGGTACCTTATCGATAAGGTACCGCGGGCTGTAATAAGGTACCGCGGGCAGAACTAGCTGTTGGCTCCTTTTTCCTTTAAATAGTTGGCCATTCTCAGCTTTTCACCTCACCCCTTTTGCACATTCATTTCCAGATTCAAACCCCTTCTTTAATCACCCAAATCTTTGATCATTTGTTTGATTATTACTTGTTTAAGAAGTGAATCTTGTTCTTCCATCTCTTCCTCTCCAAGTGCAAAGAGAAGAACACTATCCTAGTGAAGTGTTGAGTCCACCACCAAAGATCCATTGAAGATCAATTTTTATATACTTGTAGTTGTGTCATAGTTGTGAAGATCCAAGTAGTTGTGTCTATTTGGAAGTTGTGTATGTACTAAGTATAGTTGTGTAGATTGGTCCTAGCTACGATTAGGGCTCGACTTTTAGCTTAGAGTCGGAAATTGGTTAAGCGACGTGTACGGTTTTCTCCACCATAAGGAGCTTGTTGTGTAGTGAACTCTCGAGTAAGGAGTACTCGAGGAGTGGAGTAGGAACGAGGAGTGAGCTTCGTTGCCGAACCACTATAAATCCTTGGTGTTCGGTTTGATCTTTCTTTACCCTTAACTCTTTACATTCCTTATTACTTTTTGCATATACATGTGTTAATATTAGATTAGCTACACTATTATTCTTTATTCTTTGTGGATATATTTTTGTTAGTATTAGTTTAGCTACACTATCATTGTTCATATTTGTGCATAAGAAGATTTCACATATTTCCTCAAGCCTAAGTTTTTTTAAAAAGGATTTTTGGAAACCATATTTAGCAAGTAAATTTTAAGAAACTATTCAACCCCCCCTTCTAGTTTCTACAAGAAATATAGATGGAAAGAGAAGAAAAGACATAAAGTTTAGAGAGAGAAAGTAGAGAGAGAAAATAGAGAAGTGTGTAAAAAATGAAGGTATTTTAGATTAGAGAAAATGAAATGGCTAACCCTTCCTGACGTGCTAGGAAGGGCTTCATATAGCCGAGCCTTACATGTGGGCTTTATGAGCTATATTTTTTGGGTTGGGCTTGAATAAAATGTTTAGTACTTTAAAAGAGGCATTTTAAGCTAACCATTAAGCCCGTATATTTTGAATATCCTATTACATATTACAACGTCCTAATAATCGATACATAATTAACCTATGACCGAACATTCTTGTTTGACTCAATTTTTAGGCTAACATTCCCGATTACATTACCGCAGGCCAAAATGAAATTTCCCAAGTATTTAAGGGGAAAAATAGAAAATTTAATTTACAAGATTCCCTCATTTATTATAATTTGATTAAACGAGATATGAAACAGTCTCGTAATGTCTTAATATGAGACAACCAAAAATACCATAATGGATACTTAATATGGGACGAAAGGAGTACCATAAAACAAGTGATACCCGTAAGCATGGGCATGTTCTGAAAAGTAATGCCTTTAACTTATTTTTATAAAAGGTAACCGAGAATGGTCCAAGCTGAGGTCTTAGTAAAAAATAACATTGAAATTTTTTTTTGGTAAAAGAGAATGACAACCCTGTAAAATATAGTAATCCCAATCAACATAATAAGTACAATGGAATGGGACCGAAGTACCACATTAACCTCAAGTAAAGCTTGAACAACCATTAAGCCGGAAGACACACCAACCGACTATTGCTAACAAATACATACCCCAACACACCAATTGGGAAAAACCACCAGATAGTACACAAAGAATTCAAAACTAAGTTAAAAGCGTCTCCAGGATCTTACAACGCCTCATTAGGTCCAACCCATCCTTGTACTTTTTAAAACGACACGTCAATAGCTTGAGCCTAAGAGATGATGTAATGGCCTTTGAAACTTGAGCTACCGAATTCTTACTAACCTTGAATAAACGATCATTTCTCTCCCGCCATATGAAATAACTAGACGATGCAAGAAAAAGATTAGACATTACACTTCTCGACGAACGACTTCTAGCATTAGGAATAAGAGCAGCTACACCAACGGAGCCGAATTAGGTAAGTGATTTAAGCCAGCCACATCTTTAACATGAATCCACACCTTTTTAGCAAATGAACAATATATAAAAAGTTGATCATGAGAGTCCGATTCAGCCTTACACAATGAGCAAATTGTCCCCAATGCACTAGACACGTTCCAACTTCGAAGAAGGTCTTGTGTCCTTAACTTGTGTTTAACGCCACAAATGGACAGCATGCCGAGGAATGCAATTCGTGTACCAAATAACATTAATCCACGACACCTTTATATCATGAGGACGTAAAACCTGCCAAACATTATTCACCGAGAACGGCTTCACGATACCAACACCATTACGCCATTCCAGCCTATCTTGCGCCCCTTGACACAATAAAGGTAAAGTAACTTCATTCACAACCGGTTATTTAATCATTAATTAAGTGGGCCACACCAACACACCCGACTCCAACACATCACAAACCTTAGACGATTTTTGCAATCCATTCCGGTATATGTTACGAGATGAAGCGGACTTAAAGAACACCATTTATCATACCAAAGATATGTTTGAGATCCATCCCCAAGCTGAGACCATATATAATCATGAATCAACGGCCTAATATGCAAAATCTTGCGCCACCCCCACGTCAAGTTACCACGACAAGGCACATCCCATAAATTCCTATCTTTAAGCTTATATATATATGAATCCATTTCATCCATAAGAAGTCTTTCAACGTAAGCAGCTTCCAAATGTGAGAAGAAATAAAAGCTTGATTAAAAATACCAAGCCGACAAATACCAAGACTCCCTTCATCTTTAGGAAGACAAACAACTTCCCAAGCTAACTTCGCCTTACCTCTCTTCATGCTCCCTTAACACCACAAAAACAACATTGACATTTTACAACGGTAGATTACCCTTTTGTGAAACTATCACACACGGTGCGATATGCCTTCTATAAAATTCTAACCCACAACCGCTTAGTTGGAGTACATCCATGTAATGCTTGAAGAAATAACCGGTTATATATGTTTAGTAATTAAAGTAATTTATGTCATTTTGGTTAGCAGATTATTACTTGTTTGATCAACTTTTTTTCATGTCTTCAGCTTATTATGTGAATAATTAAGACGTCTTAACTCGAATCTTATGCCTAAACTAACATGAATATCGTCAATATATCTTGTTGTCTCCTAAAAACGTGAACAAATACGTAAGCGTTTGCCAAAATTCGATGTGTACAGTTAAGGTTGATGGTTATACAACATGCACTACAACAAATTAGTTGATTTTTCACACTTGTTCGCACTTTAAAATGTGTGAATTTGAAAAATTAATTATTTTTTTTGTGTTCTTGGTGTGAACAAATTGCGTATAACAAATAAATCCACACATATAAGTGTGAAGATTTTTAATATTTCACGCTTTTATGTGTGAACTTTTTAAAACTTTACACTTTTATATGTGAACTTTTTAAAAGTTCACTCTTTTTTGTACTTTACACTTACAAGTGTGGATATTTTACAAATAAAGTTCACACTTTTTAAAATGCGAAGAAAAAAATGTGAACGAATCTTAAATTTGTTGTAATGATGGGATCCTTTTAATTTAGCATATTTTATGGTTCTACAACATAGGATCCTCTTAGTTAAGCATATTTGATGGCTATACATCGATCATTGATTAAGTGTAATATTAAATTAGAGATCCTCCCGCTCAGACCAATGTGCAATATATGTCAATCTTCAAAAGCATTTCCCTATGATTATTAGCTAATCAAAAGAGATGTTCTAACCCCAACCAATATTATTTTTTTATTACTTATTGTTAATGAAATTGGTGTGAAAAACTTAGGGAAAATCACCTAAAAATACCTTAAACTTGTCATTTTTTATGATTGTATGTAGTCATCTTTTTTTTTTCTTATTGTATCAACTAACTTTTGAATTTTGACTTTTGTGTGTAGTGGGTGACCTGCTTAACCCTTAACCGGTTGCTTACCCAAGGAATATTTCCACCGTTAACCCTTTATACTAATGTCCGTTATAAATAACAAAAAATAATGTAACTTTTCTTTTATATATTTTCTGATTATGTTTAAAAAAATTATTTTAATTAAATACAGTTTTTTTTTGAACTGATTAAATACAGTTTAATCTAGAGGTAATCAAAGCTGCTGCTGGCAAAATAAACAATATAGCCCATTTTTTTAGCAAAACAAAAACAATGGAAGAACTTTCAGCAATCTTCTTCATCTCAAATCCATCCATCACTTGTAACAAATCAACCTATCTTATTGGCCACACTATCTTACGGTAACCACAACAAACAACATCGAAAACCAGAGCCGCCGTTTTATATACACATTATCTCGACAATCATAATCAACCGCCGGTCTAATCCATCCCCATCACCTATGGGGTTTACACCTCAATCAACACCATCATGCGTTTCCACCAACGTTTTCTAATTTGTTTTCGGATCTATGGCGTACAATATCCTATACAGCAATATCCTTATCCCTAAAAAAATCACAACCCAAATCACAACACCATTTGTGAACTCCAAATCTGACCCAATTAGATCTAACAAAAAACACCCCCACCACCCCAATCCTCTTTCAGATCTGTTCTGTGGCCACGACGGCGATGGCCTAACGACGACGGCCTAACGACGACGGCCTAACAATGTCTGCCAAAAACGATGGTGGCTTCCTAAGAACGGCGGCGTCACGACAACGGATGGTCTAACGAAGGAGATGGTCTAACAACAACGGTGGCTTAAGCCTAATGACGACAACAACATCTTATGTGGATTCGATCTGAGTTGAAGATGATAATAGATCTATGTTTATGGTTTATATAACTTTTTGGATTTTATGATTATGGAATAGAGAGAATGATAGTGAATCATGTTTTTGATATGATGATGATGAGTTATTTTGTTTCTTGTTCGATTATACTACCAGGTAACATATATTTTCATATGTGTTGATGATTTTAAATAGGGTAAGAAAATAATGTTGACTATGCTCATCATGTATGAATCTTGGTGGAGATAAATAAATATTTTTAATAAGAAAATAGAGACATACCGGTAGTTGATGTTTTGTTAAAAAAAAATTAAGTTTATATTTTGATAAAAATTTAAAATTTCTGAAAATGTAATAAGAAAAAGGTTTTTGTTTTTTAAATTAAAATTAACTAATTGCAAACGATCGTTAGTAAAAAGGACTAACTTTGCAATAAAAATACATAGTCGTTAGTGTAACATGCTCCACGTAGGATTAACAGGTTTAGCAGGTCACCTTCTACACACAAAGGTCGAAATTTAAAAGTTAGTTGATACAATGAGAAAAAAAAAGATGGCTACATACAACCATAAAAAATGACAAGTTTAAGGTATTTTTAGGTGATTTTCCCAAAAACTTAACTAGTGCAGTCCCAAATCAGCGACATTTGTTGGTCTTTTCATCATTGAACTCTATCTGCATTATTTCAGTTTCCAGTTTCAAAATAGTATCTTAATATGATTATTTTTCCATATGCCTTAATACAGTATGATTAGTCTTTATAATCAACACTAGAAATAACTTAAAAGAAAACGGAATACATAAAAAAAGTGTTTCGCAAAAGTAGTCCAATAATGGAGAACATGCAACGTAAGGCTAGGCACAACGGTGGTAGGTTTGTTCGGTCGGGACCTAAGTCAAACTCGGTCGGTCGGTTACGGCGACCAAGTCGACGAATTCGACCCAAAACTCGATCGTCGGTGCGATCGACTTGTGCAACATCCTTTCTCTTTATTTCTCTGCTTTTGGTTGTTTATAATTAAAAATAAAACTTTTTTTTTTAAATTTAAAATTTAAACCTTATACCGTTACTCGTTGTCAGAAAGTCACTGCCAAATCATACCGTATTTTATTTTCATATTAGTTATTTAAATTCGTAAACTAAAGTCGTAAACGTAAACAAGTTTTATTCTAAAATAAAAACATTTATGTAAAATATTAAAATATTGGAATTCAAATACAATACGAAAGGAGTTACACTACTAGATAAATAAAATAAAAATACATAATACGATTAGTCAGTTCTCGGGTCCGAATCCGATAACTGACCAGATAACTCCTAACGGAATGGTTTTTGATAATCGCCTTCGGCCCTAATTTCCGCCTCCAGCTCCTTTTGTGTCCTAGCTTCTTCTTATATTGTTTCTTTAAATACATGTTCATCATAGCAAAGTTGACGAAACTGAATGTCATTAAGTAAGCCATTTGAGTCGTTCAGATATGGTGGATGGAAGAAACATATCGACGTCGTTGTTGTTGTGATGAAGAACCGATATGAGCTTGGGACGGAATTCTTTCATTTTTGTGGGCACTCAAGTTATTCAGCCATTCAATATTTTTTCAATTCGAGCGTCTAATTTTATTGACTTTCTAAACAAAGATCTTCGCATGTCGAAATCGTTATCAGATTAATTACTTAGAATCGTGTCGATTAAATGACGTTTCTCTGGGAAAATATCACGACATTTCTCACATGATGTGCGCAATTTCGTTTTAGCTTCATACGCGGTATCGAAATCATCGGCTAATGTCGTAAGCGCATCCTGACGACGTTATTGCTCAGTTATTTGTTTTTGAATCATAGTTTTTATCTCGTCAACGGCGTGTGGAAAAGGGCATGCCATTTTGAATTTAGAAATTTTGTGTGAAAATACAAAAAGTTGTGTGTGAAAATACTGAAAGTTGTATGTAAAAATTTTGTATTTATAAAGAAAAAAAATGATTTGAAAAAAAATGATTTGAATTTTTTATTTTTTTTAACTAGGTCGCTTTGTTGGAGCACATAGGTCGCACTAGGTCATTAAAAGAGAAAATTAACGTGACAAAAAAATTAGAGTCGCACAACATCTAGACCATAGATATATAATCCTGATCGACCTATGTCTTTCTAGAATGCTTTTATTTTTTCACCTCTATCTGTTAGTCGGGAGACCGTGATCGAAAGTCATCAGAGTCTGTTACCCGTTTTACATACGTATGAGTTTTTCCATTAGTCAAATATGATTTTAGGTAATAAAAATAGATTACTAGTCAAGATTCTCTTTTTATTCTCGAGTCCGGTTATTAAAGAATCTTGTATTTTGGTGAAACCAAGGGCTCAATCTGGACCATCCATTTGGGAGGGACCAGATCAAAGGATAAAAAACACGGAGGGGTAAAAGTTGTCAATATGCTAAAAAGAATAAAAGGTCGAAACATGTAAATATGTAAATCAGCCAGCCACCCCCAATTTCACATCAGAAAAACACGCACATTACACTCCATTCTCTCTCTAGAAATCAAACACTAACCAAAAAATCAAAAACTCCGGAAAAATTAAGTTTTCAAATCATGGAATAAACACAGAAATAGAACAACGAAATAGTCAATCAACCGATCCTGGAAAAAAATGTTCAAAACGAACCGATGCTATACAGATCCATTAGTTAGCTTCTTAATTGTTGTTTAAGGATTTTTCATAACTTCGTTGCCGCAATCACAACCATTATATCTTTATACATACAAAAAGTGAGATGTAAGTTGTATTACTTCAACACAGATGTGTTTGTCGTCAGTTCTGTTGTGCATATGCCAAATGTGGGAAGATTGAGGATGCGAGGAAAGTGTTTGATGAAATGTCTGTAAGGAATGTGGTTTCATGGATTAGGATGGTTATGAAGTGATATTGGGGAACAATGATAGGATTTGCTGCTGGTGGGTGGATAAATGATGCACACCGGTGTAAAAGAGCCACTCTTCTTAGGGACGTGATTTTTGCAATTGGGTACTTAGTAATAGTTAGTGCATTGGACCCGTATGTACTTAAGAATCAAATGCAGGCTGCTTGGTTGCTACAATAAAGCACGGGGGTATTGATTGCGAGGCTTATGAAGGTAATGCCTATGGCCAAGGAAGTGATGATTCTAAATGGGAGACTGCCAGTAAAAAAGCAATGTAGGAGAGGAAGGTAGAAAAGAGACGAGCAATAAGGATGGTGAATGGAACAATGAGGAGATTGCAAACAAGAGCAATAAACTTTCTGTAAGAGGTATCGTCTTTTACTTATCTTATTCCTATTAAACTACTTTTTACCTTTTGATCTGTATGCAAGATGTCACTCATGTTAACATATTTAGTAGAAACCCGTTCAAACAATAAATAACATCGGCATGTCACTAGTGAACCTATGAAACTATACTTATTGAGGTTCTTAGTTAACATATTAATACACACCCACACGACACACTACTGACTACTCGTATGGAGTATGTTAAGTTAAAATGACCGTCACTTCTTTAGGTGTAGAAAATTCTGTCAAGAGGGAACACACTATTGAAGTTTAAATCTCCGCCCCTAATTTGGTTATTACATTTTTCAAGTTTTAGATAATAAATTTTAGCGTTTAGGTACATAAAACTGATTTGAAATATCGGTTAATCGTATAATTAGTTTCCAGTAAGTTGCAACAACATCGACATGATTGTTTAAGGCTCACTTTTTTAGTCAGCATGTGGAATTGTGGTCGATTTTTTTTTAGGTTAAATATTATTTTGTAGTTTGACCAAATTCTTTTATCACATTATTGTTTATTGTTTAAATCTAACCTTCCAATATTATTTTCTACTTTTAGTGAGCTTATTCTGTATACAAATCTCTTTGATGTATATCCTGTGATTTAGGGAGCTTGCTTTTTGTATAAAGGTTTTCGAGTCTGTCATATGTATCACTGTATATAAGTGGCCTGTAATCGGGTTTTGGTAAAGGTCAAAAGTAGACAAGCATGCTTCTTCGGGGGTATTTGGTGAAAGGATTCTTCCTCATGTTCGATACCAGTGACTAATATTAGATTGATTGATGATATCTTTACATAAACGTTAGGAGATCAAGCGAACTAGTTGACCAGAATCCTAGCTTGCTAGCTTCCTAGAAGTTTATATCTTCGTGATTCTTTTAAATGACCAGGTAGATTTATATTTTGATTAAATGTACTTCATATATTTGGGCTTATTTCCGTCTTTCTTGATCCTATAGGGATTTACGTTGACACGTAGGGGTAAGTTGATGTAAATCTATTTGATTACTCTTCATTGGATTATGCAACAGGTAGAGATCTCGATATCTTTCTTCCACGGAGAGAACTTTTTACATCTGATGGCCCTGGCATGAGTTTCCAGGAACATATCAATAAAATTCCATCAGCAATTGGAGATACTAACTCTTTTCCATATGATGTACTAATTGATATCAATCCTTTTGCGGCTGCTCTTAGTAGTCAACTTGCAAAATTTGAAACTTCCACCAGCACTTGGACAAGGGTGGCCTTGCTTAATTTTTTTGTGTTTTTCTGGAACTGTTTAACATGTATCAATGTTCTACATTATCACATGTGATATCATATGTAAAATATAGGAATTAGTGTGAACATTTCATACCTTTCCAGTATGATCTACTACATTTTATTATTGTAGACCTTCATTTTGTTATTGTAGACCTTCGTTCGCGTATTGTATGAGATATTACTTTTACATGACATATAAAAAATATACAAAACAATGAAATATCACAAGTGATATTGAACGCTAAAAAGCATACTTGTTTTATATTTGAAGTATCACAAGTGATATTAGACATTTCTACTTTATAACTTGGATTTCTTTTCTAATTCTATAAATCATATGAGACATGAACTTTCACGGTTGTTTTAATCGCTTGTGATACTATACAGACAAAACTAACAATCTTATAATTTGATGTATTATCACATGTGATTTTATTATATATCACCGGTGATATTACATTGTTAAGGGTAATAAGTGTGTTAAGCCACGAGTGAATCTTAGTATATAATGGTTCACATTTATTTAGCATGTTTTTCGCGTGCTTCCTTATGTCTTGACACGCTTTTCTTACGTTTTTCCGTGTTTTCGCGCGTTTTCACAACTTTTCATCCATTTCCGCTCGTTCTCATACGTCTTTAAAACTATAAAAATATCATAAAATACATATGATAACATATAAAAATATATAAAGCAATGAAATACAACAAGTGATATTGAAGGTTAAAAATCATACATACTTTTGTTTCTAGAATATCTCAAGTGATATTAGACATTAACTATGTCTAATTTTGATCATTTTATTGCTTTATCACTTGTGATATTTTAAAGACAAATAAACATTTTTACAATTTAATATATTATCGCATGTGATTTAATTATCGTTTATTTATCACCTGTGATATTACGATGTCATGTGTAATAAACGATACATCACGAATGAAAATGAGTAAATAAAATGTTCACATTTATTTATCATTGGTGATATTTCACAAGTGATCATTTAAAGGATTTTAAGCAATCTTTTGCTCTATTTTTATCTTATGTTCTTTTTTTACATCACAAATGTGATAAACAAATGTTACTTACGAAGACAAAAATTCAATTACAACAGTGGTTTTTTCACAAGCATGGGGACAAATTCCTACCATCAATTTTGGTTTGATCTAAGGTGGAGATTAACATAAGACTTACAAAAAACGCAAAGGGAACATTTTTGCCAACCGTGATATTTCACCAGTGATAAAAATAATGAATTATCAATAGCGATAACGCAATGATATATCACTGATGATATTACACTGTAACCATATTTATTATATATCACTAATGATATTTCATTGTGTTATCACTAGTGATATTTAATTGTTTTTATCACTAGTGAAATACCATATAATTAGTTCAAAAAATTTAAAATTTTAGTCCCTCCGTCGATTTTTTGCAATTTTTGACATTTTGGCAAAAAAGTCCCTCTGTATTTTTTTAAAAATTTAATCTTAGGTAATGAATGACTAAGATTAGTCCCTTTGATTGCAAGTAAAAGGAATGACGCAAAATAGATCAACTCTACTTACGAATACCAAAATGAATAAAATGGAAGCAAATGTGACGATAAAAACTTGGCGTATTCTCAAAACCAAAGTAGTGTTTCATTAATTTATAATGACATGTCTAATATAACAATATCACTAGTAATATTTCATAATAATTAATGTTTGATATCATTTATGATATTTCATAAACAAATAAGTATATCTTGTAACATTTTAATATCTGAATGATATTTCATTATTTTGTATATTCTTCAATATATTATCATCTATGTGTTTTAAAGATATTAGAAATAAGTGAAATATCACAGGTGATATTAAAAATTTAGAACCATATTTGTTTGTTTATGAAATATCAAAAGTGATATTAGGCATTAACTATGTTTATGAAACATCGCAAGTGCTATTACTCGTAAGTGACTAAGAACAAGAATTTAAATATTCTTCATATTTCTTAGAGATTTATATCACAATAATAAATAAGTGACAGTTACAAAATATCAAAATGTATTACAAGGAAGAAAATTATAAAAATAAGAATTTCACGTACAAGATGATACTACACATAGGTTGCATTCTCAAGCGACCTTGAACCAACAATAAACGTATCTTGTGCTTGTCTATTTCTATCAAAGGCACAAAATTCATCAAAGTATAAAAACATTAGAAAAATAGGTAGGTGATAATATAAAAAAAAATAAGGCAATGAAATATCACAAGTGATATTAAAAGTTAAAAAATAAAATTGCTTGCTTTTGAAATGTCACAAAAGATAGTAGACAATAACTATATTTATGAAATATCACAAGTGATATTAGATAAGTTATATAACAAATATCAAGTAATATTAGACATTAACTACGGTTTATGAAATATCACAAGTGATATTAGAATTTGTCATATAACAAATATCACAAGTGATATACAGATCAAGTTAATCGGGACTAAATTTTTATTGCTTTATCACATGTGATATTATACACAAGTAGAATAAGAGAATTAATTTCACACTTTATTATGTTATCACGTGAGATGACTCTAAAGTGATTGATAATCAATTTCATATTTTATTAATTTTATCATGTGAGATATTACTTTAAAGTAACTAATTTCACATCATGCTACTTTATCACTTGAGATATTACTCTAAATTAATTAAAAGAGACAATTCAAATACTTTTCATCTTTTATACAACTTTATATCACAAGTGATAAGTAAATGTCACACATACCAAAATGAATAAAAATAAAATGAACTGTGAAAATAAAATTTGAACGTATTTTTAAAATCAAACAAGTGTTACATTAGTTTATCATTGCTTAAGAATTCTCTTAAAGAGGCTTAACACTTATATTCCTATAAACAGTATGATATGAGAAGTGATAAATAAAATTGATTACACCAAGCTCTTCGTAGTTACACTTTAACATGATCACATATCCTAGAACAATGACCGATTTGAGATCTATAATGAGAACACCAAGATCAAGTCCTAGTCCTTGTGAGACTGATACACTTAAGAGAAATTTGGCAGCACACCACGGGCACCAGGCCTTTTGCAGCTTCATGCTCTTCACTTTTTAGACATGATGCTTGTAATTAACCAAACAAAAAAACTTGTCGCAATTCACCATCATCGTTACAAACACCATGCTGGCAAGCATAACTAAAACAAATTATATGAAATCCAATACGAGCCTTCCTTTACACGGAAGATTAATCACGTCCATGGACTCACAGTTACTCCAAGGCTATGACAAGTATTGAATTTCTGCTTACTGCCTTTTGTAAATAAAAAAAAACATCTCTTCCATCACACTTGGAAATATTTAATATGGAATCTTATTCATTTCCGTGGTATACTTTATGAAGAGACCACTAGAATTGAATTTTTTTGCATAACAAATCTGATTTCCTGCTCTGATATTCAGAAACTATATATAGTTAAAAGGGATACCTGCAATGACACACATGCATCGAATAAAGCATAAGGATAGGCTTAAAGTGAGGGTTGATTGCCGCCATCAGCTGCTTGTTGAGCCAAGTCAGGAAATGGGGCTTCTAACCAAGGAATCGCAGAATTTGCATTACTAACCGCTTTTGAACTACCAACTTTTAGTCCAAATGTATTAGCATCGCCATATGTTTCAGATAAAGGCACCCATTTGCAACACTGTAATATCAGGAAATAACCATTAGCAACAAGCAAACGTAAAACTGACTTCCCGAACCTCCATATGCATCCATATGCATCTTCCTCCGTGTAAATGGGAAGTCAGTTTTGGAATGCCTTTATCAAATGGGTGCCTTTATGGAGGTATTTGGAAATAACCAATTACAAAAACTGACTTCCCGAACCTCCATATGCATCTTCCTCCATATCCTAATCATCTTCCGTTATTTTTCGAAACTATCATCAGATTACTCATTCTCATCTGATGTACGGGATTAGCAGAGTCTTCATCACTGGAGTAGCGGGATTTTATAATGAATATGATCAATTGAAGAATATAATTGAAGTAGATGATGCTTGTGGGTGATTGATTTGATCAATTGAATGTTAGGTTAGAGTTTAATTAGGTGATTTAAAATTTGGGGAAAGATGGAGAAAACGGGAAAGAACACATTTAACTGTGTGAAAAATGAATATAATAAAAATAATAAATTCTTTATATACTTCGACATGGAAATAGGTTTTAAATTAAATCTTAGATTAATCTATACCGTTAGATTAAAGCTAAATGGAAGGTGGGGATTTGTCCCTTGGATTCCACCAAAAAACAAGACTCCAAAATAACTTTTTCCTTTTATTCTCTGTTTTTCTTTAGGGTCCTACTATATTTACCCTTAATCCACTAACTAAACCTTTTTCATTTTTCCAAAAGCACTAATCTTCTCGTAGTTTATGCAGCCAGTATTTTCATTTTCTATTCGTGTTTACCAAAGCTCTTAAACCCCATTGTATTTAATTCTTTTTAAAATATAAACAAAAATAGTAACATTAAATGGTAAAATAGGAAATATTAATAAATGATTTGTACATGGCGCTGTATATATAAGAAAGAAAATTTTTAAAATGAATATACGAACATATTTGTTAACTATAAATAAAGTTACAGTGTAAATATAAGAATATAGTACAGTACATGTTAAGTTTTGTGAATATTTCTTGAGTATCTTATTTAAATCTCACTTATTTATTGGATATTAATTTATATGTAGATAAATAGTTGATACTAAAGGAATTTTATTATTTAAGTTATTTTTTCATACACGAGCACTTTGGTATATTTGTGCTAGAAAAGAAATAGCCCGTTTCTTCACGTGTTCTTAGCTCGTTAAAAATGTAATAGAATTGTTTATTTTTACTCATTTACATAAAAAAAGTTATATTAAAATATAAAAAAAATATTTGAATCAATTGATTTGAATTAGTATATTATATGATTTAAAGAAAAGTTTAGTTAGTGAACTAAGAATAAATATAGGTATGCTTAGTGAAAACACAATAAATAGTCAAAACACAATAAATATAGGTATGCTTAGTGAAAATGTGTGTATATTTAGAGTGACCCTTTCTTTATGTTAATATATGCTAATCATTACTATTAGTCAAGGTCCAAAGGATATAATAGAATCAGATTTCACACGCATATTTTGTCTGCCCTTGTGGGAGAGGCATATTTCATTTACAAAATTAGCATGCACTTAAAAGAACCTAACGAAATATTTTGTACTAATCTATCGGTTGCTTTGAGAAAGACTAAAGGTGAATTTGGTAAAAGTTCATTGTTGAAGGTTTTTAAAGTCTCAAACATGTATGATTTTATATAAACAAGTTGGTGTTAACAAAAGCTTTTGTTTTGGGTTCATTGTAAGAGGTTGAAAACACATATGCGACATGAACATGTACAAGGATTCAAATATGCTTCCTATGTTCATAACATCTAATGAATTGGATGTTATTTAACTTAGGTTGCATTCAAATGTTTGGATTCATCATGACTTTCTAAATCCTGTAATTTGTGTTCATTCATTTGCGGACGGACTTTGTTTGTTAGCATATAAAGTTATGTAATTCAGCTATATTCAATTAGTTTAGTTAAAGTGTGTAAACTTTCTTTATCTACGTTATGCTGAAGGCCAGGAGACACATAAAATTCATCCAATTTATATCACAAAACATAAGTACGTCCTACCACCGAAAACTGGCTTCATTATGAACAAGCAAAGTTACTTGGCAGTTGGCATACTCTCAATATGGAGTCTAGCATTTAAAACTACATAACAACCATAAACAATAAATTTTACGTATAATTTTACGTATAACAACCATACTAAAAAGGATTGTAGAGTACAAGGTTATTATAATGCAAGTTGGAAATGTGGCTCTTCGATTAGATAGAAATAATTGGTTATATGCTTTGTGATGCTTGTGTTTTGTGCATTTAAAGGCAAATTTACTTTGTTTTTACTCGAATCACATATGCTTTGTGGTAACTTGTGACTTAATACATATCGTAAATTTGATAAACCAAGTTGATCGACGGTCTAACAAAGCTTACGGCGTTTCTGTCTTGATCCTGGATTAATGCGATGCCAAAGCCCAAATATTTTTTGAACATTAATGAATTGACGTGAGAAGGCCATGCATAATCTATCGAGATGTGACTTGATAAATGAATGACGATCTAGCACCGACGTACCCTTTATGGGCCATATAGTCGATCTTGTCAATAATATCTTGGTTTAAACTTTCGCCCTATATCACACGACTCATGTGTTCTTACCTTTTTAGGTAAAAAGAAAAGTGTGAAAAAATAATAATGAAAAAGATGATGAAATAAAAGTATATAAATATATGTGTTTTAAGTTAATATGAAAGTAAATTTTTTTTTAAGGGTAAACTGCAAATTTCGCTCATTTATTTTGCGAAAATAGAAAATTTGTCATCGAGAGCAAACTACACTCCATTTTGCCATTATATTTCAAAATCTCGTGCAATTTTGCCACCGAGTTAACATTTTTCGTTCAAGCAAAAAAAGGTCATCGAAAAGATTTCCCACCCGACACTTCAATAGGTACCTTTCGTAACTGAAAATTATGTCCCTGAAATTAAATTTCGCGGAAAAAGAAAAACTCTTGGTAGTCCAATGTCTGACACACTTTCAAGGACGTTATTTGCACCACCTTTGAAAGACTCAAGGAATTTAACTCCCCTAGACGGTTCGTGAACATCAATTATCAATGCCAGTCTATAAATATCAGTACCTCTAACCAACATTTGAAACCCAAAAGTATACTTAAAACCCTAAAGAGTTATAATTGTTCAATTCAATGGCAAACCAAGAGGTCGGTTCAAGGAGATTAGTATTGTGCGCGAGGTTGGCACGCGATACAAACTCTTGTCGCATGGAGAGGCAGATTTTGTTCAATTTAGCAGGGAAAAGGAACAGAATCTTGCAGATTCTAGGGACCTTCAGGTGCTGATTGAAGAAATTCAGGAGAGGATCAACCATCATAACCTATTGATCAATAAGGTTGGCATTATGCCAGGTTGTATTCCTGCGGTAGAAGCCACCATCGAATTGAAAAACCTTTGTGAGCGTAATGACAAAATGGTTGCAAAGTTGAACGAGCTGGTGATAGCAGCCTGCCGTGCTGCAACATCAAACATTGTCTTCATGACTAAGATGCTTTCACGTCTTAGTGATTAAATATGACAGTTTGTTTGGGTGTTTATCACATGTTTTGTAATCTTATATAATTATCTAATGTACTATATATTGCAATAATGAAATGATAATGAAGTTTTATGGCCATTGTTCTTGTAAAGGGGTGTTTGGATGTGCTTCACATGTTTTGCACAAATCCAAAGTTAATTTGTCATATGATGAGATGGCATTTATACATGATCTCATCGTTCTTTTCGGGCTTTAAATGCATAAAAATGTCATAAAATACCATATATATGCTTGTGTTTGTTTACTTGTGTATTTTAGGTATGGATATCGTGAAAAAGACAAAAGATCACAAGATACAAGGAAAAACGAACACGAGAAACGAAGCCGTACAAAGAACCGGGCCCTAATCATGGAAATTTTCCTCAAATACCCTTGAAGACTTGAAGACAAAACAAGATTGATCATCATTTATTGAAGAAATGACACTTAAAACCCTTGTATATTGATAATTACAAGTTTGGTCCCTTAAGTTTGTCAAAATTGCAAAAAGGTCCTTCAACTTTGAAGAAATGGCAAGAATAGTCCCTCAACAAATTTCAAATTGCCAATTATGGTCCCTCATGAAGTAAAGATACAAAGAAGACCTTGGAAGATCAACAATGTTCAAAAACAGCCCTTGAAATATTCAAAAATGCCAAAAATTACCCTTGATAACCTTTTTATTAAGTTTGTGCCAAAACTGCCAAACCTTGAAAGTTATTAACAAGGCAGAAACAAGTTTTAGGGCTTAAAAACCTTAAATGACAAAAATAACAAAAGAGGAGGACTTAAAGTGTCACAATGGAAACATTTAAATGAAAAATGGCGCTTAACACCAAACTCTCCCCCAAAATCGGATTCAACGTGTTACTGTACACCTTTTTACCAGCCCAGAATTTACCTTCATTTTACTTGGGTAATTTTCCAATTAAAAGTTCCCACACTTAATTCACACGTACCAAATCCCTTCCCACTCCTAAAAACCTGCATCCCACGTTTGTGGTCCAAACCCCCAATTCCCCAATCCACCAATCACATCATTCCTTAGCCTCCAAGGCTTGATACGTGTCCCATATCAACGTCCAAGATCATTAGCTTCCTCCCAACACAAAATCCAATGGCCAAGATCAAGAAAGGACAAAATGCACTCAAAACCGTTCAAGGGCACATTTGGGATTTTCTATGTATTAGGGTTTATGTTTTTATGCTTCTAGGATGTTCTATAGGCTCTATAAAAGGAGACCCAAGCTGTGGTGATCCCTTTGTTCCAGTTTTCCTTCCAAAGAATTGTAATCTCTTTTAATTTGAAATAAAAAGTTTGGTATTTGTTTTAAAACATTATAATTCCTTTTTTATTTATTAAAATTGGTGTTTGTTTGTGAAGGGATTCTGAGTTCCAAGATTTGATTTGGGTTAAGTAACTTTGTGGTTTAAAGTTACTTAGAGTTTTCTGAAAATTCGAAAATATTTTTGGGTAGAATTTGATTCAAGGTTTTTGGTGGTAAAGAGTGTGAATTTGTTAGTGATTTAGAGTTATTAAAACGTTTTTAGAAGTTTAAAAAAGGTTTGGAAGAGTTTTAAAAAAAGAAGAGAATAAAAACAAAATATTGATATATCTTGTTTTATCCATTTTTTTTGTTTGATTTGTCATAAGCAGGTGTCAAGGTTATTGATCAAGGATCAGCACCAGCCCGGGCTGGTAGGGAGGTGGTTAAGCAACCACTAGGTCCCTTGGATGTAAGGGACCTAAGGTAACTCTCTTTTACCTTAGAAAATTTCAAAAAGTGAAGTTGAATGAGATCTTGCTTGATCAGTGCTTTTATGTGTTTAATCTGCTTGATTGGTGTTCTTAAGTGTTGATTTGAATGTTATGAAGCTTTGATAACAATTTGGTTAGGTTTCATAGTGTTTTTGTGTGTTAAAAAACGATTTTCAGAAAGTTTAACTGGTGTTTGGCATTAGGTTTTAGCAGGGGAAGATCATTAATTAATGATTGAAAAAGGTGTTAATTAGGTGAAATAGGGTTAAGATAGGTTGCTAGTTGTTGGTAATCTACTTTGGTAAAGTTTTGGAAGCAATTGGTGTGGTTTTAAAGTAAAAAAGTAAGCATAGAATCTGTTTTCAAAGTCTGCTCACTTTTCCTCATATTTGGTGCTTAATCTTTTGAAAACCTGTGAGTGAATGTATGATTTTAGGATTTATATTGTTTGAGTTCCATTGTGTGAGTGTGTTTGCTTAATTTTAGGCTTGGTAGTTCACTTGTGTGCTAGATAATAGTCTAAGTGTCCACTGATCTGCTCTAAACACCACAGAGAACTTCATAGGCTGTAGAGTGCTTTGGATTTGGATTTTTGGTGTGCTAAGTGATTTGTGCTTGATTGTCTTGACTTCTTGTGATCAAAGGATCACAAGAGTGCCCTTTGTACCCAAATAAAGCTACCAAATAAGCCATAAAGCTAAGTCCTCTTGGCTTTTGGAACTTGAGAAAAGCAAAACACAAAGCTCAAATCTGCTATTGTTCAATCTTGGAAGTCTGTCACGATTTGAAATTTCATTTGGCTTAAAACGTGTTAAAAAAGGATATAAGAGTTGGCTTTCAAGCTTGTTTAAGGTTAACAGTTGGTTTGGTAAAAGTAAAAAAATAAAAAAATAAAAAAAAGTATAAAAAGGGGTTATCTAGACTCGAACCCGTGACCAACCGTTCAACACACCAACAACTTAACCAATGCGCCCTGGGGACTTTGACTGACAAGTTTGGTTTTGAATTTTACTTAATAAGTTTTTGTTTTGTCTTATTTATTTAAAGCCGTAGCATTTAAGCTTAATTCCAGCTTATTTTTAAGCTCATTTTTGTTCTTTTCAATTTTCCTAGGAACTTATTTAGATTATTGATCTTTCTGGCCACTTTTCATATTTTTCACATTATTAGTTTATTTAATAGAATTTATTTAATATACGTTTTTATTAAATCATTAAAAAATACCAAAAATAGTTTTAATTTTTAAAAAAAATAGTTTTTAGGTTTTAAAATATATTTTTGAGGTTTACATATAGTTTTGGTGATATAAACTTTAATTTTTAATTTTATAATATTTTAAGGTTTTTTATAAACTTTAAAGATTTTTATAAAATTATTAAAAAAGGTTTAGGACTTCTAATTTGAGTTTTTCTCTTAATTATATTATTTAGGATTTTTAGAAATTTTTTATTTCAAATTTTAGAAACTTTCTATTTTTAGCAATATTTTAATATTATTTTAATATTTAAATTTCAAAATTTTCTTTTTCTTTATTTTTCATTTTTCTTAAGTTCTTTAGCATTAGTTAGGATCATTTCCATTTTTAGAATAATTTTTAAGCTTTTAGATTTATTTTTATCATTATTTTAAGTTTAATTAGTTTTTATTTATTTTAAATCATTTTTAGGGTTTTAAAAATAGTTTTAATAGGTTTTAATTTTTAGAAAATTACTTTTTAGTCTTCTAATAATATAAGTTAAGTGATAATTCAATAAAATCATATTTTAGACATTTGAATTAGTTAAATTTAATTTTAGGGCTTTAATTAGCATTTAAAATTAATTATTTAATTAATAAAAGGTTTTAAAATATCTTTGTTGGATTTTTAACTTTATTTATATTATTTTAGACTTGTTTTTATCTTTTTCATCTTTTTCTTGATTTGGTTTTTGGTTTAGTTAAATTTTTAATTTGGTTGGTTTTTCTACGGCTTTACGTTTACGTTTTTACGTCATAGTGTAATTTTCACGAAACCGTCATTCCATCTTCTCAATATTAATCTCAAAGAAATACAAGTTAATTCACAACACCATACCTCCTTGGGAAACGAACTTTTCTATCTCTTTTAAGTGATTGGGTCATTAGTGCACGGTTTTCCTAAACCGTCGTACTTAATACTTTCCGCTATTTACGCTCTTTTCCTAAAGAGTAGTAAAACACTACAATCATTTTTGGCGCCGCTGCCGGGGAGGTGTGTCGTGATTTAATTTGGAAAATTTTGTTTTTGATATTATCCATAAATAGTATTTGTGTTAAGTGGAACTCCCTTAACACGTATTATCGGTTTTCTCGGTTTTTCTTTGTGAATATTATTAATATATTGTATTAAGTATCACAATCAAAATACAATATCTCCAAAAGTGTGAAAACACAACCTTGATTCGGGATTTCATCACTCGATCATTGTATTCGAATCTCAAACAAAAAGAAAAGGCAAAAATAGATAAATACTTTCGTGAAGCTCGATTTTGAAAAATACAAACTATAAGGTGGGTATAAGGCGGGTATTATAAAATATACCCTAAGGAAAAAGGCTCTTAAGTGCTTCGCGCCGCCTCGTTTCCCCGCTTGCTTGTGAGTATTTTGAGATTGAAGGCTAATCGAGGGTTTTGCCGCCCAAAGTATTAATACGTATACTATATTTGCTTGGTTTTCTTTGTGATTAAACCCTCGTGAACAATTTGGTTTTCACCAAAGTTCTAAAGTCATTCGAAGGCGTTCACTCCACGTGATCGTTTTCATTCCTTTGAGGCTTCTTTAATCAAGAGTTTGATTCGAGGAGAGATTTTGTAGATTGTTGTCTACGAAAATACACCAAAATCCAAAAACATTAAATATCATCAAAAACACAAAAAAAATTGAAAATCCACAAAACAACCAAAAAGAATCTTCTTTGCTCACCTCCCATTATTCGTGAAGTTTATGATCACTCGTAATCAAGCTAAACGAGCTCGTAAACGTCTTCAAAAGCAAGCAAATCAAGGATCGTTGATTGTTGAAGAACCTCCAATTGTTGAACCTATTATAGAACAAGAAGTCGTAATGGCTAATCGTACTATGATGGAGTTGCTACAAGCACCCACCGAGGGTTTTGGAGAGGCAATTGTTATTCCCGCCATCCTTGCGGAGAATTTCGAAATTAAGACGGGTTTAATGTCGATGCTACAAGCAAACAAATTTCGAGGTCACGAGAAAGACAACCCGCATTACCACATTAGGAATTTCAACCGTCTCACCGCCACTAGCAAATTCAAAGATGTTCCGCATGACGCCATTAAGATGATGTTGTTTCCATATTCGTTGGATGGACCCGCAAAAATTTGGCTCGAGAAAGAACCGCCAAATTCGATTTTGACATGGGCCGATCTCGTTTCTAAGTTTGTGAACAAGTTTTTTCCACCATCGAAAACAACACACTTAAAAAATGAGATTTCACGATTTGTGCAACGTAATAATGAAAGTTTTTCAATGGCATGGGAACGATTTAAAGAGATGTTACATGAATGTCCTCACCATGATTTTTCGGAATTGCATCAAATAGATACTTTTTATAATGGGCTTAATGATCATGAACGAGATTATTTGAATGCCGCCGCGGGTGGTAATTTTTTGTGCAAGACGACAAATGAGGCTTTACAAATCATTGAAAATCGATCTAAGGTTTATAGCCCTCGTAACACACCGAGTGTTGCCAATATGGGTTCGTCATCGTCATCACAATCGTCTCGTAGCATTAACGCCTTACATGATGAAGCTAATGAGGAAAATCGTTTTTTTGATAGATTTGCTAATCTAATGTCCCATTGGAAGGCTCAAGAAGCTTCCAATTCCGCTTCGGTTAAAGCGGTTGCTAAGAGTTGTTTATCGTGTGGAGGAGCTCATGATTTATCCGAGTGCATTACCGCGGATGGTAACACTTCGAGTGCTTACGTAGCAACGGGAACTTACAACCAAAACGGCCAAGGTTCCCGCCAAAATCAAGCTCCACCAAATCAAAATGCTAATAATTATCGAAACAACAACCAAGGTAATTACCAAGGCAACACACGCAATTACAACAAAGGGAATTATCAAAGTGGGAATGGACAAATCTCTAATCAAAACCAAAACCGTGATTTTCAAAACACTACACAAGGTTTTCAAAATGCTCACACGAAAAATTTGCAAGGAGAATTTTTAGATTATGCAAAAGCAAATGATGCTAAATTTGATAATATGCAACGTGAGATGATTAGCTTAAGGTCCGAGTTGAAAAACGAGCTTAAAAATGAACTTGCTAATGAACTTAAAACTCATGCTAATAAAATGGAAGGAAATGTCCAACGTCTTCAACAAAACCAACAAAAGATGGAATTAGGACAACATGAGATTAAGCAAGAATTATTGAAAGCGGATGCTAGGCAATCAAAATTTGAGGACCGAATGGGTAAAATGTTTGAAGCTATCATGTGTAAGCCCTCTTCTTCGGGTGGTCTTCCTAGTGATACCATTAACAACCCGAGGGGAGAATTGAAGGTTGTTACTACACGAAGTGGTAAAACTTTCAAGGAACCAATCTCTCGTCCAAGTACTTCTACGGAGAAGGAAATCGAGAAAGAACCCGAGGTGATGGTCGAAAAGGAGCACATTACAATCCCACGAAGTACCGCTCATGCCACACCTACGGTTACACCAATACCAATTGTGGAACCCGAGATTCCAAGGCCGTTGCCTAATGACCAACCCACACCACCCTTACCTTACCCTTCGAGACGAAACAAAGAGAAAGCACAAGAAAGGAACAATTATCAATTTGAGCTATTTATGAAAATGTTTCGTGATTTGCATTTTAACATAAGTTTTGCCGATGCTTTAATCATGATGCCTCGATTCGCCGCAAACTTCAAAAGTATGCTTAACAACAAAGAAAAGTTACAACAATCGTCTAGTTGTTCATCGGTTTTTCTAAGCCGCATACCACAAAAAGTCGGTGATCCCGGTAAATTTTTGATTCCGTGTGCTATACAAGATATGGAGGAATGCTACGCCTTGGCCGATCTTGGTGCTAGCATTAATTTGATGCCTCTCGAGATTTTCAAATCGCTTTCGCTTCCGGCTCTTACTCCTTCGAACATGTCCATCGAGATGGCCGATCATTCTACGATCATGGCATGTGGAGTAGCCGAGGACGTTTTCGTTAAAGTTGGAAAGTTTTACTATCCCGTTGACTTTATCGTTGTAGACATTCCCATCGATCGAAAAGTTCCTCTCATTTTGGGTCGTTCATTTTTGGATACATCACGAGCACTTATCGATGTTCATGCTCGTAAAATCACCCTTCGTTTCAATGAAGAAGAACTTGTCATCAATGCAACACAAAACTCCAATCTTTCTCATGTATATTCTATTGCAACTTTAAACCATGGTGACTCGACCAATGTCGTTTGCAAAGAATTTTCACCAAGAGTTTTAGGGAATGTCTCCAAAAACAATTTACCATTTCCTCCGCCGGTGGAGGTTATGAGTGCTAAGCCTACAAAGAAGAAACCATCAATACTTGAATCGAAAAATCCTTCACCTTCATTCTTGAAAAGTGTTGATAAGTTGCCGGTTTCTACGGAAGATCTTTCGGATGATGAATATATGGACCCCGATGGGGAGGTTTTCTTCGTCGATAAACGTTTTGAGAACTTGCCACCACCAAAACCTAAACGGTTTCAAAATGTGAGAATTTTTAGTGTGACTAACATCGTCTTAGAAACACCGAATATTTTCGACATAATTAAAAAGGGTTTTCATAAGGAGAGTTTAAAAGATAACAAAGGAAAAGATCTTAAATGTGATTTTTCTACAAGTCTAACTCCGTCATCACCGCGTGATTTGAGTACTACAAGCTCGTCTACTCCTTTTGACGATGTTTTGTGTGGCCTTAGTATGGGGGAAACCCCTTATGTTCCCTCATCCTTGTCCACCGAGGACGAGATATTCGACCCCGGAATTTCATGTAAAGGGAAATCTCGGTCTTCCACCGATGCAATAAATGGAAACTATATCTATTTGCTTGGTGCGAGTCTACCTCGAGTAGCTCAAACGTTTGTCTTACCAATTGTCTCACCCTTCTACTTCTCATCTATTTTCTTCAAACTCTTTGAGTTTATGGCACATGTTGAAGTGGCGTTGAATTGTTTTTCCAATAGAAACGAGAACGCCATTTTCGACCCCGGTATTTTGCATCATCTAAGGACTTAGTCCTTTTTACCGGTTGCTTTTTGGGCCTTGTTTATCATGTAAGCCCCATCAAAAATTGACCACACCATGATTTCCCTAAATGTTCACATTTTGAGGGGATCGAGTCGAGCTCATGACTCGGTAATCAAAAACGAGGTGCCTCATGGGGGAGATCCCATGCTTATCTTTATGCTTTATGTTCACTAATAAGGGGACTTGTACCCTTCCAACTCGTTGTCTCGTGGTTGTTTGTGATTGTGTTATCTAGATCATCATCATCATCTACGATTGAAGACTCTCATGTTCGTTTACGTGAGCCTCCATCGTTCGTTTGAAGAAGTTTTTCACGAATCCATGACATATCCTTTATTGTTCTAACAATTATCTTTTAGCATAATTAATAAACGGCTTTAGATATATTGTTGATCACCCTTTCCATGCTAGATCCTAAGCATTCGATTCTTCGTCTCTAGTATGGGGGTGCTCCACCTTTAGACTCGAAACATTGAGGACAATGTTTACTTTTAGTATGGGGGGGTGAATAGGTACTTGCTTTGCTACGCCCTCACGTTTTCCAACTTTCAATGTTTTGTTTTGCTAATAAGGCTAAAAAATGGCCAAATTTTAAAATTTTTCTTAGTTTTCATAAGTGTTTTTAAGACACGAATGTATATTTTCCGATGGGTAGAATAAGAGTTAATTTTTGACTTGATGGGCATTTGGAGCCATTTACATTCCTTAACCCGCTCAATTCAAGTTTTGCTAGACTTTTATATAGGGAGCTTTAAAACGCGAAAGTCTTAATTCATTCGAGTTAAGAACAAGAACTTTTCGCAAGTTCCTATAATTGATTCTAGAAAGTCACTTATCAAGGGAACTTTAAAACGCATTCTCTAAACTTGAAAAAGTCCAAGAAAGTGCAAGATCCTATAGGTGGCTTGAAAACCCAAAACTTTGATTTGATATAGTCTTAATGAAAGCTAATCCAAATTTAGCTTAATTTTGACTTGCATGGCTAAGTATTCACGAGTCTCTTTAATTAGAGGTCTTTAAATAGTGAAGAACGAGAAATGATAGAGTTAGACAAGTGATCATGCTAAACGTAGAACATGAAAGTGTTCTTTCAAAAACTCATATGTTTTTAATTGTGGCTTTTTCTTCCCATAAGATCAATGCATTAGGAATAAATCATAATTGCAATAAGTAAGGTCGTACGATTTGAAAGGTTACTTAGCCTCTAGCGCAAGATCGTTTAAAAGTTGCTCGGGGTTGAATAGAGTTCATAGCCAAGGCATAACTTATTGAAGCGGGACGCGAAGATTGGCGATCATCCAAAAAGGCCCTAACAAGGCATGAGGAGCTCTATTTTTGCTAAAGATCCAAAGATGATGTGAAGTATCATTATTCCAAAATCAATATGAAGGATCGAGATACACGAGAAGCTGTTACTCCCCTAAAGAATGGAGAAAGTCTATCCAAAAAGACCCTAACAAGGTATGAGGATAAATATATCCAAGTCCGAAAAGGAGGCGGATCGTTGTATATCAAAATCCAAAGTAAAGATTGAAGAAAAATGATGAAGTCGTGGTCCTATATGAAGAATCTCTCAAAAACGTCAAGTGAAGAAATTCCAAATATATGAAGAGAAGACCATAATTTCGAGAACGTCTTCCCAAGATTTGAAGTACATGCCAAATATCGGTCCGAGAAAGGTCTCAAATCGTGAAACGAGTTATGCCAAGATATGAACTTAAGGAGATACACGAGAAGCCGTTTTAAAAGATTTTGTCCTTCGGCTAACTATTGATCAAATCGTGCTACTTTGCTTTCGGACTAATAACTACTTAAATAAGTCAATATGAATCACTTGTGATCCATGACAATTAGATAAAAAATGCTAGTAACCCATTTCCTTTTATAATAACTAGGATTGCGGGGAGAAAAAGTATTACACAATTTGGACATATGAGTAGTGTTAGCATTGTGACTTGTACCAACAATGATCTTGTTTTTGCACTTAGCATGGAATGTATGACAATCAAGGATGACGAAGTTTACTCTAAGGGACATTAACTTGTTTCTATTCTTAGACCCTAAAAGTCGCCTTTTGGTGATGAAAATCATACATTATGTCTTTACACATCATCGTAGTATGTTGCAAGTCTTTTACTCCTAAATAAAGGTTAATAAAATTGAACTTTGGTGATGCTTAGATACTTTATTCTAGCATTGCGTGAGGGCACGGCAATGGCTTAGTATGGGGGAGTGATGAGATGGCATTTATACATGATCTCATCGTTCTTTTCGGGCTTTAAATGCATAAAAATGTCATAAAATACCATATATATGCTTGTGTTTGTTTACTTGTGTATTTTAGGTATGGATATCGTGAAAAAGACAAAAGATCACAAGATACAAGGAAAAACGAACACGAGAAACGAAGCCGTACAAAGAACCGGGCCCTAATCATGGAAATTTTCCTCAAATACCCTTGAAGACTTGAAGACAAAACAAGATTGATCATCATTTATTGAAGAAATGACACTTAAAACCCTTGTATATTGATAATTACAAGTTTGGTCCCTTAAGTTTGTCAAAATTGCAAAAAGGTCCTTCAACTTTGAAGAAATGGCAAGAATAGTCCCTCAACAAATTTCAAATTGCCAATTATGGTCCCTCATGAAGTAAAGATACAAAGAAGACCTTGGAAGATCAACAATGTTCAAAAACAGCCCTTGAAATATTCAAAAATGCCAAAAATTACCCTTGATAACCTTTTTATTAAGTTTGTGCCAAAACTGCCAAACCTTGAAAGTTATTAACAAGGCAGAAACAAGTTTTAGGGCTTAAAAACCTTAAATGGCAAAAATAACAAAAGAGGAGGACTTAAAGTGTCACAATGGAAACATTTAAATGAAAAATGGCGCTTAACACCAAACTCTCCCCCAAAATCGGATTCAACGTGTTACTGTACACCTTTTTACCAGCCCAGAATTTACCTTCATTTTACTTGGGTAATTTTCCAATTAAAAGTTCCCACACTTAATTCACACGTACCAAATCCCTTCCCACTCCTAAAAACCTGCATCCCACGTTTGTGGTCCAAACCCCCAATTCCCCAATCCACCAATCACATCATTCCTTAGCCTCCAAGGCTTGATACGTGTCCCATATCAACGTCCAAGATCATTAGCTTCCTCCCAACGCAAAATCCAATGGCCAAGATCAAGAAAGGACAAAATGCACTCAAAACCGTTCAAGGGCACATTTGGGATTTTCTATGTATTAGGGTTTATGTTTTTATGCTTCTAGGATGTTCTATAGGCTCTATAAAAGGAGACCCAAGCTGTGGTGATCCCTTTGTTCCAGTTTTCCTTCCAAAGAATTGTAATCTCTTTTAATTTGAAATAAAAAGTTTGGTATTTGTTTTAAAACATTATAATTCCTTTTTTATTTATTAAAATTGGTGTTTGTTTGTGAAGGGATTCTGAGTTCCAAGATTTGATTTGGGTTAAGTAACTTTGTGGTTTAAAGTTACTTAGAGTTTTCTGAAAATTCGAAAATATTTTTGGGTAGAATTTGATTCAAGGTTTTTGGTGGTAAAGAGTGTGAATTTGTTAGTGATTTAGAGTTATTAAAACGTTTTTAGAAGTTTAAAAAAGGTTTGGAAGAGTTTTAAAAAAAGAAGAGAATAAAAACAAAATATTGATATATCTTGTTTTATCCATTTTTTTTGTTTGATTTGTCATAAGCAGGTGTCAAGGTTATTGATCAAGGATCAGCACCAGCCCGAGCTGGTAGGGAGGTGGTTAAGCAACCACTAGGTCCCTTGGATGTAAGGGACCTAAGGTAACTCTCTTTTACCTTAGAAAATTTCAAAAAGTGAAGTTGAATGAGATCTTGCTTGATCAGTGCTTTTATGTGTTTAATCTGCTTGATTGGTGTTCTTAAGTGTTGATTTGAATGTTATGAAGCTTTGATAACAATTTGGTTAGGTTTCATAGTGTTTTTGTGTGTTAAAAAACGATTTTCAGAAAGTTTAACTGGTGTTTGGCATTAGGTTTTAGCAGGGGAAGATCATTAATTAATGATTGAAAAAGGTGTTAATTAGGTGAAATAGGGTTAAGATAGGTTGCTAGTTGTTGGTAATCTACTTTGGTAAAGTTTTGGAAGCAATTGGTGTGGTTTTAAAGTAAAAAAGTAAGCATAGAATCTGTTTTCAAAGTCTGCTCACTTTTCCTCATATTTGGTGCTTAATCTTTTGAAAACCTGTGAGTGAATGTATGATTTTAGGATTTATATTGTTTGAGTTCCATTGTGTGAGTGTGTTTGCTTAATTTTAGGCTTGGTAGTTCACTTGTGTGCTAGATAATAGTCTAAGTGTCCACTGATCTGCTCTAAACACCACAGAGAACTTCATAGGCTGTAGAGTGCTTTGGATTTGGATTTTTGGTGTGCTAAGTGATTTGTGCTTGATTGTCTTGACTTCTTGTGATCAAAGGATCACAAGAGTGCCCTTTATACCCAAATAAAGCTACCAAATAAGCCATAAAGCTAAGTCCTCTTGGCTTTTGGAACTTGAGAAAAGCAAAACACAAAGCTCAAATCTGCTATTGTTCAATCTTGGAAGTCTGTCACGATTTGAAATTTCATTTGGCTTAAAACGTGTTAAAAAAGGATATAAGAGTTGGCTTTCAAGCTTGTTTAAGGTTAACAGTTGGTTTGGTAAAAGTAAAAAAATAAAAAAATAAAAAAAAGTATAAAAAGGGGTTATCTAGACTCGAACCCGTGACCAACCGTTCAACACACCAACAACTTAACCAATGCGCCCTGGGGACTTTGACTGACAAGTTTGGTTTTGAATTTTACTTAATAAGTTTTTGTTTTGTCTTATTTATTTAAAGCCGTAGCATTTAAGCTTAATTCCAGCTTATTTTTAAGCTCATTTTTGTTCTTTTCAATTTTCCTAGGAACTTATTTAGATTATTGATCTTTCTGGCCACTTTTCATATTTTTCACATTATTAGTTTATTTAATAGAATTTATTTAATATACGTTTTTATTAAATCATTAAAAAATACCAAAAATAGTTTTAATTTTTAAAAAAAATAGTTTTTAGGTTTTAAAATATATTTTTGAGGTTTACATATAGTTTTGGTGATATAAACTTTAATTTTTAATTTTATAATATTTTAAGGTTTTTTATAAACTTTAAAGATTTTTATAAAATTATTAAAAAAGGTTTAGGACTTCTAATTTGAGTTTTTCTCTTAATTATATTATTTAGGATTTTTAGAAATTTTTTATTTCAAATTTTAGAAACTTTCTATTTTTAGCAATATTTTAATATTATTTTAATATTTAAATTTCAAAATTTTCTTTTTCTTTATTTTTCATTTTTCTTAAGTTCTTTAGCATTAGTTAGGATCATTTCCATTTTTAGAATAATTTTTAAGCTTTTAGATTTATTTTTATAATTATTTTAAGTTTAATTAGTTTTTATTTATTTTAAATCATTTTTAGGGTTTTAAAAATAGTTTTAATAGGTTTTAATTTTTAGAAAATTACTTTTTAGTCTTCTAATAATATAAGTTAAGTGATAATTCAATAAAATCATATTTTAGACATTTGAATTAGTTAAATTTAATTTTAGGGCTTTAATTAGAATTTAAAATTAATTATTTAATTAATAAAAGGTTTTAAAATATCTTTGTTGGATTTTTAACTTTATTTATATTATTTTAGACTTGTTTTTATCTTTTTCATCTTTTTCTTGATTTGGTTTTTGGTTTAGTTAAATTTTTAATTTGGTTGGTTTTTCTACGGCTTTACGTTTACGTTTTTACGTCATAGTGTAATTTTCACGAAACCGTCATTCCATCTTCTCAATATTAATCTCAAAGAAATACAAGTTAATTCACAACACCATACCTCCTTGGGAAACGAACTTTTCTATCTCTTTTAAGTGATTGGGTCATTAGTGCACGGTTTTCCTAAACCGTCGTACTTAATACTTTCCGCTATTTACGCTCTTTTCCTAAAGAGTAGTAAAACACTACAATCATCATACATATGGGTCCAACCCATTAGATTTAGGGCATTTTCCTTATAAATACAACCGCTAGTAACAACAACTTTAACGCGTAATAAAAAACCCTACTTTTTGTGCAAATGAGATTTTGAACAGAATCTTGAAAAGGGCTTCGATGATCTGGAAATCAGGATAGAAAATTCAGAAAAAGATATTTCAAGAAGCAAAGGTGCTAATGATATCGAAGAAAGGTAAAAAATTTATTAATCAATCTGGGCTTTTGAAAAAAGATTGTTGTTCGAAACAGCCATTTTATCATTTTATTTTTAACCTAAAATCATATCTTAATGGCAAAGTTATAACAATTGAGTCGGACTTCATCACTGAAAAACATGAAGTGAATGTACCTGTTAGGCCATGTTCAACTTATAATGATTATAAAGCTAAATTGAGATCCAACAAGAAAGTTGAACAACCTATTGTTCCAGGAAAAAGGCCACCTACAATAAAGAATTGCTTCTTAGGGATTACATCAATGGCCACATGGGACAAAATTGTGAAGAAAGGATTTGGAAAAATCCTAAACAATCTATGTAAAAACAATTAAAAATGTTGTGTTGCATCTTTTGTAGAAACTTTTTGTTTGGGTTGTATTTTGATTTTGACTTTTTTAAGTCAACCTTCTATAAGTTTGTACCCTTTCTTTTATTAACTGATCAATGCTTAGTCCTGTTAGATCAATGATAGTGTTGTGTGTAAAAGTTCAGGCAATTTTAAACTTCCAACTTTAACTTTCATTAAAGATTACAAGAACTTATAAGGATTTAAGGAGTGTTTGGGTTTAAGTCATAATTATTCACTACTTGCATTAGGTGTTAGGCTTAGATGCTTTAGTTCATCTAGGATTATTCAAGTTTATTTCATATCAGTTTAGAAGTATTACTTTAAGTTCCATTTTGCATAACACGCCAGCATGGAAATAAGAAGTATTGGGATTTTAGAGCTGAATTGTAGCTTATAATTAAGCCTAAACTTCACTATTATTACTGCTATACCATAGGCTTATACTAGAAAATTACTTAGAGAGCTGGGAGGGGTTGGCACTAGAATGTGGTCTCAAAGCTGTCACGTGGCATTTTGGGGCTTTGGCACCAGAATCCCTTTGGTACCACATTTCAGGGGTAATCGTTGGTACCAGAAAAAGTGGTGCCAACGAAAATAACTAATTTTTTTAACACAAAGTAATTTAAATAAAAACTTTATTAAATTAAAAAACTTTACCTAAAAAAACATTACAATAAAAAACATAAAAATAAAAAAACATTACAATAAAAAACATATTAATAAAAAAAATAACAACTTAAGGATTACGGCTCAAATGCTCCACAAGATTGGCTCGAAGCACGTTGTGCACTTTTAGATCTCGAATTTCTTTTGTTTTCCTCTCATGTATGTCAAATCATTCAACCCAACTTCGAACAATATTTGGTTGAGGATCAACATGAACATCTCTAGGATCCAATGCGAATCCTTCGTCTTCCAATATCATGTTATGTAACATGATAAAACAATACATGATTCGTTTCAAGTGGTTAATTTTATAAGCATGAGCGGGTTGTCGTATAATTTCCCGACGACCTTGTAAGACACTAATAAGTGTGAAAACACTTATCCTTTTACCACTTATTTCCAATAATAACAAGATCAAAACGTGTATTTTATGTCGTAAAATTCGGAATTATGCGTGGTTTGTGTTTTTATTGTGTTTTAGGACCAAATGATGAAAAAGGAAGAAAACACGGGCTTTCACGGGCTTTTATCAAAGAAAACGAGAAAAGACGAAGTCAAAAGATCAATAGTGCTTAAAGAACGGATGTCCAAGACCTATTCTGAAGATTTATCGAAGAAAAAGTCTAAAGACGGAAGTTTAATGAAGTCGAAGAACTCAAGTCTAAATTAAAGAAGAAAATTATTAAGACAAGTTCAAATCCCGAGACGACGTCGAGAAAAGACAAAGAATTAAATCGAGTCGAGAAGACGTGAAGAAAGAAAGAAAGAAGAGGCAACACATGCACACCTTCCCATTTTCCCTATAAATACCCTCCTAATACACATTAGGAGGAGGGGGGGTTAGTTTTTAGTAGTTAGTTTCATTTTTCATTTTTCCTTTCTAGTTTTTAGAGAGAGAAAGTTCTCAACTTTCTCTCACTAAGTTTTCATCTTTTCTTTCTTTTAATCTTTCAAGATTAAACAATTTGTATCTTGGATTTCATTAATCAAAGTTCAAGTTAAGCTTTTAATCTTTCATTTCTTTCTACCTTTCTTTATTTTTTGTTAATTTTGGTGCGAATTTCATTTGATCCGTGTTGATCTTGATGTTTTCGTGCTTAAAAAGTTAATCTTTTTATTCTTACTTAAGTTTTCATACGAATAAGCTTTAAGATCTTTGTGCTTATTGGCTTATTTATATGTTTAGCTTATTTACATTTTAAACGTTTTCTTAAAAAGTTCATCTTTTTATAGTTTAATTTAAAAGATTGCTTATTTTTAGTTTGGATAAGTTGTTATTTGTGCTTATTTAGTCCTTTTCATTATAGATTCGATCAAGTCTTCGTTTGAGCTTATTCCTAATAGCTTATAGCTTTGCTTATTTTCGAATCAATAGGTCATCGGAAAAAGGTTTAAACCCTTTTCCGATCGCAACATTCCGATTTGTGCTTCCCTTGTATTCCGATCTTGTTGATCGGATTAGGTAGTTTATATTCCGATTTGGCACCCTTGGTATTCCGATCAATTGATCGGATTAGGGTTTTATTATTCCGACGGTGGCATTTGTTGACATTCCGATTGGAGTGTTTTGAGTGACATTCCGACAGCCTTGTTTTCCAACATTCCGATTGGTTTGGTTATCAAGTATTCCGACGAGTTGTTTGCTATATTCCGATCAGCCATATTTTCCAACATTCCGATTGCACTTTCCGACCATACATTCCGATCAGGTTCTGATTTGGTTTTCCGATGGTTTAATTTCTTGTTTTTCCAAAGTTTTCAAGTATTTAGATTGATAAAGTGTTCAAGTATTTTTCTAATCTTGTCTTTAAGCATTCAAGCATTTATTTTTAACTCGTCCTTTTAGTTTAATCTTTAAAGCTTTTATTTTACCCAACGACATTTTCATTTAGTTCAAAATAGATAATCAACCAAACAATTTATTATTTCACCAAGAACAATTGAGTCTCACTTTCTACCAATAGTCAATTCGAAGAGATTCGGAACAACGAATTTTGATACTTGGAAATCCCTTGTATTAAATGGCGCCGCTGCCGGCTCTTTTCGTTAAGATTAAAGGTTTTTAGTGAGAGACGCGTTGGATTTTGGGATCCGTTCATCTTTGAACGTTATTTTCCTTGCTTTAAAAATTTCAAAAATCCTAAAAAATATAAAATTTTCAAAAATACAAAAAAATTGAAAAACCATAAAAACCAAAAATATTTCTTTTCTATTTTTCTAATCCTTTTGTAGGTGTGCATGCGTACTCGTGCTCGTAAGAAGAGAGTAACTCAAGCCGAAGTCATTACTCAACCAATTGTCACCATGGACAATCAACCAATGATCGAGCTTTTGCAATCGCACGTAGAAGGAAACACCGATGCAATTGTCATCCCTGAGATTGGAGCCAACAACTTTGAACTCAAATCTGGCTGTATACAAATGGTCTCTGCTCAACCCTTCTTGGGGTGCTCACTTGATGATCCTCATGACCACATTAAAAGGTTTCTTCAGCTTACCAATACGGTTAAGTACAATGGGGTATCACAAGAAGTGATTCGCTTGCAACTTTTTCCTTTCTCTTTAGAGGGACAAGCCCGGAATTGGCTTGATAAGGAACCGCCACAAAGTATTCTTACGTGGACGGATTTAGAGACCAAGTTTATCAACTACTTTTTTCCCACCCTCACGAACTACCGCTTCGCGGAATGAAATAATTACCTTTGAACAAAAGTACGGTGAGTCTTTTAGTGAATCTTAGGACCGTTTTAAGGAACTTTTAAGAAAGTGTCCACAACATGGTTTAACAAAAGTACATCAAATCAATACTTTTTACAATGGTTTAAGCATGAATGACCAAGATTCACTAAACAGTGCCTCGGGGGGTAATATTTTGGTTAAGTCTTCTAATGCTTCTTGGGATATTATTGAGAACAAATCTAGAGTACAAACCAAGAGCGTTAGAATTAATGTAGCAAGTGCTAGTACTAGTGATGCCGACAAAAGAATTGATAAGCTTACTTCGCTTGTCGAATCGCTTGCTTTACAAACTGCCAACAATGCCAAACAATTCAATACCCAAGCTAATGTTTTGAGCCAATCATGTGATATATGCGGGGGATCTCACTCATACACCGATTGTCCTTCGACTCACGACAATCCGGAAAATGTGTATGCCGCCAACGGTACCTATGCTACGGGAGGCTATCAAGCACGTCCTCAAGGTGACCGCAACTTGCTCAGCTATCGCTCAAACAACTTTCTTTCACCACCTGTTTTTCCCCCACAAAACCCGAACAACCTCAATCGCAACAATCAAAACCAACCACGTGCTCCAACTCCATATCAAAAGCAAAGAAACCCATATCCACCTCAAAGAAACAACCAAGTTTACCAACAACCTGCTTATCAACCACCCGCCTACCATGCTCCTCCTCTTAACCAACCCACAGCCTTACACCAAGATGTTGAAACCTACATGAGGACTAACGATGTGATCGTGCAAAATCTTCAGCGGGAAATGGCCAACATGAAAGCAGATATGGTTAAGCAAGGGAACGATCTTCGAGCTGATATGCGAAACACTTTGGCAAGTCAAACGAATGACTTGAGGAATATGATGGCTAGTTTCTTCCCAAGTAATCAAGCCTCTGGTTCGGGTTCTTTTCAGAGTAACACCGTTGCTAATCCAAGAGGGGAGATAAAAGCAATCACCACTCACAGTGGAAAAGGTTTAAAGGAACCCGAGCTTCCTACACCGACACCGGTGATTGTGACAAAGGAAAACGAGTCTCCTTCTCTGAATCCTCCATCTCCTATTCCTCCAACTTCTACTTCTCCAATTCCACCACCTTCTACTTCTACCCCTCCACCACCCAAGGATGTGAGTGTGAATTCTATCCCAAAGCCTTCATCTCAACCCAATATACCTTATCCTTCGAGGTTGAGGAAAGAGAAATTGAAGAACAAGGATGATATTCAGGTTTCAAACTTTCTTAAAATGTTTAAACAACTGAATTTCAATATCTCCTTTCATGAGGCTCTCGCTCACATGCCGAAATACGCTAAGATGTTTAAAGATCTTCTCAGTGATAAGGAGAAACTTCTTGATATTGCTTAGACCCAACTTAATGAGAATTGCTCCGCAGTGCTATTAAGGAAATTGCCAACCAAACTTGGTGATCCGGGTCGTTTCTTGATTCCTTGCAACTTCCCGGGAGTAGAGAATTGCATGGCCCTAGCCGATCTAGGTGCTATTATTAACTTAATGCCATTAAGTGTTTGGAAGCAATTATCTCTCCCCGAGCTAGTCCCCACACGAATGACTTTGCAATTAGCCAATCGTACGGTTGCTTATCCAGTGGGGATAGCCGAAGACGTCTTCGTTGGTGTCGACAAATTCACCTTCCCGGCGGATTTTGTTGTCGTTGACTACGAGATGGACCCCCGTGTTCCATTAATCGTTGGACGTCCATTCCTGAGGACCGGTCGCACTCTCATTGATGTAGCCGCTGGCGAATTAATCATGAGAGTTGGTGACGATAAAATCGTCTTCAACATGGGTAAACTTTCTAAGCAGCCTTCGGAAAACGAGAGTGTTAATTTCATTGATGTTCTTGATGAGGCTTGTGAAGAACATTTCAAAGACGCTTGTAAAAGTGGTTCTTCTTCTCTACCCATTGTTGAGACCGTTGCCTCAATTGCCCCGTCATTGACTCCTTTTTGAGAAAGTGACTTGGATGATTTTGAAGCTAGCTTGGGTCCTCTCGATCTTAAGTATGATAATTCTCCCACCGATTGGGATGAAGACATTCGTACCATTGAAAAACTTCTCAATGAGGACCATACTTCTCCACCATCTCCTAAGGCTATCTCTATCGATGAACCAAATTTGACTACGCCGTCCATCGAAAATCCTTCGGATCTAGAGCTTAAGGACCTACCGTCTCATATCGAGTACGTTTTCCTTGAAGACAACAAGAAGTTACCGGTCATCATCGCAAAGGACCTGAAAGAAGAAGAAAAATCCTGACTTATTGCCGTGCTGAAGAATCACAAGAAAGCTATTGCATGGAAAATCTCTGATATTCGTGGAATTGATCCTCACTTTTGCACACATAAAATTCTCATGGAGGACGACTTTAAACCAACTATTCAAAGCCAAAGAAGGGTGAATCCTAAGATCCATGACGTAATCAAAAAAGAGGTTATCAAACTTCTTGATGCGGGAATGATCTATCCTATCTCGGATTCACCGTGGGTTAGTCCCATCCATTGTGTTCCTATGAAAGGCGGAATCACCGTTGTTCCCAATGAAAACAACGAGTTGATTCCTACTCGTCTCGTTACAGGGTGGAGAGTTTGTATAGACTATCGTAAACTCAATGATGCTACGAGAAAGGATCATTTTCCCCTTCCTTTCATGGACCAAATGCTTGAACGTCTAGCGGGTAATGACTATTACTGCTTTTTAGACGGTTTCTCCGGGTATTTTCAAATTTCCATCGATCCCAAAGACCATAGAAAACCACATTCACTTGTCCTTATGGAACATTTCCCTACAAAAGAATGCCTTTCGGCTTATGCAATGCTCCCGGGACATTCCAAAGGTGTATGATGACTATCTTCCATGACATGGTTGAAGAAACTATGGAAGTCTTCATGGATGATTTCTCGGTTTATGGCGATTCTTTCTCTGCTTGCCTTGCCAATTTAGAACGTATGGTTAAGCGGTATGAAGACACTCGCCTTGTTCTAAATTGGGAAAAATGCCATTTCCTGGTAAAAGAGGGCATCGTGCTAGGACACAAAATCTCCAAAGCCGGTCTTGAAGTCGACCGTGCTAAAGTCGATGTTATTGCTAAATTGCCTCCACCTTCAACCGTGAAGGGTGTGAGAAGTTTTCTGGGTCATGCGGGCTTCTATCGTCGTTTTATTCAGGATTTTTCTAAAATCGCTCGCCCGATGACCCACCTCTTGGAAAAAGATACTCCTTTCATCTTTTCCAAAGAGTGTCTTGAATCCTTCAATCTTATTAAGGATAAGCTAACTAAGGCACCGGTCTTGGTTACCCCTAATTGGGAGCTAACTTTTGAGTTGATGTGTGATGCTAACGACTTTGCTATTGGAGCGATTTTGGGCCAAAGAGTGAACAAACACTTCCAACCAATCCACTATGCTAGCAAGACAATGACGGGGGCTCAATTGCATTATACCACTACCGAAAAAGAGCTTTTAGCTGTAGTGTATGCTTTTTAAAAATTCCGCCCCTATCTTGTCCTTTCTACCACCATCGTGTATACCGATCATTCCGCGTTGAAGTACTTGATGACTAAGCAAGATTCTAGGCCAAGAGTTCTTCGTTGGGTTTTGCTCCTTCAAGAATTCAATATTGAAATTCGTGACAAAAAGGGAGCTGAAAACCTAGCCGCGGATCATCTCAGTAGACTTGAGGATCCTTATCAAGAGGATCATCCAAACAAAGAGATCAATGACTCTTTTCCCCTTGAGACCTTAATGTCTATAAATCCAAATCTCGATGACACCCCGTGGTTTGCGGACATTGCAAACTACTTAGCGTGTGGGATTCTCAAAGAAGGGCTCACGTCCCAACAAAAGAAAAAGTTCTTTAAAGATATTGAACATTATTTCTGGGACGACCCTTACCTCTTTAAACAATGTGCGGATCTGATTATTCGTCGATGTGTTGATGGGTCGGCAGCGGTACAAATCCTTGACGCTTGCCATAAAGGACCCACCGGTGGTCACTTTGGTCCCAATTACACCGCGAAGAAAGTATTCGACTCTGGATTCTATTGGCCCACCATTTATCGTGACGCTCACGATATGGTTAAACATTGTGATGCTTGCCAAAGACAAGGCAAGATCACACATAAAGATGAGATGCCTCAAAATTTCATACAAGAATGTGAAATATTTGATGTATGGGGCATTGATGAGACTGTAATTATACATAGTATCATCGTCCAAATCGGGCTTAAAACGCTTAAAATATCATCAAAATACCCAAAAATGTGCCTGTGTTTGTTCATTGCGTATTTCAGGTACGGATATCATGAATTCACCAAAAGATTACAAGAATGAAGCAAAAACGAACACGGGAAACGAAGCCGCACAAAGAACCGGGCCCAAGTATGGATTTTACAAAATTGCCCTTGAAGTTTGAAGATTTGTCAACTTTGGTCCCTCATTTTTAAAGAATTACAAGAAAGGCCCCTCAACTTTAGCACTCATTCAACTTACACCTTTGAAGAATCATATTTTACATCAGAGGTCCCAAAAGTATGAAGAAAGGGCAAGTATAGTCCCTCAAGAATGAAGATATTGCAAATCAAGTCCTTTTCCAAGATAAATCAACCACAAGGACTGAAACTGCCAAAATCAAAAACTTCTACTACAAGGGAAATGGAGCAGCTTTGTTTTCATATAAGTGAGGGACTGGAACTGTAATTTTCAAAAGTTTAAATTATTATTTTTAATTAAACAGGGGGAAACAACCTTAATATCCCCAAATAGGATCAAAGTCCCTGTTCTTATGAGATAAACCCTAGATTACCAGGATTTTAATTAGGGCAATTTTACACTAGTTACTTTGGAGGGATTAATCACTGGACATCTTTGAACATTCCCACATGCTAGAAAAGGACTCCACTTCCCTTTGGTCTCCTCCCCTGCACCCGTCACCCTCACCAAAACCCAAAAAGATGACCAAATCTATGGTCATTATTTACTCCGTGATCACAAAGAAAATTTGGACGACCAAGATCATCCTAACTTTGCTGGAATCACATGTGACCACTGCCATCTTCACATGAGCTCAGATTGACCACTTTTCAAGTTTGAAGACCAAGGGTATTTTAGACAGATCATGTAGTAGGGCTTATGATTTCTAGAAAGTACTCAACACTTGTATAAATGGTTCGACTTGTGAACCATTAGAATTGTTCCAGACCTTGTAGTTTTTTTTCAAGTAATGAATAATTAGAGTATTCTTTTTAAACTTCTACAAGTGTTGTGTTCCATTTACTTTTAAAGTCTTAGTATAATTTGTTTTATTGTTTTAAAAATTAGTTAATGTTTAAGAAGCTTTCATGTTAAAAAGATTTTCAAGAAATCTGTTCCCTTGAGAATATTTGGACCCAAGCTCAAGTTTTTAGGGGTTTTGGTGACGTGACAACCGAACTAAAGCACCCAAGATTGAGTCTTGTTTCAGTTTGATGTTAAGATTAGCTTTTCAAAAGTTTTCATCAAAGTTTTTTTACCATAAGCGGAACTCATAAGCTATTTGACTAATAGCTCGTGATTTGGTTTTTTTCAGCTTCTTTTCAAAAGAGTTTTCAAGTTTTATTTCCATTGCAAATTTACATTATGACCGTGTTCATAAATTTCTCAAATATCCACCAACTTTGAAAATTCACTGTAGCATAAGCTACTATACTGCTTTCTGACAATAAGCTCTTGGTGTAAGCTCTTGTCTACGTGACAAGTGTTTTGGAGAAGCCTGGTGATGGTTTTGAGAAGATTTGGAGGTGTTTGAAAAATTTTCATTAAGTTGTTGTGAAGATATGTTCATCCTTGTTCTTTATGTTATGGCAATAAGCTTTTAAGCAAAGCCATAAGCTCGTATAGCTCTTTCTCTACACAGTTTAGTGACACTTGAGCATGATTGAAGGTTGAGCTGCAAATTGTGGTAAGTTCTCTTGTTATTTTTCAAGTAATCCTCTTTTGTGGTTTTATGCTTTTGCTTATTGTATGCTATCTGTTTAAAGTGCTTATCTTTGTGTTTCATTTAGCTTATTTTTTTGCTGCTTTTTAATTTATATTATTGCTTGTTCCCTGCTTAAATAAAGTTTAGAGGTTCATTTCTATTTGATTTATGTGACTTGTAGTTAATTTACATGATTTCAGTTTGATGAATCTGTTAACAATTTTATAAAGGGGTGTTTGGGATTAGGTTGAAAAGCAAGTAATAGATCAATCCTTGGTTTTAAATCAGTCCAAACAAACTTTATATGAAGGTGGTAGGTGTTATCAGTAGTCATATTTGAGTTTGGTATAGTAACACATAGTTTGCCTGTTTCAAGTTTGAAAAAAAAAATACTAGCTTAAAAAGAATCAGTAGGCCACATAGGGCCTTTTAGTGATTTGTGTAACTTGAAACTCTGTCATCAGTAAGATATTAGGTCTAGGTAGTTTGCATATTATTAGTTTTGTTTGTGGTTAGCAAGCGTGGTGGTATTTGGCTTTTGAAATTCGTCCAAGTGACCATTTTCACCAGTCAAGTTCATCAGACCCCCATTTTAGTATTACAGTAACTTTGTATGCTTAGTTTTGTGTGCATTTTGTGTTAGGATTGTTTGTTTTTTTTATTGTTCTTGACTCCCCACAAGTCAATGCTTGTGGGGGTGCCTCTTGTGCCCAAAAACGCCACCAAAAGGCCCTAAAACCAACGAAATCCGAGCAAAAATTGCCCCCTGTATCACAGAGAGTGAAATCAGCTTTCGCGACACTTTTTGACACAAAAAAGTGTCGCTTATAGTTTTAGAATTAATTGCAAAATTTAATTAGTTTTTATTAAATTGTTTTGTCTTTTAGTGTAAAAAATTTACTTTTTCAACTTTTTGAATTTTTCTACTGTTTAGTAATATAAAATAGGATTTTCAAAATAGTAAGTTTATTTTTATCATTATTTATTAGTTTTTATCATTATTTTAGTTTAAAAATAGTTTTTAGTGTTTTAAAAATAGAAAAATAGTTTTGAAAATTTAGGAAAAATAATTTTTAGTCTTTAAATAGTATAAGTAACTTATTAGTTCAATAAAATAATATTTTGGACATTTTGTTAATTATATTTAATTTTAGGGCTTTAATTAGCATTAAAAATTGAATATTTAATTAATAAAAGGTTTTAAAATATATTTGTTGGATTTTTATTCTTATTTATATTATTTTAGACTTAGTTTAATCTTTTAATTGATTTTTAGGTTTAATTTTTAATTTTGTCGCGTTTTACGTAATTACGTTCGCGTTTTACGTCATTACGTCGTAGTTTTCGTAGTCGTAGCTCGTCTTTAATTTTTCTCTCTTTACCCAAAAAACGACACTAATCCAAACTTGATTTTACATATTGGCACATTAATCCACACACCTCCTTCGAGAACGAACTTGCATTTATTCGACTTGTCGGTTTTCCTAAATCGTCGAGTTTAATACGTGCCGCACTTATACGTTCTTTTTCCTAAAAGACGTATTTTACTCTACATCAATTTTTGGCGCTGCTGCCGGGGAGGTGTTTAGTGTGCCATTATTATTAGTATCGTGTTTGTGTGAGTAGTGCGTTTTTGCTTTTCAATTTTTGGAAAGCGTAAAAATCGTACATACTCATTTTTGTTATTTTTCTCTATTATATTATAATATCCAAATAAATCGTGTTTAATTTTCCTAAATTAAACACACAACAATCTTTACTATATTGTAGATATATTGGTTTTCGTTTTTTTCTTGTGAATATATTATTACTATATTGTATTTACGTAAGAACAATAAAAATACAAGTACTACAAAAGCGTGAAAACGCAACCTTGATTCGGGATTTCATCACTCGATCATTGTATTCGAATCTAAAGCAAAAGTTTAAAGGCAAAATAGATAAATACTTTCGTGAGGCTTAATTTCAAATAACACAAACTATAAGGTGGGTATAAGGCGGTTGTATTTCACGACCTAAAGGAAAAAGGCTCTTAAGTGCTTCGCGCCGCCTCGTTTCCTCCGCTTGCTTGTGCGTGTTTTGAGAAAGAGGGCTAATCGAGGGTTTGCCGCCCAAGTATTATCTACGTATATTATATTTGCTTGTGTTTTCAAGATTAAACCCTCTTGAACGTTTTGGTGTTCCACCAACGTTCTAAAGTCATCGAGAACGTTCACTCCACGTGATCGTTTTCATTCTTTGAGGCTCCTTTAATCGAGAAATTCGATTCGAGGAGAGATTTGTAGATTTGTGTCTACGTAATACATTCCAAAATCCAAAAAAAAAATTTAAACAATCAAAAACCAAAAAAATTGAAAAAATCGAAAAACCGCAAAAAGAATCTTCTTTGCTACCACCCATTCTACGCTTAGTGCATGCGCACTCGATCGAAGGATTATTCCAATTCTAGTGAAGCTTCGAATCGACGCAATCGTAATCGAAGGAATCGACGACGTAGACGAGAATTAGAAACCGACGTTCCTAATATCGTTGTTGAAGAAACCGTAGGGGAGATGGCCGACAATCGTTCGATGATGGAATTGCTCCAAGCACCCACCGAGGGTTATGGAGACGCGATCGTAATTCCCGCTATCGAAGCGGAGAATTTTGATATTAAGAGCGGAATGCTTTCGTTAATCCAAGCTACCAAGTTTCGAGGTCGTGAAGCCGATAATCCTCACGACCATATTCGGAATTTTGATCGTCTTTTGGCCACGAGCAAGTTTAAGAACGTCGACACCGATGTCGTCAAGCTTATGCTTTTTCCGTACTCGATCGATGGTGCCGCCAAGGATTGGTACGAGAAAGAGCCACCTAATTCCATAACTACGTGGAAGGATCTCGTTTGCAAGTTCGTTAATTATTTTTTCCCACCGTCTAAGACAACGTTTTTCAAGAATGAAATTACGAAATTTGAGCAAAAACCGAATGAATCTTTTAGAGACGCGTGGGATCGCTTTAAGGAATTGCTTAGGCAATGTCCTCACCATGGTTTTTCCGAGTTGCACCAAATCGATACGTTTTACAACGGTCTTAATTCACGAACAAGACTCGTTGAATTCCGCCGCCGGTGGCAACTTTTTGTGTAAGACTTCGAAAGATGCATTGATAATTATCGAAAACCGATCCAAGGTTTACCAACTCCGCAACGCACCGAGTGTTGCCAATGTCGCCAATGTTAGTAGTTCTAATCGCGACATTGAGAGAGTTGATGCGAAAGTCGATAAGTTGACGAATGTGTTCACGTCTTTTCTCGTTGAGATGCAAAAGAAAGACGCTCCCGCTACGGTAAAAGCGGTTGAGGTTTCGTGTACGTTTTGTGGTGGACCTCATAATTATTACGAGTGTGCGGCTACGGATGGCCAAACGTCAAATGTGAGTACGTTAAATGGAAACAACAATTTTCAAAATCAAAATAACGCGGGTCCATCACAACAAGGCAATTATAACCAAGGCAACAATTTTCAAAACCGAAACAATTTTCAAGGAAATAATCAACAAGGAAATTTTTCGAACCAAAATCAAGGAGGTTATAATCAAGGTCGTAATATAACTTGGCAAAATCGAGACAATAATCAAAACTCGAATTTTTCAAACAACAACAATCAAGGTAACAATTTTTCAAGTGGTAATCAAGGAAATTTTCAAAGAAACAATCAAAACCAAGGGAACTTTAATTCTAATCAAAATAGTTCGTCAAACGATTTTCCAAATTACATGAAAACGAATGAGGCTAATATGAGACGATTAAAGGGAGAAATTGGTACTTTGAAAAACGACTTTTCTAATACATTGAAATTGCAAAACACGAAGATTGAGCAAGGGCAAATTGATATTAAAAAGATGTTTTCGGCCATAATGAACAAGTCCTCGGGTGCGTCATCGAGTTCGTTACCTAGTGACACCGTTGCTAATCCAAAGGAGCAATGTAAAGCCGCCTCGTATCGTGAGAAAGGTCGTGTGATTACCCCTAACCTTGAAGGATTCCGTGTTGTTTATCCCTCTCAACCCTCGACTTCTAAGACGTCTTCTTGTTCTAAAGTCGATGGCGTGAACGTGGCGACCAAGGAAAAGAGTGCACACCCTCGTGTACCTCAAATTCCATCCACGGTTCAAAAAGAGAGCTTTGTCGACCTTACCAAAGTAACCCTTGAAGAAACTTGTGCATCGATCCTTCTTAAAAAACCCAAAAGGCGTATGCCGAGAAAGGAAAAGGATCCGGGCCAATTTCTACCACCTTGTGATTTTTCTGAGATTGAGGGATGTTTAGCCCTTGCCGATTTAGGTGCTAGCATCAATCTCATGCCTCATTCTCTATGGAAATTGATGAGATTGCCTTCGCTTACCCCCACGAACATGACAATCGAGCTTGCAAATTGTACGCCACTTATACCAATTGGAATAGCCGAGGATGTCTATGTTAGGATTGGAAAGTTTGTTTTTCCCGCGGATTTCGTTATATCCGATTACGAGTGTGACCCTAAATGTCCCATTATTTTAGGCCGACCATTCTTATCGACGGCTCGAACCGTAATCGACGTTCACGAGGGGAGACTTACTATGAGATATGGGGATGAGAAAATAGACTTTTTCGCTAGAAAATCCCAAGGATTTAATGAGAATGAAAAAACCGAGGTTTCAAAACCTAATGATTCAAATCCTAATGATTTCAAAATGTTCACTTTAGCGCAAAGAATGAAGCTTGATGCATGTTTTGAAAGAATTAAGAAAAACGGTTTTAAAGATGATGATTTTAATGATAAAGAATACGTGTACCTAATTCAAAAGGGTATGTGTAAATTTATGGATGAAAACTCACTTTGGGATGTTTTTAGCGAAGCAAGTGAACCACCAATTCCGAAGGGCGACGTTAGTGCCATCACGACAACGACCAAAATGGGCTCGTCTTCACCACCTTCGAAGGACCACGTCTTTGAGGCTTCAACTTCTAACTCCATCGAAGTGCCTCCTTTGCCTAGCCCAACACCCGTTGAGCCTAAAGGGTTTATCGACATCGATCCTCTCGTCTTAGAAAAGTCACCTAAGCATAGTCATTCGACTTGTAAGACCATGGTTGTGAGTGCTCACATCGACTCTTTCTTTGACGATGACGATGGCGATTTTGCCGAGATTGATCACGTACTTCGACATCCACATGCAATTTTTGATTCTCCTAAAAAGAAACATGTGAAGTACGATGATTATGAGTTTGATCCCGAGATTGAGGAAATTATTGAATGAGAGCTAGCTCTTATGCCTTCACTTCCACCTACGAGTGAGGTCGATCTTTCCAAAATCGAGGATGAACTAAATGAGTTGGAACGTCTTATTTTCGACGACGAACCAACTCATGTGACCAACGAAAATCCAATTCTCGAGGAGTTACCTTATAGACACTCCTCATTTGAGAATGACGTTTACCACATTCGTGAGGATCTAACTTATCAACGATCCCCACAAAAGAATGATGGTTTCGTGCTTGATCGTGATCTTTTCGAGAGAGTTTCTAAGATACTCAAGGAGGGGAATGACAAACCTTGGTTTGACAAGCCTATCTTTGATGAAGAAATCAATGAAATCGACGTTCATGAGGATGACGAGTATGTAGACCCCGAGGGGGCGGTGTTCTTTATTGATAAACGTTTTGAGAACTTATATAATCCGCCACCCCCTCCCACCAAAGACTTAAATGTGAGGATTTTTAGCGCGACTAATTTTGAATTTGACACGCCAAATATTTTCGACATTATTCAATCGAGTTTTCATAAAGAGTTTTTGAACGATGAAAAAGGAAAAGATTTTAAAAATATTTTAAAAGATTTTTCTACAAGTTTAACTCCGTCATCACCGCGTTTTATGAGTGCTACCACCTCGTCTACTCCTTTTGACGATGGTGTGTGTGGTTTTAGTGTGGGGGAAGCCCCAAATGTTCCCTCCCATTTCTCCACTGAGGACGAGATTTACGATCCCGGAATTGCTTGTAAAGGGAAATCTCGGTCTTCCACCGATGCAATAAATGGAAATCTTATTCATTTTCTTGGTGTGAGTCTACCTCGAGTAGCTCATATGTTTGACTTACCCATTGCCCCACCTTTCTACTTCTTATCTCTTTTCCTCTACCCCATTGGGGTTCGTGTTGGAGTAGCGCTGTTTCGTCTTTCATCCGAAAACGAGGACGCTATCTTTGACCCCGGTATACGTTTATCGGGTTTTTAAAGTACTCCATGTACTTTTGGGCCTTGTTTATCATGTAAGCCCCACCAAAAATGACCAAACCAAGATTATCCCTAAATGATCACATTTATGAGGATTCGAGTCGAGCTTTTGACTCGGTTATCAAAAACAAGGTGCCTCGTGGGGGATTCTCATGCTTATCCTTGTAAATATTATCGCTTTCTTAGTTAATGTAACGAGGGGACTTGTGCTCTTCCAACCTTTGTTCCGTGGTTGTTTGTGATTGTGATTCATTAGGTTCATCGTCATCATTGAAGCCTCTCGTGTTCGTTTTACGGATCACTCGAGCTTCGATCGTTGCCTTTGGAGATTCCGATATCCGATGATATCCTTTTATGTTCTAACGTTTATCTTATTAGCATAATTCATAAACGGCTTTTAGGTTATTCGTTTTACCCTTTCCATGCTCGAGATTAAGCATTCGACTTTGTCTCTAGTATGGGGGTGTTTTCACCCCTAGACTCGAAACATTGAGGACAATGTTTAGTTTTAGTATGGGGGGGTGAGTAGATACTTCACCTTGCTTACGTCACCACGCAATCCAATATTCATCTTTTTGTTATTGTTTTGTTGCAAAATAAGGCTAAAAATGGCCAAATTTTAAAATTTTTCTAGTTTTTCATAAGTGTTTAAGACACGAATGTAGGTTTTCTGATGGTGAGAATAAGAGTAATTTTTGACTCGACCGTGCGTGTTGAGCACTTAGCTTCGATTCCTTAACTTTTTAGGCTAAGTCTCTTAAATGAGGACGAGAAATGATAGAGTTATTTATAAGTTTCGTAATCGTCACGATCTCATGTGTAGTAATTATTAGCTTATTCTCCCCATGCTTTTGCATAATCAATTGTTAATAAATATTGATTTAGCGGTCTAGTCACTATTGTTGGTTTCTAATTTGTTTTAGTAGCTTCCATGTAATTAAATTGGGAAAACATTAAGGTATCGCCAGTGTCACGGTTTTGAAGTATTGGCACCCGAATAATCGAAAGCTTTACCTAATAATAAGATTTCAAGTGCTCACCTAAATTAAGAAAAAATTTGAAGCTCACAAGGCCGAAAAACTATGCCCAAACTGAAAGTGAATCAAGCCTTAATCTTCGAAGCTTTAAAGATCCAAAATTCGCTTTAGCGTGAGGATATACGTCTTTGGCTAATAAAACCACCGATGAGGCGGATAATAAAAGGCAAGGCAAGACCGAAGTCATAATAAAAGCTTCATGGCGAAGTTGAATAAAAGATGGAGGTAAACCAAAGATAATAAGGCCCTTCCGTTAGGGGGCATATAAAAGTCTTGGTAATAAGTCTCATGTTCAAAACCGTTATAAAACCGTGTTTATCGATCCTTCTTGTTGACTTAATTTTTTGACGTCGTTGTCTATTAGGGTGAATTATTAATTTAATGATTTTGGTTACACCGCTAAGTTTCTATTTTAAGAATTAATCTCTATTCACGCATAAGTCAATGATGTATCCTCGTGATCATTAAGACAAAATAAAATATAAGAGATACCAAGTAGGAATAAGGGAGTTTAGGTGTGTAATTAACACTCATGAGATGTGATCGTGTTGCTAACTTATAACAACAATGATCTCGTTACACGCTTAGCATGGAATTGGGTGAAAATCGAGGACGACGAAATTATTTCTAACGAAGCATTCATGTGTTCTTGTTCTATGATCCCAAAAGTTACTTTCTCGTGATGAAAACAATACATTATGTCTAAAACGCGTGTAGTAGTTTATTTAAGTCTATGTCTTCAATAGAAGTCATCATAAAATGAATTTTGGAAGTGCTACGATACTTAATTCTAGCATTGCGTTGGGACACGGAAATGGTTTAGTATGGGGGAGTGATGAGACTGTAATTATACATAGTCTCATCGTCCAAATCGAGCTTAAAACGCTTAAAATATCATCAAAATACCCAAAAATGTGCCTGTGTTTGTTCATTACGTATTTCAGGTACGGATATCGTGAATTCACCAAAAGATTACAAGAATGAAGCAAAAACAAACACGGGAAACGAAGCCGCACAAAGAACCGGGCCCAAGTATGGAATTTACAAAATTGCCCTTGAAGTTTGAAGATTTGTCAACTTTGGTCTCTCATTTTTGAAGAATTACAAGAAAGGCCCCTCAACTTTAGCACTCATTCACCTTACACCCTTGAAGAATCATATTTTACATCAGAGGTCCCAAAAGTATGAAGAAAGGGCAAGTATAGTCCCTCAAGAATGAACATATTGTAAATCAAGTCCTTTTCCAAGATAAATCAACCACAAGGACTGAAACTGCCAAAATCCGAAACTTCTACTACAAGGGAAATGGAGCAGCTTTGTTTTCATATAAGTGAGGGACTGGAACTGTAATTTTCAAAAGTTTAAATTATTATTGTTAATTAAACAGGGGGAAACAACCTTAATATCTCCAAATAGGATCAAAGTCCCTGTTCTTATGAGATAAACCCTAGATTACCAGGATTTCAATTAGGGCAATTTTACACTAATTACTTTGGAGGGATTAATCACTGGACATCCTTGAACATTCCCACATGCTAGAAAAGGACTCCACTTCCCTTTGGTCCCCTCCCCTGCACCCGTCACCCTCACCAAAACCCAAAAAGATGACCAAATCTATGGTCATTATTTACTCCGTGATCACAAAGAAAATTTGGACGACCAAGATCATCCTAACTTTGCTGGAATCACATGTGACCACTGCCATCTTCACATGAGCTCAGATTGACCACTTTTCAAGTTTGAAGACCAAGGGTATGTTAGACAGATCATGTAGTAGGGCTTATGATTTCTAGAAAGTACTCAACACTTGTATAAATGGTTCGACTTGTGAACCATTAGAATTGTTCCAGACCTTGTAGTTTTTTTTCAAGTAATGAATAATTAGAGTATTCTTTTTAAACTTCTACAAGTGTTGTGTTCCATTTACTTTTAAAGTCTTAGTATAATTTGTTTTATTGTTTTAAAAATTAGTTAATGTTTAAGAAGTTTTCATGTTAAAAAGATTTTCAGGAAATCTGTTCCCTTGAGAATATTTGGACCCAAGCTCAAGTTTTTAGGGGTTTTGGTGACGTGACAACCGAACTAAAGCACCCAAGATTGAGTCTTGTTTCAGTTTGATGTTAAGATTAGCTTTTCAAAAGTTTTCATCAAAGTTTTTTTTACCATAAGCTGAACTCATAAGCTATTTGACTAATAGCTCGTGATTTGTTTTTTTTCAGCTTCTTTTCAAAAGAGTTTTCAAGTTTTATTTCCATTGCAAATTTACATTATGACCGTGTTCATAAATTTCTCAAATATCCACCAACTTTGAAAATTCACTGTAGCATAAGCTACTATACTGCCTTCTGACAATAAGCTCTTGGTGTAAGCTCTTGTCTACGTGACAAGTGTTTTGGAGAAGCCTGGTGATGGTTTTGAGAAGATTTGGAGGTGTTTGAAAAAGTTTCATTAAGTTGTTGTGAAGATATGTTCATCCTTGTTCTTTATGTTATGGCAATAAGCTTTTAAGCAAAGCCATAAGCTCGTATAGCTCTTTCTCTACACAGTTGAGTGACACTTGAGCATGATTGAAGGTTGAGCTGCAAATTGTGGTAAGTTCTCTTGTTATTTTTCAAGTAATCCTCTTTTGTGGTTTTATGCTATTGCTTATTGTATGCTATCTGTTTAAAGTGCTTATCTTTGTGTTTCATTTAGCTTATTTTTTTGCTTCTTTTTAATTTATATTATTGCTTGTTCCCTGCTTAGATAAAGTTTAGAGACTCATTTCTATTTGATTTATGTGACTTCTAGTTAATTTACATGATTTCAGTTTGATGAATCTGTTAACAATTTTATAAAGGGGTGTTTGGGATTAGGTTGAAAAGCAAGTAATAGATCAATCCTTGGTTTTAAATCAGTCCAAACAAACTTTATATGAAGGTGGTAGGTGTTATCAGTAGTCATATTTGAGTTTGGTATAGTAACACATAGTTTGCTTGTTTCAAGTTTGAAAAAAAAATACTAGCTTAAAAAGAATCAGTAGGCCACATAGGGCCTTTTAGTGATTTGTGTAACTTGAAACTCTGTCATCAGTAAGATATTAGGTCTAGGTAGTTTGCATATTATTAGTTTTGTTTGTGGTTAGCAAGGGTGGTGGTATTTGGCTTTTGAAATTCGTCCAAGTGACCATTTGCACCAGTCAAGTACATCAGACCCCCATTTTAGTACCCCATTTTAGTATTACAGTAACTTTGTATGCTTAGTTTTTTGTGCATTTTGTGTTTGGATTGTTTGTTTTTTTATTGTTCTTGACTCCCCACAAGTCAATGCTTGTGGGGGTGCCTCTTGTGCCCAAAAACGCCACCAAAAGGCCCTAAAACCAACAAAATCCGAGCAAAAATAGCCCCCTGTATCACAGAGAGTGAAATCAGCTTTCGCGACACTTTTTGACACAAAAAAGTGTCGCTTATACATTGGGAGGGAGGAGGACTCATTTTTGCGACAGTTTTGTGACACAAAAAAGTGTCACATAAGCTTTGGGAGGAAGGAGTACTTATGTAAAAAAAAAAGTTTTGTTTTTTTTTAAATCATTTATTATTTCTTTTTAATCATTTAATTAGTTTAAATACTTTTTAATTCATAAAAAATTATTAAAAAGCCAAAAAAATATAATTCTTTTTTTCAAAATTTTCTTTTATCATTTAGGACTTAGGAAAATATATTTTAATTTTTAGGTTTTAAATATATAGTTTTAGAATTAATTGCAAAATTTAATTAGTTTTTATTAAATTGTTTTGTCTTTTAGTGTAAAAAATTTACTTTTTCAACTTTTTAAATTTTTCTACTGTTTAGTAATATAAAATAGGAATTTCAAAACAGTAAGTTTATTTTTATCATTATTTTATTAATTTTTATCATTATTTTAGTTTAAAAATAGTTTTTAATGTTTTAAAAATAGAAAAATAGTTTTGAAAATTTAGGAAAAATACTTTTTAGTCTTTAAATAATATAAGTAACTTATTAGTTCAATAAAATAATATTTTGGACATTTTGTTAATTATATTTAATTTTAGGGCTTTAATTAGCATTAAAAATTGAATGTTTAATTAATAAAAGGTTTTAAAATATATTTGTTGGATTTTTATTCTTATTTATATTATTTTAGACTTAGTTTAATCTTTTAATTGATTTTTAGGTTTAATTTTTAATTTTGTCGCGTTTTACGTAATTACGTTCGCGTTTTACGTCATTACGTCGTAGTTTAATCGTAGTCGTAGCTCGTCTTTAATTTTTCTCTCTTTACCCAAAAAAAGACACTAATCCAAACTTGATTTTACCTATTGGCACATTAATCCACACACCTCCTTTGAGAACGAACTCGCATTTATTCGACTTGTCGGTTTTCCTAAATCGTCGAGTTTAATACGTGCTGCACTTATACGTTCTTTTTCCTAAAAGACGTATTTTACTCTACATCAAGCATCGACTTTATGGGGCCATTTCCAACATCTAAAGGGAACAAGTACATCCTCGTAGCCATTGACTACGTTTCCGAATGGGTTGAAGCTAAGGCTCTCCCTACGAACGATGCGAGGGTAGTTGTGAACTTTTTGAAGCAGCTCTTTGCTCGATTCGGTGTTCCTCGTGCTATTATCAGTGACCGCGGGACTCATTTTTGCAATGATCAATTTGCAAGAGTCATGGCTAAGTATGGTGTTAATCATCGTCTTTCCACCGCCTATCATCCCCAAACCAATGGTCAAGCCGAGATTTCTAACCGTGGATTGAAGCGAATTTTGGAGCGTACCGTGGGAGAGCATCGTGCCGCGTGGGCCGATAAGTTAGACGATGCTCTGTGGGCTTTCCGTACCGTATATAAGACCCCGATTGGTTGTACACCTTATCAGCTTGTGTACGGGAAAGCATGCCACCTCCCCATCGAGCTGGAACACAAGCCGTACTGGGCCTTGAAGTGGGCTAACTTCGACATCAACAAAGCCGGTGATCTTCGCAAGATTCAACTCAACGAGCTTAATGAACTGAGGAATGAAGCTTACGAGAACTCACTCATCTACAAAGAGAAGACCAAGATCATCCATGATGCAAGAATTAAGAACCGAGAGTTCCACGCTGGTGATCAAGTCTTACTTTTTAACTCTCGGTTGAAGATCTTCTCGGGCAAGTTGAAGAGCCGCTGGTCTGGTCCATTCACCGTCGCCAAAGTCTTCCCATATGGCACCATTAAGCTTTCTCAGCCAAATGGGCCAAATTTCAAGGTGAATGGCCAGCGTTTGAAGCTGTACTTTGGTGAGGACATCTCTCATGAGATGATTCCATCCCTCACCACCTTTCCCATGAACTAAATTTGGGTCGAGTTAGGCTCGTGACTCGGTTATCAAAAACAAGCGCTTCTCGGGAGGCAACCCGTGATCTATCCTTTACTGCTTTCTTAATAAGTGTAGGGGGAGCCCCGTATGTGTTTGTTGTCTTGTTTCTTATTCTCTACAGGGATTCAAGCTTCAAAGAGCCCCTTGATGACATTTGACGAACCGTGATCCCGTGTTCCCATCTTCCCGGTTCTATCCTAAACTGTCGTGATTCAATATTTCATATCTTATATGTTCACATTGAAATCACTTTAGTTGTCCTTTCCTTAGCAAGATTTAAACAAAGTGCACAATGTTCTAAGCGTAGGGGAGTTTACTCCCACATGCTTAAACATTGAGGACAATGTTTATATCAAGTGTAGGGGGGACTTCTATCGAAGTAAGTGGTCGTTTCCATGAATTTGCCCTCATTTTAACCAGAAAACTTGATTTTTCGACATTTTTCAAAAGTTTTAATCTATTTTGGCCTAGTTGTATAGTTGTATTTTTCTTTGTTATGGTTATTCTCTTTCCTTGCTAAAATAAAGTGGTTTTTAAATTTTTCAAAGTCGTGAATATTTTGACTCAACCCGAGTTTACTTATCTAAGTTTACTCTAGCTAGTATCCTTAACGTGTTTAAGTCAAGTTTTGCTAGGCTTTTATATAGGGAGCTTTAAAACGCGAAAGTCTTAACTCTCACAGGTTAAGAACAAGAACTTTTCGCAAGTTCCTATAATTGATCCTAGAGAGTCGTTTATCAAGGGAACCTTAAAATGCGATTTCTAAGCTTGAAAAAGTCTAAGAATTTGCAAGATCCTATAGGCGACTCGAAAACCCAAAACTTTGATTTAATAGGCTAAGCATCCACGAGTCCCATTCCTTGAGATTTTAAACTGTGGAGGACGAGAGATGATAGAGTCAATTATAAGTTTGGTATTCTTTTGTGAATTTATGTGAGTTAATTATGAGCCTACTCTCCCATCGCTTGTTAATAAGTTTATCTGCAATAAATAAGGTTGTACGATTTGAAAAGTTACTTAGCTTCTAGCCCAAGATCGTTTAAAAGTTGCTCGGTATTAATTAGAGTTCATAGCCAAGGCATAACTTATTGAAGCAGGATGCGAAGATTGGCGAGTCCGAAAAGGCCCTAACAAGGCATGAGGGCTACATTTTGTTGCTAAAGATCCAAAAGTGATGTGAAGAATCATTTATCGAAAATCAATATGAAGGATCGAGACACACGACGAAAAGCAAAAACTCCCCAAAAGATCATGGAGAAGTCTATCCAAAAAGGCCCTAACAAGGTATGAGGATAAATAGATCCATGTCCTAAAAGGAGGCGGATCGTTGTATATCAAAGTCCAAAATAAAGATTGGAGAAAAATGAAGAAGTCGTGGTCCAATTATGAAGAATCTCTCAAAACTTCAAGTGAAGAAATTCCTATTTTGAAGAGAAGACCATAATTTCAAGAACGTCTCTCAAAGATTTGAAGTATGGAGTCACTGCCAAATATCGGTCCGAGAAAGGTCTCAAATCTGGAAGCGAGTTATGCCAAGATATGAACTTTATGAGGTCCCGAGAAGCAGTTTTAAAAGATTTTGTCCTTTAGCTAACTATTGATTAAATCATTCACTTTATTTCGGCCTAAATAACTATCGAAATAAGTCAAACAGTGCATCCTTGTGATCATTCAAGACAAAAATAAAATATAAGAGATACACCTAGGAATAAGGGAGTCTAAGTGAATAATTGGCCCACATGAATTCGTGTTAGTTTGCTAACTTATAATAAGAAAGATCTCGTTTTTAAGCTTGGTATGGGGAACGTGAAACTGGAGGATGATAAACGTTCATGGCAGCCAAAACCCAATGTAAGTCTTTGATTTCTTTACTTGTTTTTATCTTTTTACTTTCCATAAATGTTTAGTATTTAATAAAGGCCAATGTGGGTTATTTATGATGGAAAATGTAAACCGTGCTTTAAAATTAATGCATTGCATGAGGGAATTGCAATGGTCAAGTGTAGGGGATTTAATAAGTGTGAAAACACTTATCCTTTTACCACTTATTTCCAATAATAACAAGACCAAAACGTGTATTTTATGTCGTAAAAGTCGGAATTATGCGTGGTTTGTGTTTTTATTGTGTTTTAGGACCAAATGATGAAAAAGGAAGAAAACACGGGCTTTCACGGGCTTTTATCGAAGAAAACGAGAAAAGACGAAGTCAAAAGATCAAGAGTGCTTAAAGAACGGATGTCCAAGACCTATTCTGAAGATTTATCGAAGAAAAAGTCTAAAGACGGAAGTTTAATGAAGTCGAAGAACTCAAGTCTAAATTAAAGAAGAAAATTATTAAGACAAGTTCAAATCCCGAGACGAAGTCGAGAAAAGACAAAGAATTAAATCGAGTCGAGAAGACGTGAAGAAAGAAAGAAAGAAGAGGCAACACATGCACACCTTCCCATTTTCCCTATAAATACCCTCCTAATACACATTAGGAGGGGGGGGGGGTTAGTTTTTAGTAGTTAGTTTCATTTTTCATTTTTCCTTTCTAGTTTTTAGAGAGAGAAAGTTCTCAACTTTCTCTCACTAAGTTTTCATCTTTTCTTTCTTTTAATCTTTCAAGATTAAACCTTTTGTATCTTGGATTTCATTAATCAAAGTTCAAGTTAAGCTTTTAATCTTTCATCTCTTTCTACCTTTCTTTATTTTTAGTTAATTTTGGTGCGAATTTCATTTGATCCGGGTTGATCTTGATGTTTTCGTGCTTAAAAAGTTAATCTTTTTATTCCTACTTAAGTTTTCATACGAATAAGCTTTAAGATCTTTGTGCTTATTGGCTTATTTATATGTTTAGCTTATTTACTTTTTAAAAGTTTTCTTAAAAAGTTCATCTTTTTATAGTTTGATTTAAAAGATTGCTTATTTTTAGTTTGGATAAGTTGTTATTTGTGCTTATTTAGTCCTTTTCATTATAGATTCGATCAAGTCTTAGTTTGAGCTTATTCCTAATAGCTTATAGCTTTGCTTGTTTTCGAATCAATAGGTCATCGGAAAAGGTTTAAACCCTTTTCCGATCGCAACATTCCGATTTGTGCTTCCCTTGTATTCCGATCTTGTTGATCGGATTAGGTAGTTTATATTCCGATTTGGCACCCTTGGTACTCCGATCAATTGATCGAATTAGGGTTTTATTATTCCGACGGTGGCATTTGTTGACATTCCGATTGGAGTGTTTTGAGTGACATTCCGACAGCCTTGTTTTCCAACATTCCGATTGGTTTGGTTATCAAGTATTCTGACGAGTTGTTTGCTATATTCCGATCAGCCATATTTTCCAACATTCTGATTGCACTTTCCGACCATACATTCCGATCAGGTTCCGATTTGGTTTTCCGATGGTTTAATTTCTTGTTTTTCTAAACTTTTCAAGTATTTAGATTGATAAAGTGTTCAAGTATTTTTCTAATCTTGTCTTTAAGCATTCAAGCATTTATTTTTAACTCGTCCTTTTAGTTTAATCTTTAAAGCTTTTATTTTACCCAACGACATTTTCATTTAGTTCAAAATAGATAATCAACCAAAAAATTTATTATTCCACCAAGAACAATTGAGTCACTTAGAAATCCCTTGTATTAGACACCCAAACTGCGTTCGATATCTTTTCTAGGACCTTCTTAAACCGCAATGTTTTTTCATCCCTTGAAATCGAAAATGTTTTCACGAAAGAAGACCATACAGGATAAATACCGTCAGCCAAATAATAACCTTTTTTGTATGTTTTCCTATTTGCCTCAAACGAAGAATCGGGAACCCTGTCGGCTAACTCATCATCAAATAAAGGAGAACCATATAAGACATTTAGATCATTTTTTGCCCCAGAAACTCCAACGTATGCATGCCAGAACCACAACTGTTGATCTGCCACTGCTTCTAACATAAGAGTTGGATATTTATGATCCCGTTTAAATTGAGCTTGTAAACCCGTGGGACAATTTCTCTAATCGCAGTGCATGTAATTAATACTCCCGAGCATTCCTAGGAGTCCAAGTTTCTTAATATGCAATATATATGTTTTTTCTATATCCGCGGTAGAATGTTTTCTTAAATACGTTTCAACATATAAGTCATATATGCATTTAGTAAAATTAAGAAAACATTCTCTAGTCGTGCATTCAACAATTTGTAAATATTCGTCAAATACATCGAGTGATGACCCATACGCCAATTGAAGAAATGTCGAAGTGATCTTAGAATAGGGTGAATGCTATATCGGCCGGTAGCATCCATCCCCGGGCGAAAATAAGAAAAGTATCCGAGAAGAGGGTCAGCATTATGATTTAAAATAGCATTGACAATATTTATAAAAAGCCTTGAACTCATACGATACCTTCGTTGAAATTTCTCTTCCGTGTATTTTGTAGGAGTTTCGGCATCGCCAAAGTAGTCATCTAGCAATCTTTGACCTGCGTCTTCCCGTTGACGAGGTATATATGTCCTCCTATTCCCCGACCCCGATCCACCAGCTTTTTGATTATACATAGCCACAAATGTCTCATACTCCGTTAAGCATCGCATATAAAGTTCTTGAGTGTCACCAAAATAATTTTTGTATTCCTTGACGTTGTTTTGGTAAGCATCAATGTGATGAAAAAGTTAAAAGTAGTAGAGAAATATGAGATAGAAAATATAAAGAGTCGAGTGTATAAAATTTGGTAAAAATAGGTAGTATTTATAGATTTTTTTGGGGTTAAAGTTTTAGAAAATTGGTATTTTTATTCAAAAATAAAGGCTATAAACACTATCCAACAGGTAGATTTTTAAAATTTTCAAAGCAAAAGGAAAAGAAAAATACCTTGGCGCCGGTTGGTGAATTTGGTGAGAGCCCCTTTGGCGTCAGCCAAGGAGTGGTGCGCCAACGGCTGACTGGCGCCAAAGGCCTACTAGCCCAGCCACCAACCCCCATTCCCCTTACTTTTATAGTCAAGCTTATTCGGTCAAAAAAGTAAAATAAGTACGTGTGAAGCAAAAACGAGACCAGGATTCGACCTTGTGACCTCCTCACACCACACACCTTAACACACACTCACCTAGACTATTTACCTCTTGGGACTTTTTCGTTTCTTCTTTCCCTTCTTTTTTGTTATTTAATGTTGTTATTAATAAGGAGCGTGTTAATTCAATGATGCCTAAAAACGTTACTTGCATTTTTCGCTCTCGCTTTGTTTTGATTACGATAATATATAAAAACAAGCATTTACGAAAACAACGAAAAACGAATTCCTGAGTTCAAGTATTTTTCATTTTAACCATTATCACTTAAGGTATGAACAAACAAGTTTTCATCTTAATTAAGTGAACAAGGATTTAAGTTTTCTTAAACCTCACCTTTTATTAAATGTGACAAAGTTTTTTATTAAACTTTATTTTTAGGAAAATGTTTTATTAAATTAAATATTTAAAAATTTGAAAATGGCATATTCAATATGATTTAGGAATATCCCTTGGGGATAAATATTCCACCATATGTGACTATCCCACCTAAAAGACAAAAGGCTGCGGAGTCTACCTCTACGGTTCCTTAAATGCCTATGCGGATCCTTATCGATAATGTGTTGATCTCAAACTCAGATCTTAAACCTTAGCTTGTTTAAGGGTTGTAGTAAAAAGAAAGAATTCAAACTACTATTAGAGAAACTTTGCAATACACAAAGTAACTAAACAAGATGCGGAAAGTAATGTTTAGCACAAGAACAAGTATTGAAACAAACGATTAAGCTTTAATATATTAATGATATGCGAATACCCAAGATGATATTAGGGTTTTACAACCTTAAAGCATGAAATGGAAAATGAGGAAAAGTTATATGAAACATGAAAACCTAATGAGTCCTTTTATAACACAGGGACTCATGTACAAGATCACTACTAACAAACTAGGAAAGTATTCTGGAGTAGTAACAGAAACGCGTTAATTTCTCTTCCTAGTTTATCCATGCAGCAGGGGCATTGACCTCCAGCAGTGGGAACTATTCCACTGTCTTCATTAATCAGAAGGGGGAACTTACTCTAGTAGGGGGGAACTTTAACCAACTAGCAGGGAGAACTTATACTCATACATTTATTCCCAACAATCCTCCCCTAAACTTGTGCTTTCACCAAAATGACAAGTTTCTGAATAAATGCTGGTTGACGAGGATGCTTACAAACTCTCTGGCCAAATTTGACTGTGGATAAACCTGACTAGATCATATGGTACATGATTCTTGCAATCCACTCTTAATTCAGTCTGCACCATCTTCTTCATTGTCTCTTATGGAAGAGGATAATAACGATTATTGAGTAGATAGACAGTTACTCCTTCCATGGCCAACTCATAAACTCCTGAATTTTTGAACAACTTCCAATATAACATTTTAGCTCCATTCTATGCATCAAAAATTGGATCATTAAAATCTATCTAATACATCCTACGCATGTTATCCCAAATCAACCAATCCTTCTCAACTCCTTCTATATTAGGAGGATTTGCTGCAAACATTCCTTTTAGAATCCTCCATAAATCATCCAGGTCTTCTCTATCCAAGGTTTGAAACAGAAGACCCAAATTCCGGAATGTCTGAGCTTTATCATCAGCCCTTTTAAGCTTCCATCAAGACATACCTCTATACTGATATAAAGTATACTACACTATGGAGCACTTCTTCCTCATATCATCAAGTGCAATTTCATCAGGTTCCTCCAAGATTAAATGCTGCTTAATTCTTCATTGGAGGGTTTTTGATCTTCCTTGTTTACTGTCCTAATCTTTTCCATCCTCTTCATTCTTTTGGCTGCTCTGTGTGAGTTAAGAGCAAATCTTTCACCTACTAATGAGGATCCACCTGCTTATGTAGTTTCCATTGCTTTAGTAGTTTCACCTGCTTCTCCTTCTGCCTTTCTTTTCTTAGCTTCCCTGGTCTTCTTCATCATTTCATCCTTCTTTCTAATGTACTAAGCCTCCTCGGTTGTGCATATACCAAGAAAGTTTTCCACACTAGTTGCCTTCATAACAAGAATGGTAGCTCGTTCAATTTCTTCGAAGGTCATTTTCCTGAAGTGAGCATCAGTAAATAATAAGTGTGAAAACACTTATCCTTTTACCACTTAAAACAAATAAAAACGAGACCAAAACGTGTATTTAATGTCGTGAAAGTCCGAATTATGCGTGGTTTGTGTTTTTATTGTGTTTTAGGACAAAAATATGAAAAAGGGATTAAACACGGGCTTTAACGGGCTTGTATCGAAGATGAAGACAAAAGATCAAAAGTGCAAAAAGAACGGAAGTCAAAGGCCTATTCTTAAGATTTATCGAAGAAAAAGACTAAAGACGGAAGTTTAACGAAGTCGAAGAACCAAGTCTAATAAAAGAAGAAAATTAAAAGACGAGTTGATTTTATCTATCGACAAATCCCGAGACAAAGTCGAGAAAGATGAATTATTTAAAAAGACGAGAATACAAAGAGAAAGAAGGAAGCAACAACACCACATCCCTTCCACTATAAATAAACCATTAAGCCTTCATTTATAGTTAGTTTTATTTTTAATTTTTCATAAAGGTAATTAGGAGTAGGTGTTAATTACTTTCTCTCTCTAGTTTTCTTTCAAGTTTTCTTAATCTTTCATCTTCAATCTTGTGTATTTGAATCTTAATCTTCATCATTAATTCAAGCTTATTAAATATATCTCATTCTTCCTTTCTTGTTCTTAATCTTGTGTTGATTTGGTTAATCATGTAGTTCGTTGATCTTGTTGCTTGTTTGATTGAGGTGATCATTTAATTGTTCTTATTGTTTTAATTTGTTCATATTTTTAGATTATTGGTGATAGTTGTTATTGATTGATTTGCTTATTTTGATTAAGTGGGTTTCATAGTTTTTGTTGTTAATTTAGATTTTATTGATTTGCTTGATTTGGTGTTTGTTAGATTTTATTTAGTGTTTAGTTTGGCTTATTTTCTAGGTTGATTTTGCTTATCTTTGGCTTATTTTTTATTCACCTGATTTAGGATCAGTTTGTCAGGTATCTGGTGAGTTTTCGGAAAAGGGTTTATTTTCCCGAAGATTGTCAATTTATCCGAATTTTCCTTTTTATCCGTATTCAGTTTTTCCCGAAAAAGTTTTATCCGAAAATAGGTTTTATCTGAATTTTGCATTTTATCCGAAATATACATTTATCCGAAAAATTCAGTTATTCAGAAAAAGCTTATTATCCGAAATCCAAGTTTTTTCCCGCCAAAAGTTAATTATCCGAAAGCTAGGCATTATTCCGAAAAACCAGCTTTATCCGCAAAATAGGATTTATCCGAATATTAGGTTGTTTATCCGAAATAGCATATTATTCAGAAAAATAGGATTTATCCGAAATACCCCATTTATCTGAATTCCCACTTATCCGGAAATTGTTGTTTTTCCCGCCAAAACAAATATTCCGAAGAAAGTTTATTTTTATTTTTATTTTTAATTTTTTTAGCTTACTTTTTGGCATTTTAATATTTGTTTCTTTTAATTTCGTGTTTTCAATATTTGTCTCGTTTCTTTATTGCTTCTCATTTATCTTTGGTTTATTTTTAAATACTTTTCGCATCTACTTTTTTTAATTAGCCATAGATAACCATTTTCTTCTATCCACCAAGAACGACGGAGTCACACTTTAAAACCGGAGATCAATTCGATTAGACACACCGAGAACATTAATTTTTCACATCAAAATTCAGATATTAAAATGTGGGATTTAATAATTGTGAAAACACTTATCCTTTTACCACTTAAAACAAATAAAAACGAGACTAAAACGTGTATTTAATGTCGTGAAAGTCGGATTTATGCGTGGTTTGTGTTTTTATTGTGTTTTAGGACAAAAATATGAAAAAGGAAGAACACATGGGCTTTCACGGGCTTTTATCGAAGAAAAAGACAAAAGATGAAGTCAAAAGATCAAAAGTGCAAAAAGAACGGAAGTCAAAGGCCTATTCTGAAGATTTATCGAAGAAAAAGACTAAATACGGAAGTTTAACGAAGTCGAATAACCAAGTCTAATAAAAGAAGAAAACTAGAAGACGAATTCATTTTATCTATCGACAAATCCCGAGACAAAGTCGAGAAAGACGAATTATTTAAAAAGACGAGAAGACAAAGAGAAAGAAGGAAGCAACAACACAACATCCCTTCCACTATAAATAGACCATTAAGCCTTCATTTGTTGTTAGTTTTATTTTTAGTTTTTCATTAAGGTAATTAGGAGTAGGTGTTAATTATTTTCTCTCTCTAGTTTTCTTTCAAGTTTTCTTAATCTTTTATCATTAATCTTGTGTATTTGAATCTTAATCTTCATCATTAATTCAAGCTTATTAAATATATCTCATTCTTCCTTTCTTGTTCTTAATCTTGTGTTGATTTGGTTAATCATGTAGTGTGTTGATCTTGTTGCTTGTTTGATTGAGGTGATCTTTTAATTGTTCTTATTATTTTAATTTGTTCATCTTTTTAGATTATTGGTGATAGTTGTTATTGATTGATTTGCTTATTTTGATTAAGTGAGTTTTATAGTTTTAGTTGTTAATTTAAATTTTATTGATTTGCTTGATTTGTTGTTTGTTAGATTTTATTTAGTGTTTAGTTTGGATTATTTTCTAGGTTGATTTTGCTTATCTTTGGCTTATTTTTTATTCACCTGATTTAGGATCTGTTTGTCACGTATCTGGTGAGTTTTTGGAAAAGGGTTTATTTTCCCGAAGATTGTCAATTTATATGAATTTTTCTTTTATCCGAATTCAGTTTTTCCCGAAAAAGTTTTATCCGAAAATAGGTTTTATTCTGAATTTTGCATTTTATCCGAAATATACATTTATCCAAAAAATTTAGCTATTCCGAAAAAGCTTATTATCCGAAATCCAATTTTTTTCCTGCCAAAAGTTCATTATTCGGAAGCTAGGCATTATTCCAAAAACTCAGCTTTATCCGCAAAATAGGATTTATCCGAATATTAGGTTGTTTATCCGAAATATCATATTATTTAGAAAAATAGAATTTATCCGAAATACCCCATTTATCCGAATTCCCACTTACCCGAAAATTGTTGTTTTTCCCGCCAAAACAAATATTCCGAAGAAAGTTTATTTTAATTTTAATTTTAATTTTTAATTTTTTTAGCTTACTTTTTGGCATTTTAATATTTGTTACTTTCAATTTCGCGTTTTCAATATTTGTCTGGTTTCTTTATTGTTTTTCATTTATCTTTGGTTTATTTTTAAATACTTTTCGCATCTACTTTTTTTTTTAATAAGCCATAGATAACCATTTCCTTTTATCCACCAAGAACGACTGAGTCACACTTTAAAACCGGAGATCAATTCGATTAGACATACCGAGAACATTAATTTTTCACATCAAAATTTAGATATTAAAATGTGGGATTTAATAAGTGCGAAAACACTTATTCTTTTACCACTTAAAACAAATAAAAACGAGACCAAAACGTGTATTTAATGTCGTGAAAGTCGGAATTATGTGTGGTTTGTGTTTTTATTGTGTTTTAGGACAAAAATATGAAAAAGGAAGAAAACACGGGCTTTCACGGGCTTTTATCGAAGAAAAAGACAAACTATGAAGTCAAAAGATCAAAAGTGCAAAAAGAACGGAATTCCAAGGCCTATTCTGAAGATTTATCGAAGAAAGAGACTAAATACGAAAGTTTAACGAAGTCGAAGAACCAAGTCTAATAAAAGAAGAAAATTAGAAGACGAGTTCATTTTATCTATCGACAAATCCCGAGACAAAGTCGAAAAAGACGAATTATTTAAAAAGACAAGAAGACAAAAAGAAAGAAGAAAGAAACAACACCACATCCCTTCCACTATAAATAGACCATTAAGCCTTCATTTGTAGTTAGTTTTATTTTTAGTTTTTCATTAAGGTAATTAGGAGTAGGTGTTAATTACTTTATTTCTCTAGTTTTCTTTCAAGTTTTCTTAATCATTCATCTTTAATCTTGTGTATTTGAATCTTAATCTTCATCATTAATTTAAGCTTATTAAATATATCTCAGTCTTCCTTTCTTTTTCTTAATCTTGTGTTGATTTGGTTAATCATGTAGTTTGCTGATCTTGTTGGTTGTATGATTGAGGTGATCTTTTAATTGTTCTTATTGTTTTAATTTGTTCATCTTTTTAGATTATTGGTGATAGTTGTTATTGATCGATTTGCTTATTTTGATTACGTAGGTTTTATAGTTTTAGTTGTTAATTTAGATTTTACTGATTTGGTTGATTTGGTGTTTGTTAGATTTTATTTAGTGTTTAGTTTGGCTTATTTTCTAGGTTGATTTCGCTTATCTTTGGCTTATTTTTGATTCACCTGATTTAGGATCTGTTTGTCACGTATCTGGTGAGTTTTCGGAAAAGGGTTTATTTTCCCGAAGATTGTCAATTTATCCGAATTTTCCTTTTTATCCGAATTCAGTTTTTCCCGAAAAAGTTTTATCCGAAAATAGGTTTTATTCTGAATGTTGCATTTATCCGAAATATACATTTATCCGAAATATACATTTATCCGAAAAATTGAGTTATTTCGAAAAAGCTTATTATCCGAAATCCAAGTTTTTTCCCGCCAAAGGTTCATTATCTGAAAGCTAGGCATTATTCCGAAAAATCAGCTTTATCGGCAAAATAGGATTTATCCGAATATTAGGTTGTTTATCCGAAATACCATATTATTCAGAAAAATAGGATTTATCTGAAATACCCCATTTATCCGAATTCTCACTTATCCGAAAATTGTTGTTTTTCCCGCCAAAACAAATATTCCGAAGAAAGTTTATTTAAACTTTTATTTTATTTTTAATTTTTTTAGCTTACTTTTTGGCATTTTAATATTTGTTTCTTTTAATTTCGCGTTTTCAATATTTGTCTCGTTTCTTTATTGCTTGTCATTTATCGTTGGTTTGTTTTTAAATACTTTTCGCATCTACTTTTTTTTAATTAGCCATAGATAACCATTTTCTTTTATCCACCAAGAACGACTGAGTCACACTTTAAAACCGGAGATCAATTCGATTAGACACACCGAGAACATTAATTTTTCAATCAAAATTCAGATATTACTGGCGCCGCTGCCGGCTCTTTTCGTGAATATTAACGGTTTTTTGTGAGTGACGCGTTGGATTTTGGGATCCGTTCACTCGTGAACGTTATTTTTCTTGCTAAATTTTCAAATTTTTTTCAAAAATCCAAACAGAAAAAAAATCAAAAATCAAAAATTTCAAAAACCCAAAAACATTAATCATAAAAAGCATTTATTTTCAAAAGTTTTGCACCAAAAATATTTTCTTTTAACGTTAACTTTATTTCTTTTGTTTCTTTGCTATAATTTTCTTTTGTAGGTGTATGCGTATCTGTTCGCGCAAAAGGAAATCCATTCAAGCTGCTCTCGAGCCTCCTGTTGTAAACACCATGGATAACCGTCCAATGATCGAGCTCTTGCAATCACACGTTGAAGGCAATGACGATGCAATTGTGGTGCCGGCTATTGAAGCCAACAACTTCGAGCTCAAAACCGATTTTATTCAAATGGTTTCCGCAACACCTTTCTTGGGCCGCACTCATGATGATCCTCACGATCACATCAAGAGGTTCGTACACTTAACCAATGCTATAAAATACAATGGGGTCTCACAAGAGGAAATTCTTTTGCTCCTCTTTCCTTTCTCTCTCGAGGGACAAGCCCGGACTTGGCTTGATAAGGAACCACCCCAAAGTATTGCCACATGGGCGGACCTAGAGACAAAATTCATAAATTACTTCTTTCCACCCTCACGTAGTACCGCTTTGCGGAATGATTGAACAAAAGTACAGTGAGACGTTTAGTGAATCTTGGGATCGTTTTAAGGAACTTTTGAGAAAGTGTCCACAACACGGTTTTACTAAGGTACATCAAATTAATACTTTTTATAATGGATTAAGTTTGAATGACCAATATTCTTGTGAAAACTATGAACGAGGTTTGGGAAATAATTGAAAACAAGGCAAAAGTCTAAACCAAGAGTGTAAGGGCTACTATGGCTAGTGCTAGTGATAGTGAGGTGACTAATCAAATTAAGGAGCCTACTTCAATATTAAAACAACTTTCTTTAAGAGATAACCCTCCCACTACACATGTACATGCTATAAAAGAGACTTGTGAAACGTGTGAGACTTGTGGTGGATCACATTCGTACTATAACTGTGACAAGGTTTATGACCCATATCAACAAGAAGTGTATGCTTATAACACTAATGAGAGGGTCCATTTTAAACCGAATTTTGATGTGAACAATTTATCTTATAAATCGACTAACTATTTGGCTCCCCCCGGTTTTGTAGTTCCACAAAGACCACCCCCACCCACCCAAAATAGGAACCAAGGTCCTCAACAGGGTAATTTTCAGGGGAATATTAATAAAAGAGGGTTTTAATCAAAATCAAGAGGCTTTTCAAGGGTAAAACCAAGGGTTTAATAATCAAAATCAAGGCTTTAATAACCAAGGTTTTCAAAACCAAGGTTTTAATCAAGGTTTTCAAAATTATAATCCAAACCAAGGTTTTCCTAATCAAGGGTTTAACAACCAAGGGTATAATCAAATGAACATGCATAATCCTCAAATGGACTTGGTTCTACAAAAATTGACTGAACATGAGAAAACAATGAAAGCGATGCAAGAATCAACCCGAGAGATACAAGAATTGACCGATAGGAAATGTATGCAAATGCTTCAAACCCTTCATCCCCAAGGTGCCCTCCCTTCTAACACCGTGACCAATCCTAGGGCCAATGTTAATGCCATCACTACTAGGAGCGGTAAGACCACCGAAGAACCTTCTTACTCCCCACCTAACCAAGGACCAGAGATTCCTTCTACTTCTACCCACCCTCCTTCACCTTCTACTTGTGAGATACCACCCTTAATGCCTTCCTCTACACCTTATGTCCCTCCTTTACCTCAATTTTATACCACACCTTCGGTTCCCAAACCGATTCCTTCACCTTCCACTTCTACCCTTCCTCCACCCAAGGATGTGAGTGAGCAATCCACTCCAAAGCCTTCATCTCAACCCAATATACCTTATCCCTCAAGGTTGAGGAAAGAGAAATTGAAGAATAAGGATGATATTCAAGTTTAAAACTTCCTAAAAATGTTCAAACAATTAAATTTTAATATCACTTTTGCCGAGGCTCTCGCTCACATGTCTAAATATGCTAAGATGTTTAAGGATCTTTTAAGTGATAAGGAAAAGTTGCTCGATAGTGCCAACACCCAATTGAATGAGAATTGTTCCGTGGTTCTTTTGAGAAAATTATCAGTTAAGTTAGGAGATCCCGGTCGATTCCTTATTCCTAGCAATTTTCCAGGTGTAGAGAAATGTATGGCTTTGGCTGATCTCGGAGCGAGTGTCAATCTTATGGCATTGTCCGTATGGAAACAATTATCTCTACCCGAGGTATTCCCCACTCGTATGACTTTAGAATTAGCTAACCGTTCAGTTGCTTATCCGGTGGGGATAGCTGAGTATGCTTTTGTAGGAGTCGACAAATTCACTTTTCCCATCGATTTCGTTGTAGTCGACTATGAGATGGATCCCCGTGTTCCCTTTATTGTGGGACGACCCTTCTTGAGGACCAGGCGTACATTGATTGATGTAGCCGCGGGTGATCTTATCATGAGGGTAGGGGATGACAAAATCGTCTTTAACATGGGTAAACTTTCCAAACTTCCCAATGAGCCCAAATCCGTGAATTTAATCGATGTGCTCGACGAAGCATGTGAATAAAATTTTCACGAGGCTTGTAAGAGCGGGATTTCTCATTTACCTCATGTTGAGACCGTAGCTTCTATTATTCGATCATTGACTCCATTTGGAGAAAGTGACTTTCTTTTACAAGAATTCGAAGCAAGTTTAGGGGATGTGGATTTAAAATATGACGATTCTTCCACCAATTGGGAAGAAGACATTCGTACCATTGAGAGACTTCTCAATGAGGACCATATTTCTCCACCTACTACTAAGGTAGTTACAAACAATGATCCAAATTTGACTAAGCCTTCCACCGACAATCCACCGGATTTAGAGCTTAAGGATTTACCGTTCTTTTAGAATACGCTTTCCTAGAAGACAATAATAAGTTACCCGTCATAATTGCAAAGGAATTAAAAGAGGATGAAAAATCTCGACTTATCGAAGTACTTAAGACTCATAAGAAAGCAATTGCTTGGAAAATCTCCGACATCCGCACAATTGATCCTAACTTTTTCACTCAAAAAATTCTCATGGAAGATGACTTTAAACCCGCAATCCAAAGTCAAAGAAGGGAAAACCCAAAAATTCATGAAGTCATTAGGAAAGAAGTTATCAAACTTCTACATGCCGGCATGATTTACCCTATTTCGGATTCGTCATGGGTTAGTCCCGTCCATTGTGTGCCTAAGAAAGGTGGAATAACCGTTGTTCCCAATGAAAACAACGAGTAGATTCCTACTAGAGTCGTAACGGGTTGGCGAGTTTGCATAGACTATCACAAGCTCAATGATGCCACTCGTAAGGATCATTTTCCTCTTCCTTTCATGGATCAAATGCTCGAGCGTTTAGCGGGTAATGACTACTATTGCTTCTTAGATTAAAAGACCTTTACACACGAACCAAGAAGCACGAAAAGCCTTGAACTTTATGAGACGTGATGTATATGACGAAATGGATGAAAGTACGAGTTTGATGATGATGGAGAAATAACAAGGATGATAAAATAGACGAAGATCAAACAAAGATTAAACTAAAAAAGGAAGATTAGATTAAGGAAGGAAAAATAAAACAAAGATGTTGTTTTTCCTAGTGAGAGAAACAAACACCCATTCTCTCTCTAGAATAATACAAAATGGAAAACACACACACACAAATGAGGAGGTTGGGGCCTTTTATACTAAGCTTACCATATTAGGAAGGCCTTCCTCATTTGTGTGTTCGGGACTAATTCCCGTTACATACATAACATCATACTAAAACTCTCAACACCGTTAAATAGCATTTTCCACGAGCTTCACAACGATATATTATATGACCATCACTTTAAATACGGCTAACAATCTCCCCCTAAGGGGTGGTCATGTAATATGTGACTTCACTTCTTTGATGATGCAGACTTTGAAGCTCGTTGTCTTGAGAGTTCCTTCATAGATCCTTTCATGACTTGTGATCATGGATCTTTGATCTTTCCCTTAACTTGATCTTGAAACTTTGCCAACTTGTGTTCTTGTGTCTTTCCCCACATACTCATATTTTGTGTTGTCTTGAAAGCTTGTTAACAATCTCCCTTGATTATCAGAGTAGCGGAAGTCTTTGTCTTTAGATGTTCTTGAGCTTTCTTCATTTACTTGAGTACGTGGTCTTGAATCACGACTCTTTAGATTATGCCACCGTTTGCATTCCTCCGGTTTCCTTTATACAGTACGAATACTGTACTTGTGATTAGGTAAGTTCAAAGAACTTCCTTGACAAGGTTTCCGGCTGTGGTAGCCGTTCTCAATACTTGAATATATCAAGAGATAATTCATAGTAAGGAGTGAATCATGCAGTTCCAGTCAGCTGATTAAGTCGTCAATTCAATTTCCTGGAACAAGTCTGAATCAATTAAGAATCAAACCATTGTTGCTTTCCAGTTGACACAAGTTTGATTCATATAGAATCTCACAAGTTACCTACCGCAGTGCTGTTTGATGATGACACTAGAAGGATTTCCATTCGTCACTGTAAATACTAATAAGTATTACTCTGAATGTTCTGGCAAGATCATAAAGATATTGCATAGAGACCTGGAACGAGTTTGAATCAAAACAGAATCAAACCACTGTTGCTTTCCAGTTAGCATATGTTTAATTCAAGTGAATCTTACTACCGCAGTGCTGTTTGATGTTACCACTGGAAGGATTTCCATTCATCACTGTGAATACTAGAGAGTATCACTCTGAATGTTCTAGCAATACCACAAGGATAGAGCGTAGGACTTTGTGAATTATCGCTTGTGTTCTAATGATGAACAACAATTGATATATGGAATAAGTGTCCTAATGAGATTTTTGATGAATCTCGTTGTCTCTAGACTCCATAAGTTCACGTTTATTTGGTGATCGAAGGCTGGAGCAGACTGCCACCTTTTCAATATCTACTATCTCGGAGTGAGAAAGTTGATAGAAATGAGTTGAACTCCGTGACAATAAAACAAACTTCTTTTGAGAGAAGCTTGAGTAGGCTGGGAAGGGTTGTGCTTTGCATCACTGGGTCCATGATGCTTTGTCTTTAATACCAGAAATCATCATCGTGATTCTAATAGTAGATGTATTGACCCGGTTTCTGCCTAACTTGTATGGAGGGCTATTTTCTTTTCACCCTTTATCCTTACATTTCTTTTTCATTCTTCAACCCCTTTAATGCTTACCAAGACGTCATAACTAGCACTTTGTTGTGATTGTTCCAGTGCTAGCTTAAGTCATTAGTCAACATTATTCTCGTACACTCAACTACTCCATCTTTCCTAAGGACTTCTAAGTTTTAATGGATTGTCCCTGGGAAGATCCCTCCGGTTCTGGTTGGATCATAGGACGAATACCTAACCATCTTTTGACACCAATATCGTCGTGAATAATTGTGTTGAAGGTATAGATATCGTAACTAGTAAAAGTTTCTAAATCACCAAAAACGCTCCCCCTACAAATGTGCTTCAAAATGCGAAATCATTTAAGTAAACATTTTGCACATGTTAGGACGAGAAAGAACTTGAATCAAAGATCTTATCAAAAATGAAACATTTTGATCACATCTTAATCACTATTCTCCTCCTCAAAAACTGCATGTGTTTGTGAAATTTTTGATATACTAGTGATGTAACAAGGAGAGAATAATGTTTCATGAAAATTTGGAACTATATGTTATGAGAATTTTTTTTCTTTTTTTTATACTCCCCCACGAAAAAGGATACTAATAAAAATAGGGGATTATATGAGCACACAATTTTGAAAGAATTTGAATAAAATCTTTTGAGAATGTCTTAAAAAATTGTGCTCAAATCCGAGAAAATTTAATTTCCCGTTGTTGAGGAAAAATGTACATAAGTGAACATTTTCCTTGAGTTCATGAGCTTAAAACTTTGAATGTTTTAATATAAGCCCATGACCGAGAAAAATTAATTTCCCATTGTTGAGGATAAGTCATAGACTTTCCTTTCTTTGGGGACCGGGTTATAGTCTGACATATGACTATAAGCCATTATGAGCAGAAAATAGAAAAGACATGTTTTGAAAACATTGGAACTCTCATTCAAACTTTATGTACGTACCCGTGTCATTATTTAGCAACATTTTTAAGTGCGTCCATATTATCGATGCTGAGAGACATGTCAGAGAAGAATATTTTTGGTATTTCTGAAATATTTTCTCATTTTTTATTTTGTTTTTAAGGTTTTATATTTTTGTATTTTGATTTTCTGATAGATATATACAAGGTTACTGCGAATGTGCAAGACGTTCAAGTTCATCTGGAGTGAAACTACGCATACCAAGTCGACGAACCAAGAATTCAAATCTGTCTTGAGAAAGAGCTTTGGTGAAGATGTCGGCTAGTTGGTAGTCCGTCTTGACAAAATACAGTTCGATCGTTCCTCTTTCCACATGCTCCTTTATGAAATGGAATCAGACATCAATGTGCTTGGTCTTGGAGTGTTGTACCCAGTTGTAGGATATGGATATGGCTGATTGTGAATCACAATAGATAGGAACTTTGTTAAAGTTAAAGCCATAATCCATGAGTTGTGTTCTCATCCAAAGGACTTGAGCGCTACACACGGATAGAGACACATATTCTGCTTCCTCGGTGGATAACGTCGTGCAATCTTGTTTTCTTAGGGACCAACTCACTAGCTTCTCGCCTAAGAATTAGGCTCCACCGGAAGTACTCTTGAATGTATCATGACACCCTGGATGGTCGGCATCTGAAAAACCAGTGAGATTAAAACCAGAATCCTTCGTATACCAAACACCCATGTGAATGGTTCCCCGGAGATAACGAAAGATCCTTTTAACCTCCTTGAGGTGCTTCTCGGTTGGCTTAGCCTGGTACCGAGCACATAAACAAGTAACATGCACAATATCCAGTCTACTTGAGGTTAAGTACATAAGGGACCCGATCATACTTCGGTATTTTGTAGCGTCTACAAATGTCCCTTTCTTATCCAAATCAAGCTTGTGTTTAGTGTCCATTGGAGTACCAATAGGATAACAATTTTCCATAATAAATTTCGTTAGAATCTCAAGCACATACTTGGATTGATTTATGAAAATACCACGAGGGGATTGATGAACTTGGAGACCAAGAAAAAACATCATTTCCCCCATCATGGACATTTCGAATCGACTTTTCATAAGGTCGGCAAATAATATGGAATATTTTGGGTTAGTAGAACCAAATATAATATCATCTACATAGACCTGAGCTACCAAGATGTCGTTGCCGTAGTGCTTGATAAACAACGTTGGATCAATGGTGCCTTTGCTAAAGTGATTTTGGAGAAGAAATGATGATAATTCGTCGTACCATGCCCTCGGTGCTTGTTTCAAACCATAATTTGCCTTTTTCAACTTGTAGACATGGCTTGGATGTTTGGTGTTGATGAAACCTTCAAGTTGACATACATACACATCTTCTTTTAACGGCCCATGCAAGAAAGCCGTCTTCACGTCCATTTGATACACAGTGAACAATTTGTGTGCAGCGTATGCCAAGAAAATCCTAATAGCTTCCATTCAAGCAACCGGGGCGAAGGATTCTACGAATCAATTCCCTCCTTCTGTTTATAACCTCTCACAACTAACTGATTCTTGTTCCTAATGACCGTTTGCTCTTCATCTATCTTGTTTTTGAATAACCATTTCAGTGTAAGGCGATCGATATTGTCCGGGCGTGGTACTAACTCCCATACATCAAGCCGGATGAATTGATTGAGCTCTTCTTGCATAGACTCAATCCATGAAGAGTCGGTCATTGCTTCTTTAACACTTGCTAGTTCCATTGTGCTGACTGATAGTGCATAGATACACATATCACCGTCGGTACACAACTGATTTCGTGTTGAGACTGGTCGTGAGAGATTGCCAATCACTTGAACCAAAGGATGATTCTTAGTCCATTTGTGTTCATGTGGAAGTGTATGAGAAACTTGATGCGAGCTCGACGGATCCACATATGGTATTGAAGGCTGAGTAGTACTTGTGGAAGGCGCAAATGGATTAACAAACTCATGTTCGTTGAGCATCGCATTGTTTGCATTTTCCGCAATTATTTCATTCTGAAGATGAACATGATTAGGAATTTGCTAAGAATGTTGTTGAGTTGCGTCAGCAGTCGGAGAAGTGGTTGGAATGTTTGGAGTCAATATGGTTGAGTTTGACATCGATGGTGCAAAAACGGATGACGTTGGTGTAGATGCAATTGGTGGTTCTGGAACTACCATAGCAGGTGCAGCCGTGGCATTTTGAGGAACACCAAATGACGAAGGACCCTCCATATATTCATCATAAATTGGCCCAAATAAAACTTCCAAGTCACGTTCCGAAGGATGTAACGAAGATATTGCTTACGGTGCAAATTGAAGCGCGAGTCCTGAACTTACGTATCCAGAAGTCTGACCTTGAAGCTCGGGATGAGAACTTCTATGTTGAGAGGCCATACCCGAGAGTTCATCAAAGGTAAAATTCATAGTCTCCATTACCTTTCTTTTCCTTCGAATATAAACCCTGTAAGCACAAGCAGTTGAAGAATAACCAATGAAAAAGCCAATATCACCGTTATGTTCAAGTTTACCGATATCTTCACGATCATTATTCGGATAACATAATGCATCGAAGACATGTAAAAATGAAATATCCGGTTTTCTTCAATTAATGATCTCATAAGTTGTTTTCTTGAAACGGGTGTCAATAATGGAGCGGTTTTGAGTATAACATGCAGTTGCTATAGCGTCGGCCCAAAGGAATAATGGTTCACTGGAGGAGAGAAGCATCGTCCGAGCAGCTTCAACTAACGTACGATTCCTCCTTTCCACAACTCCATTCTGATCTGGAGTTCTTACAGCCGAAGTTTGATGAGAAATCCCAACTTCGTCAAAATAAGCTTTCAATTTCTGATTTGTGAATTCTGTGCCGTTGCCCGTTCTTACAATGATGACAGGGGCTTGAAGTAGCACTGATGTTTTCTTCAAGAAATTAATAATTACATCAGGGGATTCATCTTTCGAAGCAAGAAAATGAACCCATGCGTAACGAAAATAATCATCCACAATCACAAGGACATACCGCTTTCCATTAATGCTTTTGATTCTCATTGGGCCACACAAATCCATATGTAGGAGATGCAACCTATTCGTTGAGTTGGGAACAAGTTTGGGTTTGTGAGGCTTCTTATTACTTTTACCTTGCTCACAGGAAGGACAAAGATGGTCTTTTGTATATTTGAACTTTGGAAGACCGGTAACGATATCATCTTTCGCGAGTTGGGTGATGGCATCGAAATTGAGATGAGATAACCTTTCATTCCATAACCATGACTTTGTTGAAGTGGCTCGGGCCATGAGACAAATTGGAGAAGCAGCAGACATTTGAAAAAGATCAATGGTGTAAATATTGGTGGTACGATTTTCTTTCAACAAATTAATTCCTTCAAGATCTCTTACAAAACATGTATGACTTCTGAAAGCAACCTCCAAGTCGGAATCACAAAATTTCCCAACCGAGAACAAATTATGTCCCAAGGCATCAACAAAAGAGTCTCTGATGATGATTATATTTCTCCAATGATGATCATCATAGCCTAGAATTGCAACAACATGATCATTTCCAAATCGGACAGTTTCTATGAATCGCCAAACAAAGTTCTTGAGTAGGCTTCGATTCCCAGTCATATTTTTGGAACAGCCCGAGTCCACGCACCAGAGACAAATTTCAACAGCATGCCAATGATAAGAGAAGAAAATATTTTGGCAACCGATGAAATAGGTTCCTGTAGGGTTAGATGATAATTAAGCCTTATCACATACCGACATTTTACTGTCAGTATGAGATCTACTAGTGTCGATAATTTTGCCACTACAATCAAAATTTCTGCTTGTAGGCAACCATATAGAGATGAATCTAAGGCTACTAGGCTTAGCAAGACTTTCTGTGGACCCTATGTGCGTTCTTTTTGGAACATAAACCTTAGCCTTAGGGGTACTATGTTTTTCACTAATTGACAGCTTGTCAATTCGAGTGTAACCACCATAATTCAACCCATTCATAGTCAAGCCACAAGCATCATGACTAAAAGTAAAGAAGCATTTATTACAGTTAGCACAAATAACTTCATATTTTTCATTCCGAATAGAAATCTTAAAGTCATTACATTTAGATGAATTAAGTTTTTGATTATGACTAAAAAGCGGTAAATTCCTATGGTGTTCTTCTACTTCCACATTATTGATCTTGGTGTGACTACTTCTAGAGGCAAAAGGGACCCTATCATTCCTTGTATTGCTCGTAGGCTGTGTCCTTCTGCTCTTAGTGTAGTTGTTTATTCATGTAGAAGAAGACGCGCGTCTATTAGAATTAGCACTTTTTAAATCAATGACTTGTGGTTGAGAGATAGTGGTCGGTTTTGTCCTAACGCTTGCTTTACGTTGTTTGCTAGGCACAGAGATATCGACCCTAGGTTAAGAGGGGGGGACTAACACGTAACATTCCTGGGGCAATCACAACAGCTTTCGTTCCAGCAACCTTGGGAAAAGGTTTTACAGCAATACGAGTAGGTCTCGAGGTTGCTGGTTTTTGGATCATCGTGTCCACAATCGAGTTAGTCACAGAAGTCTTATCTTTTAACAAGGCCTTTAACTTACAGTTCTCACAGATTTTATCAATGATTTTTGGTAGACAGACTTACTTTGTTCAACAACCTGCTTATATGAAACAACAACAGATTCTAAATATGCAATCTTAGCCTTAAGCTTCTGAACATTCCCATCACTGGCCTTCTCTAACCCAGAAGAAGCCAGATTGTTTCCCTGAGCACCTCCTAACTGAGCTGTCAGACGTACGATTTTTTTTTTGCATTTCATTGTAAGCTTTTTCGTACGAAATCTTGTCATATTTGCATTCATCACATTTTTTGACAAATTTATTCCAAAGATCGGTGAATTCTTTATCCTTTTTAATGACATAAGATTCCATTTTCTCTTTCATAAGATCAAGCTCAGTTTGGAGGTTTTCATTATGCGACACGGAGGTATCTAAGGCACCTAGACTAGTATCTATACTTTCACCACGATCACTAGCTTTCGAGAGACTTCCTAGATCGTTTTCCAAAACTTTAATCATATCAAGAGATTCATCAGTCTCTTTCGCCAAAGATTTAAAGTCTTCAACAATTTTGGCTAATTCTTTTAGAAACGCATTTCCAAGATTGCTCATCCTAGCATCAACTTGATTAATAAGCGGCTTAATCTTGTTGTGAAGAATTTTTCTAACTTCAGTGTGAACGGGTAAAGTAAAGTTTCCTCCAGTAATTTGGTGTTAACAACCCGTTTGAGAATGACAAAATTATCTTTGAGCTCGTTTAGAAATCGGCGTGTGATACTCAGTCATCAGACAATTCCTCACTTGGTAGCAAAAGCATTTCAGTACTTGATTTAGACCGAACAAAAACAGTTGGAGAATTGACTTTTGGATTATAAACGGGTGTCACTTCTTTATTTAGTTTTTGCATTTTTAAACGAGTCTCTACAGCAAGTTCAGTAGTTTCCTCAAAATCATGCACACTAGGAGGATCATGCTCATCAGACAAGAGCACACTACCATTATATAGAGTTTCATTAGTGGCTTGAACTTGCTTAAGATAACCGGGATTAGGAGGAAGAGGACAACCTAAGGCTAATTTGTATCGAACGTAATTTATCTCATTCACTTTTGGTGCGAGCATAGTTATCGTCTGCATAGTTTGGCCACGTTTTACTAAAAGGTTGTCTAATTCCATAATCCTATCCTGAGCTTTGCAAAAATCCTCAAGAAGCCCATCCTCTCGAATTTTGAAATCATGTTTCAGCTGTTTTCGTTCTTCTTTTAAATCCAAAATAATAGATTTTTCAATTGAAAGCTGTTTATTAAGAGAGGTGATTTCATCATTCAATTCACTTATCTTTTTAGCACTACTTAAATGTAAGGCATTTAATTCCTGAGTTGTGCATTTTTCTTGATAAACCGATGTAGCATGAGCTTGTTCAAGATCCTTAATTTTAGCATGATGGATTTCAAAGCTTTTCTCGCTTTCCTTATACCCCGCAAGCTCAGTGGTCAGTTTGACATTAGTTTTTCTAAACTTATTATTTACCACCTTAGCATGGTCAACCTCCTTAGCAAGATTATCAAATAATGATTTGTAATACACATGTGTCGTATCAGGAAGGGTTGTAGGCTGGGCGACTTGAGATTCACTAAGGTCCACACTTGGCTCATTCGAAAGAATATTTCTATTATTCGTTTGATCCCCGTGTGTCTCAATGTAGGGCTCAAGTATCTTAGTATACTCTTCCTCCTGATTAGATATACAATATATATTATTATCATCAAAACGTGGGTGTACCTCAGAGGGACCGTCTGAATCATAGACGGGAGGGATATCAGCATGCATTCCTGAGGTAGATGCTTGCTGTAAGTTTGCCATCAAGATGTAGTTGGCATTCACTTCTTTTTCCTCATCATATTCTGCTGCAGAAGCCATAAGATCAAATTCCTCAGCTTGAAGTGGAATCCCTGCCTCGTCCTTTTGTTTTATAAGAAGCTGAGTTTGAAGATAAGCAACATCCCTCTTCTTTTTGGCTGTGCAATCTCGAGCATAATGACCAAATCCCCTACAGTTGTAACATTGAACCCGCCGATTGTTGTTTGCATTCCCCGTACCCGTATTCTCGTCCCTTGCAGCAACTATATTACCCATCTGATTACCAATTGTTGGTACAACAATTACCCCATTCTGATTACCCTGATTCTGACCATGGTTTTGTCCAAAATGATTACCTGCATTCCCAACCATTTGCCCAACATTGTGACCATACTGATTACCTATATGTTGACCACCATAATGATTCCCAGTGTTCCCTCCAACTACCAATTGACGATCTTGATTCACATTCATCAATGGTTGAGCAATCTGCATGTTTCTAGTGTTTGAGGAGATTCTCTGATTGTTGTTGGTTGGATTAATGGTGAATTCAAATGCTTTAGCAAGAAGAGAAAGACCAGTATATATCGCATGAGTGGGATCGGTGATGTCATCAAGACAATCTATGGGTTGTTGTAAGTAGTTCACATGAGCAGGGACTTGATAACCATAAGTAGTGAGTTGTTGTTGTGGCATGAAGTTGCTTGAGGAGGGATGATGATAAGGTACCATGGGATATGACATAGATGATGAAGAGTTTGCCATAAAAGCCAATGGATCTTGTGTCTTGGCACGTCGTTCCACTCTTACTTCGTTTGCCTCATCTTGATTCATCTTCAAATAATCATATACTTGAGTGTAGTCCACAACATGAAGATCCTTGATTTGATTGACAAGAGTGACATATCGTGACCATTCAGACGGAAGATTATCAAGAAATTTGATGTTCGTAGCAATTTGTGCAGGTTCATGTTTGTTTCTTCTAAGATGGTTCATGAGGGTTGAAAAACGATGATAATATGGTTTAATTTGTTCCCCTTCAGTGGACGTAAATTTCTCCCATTCACGAAGCAACTTAGTCTCTTTCTCTTGTAAGCCAATTTCACTTCCCTTCATCATTTTTTGAATCCTGAGCCACATCTCGTGTGCGGACTCACAACTATCTACAACAACATACACATCTTCTAGAAGACCCATAAGAATGACTTGAATTGCTTGATCATCTGCATCGAGTTGTTTTGATTCAGCTTCAATTAATTCTTCATCCGTTTGCTCATGTCTAGACGCAGCTACTGGGTTAGCAGAATTCGTAGGATCCCCAGGTATAACAATTGTTCTTCTAACATACGGACCTTCTTTAATTGATTTAACAATTAAATTTCCTAACGGTTTACATTTTGCATAACGAAGAAGACGACTAGCCCATGTAGTGTAATTCTCCTTGGTAAGCATGGGTGGACGATTCTCAGTACCCGTAGCATAAATATCTTGTTGAGACGTCATCGAAAAAGTCGTGTGTAAACAAAGGATCTCAATTCGTAGAAAGCTAAGTGAAAGGTGTAGTAGTTAAAATCCCCTAAAGATGTGAGCTCGAGAAACCAAAAAAATCTTTAGTACGAACAAATACTCAAATATTACAATGATTTCGCAACAGGAGTCACAATTCCGCAATACTTGTCACAATTCTGGAAAACATGACACAATTCCACAAAAACATGTTACAATTCCGTAGCATAAATATCTTGTTGAGACGTCATCGAAAAAGTCGTGTGTAAACAAAGGATCTCAATTCGTAGAAAGCTAAGTGAAAGGTGTAGTAGTTAAAATCCCCTAAAGATGTGAGCTCGAGAAACCAAAAAAATCTTTAGTACGAACAAATACTCAAATATTACAATGATTTCGCAACAGGAGTCACAATTCCGCAATACTTGTCACAATTCTGGAAAACATGACACAATTCCACAAAAACATGTTACAATTCCGCAATACCAAATTGTACACAATTCCGCAATACCAAATGGTACACAATTCAGCAATGCCAAATGGTACACAATTCCGCAATACCAAATGGTATACAATTCCGCAATACCAAATGGTACACAATTCCGCAATGCCAAATGGTACACAATTCCGCAATGCCAAATGGTACACAATTCCACAATGCCAAATGGTACACAATTCCGCAATGTTCCGAGTACAAATCCGAAATACCTAAAAAGGTAATAATTCCCCAATGATCACGAAATCAATGATTCCGCAAAGATGGAAAACAATGATTCCGCAATGTCATGAAATTAATGGTTCCGCAATGCAATAAAGTGGTTCAAATCCGCAATACAGAAAGAGGACACAATTTCGCAATATTCAAGACATTGCGAAATTAATGCAGTTTTCCTAGAAAGGTGGAACTCGGAAAAGGACGAATTTTGGCACTTTGGTTTGCAACTTTTAAGGGTTTAAAGCCAACAAAAACCACCAAAATGCTAACCACGAATCCCTTGGCGAGTGATACCACTTGTAAGAACATCAAAAACATCACCTTGGTTCGGGGGGTCGGGGATGATCAAAGAACATGGTGGACATGATATAGTTCTAGTGAGAGAAATTTAGAGAGAGGTGAAGGAAAGTATGTGTTTTATTTCAAGTGAAATGAAAACAAAGGAAAATACATTAAACTTCCACACCCCCATGGAGACTCATGGGGGTATTTATAGGCCTAACTTAACTAGACTATCTATCCTTTACATAATAAGTCCCTGAGTATAGCAAATGGATGTATATCTAGTCCAACTCACGTGAAAAGCGCCAGCTTACCAAAAAGTAAGTCTAACAATCTCCCTCCAAGATGGTGACTCACGTGAGTTGGTTACAATGAGTCCTACAAGCCAAAATAAAGAAAAATAATAATCTTGAATTTCAGCATTCCTTGAGACAGTCTTCAGCGACCTTCATCTTCTTGAATACTCTAGCTCTATTTCTTCAGCTTTGTAGAATCTAGTTGAGTTTTACTCCCTCCCAACTAGAAGGCCTTTCATTAAACAAGCAGTAAAGACTGCTCCATCCCAAACTGATCCTTCAAAGGAAATATGTGGGAGGTGATAACGTCATCAATATTTACTCACACTTTGAAGCAATCCCAGTCTCGATTCTATGAAAAATTACCAGAAGTACACACTCTATCCCGAACATGAAGTCAAACTGTAGCACCAGAGTCAATTAAGTCCCGGAAATGCACATTTCTTCTGACATAGTGATGATATAGAGTTGCCACATCAAAGTCAATTAAGTCGCGAATGTAGACAACTTATCCCTTTATGTAGAAACGGTAACACCAAAGTCAAGTGACCCCGCATGTACACATTCCTCCCTCCAGGATGATACCTATTAAGGGAATCATCCTTCATGTGTGTACGTGGTATGCCAACTAGAACTGCTTACTTAGTAACCAATACTATGTGAGAAGATGTCAACAATATCTCTCTAAACAAAAAATATCTCTTGATCACCCCGAACTGAATCCCCTTATCAATCATGTTGGCTATTGATAGTGACCACTGATGAAGATAACCCAATAATCCTAACTTGAAACTAAAGTAGAATTCCCCAAACTTGATCTTAAGCTTGCACTATTGTAGAATGAAGAGCGATGCAGAGAAGTCTTAAACTTACCCTATACCAAAAGGTAGTATAAAAAAGGTATACTTCTCTAAAGTACCCTACACCAAAACGGACGGTATAAGAAAAGGTACTACACCTCTTGAAGATATCCACAACAGCAAGTGCGTGTAACACTGAGAACCGCAACGAAGCTCCCAAAAATGATAGTTATCCATTTCGTCGTCCATCCTCCCCTTGACACTAGAAACTAGATACTTCAAGTCTTACTCATAAGCATATATGCTCGAACAAGTTATCTTATAAAATCGTAAGTACTCCTTTAAAGATAAAATAAGAGTGCCTCCGAGAAATCTCACTTCAACCCCAAATAAGTATCATCGAATCATCTTTGTAATCACATAAACTGAAATAGTCGTTAGGAATTTAGGTGAATTTTTGATAAGGACCGTTTTAGTGTAATGTATCGTGTGTGTTTTGTTTGTTGTGTTTGTTGTTCGTGAAGAAGTGTTATGATCGAAAACGGATACCCAGCCTTAAATGCCACTGTTTAAGCGGCCCGCCAAAGTAATAAAATCCTGTCACATAAGCATTTAACCCGACAAATATTTTACTACTCGGTTTTTTCGAAATATCCGGCTCAATCCAATAATAACTCCCGTAAACCACATATTTCATCTTAACTAAGTTTGCACTATTCGGATATAAAAACGGTCATCCCGAATACGATTGCAAAAATTAATCGGCCCACTATATACCTTCGGTTAGAGTAGTGATCGACCCGTCAAAACTAATCGAATCACCAACATATCTGATTAACCAAACCATTTGCCAAAAATTCGGACCAAGTATTCAATTAAGCGGACCAACAATTCAACAAAAGCCTAATTAAGGTTATACCAATCGCAACCCAACTCCATATCATAATAAACATTTGGTTAGATAACATTTCAAATCATTGAACCAAACATATATGAATAGCCCTATGAGTGAATGAACACACACCGGCCCAATTCTTGTAATAAACATAGCGTTCCAAAAATTCTTACCAAATAAGTATACTCGGAAAGAAATTAGTCAGCCCATACACAAATATTGACCCGATCCATATGTGGTATATTTAACCACTCAACCCTAATTTATCTCACAGTAAACCTAATCACACCAAACCCGATATCTCTTAACTCGTAACCTCCGCCCCCATATTCATATTTTCTCCAAAAACAAATCTCAACATCCAAACAACGAACAAATCAACTTGTCACTTTATACAACTTAAAACTAGTTAATCCCACCACTTATATCATCCGAATCATATACAAATCACTCTTATGATGTTCTATATCATTCTGATGCAGAAGCTTTCGAACCATGTAGAGACGAGTTAGACACGACATTTAGATCATTCCAATGGTCACGGGTAGGTCTTAGTGAAAAATTTTAATTTGATGTTGAGTTCGTGAATCAAGACCAACTGGACTAAACTTCATGTTTATGTTCTTGTCACTGATTCAAAAATTAATAGGAGGTTTATACCTTCACACAAGATCTATGATGATTAGTTAAACGCAAAAAAAATCTTGTTAAAGATAAAAAAATGTTTAACCAAATTTGAGGTCCATTTGTTAGTGTATATGAGTCTAGATGTGAAGGGTTTAGGTGACGATGGGATTATGAATAGATGTGGATTTGGGGATATTGCATGTTGGTTTAGATAAGATTAATTGATGTTGGTTATGTTGACCCGGTCAACTCGGTATCATTTGACATGACATCATTCCACAATCAATTTTTTTTTCAGCAATATGATTTCACAATATGGCAAATCATATGATTCCGCAATAATGAAATGCAAGATTCCGCAATATTTTGAAATGCAAGATTCCGCAATATTTTAAATGCAAGATTCTGCAATATTTTGAAATGCAAGATTCCGCAATATTTTGAAATCGTATCCACAGTTACTTGTACCGAAAAATCTGGAACTGGTCTTTTCAGATCTGACTTTTTTTCCAGATATATCCCTTTAGGTAAACTCAGATTTTGATGCATAAAAAAAACAGATGAAAAGAACAGTGGACAAAAACATTTATATAATCGAAACTCACACCCACGAATCAGAAAAAATAGATAAAAAACTGATGGACAAAGTTCTTGAGGGGACAAGGCATGTGGCAGACTGATTAGACAAAGAGACTGTAATAGCAGCTTTATTTTCATGAAACTGATAAAGCAAAAGCTAATGTTTAACGAGATTTTTCATAAAGAATGGATACCGACTCATGAATAACAGTTGAACCACCTCTCATGAACTCAAGAATGAACTTATAAGGACAGTTGTAAGAAAAAATATGACGGGAATCAAAGAAAAACTGACCTTCGGATCCACCACAAATACAAAAATACGACACAAACACACACGGATACAAAACACCCCCGGATAGCTCTGATACCAATTGACAAGCATCAAAAACCTCACCTTGGTTCGGAGGGTCGGGGATGATCAAAGAACATGGTGGGCATGATATAGTTCTAGTGAGAGAAAGTTAGAGAGAGGTGAAGGAAAGTGTGTGTTTTATTTCAAGTGAAATGAAAACAAAGGAAAAATACACTAAACTTCCACACCCCATGGAGAGTCATAGGGGTATTTATAGGCCTAACTTAACTAGACTATCTATCCTTTACATAATAAGTCCCCGTGTATTGCAAATGGATGTATATCTAGTCCAACTCACGTGAATGGCGCCAACTTACCAAAAAGTAAGTCTAACTTAGATGGTTTCTCCGGATATTTCCAAATTCCTATCGATCCAAAAGACCAAGAGAAAACCACATTCACTTGTCCTTATGGAACATTTGCTTACAAAAGAATGCCTTTCGGCTTATGCAATGCTCCCGGAACTTTCCAAAGGTGTATGATGGCTATATTCCATGACATGGTTGAAGAAACTATGGAAGTCTTTATGGACGATTTCTCAGCCTATGGTGATTCTTTCTGTTCTTTCCTAGCCAATTTAGAACGTATGCTTAAACAGTGTGAAGACACTCGTCTCGTTCTTAATTGGGAAAAATGCCATTTCATGGTAAAAGAAGGCATCATCCTCGGTCACAAAGTTTCTAAAGCCGGTATCAAAGTCGATCGTGCTAAAGTTGACGTCATTGCTAAGTTGCCTCCACCTACCACCGTCAAAGGAGTTAGGAGGTTTTTAGGTCATGCGGGATTTTATCGACGTTTCATTCAATATTTCTCTAAGATAGCTCGACCAATGACTCATCTCTTAGAAAAGGACGATACTTTCATATTTTCTCAAGATTGTCTCTACTCTTTCGAACTTCTTAAAGGTAAATTAACTAAGGCATCGATCTTAGTCTCTCCAAATTGGGAGTTACCTTTCGAGCTCATGTGTGATGCTAGTGATTTCGCGGTAGGAGCGTTTTTAGGTCAACGAGTTAACAAACACTTCCAACCAATCCATTATGCTAGTAAGACAATGACGGGGGCTCAATTGCATTATATCACTACCGAAAAAGAGCTTTTAGCCGTAGTGTATGCCTTTGATAAATTTTGCCCGTATCTTGTGCTTTCCACCACCATCGTTTACACCGACCATTCCGACTTGAAATACTTTTTGACCAAGCAAGATGCTAAACCGCGACTCCTTCGTTGGGTTTTGCTCCTCCAAGAATTTAAAATCGAATTTCGCGATAAAAAGGGAGCGGAAAACCTAGCTGTGGATCATCTTAGTAGACTTGAGGATCCTTATTAAGGGGAACTTCCGAATCAAGAGATTAATGAATACTTTCCCCATGAGGCCTTAATGTCTATTAATTCCAATCTTGATGATACCCCATGGTTTGCGGACATTGCAAACTATTTGGCGGGTGGTGTTCTTATGGAAGGGTTAACGTCCCAATAAAAGAATTTTTTTTAAGGATATTAAGCACTATTATTGGGACGACCCTTATCTTTTCAAGCAATGTGCAGATCTTATCATTCATAAGTGTGTTGATGGGCCATCCGCTTTACAAATCCTTGAAGCTTTCCACAAAGGACCCATTGGTGGTCACTTTGGTCCTAACTATACCGCTAAGAAAGTTTTCGATTCCGGATTCTGTTGGCCCTCCATTTATCATGACGCTCATGAGATGGTTAAGCATTTTGATGCTTGACAAAAGATAAGGCACACATAAAGATGAGATGCCCCAAAATTTCATCAAAGAGTGTAAAATCTTTCACGTATGGGGCATCAACTTTATGTGGCCATTTCCATCATCCAAAAGGAACAAGTACATCCTCGTAGCCGTTGACTATGTATCCAAATGGGTTAAATCAAAGGCTTTACCTACTAACGATGCGAGGGTGGTTGTGAACTTTTTGAAACAATTTCGGATCCAAACTTCTTTGCTCTTTCTAAGGTTTGCTAGATTCGGCGTTCCTCGTGCTATCATTAGTGATCGCGGTACTCATTTTTGAAATGATCAATTTGCACGAGTCATGGATAAGTATGGTGTCAATAACCGACTTTCCACCGCGTATCATCCACAAACTAATGGTCAAGCCGAGATTTCCAACCGTGTACTTAAGCGAATCTTAGAGCGTACCGTGGGAGAGCATCGTGCCTCATGGACCGATAAATTAGATGATGCTTTGTGGGCTTTCTATACCGCTTATAAGACACCTATAGGTTGTACCCCTTATCTCCTTGTGTAGGGAAATGAGTGCCACCTCCCCATTGAGTTGGAGCATAAGGCTTATTGGGCTTTGAAATAGGCTAATTTTGACATAAACAAAGCCGGTGATCTTAGGAATATCCAACTCAATGAACTTAATGAACTTAGGAATGAGGCTTATGGGAATTCGTTGATCAATAAGGAGAAAACTAAGCTCATTCATGATTCTAGGATTAAGAACCGAGAGTTTCACATAGGTGATCAAGTTTTACTCTTTAACTCTCGGTTGAAAATCTTTTCAGGAAAACTTAAGAGCCGTTGGTCCGGTCCATTCATCGTGGCCCAAATTTTCCCTTATGGCACCATTGAGTTATCTCAACCAAATGGGCCCAACTTTAAGGTGAATGGCCAATGTGTTAAGTTGTACTTTGGAGAGGACATATCTCATGAGATGATTCCATCCCTCTCCATGTTTCCCTTGAATTAGTTCTGGGTTGAGTCAGGCTCGTGACTCGGTTAACAATAACAAGCGCTTCTCGGGAGGCAACCCGATGATCTATCCTTTTTATCTGGTTTTCATAATAAGTGTAGGGGGAGCCACGTAGGTGTTTGTTGTCTTGTTTCTTATGATGTGCAGGGGTTAAAGCTTTCAAAGATCCAATTTTGATGATATTTGACGACCCGTGATCCCGTGTACCCATCTTCCCGGTTATATCCTACACGCTTATGATTCAATATTTTATCGATAAATGTTGAAATGGGAATCATTTTACTTGTCTCTTCCTTAGAAAGATTTAAACTACGTGCACAATGTCCTAAGTGTAGGGGAGTTTACTTTCACATGCTTAAACATTGAGGACAATGTCTATATCAAGTGTACGGGAGACTTCTATCGAAGTTAAGTGGGGTTTTCCATGAATATGTCCTCATTTTAACCAAAAAATTAATATTTTCGACGTTTTTCAAATTTTTTTATCTATTTGGGCCTACTATTATTTTTCATTTATTTTCTTTTATCTTTTTTCCTTTTGTCATCACATCGTATGTATATATTCCATTTTAAGAATAAAGTAAAAAAAATGGTTTTAACAAGTTTAGATGTCTTAGATATATATTAGGCCCGTCGTGAGTATTTTGACTCAACCCGAGTTTACTTATCCAAGTTTACTCTAGCTAGTATCCTTAACCATATGGACCTTAATTGGATTATTAGGCTAAGCATCCACGAGTCTCATTACTTGAGATTTTAAATTGTGGAGAACGAGAGATGATAGAGTTGATAATAAGTTTAAAGGTTAAATCTTCCTTATATGGTTTTTGTGGCTCTTTCTTCCCACTTGTATATTTAATTGCTTAATAAATGAGGATTTTTGCGGCTTAGATTCGATATTTTAGCTCTTAGACAACTCTTTTACCTCCTTGTAATTAAAGCATGAACACATTGAGGATGCCAGCGTTGTGGACTTCCGACTAAGGTGGCTCATAACCACTAAGTAGGAGGTATTTAGACCATGGGACCGTGGAATTTGGCCTACTATATATATCATAAATAAAGAAAGAATAAGATTAAAACATGAACCCAAGGACCCTTAGGGTGTGGGGCATGTAGCACGAACCTTGTCATTAGAGCCTTAGGGTGTATGGCATGGTAAGTGTTTAATAAAAATGATAATTAATCAATTCCCTTGTTTGTGGTTCAAGGAGCCTTAGGGTGTGGATCATAGATGAGGAGAACTTTTACATCTTAATGAGCCTAACGGGTATATGATGTGAATTTGCTAAACTCCACATAAAGTCAACATGACTTTGGGGGAAATAGTAATAAGTAGTGCTATTGGCCAATTTCGAATCCAGGAATTTATTCCCTAAATCGTGTTAATTTATTCTTGATGTGGGTTTACTTTAGTGACAACGTTTTTGAGGATGAGGTTAGGTTCTGAGTGTCGGGTTTACACCGTTTTGCCTTTATTTTGGACTAATGATAATTTAATAAGTCAAATGAGCCTACGGGTGAATGACAATATTTAAAATCTAGAGATACAACTTAGGAATATTGGAGAAGGAGTATTACACAATTGTCTTATATAAGTAGTTTTAACTTGAGAACTTATCGTAAACAATGATCTTGTTTTTATGCTTGGTATGGGGAACGTGAAACTTGAGGGTGATTAATATTCATGACACCAAAGCCCTAATTTAAGTCTTAGATTTCTTTACAAGTTTCTTCCATCAAACAATTTCAAAGTTAATAAATTAAAGGAAATTGTTATATCTTTTAAAAGTTTTTATCTTTACATCGTTGTTAAGTTTCTTTCATTGTAGTAGTAGTATATTATAATAAAGGCCGAGATGAGTTAATTATGATGGAAAATGTAAAATTATGCTTTAAAATAATGCACTGCATGGGGACATTGCAATGGTCAAGTGTAGGGGATTTAATAAGTGTGAAAACACTTATCCTTTTACCACTTAAAACTAATAAAAACGAGACCAAAACATGTATTTAATGTCATGAAAGTCGGAATTCTGCGTGGTTTATGTTTTTATTGTGTTGTAGGACAAAAATATGAAAAAAGCAAGAAAACACGGGCTTTTATCGAAGAAAAGACAAAAGATGAAGTCAAAAGATCAAAAGTGCAAAAAGAACGGAAGTCAAAGGCCTATTCTAAAGATTTATCGAAGAAAAAGACTAAAGACGGAAGTTTAACGAAGTAGAAGAACCAAGTCTAATAAAAGAAGAAAATTAGAAGACGAGTTCATTTTATCTATCGACAAATCCCGAGACAAAGTTGAGAAAGACGAATTATTTAAAAAGACGAGAAGACAAAGAGAAAGAATGAAGCAACAACACCACATCCCTTCCACTATAAATAGACCATTAAGCCTTCATTTGTAGTTAGTTTTATTTTTAGTTTTTCATTAAGGTAATTAGGAGTAGGTGTTAATTACTTTCTCTCTCTAGTTTTCTTTCAAGTTTTTCTTAATCTTTCATCTTTAATCTTGTGTATTTGAATCTTAATCTTTATCATTAATTCAAGCTTATTAAATATATCTCATTCTTCCTTTCTTGTTCTTAATCTTGTGTTGATTTGGTTAATTATGTAGTTTGTTGATCTTGTTGCTTGTTTGATTGAGGTGATCTTTTAATTGTTCTTATTGTTTTAATTTGTTCATCTTTTTAGATTATTGGTGATAGTTGTTATTGATTGATTTGCTTATTTTGATTAAGTGGGTTTTATAGTTTTAGTTGTTAATTTAGATTTTATTGATTTGGTGTGATTTGGTGTTTGTTAGATTTTATTTAGTGTTTATTTTGGCTTATTTTCTAGGTTGATTTTGCTTATCTTTGGCTTATTTTTTATTCACCTGACTTAGGATCTGTTTGTCACGTATCTGGTGAGTTTTCGGAAAAGGGTTTATTTTCCCAAAGGTTTTCAATTTATCCGAATTTTCCTTTTTATCCGAATTCAGTTTTTCCCGAAAAAGTTTTATCCGAAAATAGGTTTTATTCTGAATTTTGCATTTTATCCGAAATATACATTTTTCCGAAAAATCCAATTATTCCGAAAAAGCTTATTATCCAAAATCCAAGTTTTTCCCGCCTAAAGTTCATTATCCGAAAGCTAGGCATTATTCTGAAAAATCAGCTTTATCCGTAAAATAGGATTTATCCGAATATTAGGTTGTTTATCCGAAATAGCATATTATTTCGAAAAATAGGATTTATCCGAAATACCCCATTTATCCTAATTCCCACTTATCCCAAAATTGTTGTTTTTCCCGCCAAAACAAATATTCCGAAGAACGTTTATATTAATTTTTATTTTTATTTTTAGTTTTTTTTAGCTTACTTTTTGGCATTTTAATATTTGTTTCTTTTAATTTCACGTTTTCATTATTTATCTTGTTTCTTTATTGCTTGTCATTTATCTTTGGTTTATTTTTAAATACTTTTGGCATCTACTTTTGTTTAATTAGCCATAGATAACCATTTTCTTTTATCCAGCAAGAACGACTGAGTCACACTTTAAAACCGGAGATCAATTCGATTAGACACACCGAGAGCATTAATTTTCACATCAAAATTCAGATATTAGTATACTTTTGTATCTCTTGAGTATGACCTTGTAATGCTCCAACCTCCCCTTTTCAGATCTCAGATGTTTATCCTTCTGAAGCTGCATTACACTTCTTTCGAAAAAGTCTTTTTGAAAGTTAAAGATCAGAAGAGTCAATTCATACCTTTCCTCCAAAGGATCATTAACCAGTTCTTGCTTCCATTGCTCCAAGAATTCTGTAACATTAGGTACCATTTCATCCAGCTCTCTATGCATAATCTCAATCTGTTTGAGCATTTCCCTTGGTTGCATTCGTACCTTTTCTTGTTCTAAGAGATCTAATTTAGAGACATCCAGCTGTGCCTCCTTTCTCCTCTTTTGCATCCTCTCCTGTTGCATATGTAGCTCTTTATCTTGCATTCTTTAAGCTACAAACTCATCATGTTCAGTCTGAGCCCTTATATCTTCTAGTGTTTCATGCTTGTATTTCCTTTTGGGCTGTTCAACCATTTTCCCCTTTCCTTTGTCTTTTGGATCCACTGTTGGTTTAGCTTTGGGAGCAGTCTCTCCAATTTGTATTCCCTTCTGAGCTGGCTGTCTCTTCTTCTTCCTATCAAATGTTTGAGAGATATGTTGCCTTGTAGGTGTAATAGCAATAGCAGGGGGAATACTTACAGCACTGGAATTAATGCTCGTAGGGGAATCGTTTTTTGTAGCAGGGGCTTCTTCTTGATGACCTAAATTCAACAATGTCTGGGCTACATCCTTTGTTGCACTCCCCTTATCACTGTCTTTCTCCTCACTAACCACCTTTTCTTTACTTTCTTCCCTTCCACTAGGAAATGCATACCACTGAGTAGACTCATCTGTATTTGGTCGTTCCTCTCCTTTGGAAACATCCTCATCCATGGATATAATTAGTTGTGGTCTTCTCATCCCCTCAAGTGTAGCAAGTCTGGTTTCTAGGTTGGTAATGACCAGACCTTGCTGTTTGACTGTTTGTACCATTTGTGCATTTTTCTTTTTCAAGCTCATGTACATATTCGTCAGTTCCAATAAAGATAGTGGTTTCAGTCTGATCTCAACCTTAGTAGGAGACTGCTCCCGTCTTTGGGTATCACTTAGTGAGGAAGTAGACTTACTTATGGTGTCACTATTTTGCTCACCCCTTGAGGATGAAGCATTAGTGGCAGCCAAATCCCTAGGTTGCTCCATACCCATGGAGGCTCTCCTCTCTACTACAGGGGAAGGATCACTAGGCAAAGGAGACCTAGCAAAAACTTAACAAGCAGGCCCAATGGATACAAACAGTGTAACAGTATTGTCGGTCAACGGTCAAACAGGGAATGTTTTGGAAAGCAGGGGAAAGTCATACTAGCAGGGGAATGAAAATCAAAAGCAGGGGAAACTTTCCTAAGGGTATTAGGTTAATCCTGAATAGACCAATGCTAAACAGCTCTATTCTAGTGCACACACTTGCATAAGCAAGATAGATACACGGAATCTCAAGAGTCCTCCATTCAGCAAAGTCCTAAATAGAAAAATCTAACACATAAGTAACCCTGCACCAGGTCAACCCATTCAAATATGCATACCCAGGACTCCAACCCTACCATTTCCTTCCTATGTTCGAGTGGTCTTGGCAACATGCATCCAAAAGCCTCATTTTGTGTAGCAAGCTGCCCAAGCAAGAGGTTTTGACTACATATTGCAGTGCATCAAGGTCTCAGAACTCCAACAAGCTTTGCAGAAAGTTGTCATTGTCCCAAGCCCTTACTCACCAGTGGGTATGATCTATAATCGTACATGAGTATCCTAAGGATACCCTAAAGCCTAAAGGTGTGATCTAACCTCCCCTGAAACATAGAGCACATACCAGATTTTTCCATAGGGTATACCATCCTCCACAACGATCCCTGAATTGTTAGTCTAAAACCACATGTAGCCACTTATAAAAAGAACAAACCCTTGAGCAGGGGAAATAACCTAGCAGGGGGATTAATCCAAGCAGGGGAAACTTTGTTCAAAAACAGTGGCATTAAGAATGATGGAAAAAGTGACTAGCAATTCTACAACAACAAGCACTAATACAATCCTAAATCTACACACAAAGCTACAGACATCTGTTTTATGGATTGACCATCCCAATACTTCCAGCCAAGTACTGGAATCTCCCTATATCAAAAGGCTTTGGCAAAAGATCAGCAACATTAAGTTCTGTATCAATTTCCTCAAGGACAATTAACCCTTTTTCAAAACAGTCTCTAATAAAATTATATCTGATTTCAATGTGTTTAGTTTTAGTGCGAAAAATAGGATTCTTAATTATGCAAATTGTGCTGTTATTGTCAATAAATATCTTGGTTTTAAGAAAATTGTACCCAAAATCAAGCAACTGATTCTGAATCCAAAGGACATGTCCACAGCATGCAGTAGCAGCCACATATTCAGCTTCCGTAGTGGAATTTGCTAGAATAGTTTGATTTTTACACTGCCAAGATATTAGCCTGCTCCCCAAAAATTGACATCCACCTATTGTGGACTTCCTGTCATTGTTGTCACCTCCATAATCACTATCTGAATAGGCTATCAGCTCAAAGGGTGATTCTTTAGGATACCAAAGTCCTAAAGTAGGGTGACACTTGAGATATCTAAAGATTCTCTTTACAGCAAACAGGTGGCACTCCATAGGAGTCACTTGGTGTCTTGCACACAAATACACAGCAAACATGATGTGAGGTCTTGAAGTAGTAAGGTACATGAGAGATCCAATCATAGATCTATATGTCCTGACATCAATAGGTTTTCCTTGGCCCTCTTTTCCCCAAGGATGCTCTTTGTCCATAGGAGTGGAGACTTTCTTTCCCTCACATAATCTAAACTTTTTCACAATCTCAGCAACGTATTCATCTTGGGAAATAAAAATCCCCCATCTTTCCTCTGCTGAACTTGTAACCCCAAGAAAAAGTTGAGCTCTCCCATTGCACTCATTTGGAATTTGTATTGCATCAGTTTGGCAAACTCCTTGATGAGCATGGAATTTGTGGATCCAAAAATGGTATCATCTACATATACTTACACTAACAGAAAGTTACCTTTTTGTTTCTTGATAAACAGGGTCTGATCAATCTTTCCCCTGTTGAAGCGATTATCCAAGAGGTACTTGGATAGAGTCCCATACCACGCCCTAGGATCTTGATGAAGCCTATACATATCCTTCTTCACCTTGTACACCTGTCTGGATGTTCTGGATCTTCAAAACCTGGAGGTTGCATTACATACACCTCCTCATCAATGGTGCCATAAAGGAAGGCACTCTTAACATCCATATGGTACACAATAAAGTGTATGAAAGAATCATATGCTAGAAAGAGTCTGATGGCTTCAATTCTGACAACTGGTGCAAAGACCTCATCATAGTCAATGCCCTCCTCTTGTGTGTACCATTGTGCTACTAGCCTGGCTTTATTTCTGACCACAATCCCTCTCTCATCCTTCTTGTTTCTAAGCACCCATTTTGTCCCAATAGGTCTTGCCCATTTTGTACAGTCAACCAAAATCCAAACCTCTTGAATATCAAAGTGCAATAACTCTTCTTGCATAGCATCTACCCAACTTGGATCATTCAATGCTTGAAAGATCTTCTTTGCTCTTCTTGTGACAAAAAGGCAGAAAAGAGGCAACATTGCATATTGTCATGATTGAATTTCATTGTGATGTTGGAAATAAATCTATGGTCCTTTACTTGATACCTTATTTATCTGGGAGTATCAAGATCACCTATGGTTTGAGATTGGGGGTGATCTTTATTGATTCTGTAGGTAGGCTGTATATTCATAAGGACTTCAGTTTCATCATTTCCCAAATCAGGTTCTATGGGACTATCTTGATTAGGAAAGAACTCTTTAAAAGATCTGCCAAATGATACTGCATGCATGAGAGATGGATGTTGGTGAGCTGTGTGCAGCTCTGAATAGCTTGGACCTCCATGCCTAATGATTCTGCTTCCACTGCTTGATAAAGTGATTGGTGAAGATGAAGAGATGAGTGGGGATTCTCTTTCTGCATCATTAACATCATTCACAACTGGTTCTTCAAAGGCAGGGGAAACATTTGGTCCAGCAGGGGAATCTATGATTCTACTGCTTTCAGTCATTCCACTGCTTTCAGGACTTGGCTTAGCAGGGGAAGAGATTGGTTGTGCATTATTTTGAGAGAGGTCTTCTTCCTCAACCATTTCTTTGGCAGCATCATCAGCAGGGAACAATGAAGGTACAGTCATGTACCTCATAGGTGGATTCTCCAAAGCAGTTGGTTCTTTTGTACCTGAAATTTTACTATTATCCAAAGCAACAGGCACATAATTCATAGATTTAGAAAGTACTTCAATATCAAAGAACCACTTGGGACCTGTTTGTGTGTCTTTAGGCTTATCCTCCAGAAAATTGACATGTGTGTTCTCTGTCACCTTGCTTGTCTTCTTGTTGAAGACCCTATATCCCTTACTTGTCAGTGAATAGCCAACAAAGTATCCATCATCCCTTTTTTCATTGAACTTTCCCAAATGATCAAGAGTGTTGAGTATTACTACATGACACCCAAAATGTCTGAAAAAGTCAATCAAAAGAGGTCTTCCATTGAATAGATGATAAGGGGTCTTGTTGTGAGCCTTTAACACCAAAGCCCTGTTCTGAACATAAGAAGTAGTGGCAACAGCTTCAGCCCAAAAGATAATTGGAAGCTTGGAATCAGATAGCATGGTCCTTGCAGCTTCAGTGAGTGTTATGTTTCTCCTCTCTGTAACTCCATTTTGTTGAGGTGTTCTAGCTATGCTGTATTCCCTTTTTATCCCTTTGCTGGTACAGAAAGTGTCCAACTATTTGTTCCTAAACTCTCCACCATTATCAGACCTAATTATCACCACCTTCATACTCTTTTGAAGCTCAATCTGAGTGATGAAGTCTTTGAGTACTCCCGCTATGTCACTCTTTTCAAATAAGAAGAAGGTCCATGTGAACCTTGAGAAGTCATTAGTGACCACTAGGCAGTACCACTTCTTTTTCATACTTGCCACAGATGTAGGACCAAAAAGATCCATGTGAAGTAGCTCCAATGGCTTGGTGGTGGAAAGAGCCATTTTTTTATTTTCAAGAAGCTCTATGTTGATTTCCCTTCAAATAGGCAACACAAGTATGATCATTATTGAAGGTCTTGGAAGGCAGATCATGAACAAGATTGAACTTAACTAATTTGTTCATATTTTTGAAGTTTAAATGACCAAGTCTTCTATGCCATTTCTTGCATTCATCTACTGAGGCTTTGGTAATAAAACAGTTCTCATTGTCTTGTAGAGAAATATTTTTTAAGTCATGGTGTACATGTTCTTCTGCCTTGGTGTTGGTATTACAATAGGAGCATTTGATGGTAAAACAAACTCCTTTCCCAACACCAGGCACTCAGTATCAGTGAAAAGAACAAAGTTCTTGTTATCAGTCATCTGTGACACACTAAAAAGGTTGTACTTCAATTCTTTTACCAGATAGACATTATCAAATGTCATGTCATTAGTGCCCATCTCCGAATGAGACACCATCATTATCATGTAGGGGAACAAAGTTTGACAAATATGCTTTGTGACCAGTCATGCTCCTTGAGAAACCACTATCCCAATATGCTTTATCATTGTAGGTCTGCTTTGTTACCTACAAAAATAAAAACAAATTAGTTTTTCTGGGGGGACCCAAGCCATTACTGACTTAGATCTACCTCGTGTATCATTTTAAGATAATTTGTCAAAGGCTAAAGATACACAATTGGGTTGAGTATGTTGGGAATAAAATGTAGCCAGTTCACTTGAGCGCTGACAAGAAGAAAACAAGCGTTGATAAGAAGAAAACAAGCGTTGACAGATCAAGCATTGACAGGAAGAAGTCAATCGTTGATAGGTTGAAGACAAGCACTGATAGAAAGATATGGTCTACGCGTATTATGCTTCTAGTTTGTTTCTAGTAAAGATAGGATCAACATTGTATTTTCTATAATTATCTTTACCTAGACTAGTTGATACGTAGACTCTTGTACAAGGCTTCTTATGTCTATAAAAGAAGACCTTTAGGTTATGTTTCATATAAGTTTTCAGACGTTAAACACTTTCATTGTAAGCAAGTTCGTTATTATCAATCAAGTGAAAGTTTGTTTTACATCCTTTGTGTGTTCTTGTTTAAGTGTTAATTCCGCATAACACTTAAATTACTTTATACATAAACAAAGTTTCTCTACGTGTATAACTTGATCTAATCTCGTTTGCACAAGCTAAATCGATCTAAGTTTGGGATCAACAAGTGGTATGAGAGCTTGTTGAGAAACTTTGATCTAAAAGAACACAAGAACCCTAAATCACCAAAACCCTAATTTTCACAAAACCCTAAAAACATCATGTCCACTCCAAAAGTAACCTCCTCCTCCTCAAACCACAACATCAATATTCCCATGCTAGATGCAGACAATTTTGAGCCGTGGAAGTTCAACTTTGAGCAATATCTGCAAATCTATGACTACACTCTCTGGGAGATTATTGAATATGGAAACACATTCAAAAAGCTCAAAAGATTGCAGATGCCATTGCTACAAGATCAGCTGTTCAAGGATGTTCTGAAGCAGATAAGAAAGAAAAACCTGAAGATGGTAGAGCTGTGTCTGCTGATGACATGGCAAAGAAAAGGGTTGATATGAAAACCCTAAGCATTCTGAAACTTTATTTGGGTCAAGAAAATCAGCACAAATATAGAGGTTATGAGTCTGGAAAAGACCTTTGGGCAGCCCTTGAAGTTGTATATGGTGGTAATGTTGATACTGTGGAAGAGAAAAGGAAGCAACTCTTACATGAGTATGCTGTTTTCAAGGCTCAAACCAATGAGAAGCTAAGTAGTGTGAGAAGCAGACTTCTTGACATTACAAGCAAGCTGTCCTTCATGGGGACAACAATTGATGATGTTGACATTATTGCCACTTTCTTAAAAGCCTTGGTGATGCGTGGAAGATTGAGGCAAGATCTATAATTGCCAACAACACTCACAAAAGTTCTACTTTTGATGATGTTTACAACAAACTGAGGCTGTTGGAGAATGAAACTCTTTTGGATCATGGAAGTAAGTCTACCAATAGTAACATGGCCTTCTTCTCACATAGTGAAGGCCAATTTGATCAGAAGGAGTCATACATGCACCCAGTTACTGGATCAACATGTGTCAACGCTGGATCATATCCTGTCAACGCCTCACATTCAGACGCTGACACGTATAAAATTGACTACCAAGAGTTAAGCATGCTGGTTTGGATCTGGATACTGTGTGTGCATACATTGCTTCATTGCCCAATGGTTCAATGATTACATATGAGGACCTTGAGCAAATAAGTGATGAGCATTTGGAGGAGATGGATATAAAGTGGAACATGGCTCTTGCTAGTATAAGAGCAAACAGGTGGAATAGAAGGTTCAAGAAGAAGATGACCTTTAATGCAAAGGACACTGATGGATTTGATAAATCCAAAGTTGAGTGTTACAATTGTCATCGTATGGGACACTTTATGAGAGAATGCAGATCTCCAAGAAGATCTGATGCTGGAAAACCCTCAAGACAAATTGTAAAGGCTCAGGATCCTAAGGCCATGGTGGCAGTGCAAGAAATTGATGGTATTGGATGGGACTGGAGCTATTTGGCTAAGGATGGGGAAGAGGATAAAGCTTTGGTTGCTGAGAGAGAAGAAGAAGAGCATGTTCAATATGCTCTCATGGCACACTCCTCATCTTCATCAGACAATGAGGTATATGATGATGCTTTTTGTAGTAAGGGTTGTCGTTTAAATACTGAAAGACTTAACAAAGAGGTTTTAAGATCGATAGGAGATGTGAGTACTGAGAGATGCAAGTTGTCTAACTATCAACTTGCTCTCACTCAGACTGAAAAGACTGTTTCTGAGTATAAGAAAATGGAGCTTGACCTAAAAGATAAAATAAATATCTTAAAACATGATTTAAATGCTAGTAATGATATTAGAAACATCATGGAAAGGGTCAATGCTGAATTACAGGCTAAGTTAGATGAGGCTATCAAGAATAAGGATAATGTAGACCTTCAAATTTAGAGATTTGATAAGGCCTCACAAACCCTAGGAGAATGTGTTAATAAACAGAGGGATTCTAGGGACATGACTGGGATTGGGATGAAAGAATATTCTGGTGTTCCACCACCAGCTGGGGACTTCTATGGTGTCCAAAGAAAGGACTTATCTTGGACTGGTTTACCAGAACTCCAAGAAGAGGAATTTATTCCTCCACCAAGAGTCTTTACCCCAGTAGAGGAATATAGGCAAAAGTTGACTGATTTGAATGAATGGAAGAAAGCCAACCCTACCTTATTTGTCAAGGGTGGCATGCTTTGTGAAAGTCCAAATGAGTCGACCCCTATCAAAGTAACAAACCCAATCACTAGCAAGACTGTTATCCTTGGCTCAAACACTGTTAGAAAACCTAGCATTAAGTATGCAGAAATGTATAGGAATACTAGGTCACCAAAAAGCCAAGTAAGTAATAATGGAACAGGTTTCTTTTCTTCTAGACCTAGAGTTGTGTCTAGAAAAGCCTGTTACACTTGTGGTAGCTTTTCACATTTAGCCTATAAGTGTGTCAACGCTTCCAAGGTCAACGCTGACAAAAGGTCAAACACTGTCAGACCCAAAACTTTTGTGGAGCAAAGTCCACAAGTTGTTAGACTAGCCCCATTCTTTACCAAAGGGTCTAAAACTCATGGACAAAGACCTTTTCAAAAGACCAATACATGGTCTAATAGGCAATGGGTTCCTGTAGAAAACCCTAGGTTCAACGCTGATAAGGGTAATTTCAGCGTTGACAAGGCCAAATCAAACGTTGACAGAAACATTGCCAGACCTAAATATTTGCAACCATAGGGAAAGGGGTCTAAAGCTTCTTCTAGCTTGACATGGAGACCTAAGCAAGACGAAAACCCTAACTCTAATGGGATTTCTATGACCTGCAACAGATTAAATTATATTTCAAAGGTCATCACAAAACTAATTGGGGTTAATTGGGTGTTTCATCCAAAAAGGGATGAACAAGGGGTTGTTATGAGAACTAAGTCTGTTCTTGATGAACAACCAGATGAATCCAAGTCTGCTCAGGCTTGGGTTCCCAAAGAAAACTAATTTGTTTTCTTTATGTGCAGGGCAGTCAAAAACAGGTGAATGATTATGGCTATTGGGATAGTGGATGCTCTAGGCACATGACTGGGAAGGAAGATTATCTGACAAACTTCACTCCCATTAAGGATGGTGATAAAGTTTACTTTGGAGGTGGATATGGAACTATCACAGGCAAAAGAACTCTTCTCACCAAGAACTTGTATTTTGAAAACGTGTTTCTGGTAAAAGAACTTGATTATAATCTTTTTAGTGTATCACAAGTTTGTGATAACAAAAATAAGGTTCTTTTCACTGATACTGAATGCTTGGTGTTGAGCAAGGATTTTAAAATACTAGATGAGAAATTCATTGACTATAGAACACCTAGGCATAAGGACATTTATAATGTGAATCTTAATGGTATTAGGATGAATAATAATATGTCATGTTTTTATGCTAAAGCTTCAGTTGATGAGAGTAATCTATGGCACAGGAGACTAGGGCACATTAACTTTAAAAATATAAACAGACTTGTGAGGCTTGGTTTGGTTGATGGTTTGCCTGAAAAGGCTTTCCACAATGACCACTTTTGTGTTGCATGCCTTAAAGGCAAACAGCACAAGGTCTTATTTAAGTCTAAACATGTGCACTCTAGTTCTAAACCACTTCACTTGCTGCATATGGACCTGTTTGGTCCAACTAATATAGAGAGTTTGAATGGTAAATCATACTGCTTTGTCATCACAGATGACTTTTCTAGGTTTACTTGGACTTTCTTTTTAGCTATGAAAAGTGACACTGCTGATACTTTAATTAACTTTATTAACCAAATTGAGAAAAAGACTGGTAATGAAGTTAAAATACTTAGAAGTGATAATGGTGGTGAGTTTAGAAATAAACTGTTGGATGATTTTTGTGCTAAGAAAGGGATTACTAGGCAGTTTAGTGTTGCCAGAACCCCACAGCAAATTGGGGTTGCTGAGAGAAAGAATAGAACCCTAATTGAAGCAACGAGGACTATGTTGGCTGATGCTCACTTTCCCATATCTTTTTGGGATGAGGCTGTGAATACAGCTTGTTATGTTCAGAATAGAGCATTGGTCAACAATATACATAACAAAACACCTTATGAGTTACTTTGGGGAAGGAAACCTAATATTGGTTTTCTTAACCTTTTGGATGTCATGTAGTTGTGTTGGATACTAGTGATGCCTTAGGTAAATTTAGTGCTAAAGGTGATGAAGGCTATTTCATGGGTTATTCAGTGCAGAGTAAGGGATATAAGGTTTACCTTAAGAAGGAAAAACGTATACTTGAGAAAGTACATGTTAGGTTTTTAGAGAGTAAACCTAGTGATCCTAAAAGTGGTCCAAATTGGTTGTTTGACTTGGAACCTCTATCTAGGACTTAGAATTATATGCCTGTTACTAATCCAGACATTGTGAAAGTAACTTCAAATATTGTGGAAGAACCAGTTGTTGATTTTTCAAGTACACAGATTAATGAAGAGGTTGGATCACAAGCAGACAAGTCATCTCCCATACTTGAGTATGTCACTATTCCCATATGGACAGATGCTTTTGCTGCTGCTGCTGCTGCTGCTAGAAAGGACAATGGTGGTCCCCAAGTATCACTAGTTAACAATATGCATGGTCCTTCAGGCGCTGACAAAGTAAAATCTGGCGCTGACAGGACAAATTCAGGCGTTGATGGCTCAAACGTTGACAACACCATTTCAGGCGTTGATGGCACAAACGCTGACAACCTTGGTTCAAGCGTTGACAACTCTTTTGAGCATATTTTCTCTTACAATTTTGAACAAGGTGAACCTTCAAACAGAAATGAAGAGGTTCATACAGGTATTGATGGAAGAGATTCTGAAGAAGATATTGGCAACATGGATGATGAGATTGAAGACAACATAATTTTTGAGGGAGGAGTTATAACTTCTACAATGAAGAATCACCCCTCTTCTCAAATTATTGGAGATGTCATGTCTCCTGTTCAGACTAGAAGATCTCATCAGAGTCTTGGAGGATTTATTGCCAATATACACAAGAAGGTTGATACCCCTCTTGTTCAAGCATGTTTGTTTGCCTGTTTTCTGTCACAACAGGAACCCAAGAAGATTTTTGATGCTCTTAAAGAACCAAGTTGGGTGGAAGCAATGCAGGATGAGCTTCACCAATTTGCTATTCAGGATGTTTGGGAGCTGGTTGATTGTCCCAGATATGTCAGACCTATTGGGACAAGATGGGTTCTTAGAAACAAGAAAGATGAAAGAGGCATTGTGGTCAGAAACAAGGCACGTTTAGTGGCTCAGGGATATATACAAGAGGAAGGGATAGACTATGAGGAGGTCTTTGCACCAGTTGCAAGGATTGAGGATATAAGGATATTTCTAGCCTATGCTTCCTGCATGGGCTTCACTGTCTATCAAATGGATGTGAAGAGTGCTTTCTTATATGGCACAATTGTTGAGGAGGTATAAGTTATGCAGCCTCCTGGTTTTGAAGATCCAGAGCATCCAGACAAGGTGTATAGAGTCAAGAAAGCTATGTATGGACTTCATCAAGCCCGAAGAGCATGGTATGGTACATTGTCCACCTATCTGGTGGAAAATGGATTCAAAAGGGGCACCATAGACCAGACATTATTTACAAAGAAGACTGGTAAGGATGTCTTACTTGTTTAGGTTTATGTTGATGATATCATCTTTGGTTCTACAAATCCAAAGATGAGTGAAGACTTTTCCAAGCTTATGACAGACAAATTCAAGATGAGTGCAATGGGGGAGATGAACTTCTTTCTAGGGTTACAAGTTCAGCAGAAAGAAGATGGTATCTTCATCTCTCAGGATAAATATGTGGCAGAAATTTTGAAGAAGTTTGGCTTTTCTCCACATGAAAAGAGGGCTACTACTCCTATGGATAGAGAACACCCTTGGGGAAAAGTTGGAGATGGAAAAGATGTTGATGTCAGGTACTATAGATCAATGATTGGTTCATTGATGTATCTCACAGCCTCAAGACCTGACATTATGTTCGCTGTGTGTGCATGTGCACGCCATCAAGTGACTCCCAAAGAATGTCACCTTTATGCTGTCAAGAGAATCTTTAGGTACCTTAGATGTTATCCAGATTTGGGATTATGGTATCCAAAAGATTCACCATTAGAGCTTATTGCATATTCAGACAGTGACTATGGTGGTGATAAATTTGATTGAAAATCCACAACTGGTGGATGTCAGTTTCTTGGGAGTAGGTTGATATCTTGGCAATGCAAGAAACAAACAGTGGTGGACAATTCTACAACTGAAGCAGAGTATGTAGCTGCAGCTTCTTGTTGTGGACAAATCTTATGGATTCAGAACCAGCTGTTGGATTATGGGTATAATTTCATGCATACCAAGATTTTTGTAGACAATAACAGTACTTTATGCATTATTAAAAATCCTGCACATCATTCTAAAACAAAATACATAGAAATTAGACATCATTTTATAAGAGATTGTTTTTAAAAGGGTTTAATACAACCAGATAGGGTTGACACAGAAGAAAATGTGTCTGATTTATTAACTAAACCTTTTGATGCTGGAAGGTTTCAATACTTGGTAACAAGTATTGGAATGATCAATCTCACTTAATATGTGTTTTGGAATCTTATTGTAAAAGTATGTACAGGATAATGCATTGTTATTGGTCTTTTTGAGAAGTTAGATTTTCCACTATATTTGTCTAACGCTGACAAAGGTTACTTTAACACTGACAAGTGTTATCGTGACGTTGTCAGCAACAATGTTAGTTTTGTGGTTTTTTTATCTAAGTGTGCAGGTGGTGTTAACATTGTACCATTGGATACATAGTTGCTTATGGATCCTTGGAGAAGCATTTGGAGCATGTTTCAATTTATGGATGATGGTTGGAATATTTATATTCCTATCTTGACATAAATTTTTATATTCATGCATATTATTGAGCAATATATGTATCACAGTTTAAGGGGAGGTTTTAGGAACCTTTAGGACTTTTGGGTATTCTTATAATACTCTTATCACAATTCTAGATTGTGTCCACAGGTGAGTATGAGTTAGTTTACTAAATCATGAGGCACTGTAGCATGCAAAGTTGATATACTATGCATGCTGCCAAGACATTTTTGGCCTAGAATTGGATGTGGTCTGTTGGGAGACTTGGGAATGATTTATAATGGGTTTTACCTGGGAGTTACAAGGAATTTTATGAGATAACTTAATTGTTACGAATTTTGGTTAGCAAGGGACACTAGAGGGCTGTTATGTCTATCTTGCATACGCAAGTGTGCATAACTGGACAGTGCTTACCGCCCTAAATAATTATCAATTTATAGGTTATCTTCACTAGGATAAATTACTTTCTTAATGTCCTTTTTCATTTTTATTACTTTTATTTTTGGACGCTGACAAGTATTTTTCCAAGCGTTGTTATGACCAATTTAGACGCTGACATGGCTTTGGCAAACGTTGACAAGAATATAGCCGTTGGGCGTTGATGGGTTATTTTTGACCGTTGACACTCATTGGGACCTACCCAGTTGTTATTTTTGACGAACTTTGGGGCCGTAATTTTGGGAGCAGATAACTTTTAATTAATGCATGAGATAACTTATTTTCTTTTCAATATTTTCATCATTATATTTTGAAAATAGTTGCCTAATTTTTGACCAATCACATGTGCCTATCTCTCCTATATATTTGGCTCCTATTTTTAAACAGGGTACCTCATATTCTTGTCTAACAAATTTTCTCCTATAATTTATCTTTCTCAATAATTCACAAATAGCTTTCTTCAACAATGGCACCAAAGTTTAAACCAAGTGACTTGGTATTGGGATTCAAGAGTCAACACAACATGATTGCTTATTTGGACGCTGATGATACTCTGTTTCCACAATACACCCAGATGGTGGCGTATTTGAATGCATCCCCTCTTAGGTATGCTCTTTCTCATGCTCCTCTCATCTCTGTCACTCATATTAAGCAGTTTTGGAACACTGTCAGTTCCTCAACAATTAATAATGTGACTACATTATCAGCTATTGTTCATGGGCGTACTTGGGTGGTTACTGAAGCCTTGGTTCGCCAGGCTTTGCATTGATGATGCAGATGGTATAACCACCCTTCCCATTAATGAAATAGAACAAGGACTTCGGGCTTTGGGGTATCCTTTCCCAGATTAGGGCACTTTAAACAAATATCATAAACAAGAGTTTCCCCCAGCCTGGAAGTACCTCATACATGTCATCCTACAATGTTTGAGTCCCAAGTGTACTGCACACAATGAAATTAATAGATCAATTGCTAGTGCAATTGTGTGCATTGCAAATGGGCAAAAGTTTAATTATTCAAAACTGATTTTTGATGGCATGTGTAAAACCAAAGGGAATAAGATGACTTTGGCTTATCCCAGATTTTTGCAAATGGTTTTTGATGTGCAAAATTACTGCACAAGGGATCATGATGATTTTTATGAGATCCCTGTGCAAAAGAAAGCTATTTTTACCAAGATGAATTCACCCCCTCACCATGAATTACCCCTCACCCCAGCTATGCTTGCTGTTATTGCAGCAGCACAACCCCAACCAGACCCACAACCATAACTTGACCCCATACCAGAACCTTTGCCTTCACCTCAACACATGGAAATTGACCAAGAACCCTTCAACGCTAACAACTTAATTGTTGGCGTTGACACAAGCAATCCAGACGTTGACACCTTTCCTTCACATACCCAAACACCCCTTAACCTTCCCACATCCACCCAATCTAAAGGACTACTGGAGTGTTCTCCTCTAGTGGTCCTAGCCATGTAGCAGAGAGAACCACCACCACAAGTGTGGTTGGTGCTATCGATGAGGCTGGGACTATTGGTTATGGCTTAGATGCAGGCCAAGACAGTCCTAACATCTTTAAGACCTCATCCGTGCCCCATGACTCTAACTTGGGAGGTCAAATACCCATTTTAGAGGAGGGCAGATGGGAACCATACACATTGATGGAATTGACGGCTGTCTGCATTAGCTTGCAAAAGCAAAATGAAGACCTGGTACAAACAGTTAGTACACAAGGACTTGAACTCAAGCAATTAAGGGAGAGGATTGTCATTTTGGATAATGCTAGCACTGGGCGTGGGATGGAGGAATCTTCCAAAGGGGAGGATGAGCAGCTTAATGTGAGTGATAAAGGCTCACATGATGGAGAATCTTTGGGTATTGCTGAAGCCCTCACTTAATTGAAGAAGCAACCAGGTTTTGATAGATCTCTGGTTACTCCTACAAATTTAAACTTGTCTTTTACAGCTATGTTGGAGAAATTTACAAGAGACGCTGAGACAAGTAAGTTGGGCGTTGACAAGCAAAATTTCAACGCTGACACACCAAGCGGGTTGATGTATTCTAGTCATCAGCTATCATCAAAGAAGTGTCGTCACAGGTATTACCATCATCCTTACCCATCATTGATCCATTAGATAAGGGTAAAAGAATCATGGTAGAAGTATAAGTTCCAAAGGATGCAGCACAGGTAGAGTTTGATTCAAGGTTGGTTGCACAACTCATGGAACAAGAAAGTAAGAAGGTTGGTGAATCACCATTTGTTGTCACTTCTGAGGAACAAGAAGGAAGTGATAAAGAAAGTTCAGATTCAAGTGTGATGATAATTGGACAACCAGAAAGACTTGAATATGGTGATGACTTGGCAAGGGAGAAGCTTAGAGAGTTGAAATTGTAAGTAGACTTTGATATGCCAGAAGTAGTTCAGATGTACCATTCTTGGGAGAATAGGATTATGGAGAATCCAGATTTGACAATTTCAGACCAGATTTGGGGATTGGAGATTCTTTTAAGAGTTCAAAGTGACTACAAGGTAATTCTGAAACACAAGGCTAGCAATGTTTTCTCACTGCTGAAGAGGGATAGAAGAGAGCTCTACTACATGTTACTCAGATGTCATGGAACTGGATGGACCTTCAAGAAATTGCAGGGATTATCTTTTCAAGAATTGGAGTACAAGGCTTATCCCATTTGGGCAAAAGTGTAGGAAATGAACACTCTAAGACTTCTTTCAGATGAAAGGAAAGAAGAACTTGCAGAAGAGATGGAGATTTAGAAGGCAATGATTGTTCCAATGCCTTTAAAGAAGGGAGTTCCACTTAAGTTCCCTAAAGATATGGATAAATTGAATCCCAGTGAAGTTGTTATAAGAAGGAGCATCAAGCTCTCACCCATGGAAGCTTTAGATATGGTACAAGTGTTACCTCTTGATGCCAGAAACCCTATCATAAGCTATTAAGAAGATGCAAGTGGGTTTTAGAAGATTGGAAAATATGGGAAAGAGATACACACATTTACTACTCTTGTGTCTCTCTTTGCAAGTGTGGATAGAGAATACTTGGTAGACCTTTGGAGGTTGTTGGAGGCCAAGTATGAGACTGAAGCTCCTACTTCAGTCAATGGAATAAAACTTTGGTCAACATTCAAGAGAATGTGTGGACCAAAAGAAGAAGATCCTACTGTTTGGAAGGATCTTGAGGATGATATTAGTGATCTTCAATGGCGTTTGTATTCAACTGTTGGTGTGTACTACTTGAGCTCTACAAAGTTTGCTGAGTATCTTCTTGTAGATGGTCAATATCCCATGTCCAAAGAAGTTTTGGAAAAGATGAAGACAACACAGCTGGAGATTGACTATTCAAGTGACGTGGCCAAAGATTTGATTAGGCATGTTTATTACCAATATGATAAGATTTGTAAGATTCCTCCTAGTTCTTAATTTTTATTCAGAAACTTGATTACTAGAGTAGATATCAAGTTTAGGGGAGGATTGTTGGGAATAAAATGTAGCCAGTTCACTTGAGCGCTGACAAGAAGAAAACAAGCGTTGATAAGAAGAAAACAAGCGCAGATAGATCAAGCATTGACCGGAAGAAGTCAAGCATTGATAGGTTGAAGACAAGCACTGATAGAAAGATATGGTCTACGCGTATTATGCTTCTAGTTTGTTTCTAGTAAAGATAGAATCAACGTTGTATTTTCTATAATTATCTTTACCTAGAATAGTTGATACGTAGACTCTTGTACAAGGCTTCTTATGTCTATAAAAGAAGACCTTTAGGTTATGTTTCATATAAGTTTTCATACGTTAAACACATTCATTGTAAGCAAGTTCGTTATTATCAATCAAGTGAAAGTTTGTTTTACATCCTTTGTGTGTTCTTGTTTAAGTGTTAATTCCGCATAATACTTAAATTACTTTATACATAAACAAAGTTTCTCTACGTGTATAACTTGATCTAATCTTGTTTGCACAAGCTAAATCGATCTAAGTTTGGGATCAACAGAGTACCCCTTTTGGGAGCCCAAACCCAACGAGCTGAGGCTTTCACATCTTTTCCCCATCTACCCATGTTTCTAGAGGCCATTTATTTTCCATCAGGGGAAACCCTAGGATTAGCAGGGGAATCCCTATGCTTAGCAGAGGGAACCCATTGCTTGTTTTGGCCTTTAAAGGTACGTTGGTAAGGTCTAATGGCCAAATGAAAATGTATTATGAGATGTTGGTCTGGTCACATTAGAGCTAGATTTGGGGTATGTTTCACTTATCTTTCTCAAAGCAGGCACAACATACTTATCTGTTACCTTATTTCTCAAAGAAAGGGGAATGTACTTAGCAGGGGAAAAAGGTTTTGCCCCTGCATTCAACAAAATAGCTTATGGTTGCATTTCCTTTAAAGGATTTGTAGCCACCATTCCCATGGGTGCTTTATAGTCTTGGTATATGTGATCAAAACTGCCACAGGTAAAACAAGGTTTGTTGTTTTTCACAAAGTCTTTTCCAAGTTGAATAGACTTCTGATTATTCTAGTTTCATTGATTTCCTCTAACCATATTTATGTTGTGTCTAGACATATACATATCTACATATCTAGTGGTGGTTTTGTAAGGTTTTGAACTAGTGATTTTAGTTTCAGTTCCTGATTTACTACTAGTTCTAGATGAAGTACTTTTGGAACTAGTGTCACTACCAAATAAGCCTTCTCTAGAAAAAAGGACAGGGTTATATATTTTCCACTACTTTAATGCAGATTGTTCCTTTTCAAAATCCCTAACCACACTGGTTTTAAAACAAGGAAGACCAGTCCAAGAAAGATGTTTGATAGGAGTGGCTCCATGTATGTTAGCAGGTGGTGGTGGAAAGGTAGCATGTTCATTTTTAACACCAAAACCAGTTTTATCTCTTGGAGATTATCCTATTTCAACAACCTTAGTTAGATCTTTAGAGGCTTTTCCAAACTTTTCAACAGTTTATTCATCTACCTTTTTATTAGCTCTAAAGATTTCAACATCAGTAGTTAATTCCTTAATGGAATCATCTTTTTCTCTAGCATCTCTTTCTAGAATTCTAATGTGATCTCTATATTGGTTCTCTTTTTGCTTATATTCTCTAATGCTAGACTATAGTTGTTCTAAAGCACGTTTGTAGTTGTCTAAAGCATTCTCAGAATTTATGTAATTAGCATTCAGATTTTTGATTTGGTCATTTAATAACTCAGTATTTTTCCTACATGCTTTGGTACAATAAGAGTCATCATATACCTCATTGTCTAAGCTGGATGTTGACATAGCCACAAGAGCACATTCTTCCTCTATCTCCTCAGCAACTAGAGCTTGGTTCCTTTCAACATCTTCTGTCATAGAGCTCCAGTCCCATCCAACTCTATCTATTCCTTGCATGGCTACCATAGCCTTAGCCTCAGAGTCCTCATCCCTTTTCTCCTTCTTATAGCTGCTACCATTCTTTGGCCCTCTACACTCTCTAGAAAAGTGACCTTTCATACCACATTTGTAGCATTCCACCTTTGATTTATCAAATCCAGCTACATCAGAAGGATTAATGGAAATCTTTTCCCTATATTTCTTATAGAATCGGTTGGCTCTCATGCTGAGTAGAGCCATAGTCCACTTGATGTCCATTTCCTCCAGACCTTGCTTATTGATTTGAGTTAGATCTTCATGTAGCACAGTGGAACCATGAGATCCTTGTGATGAAATAAATGTACAAGCAGTGTCAAGGATAAATGTTACAAGTCTTTCTTCTCCATTTGATGGTCCTGAGTTTGAAACACTAGAGTATGTAGCAGGGGAAACTTCAATCCCATTGCTTTTGTCTAAAATAACAATTCCACTACTTTGAGAAATAAAAGCCATATTGGCAGGTGGATCAGTAGTTCCACTTGAGTTTGTGGGAATAATCCCTAAGGCCTTCATTCCATTGACCACAGGCTCGAAAACCTTCAAGTTGTTGTAGATATCATCAATGTTTTTGTCATCAATGTCATCTCTGTTTTGCCAAATGGCTTTGTAAACAAACCATTTTTCTGAAGGCTTTTGAGAAATCTTGCATTGATCTGCTCTCTTGACACCTCTATGTCAAAGAATTCTAGTTGAGCAACCAGATCCTGAAGCCTGTTATAGATGGAGCCAATTGCTTCATCACCTTTTGCTTTAAAAGAAGCAAATTGGTCTATCATCTGATATTTCTTTTTCTTCTTGGTAGCTTCATTTCCTCCAAGTGTGTTACCAATGGCTTCCCAAAGTTCCTTAGCCGTCTTATGCTTCCTAAACCTTAACTGATGTCTATCAGGTAGGGCTAACAACAAAGAACTGTGAGCTCTAACATCATGTCTTCTTAACTGAATCTCTTTGTCTGAAACATCAGCAGACTTTTTCTTGCCATCACCTTTGGAGCTTCACCAGCTTCTCCCTTTTCTTTGTTCTTATCTTCAACTGATATTGTTTTGGTGAACTGATCACCAAATTATATGACCTCCCATAGGGCATAGTGGTCCATCTTGAGATATTGTTGAATCCTAAATTCCCATATTTCAAAGTTTTCAGGATCCAATATTGGAGATTTGAGTGCATTGTTGTTTGTGGATGAAAGAGAGTCAGTAGACATGGTTGGAAATGGATGTGAGGTTTGTGTTGTTCTTGGTTTAATCAAAGTTTCTCAACAAGCTCCAATACCACTTGTTGATCCCAAATTCAGATCTTAAACCTTTAGCTTGTTTTAGGGTTGTAGGAGAAAGAAATAATTCAAACTACTACTAGAGAAACTTTGCAATTCACGAAGTAACTAAACAAGATGCGGAAAGTAATGTTTAGCACAAGAACAAGTATTGAAACAAACGATTAAGCTTTAATATATTAATGATATATGAATACCCAAGATGGTAAGGGTTTTACAACCTTAAAGCATGAAATAGAAAATGAGGAAAAGTTATATGAAACATGAAAACCTAATGAGTCCTTTTATAACACAAGGACTCATGTGAAAGATCACTACTAACAAACTAGGAAAGTATTCTGGATTAGTAATAGAAACTTGTTAATATCTCTTCCTAGTTTATCCATGCAGCAGGGGCATTGACCTCCCGCAGTGTGAACTATTCCACTGTCTTCATTAATCAACAGGGGGAACTTACTCTAGCAGGGGGAACTTTGACCAACCAGCAGGGGGAACTTATACTCATACATTTATTCCCAACATAAGGAACCGCGGGCACCAATAAGTAACCGCGCCCAGAAATAACCGTTGGGTTTTTGTCTTATAAATAGTGGACCATTCTCAGATTTTCTCTTTACCTCTTTTGCACACAAATTTCTAGATTTAATCATACTTCTTAAATCATTCAAATCCTTGGTTATTTGGTTGATTACTACTAGTTTAGAAGTGAATCTTTCTCCTCCCATCTCTTCCTCTCCAAGTGCAAAAAGAAGAACACTTTCATCCTTGAAGTGTGAGTCTACCTCAAGATCAACTGAAGATCAAGTTTTATTTATTCATTTTTGTGTTATTGTGAAGATCAAAATAGTTGTGTTACTTGGAAGTTGTGTGGTGAAGATCCAAATACTTGTATCTATTTGGAAGTTGTGTATGTAGTGTGGTTAATACTTAGTCCTTAAAGTATATTGGTGTAGATTGGTCCTAGCTAAGATTAGGGCTCGACTTTTAGCTTAGAGTCAGAAATTAGTTAAGCGACATATACGGTTTCTCCACCTTAAGGAGCTTGTTGATTAGTGAACTCTCGAGTAAGGAGTACTCGAGGAGTGGAGTAGGGACGAGGAGTGAGCTTCGTTGCCAAACCATTATAAATCCTTGGTGTTTGGTTTGATCTTTCTTTTCCTTATCTTATTACATTCATTATTCTTTACTTGCACATACTTGTGATTATTAGCTTAGTTGCACTATCCTTTGTCCATATTGTGTATAAGAAGATTTCACATATTTGCTCAAGTTTAAGTTTTTGAAAAGGATTTTTTTAAAACCCATATTTAACAAGTAAATTTAAGAAACTATTCAACTCCCCCCCTCCTATAGTTTCTACAATTGGTATCAAAGCGTGGTTGCTCAAGCGTTTTTAAAATATATTGTATTTTAAAACTTGAGTCGATCTATGGATTCCAACAAGTACCTAGAAGTGCAATCTATGCAAAGACTCCTAAGAAAAATAATGGACATCAAAATGCTCATATGAATTGGAATAACTTTAAACAATGTTTTTCTCCGTAGGGCATGTGTCCTCCATTCATGCATCCCAACCAAATGCAAGGGATGTTTGGAACTAACAACTTTGGACCCATGAGATATTAGGGACCAAATTTTTGATCTCGTGTGTTGTTACCTAGATATGCTTAGGAACCGATGTGGATCCCGACTAGTGGATTAAGGATAGTGGTTGTTCTAAACACATGACGGGTAATTGAACTTTGTTCTCTACTTAAAAAGCATATAATGGAGGTAACATTACTTTTGCTAGTAAGCTATGTGGTAACATCATTGGAAAAGGTACGGTTTCTCTTGAATCCATGACCATCAAAAATGTTGAACACGTAGATAACTTAGGGTTTAACTTACTAAGTATAGGTCAAATTTGTGACAATAAGTGTAAGGTCATCTTTTCGGAACATGATAGTGAAATCGTAAAAGATGGAAAGATCATTGGAAAAGGTATTAGAAAGCATGGGCTTTATGTCATGAAGGTCAATAGGAAGTCAAAGGACAACTTATGTCTAGCGACTTTAGATGATACTTCTACTCTTTAGCATAGGAGATTAGGTCACGCTAATATGCGTTCAATTCAATCTTTAGTCTCTAAGGAGTTGGTAATACATCTCCCCAAGATTGAGTTTAATAGTCACATTTGTGATGCTTGCAAAGTTGGGAAGCAAGTTCACTCAAGTCACAAGGCCAAGAATTTTGGTATCGACATCTCGGTGCCTAGATCTCCTACATATGTGTAACACTCTCATTTTTCGTATCGGTACAGCGGAAGGGTCTTTCAGAGTGGTATGAGATAGCACAATAACTCCAATCATAGACAACACATAAAAATGGCTGTACAAGGTTCAACAAACATTCATTCGATAAAAAGTTTAAAAGCGTACAACAGGTCCCAAATTATACAGGTCATTAAGTTTACAAAACACAGATCGAATGAACATTTTTAATATTAAGTGGGCCATCAGAGTCGATCTCCATCCGGATTACCTTCAAGCACCTGAGATAAAAACATGTAAAAATCATATCAGCGAATGCCGAGTGAATTCATAGAGTTTAATGAAAACCGTTATATAAAACAATCATTTAAAATCAGAACACAAGCATAATATCGGAAGTAAGTCCTCATATTGCTAGTCAGACAATATATAAATCAAGCATACATCTTAAACCGTCCATGAGACCGTAGTCTCTATATTACCATGATAGGTAATATATTCATCGTTAATAGCGTCGTTATCATATATAGGATACATTTTTATTTGGATTAGGATACATTGTATCTGAATTTATATATGTTTTATCTGAATTAGGATTATTATTAGCCGCATGACATTGTTACCTTACTATGAAAACAGCGGGCCGCGAACCCGACAAAAAATTTGCCCATCTAAGTTAGCGTGTCGTCACAAAAATCACGCTGTGGAATCTTCTCATACATAAATCCGCTTACCAATCAATGTGGTACGACGGGGATCAACCGTCAAGGCGCGAACTGGGGTGATCGTCCCCAAATAGTACTATCAAATGCATAAGCGTCTACCAAATCCCGGTAGTTCACAATTCATGCTAATGGGACTTTAAGTGACATAACCTAACTACTAATAATCCTTTTAGTCTCGTTTATAGGGTCATAGCATCATTCGGGTCCATATCATTTAGCATACAATCGGGACTACTTGTGTTCTATTTTTATAAAAATCTAGCATGTTATCTCCCTCGCGGGTTTACAAATCATTTTATAAAACATTTAAAAGAGTGCGAGGCTATGAACTCACGTTGTTAATGAAAGGCGGATTATCGGCTACGGGCGTGCTTCGGTCACAGAAACCTATATAAATAATAATTGGTCTTAGACTCGGTCCAATGACTTTTATCAAAATAACAATATACATATGATGATTTTGTACATATGATGATGATCAAGTGGGTTTATACATCCTTGTTTACTCAATTTAGTGTTTACGTTTTGGTAACGTTTTACTAGTTCACTAGTTTTAACCTATTTACCTATTTTAAGTCCATTAAGCCTTCTATAAGTTCTTTAACTTGTTTTTATCCATTTTATACCTATATTATCAGTATATATAATTTTCATGTTGGGCCCAAATGGGTTAAGCCCAATAAGCTCTTTTTACAAGTTTTTATCTTATTAAGTCTAGTCCAATATGTTTAGTTAGCTCGTAAATGTTCGTAATTCTTATAGTTCGGGTTTTATCGGTTTTTACTTGTATTAGTTACTTATATATCAGTATATTACTTTTATAAACTTTACATTAGACGGGTTTGGTCGTCTAAGTTTTATTTGGCGAAATACGTTAATTTTACGGCGATAGCCCAAAAAGTCGTAAAAATCAAGTTTATAGTTTTTATTACTTATAAATATTATTTTACCACCATTTATATAATTTACCCATTTAATTAACCTTTTATACATTTATATAAATAAGTTTTATAAGTTAGTGGGTTTATATTTTTACATTTTATACATTATAATGTGAGTGCTTATATAATATTAATAAACATTATTTCCAAAAATCTGATTTTTAACTTCATGTTCACCATTTTTAACATATCTAGAGTTCTATAATGAATTAGAAGCTCATTTTTGGATGACATGTTCTTCATATTATGTGCTACATTTAACTTAGTTATAGCTACTGCCCATTTTGAGTTTAACTTACCTTAACAGTCCCTACAAAACTGCTTATTCAGATTAGACCACCTAACTTGTTTTGATCATATCTCACTCATTATTTTGATTCCATTGCATGGCCAACTCTCACATGTGTATAACATCTTCTACTTACTGTAAATGGATCAAACCATGCAATTTTATCAGTTCATCTTTTAGTTATCTACTGTTTTTATACAGCCAACTAAATAATCAAGATTTTAGCTTCATTTCTTATAGTTATCAACCTTTTTAAGCATATTTATCAACACTTGATCCCCACACAACATTTTTATAATCATATATACATCATATACATATACAAAAGGAAAGAAAATACATTTGTTCTTTACAAAATAACAAGAGAAAAATGGAGAGGATGATCTTCTTTACCAACCAAGTGGATTTCTTGTTTTAGGAAGACAAGAACTTGATGAACACAACAAGTATCTCCAAGACCATCAAATATCAAGAACATAGGTTGGAAAACCAGCCCTAGGACACAAGCAAATCACCTCCAAAGATGTTAATATGGCCACCAAATGAACAAGGCTTCAAGAATACTCCTTAATAGAGCTAGTAAACATGTGGTTCATGGCTAGAAGAGATCAAATGGGGTGTTTGTTGGCGTATTTTAGACGGCAAGGAAGGGGTGTTTGAGAGAGTTTTGAGAGGATTTTGCATGTAGGGGAAATGGTATAATGAAAAACAAGTAGCTAGTTTTGGAAGGTTAGTGGAATGGTAAAGCTTAAGGTGTAAGCTAGCTTACACTTGGTGTAAGTTAGCTAACATGATGCCACCTTGATGGTGTGGTGTCATGTTGCCGTCCCAACCAAGCTAGTGGGGTGGGACAATGTGTTTTGTCCCATCTCACTAGTTTACGGGTATTTCTCGATTCTAGTTTTCTCGATTTGCGTGCCCTCGGGTCGTTTTACGAAAAACGTTTTTATAAATTATGAATCAACGTCACAAAATGAATCCAATAAAAATTGTCTCATCAAAAACGGAGTTCAAAAACGTAATTACGTAATCCTATGGTTTCCGGTTAAGTCGTAAAAGACGCCAAATTATGCACGTAAGCCCAAATTTAAATCCGTAAATTGTGAGTTCGTCAACCAACACAAAAATAAGTTTCAAAATATTATACGAGAAAATATTTTACTACCTGAAAATGTTAGATTGTCACAGATTTTCCTCCTAAAAGGGATCAACGTCATCGTGATCCATTTCATTTGGATGTCCGTTTCTTATTGAAATCGAAGAGGTGCGGATATTTCTTCCACATTTCGTCCTCTCGTTCCCAAGTATACTCCGGTCCATGCTTTGAATTCCATCGGATCTTGACAATAGGTATCCGACTTTGTTTCAGTTGCTTTACCTCACGGTCCATAACTTCTACGGGCTCTTCGATAAAATGCAACTTCCCATCTATTCAAATCTTACCTAACGGAATTTTCTCATCACTCACTGCTAGACATTTCTTCAGATTAGATACATGGAATGTGTTGTGAACACCATGAAGTTCTGGGGGTAACTCTAGTTTGTATGCCACTGGACCTACTCTAGATAAAATCTTAAAGGGTCCAATATAACGGGGATTCAATTTCCCTCGTTTTCCAAATCTTATAACGCCTTTCCATGGCGATACTTTCAACATTACTCGGTCACCCACTTCAAACTCATTGGCTTCCGCCGCACATCCGCGTAACTTTTCTGTCTACTACGGGCAGTCAACAACCTCTTCTTAATCTGAACTATCATCTCCGTAGTCTCCCGGATCAATTCCTGTCCCGTGAGCTGGGTATCCCCAACTTCACTCCAACATACAGGAGATCTACACTTCCTACCATACAAAGCTTCAAACGGTGCAGCCTTAATACTAGAATGGTAACTATTGTTATACGAAAACTCTGCTAAAGGAAAATGTTTATCCCAATTCTTACCAAAGTCTAACACACAAGCTCTCAACATATCTTCTAGTGTTTGTATCGTCCTTTCACTCTGCCCATCAGTCTGGGGGTGATAAGCAGTGCTCATGTCGAGATTCGTTCCCAAAGATCTTTGGAGAGATTTCCAAAAATTCGATGCGAATCTAGGATCTCGATCTGAAATGATCGATACAGGCACTCCATGCTTGCATACAACATTATCAAGGTATATTCGAGTCAGCTTCTCCAGTGAGAACTGCTCCTTAACCGGAATGAAGTGTGCTGATTTGGTCAGTCTATCGACAATAACCCAAATCGAATTGTTTCCAGATGATGTTCTAGGAAGCTTGGTGATAAAGTCCATTGTAATTCGCTCCCACTTCCATTCAGGAATCTTTGGTTGTTGAAGTAGTCCTGATGGCTTTTGATGTTCGGCTTTAACTCTAGCACAAGTCAAGCATTGAAGAACATACATAGCTATGTCAGCTTTCATATTTGGCCACCAGTACAACTTCTTCAAATCATGCTACATCTTATCAGATCCCGGATGAATGGAATACTTAGATTTATGGGATTCTAACATAATCAAATCTCTTAAGCCTCCAAACTTAGGTATCCACATACGACCTCTTAAGCATTTCACTCCATCAGATCTAACCTCTAAAGGTTCTCCTTCTCCTCGGAACCCTTCATTAACAAAATTCTCCTTCTTACAAGCTTCTATCTGCGCGTTTCTAATTTGCTCAGGCAAATTATTGTGCACGGTCAAGACTAGAGAACGTACCCTGATAGGCTCTCTATCTTTCCTACTTAACGCATCAGCAACAACATTGGCTTTTCCTGGGTGATATTTTATATCACAATCATAATCACTTAACAACTCTATCCATCTTCGTTGCCTCATGTTCAATTCCTTCTGATCGAGAATATACTGTAGGCTTTTGTGATCGGTGAATACCGTACACTTGGTGCCATACAGATAATGTCTCCACAACCTAAGAGCAAAGACTACAGCTCCTAACTCAAGATCATGAGTAGTATAATTCTCCTCATTCTTCCTTAATTGCCTAGAAGCATAAGCTATCACTTTCTCTCTCTGCATCAAAACAGCTCCATAACCTCTAAGAGATGCATCAAAATACACTACAAAATCTTCACTCCCGTCGGGTAATGATAAGATTGGCGCACTACATAATTTTTGCTTCAATGTCTGAAATGCTCCATCTTCATCACTTCCCCAAACGAAAGGTTTATTCTTCTGAGTAAGCTTAGTCAAGGGTTTAGCTATCAAAGAAAATTCTTTAATGAATCGCCTATAATAGCCGGCCAATCCTAAGAACTGTCGCACTTCCGTTGGCGTTGTCGGTGCAGACCAATTCTTAATAGCTTCAACCTTTGCAGGATCAACATGAATTCCATCTTTGTTAATCACATGACCAAGAAATTGCACAGAATCTAACCAGAAATCACACTTCGAAAACTTAGCATACAACCTTTCATCCTTCAACAAATTCAAAACAATCCGAAAATGTTCTCTATGCTCATCTTCATTCTTAGAATAGATCAGAATATCGTCAATAAACACAATCACAAATTTATCCAAGTAGGGCTTGCACACTCGATTCATTAAATCCATGAAAACCGCAGGTGCGTTAGTTAACCCAAATGGCATCACTTGAAATTCATAGTGTCCATAACGAGTTCTAAATACAGTTATAGGAATATCTTCTTCACGGACGCGAAGTTGGTGATATCCTGACCGCAAATCTATCTTTGAATACACACTAGATCCTTGCAGTTGATCAAACAAATCATCAATCCTAGGTAAAGGATATCGATTTTTAATTGTCAACTTATTCAGTTCCCTATAATCAATGCACATACGAAAAGATCCATCCTTCTTCTTAACGAACAAGACTGGAGCTCCCCAAGGCGACGAGCTCGGTGAATAAAACCTTTATCAGACAACTCCTTAAGTTGCTCAGATAACTCCTTTAATTCAGAAGGGGCTAATCGGTAAGGCGCACGTGCCACCGGTGCAACACCAGGAATTAAATCGATTCAAAACTCTACTTGCCTTATCGGTGGAAGTCTGGGTAAATCTTTAGGAAATACCTCAGGAAATTCACAAATAATAGGTACATCTTCCAATCGTTTCTCCCTAGACTCATTCCCGGTCACTTGAGCTAAGAATAACTCACAACCATTCCTGATGTACTTTTGGACTTTAATACATGAAACGATTTTCAAACGGGATTCACCTCGACTACCATCAATTACTAACGTCCTATTCCTAAGAGGAAACTTAACTTTCTTCTCTCCACATAAAATAGTAGCATTATTCAACGACAACCAATCCATACCAATAATAATATCAAAACTACCTAATTCTATCAACATCAAATCAATCGGAAAGGAATGGTTCAAGAGATTTAGAGAGCATCCTTTTAATAGCTTATTAGTTTTCACTAATTTACCATCAGCCAATTCCACCTCGTAACTGGTACTTATCTCAACAGGTTCAATATCAATAAGGGCACTAAATTTAGTGGATACAAAGCTCCTATCGGCACCCGAATCGAATAAAGCAACAGCATAATGATTGTTGAGTAAAAACGTACCGGTAACGACATTCGGATCCTCTTTCTTCACCTCAATTGTTCCAAGTTGGTAGATACCACCCTGGGGGTTTCTTCCAGGTACAATTGCTTTCAACTTGGGGCATTCCGATTTCCTATGAACTTCCTCATTACAGTTGAAGCAAATGGTTCCCTTCTTACACCTTTCAACCTTGTGTCCAAGCTTTCCGCAATTTCGGCATTTCCAGCAGTCGCCAGCATGCCTCTTGTTACCACACTTAGGACATCTATCATCGTTGCGCGGCGTGTTGTTGGTAAGAGCATTTGCATTCCCCTTTCTCTTGTTCTGACGGCGATTGAAATTCTTCCTATTATCACCTCTATCTACACGATCACCGTCTCCCTTTCTTTTCTCACCAACACGGGCTTCATCTTCCCTATCCTGAATTATCTGTCCAATGAGTTGGTAAGCCATTCGAACAGCATCATCAATGGTCAGTGGTTTTGATGATGTCACGTCCCCCCGGATATTCCTGGTCAACCCTTTCACATATTGCTCAATTCGGATCTCTTCGGGTTCAACCAATCGAGGACATAGCAAGGCCAACTCATGGAATCGATTCGTGTAACTATCAATGTCCACACCTTTCATTCTCAAATGAATCAACTCTTGTTCTAACCTAATAATCACACTACGAGGACAAAACTCCAAAGTCATCCACTTCTTATTTTCAGCCCAAGGAGTAGCATTAGTAGCATCAAGACCCATGAAATCAATTCTCCCGTTCCACCAAGTCAACGCACGACCTTTAAGAGTAGCCATAGCAAAAGTCACCTTATCTTCCTCCTTACACTTACTAATCCGAAACACCGATTCAATCTTCTCAATCCACTGGCTTAGTCCTACAGCACCTTCAGTTCCATTAAAAGGTAGAGGTTCACACTTCATGAACGTCACATAAGTACAACCACCAACTTCTGGTGCATTAGTTCCAAGTCCTCCTACATTTCCTCCAGCATTAGCATTCACATTATTAGCATTCACATTCACATTAGTACCGCCAATTCCACTACCGCCAGCTCCACTACCACCAGCTCCACTACCGCCAGCTCCACTACCGCCAGCTCCACTACCGCCAGCTTCATTTCTAGCATTTGCCATAAATTCAGTCATAGATGCGGTAACTTGCTCCGTAATAATCCTACGTACATCATCCTCAGTCACAGCCTTCTTGGGCGGCATAGTTCTATAATTTCACAATTTCAAAGTATTAAGCATTCATCCAACAAAGGATTCATATAATATGGATTGAATTCATAATCAAGATACAAATAAAGCACAATATGGAATTCAAGACAAGATACATATTTCATTCGATCTAAAACAAAAGTATTGTCTTAGTACATCCCATATCAAAGTTCTAGCACAATATACACTCAAAATTCGTGCCAAGTCTATTACTAACAAGTCGGTTCAGTCAAAGCTACAAAAGCACAAAAGATATAAAGGTCACTACTAAATACAGACTGGTCTACTGAGAACCGCTAGATGGTCCATCATCCATCGTCTTCTGAATCTTCGTCGGACGATCACTAGACACATCTTCAGCTGGGCGCTTACGGATTACTCCTCTTTCAACCATGTCAGCATAAAATCTACTGTTCCATCCCACGGATATATTCAACTCCTTTTCAGCTTTCTCACGCATCGTACGAGCCACACTCAACTGAATCTCCATAGTATTCACCTTTCTCTTCATAGCAGCATACTCACCACTTTCCAACACCGATAACCTCCTAAAAGCCTCATTCAAACCACGTTCTACATCACTCAAATCCAAACTAAGCAATTCTCGCTCTTTCTCGCCAACCTTTGTCTTCGACTCCAAATAAGCAACCTGAGTCTGAACAACACCTAATCCAACCTCTGTCACACAACTCTTAACACGGGAAGCATCTAGATCACGTCTCAAGGACCATGGTGCAAGACCATCAATATGAGTAGCCTCTCGAGTACTAGACGACTCTCCTATCTCACGTCTACGAGTAGCAATACCATCCGTACCGTCAGGTGCATCGTCATCCTCATCCTCCTCCGATTCAGAATCAGATTCAGACGATTCAGACATTTCATCCCTAGGTAACTCATCCTCAGAATCAGACAAACAAACTGGTGGGGGCAAAGGCTCGCCCTCTGGAACATCATACGGATAAATAAGCTCAGCTTCCTCATCATCATCGACCTTAACATCTATACCTACATCCTCCTCGACATCCTCGTCGTCAATCTCGTCATCTAAATCATCTAACCCAATCTCATCATCGTTCTCAATATCGACATTCTCAATATCCACATTCTCAATATCCACATTCTCAATATCCACATTCTCAATATCCACATCCTCAATATCCACATTCTCAATATCCACATTCTCAATATCCACATTCTCAATCTCATTCTCTACTAAGTCAACCTGAGGGGCAATCTGATCTCCTAGTCCTAACTCGGGCTCGGGATCCTCAAATGGTTCATCCTCATCATCGATATCATAATCTACTAATTCTAAATAAGGATCATCTTCTATATTAGGTTCAGGAATAGCATGGTTTTCTACAGGAATATTAGGGTCAGCCATGACAATCTGCATTTATATATATATCTCGTATTAGGATAACATACTAGTTAAACAATTACATAATGAAATCACGATATATACATATATATAAATTAAATTATATATATCAAAATATATATCTTCTCAATAGGGCTTGTTGGTAACGTCGGAGATCTCTGGCACCGTTATAGTCAAAAGATTTTTCAAATATTTTCTCAAATGTTCATTGTCAAAAGATTTTGAAAAGTTTTTGTTCAAAACCTTGGATTTTAAAATCTTTTGTTCTCTATAACGAGAGCTCTGGTACCAAACTGTAACACTCTCATTTTTCGTATCGGTACAGCGGAAGGCTCTTTCAGAATGTTACGGGATAGCACAATAACTCCAATCATAGACAACACATAAAAATGGTTGTACAAGGTTCAACAAACATTCATTCGATAAAAAGTTTAAAAGCATACAACAGGTCCCAAATTATACAGGTCATTAAGTTTACAAAACACAGATCGAATGAACATTTTTAATATTAAGTGGGCCATCAGAGTCGATCTCCATCCGGATTACCTTCAAGCACCTGAGATAAAAACATGCAAAAATCATATCAGCGAATACCGAGTGAATTCATAGAGTTTAATGAAAACCGTTATATAAAACAATCATTTAAAATCAGAACACAAGCATAATATCGGAAGTAAGTCCTCATATTGCTAGTCAGGCAATATATAAATCAAGCATACATCTTAAACCGTCCATGAGACCGTAGTCTCTATATTACCATGATAGGTAATATATTCATCGTTAATAGCGTCGTTATCATATATAGGATACATTTTTATTTGGATTAGGATACATGGTATCTGAATTTATATATGTTTTATCTGAATTAGGATTAATATTAGCCGCATGACATTGTTACCTTACTATGAAAACAGCGGGCCGCGAACCCGACAAACAATTTGTCCATCTAAGTTAGCGTGTCGTCACAAAAATCACGCTGTGGAATCTTCTCATACATAAATTCGCATACCAATCAATGTGGTACGACGGGGATCAACCGTCAAGGCGCGAACTGGGGTGATCGTCCCCAAATAGTACTATCAAATACATAAGCGTCTATCAAATCCCGGTAGTTCACAATTCATGCTAATGGGACTTTAAGTGACATAACCTAACTACTAATAATCCTTTTAGTCTCGTTTATAGGGTCATAGCATCATTCGGGTCCATATCATTTAGCATACAATCGGGACTACTTGTGTTCTATTTTTATAAAAATCTAGCATGTTATCTCCCTCGCGGGTTTACAAATCATTTTATAAAACATTTAAAAGAGTTCGACGCTATGAACTTACGTTGTTAATGAAAGGCGGATTATCGGCTACGGGCGTGCTTCGGTCACGGAAACCTATATAAATAAAAATTGGTCTTAGACTCGGTCCAATGACTTTTATCAAAATAACAATATACATATGATGATTTTGTACATATGATGATGATCAAGTGGGTTTATACATCCTTGTTTACTCAATTTAGTGTTTACGTTTTGGTAACGTTTTACTAGTTCAGTAGTTTTAACCTATTTGCCTATTTTAAGTCCATTAAGCCTTCTATAAGTTCTTTAACTTGTTTTTATCCATTTTATACCTATATTATCAGTATATATAATTTTCATGTTGGGCCCAAATGGGTTAAGCGCAATAAGCTCTTTTTACAAGTTTTTATCTTATTAAGTCAAATTATTAGTCCAATATGTTTAGTTAGCTCGTAAATGTCCGTAATTCTTATAGTTCGGGTTTTATCGGTTTTTACTTGTATTAGTTACTTATATATCAGTATATTACTTTTATAAACTTTACATTAGACGGGTTTGGTCGTCTAAGTTTTATTTGGCGAAAAACGTTAATTTTACGGCGATAGCCGAAAAAGTCGTAAAAATCAAGTTTATAGTTTTTATTACTTATAAATATTATTTCACCACCATTTATATAATTTACCCATTTAATTAACCTTTTATACATTTATATAAATAAGTTTTATAAGTTAGTGGGTTTATATTTTTACATTTTATACATTATAATGTGAGTGCTTATATAATATTAATAAACATTATTTCCAAAAATCTAATTTTTAACTTCATGTTCACCATTTTTAACATATCTAGAGTTCTATAATGAATTAGAAGCTCATTTTTGGATGACATGTTCTTCATATTATGTGCTACTTTTAACTTAGATATAGCTACTGCCCATTTTGAGTTTAACTTGCCTTAACAGTCCCTACAAAACTGCTTATTCAGATTAGACCACCTAACTTGTTTTGATCATATCTCACTCATTATTTTGATTCCATTGCATGGACAACTCTCACATGTGTATAACATCTTCTACTTACTGTAAATGGATCAAACCATGCAATTTTATCAGTTCATCTTTTAGTTATCTACTGTTTTTATACAGCCAACTAAATAATCAAGATTTTAGCTTCATTTCTTATAGTTATCAACCTTTTTAAGCATATTTATCAACACTTGATCCCCACACAACATTTTTATCATCATATATACATCATAGACATATACAAAATGAAAGAAAATACATTTGTTCTTTACAAAATAACAAGAGAAAAATGGAGAGGATGATCTTCTTTACCAACCAAGTGGATTTCTTGTTTTAGGAAGACAAGAACTTGATGAACACAACAAGTATCTCCAAGACCATCAAATATCAAGAACATAGGTTGGAAAATCAGCCCTAGGACACAAGCAAATCACCTCCAAAGATGTTAATATGGCCACCAAATGAGCAAGGCTTCAAGAATACTCCTTAATAGAGCTAGTAAACATGTGGTTCATGGCTAGAAGAGATCAAATGGGGTGTTTGTTGGCTTATTTTGGACGGCAAGGAAGGGGTGTTTGAGAGAGTTTTGAGAGGATTTTGCATGTAGGGGAAATGGTATAATGAAAAACAAGTAGCTAGTTTTGGAAGGTTAGTGGAATGGTAAAGCTTAAGGTGTAAGCTAGCTTACACTTGGTGTAAGTTAGCTAACATGATGCCACCTTGATGGTGTGGTGTCATGTTGCCGTCCCAACCAAGCTAGTGGGGTGGGACAATGTGTTTTGTCCCATCTCACTAGTTTACGGGTATTTCTCGATTCTAGTTTTCTTGATTTGCGTGCCCTCGGGTCGTTTTACGAAAAACGTTTTTATAAATTATGAATCAACGTCACAAAACGAATCCAATAAAAATTGTCTCATCAAAAACGGAGTTCAAAAACGTAATTACGTAATCCTAAGGTTTCCGGTTTAGTCGTAAAAGACGCCAAATTATGCACGTAAGCCCAAATTTAAATCGGTAAATTGTGAGTTCGTCAACCAACACAAAAATAAGTTTCAAAATATTATACGAGAAAATATTTTACTACCTGAAAATGTTAGATTGTCACAATATGGATCTCTTTGGACCTGCCGCCATTCGGAGTTATGGAGGTAACCTTTATACCCTAGTAGTTGATTACTATTCTAGATTCACTTGGACTAGATTTTTGGATTTTAAGAATGAAGCTTTCGATCATTTCGAAACCTTTAGTCGAAGGATCCAAAATCAACTAGGATGTTCAATTGTCTCTATTAGGATGGATTATGGTAGGGAATTTGATAACGAAGTGTAATTTGGTGCCTTTTGTGAAGCTCATGGTATTACCCGTAACTTCTCGGCTCCTCGCACTCCACAATCAAATTGGGTAGTTGAAAGGAAGAATAGGACTATCCAAGAGATGAGTAGGACAATGTTAAACGAGCAATCTTTGCCTAAAAAGTTTTGGTGCAAAGTCGTGGACACATCGACCTATATTCTCAACTGAATTGTTATTCGACCTTTTTTAGGAATGACCCCCTATGAGATTCTTAAAGGTAAGAAGCCCTCATTAGAATACTTTAAGGTGCTTGGAAGCAATTGCTTCATTCTCAACACAAAATACTCCCTTACTAAGTTCGACCCAAAGTCGTACGAAGGTATCTTTTTAGGTTATTCTCAAACTAGTAAAGTCTATGTAGTCCTCAACAGAACCTCGAGTTTAATCGAAGAATCACTCAACGTGACATTTGATGAAACCCCTCCATCATCTAAGATACCACCTTTGGTAGATGATGACTTGGATGAAGTAGACATAGTTAAAGCCAAAGAGGTTAGAAAAATAGGAGTTGAAGACCTTAATGTTGAAAATGGAGTAAACATTATGGAGTCTAAGGATCATGCTCTCAAAAACGTCATAGGAGACTTAAATCAAAGGACCCTTAGATCTCAAGTCTAAGATCAAACTAACTTCTTTTGTTTCGTCTCACTGATTGAACCAAAGAATGTTAAAGAAGCTTTGCTGGATGAGAGTTGGGTAATCGCCATGCAAGAAGAATTGAATCAATTCATTGCTAATGACGTTTGGGAACTTGTTCCTCCACCTAGAAGTACTACCATCATAGGAACCAAGTGGGTATATAGGAATAAGTTAGATGAGAACAGTGTTGTCTCTCGTAACAAGGATAGACTTGTAGCTCAAGGCTATAATCCACAAGAAGGGATTGATTATGATGAGACATATGCACCGATAGCAAGGTTAGAGTCCGTTAGGATAATTTTATCTTATGCTTGTGCATTTGAATTTAAGCTTCAACAATTGGATGTAAAGAGTGTGTTTCTTAACTGTTTGATCAATGAGGAGGCATATGTGGCTCAACCTCCCAGCTTCATTGATTTTGAGAAACCGGATCATGTTTACAAGCTTAAGAAAGCTCTTTATGGTCTTAAACAAGCACCCAAAGCTTCGTATGATAGACTTTAATCATTTCTTGTAAAACATGAGTATACCATGGGGATGGTAGACAATACACTCTTTACAAAGAAGAAAGGTTCTCACCTCATAATCGTACAAATATATGTTGATGACATTATATATGGTTCAACTTGTAAAAGCTTTTGTGATGACTTTGCCAAAATCATGCATGACGAGTTTGAAATGAACATGATGGGAGAACTTAAATTCTTTAGGACTCCAAATTAGACAAATGGACGATGGTATTTTCTTTAATCAATCTAATTACATTAAAGAAATGCTAAAGAATTTTGGATTAGAGGACTCTAGACCAAGGAAGACCCCTATGGCCTCGGATACTAAACTCACCGTAGATGATGATTGTGAGTCGGTAGACAACACCAGATATAGAGGTATGATTGGTAGTTTGTTGTACCTAATGGCAAGTCGACCGGATATCATGTTTAGTGTTTGCCTTTGTGCTTGCTTCCAAGAGGCTCCCAAAACCTCTCAACTTGAAGCGGTTAAGCGTATCTTCCGATACATTAAGGGCACTATACATTTAGGATTATGGTATCCTAAAGGGACCGGCGTAGAAACCATAGTATATTCGGACTCGGATCATGCGAGATAATATGTGGACTGGAAAAGCATTAGTGGAGTTTGTACCTTCATGAGTTGTTGTTTAACTTTTTTGGTTCTCCAAGAAACAAACCGCTCTTGCTATATCCACCACGGAAGCCGAGTATGTGAGTGCCGGTAAAGCTTGTCAACAAGCTCTATGGATGAAGCAAGCGCTTGTTGATTACGGGATTTCACTTAATGATGTTACCATCATGTGTGACGATAAGGGTGCAATAGACCTTAGCAAGAATCCCGTGCAACATTTGCGAACTAAGCACATAGAGATTCGTCACCATTTCCTTAGGGATAATGTTCAAATGGGGAACATTTTTTATTGAGAATGTGGTAGAAAACTTAGCCGACATCTTCACTAAGCCACTTAAGAGAGAACCTTTTAATTACTTGCGTCTAGGTCTGGGTTTAATGGAACATATTCCTTAATTACACATTTTATTAATCGAGTCTTTTTCTCTTTTGAGTCTTTTCATTCTTTGAGTCATTGAGTATCTTAAACTCTTTTTGAAAAATTCCTCTTCTCTTTTTCAAAATTCTCAAAGTTCTTTCTAAAATGGTCGAGAAATGTTTATGCATTGTTAATTCAATCTAAAAACGTTTTTCTTAGCTTATTGCTATTGATAACGAGCATACATATTGCATATGTATGAGTCTCTCCAATATAGCAAAAAAAAATGAACTATGGAGGATCATTGTATAATGACTATGTTTCTAGATTAACACACCTCCAACATCGATTTTATTTTAAATCCATGTAGTTTGGTCAAAATCTTGTTTGATGAGTTCTAGTGTGTTTTCTATGTCTTTTACTGCTTTTTAGCATGTCTCTATGATAAGTTAGACTAGAAAAGTAGGATTTGCTGAATTGGAAAATTCTCCTTATCCACCAAAACCAAGCTTCTGTGGGCGGTTCTTTAAATAACCCGCGGATCCATATATATGGAACCGCGGGTGGAGATAAGGAACCGCGGGCAGAGCTTCAAATTTAGAGTTTTCGGTAACTCCACATTTGTTCCAACACTTTTTGGAATCTTTGTTTCAAACCTTTTACCATCCCCAAATTGTCTTGTGCTTTCTCTATTTAACCCTAAGCATTTTGCATCCTTCCTCAAATCAAATTGTCTTATTCACCAAATGAAAGCCTGAATCTCCTCCATTTTCCCCAATCTCTTTCAATCCAAATTCATCCAAGAACACTCAAAATCATATTTCTTCTTCTTCTAAGAATATTGATTGTGGAACCTCTTCTTTTCCACCACTAGCATTTTGTGTTCTTCCTCCCTCACATGATAATGTCATGCATCATGGGACATATTGCCATTATTGTCAATATCAACATCTTGCTATGGCTTATATCTATGAGGAATTGAATTACATCAAGAGTCTCCTAGTCAAACCTCCTCTTCACTATGACTATGAGATTACTACCAAGCCACCACCACCTCCTTCCGCCACTACATTGTGTTTCATTTAAGCATGTGGATTGCTTATCTCCAAGACGTCTAATTCAAGCAAATCTTAGAGTTCTAGTTTAACTAGGATTAGATTTATGCTTCTCTTTTGTCTTGTTTTCTTTTTCATACATTTTTGTATGATTTATTTCCTTGTATCTTTATTCGTGTTTCCTTATAACATGACTTACCTTAGATCTTGGTTAACTTCTCTTTTCTTATCTTATCTTTCTTTTTGTGTGACCTTTGCTATATCTTGTTAGGTGTTTCTTCTCTACTACTAACCCTTCTATGTAGCTTGTCACCATAGCTCGATTCCTTGGTGCCCCAACCAAGGTGGAGCATTTTCCGATTCTTTTCTTCTACAAATACTTTTGCAACCTTTTTGGTTCGACAAAAGGGGAGAAATGAAATAAACTCGTCTTCAAAAATCTTGTTTTTCATGTGATGAGTTTATGTATTGTCGAAATCAAAAAGGGGGAGATTGTTAATTCAATGATGCCTAAACACGTTACTTGCTTTTTCGGTCTCGCTTTGTTTTTATTACGAAAATATAAAAAAACAAGCATTTACGAAAACAACGAAAAATGAATTTCTTGAGTTCAAGTATTTTTCATTTCAACCTTAAGGTATGGACAAAGAATTTTTCATCTTAATTAAGTGATCAAGGATTTAAGTTTTCTTAAAACTCACCTTTTATTAAATGTGACAAAGTTTTTTATTAAACTTTATTTTTAAAAAAATGTTTTATTAAATTAAATATTTGAAAATTTGAAAATGACATATTCCAAATGGTTTAGGAATATCCTTTGGGGATAAATATTCCACCAGATGTGACTACCCCACTAAAAGACAAAAGGGCGCGGAGTCTACCTCCACGGTTCCTTAAATGCCTATGCGGATCCTTATCAATAAGGAACAGCTGACACCAATAAGGAACCGCGCGTCGTTGGGCTTTTGTCTTATAAATAGTGGACCATTCTCAGATTTTCTCTTCACCTCTTTTGCACACAAATTTCCAGATTCAATCATACTTCTTAAATCATTCAAATCCTTGGTTATTTGGTTGATTAGTACTTGTTTAGAAGTGAATCTTTCTCCTCCCATCTCTTCCTCTCTAAGTGTAAAGAGAAGAGAACTATCATCCTTGAAGTGTTGAGTCTACCTCAAGATCTATTGAAGATCAAGTTTTACTTATTCATTTTTGTGTTGTTGTGAAGATCCAAATAGTTGTGTTATTTGGAAGTTGTGTTGTGAAGATCCAAATAGTTGTATCTATTTGGATGTTGTGTATGTAGTGTGGTTAATACTTAGTCTTTAAAGTATATTGGTGTAGATTGGTCCTAGCTAAGATTAGGGCTCGACTTTTAGCTTAGAGTCGAAAATTGGTTAAGCGACGTGTACGGTTTCTCCACCTTAAGGAGCTTGTTGATTAGTTAACTCTCGAGTAAGGAGTACTCGAGGAGTGGAGTAAGGACGAGGAGTGAGCTTCTTTGTCGAACCACTATAAATCCTTGGTGTTTGGTTTGATCTATCTTTTCCTTATCTCTTTACATTCATTATTCTTTACTTGCACATACTTGTGATTATTAGCTTAATTGCACTATCCCTTGTCCATATGGTGTATAAGACGATTTCACATATTTGCTCAAGTCTAAGTTTTTGAAAAAAATGTCTGAAAACCCATATTTAACAAGTAAATTTAAGAAACTATCAACCCCCCGCCCCCTTCTAGTTTCTACAGAGTGTATGGGTTTTAGAGTTGAATTGTAGCTTATAATTAAGCCTAAACTTCACTATTATTATTGTTATACCATAGGCTTATACTAGCAAACTGCTTATAGTCAAGCTTATTCTGTCGAAAAAGTAAACTAAGTCCTTGTGAAGCAAAAAAGAGACCACGATTTGACCGTGTGACCTCCTCACACCACACAACTTAACACACACTCACTTGAACTAGTTGTCTCTTGGGACTTTTTCATTTCTTATTTTCCTTTTTTTTCTTTTATTTATTGTTTTATTAATAAGTTGTGAAACTGTAATTTTAGCTTATTATGCTTAATGTAAACCCTTAAGTGGGTATCTAATGTTTTGATTGATTTCCAATGATCTAAACAGCCCTTAAGTAGCAATGATGTAGTGCTTTTACTACTCTTTAAGAAAAGAGAGCAAAATAAGGAAAGTATTAAGTGTCGGTTTAGGAAAACCAAGCACTAATGACCAATGTGGTTCAAGTTCGTTTCCCAAGGAGGCAAGTGCGTTGTGTTAAGAACTGATTAATTTTTGTGATTATATTAATGAGAAAAGAAAATACAAATGAGATTAAAAGAGAATGACGGTTACGATTGTGGATTACACTAAGACGAAAAGTCGTACACGTAAAACCGTAAAAAGTGACAAAATTAAAAATTTACCCTAAAAATTCCTAGAAAATTGTAATAAATCCTAAATAATGTAATTAGAGTTTACAAAAAGTCAAAAATCACTCAAACCTTTTATTTAATTAAATAATAATTTTTAATGCTAATTAAAGCCCAAAAAATCAATTTAATTAACAAAAAGCCCAAAATGAGATTTTTTCAATTGTAAACCTCTAAAATGACTTAACTAAATTTAAAACTATTTTAGAAAATTTTAAAATTATGAAAACTATTTAAAAACAATTAAAAACTATTTAAACTTAAAATAATTCTAAAAATTTATCTAATGACAATAAAAATATTCTAAAAATTGTAAAATTTATAACTTAATGTATTTAACCTAAAAAATATAAAAACTTGAAAAATATACATTTTAATTTTAATAATAAAATAATATTAAAAATCCAAAATTTATAAAAAAATTCTAAAAAATTGAAAACTAGCTTATTTTACCCTAATAAACTTAGAAATGAAGTTGAAATTACAAAAGTACCCCTAATGGGCCTATAAATGGGCTAAAAGACAAAACAGTCCCTTAATGGGCTTAATTTGGGCCCAATAAGAAAAAGTCAACTAAATAAGCTCAAAACTTCCAGTCTGACTCAAAATTTGATTTTAAGGACAAAACTCTGAAGGCCCAAAAGCTGAAAATGTGTTTAAGCTAGCTAACTTCAAAGCAGCTTATTATTAATGGGCTTTTTGGCCCATTAAGCTATAAGCTGATGCCATAAGCTCAAATTAGACACACAAGCTTCTTTTGAGTTACTTAATAGATCTGTAAAAAGAAAATTGGAAAAAGCACTAGGAATAAGCCTGAATAAGCAATAAGCTATCTTCACAAAACGACAAAATAGTCATTTTCGAGTTCTAGGCCACCCCAAGAGCTTATTCAACTTTCAAAAGCTTTTAAATGACTTAACTAAGCTTAATTAACAAAAAGTTTTTCAATAAGCACACTCAATAAGCTGGAATAAGCAGATAAGCACTTAATTTAAAGTCAAACTTATGAGTTTTCTAGCAAAAAGTCAAAGCCAAGGTCTGATAAGCTCTAGTTCAAATAAATGGGTCAAATGAGGAAGATTGATCAGAAAAAATAAGTTTTTGCAAGTCTGCATAAGCCAATATGGCTTATAAATAAGCTGGATGACAAATTACACTAGTAGGGGCTAGTTTTGGGTGTTGAGCAGTGGGAACTTTTCCCACTGCTTGACTTTCTTGACTTTTTGTCTTATACGACTTTTTTGTGGATTCAAGTTTCACAAATGCACCCAAATGATCAGTTAATCATAAGGAGTCAATAGAAATCACAAAAACACAATCACAATCAGCCAATTAGTACAGTTAATTCAAAAGATCACCAGATATCCCACAGACATGAACAATAAGCAGATTGGGTTCAATAAGCACTTTTAGCACAAATCAGCCAGCCAAACTTCACCAAATGCATACACAAGCTATAATTAATTCAAATGAACAAATCTAAACAGGTTTCATGCACTGATTAAAAGCCTAGATCAAGATTCAAGCACCAAAATTTACTGATGAACACTTACACAAGCAGACTTTTCACTTTGCTGATATACTTGACCAACAAGCCAATTTCAAACACTCAAATCTTCAAGTCAGGTTATAAAAACTTTGATTTAACACCTTTTATCCCTAAACATGCATATACTCTAGGTATTTCCAAAATTTTAGGTAAAAATCAGTAAAATCAAGTAAGTTATAGCACAATCTTGGATTCAAGGTTTAAAAGCCAATAACTTGCAGAAACTAGCACTCAACCAAATGAATAGCAGATACAAAGCATAAACAACACTTTCCACAAACACAATAACACTCTATGATCTTAAACAGATAATCCCAAACACCCCTTATCTTTTTCAAATCCAATTTAAACAAGTATAAGAGTATTCCAAGACTACCAAAGCCCAATCAAACACATAAACAGATGTAATATGCAGTATTAAGCAAGATTAGACCATAAATTCAGCAAGAACACAAGTAGAACACAAAATCACCAAAAATCAAGATTTTAAGCAGATTTAAGGTAGAATGGTTCAAACCTCATGGATGTACATCCACACCCACGAATTTTGAGCTTATGTGCTAGCAAGAACAAGCACAAGCTTCCACACACACTCCTGCTAAGATTCAACAAATTTAGAAGCAACATATAAAAACAATAAAGTGACCAAGCCTTAATTAATGCAACTCTTGTACCCCACACTTGATTATCCCAAGTTATAAGCCTCACAACACCTTGATATCACAATATCAGGGAGCTATGATCAACTTATAGCCCAAAAATTCTAAGGTGTACCAAGATCTTAGCACAATATCAAGATTTAAGGAAAATATGCAAACTTTTGCACACTCCTTTGAAAACAGGTTTTTGGATTCAAGATTAGTTAACAAACAACAATAACAAGCAGATATAAGATTGGCACTTGGACTTTCTTCATAAAATTCAAACACACTTCATTAATATGAAAATGAGATGTACAGAATTGTGAACTAGGAAAAATTCAAGAGCAAAAACAAATGTAGTAACCCTAATGCCTTATATAGGCTACAAGTAATGTCTAGGAAAGCTAAAAACATGAACCCTAATGCAATAGAAGTCCCAAAATGCCCCTTGTGAAGTTTGAATTTTTAAGAATCGTGTGACTTGTTCTTGGCGTTTTGTAGTTGCTGGCATAGTAGAATTGCATCCAATGGTGTAAAATAAGCTTAAAATGTAAGCTGGAATGTGGATGGTTGGATTGCTCTGGCTATTTTGGCATCTTCTTCCTCTTTGTAGCAGGGCATGTCCCATGTGACATGTGTGGTGAGGTGGCAAGTGATTTGTGAGTTGGGATATGATTAAGACAAGTTTAATCATTGATCTGGAGGTTTGGGTGGCTTAGATACAACACAATTAGGAAAACCCAAATCGTGTTCTTGAAATAGTGTTTAGTTTAATCTGATTTTTAGGTTTAAACTAGTTGTTAGGCGCCAAAGATTAGTTTAATACAGATTAGTTACAATCTGTTTTGGGTGGAAGGTGACATGGCACAATGGGTTGTGCTGATTAGTTTAGGGGAGTTAGTGGGACAGGTGTCAAGCTCCCATTAGTCTAGGTAAGTATTCTTGTCTCCCAGAAATAACCCTCCATCTTTCTTTTTCTTTCACTTCAGCTTAAAACTTCATCAATGCCCAATTCCTTTGTTAACAACTTTTGCTTTTTCACACTTTTGCCCCAAAAAGTTTTGTAAAGTGATTTCATGGGTAATTCTTGCAATTGTTGATTCTTGAAGGGCTGATTTGGCATTTTCTTCATAAATAATGGTCTTGACTTGGATGGTTGACTTTTTGGAGGACTGAAATTGCCAAGTCATGGTTTATGAGGGACCATTTTTGCCAATTCTTCATAGTTAAGGGTCCTTTTTGCAATTTGACATATTTAAAGGACCAAACTTGTAATTTCTTGTAACTTGAAGGCCTTCATGGTATGTTTGAATTTGAGGAGGACTAATATTGACAATTTAGTTTTGTTGAGGGACTAAATTTGCTAATTCTTCAAAGTGGAGGGCCCTTTTTGTAATTTTGACAAACTTTAGGGACCAATCTTGTAATTATGAAGATACAAGGGTTTAAAGTGTCAATTCTTCAATATTGGAGGACCCTTCTTGCATAATCTTCAAATCTTCAAAGGTATTTCTTGGAAAATCTTCATTAGGGCTTGGTTCATTGTGCGGCTTCGTTTCCCGTGTTCATTTTTGCATGATTCTTGTGATCTTTTGTCATTTTCTCAATATCCGTACCTAAAATACACAAGTAACAAACACAAGCATATATTTGGCCATTTTCATGATATTTAATGCATTAAAAGCCCTTTTTGGATGATGAGACTATGTATAAAAGCAGTCTCATCACTCCCCATACTAAACCATTGTCGTGCCCTCACGCAATGCTAGAATAACGTATCGTAGCACCTCTAAAATTCATTTTTATTCATTTTTATTGAACGATAAACTAGCTACACTACTACTATTACTACTACTTGCGTTTTAGACATAATGTATGATTTTTATCGCAAAATGGGACGTTTAGGTTCATAGAATAAGAACATGTGAATGCTTCGTTAGAAATAATTTCATCGTCCTCGATTTTTACCCCAATTCCAGGCTAAGCGTGCAACAAGATCATTGTCATTATAAGTTAGTAATGCTAACACTACTCATATGCCCTAATCACGTACTTATCCTCCCATTTTCCTAAGTTGTATCTCTTATATTTTATTTTGTCTTGAATGTTTCACGAGGATACATTGTTTGACTTATGCGATAATAGAGATTTGGGTCTAAAAAAAGAGTCCTAACGGTGTAACCAAGACCATCGAATTAATAACCCCTCCTAATAGACAACGATGTCAAAATTAAGTCAACAAGAAGGATCGATAAACACGATTTTATAACGGTTTTGAACATGAGACTTATTACCAAGACTTTTATACGCCCCGTAACGGAAGGGCCTTATTATCATAGGTTTACCTACATCTTTTATTCAACTTCGCCATGAAGCTTTTATTATGACTTCGGTCTTGCCTTGCCTTTTATTATCCGCCTCATCGGTGGTTTTATTATGGCCAAAGACGTATATCCTCACGCTAAGGCGAATTTTGGATCTTTAATGCTTCAAAGATTAAGGCTTGATTCACTTTTTGCATAGATTTTTCGGCCTTGTGAGCTTCAAATTGTTTGCTTGATTTAGGTGAGCACTTGAAATCTTATTACTGGGTGAAGCTTTCGATTATTCGGGTTGCGAATACTTCAAAACCGTGACGCTGGCGATACCTTAATGTCTTCCCAATTTAATTACATGGAAGCTAATAGAAAAGACTAGAAACCAACAATCAAGACTAAACCGCTAAGTCAATATTTATTAAGCAAAAAAAATATTTACAAGCGAAGGGAGAATAAGCAAACAACGAGAACACATGAGTTTTTTAAAGAATACGAGTACTCTACGTTTAGCATAGTAACTTATAATTAACTCTATCATTTCTCGTCCTCATTTAAGAGACTTAGCCTAATAAAAAGTTAAGGAATCGAAGCTAAGTGCTCAACACGCACGGTCGAGTAAAAATTACTCTTATTCTCGCCATCGGAAAATTTACATTCGTGTCTTCAAACACTTATAAAACATGAGAAAAATTTTAAAATTTGGCCATTTTTAGCCTTATTTTGCAACAAAATGATAAACAAAAAGATAAACTTTGGAAAGCGTGAAGGTTTGGCAAGGCAAGTATCTATTTACCCCCCCCCCCCCAATACTAGTTAAACATTGTCCTCAATGTTTTGAGTCTAGGGGTGCAAACACCCCCATACTAGAGACGTAGTTGAATGCCTAATCTAGCATGGAAAGGGTGTAACCGTTAAATTTAAAGCCGTTTATGAAGTGTGCTAAAAACCCAAGGTTAGAACATCAAAGGATATATCATGGATATCGAGAAAGTCTTCAAAGCAAACGATCGAGTGCTCCCATAAAACGAACATGAGAGGCTCCAATCGTGAAGATCATGATCATCTAAAAACCACAATTCACAAACAACCACGGAACAAAGGTTGGAATGGCACAAATCCCCTCACGTTACTACATTAGAAAGCGATAATATGTACATAGGATAAGCATGGGACTCCCCCACGAGGCACCTCGTTTTTGATTACCGAGTCATGAGCTCGACTCGATCCCCTCAATACTAATTATCGTTGGGGAAAGTGATTTGGTCGAGGTAGTTCAAGGATGGAACTTCCCCGCCAAAGTAGTGCTTCAACCTATGTCCATTCACCTTGAAATTGGGGCCATCATTTTGAGCTAGCTCGATGGTCCCATATGGAAATACTTGAGTCACGGTGAATGGACCGGACCAACTGGATTTCAACTTACCGGAAAAGATTTTCAAACGAGAGTTAAAAAGTAAAACTTGATCCCCAATGTTAAAAACCCGGTTTTTAATTTTTGAATCATGAAACTTTTTTGTCTTTTCTTTATAGATCAATGAATTTTCATAAGCAATATCCCTTAATTCATCCAATTCATTTAATTGCATTTTCTGGTGTTTTCCCACGGTCTCCATATCATCATTACAATGCTTTAGGGCCCAATAAGCTGTGTGTTCCAATTCAATTGGCAAATGACAATTCTTCCTATACACAAGCTTATAGGGAGTGCACCCGATGGGCGTCTTATAAGCGGTCCTAAAGGCCCATAAAGCATCGTCCAACTTATCCGACCAAGATTGTCGGTTTTCCCAATAAATCTCTCCAAGATTCTTTTCAAATCTCGGTTTGAAACCTAGACTTGCACACTCGTTTGTGGGTGATAAGCCGTAGAAAGCCGATGTGTAACCCCATATTTTCTTAGTACCCTTTCGAATTGGTCGTTACAAAAATGGGTTCCACGATCGCTTATGATCGCACGAGGGGTTCCAAACCGAGAAAACAAGCTTTTCAAAAACTTGACTACCACACGAGCATCATTGGTGGGCAAAGCCTTAGCTTCCACCCACTTAGATAGGTAGTCAACGGCGACAAGGATGTACTTATTACCACGAGATGATGGGAACGGCCCCATAAAGTCAATGCCCTAAACGTCAAAGATCTCACACACTTGGATGATATTTTGTGGCATTTCATCTTTTTGTGAGGCTTTTCCTTGTCGTTGGCATGAGTCACATCACTTCACAAGTTCATGTGCATCTCGGTAAATAGTAGGCCAAACGAAACAAGCATCAAAAACCTTCTTAGCCGTGAGATTAGCACCATGGTGACCACCCGTGGATCCCTCGTGACAAGCTCTAAGGATGTTAGAAGCTTCGGTACCAAAGACACAACGTCGAATAATTTGATCCGCACAAGTTAGAAACAAGTAAGGGTCGTTCTAAAAATAGAACTTGACATCACGAAAGAATTTTCGTTTTTCTTGAGTCGTCATACCCTTGATAATGAAGTTGCCCGCATGGTAATTTGTGATGTCCGCAAACCATGGGGTAGAAGAATCAAGCTTAGAATTCACTACACCAAGTGTCTCGAGCGGAAATGTTTCAGTGATTTCCTTGGGCTCGTAAACACTTTGGTGAGGATCTTCCAAACGAGAAAGATGATCGGCCGCTATATTCTCGGCTCCTTTTTTGTCAACGATTTTGTGATCAAATTCTTGTAGGAGGAGAATCCAACGAAGTAATCTCGGCTTTGCATCTTGTTTAGCCATAAGATACTTGATAGCCGAATGATCCGTATACACTATGCATTTAGTCAAGACGAGATAAGGTCGGAATTTCTCAAATGCATACACCACGGAAAGGAATTCCTTCTCCGTTGTAGTGTATTTTAGTTGAGCCTCGGTCATCGTCTTTCTAGCATAGTGAATAGGCAAGAAGTGCTTTTCATGACGTTGCCCCAATACGGCCCCAATAGCGTAGTCACTAGCATCACACATGAGCTCAAAGGGGAGGTTCCAATTGGGAGCAACAAGAATGGGAGCTTCGGTAAGTTTCCTCTTAAGGATTTCAAAGGCTCGTACTGTAACACCCCCAAATTTATACAATTCAATACAGCGGAAGACTCGTTGGTGTTACGGGATAGCACGTTACTCATATAATAGACAACGCATAAAAATCGCGTCGTTTAATAATAAAAGCATTTCCATTCATAAATATCAAATTCACATAGGTCCCAAGTCATAGTCATTTCATACAATTTTACAAAAGATTTGAATGGAAATTATTATTTAAGTGCGGGCCATGAATTCTTGTTGTCTTCCCGAGAATTACTTTCAAGTACCTGAGATAAAACATGTTAAAAGAAAAGGTCAGCGAAAACGCCGAGTGAATTCATAGAGTTTTAATTAAATCCATCAATATAACATCGGTATAGAATTATTACCGAAAATCATTTTGTACAAATCTTTGTAATAGGTCATAAAATAACCAAAGTCATTTTATGCAAATCCTTATCAAAAATCATAATATAGGCTTTCGCCTTCAAAATCATTATACGAACCAATGTCGTAAAAATATCATACAATACGTTTTTATAATGTCGTGTAGAGTTAAATAAAAACCGTTATATGAATATGGTTATGAAAAACCAAAACACGAACATAATATCAATAGTAAGACCCCGTATTGCTAGTCAGGCAATATATCGTAATTCAGTGCGTATAGCAGTATTTCGTTATTTGGATTATTATAAGTCGCATGACATTGTTACCTTACTACAACTAACAACGGGTAGCTAGCCCAAAACTCAATTTGCCCATCTAATTTAGCGTGTCTTCACAATAATCACGCTTGTGTAAATCTTCTCATACATAAATTCGCTTACCAATCAATGTGGCACGACGGGGATCAACCGTCAAGGCGCGAACTGGGGTGATCGTCCCCAAATAGTACTATTATATGCATAAGCGTCTAACAAATCCCGGCAGTTCACAATTCATGCTAATGGGACTTTTAGTGACATAACCTAACTTTAATAATCCATTTCATTTCATCTATCGGGTCATTTAATCATTCATCGGGTCATACAATCATTCGGGTCCAAATCAATAAACAAACAATCGGGACAAATGGTGTCCTATTTTTATCCAAACTAACATGTTATCTCCCTCGCGGGTTTATAAAACATTTCATAAAAACATTTTAAAGAGTGCGAGGCTATGAACTCACGTTGATGTGGGAAAGCGGGTTATCGGCAATTCGGATGTACGGTACGTGCTTCAATCACGGAAAACCTAGACAAATAATACTTGTCTTAGACTCTTGTCCCATGACTTTATCAAAATAACAATTATGTATATATATGATGACTTTATACATATTATGATGATCAAGTGGGTTTATATATTCTCATTCACTCATTTTTGTGTTATGTGTTGACAACTTTTCAAGACTAGTTACACTAGTTCAACTTGTTTACATTTTGAGGCCCAATGGGCCCATTACAAGCCCAATAATTTATATTAGTCCATTTTACACTTTTATTATCAATATTATACTTTTTATGTTGGGCCCAAATGGGTTAAGCCCAATAAGTAATTTTTATAAGTGTTTAACTTATGTAGTTAAATCATTAGTCAAAATATGCTAACTTAGCTCGTTAATGTCCGTATGTCATATAGTTCGGGTTTTATCGTTTTTACTTGTATTAGGTACTTATATATCAGTATATGACTTTTAAAAACTTTACATTAGACGGGTTTGATCGTCTAAGTTTTAATTAGCGAAAGACGTTAATTTTACGGTAATAGCCGAAAAAGTCGTAAAAATCATGTTTATAGTTTTTATAACTTATAAATCTTATTCAACTACCATTTTTATAAAGTGTCCATTTATTTAACCTTATACATATTTATATAAATGAAATTTATAAGTTAGTGGGTTTTAATTCACATTTTATATTATATTATTTGAGTGCTTATATAATACTATTAAACATTAATTCTTCAAAATCTGATTTTTAGTTTCATCTTCACCATTTTTATCATATCTTGAGTTCTATAATGAGATAGAACCTCATTTTTGGATGGAATAAACTTCATATTATGTGCTACAAATAAGTTAGTTTTAGCTACTGCTCATTCCATGTTTAACTATCCTTAACAGTCCCTATAAAACAGACTATTCAGATTAGCACACTCATCTTGTTTTGATCATATCTCACTCATTTTGATGATTCCATTGCATGGCCAACTCTCACATGTGTATGACATCTAACACTTACTGTAAATGGATTCCACCATGCAATTTTATCAGTTTAAGACTTGGTTACTTACTGTTTTTATAAAGCCAACAATTTAAGCATGATTTTAGCCTTGTTTCTTATGGTTATTCATCTTTTTAAGCATATTTATCAACAGTTGATCCCCACACAACATTTTTATCATCATATATTCATCATATATATATATATACAATAAGAAAGAAAATACATTTGATCTTTACAAAAATAACAAGAGAAATGGAAAGGATGATCTTCTTTACCAACCAAGATTATATCTTGTTTTTGGATGACAACAACTTGATGAACACCAAATATATCTCCAAGATCATCAACCACCAAGATAGTTTGTTGAGAAATTAGCCCTAGGACACAAGCAAATCACCTTCTTTGTTGTTAAAATGGCCACCAATAAATCAAGGCTTCAAGGTTTCTCCATAATATTGCTAGATAACATGAGATTTGTGGCTAGAAAAGATCAAATGATGGTGTTGAATGGTGAAGTGGGACGGCAAGGATGAGAGGGAGATATTATGTGTGAGTTGTTTGCATGTGAAAATGGAAGTAAATGGTAAAGGTTTAGTGGTTTTGTTAAGAGTTTAGCTTATTTTGTAAGCTTTAGGACAAGTGTAAGTAACTTGTTTACAACTTGACACCAAGTTGGTGTGGTGTAGCATTTGTGTCGTCCCATGTGTATAGGGGTGGGATAAACTTGTTTTGTCCCATCCCGCTAATTTACGGGTATTCCTCGATTCTAGTTTCCTCGATTTGCGAGCCCTCGGGTCGTTTTACGAAAAACGTTTTTATAAATTATGAATCAACGGCACAAAACGAATCTAATAAAAATTGTCTCATCAAAAACGGAGTTCGAAAACGTAATTACGTAATCCTAAGGTTTCCGGTTTAGTCGTAAAGGACGTTAAATTATAATCGTAAGTCCTAATCTCTTCTCGTAAATTTGTGAGTTTATGGACCAACACAAATTTAAAATCTCAAAATAATATTCACGGACAAATTTATTTTCTGAAATGTCGGACTGTCACCAAAACGGTGTATGTAAACGTAAGCACGTAACGTAGAATCCTCCGGTTTAGACGTAGTCGATGCTACTTCAAGACGTAAATCCAAATTTCTTCCCAAAAATAAGTGAGTTCATAATAACATTAAAATAATGTTTTTAAATAATATTTGAGAATAAAATATAAACCATAAATTGACGGATTGTCACAGCATTTACCCCTAAACAGGATCTTTGTCCTCAAAGATCATCTTATCTTACTACTCGCTTCTTATAGAGTTAAAGCCATGTGGGTATTTCCCACATTCGGTCTTTTCTCACAAGTGTAATTCATTACAATACGCGAGTTTCATCAAGCATAATTACGGGAATCAGATCAGGCTTAATGTTGACTTACTTTCTTTATCCATGATGTTCACGGGTTTTTGATGAATGCAACTTTTCGCCGATCTAAACTTCATCAAGAAGTGATCAGATTCTCACTTGATAGACATTTTATCAAGTTCGATATAAGAAACATAATTCACGCAGCTCTTGAAGTCCTAGGGTAGATCCAGCTTATATGCCTTTCAAACCAATCTTTTACATCGTCTCAATGCTCCCATACAACGGGGACTTATATCCCATGATCTTTCAGATCATCAATTCATTTTTCCATGGTTAAAATTTTTGGCATAACTTCGCTACCCATCTGGCACTTCAAGATCTATATTTCATATTCACATAACCTCCTGCCCACTACCGACAGTCAATAATCAGATCCTAATTTCAACAATCATTTCAGGTCTCGCGGGTCGAGTATTTTGTAAGGTTAGGTTCGCCATCATAGGAAACCTTAAACCTAAAAGACATGTCCAACTCACAATGGGTGTATGTCGGGTGTCTTCATCCCAACTCCTACTTACAGATGCTCTAATATACATCCTCACAAGATTCGATCTCGATCCTAATACGATAGTTTTCAATGATAATCTCTCCAAATGAAAACGATTATATGGTTTATTACCAAAGGTCAATTATTCAATCATAACACAAGACTTCTAGTGTTTTGTATCGTTACATTGCCTCGTCCCTTTGATTGGGGTGGTACACAGTATTCTCATCAAGATTCGTTCTCAATGACTTCTGAGCAAATCTCTAGAAATTCGATGCTAAGCGAGGATCTCGATAGAGATGATCGATACAGGCACACCATGTTTACACAACTCCTTTAAATATAAAAGAGTCAATTTCTTCATCAAGAATCTCTCATTAACAGGAATGATATTAGCAGATTTGGTCAGTCTATCGACAATGACCCAAATCGAATCAAATTCAGATGATGACCTTTGCAATAACTAGACGTTTACTAATGTATGAGGCGGTGTCTGCCTTCATAATTTGCCATTAGTACAACTTCTTCATATGAAGATACGTTAAATCAGAAATGACAGGAATAGAATACTTATACTTACAAGATTCCAACATAACTAAATCTTGAAATCTTCCATGTTTAGGCAACCACAAGTGGCCTTTTATACAATTAACGCCATCGACTCTCATTTCTAGTGGTTCACATTAGCCGCGAACCCCTTTTTATTATCTGTATTATCCTTCTTACAAGCCTCAGTTATTTCTAAATTGTTCGGGCAAATTACTTTGCACAGTCATTATTAAGGAACACATCTTAATTAATTCTTTATTATTTTTACATAATGTGTCAGTATTTACATTCATATTTCTGATGAAATAGTTATCATGTCCACAATTTACTCAGAAATTCTTTCTTCATATTTTCTAAGTTTTAGTTTCGTCTCAACTATTATTTTTATCATTTTTGCTCAATCCGATGTTTTAAAGCGTCGATAGTTATTACTAGTAATTAAATAAATATTTAATTTTATGAAACGTCAACGTAAAAAGTTTTAATTTTTCTCGGTTCGTCCAATTATAGGAAAGTGTTCAAAAGAATAAATTTGAATTTAATTAACACGATTTTTGTTGATTTATCGAAAATACTTTGTGAGATTCGTAAATGTTCGAAAAAAAAATATTTTGTTATATTTTGGTCAAAATTTTCTTAGTTGAGAAGCAAAAATTGTCGTTTCAAATTTCAAGTCATGGTTTATATGGTTTCCTCAATCCCTCTTAGTTTGTCTTGAGGCATATACAAACATTTACCCCTAAATAGGAGTTTAGTTAAATGTTTTAGTTATAAGGAATGATTCCTTAAAAATACTTTGTTAAAACATTTGTCAAAACATATTTCCATTTTCTTTTTGGTAAAGCCCAAAGTTTCAAATGGCTCTAATTTTTAAAGAGTCAATATATTCTATTATCTATTAATCACACGGTCAATTAATATAAAGGATTAAGTCTTAAATCACATATTAATTATTCAAGGTACAGGTTTTCATTGTTCGGCCAATTCAGGGAAATCTATAAATAATTATTAATTCATTCTTATTCTTGGAAACAAACAAATAGTCCTTAATGATTACAAGCATGAATTTATCAAATTACAGCCTACACACGTGATTCACCAAATTTATGAATGCTACATGTGTATTAGTCAATCCAAACGATATCACGTGAAACTTATAATGTTCATTACAAGTTCTGGATGTAGAGATTGGAATAGATAATCTTTTGCGCGGACGCGAAGTTGATGATAACCATGTCGTGGATCAAATTACTGAATATACGCTAGAACCTTGTAAATGATCGAACAATCTATCATCTTGGGTAGTGGATATAGATTTTAATCGTCAATTTACTTAGTTCACGGTAATCGATAAACATAAGAAATGATAACACCATAGCTCTTCATGATGACGGGCTTGGTAGAATAAAAGCTTACTCCGACAACTCTCTCAGTTGTACGGTAATTCTTTTAATTCAGATGATGCTGACGTATAGTGCACATGCCAAAGATGTAGCACCAGGAATATAATCAATACCAAATTCAACTTGCCTTAATGGCGAAAGTCTAGATAATTCATCAGCAAATACCTCCTAAAGTTTCAAATAACATGAACATCTTTTTAATAATTTCATATTAGGTTCTTTCTAGATTATAATATCTATGACTAATTCACAACCATTCAAGGTATAATTTCAAGTCTAAATGCAGGATATGGTCATCCATCAAGAATTATTTAGATCACTTTTGATAATCAACATCTTATCATTTAGGGGAATTCTACTCAAGTTCCCATCAATTAAGACAATGTCGTCATGTCATAATCAATCAATCCATTCTAATGGCACTACCAACTTTTCAGTTTTATTGCCGTCGATAAGATGTGAACTTCTCAAAAGACTAATAATAACTCATAATCCTTCACAAGTTCAAGGATATATGGAGACATAACTACCCTTAAAAAGAGTAAGGTCAACGCATAATCTACACAATAGAATTTCAAATCAAACACAGACGAAAACATTTGATGAATATGAATATATCCCATGTTTTCATAATTTGAGTATGCATTCGAAAGCTCCTCGGATAGTACCTGATGTGGAGCAAACAAGTATGTCTTGTGGTTCATTGACCAGTGGTAGCTCCTTTCAATATATTCCATCATTCACCACTACAGATTGACATACTATTGTTATCATAGTCTGATTTAGTCACAACTTTTATAAGGAGCTCTCGATCAAAGTGAGTTGCACATTACCACCAAATGACTCACAGGATCAGTTTTTACAGCTCCTTTCAGGAACATACGCGTGTTTCGTGGACAAACTCACCTTTGCTGATGCGTGATTACAGTTGGCGAGTCAACCAGGTATTGATCATCATAAGTTGCCTTGATTTTTATATATATACTTCCATAAAAATGCATGTTTTGTGCTCAATATCGGTATAGAAGACAAAGTAATTGTATAATACTAACTTACCTGCATATTGAGCGGTAGTTTTCCAAAATTCCAATGTGAAGTGCTTTCCTGCAAGGGCTGTTTCTCATACATAACTTGCCCCTTTCACTCCAAGATGTGACTATTTGGAAGAAACCTTATGTGAGTTTCAGTTTTAGATTTGAATAAGGTATGTATAGTATAATGGTTTGTACTTCAAGTCTTATTATGCAAATGTTTCATCAGGTTGGGTTAAAGCAAGGAAAATTATGGTGTGGAGAAATCTGTTGAGCTTCAGGAACCAGAAGTGGATGATAAAGATAACATGTTGAAGATAAAAACGCTGATATGAAAAGGAGGAAGTGGAACATCAAAGAAATGCACGCTTTTGTAAGAATCTCTGATGGTAAGTAACAGCACGTGATGTTAGCCGGTACAGTTTCTGACTTTACAAAGCCGCTTGCTCAAACCCGTATTACGATAAACAGATGCTCATATTTGTGGGTGGCAATACTTTCTATTTCTTATTTTTGTAGGGGGTGAAAACAAGGCAATTGATTTCCTAGAGAGGGAAGGGCGTGTGGGAATGAAAATCCCCTTACTCGAGCAAAGTTTAAATAGTCTACCGTACATAAAGGTAACTTTCTCAACATCGTAACCTCCCATTATATAAATATGGGTTAATGTGGGTATGTGTTATGCCTACTGTTGTAAAGTGACTAAGATAAAAGATTTAAATAAAAATAACAGGTTCAAATGGGCCGAGCTAAGTCTAATGGGTTGTTGCTCATTTAAAACTAATATTTACAGCACCTCCAATATGCAGCAAGGAGTCAAGGAGAGGACGCGTTTTTCGGATGTCGCTGATACAACGATACTCTGAATTCTACCTAAAAAAGGAACACAATTGTCTGCCTTCGTGGAACTAGATCAGTGGAAAGAAGTTGGGGAGTGAGCTATTTTAGCCATAAGGTTATTCTTTATAGCTTTTTAGTTCTCAAAACAAAACATTAACGCATACAAAGACTCCTATTTATAGACACATGGATCATTTGCGTTATGTTATAATTTCTGATCTAGAATTGGTTCCTACATCTCAGACAAATGGATCACAAAAGGGTGTTTGGGTTTGCTTTGGTAAACCACACTATACGTTTGTAAATGGTAATTCGATGAAAAAGTGTTATTGAATGGCACAAATTATGAAAAAGTAGTTTGATTTTGACTAGCATGAGGTATGCAAATGTTAACTTTGGTAAAAATTAACCACATTGGTACAATATTACCAGTTTGTAGGTCGATTATTTAAGTTCCTCTATCCATATGTGCTCTATATCTCTCAAGTTTTACCTTCTCATGCTCTAACATCACCTGGTACAAAAACATTACGACTAACTTCTGCTCTTTGTAACCTTAAGCAACTCCGCTGCTACTATATCACATGTCAACTTCCTTGCTAATAATTCTTGTGTCGGCGTAATAATATCAACCTCCAAAAAGGACATGGTAGTATTGCATATTTTGAATATTTGTGGTTTGCTACAGAATCTTCATTGGTTAGTTTTTTTTATGTATTATCAAGATATGTTACTTTGATAATCCAATCTTTTGAAAAATTACTATAAAAAGTTTTCACCTTCTTGGTTGCTGATCTGATATGTGCTGTTTACATAAGCAGGATAACTTGACATAGAGGATAGTGTATTTAGCTTTTGATGTTATATCTCGACTCCTAGAAACAGGTCCTGTGAGTTTAATTTACTCCATTAGCAATAGTAGTTCATTCGCCTATGGTGTTGTCTGTGTTTATATACTTTTTGAATATGATTACCTAAATAATGTTTCATCCAAACCATAATATTCTTCGCCTATTTTTTTTAGAGGCTGCTAAGAAGGTGACTGTTTATTTAGTTTCATTGGATATTGTATAAACGTTTTACGTGTTAATCGTGTTTATTTCATACTAATTTCCTAATTGAGATTGTTTGATATTGATCATCTGATTTGTGTACTTTGCAGTTCTCAGTTGACCCATGTGTCAACAAGAAAGGTCAAAGTCAGCCATTTGATCGGTCCCTTACAAGGATCTGATGTGGCGTATTTCCGAATGCCTATTACTATCCTGGTAATTCTATATCTCTATAGGCTGTTTGAATTTTGTTATTACTAATTTCGACATGTCCATTTCAGTTGGTATTTCTATCATTGTAAACATCTTTGAGTAGTAATATATCTTCACCCCTTTGAGCAAAAAAAAAGTAGCGGTCATGAATCTTTATTATCCAAAAGTTGCTATGATGGTTGTTTTAGTTGTATGTTTGTCATTTTTTTATGATGTATCAAGAGGGTGTTGTGGAACACGAACGGGGGAGACAACTGTCTAAGTCTTCTTATGGAATCTTATGTTTCTCAATACATTTATAAACGCGACTTAGTATGTATTTTGGGACAATGTTCATCCAGTGACACCTTTAAATCTTTAAGTTTGGTGCCTAACAATGGAAGGGGACCATATACGGTTAAGCTAAAAGTGTTTGTGCAAGTGTTGAGCATAGACACATAAATGTGGTGATTTAGCATAAAAGCCCCAAACTAATGTTACGAAGTAGAGTGTTTTTATGTTAAAAAATGTTTTAATAATAACCAAGGAGTACTTTTGATCACCAAAAATGTTATTATTGCGATAAGATCTAACAAATTTCAACGCTCTTTCTTAGCACACTTTTACAGTGACTTATGTAAAACTGGTACTCTGTTCTCTTTGTCAACTTGCATTTCCCCACAGCACCTGTATGTTTGGATCTTGGTTTCACTATCAGCTTGATTTTCCAGCGGCTTCCGTAAGCTTACACATCTACACGCATCATAAATAAAAATCAAACAAGCAAAAATTAGATTTACACATCATATCGAATAAAAATAAACTAAAATCGCTATTTCATGTTATATTTTGGACATTACACGAAACTTTTACCACAATATCGCATATCGTGAATTGTATGTCGCTAGGAATTTCCGCCGCTATGCGCGGGTACTCGTCTAGTCTAATAAAATGTGATAAAACCTTATAATCTTCACAAAGGTATTTTTTTTTCTCGTGAAACAAAAACATACGAAGTTTTGATACTTAGTAATCAGGAAAGGAAGCGAAAGATATAATTTTTTTTTTTTTTGATAAAACTAAAACCTCTCTAGCAAAGAGTTAGAGAAGAAATTACAAAAGCAAATTAAGCCAAGAGTTCCATTTAACTTTACTACTTCTACTCTTGAGCAAAAAAAAATACTACATATATTATCAAAGAGATCTCTTTTCTTCAAAGGATGATCATTAAAATAACGCTATTACGGTACATCCATAACTCTCATAAAGACGCCGTTGAATACGGTCTTTTAAGTCCTTGGATGCTCTCCAATTCTCGAACCATTGTATCCAGTCGTAACTAGAAGAAGGCATGATGTTAGACCACGTGTCAACCAAACGCCAAATATTTGAAGCCGTATCACATTCAAATAAAATATGATCATTATATTTCATAGGAGCATCATTGCATGAAGGGCACACAATAGAAGAAATCTCGGTCCCTCACAGAGATAAATTCAAACGATTCGAGAGTCTATCCAAAATGAGCAGCCAAATAAAAAGATTTACCTTACGAGGGAGAAACTTATACCATCTAGAACTAGGATGAAGCGATGGTAGCAAGCACTTATGAATGTAAAATCGTGTAGCTTGCACCGAAAATATGTCGTCATTTGAAATTTTCCAAATCCAAACATGTCATATCTCCGTTATCATAGCATCAAGACGATCCGTAAGAAGACAATTACATTAGAATCTAAGTGGTATAACCTGTTGAATCTAGAGCATAAAGGCGCATTTCCATCCCAGTTCTCTTTCGAAAACCGAATGGACATAGCATCGCCTACTTACGACACATAGAGTACATCGGGATAATATCACGAGCATACAAGGTTGAATAGGAGGAAATAATAGAAGACCAAATACTGCTACTATTGCATCCTTTCAAATCAAAACCGGCTTCATCCCCATGAATAGCTTTAATCGCACGAACCCATAAAGATTCTAGTTTTTGGACGAAACGCCATTGTCATCTTTGAAGAAGAGTTAGATTAAAAGCTTTGAGGCTCCCGATCTCCAAACCACCTTTATCAAAAGACGCCAGTGTATTGTCCCATTTAATCCACAATACTGTTTTTCTTTTTTTCCGCTGCCTCCCAAAAAGAAAGATGCCCGCATAGATTCTAATAATTTGATAACCGATTCAGGACAATTAAAGATCGACATATAATATATTTCAATACTTTCAAGCACCTCTTTAATAAGAGTTAAACGACCACCATATAGAGAAGATTTGCTTTCCACGAAGAAAGTTTTGCACGATATCTATCAATCAAGTGATGCCAGTTAACGAGAAGATTTATATTAGACCCGATTGGTAATCTAAGATAAGAGAATGGAATGTTACCAGACGAACATCATGTGTCTCGCGCCATGTTTTAAGTGCCAGACGGGCTCACATCAAGACCATAAACATGAGACTTAGAAATATTAATTTTGAGACCCGAGGCAAGGTAAAAGACATGCAAAATTCTGATAATGTTGTCTATGTGTTGCGTGTTCGAGTCAGATTTAATCACCACGTCGTCCGCATAAAAAAGATGTAAAATATTAAAACTCGTATTTCCCACCTTTGTACCACAGATACGGCCGGTAGAGACAACATCTCTTTTGCATTGTGTAACCCTTCCATAACAATAATAAACAAGAACGGGCTTAGGGGATCACCTTGACGTAGACTATGTTTGATTGAGAACTCATTTGAAGGGATTTCGTTAACCAAAACTGACGCTCGAGACGAGTGAACACACATTTGAATCCACCACCTCCATTTATTACCAAACCCAAGACTCAAAAGCATATGATCAAGGTATTTCCAACTGACAGTGTTGAAGCTTTTTCAAAGTTGACTTTAAACATCATCATCTTTTGTTTCTTCTTTCTATACCACGACATAATTTCACTAAGCATTAACAGTCCGTCAATAATTTTTCTACCTGATGTAAAAGCCGATTGATCATGACCAATAACTTTATTTATGACTTTAGCTAATCGATTAGCCAAAATTTTCGAAATAATTTTTATATTGCATGCCTATGAGTGATTTAGGCCAAAAAAAATTTAATGTGAATTGGATTATTTATTTTTGGAATAAGAGTAATAAAGGATGAATTGGCACCTTGCGGGATAGAAAATGTATCAAAAGTATGTCTCACAGCTTCAACAACATCTTCTTTCAAAATGTCCCAGTAAGCTTCTAGAAAAAGAAATTTAAACCTATCCATACCTAGAGCCTTGTTGCTACCGCAGTCGTAAACAACCATTTTGATTTCTTCCATAGTCACGACTTTTTCCAAATCAATGTTGTCATCGTTATTAAGCGAAACATGCGGTTTAACAGTAGGAACATCCATCTCGGTATCTGAACACTTGAACTTATCTTTGTAGAAGTTGTGAAATACCATTTTGACATATTGAGTATTGGTGATCCATTCACCATCTTGCATAAAACCTTTCACCATTTGTTGATGTCTTTTTTGCTTGAAAATCCCATAAAAAAATTTAGAATTTTCGTCCCCTTCAATGTCCCATTTAAGTCTTACTTTTAGGCTGTATCCATTCCCTCCATATTTGGATGTCGTCGCAGTCTTTTATCATATTTAGGCGTTGCTCTTCTCTTCCTACGAAGCAATACCAATATCCATATTCCCTTCAGTAATTTCTAACCTGGAGCGAACTTCAGGCATACGGGAGGCCTCTCTATTTTATGCAAGAAGGTTCCAAGTTTTGTTTAATGGCTTTCAACTTATCATGGAGAGTCATTTGTGGAATACCTTGGGAACATTCTGTATACGCGTTGACAACACAATCACTGAAACCGTCACGTTCTCACCACGAATGAAATTTTTTGAAATGAATCAGTCCATTGTCAACCCTTTCCCGATGAAGCATTAGCGGAGTATGATCTGACCACCCACGTGGAAGGGGAGTCACTTTAAAATCAGGGAATAAATCCATGACCGAATGAGATACAAGAAACCGATCAAGTTTGCTCATTTTTGTGCCAATCTTATTCATCCAAGTTTGCTCATATGAGCTTAATGAAGAGATTTTGCTAGGTTCAATTGTTGTGCTCGGTATCTTAACGAATTGATTTCCGGCTTAAAATACGACTCAGTTGATTTTGGTAAAACAAATATTTTTGGTTGTTTATAAATAAAATGTGCAAGACAATTAAAGTAAATGACTTTAAAGTAAATCTAAAACTAATTTAAAGTAAATGGTGCAAGTATTTAAAGGCGTGACAGAAATAAAAAAAAAGCACTAAAAGTAAATAACGCAAACTTAAATCTAACTAAGGCAAACTTAAAACGCAACTAAAACTAAAACTTAAATTAAGGCAAGGCTAAAATAAATCTAAGGCAATTAAACTTAAAGTGCGACTAATTAAAAAGGCGGGAAAAATAAAGCTCGAAATTAAGAAAATTAAAGACTGAAATGAAAGAAACTGAAAATCACCCCTATCCGGAATAAACCCCTATTCAGAATAAATGGCTATTCGGAATATGTCACCTATCCGGAATGTCACCGTACTCGGAATAATGGTCTATTCGGAATAATGGCCTAAGCGGAATACAAGCCCTATGCGGAATATGAGCCCTATGCGGAATAAAGTTCTCTATCCGGAATGTTGCCCTATGCGGAATAGTTGCCGATCCGAAATAAAGCCCTATGCGGAATAAAGTTCTCTATGCGGAATAATCACCCCTATTCGGAATCTTGGCCTATGCAGAATAAATTCCTATGCGGAATAAATCCCCCTACTCGGAATATCCTCTTTATGCGGAATGTCAAATATTCCGCATGGACTACCTTTCAAGACCTTTATACGGAATAAAGAAGATTCCGAATAGAGTATACTTAAATTCCTTTACTCGGAATACAGGGAAAGCTCAGAACCTGGAATACTGTAACAAAAAGGACCGAAGAACAAGGAATAATATATAACCGAATCTAACCAAAACAAAGCTAAATCAAACACAAGATTAAATCAAACTAACAAATAAACATATACTAATCATAAACAATCAATCCAAAACAATCAAACTCACAAAACTAATCAAAATAATCAAAACCCACTTAGATCAAAATAAGAACATAAAAACATGAACATGAACATAAACATAAACAATAAAAATCAAAGATTAAGAAAGGTAGAATGAGAGCTTAACAATAAAGATAAAGATTGACAGGAATTAAAATAACACTTACTTGAAATTAAAGGAATTTAAGGTGCAAGACAAGTATTTAAATTGGACAAGAAGTTAAATGACATGTATTTAAATGTGCATAAAATTAAATTGGAAGAAATGGTTTGTCAAGCCACCCAACAAAGAAAAATGATTAACATCCTAAACTATATATAGGGGAGGATTAAGGAGTGCTTAGGAAGCTTTCTCCCCTCCTTCATTTCTTCTTAATTGCATCATTAGGTCCTTCTCTTCTTAATCTTTGGTTAATTGCACCATTAGTCCTTAAGCCTTTTAATCTTCTTTAATCTTGGACTTTAATGACTTTTGGCTCGGGATTTCTTTGAACTCGTCTTTCAATTCTTCAATAAATTAGACTTGAGTTCTTCGGCTTTAAGTAAAATTCCGTCTTTCGACTTTTTCTTCGATAAATCTTTAGAATTGGTCTTGGACTTCCGTTCTTTTTGCACTCTTGACTTTTTGACTTCGTCTTTCATCTTTTTCTTCAATAAAAGCCCGTAAATGCCGTGTTTTCTCCACTTTTCACAATTCCGTCCTAAATCACAACAAAAACACAAACCACGCATAATTCCGACATAAAAGACATAAAATACACGTTTTGGCTCGGTTATTATTGTAATTAAGTGGTAAAAAGGATGGGTGTTTACACACCTATCAAATCCCCTACACTTGACCATTGCAATGTCCTCATGCAATGCATTAGTTACAAAGCACGTTTACATTTTTCATCAAAATCAATCCATAGTGGCCTTTATTAAAGAGATAGAAAATTATAAACATTCAAAGTAAAGAAATCAAAAGCATACCTTGGGTTTTGAAAATGTCATGAATAATCATCATCCTCGAGTTTTCACTTTCTCCAAACCAAGCTTAAAAACGAGATCATTATTATTATAAGTTAGCAAACTAACACGAACTCATGTGGGCCAATTATTCACTTAGACTCCCTTATTCCTTGGTGTATCCCTTATATTTTATTATTGTCTTGAATGATCACGAAGATGCATTGTTGACTTATTTCGATAGTTATTTAGTCCGAAAATAAAGTGAACGATTTAATCAATAGTTAACTAAAGGACAAAATCTTTTAAAACTGCTTCTCGGGACCTCATAAAGTTCATATCTTGGCATAACTCGCTTCGCGATTTGAGACCTTTCTCGGACCGATATTTGGCAGTGACTTCATACTTCAAACCTTGAGAGACGTTCATGAAATTATGGTCTTCTCTTCATAATGGAATTCTTCACTTGAAGTTTTGAGAGATTCATACTTGGACCACGACTTCTTCATTTTTCTCCAATCTTTATTTTGGACTTTGATATACAACGATCCGCCTCCTTTTTGGACTTGGCTTTATTTATCCTCATACCTTGTTAGGGTCTTTTTGGATAGACTTCTCCATGACTTTTGGGGAGTTTTTGCTTTTTGTCGTGTGTCTCGATCCTTCATATTGATTTTCGATAAATGATTCTTCACATCACTTGGATCTTTAGCAACAAAATATAGCCCTCATGCCTTGTTAGGACCTTTTTGGACTCGCCAATCTTCGCGTCCCGCTTCAATAAGTTATGCCTTGGCTATGAACTCTAATCCATACCGAGCAACTTTTAAAAGATCTTGGGCTAGAAGCTAAGTAACTTTTCAAATCGTACAACCTTATTTATTGCAGATAAATTTATTAGCAAGCGATGGGAGAATAGGCTTATAATTAACTCACATAAATTCCCGAAAGAATACCAAACTTATAATTGGCTCTATCATCTTTCGTTCTCCACAGTTTAAAATCTCAAGGAATGAGACTCGTGGATGCTTAGCCTATTAAACCAAAGTTTTGGGTTTTCGAGTCGCCTATAGGATCTTGCAAATTCTTAGACTTTTTCAAGTTTAGAAATCGCGTTTTAAAGTTCCCTTGATAAACGACTCCCTAGGATCAATTACAGGAACTTGCGAAAAGTTCTTGTTCTTAACCCGTGAGAGTTAAGACTTTCGCGTTTTATAGCTCCCTACATAAAAGCCTAGCAAAACTTGACTTAAACACGTTAAGGATACTAGCTAGAGTAACTTAGATAAGTAAACTCGGGTTGAGTCAAAAGATTCACAACGTTTGAAAATTAAAACCACTTTATTAAATCTTATTCTAACAAGGAAAGAAAATAACTATACAAAAGGAAAAAACTAATTGGCCAAAATAGATCAAAAATTTTGAAAAATGTCGAAAAATTGATTTTCCGATTAAAATGAGGACAAATACAAGGAAAAGGCCACTTAACTTCGATAGAAGTCCCCCTACATTTAAGATAAAAATTGTCCTCAATGTTTAAGCATGTGTGGAGTGAAATCCCCTACACTTAGGACATAGTGCATTTTGTTTAAATCTCGCTAAGGAAAGGACAACTAAAGAGATTCGTATTTTAATATTGAGAAAATATAAAATAGTGAATCGAAAAGAGTTTAGGATAGAACCGGGAAGAAGTGAATACGGAATCACGGGTCGTCAAGAATCATCAAGAGTGGATCATTGAAGCTCGAATCCCTGATTAAGAGAGGAGAGGAAATAGCAAACCAACGGGTCTCCCCTACACTTAAGGTAAAAACAAAGAAAAAGATAGATAGATAATTGGGTTGCCTCCCAAAAAGCGCTTGTTTTTGTTATCCGAGTCACGAGCCTGACTCGTCCCCGAATTAAATGGTCCATGGGGAGGCCTCAAATGTAATACCGGGATCAAAGACTGTGTCCTCATTCCCGGAGGAATATAACAAAGGAGAGGCAGGAGGATAGGTCTTGAATGGTAGGAATGTCCTTTCAACATACGAGAAGTATGTGAAATCCTGATCCACGAGAGGTGGGGCGGGTAAAGGAATCACATTGTCATCCTCAAAAGACAATGGACGAGGACCAATTGGCAAAGCCGTAAGGTTATCAATCATAAAATGGTCATTGTCACCTCCCGGGTCAAAACACTCATCCTCATTTCCCGGAGAGGGAAATTGATACATCACCCGCTTGGGCGTGCATTCAGTAGGAGGAGTGGGCAAGATAGTATGAGAAGTAAGATAAGAATTACCTTCCACCTGCGGTACCTTTCCAGTAGAGTCAGAACTTTCCACCTCTGCGATAGAAGGGGGCATGGCTAACAAAGTATGCTCATCAATAGCAAGAAAAGCAGAGCTATCAATGTCCTCACTCCCTTCGTCAAAGAGAGGATTCACCTTACTAGATATGTAATCGTCATCAAAATCAAATAAAGGGTTCGAATAAATCTTGAAAATTTCCTTCGGAACGTCTTCATCGGATAGTGACTCGTCATCACTAGAAGTAAATCATCATCTTGATCAAAAAGAGGATTGGAGAAAGCCAAAGAATCCTCTTCCAAAGTGTTGGTGGAGGGAACATCATCAGAAAAAAGTGCATCATTCTCATCGTCACTGTCGGATGTCAACTCAGATTCACTTGGAATTGGGACAAGGTTATCAGCACTAGACGTATTGAATTCGTCGGATTCCTTTTCAGGAATTATGCTAAGATCCTCATCCCTTAAGATGGTTGATTCCTTAGGCTCCGGCAAGTCGGGAGAAGGAATAACATTCTCATCGGTCCAAGAAATAGGACTCTCATCGTCATCACTGTCATAATAATATGGAGGCACAAGAGGAGTAGTATAAGCATTAAGTTTAGATACCTGCTCTTGGTGCTGATCTGCGTGACATTTCTCCTTGATCTTGTTGAAAGCTTCTTGAACTTTTTGAAAGTTGTCAAAAAGTGTGGCAATTTGCTCAGGAGGAAATGCACCAAAGGGTTGATGATTGACGGTGTGACGTGGGGGCTCAAAATTATAAACACTGGGATGATAGCACGGAACTTTCTCAAAGACCTTCAATGGATCACAAGAAGAAGCTTCGTGATGGCCCCCACAAATATAGCACCACGGATATGTTGAAAAACCCGGTGCATCTTAAGGATAGGGATTGTCATAGACGGGAGAGGTGGGAAAGTATTGTAAGAGTTGAAGTATGAATTTGTTGAATTGCAAAATGGACAAAATCCAAATTGTGTATCGTCGATATCAAAACCACACCGCTCACAAGTACACCATTGACATGTTTGAAAACCATGCCAAGGTCTCCCACACCGTACGCAAGACGAATCCATGAAGAAATATAAATAAGAGGGGTAAAGAAAAGAATTAAACATAATAGAGGATAAAAAGGAATATTTTTGGTGCAAAACTTTTAAAAAAGAAATGCTTTTTATGATTTTTTCAAATGTTTTTGGGATTTTTTGAAAATTTTTGACACGAAAAATAACGTTCGCGAGTGAACGGATCCCAAAAAGCAACGCGTCTCTCACAGAAAACCGTTAATCTTTACGAAAAGAGCCGGCAGCGGCGCCATTTTAATGAAGAGATTTTGCTAGGTTCAATTGTTGTTCTCGGTATCTTAACGAATTGATTTCCGGCTTAAAGTACGACTCAGTTGATTTTGGTAAAACAAATATTTTTGGTTGTTTATAAATAAAATGTGAAAGCCAATTAAAGTAAATGACTTTAAAGTAAATCTAAAACTAATTTAAAGTAAATGGTGCAAGTACTTAAAAGCGTGACAGAAATTAAAAAAAAGCACTAAAAGTAAATAACGCAAACTTAAATCTAACTAAGTCAAACTTAAAACGCAACTAAAACTAAAACTTAAACTAAGGCAAGGCTAAAATAAATCTAAGGCAATTAAACTTAAAGTGCGACTAATTAAAAAGGCGGGAAAAATAAAGCTCGAAATTAAGAAAATTAAAGACTGAAATGAAAGAAACTGAAAATCACCCCTATCCGGAATAAACCCCTATTCGGAATAAATGGCTATTCGGAATATGTCACCTATCCGGAATGTCACCCTACTCGGAATAATGGTCTATTCGGAATAATGGCCTAAGCGGAATACAAGCCCTATGCGGAATATGAGCCCTGTGCGGAATAAAGTTCTTTATCCGGAATGTTGCCCTATGCGGAATAGTTGCCTATCCGAAATAAAGCCCTATGCGGAATAAAGTTCTCTATGCGGAATAATCACCCCTATTCGGAATCTTGGCCTATGCGGAATAAATTCCTATGCGGAATAAATCCCCCTACTCGGAATATCCTCCTTATGCGGAATGTCAAATATTCCGCATGGACTACCTTTCAAGACCTTTATACGGAATAAAGAAGATTCTGAATAGAGTACACTTAAATTCCTTTACTCGGAGTACAGGGAAAGCTCAGAACCTGGAATACTGTAACAAAAAGGACCGAAGAACAAGGAATAATATATAACCGAATCTAATCAAAACAAAGCTAAATCAAACACAAGATTAAATCAAACTAACAAATAAACATATACTAATCATAATCAATCAATCCAAAACAATCAAACTCACAAAACTAATCAAAATAATCAAAACCCACTTAGATCAAAATAAGAACATAAAAACATGAACATGAACATAAAGAATAAAAATCAAAGATTAAGAAAGGTAGAATGAGAGCTTAACAATAAAGATAAAGATTGACAGGAATTAAAAGAACACTTACTTGAAATTAAAGGAATTTAAGGTGCAAGACAAGTATTTAAATTGGACAAGAAATTAAATGACATGTATTTAAATGTGCATAAAATTAAATTGGAAGAAATGGTTTGTCAAGCCACCCAACAAAGAAAAATGATTAACATCCTAAACTATATATAGGGGAGGATGAAGGAGTGCTTAGGAAGCTTCCTCCCCTCCTTCATTTCTTCTTAATTGCATCATTAGGTCCTTCTCTTCTTAATCTTTGGTTAATTGCACCATTAGTCCTTAAGCCTTTTAATCTTCTTTAATCTTGGACTTTAATGACTTTTGGCTCGGAAATTCTTTGAACTCGTCTTTCAATTCTTCAATAAATTAGACTTGAGTTCTTTGGATTTAAGTAAACTTCCATCTTTTGACTTTTTCTTCGATAAATCTTCAGAATTGGTCTTGGACTTCCGTTCTTTTTGCACTCTTGACTTTTTGACTTCGTCTTTCATCTTTTTCTTCAATAAAAGCCCGTAAATGCCGTGTTTTCTCCACTTTTCATAATTCCGTCCTAAATCACAACAAAAACACAAACCATGCATAATTCCGACATAAAAGACATAAAGTACACGTTTTGGCTCGTTTATTATTGTAATTAAGTGGTAAAAAGGATGGGTGTTTACACACCTATCAAATACCCTACACTTGACCATTGCAATGTCCTCATGCAATGCATTAGTTACAAAGCACGTTTACATTTTTCATCAAAATCAATCCATAGTGGCCTTTATTAAAGAGATAGAAAATTATAAACATTCAAAGTAAAGAAATCAAAATCATACCTTGGATTTTGAAAATGTCATGAATAATCATCATCCTCAAGTTTTCACTTTCTCCAAACCAAGCTTAAAAACGAGATCATTGTTATTATAAGTTAGCAAACTAACACGAACTCATGTGGGCAAATTATTCACTTAGACTCCCTTATTCCTAGGTGTATCTCTTATATTTTATTATTGTCTTGAATGATCACGAAGATGCATTGTTGACTTATTTCGATAGTTATTTAGTCCGAAAATAAAATGAACGATTTAATCAATAGTTAGCTAAAGGACAAAATCTTTTAAAACTGTTTCTCGGGACCTCATAAAGTTCATATCTTGGCATAACTCGCTTCGCGATTTGAGACCTTTCTCTGACCGATATTTGGCAGCGACTTCATACTTCAAACCTTGAGAGACGTTCATGAAATTATGGTCTTCTCTTCATAATGGAATTCTTCACTTGAAGTTTTGAGAGATTCATACTTGGACCACGACTTCTTCATTTTTCTCCAATCTTTATTTTGGACTTTGATATACAACGATCCGCCTCGTTTTTGGACTTGGCTTTATTTATCCTCATACCTTGTTAGGGCCTTTTTGGATAGACTTCTCCATGACTTTTGGGGAGTTTTTGCTTTTCGTCGTGTGTCTCGATCCTTCATATTGATTTTTGATAAATGATTCTTCACATCACTTGGATCTTTAGCAACAAAATATAGCCCTCGTGTCTTGTTAGGACCTTTTTGGACTCGCCAATCTTCGCGTCCCGCTTCAATAAGTTATGCCTTGGCTATGAACTCTAATCCATACCGAGCAACTTTTAAACGATCTTGGGCTAGAAGCTAAGTAACTTTTCAAATCGTACAACCTTATTTATTGTAGATAAATTTATTAGCAAGCGATGGGAGAATAGGCTTATTATTAACTCACATAAATTTCCGAAAGAATACCAAACTTATAATTGGCTCTATCATCTCTCGTTCTCCAGAGTATAAAATCTCAAGGAATGAGACTCGTGGATGCTTAGCCTATTAAGCCAAAGTTTTGGGTTTTCGAGTCGCCTATAAGATCTTGCAAATTCTTAGACTTTTTCAAGTTTAGAAATCGCGTTTTAAAGTTCCCTTGATAAACGACTCCCTAGGATCAATTATAGGAACTTGCAAAAAGTTCTTGTTCTTAACCCGTGAGAGTTAAGACTTTCGCGTTTTATAGCTCCCTACATAAAAGCCTAGCAAAACTTGACTTAAACACGTTAAGGATACTAGCTAGAGTAACTTAGATAAGTAAACTCGGGTTGAGTCAAAAGATTCACAACGTTTGAAAATTAAAACCACTTTATTAAAATTTATTCTAACAAGGAAAGAAAATAACTATACAAAAGGAAAAAACTAATAGGCCAAAATAGATCAAAAATTTTGAAAAATGTCGAAAAATTGATTTTCCGGTTAAAATGAGGATAAATACAAGGAAAAGGCCACTTAACTTAGATAGAAGTCAATAAATCTAAGGCAATTAAACTTGAAGTGCGACTAATTAAAAAGGCGGGAAAAATAAAGCTCGAAATTAAGAAAATTAAAGACTGAAATGAAAGAAACTGAAAATCACCCCTATCCGGAATAAACCCCTATTCGGAATAAATGGCTATTCGGAATATGTAACCTATCCGGAATGTCACCCTACTCGGAATAATGATCTATTCGGAATAATGGCCTAAGCGGAATACAAGCCCTATGCGGAATATGAGCCCTATGCGGAATAAAGTTCTCTATCCGGAATGTTGCCCTATGCGGAATAGTTGCCTATCCGAAATAAAGCCCTATGCGGAATAAAGTTCTCTATGCGGAATAATCACCCCTATTCGGAATCTTGGCCTATGCGGAATAAATTCCTATGCGGAATAAATCCCCCTACTCGGAATATCCTCCTTATGCGGAATGTCAAATATTCCGCATGGACTACCTTTCAAGACCTTTATACGGAATAAAGAAGATTCCGAATAGAGTACACTTAAATTCCTTTACTCGGAATACAGGGAAAGCTCAGAACCTGGAATACTGTAACAAAAAGGACCGAAGAACAAGGAATAATATATAACCGAATCTAATCAAAACAAAGCTAAATCAAACACAAGATTAAATCAAACTAACAAATAAACATATACTAATCATAAACAATCAATCCAAAACAATCAAACTCACAAAACTAATCAAAATAATCAAAACCCACTTAGATCAAAATAAGAACATAAAAACATGAACATGAACATAAAGAATAAAAATCAAAGATTAAAAAAGGTAGAATGAGAGCTTAACAATAAAGATAAAGATTGACAGGAATTAAAAGAACACTTACTTGAAATTAAAGGAATTTAAGGTGCAAGACAAGTATTTAAATTGGACAAGAAATTAAATGACATGTATTTAAATGTGCATAAAATTAAATTGGAAGAAATGGTTTGTCAAGCCACCCAACAAAGAAAAATGATTAACATCCTAAACTATATATAGGGGAGGATTAAGGAGTGCTTAGGAAGCTTCCTCCCCTCCTTCATTTCTTCTTAATTGCATCATTAGGTCCTTCTCTTCTTAATCTTTGGTTAATTGCACCATTAGTCCTTAAGCCTTTTAATCTTCTTTAATCTTGGACTTTAATGACTTTTTGCTCGGGATTTCTTTGAACTCGTCTTTCAATTCTTCAAAAAATTAGACTTGAGTTCTTCGGCTTTATGTAAACTTCCGTCTTTCGACTTTTTCTTCGATAAATCTTCAGAATTGGTCTTGGACTTCCATTCTTTTTGCACTCTTGACTTTTTGACTTCGTCTTTCATCTTTTTCTTCAATAAAAGCCCGTAAATGCCGTGTTTCCTCCACTTTTCACAATTCCGTCCTAAATCACAACAAAAACACAAACCACGCATAATTCCGACATAAAAGACATAAAATACACGTTTTGGCTCGGTTATTATTGTAATTAAGTGGTAAAAAAGATGGGTGTTTACACACCTATCAGAGCTTGACTCCGAACAAATTCAGTATCATACCTTTCGCATTCTTCATGAACTTCATTGAGATCACCAAAAATGACATAACTTCTTACATGTTTTGTAATGAAGTTAAGTAGTCTATTCTATAAGGATGTTTTCTCAAATGGATCTTGAGGGCCATATATGTTAATCATATGAAAACCCTCATCGGAGTTTGCCCATTTACCTTTAACGTTATTGTATCTGTTATGTTTAGTCATTATATTCGCCTAGTTCGTGTCTAAGGATAGTGTCGAATAGCCTAGTTCCTAATAGTTATGAATAAAGGTCGGTTGGCAATGTCTAAGCCCAACCCGACCCGAGTCATTGTAAGAGTCGGTTTCCCCCTCATCTCTATAAAAGGAGGTGAGGGGGGACAAACCAAATACGTCATTCTTTCAATAAACTAATCGTATACGATTAGGGATATTACTTTGTGGGTGTCGTTTTTCTTTTCTGTCGATTGCTGTGTGTTACGATCGAATATTCCGAATCTAGTAATCAGGGTTGTAGGGATTAAACCCTACAAGTGGTATCAGAGCACTGGTCTCGAGGTTGCTGGTTACTAGGGTCGATCGAGAAGAGGGTTTTGGTGTTTCTGGATCAAGAACATCAAGGAGCCGCAGCAGCAGGTCGTCGACAGTTAAGGTTTTTTTTCTTCTTGTTAAGTTCGATCAACGAAGATCGAAGGTGTTGTGGTGGTGTTTTTGCCGCCATTAATGCATCAAGGAAGAAGAAAGGTTGGTTTTTATTAATAAAAGTCAACGGTGAGGAAGTATTAATACGAGGGTTTTTTATATCACTTTTTGGGCCAAAGGTTTTTGGACTATGAAAGTGTAATTGCGCCAGGTCTTAAAACAAAGGATTTGGGTTAATGTTTTTTGTTTTATTTTAAAACAAAAAGGTAGTATTATTACTTCGGGTTTTTTACACAAGGGGACTTCGTAATTCGTGATTGTGAGGTTTAACGTATCACAAGGTTTAGCGAGTTACCGAAGGGACTTTATTCGTTTGTGATTGTGAGGTTTTTCACAAGGTTTAGCAAACTAATAAAGGGATAAAAAATGACGGGAGCCAAGTTTGACATCGAAAAATTCGATGGAACTGGTGATTTCGGGTTATGGAGAATCAAGATGCGTGCTTTATTAATCCAGAACGGATGTGAAGCAGCTCTAGAGGTTTTACCCGCAAATATGGAAGCTGAAGAGAAATCTAAGCTTGACAAGAAAGCTCACAGTGCCATGATTTTGTGTTTAGGTAACAAGGTCCTGGGAGAGGTTACCGGGGAGACGACTGCAACGGGGGTTTGGTCAAAGCTCGAGTCTTTGTATATGACAAAGTCATTGGCCAACAAGTTGTACCTGAAGAAGAAGTTGTATACATTCTACATGCCGACTGGACGAAAGATTTCCGAGCATATAGATGAGTTCAACAAAATCGTTCTTGATTTAGCAAATATTGAGGTAAAATTCGAAGATGAATATCTTGCTTTATTGTTACTCACGTCTTTACCAGCATCATACGAACACTTTGTGGATACCTTGCTTTATGGACGGGAAGATTTGACTTTGGAGGACGTGATGGCCACACTAAATTCAAAGGAAATCAAAGAGAGATCCAAGGCGAAGGGGGATGATGGTGAAGGGTTATACGTGAGGGGAAGAACTGATCACAGGAATTCGCATCAGTCAAAGGGAAAGTCAAGATCGAAGTCTCGAGGTGGAAGACTCAAATGCTTTATTTGCCAATCTGAGGAGCACTTGAGAAGAGACTGTCCGAAGAATAATCGCAAGAAGTCAAAAGGTTACGTCAAGAAAGATGATCAACCAAGCTCCAGTGGTTTGATTTACGACGATTTTGAGGTGATGATGGTGATGAGTGCAGAAAGACTACAAGATTGGATCATGCATTCAGGAGGTTTATATCACATGTCACCCAGGTTAGATGTATTTTTTGATTTTATGGAATGCGATGGGGGCAGCGTACTGTTGGGCGACAACAGGGAGTGCAAGATCAGGGGTATTGGCAAGGTAAAGGTACAATTGAAAGATGGGTCAAGTTTTGTGTTACACAATGTCAGGTACATTCCTGAATTGAAAAGAAACTTGATATCGCTGGGAACTCTTGAAAAAGAGGGATATACCGTAAAATTGCAGTCGGGCAAAGTCAAGGTGATTAATGGTTCTAGGATTATTATATCTGGAACCCGAAAGGGCGAACTACGTGTACTCTTTGGATGTCCATGCATTGGCTGGTGAGCTTAATGCTAGTGTTGAAGAGAAAGATAGTCTTGTGCAGGTTTGGCATAAAAGACTAGGACATATCAGTGAGGCGGGACTACACGTGCTGGAAAAGCAGGGTTTGTTTGGCAAGAAGAGTCTAGGTAAGCTCGATTTTTGTGAGAATTGTGTTCTGGGAAAGTCACATCGAGTCCGTTTCGGTGTAGGAAGGCACACTACTCAGGGAGTGATAGACTATGTTCATTCAGACTTATCGGGTCCGTCTCAGGTGGAATCATTGGGAGGTAAGAGGTATTTCTTATCTATTGTCGATGATTATTCCAGAAGGGTATGGGTTTATGTTCTTAGGTTCAAACACGAAGTATTTGAGAAGTTCAAAGAGTGGAAACAGTTAGTAGAAAATCAGACTGGGAGGACGGTTAAGAAGCTTAGGACGGATAATGGTCTTGAGTTATGTAACCGGGAGTTTAATCAGCTATGTACTGAGAGTGGGATTGCTAGACATTTGACAGTTGCCGGGACGCCACAACAGAATGGGTTAGCAGAACGGATGAACAGAACTCTCATGGACAAGGTACGCTGTTTATTAATACAGTCTGGATTGCCCAAGACCTTCTGGGCGGAAGCGACATGTACGGCCGCATATCTTATAAATAGGTCACCATCGACAGCGATTGAGAAGAAGACACCTATGGAGATGTGGTCGGGACATCCTAGTGATTATGGGATGTTGAGGGTTTTCGGCTGTGTCGCATATTCACACGTTAAACAAGGTAAGCTCGAGCCGAGAGCGGTAAAATGCGTTATTTTGGGGTATCCTGAAGGTGTGAAGGGGTACAGACTATATAGGCTTGATAATGAATCACCTAAAATAGTCACAAGCAGGAACGTAGTCTTCAATGAAAGTGTCATGTACAAACACACATTGAAGGATTCTGGTGCAGGAAAAGATAAGTCTGTTGAGGAATCACAGGTTGAGGTGGAACTGCAGAGGTTAAATAATCATACGCCTGAGGAAGACCATCCAGGTCAGGAAGATCAAACAGGTCAGGAAGATCAGACAGATCAGGAAGACCAGACAGATCAGGAAGATGGCTATGATGAAGATGCAGGGGTTCAAGAAATTGATCATCCACCGGATCTCATAGATTATCAACTGGTTCGGGATAGAGAGCCAAGGACTAGAACGAAACCGGCAAGGTTTTGGGATGAGAGTAATATGGTTGCTTACGCGTTTGCTGCAGCAGAGGAAGAAGATACTCATGAACCATTGACATACCGGGAAGCAGTTGCTTGTGAAGACAATTCTAAGTGGAAAGCTGCTATGAAAGAAGAGATGGATTCTCTGAAGAAGAACAAGACATGGGTGTTAGTAGATCATCCAGCTGGGAAAAAGCTGGTGAGCTGCGAATGGCTGTACAAAATAAAGGAAGGGATTGAAGGTGTTCAAAAGCCTAGGTACAAGGCAAGGCTGGTGGCTCGTGGATTCACGCAAAGAGCAGGTATTGATTAAAATGAAGTATTTTCGCCGGTAGTTCGACACACATCTATTCGGGTTATACTTGCATTGACTGCGTGTAAAGATTATGAGCTGGAGCAGCTTGATGTAAAGACGGCGTTTTTACATGGAAATCTTGAAGAAGTGATCTACGTGAGGCAGCCACCGGGATTTGAACAAGGTAACAAGGTATGTTTGTTAAAGAAATCTCTTTATGGTTTGAAGCAGTCACCTAGGCAATGGTACAAGAGGTTCGATGAGTATATGCTGAGCAACGGGTTTAAGCGTAGTAGTTACGACAGCTGCGTATATTACAGGAGTTATGCACCAGGGGAGTATATCTATCTATTGTTATATGTAGATGATATGTTGATTGCTTGTAAAAGCAAGGCTGAGATCGCGGCTACCAAGTCTTTGCTTAAAAGGGAGTTCGACATGAAAGAGCTCGGGGAAGCAAAGAAGATTCTTGGTATGGAGATCTTCAGAGATCGGAGTCGCAAGATTCTGAGGCTGTCACAATCCGGGTACGTTTCTAAAGTTTTAAAAAGGTTTAGAATGGACAATGGGGAGTCGGTTCAGACACCGGTTAGGGATTGTCATGTTGAAAGAATGAGTAGGGTGCCTTATTCAAATGCGGTTAGGAGCTTAATGTACTTGATGGTGTGCACGAGGCCAGACATAGCGTATGCAGTAAGTATAGTTAGCAGATATTTGGCGAATCCGGGTAAACTCCATTGGAAAGCAGTGAAGTGGATTATGAAATATTTGTAGGGCACTGTAAACGTGGGTTTGGTGTATGGGACAAATCGTGGCAACCATGTGGACGTAACATGTTTTGTTGATTCAGACTACGCTAAGGATCCGGATAAGGGTAGGTCTCTCACTGGTTACGCATTTTTAGTACAGGGATGTGTTGTAAGCTGGAAAGCAACGCTACAACACGTGGTGGCTCTTTCAACTACAGAGGCAGAGTATATGGCCCTTACGGAGGCTGTGAAGGAAGCTATTTGGCTAAGGGGACTCTTGGAAGAGTTGGGCGTGAAGCTCAACACTGTTGCAGTTAATTGTGATAATCAGGGCGCCATTCACTTATCGCGGAATCATGTTTTTCATGAAAGGACTAAGAATATCAATGTGCGCTATCACTTTATCAGAGAAGTCTTGGAAGCAAAGACGGTTGAAGTTCTGAAGGTGGGTACTGAACACAATGCTGCGGATGCCATGACGAAGGTGGTACCTGGACGCAAGTTACAACACTGCTTGGAATTGCTGAATGTTGGGATAGGCTAATATATGCCTAAGGTGGAAATTTTTATGTTTAGTCATTATATTCGCCTAGTTCGTGTCTAAGGATAGTGTCGAATAGCCTAGTTCCTAATAGTTATGAATAAAGGTCAGTTGGCAATGTCTAAGCCCAACCCGACCCGAGTCATTGTAAGAGTCGGTTTCCCCCTCATCTCTATAAAAGGAGGTGAGGAAGGACAAACCAAATACGTCATTATTTCAATAAACTAATCGTATACGATTAGGGATATTACCTTGTGGGCGTCGCTTTTCTTTTCTGTCGATTGCTGTGTGTTGCGATCGAATATTCCGCATCTAGTAATCAGGGTTGTAGGGATTAAACCCTACAGTATCAATCATCGCACTAAATACGATCTTTAACAAAGACATCGGGGTCCCAGATAGAAATCAGGCCCCCCGATCTTCCACGAGACAAACTACACGCATAATCCAAAGCATAGTTATCCCACAAGGTCTTTATACGAAATAATTTGAGACGAGTCATTTTGGATTCTTGAACACTTAAGAGTTGAATATTGTTCTTAAAACACATTTCCTAAATCCACACTTGTTTTCTCCTCTTCTACTACCTCGAATATTAATGGGAAGTACCTTTATTTGTATGGATACTCCAATACTATCAATAAGTCTATGCAATGACTTGTCGCAGCCTCTTACATCATATCCCATTTTTTCGCCGACCTCGATAAGCTTAGACATTTCATGTATGAGCGAGATGCCCTATTAACCAAGTGTATTTTAAAAAATAATATAAAATTACGAACATAATTTTTATTAATCGAGTGAATTTACAAAAGAATTTTACTAAAATCATAAAATATTTACAAAGAAATATTCATAAAATGAAGTCGTGATTGGTATGTTTTTCTTTAGTCTATCTTCTTTTTTATTAAACCAATCACATTGTTAATTTCATTTTGTCATTGTTTATTTGTAAAAAATTTGAAATCCTAACAAAACTCTACAAAAATTGAAAGTTTTTAAGAAAAATTAACGCCACGTCACAAAACTCCACAAGTGTCTCAAGTCTCAACCTATTTCCTCACGCAATGCAAGTAACTTTGAAAATAAATGTGGAGCAACTAGGGATGAGCATTTGGACCCGAATCTTGGAACCGAATCGGAACCGTACCGATTTCCAGTACTCGAATCATGTTCGGTACGGTACCGGTACCACAAAATAAGGTGAAAAAAATTCGGTACCATTAATTCGGTACGGGACCGGTACCAAATCGGGAAATTCCCGAAAAAAACAGGAAAATCCCGATTTCCCGGTACCGGTACCGATACCGATATCCAAATCCCGTTCGGTACGGTACCGGTACGGTACCGGTACCATTAATTTATGCTCGGGAAAAATTCGGTACCATCAATTCGGTACTGGTTCGGTACGGTACCGGTACCGTGCTCATCCCTAGTATCAACTAAATGCTTTCTTGCCCAGTAACTGTATCACTGGTCTGGATGACGGTATCCATTTCACACCTTATATTTGACTCATGTCCTATTGTTTTTAAATGATTCTGTGACAACTTTCGAGCCTAAAATTGGCTCATAGAATATAAAATCACATCATTAGCATTATTACGTTCAATCTAATCATTTCTGCTCCAAAAGATTTATTCACGTTTATATATATTCTCACTCTCCCACCACTCTCCACTTTTACAGTATCAACAGAAATACATTATTCTGTTGTCTCTGGAATAAATACGATATCTCAAATAATCAACTTTTATGGTTGATAAAAAGCTACGTATCTTTTGGTCAGAGAATGTTCGCCATTAGTCACCAACATACGCACAATAAATAGTATAGCTAGACAAATAATTGAACACATATATATGTAAATGTTCAACAGAATAAATAAATAAAAAAGGCCAAAATTCTTATAAATCTCTATGGGTTGTAATCCATTTACGAATGAGACATGATTGGAAAATTTAGTGCAAAGAATAGGCATGCTGCATATAAAGTGCAAAGCATGCTTAGTGAATAGGAATCCTTGATTATGGTTTCTAATGGATTATCATCAAGCCAAGATTTTGTGTTTCTTTTTGACCACCTTTCAATCATTTTTTTCATCATTAAATCCACTTTTGAATATAAAACTACAATCTATACCTTATCGATGAAAATGCTATCCACTTGATATGATAAGATCTTATAGGAGTTTTTATGTGTTTATTAGCTAACTAGAACTTCATTTTCAAATGGTTGAGCGAGAGTGTGCATATTATAAATTTAGCAACAAAAACTATGTCTGTCTATTGCTATTTTTTTGTGAACGGTGAATAAATAGGGAGTGCTTAAGAGCTGTGCGAGTGGTGTCGTTGCACAAGGCACCTCCTTAAAAGAAATCACATTTTTCTTAGTTATATACATAGAGGTTATATATTTAGCATACAATATATGTGCTCAATTATTTGTCTAGCTATACTATTTATTTGATTTACAAGCATAGCAGGGCTATCTTGTCGTTATCGCATAGGACCATCGAAAACAATCAAACCAGCCTCACATATAAATATATACTGTAATTTTTTAGCAAAAAGGTTAGCCTAAGCTAGCGGTAGCACAAAATTAAACTAGCAAAATCCAAAAGAAACTACGGATCGGTAAAGTCTTACACTACTTGGGCCATTGATCCAATATGCCATGAAAAAGTAATCTTTCACTGAATGTTATAGCAAACAAAACGTTACAATATTTTTTAGCATAATCATATTTATGTTGTATGAAGATCAACACTATTATGGTCTTATGGATACGGTTGAGTAGTGAGTACCATGCCTTGTGAAAAAAGGATGATTTATACTTTTAAGTTTAGTTGGTTTTCATTGCAACGATACGCTTGAACAAAAGAATTTAAAATATACAAATATGACAAAAATTTATTATATCATAGATACTTTTTAATCATTATATTTATGGGTACCCCTGCACTACTATATATACTACTCGTAAGTTGATATAACCCTATCTTTCTATATCAAAGTATCATCTCCATTCCCTATCCACAATTCCATTCATGGCTATCCTTACTACAACCATCAACATGCAACCACAATCCAATTGCTCGGACTATAACACGAAGCTCTCGAAAAAAGGAAGCACATCGAGAAGCCGTTCTTCTTCGACTTCGTCAAGGTCCACACAACGAAGAGGCACATTCGCTAGGAAATGTGCAAGGCTAGTGAAAGAACAACGAGCTAGATTCTATATTATGAGAAGGTGCGTTAGTATGCTAGTTTGTTGGCGTGATTATGGCGATTCGTAAGCATTTTCGACAAGTTTAGTGACCTCTTTCTATCTACGAGACGTTGTACCATAGGTTTTTTCTGTCGTCCGAGAAGGAAGAGCTAGCGAAAAGAAATAACGTGTAAAAGTAGGTTTACTACGTATGATATCTTTTGTTTTTTGTTTTGTTAGATTTACGTACGCTACAAAATAGCTAAAATGACTGATCGAGATACATTTGATATTTAATGCATCCGTATCGTTTAAATTTACCATTCTTATTTTAACTTACTTTTCATTCTCGAGCTAATTGTTATTGATGATTTTTGCAAAGTTTTCTCCTCGAGATCTCGCATTCTCACTTTCTTTAGAAAGCGTGAGTGTGTGTGAGAAATAACACAAACAGAAATAAATTCAATAAAACAAAGTGACTTATTTTGCATTCTTATTTTCTTCTTTTAGAGAACAGTTAAAAAAACTAATCTAGACATCTCATTTCATTTGATTAAAAAGACAAGATTTAAATATAAAAAAACACGCGAGACTATTAAATATGTAAATTTTACTAAAACTCACCAACAACACCCTCGTTGTTTGTAAATTGTCGCATTTTATCTAAGCGACAATTAATTAAGACAATTAATTAACGTCTTTTTATATTTGGCACGATTTCGCGTGTTTTTTTACGTTTTCACGCACTTTATACGTTTTCGCGCGTCTACGGCCAAAAACGCACGAAAAAGCGTGCGTGAACGGCCACAAAGGAGCGAAAACACGCAACATGCGAAAAAAGAGAGAACGCGCGAAAAAGTTAAAAAAGGACTGAAAATATGCAAAAACAAATGAAAACGCGCTAAAACGTAAGAAAACACGCGTAAACATAAGAAAACACGCGAAAATGTGCGAAAACAAACGAGCGAAAAAGTAAAAAGAAAAAAGGCACAAAAGTAAACGCGCGAAAACGGACAAAAAGGTAAAAAAAAAAAAAAAAAAAAAAAAGAAGAAACACATGAAGACAGCCAAAAAGAGCAAAAACGTGGAAATAACTAGAAAGGTGGACAAAGCGCGAAAACAGACAAAACACGCGTAAACATACGAAATCACGCGAAAACGTAAATTGTAAGTAGACGCGCGAAAACGGGCGTAAAGGAGGAAAAATGCGTGAAACGCTATTAAAACGAAAACGTAAACTGTAAGTAGATGCGTGAAAATGGTTGTAAAGGAGAAAAAAAGTGTGAAAACACATAAAAACAAAAACGCAAAAAACGTAAGAGAATTGTCGGAGGTAACACGTTGACAAAGTTACCATAATTGAAGACCTGCTATGTAGACATATGTGGTATCTACAACGTAGGAACTATTTTGTTAACAAGATTTGCTAGATGACAAGATCAAGGCTAATGGAGGAAAAAAGACCTACGGTGTAGACTCGCATTCCCTCTACGTCGTAGATGGCCTCATTCTTGTATTCAACACAATTCATAAACCCGTAGCACAACAGGTTTAGGGTCGATTTGAGGGTCTTGTTAAGGTCTGGTTTCGACCAGGATCTACAAGTATAGGGAACCTTTTGTATTCAAGCACTGAGTGCCTTAATCATTCATCGTTCAACTCTTTGTAATGTTTTCATCATCAATAATACATCTATGATTATGCTTATCTTCTGTGTTTGTGCTATGAGATGCTAAGCACCCTGGTGTTTAGTTATGACATTATTATTATTATTGTTTTGATGCTCTTTTAGTTTATGTTGATTGTTTAGGATAAGTTATGCCTATTATGAAACCCGTGTGCCTTGGTAGTATTGGCTTATTGCTAAATTCTCTTGGCCTATACTAGATGTTTAGGAACTGATTGTTGATAACTTAGACAAGGGATTTACAACGGATAGGTTGGCAACTATCCTGAGTGTATGGGGCTTAACGGCTACAACATTTTCTAAGCTTTAATAATTAAAATATGCAAGTAACCTGGTGGCAGGGTTCAAATAACTAGGTCATATGGGTAGTTGAGGTTCAATCATTGTTAACTTTATATAAGTTTCTAGTCGCGAAAGCGGTAGTAGGTATTTAGAAGGCATAGGGTAAGGATTATTGACAAAATAAAATTGTTGATACCATAACCACTAAACAGTTAACACACACACTAGGTTATTAGTAATTTATGTAAGTGTGCTCCTACCTTGAGTTCATACATGCAATGTGTGGGAGTTTGAACCAGGTTCTACTTGTTCATAACATATCTCTTACATCACTAGTACCCAGGTCACTGTTGGAATTTAACAACCTAATGTATCTAGCATACATGCAGCAAGAGTAACGCAACGAACAAGATCATATAACTATGCACTGTGTATTCGTGTGTTCACTTGTTTATCTCAGTTTTGTTCTTTGTGTGGAATAATTTCATTTTGTCCTCGAACTGAGAAAACAATAAGAAATTTGTTGAGAAGAGGAAAGAACAACCTTTCACGTGTTTCTCCGTGATAAGGGTCAAACATAATAAATGTGGCAATTCATTGTATCTGATAGTGATGGCATGGGGCAGGTCTGGCGAATTGAACTATACCCGCTCCAGCAGGTTTTGGTATTGTTGTTGCTCTGCTATTGTTTTGGTATGGGTCAAAATATGTCTGGTTGAGTTAGACTTTACCCAGACACTTCTTTTCTCTCTATTTTTTAGTAATCTTTCTTTATAAAAATACTTAATGCCTTAATATAGGCTCTGAAACAATATTGTGATAATCAAGATATAAGACTAAAAACGATTTTGGAGAGTTTTGCGTTAAATTGACTATGATGAGTTCTATACTGTTCGCCTTTTCTTTAATTTTTCCATAATGTAATTAACATAAAGATTAAAACATGTACCTTTCTCCAAGAACGATGATCAAGAATACTTAAATCACCAACCAAACGAAACCCTAATTCGTACACCAATGAACCCTTCCACCAATAACTAAAACATCAAATTAGATATTCTCTAAGATGGTCCACACGACACTTCAATCAACCACCTTCGAATGATAGATCTTCATTAAGTAAATACATAACCAAAATTAAAACCCGAATACCCTTGTGGGTTATTCCTTTCCGTTGACCTGCAAGAGAAAAGGGAAGAGAAAAGTTTGGTTTAAAGTTTTGAAAACAATGAATCACGTCTATTGTTTATATACTATAGCATTGAGATAATTATGGTAAAGATTACAACTTAACCTCCAAATAATTAACTTTATAGAATTTTTCTCTCCTTCATTTTACCTATAATCGGTCGACCCACCCTACAGGGGACTTGGGTTTAACTTTTTGACTTTCTGTAAAGCTTATAGTGTAATTACATTAATAACCTTAAAGTCTTAAGTTTTTTTAATTAATCCTTGTTAAACCTTTTAACTTATTAATTAATTATTGCTAAATATGCACTTTTATCAAACTAAAATTATACAATAAATATTGTCATATTATATTGTATGTCTTAATAAAATGTTATCTCGATGTCCACTACAAGAAATCAGGCTTTATAGGACACCGGATAGTGTCCTATCAAGTTTCTTTATAGGACCTTTGACATAATAAGACCAATGAAAGAAGTGTCACATATAAAGGCGTTGTATTAAGTATAAAAATTATTAAGACACTTGCAAGCATCCTAATAAGTGCCAATATTATAAAACAAAAAAAATCGTCCTATAAAACGGTTTTTACGACACAATGTATGTCTTAGCAAACAAGATAATAGGACACTTTAAAGTGTTTTAAGATACATTAACCTTATATCATGTGTTGAGACGTATACATGTGTCCTAAAAAGTATTTTATTACGACAAAAACGTATGTACCATGGACTCTCATCTAAGCGCAAAAAAAGGTCCTAATACACATGTGATTGTTGAGACTAAGTTTAGTGTCCTGAGATTATACAATATAAGACGCTTTCATATCTATAAAATTATGTTTTTAATGCATTTCCGTGCCATTAGCAGGTTCTAAGAAAAAATCTAATATAAAACACAACATACAAATTATTGATGACTAAAAGTTGTAACAAGTAAAAGGATAATTTCATATAGATAATAAGAATTTTTAACGCAACAAGGTTAACATCATCCAAAATATTCTTCTAAATTTTATTACATGGAAATTAAACGAAACAAAAGTCGATGAGTCATCGTGGATAATCTTCATGCATCATCCTCACTTACCACCTACAACACACGAACATAACATTTCAAAATTTAATCAATGCCCAATATGAAAGAAAGTTGCAGAAGTAGAAGTAATATAGTTACTAACTTTCTATAGTTTAACAAGTCGACATACCGAAACAAAAGGGCAAGGCCATGCAACAGTTGCACCAACAGCGTCATAAACCGTGACAAACAAACCATATCGCCTCACCAAGTGTTCATCTTTTTTTATAGGCACTTGAATATTTACCTCACACCAATTTGGTCCTATCTCTTCACCGCCAACAATCTCATTTGGATCTAAGCTGCTAATCCTTCCTTTTTGCTACAATCTCGTTAGGATTGAAGATGCTTTTGACGTATACATGAGCTCTAACCTACAATATATGTAGCACTATTAGATGCCATAGTGTAATTACTAAGGGTGCATATATCAATTACGATAAAACACGTACCCGTAAAGGTTGAGGTTCACTAGCTACATTTGTACCACAGGAAGCATTTTCAGTTGACCCTTGCCTGTGAGAATCTCTCACTTTTAACTCAGCAAGCTCACGACTAAGTTGATCACATCTAGATTATACATGAGCTTATCTCTACGACGGGCAGCGCAACTTGGAACTACGCCCCAAACATCCGAAGCACGTACACCTAAGCCATACAAGTCCGCTGGTCCATTGTTATCCTTACCCATAACTTTCGAATATATGTCTTGTGGTCTAGGCTCATCAGTTTCACCCTCCGGAAGTTGAGAGCTTAATTCTTCCATTTTATCCTTCATAAACAATAACAAATATGTTGTATCCTTAAAACTAATACGCTTGCAACAACAAAAAAATTAACGCAAGTCATGGTACACATAAGTTATCTTTGAAAGAGGAAATTAATAGGTAGATAGTACATACAATTGCATTTGCAGCTTCCTCGTTTTTTGCAATTCCATCCGTTGAAAAGTATGCACGAAACAATTCTCTTCTTGTCGGTTCACGTCCACCTAAAGATTCATGTTTCACGACAAACAAATTTCTCAGTACATACCGATATTAAACATTGACACTTGTACAATTATATAGATTACCTTAACTTCTTCACGCACTATAGCGTAACTTTTTTTACCCGTAACTTGAACCATCTTCTTTTTTGCCCTGTTTACCTTATTTCTTTCACTCACTCTCTGTAGTAAAAAAATAGATATGAGTAATCATCTAAACAGTGCAGAAATGTATATATGTATAACATTTATATGCAAAACAATCAGATTACATTACCAAACTGTACATATGCAGAACATAAGTAATAAAAAAATACTAGTAGGATCAATAGCTGTCAATTTATCAAACCTTTGAGTTTTCTTTATTCCAAGTCTTGACAAGTTTTTTCCAATGACCTGAACGCACTCGTTTTGGCTTTATATCTAGCTGTTCACGGTAAGACAAAGAGGGATCATAAAAGTCTTTCTTAACTCTGTCCCTCCAATTGCTAACTTTTTTTGCAAAAGACTTTAAAATCCAATCATCACAACCTATAGGAAGATCAAACTTATCCTACAAAACAAAATACATATAATGAAATCAGATGTAGATATACGGTATAAATTAGTCACTTATATGTGATTGTATTTTTAAGATACATTTAAGACATCGAGCAAATCTTGCTTCTTTGCACTTCTAACTTTAGGCCACGGTTTATGAAGAGGACAGTATTTTCCGCTCCTTGCAAGGGATCCCATGAAATGTGTCAATGTGCTTGTTGTCTTCTTATCAATGGGTTGTCCATATTCATTGAATGAAACACTAATGCGATCCTCCTCAGATTTGGCCCAAACTTTTGGCATAAATGTTGGTCCTCTAACTCTTTTGCGTCGAATCACTTGAACTAACAAAAATTGTGCAATTAGTATCAATAAACCATAAAATGAAGAGTAAACATAATTTTATCAATAACTTTTTTGTTGATACAACATACAGATAATCATAAAATAGTTTCAACCCCTTCACTAGTTCTAATAATAGAACATAAGTTAGTAGTAGCATTTTACTAACATAAGTCTGCATATATTTCTACAGTTGGTAGTGGCATTTTATGCATGAAACATTTTTCTACAAGCCCAATACTTCTATGGTTGTACTAGAGTCTTTATATCCATGAAACTTTAAAAGCACTTATAAATATATGCAAACATAAGTTATTAACAGTGGCATGTTACTAACATAAGCTATTGTATGCAAACATAAGTTATTAACTGTGGCATCTTACTAACATAAGCTATTGTTCATGGAGTTGCAAAATTTCAGTTGGTAAGTACTAATATACTAGTGCTACTATCGTAACTCCATACATGTAATAGTACTACTGATATGGCCTAGAAGAAGAAAAACTATACTAGTGCCACTATTGTTTATATTTCATTTTTATAACAGTCCATGACATCAAAAGTTCCCAATTATAGTATGACCCAATAACCCGAATCACCTGACACGATATACCCTGACCCGAATACATTCCGAACCAGATAACCCGATTTTTTATCGAGTTGCGGGTGAGTTTCTGAAAATAAAAACCCGCCTCAACCCGGCTCGATAACCCGGCCAGATAACACCCCTAGAAAGAAGTGGATCGCAATATTAGCAAATTAGTACTATTAAAAGACTACTGATAATTTTACCACATACAATATAGCCGAATCTAACTACAAAACTCTACCTGAAAGAAGAAAAAATATAATCTACATCTATAATACGGAGTAACATTTTCTTTATTATTGTGACTTGGAAGATTGACAAAGAACACATATAAGATCAAGCCAAGACAAATTAAAAAATAAAGTTCACCCTTAAAAATGCTTCATCGTCGGTAAATATGAAAACCATCAATTATCCACTCCAAAATTTTAAGAACTAACAACATCAACAAGATACCAATAAATACATCACAATTGACTTTTCTTTTCATTTTTAAAAGACTACACAAAATAATTGTGGAACCATCTAAAAAACAAGCACATATTTTGTATTACTCTAAAATGAATACATACCTTCGGCATCATTCGAATGAATTGACTCCATCTGAGGTAATTCGTCAACTTGTTGTGTGTCATTTTCAGATCTAGTGCGAGCCCTTTTACTATTCCTTGACGGCATCTTCTAAAATAATAAATTATTCATCAAACCATTAGATGTTTTCTTATTTTCTTAATTGAAAATAGTCACATACTTAATTGACTATTTTTATCAATTAATTACAAAATTAGTAAAGAATCAAATAGAATTAATCAAAGAACAAAAAACTAGGTTTAAAGATTTCAAAAATTATGATAAACCTGAATGACCATCAAGCTTAGGATATACTATCATAGTATTATCATAAAATAAATGCTTAGATAATTATTAAAAGAATGGCGGGGATGGATTTACCTTATTTGGGTAGAATGGTTAAATGGTTATGCAGGTGTGTTATTGTGTCGAGATATAAAAGGATAAAAAATTGGATCTGATATAAATAGTGAGATGGAAGACTAATGTGGGTTTTGGGTTAGGCTTTAACAATGGCGGGATGTTGATAAAATGTAAATATTTTAGGGGGAAAATAGGAGGGATTTATAAAAAGTTATAGTGGGATGTTAAAAAAAAGGCGGGTATATCATATATGTAGTAATGATTAAATATTTAATAATCAGTGTTAAGGTAGATTATAAATTTAATGTAAATTATAAATAAAATAAAAATTACATGTAAATAACCTTTTTATTAAATTTAGGACAACCAAAAACAATATAAAAATTTATAACGTTTTTATGTTAACGTGTCACGGCTAGGGCTGAGCATCGGTTCAGGACCGTACCGGATCAAGGATCGAAATGGTCCAAAACTCCAGACCGAGACCGGACCAAAATAGTCCAGGCCGGTTCGGTCCTCGGTCCAGTCCGGGCCTCTTACGCAAAACTAATAAGATTTTTTTGTAAGACCTGACCGGACCGGACCGATGACCGAAATGGTCCAAAACCTCGGACCTCGGAGCGATCCAAAATTGTACGATCCGGTCCGGTTCGGTTCAGTCTGGTCCGGGTTGGTTTTTAAGTCCGGGTCGGTTTTGGGTTTGCCATGCTTAGCTCTAGTTACGACGTCTGATATTTTTGTCAAATAGTCTGTGTAAAAGTAAGTTTAGATCGTCTTAATTGAAGGATTTCATGTAACCGCTATATGTTTGTATTCCTCAAACGTATTTTGACCATGTCAAGCTTGATTTTATTATAGAATTGATTTACATGTATCAAATTTTCATTCAATCATGAAACTCAACGATCAAAACTTCGCTTGAGTTCAACTGATTTCAGTTTTATGATTGAAATTGAGTTTAATCACTTAGATGACACTTTTGACTTAATTAGTTTGAAATTAGGTGTAGCTTGGTTTTACAATGATGTAAAAAACTAGTAGGACAACATTAGTAAAAATCTTCGATTAATCGATGCCTAGCTGCTATGTGGGAGTTACTCAGAGAACCCAAGTACTCTATTCTTGATTCAAAAAATTAAAGAACTCTCGTAAAGCTTTTTTATTAATAGCACGGATATTCAGTAACAAGCCTTATTAATCAGTTTGGTAAAATATCGGTTAACATACCGAATGATCAGATAAAAATCGATAAAAGTGGCGTTAATCGGCCGGATCGAGATTAAATTGGCCTAATCGGGCATGTTGAGTCAAATTTTAATATGTTTGTATATATAATCAAATATGATTAATCCCCGTCTAACCGACTAGTTGTTAATTAGCGATACCAAACCACCTGACTATTGCCTAACGATTTTGAATCCTTGATAAATCTACGTAATACTTTTGATTTTTTGTAAAATAAGATAGAAATGTATATCGAGTTTAATAGTTATAATAGGACTTAGATATCAAGTGTCATATTAAGTTTATTTTATATTAAAACCTAAGCAAATAAGTGTCCTATAAAATTTATTTAATATGACCCACATACAAAATGTCCTAATAAAATTTTTAATTATATGACAAAACCATTTAAGTGTCATATAAAATATTATATAATATGACACACTTATATGGGTCATATTAGGTTATATATAATACGACCTCTATGGCTTAGTGTCTTATAAAACTTATTATTATATGACCTTGCTAGCAAGTGTCGTATTATGTTGTGTCATAACACGACTAAAATAAGTAAGTGTCTTATAAAATATACCTAATAAGACAAATATAAGAAATGTCCTATTAGATTCCATGATAATAGGACTCATAAACCAACGTGTCGTATTAAATGTGTTTTTAGAACGCTGCTTAAAAAAGCGTCCCAGAAAAAGGTCCTAAAAGGCCCTTATTTTTGTAGTGCGTCTAAGTGTGAAACCCCTTAGGCACACGTACTCCGAGTTGTATAAAATACTAACTATGACTTACGCACATCCCAACAGCCACCAATACAACATAATAATAAAGTAGCTAGACCAATACATTTTCTCCTTATTGATCTTATATGTTATTTACTTTTCTACATATACTTTTTAAGTATTTACTTTTATTTTAGTTTTTATTATTTTATCACTTTTGTGACATTTCAAACTTAAAACAAATTTGCACTTAGCTCCTTGGACGACCTCTAATTTACCATTTAAAATACTTCAAGCGACCGAGTTCTCTGCTCGTTAGTGCATTGTAGGTGAATCGAGTCTATATAAATTTAAAACTTGATATTAAAATATTTGAAATAATATAAGAATCAGTGAACGAGAGGAAGTGGAACACCAAATTTAGGAAGATTACTTCGGCGACTAAACGAACTACCCATAATAGGAAAAGGTATCGTACGACCTCCAAACTTTTTAAACAAATAGTCAATGATATTACTAGTTACAATGGCAAACCTCTTCCAGAATACTTTATTTTCTTGTTAACAACGACAGATGTTGTGTGTAGTTTAAATATTAGTCATATCATGATATATACATCGGTCATACATCAATTGGCATGCGACACAACACTGATGCATTTAACAAGTACTTGTAAATTAATGAATGTTATTTACGTGAATATTTACAAAACTTTACTATATTAATAAGTGTGAAAACACTTATCCTTTTACCACTTAATTATAACAATAACCAAGCCAAAACGTGTATTTTATGTCGTAAATGTCGGAATTATGCGTGGTTTGTGTTTTTGTTGTGATTTAGGATCAAAATCTGAAAAGGGAAGAAAACGCGGTCTTTCACGGGCTTTTATCGAAGAAAAAGACAAAAGACAAAGTCAAAAGATCAAGGGTGCAAAAAGAACGGAAGTCCAAGGCCTATTCTGAAGATTTATCGAAGAAAAGTCTAAAGACGGAAGTTTAATAAAAGCCGAAGAACTCAAGTCTAAATTAATGAAGAAATTACAAGACGAGTTTATTAATCCCGAGACAAAGTCGAAAAAGTCGAAGAATTTAGAAGACAAAAAGACGAGAAAGAAAGAAAGAAGGAAGCTTCCAACACATGCTTACCTCCCTAATCTCCTATAAATACCCTCCTAATATCACATTAGGAGGTGTTGGCTATTTTGACAAACTAGTCTTCCACCATTTTCATTACTTGCACATTTATTTTTATGTCATTTACTTAATTGTCAATTTAATTACCTTGTTTTGCACCTTAAATTTCTTGCCTTTAATTCCAAGTAAGTTCTTTAATTTTGTTGTTGAATCTTATTTTTAATCAAGCTTTTCTTTATCATTCTCATCATACTTTTCTTGTCTTCGATTTGATTTTGGTTCGGATTAAGCATTAATTTTGCTTAATCTTATTGCTTATTAGATTAAAAAGTTTATCTTTTTATTTCTATCTAGGCTTTTATACGAATTAAGCTATAAGTTTGACAATCTTATTGGCTTATTTTGTATTTAGCTTATTTGTTTTAAAGTTTTCTTAAAAGTTTTATCTTTTTAAAGTCTATTTTATAAAGTTTTCGTATTTTGTGTCTTGAAAGTCTTTAAATTTTGCTTGTTGTTTCGTCTTATTATTGTGTTGGTAAAGTTTTGATTTGTGCTTATTAGAGTTAGCTTATTTAGTTTTGCTTATTGCGAATTTCGCCCTATCGGGAAGGGATTCTACATTCCGACGGCTTCACTTATTCCGATCGTGACAATTGGAAAAGGGTTTTGAGATTCCGACGGCTCTTTGCGATCAACATTCAGATAGAGTAATTCCCCCTTATTCTGATCGTGATTGCGATCGCTCATTGCGATCGTATATTGCGACGGGTCTTAAGGCTTTATTGAGACGAAGTGCTGCCAAAATTTCCATAGCCACATTCCGATAGAAGTGACATTCCGACAGCTTGCACATTCAGATAGTATTCCGATAGCTTTGTTTTTTATTCATTCCGATAGAACTGTCCTCATACATTCCGATAGGCTCATTCCGACAAGAGATTCCGATCACATTCCGATAGGTGAGTTGTTATTCCGACGGCTTGGTCGTGACAACATTCCGATGGTAAGCAACATTCCGATTGTTATTCCGATCGGAGGATTCCGATAGGAGGATTCCGATGGAGTTGGTTTTATTTTAATACTTTGTCTTAGTTTTATTTTATTTTAAGTTTGCATTGTTTTAAGTTTTCAAATTTTTCACGCTTCCCGAAATCTCTGTTTTTACCAAGTGTTTTTCTAGTCATTTTATTTTAATTTTTAAAGCTTTTATTTTTATTAAATTGTCAATTTTACTTTCATTTTAATTAACTTGTCAAATTTACTTTTCGCCGAGCTTTAATTTTTGTCATTAAATTTATTTACTTTTAAAAAGCTTTAATATTGCACCATTTACGTTTTAATTAGTTTTAGATGTAATTACCCGTCATTTACTTTAACGTTTCGCACATTTACTTTACTACAACGACAAATCTATTTGTTTTCACCAAAAGACGATTGAGTCGCACTTTAAACCAGTAATCAATTCGAAGAGACTGGAACAACGAACAATTACATAACTAAGTAAAATCTAGTTATTAAATGGCGCCGCTGCCGGCTCTTTTCGTAAAGATTAACGGTTTTCTGTGAGAGACGCGTTGAATTTTGGGATCTGTTCACTCGTGAACGTTATTTTTCTTGCTCTAAAATTTTCAAAAATCCATAAAAATTAAAAAAATTTCAAAAATCCAAAAAGATTTTTATTTTTACACGTACATATATATTCTCTATTGCTTTGGTATCTTTTTCTTTTTCTTTTACAGGTGTATGCGTACTAGATCTTCAACTTATTCAGAGCCCGAGACTCGTGAAGATTTAGCTATGGCTGGTGTGCAAAACAACAACAATAATCCACCCCACCTCAACAATAATAATAACAACAATGTTCCCCCACCTGATCTTAGAACGATGGAGGAGTTGTGTCAACCTACGATGAATGGACGCGGAGGACCGATTGCGCCGATGCAAATCACGGCTCCGGAGTTTTCGTTGAAGCATCACATGATCCAACTAGTGCAAAACACTTGTCCATTTCGAGGATTGCCGGATGATGATGCCAACAAACACCTCGACAAATTCATTACCGTTACTCAAAGCATGAAGTTGCCCGGTGATACTATGGATTTTCTTCGCCTTCACCTATTTCCACACACCTTATCCCACCATGCCGAAAAATGGTTTGATCGTCTTCCGAAGAATTCAATTCATACTTGGGACGAGATGACTCAACGATTTTTGTCGCGCTACTTTCCACCATCCATGGTCACGAGCCTTCGAAATCAAATTAGTGGATTTACACAAGAACCTGATGAATCACTTTTTGATGCTTGGAAACGATATAATGTTTTGATCGATCGATGTCCAAACCACAACATGCTCCCCGTCACCTTAATCGATACTTTCTACAACGGTTTAACTTTTCGTGATCGTGATACGCTTAATGCAGCCGCCAGTGGCACATTTATGAAAAGGAGACCTGAGGAGTGTAGAGAGATTATGGAGAACATGATTACTTATCACAAGAATTGGGATTCATCCATATCTTCAAGGAATAACACGAGAGTCAATGTTTCTTCTACTTCTGCAAACCCTGATATCACCGAATTGACCCGCGCAATGGTCGAAATGAGCAAGAATATGCAACTCTTGGCTACAAATCAACAACATCAAGTTAAAGCTGTTGCAACTTCCTGTGAGATTTGCGGGGGTCCTCATTCATACATTGATTGTCCTTCTACTCATGACAATCCGGAAAAAGTGTATGCGGCTTATGGTAACTATTCACCGGAAAACTACCAAGCCCGACAACAAGATGATCGTAACTTGCTAAGTTACCGTTCGAATAACTTTCTTTCACCCGGTTTTTCTCCTCAAAACCACAACCCCAACAACTACAATAGAAGCAAACCAAACCCACCTCGAGCTTCTAATCCTTATCACCCACCCGCTCAACAAGCCCCACCCATTAATCATGATGTTGAAGCTTTTATGACAACCCAATGAGAGCTAGTTAAGAATCTGCAAAGCCAAATCATCACCTTGAAAGGAGATATCACTAAGCAAGGGAATGATATTAGAACCGAGCTTCGACATGATATGCAAACCTCCTTCAGCAATCAAACGAATGATTTGAAGAATATGATGGCTAGTTTCTTTCCAACTACTCAACCCTCTACTTCGGGCTCCCTTCCTTCTAATACCGTCACCAACCCAAGAGCGAATGTGAGTGCTATTACTACACGCAGTGGAGCAACCTTAGTATGACCATCTATCCCTCCCCCAGTTACTCCATCTACACCTCTTCCACCACCATTTATCCCTCCTACTCCCACGCCTAGTATTAGTTCTCCACTACCGTCTCCACCTCTTACTGAAGTACCCAAGAAGAACCCTTCACCAACCCCACCTTCCACCTTTACCTACACCTTCCACCTATAAACCCAACATCCCTTATCCTTCTCGCTTAGACAAGGCCAAATTGCTCACCAAGGATGACATTCAAGTATCGAACTTTTTGAAGAAGATTTCGGGAGTGACCATCACCTTTGGCCTTGTTGAAGCTCTTGCCCAAATGCCTAAATTTGTTAAGATGTTTCAGGAATTTCTTAATAAGAAGTAGAAGATGGCCGAGTTTGTTAATACTCGATTGAATGAAAATTGTTCTGCCGTCCTTCTTAAAGAACTTCTGGAAAAACTTGGAGATCCCGTCGTTTTGTGCTACCATGTACTTTTAACCAAACCGAAGAATTTACTGCCTTAGTCGATCTCGGGGAAAGTATTAATCTGATGCCTTTAAGTGTTTGGAAAACACTATCATTACCCGACCTTACACCAACAAAGATGACTCTTGAGCTAGCAAATAGCACTCTCGCTTACCCCGTTGGTATTGTCGAAGATGTGTTTATTAAAGTTGGTACCTTCACTTTTCTTGTCGACTTTGTTGTTGTTGATTATGAAATGGACCCTCGTATTCCGCTAATACTTGGTCGGCCATTCTTGAGAACTGGAAAAGCATTAGTCGATGTTGCCGAAGGTGAGTTAATCTTAAGAGTCGGGAATGAAGCTCAAGTTTTTAAAATGGGGAAGATCACAACCAAACCCAATGTAAGAGAATCAGCAAATATGATTAATGTGCTTGATGATTTTGTCGTCTACAACAATCCTTTTTTCGATTCTTGCTATGATAATCCATTATTTCAAGATGATATGGATGATTCTCTCTCCATTTTGGATCATCCACCAATTTATGATTCTCCACCAACCTATGATGACTATGATGATGATTCTAGTTCCGATGGGGATGATTATGATAATTTTACTTCTGAGTATCCAGACATGCCCAATTATGATGATTTTGATGAGGCTGATACTCTCTCGATTGACTCTTCTAATGATGACCTTGCACCTACTTTTGATGAAGATCCTCCGCCAACAACACTTGATCCTACTTTGGATGACTACTCATTTGAGGAAGATTTTGCTACTTTTCTCAACACTTACTTCCCAAATGAGAGTGATTCTCCTCCTTTGGACTTTGATGATTATGGTCTTTATCCTCCTTTGGATATGAAGAAAACCGCTTCAAAGGAGAAGAAGTCGGCCGACACCAATATCCGCAGCACTTATGTCTTGACACCTCTCTATCCACCTTCTGAGGATGAGATTGTGAGATTTATGAGCGGATCCTCTTCAAATTCTACTGAGCCTGAGTGTTATTTTCCCCTAAAGGAAAAGGTGTTCGATCCCGGTATTGCAATTTCTAAGCCATCTCAGTATCCATCTGATGAAATAAAAGGAAAGTTTTTTGGAACTTTTGGAGATGTGAATGCACCTTATCACCCTTGCTACCATCGTGCTCCATCATTGCTTAAAGGAACCTTGCCTAATCTTCTTTGGCTTGCCTTGTTCGCCTTAAGCTTGTGCTATTTGATGGACGAAAACCATGTATTTGATCCCGGTGGATGTGTTTCAAGGTTCTTCCTATGCTAATCAAGGTCGAGTCAGGCTCACGACTCGGTTAACAAAAACAAGCGCTTCTCGGGAGGCAACCCGCAGTCTCTATCCTTTTTCTTTGTTTTTGTAATAAGTGTAGGGGGAGACCCTAGTATGTGTATGTTGTTTTCTTTCTTATCATGTGCAGGGATTCGAGCTTTCAAAGATCCATTCTTGATGACTTTTGACGACCCGTGATTCCGTGTTCCTGTCTTCCCGGTTCTATCCTAAACTCTTTTGATTCACTATTTTATATTCTTCAATATTAAAATAGGAATCACTTTAGTTGTCTCTTCCTTAGCAAGATTTAAACAAAGTGCACAATGTCCTAAGTGTAGGGGAGTTTACTCCCACATGCTTAAACATTGAGGACAATGTTTATATTAAGTGTAGGGGGACTTCTATCAAAGTTAAGTGGGCATTTCCTTGTATTTGTCCTCATATTAACCGGAAAATCAAATTTTTCGACATTTGTCAAAAATTTTGATCTATTTTGGCCTAGTAGTATAGTCGTATTTTCCTTTGTTATAGTTATTTTCCTTCTTTGCTAGAATAAATTTTAATAAAGTGGTTTTAATTTTTAAGCGTTGGGAATCTTTTGACTCAACCCGAGTTTACTTATCTAAGTTTACTCTAGCTAATATCCTTAATGTGTTTAAGTCAAGTTTTGCTAGGCTTTTATATAGGGAACTTTAAAACGCGAAAGTCTTAACTCTTACGGGTTAAGAACAAGAACTTTTCGCAAGTTCCTATAATTGATCCTAGAAAGTCGTTTATCAAGGGAACTTTAAAATGTGAATTCTAAACTTGAAAAAGTCTAAGAAGTTGCAAGATTTTATAGATGACTTGAAAACCCAAAACTTTGATTTAATAGGCTAAGCATCCACGAGTCTCATTCCTTGAGATTTTAAATTGTGGAGAACGAGAGATGATAGAGTCAATTATAAGTTTGGTATTCTTTCATGAATTTATGTGAGTTAATTATGAGCTTTTTCTCCCATCGCTTGCTAATAAATTTAATTGCAATAAGTAAGGTTGTACGATTTGAAAAGTTACTTAGCTTCTAGCCCAATATCGTTTAAAAGTTGCTCGGTATTAATTAGAGTTCATAGCCAAGGCATAACTTATTAAAGCGGGATGCGAAGATTGGCGAGTCCAAAAAGGTCCTAACAAGACATGAGGGCTACATTTTGTTGCTAAAGATCCCAAGTGATGTGAAGAATCATTTATCAAAAATCAATATGAAGGATCGAGACACACGACGAAAAGCAAATACTCCCGTAAAGATCATGGAGAAGTCTATCCAAAAAGGCCCTAACAAGGTATGAGGATAAATAGATCCAAGTCCTAAAAGGAGGCGGATCGTTGTATATCAAAATCCCAAATAAAGACTGGAGAAAAATGAAGAAGTCGTGGTCCAAATATGAAGAATCTCTCAAGAACTTCAAGTGAAGAAATTCCTATTATGAAGAGAAGACCATTATTTCATGAACGTCTCTCAAGATTTGAAGTATGAAGTTGCTGCCAAATATCGGTCCGAGAAAGGTCTCAAATCGTGAAGCGAGTTATGCCAAGATATGAACTTTATGAGGTCCCAAGAAGCAGTTTTAAAAGATTTTTTCCTTTAGCTAACTATTGATTAAATCGTCCTACTTTATTTTCAGCCTAAATAACTATCGAAATAAGTCAACAATGCATCTTCGTGATCATTCAAGACAACAATAAAATATAAGAGATACACCTAGGAATAAGGGAGTCTAAGTAAATAATTGGCCCACATGAGTTTGTGTTAGTTTGCTAACTTATAATAACAATGATCTCGTTTTTATGCTTGGTATGGGGAATGTGAAACTTGAGGGTGATAATCATTCATGACATTCCAAAACCCTAAGGGAAGTTTTTGATCTTTTTACTTGCTTTTTTCCTTTAAATATTTTGTCTCTTTAACAAAGGCCAATGTGGATTGATTGTGATGGAAAATGTAAAGCTTGCTTTGTAACTAATGCATTGCACGAGGACATTGCAATGGTCAAGTGTAGGGGATTTAATAAGTGTGAAAACACTTATCCTTTTAGCACTTAATTATAACAATAACCAAGCCAAAACGTGTATTTTATGTCGTAAATGTCAGAATTATGCGTGGTTTGTGTTTTTGTTGTGATTTAGGATCAAAATCTGAAAAGGGAAGAAAACGCGGTCTTTCATGGGCTTTTATCGAAGAAAAAGACAAAAGACGAAGTCAAAAGATCAAGGGTGCAAAAAGAACGGAAGTCCAAGGCCTATTCTGAAGATTTAACGAAGAAAAGTCTAAAGACAGAAGTTTAATAAAAGCTGAAGAACTCAAGTCTAAATTAATGAAGAAATTACAAGACGAGTTTATTAATCCCGAGACAAAGTCGAAAAAGTCGAAGAATTTAGAAGACAAAAAGACGAGAAAGAAAGAAAGAAAGAAGGAAGCTTCCAACACATGCTTACCTCCCTAATCTCCTATAAATACCCTCCTAATATCATGTTAGGAGGTGTTGGCTATTTTGACAAACTAGTCTTCCACCATTTTCGTAACTTGCACATTTATTTTCATGTCATTTACTTAATTGTCAATTTAATTACCTTGTTTTGCACCTTAAATTTCTTGCCTTTAATTCCAAGTAAGTTCTTTAATTTTATTGTTGAATCTTATTTTTAATCAAGCTTTTCTTTATCATTCTCATCCTACTTTTCTTGTCTTCGATTTGATTTTGGTTCGGATTAAGCATTAATTTTGCTTAATCTTATTGCTTATTAGATTAAAAAGTTTATCTTTTTATTTCTATCTAGGCTTTTATATGAATAAATCTATAAGTTTGACAATCTTATTGGCTTATTTTGTATTTAGCTTATTTGTTTTAAAGTTTTCTTAAAAGTTTTATCTTTTGAAAGTCTATTTTATAAAGTTTTCGTATTTTGTGTCTTGAAAGTCTTTGAATTTTGCTTGTTGTTTCGTCTTATTATTGTGTTGGTAAAGTTTTGATTTGTGCTTATTAGAGTTAGCTTATTTAGTTTTGCTTATTGCGAATTTCGCTCTATCGGGAAGGGGTTCTACATTCCGACGGCTTCACTTATTCCGATCGTGACAATTGGAAAAGGGGTTTGAGATTCCGACGGCTCTTTGCGATCAACATTCAGATAGAGTAATTCCCCCGTATTCCGATCGTGATTGCGATCGCTCATTGCGATCGTATATTGCGACGGGTCTTAAGGCTTTATTGAGACGAAGTGCTGCCAAAATTTCCATAGCCACATTCCGATAGAAGTGACATTCCGACAGCTTGCACATTCAGATAGTATTCTGATAGCTTTGTTTTTTATCCATTTCGATAGAACTGTCCTCATACATTCCGATAGGCTCATTCCGACAGGAGATTCCGATCATATTCCGATAGGTGAGTTGTTATTCCGACGGCTTGGTCGTGACAACATTCCGATGGTAAGCAACATTTCGATCGTTATTCCGATCGGAGGATTCCGATAGGAGGATTCCGATGGAGTTGGTTTTATTTTAATATATTGTCTTAGTTTTATTTTATTTTAAGTTTGCACTGTTTTAAGTTTTCAAATTTTTCACGCTTCCCGAAATCTCTGTTTTTACCAAGTGTTTTTCTAGTAATTTTTTTTAAAGATTTTATATTTATTAAATTGTCAATTTTACTTTCATTTTAATTAACTTGTCAAATTTACTTTTCTTCGAGCTTTAATTTTTGTCATTAAATTTATTTACTTTTAAAAAGCTTTAATATTGCACCATTTATGTTTTAATTAGTTTTAGATGTAATTACCCGTCATTTACTTTAACGTTTCGCACATTTACTTTACTACAACGACAAATCTATTTGTTTTCACCAAAAGACGACTGAGTCGCACTTTAAACCAGTAATCAATTCGAAGAGACTGGAACAACGAACAATTTTATAACTAAGTAAAATCTAGTTATTATATATACATATATATTTTATACATAGAATAGTTTTTACGAAAGCTAAATTTAAATGATATCCAACACATATATACACTGCACGAAGAAAAACATTGACTCATTGAAATATCGATGAGCATTGATTGTATGCATTGAAAATGAACAAAATGTTCGAAGGCTTACAAAGGTAAATACCCGACTATAGTGCTTGAAATCGTTGCATCATGTTACATAGCATCATATTTAAAGATCAAGAATCGTGTTGCTACTTGGAAGGAGGTAATTGATAAGGTGAGGTCTAGATTGCCGAAGTGGAAATTGAAAGCCCTTTCAATTGGTGGTCGCTTAACACTTCTGAAATCGGTGTTAGGCTCAATTCCCATATTCCACATGTCTATTTTTCGAGTTCCGTCTACTGTGATTAAGAAGTTGGAATCTATACGATGCCAATTTTTTAACGGTCATGAGTTGGGCAGTAACAAAGCTATATGGGTTAAATGGAACAATGTATTGATGGCGAAAGAAAAAGGAGGTCTGGGAGTTTCGAGTCTATTTGCTTTGAACATGGGATTAATGACCAAATGGGTTTGCAAGTTATTTAACCAGAAATCATCGTTATGGACGAAAGTCATTAAAGCTATTCATGGTGAGGATGGAGGTGTAGGTAAGGTCCACAAGTCTGGTAATATCTCTTGCTGGAAATCTATTATTAATGAAGTTATGTCGTTAAGCAGTCAAGGTGTATAGGTTATGGATTTTCTACGGTTTAAAGTGGGTAATGGGAACGTTGTTGATTTTTGGAAAGATAACTGGAATGGGAGAGATAATTTTAAAGAGTTATTTCCAAGACTATATACCCTTAAGAACAATAAGGGTGCTACATTTAGTGAAAAACTTAATGACCCCATTATAGATTATAGTTTTCGTCAATCTGTAAGGGGTGGAGCTGAACAAGTACAATTTAATACTATTGTTAACACGATGAACACAATTAATTTGATTCCGATGGACGATAGATGGGTTTTAGCGTTAGAAAGATCGGGGGGAATTCTCGGTGGCTTCCATGCGTAAGGTTATTGATGAAAAAAGGTTAGTAAGTTCTTGTTCGCGGACTCGTTGGGTTAAATATGTTCCCATTAAGGTGAATGTTCTGGCATGGAAAATTAGGATCGATGGGATTCCTCCGCGGCTTAATATTTTTAGGCAAGGTATTGATATTTCGACTATGTAGTGTCCTATTTGTGACAGTGGGATTGGAGTCTTCGCAACATTTTTTTAGATGTGATTTAGTTCGACAGATTGGTCGCAAGGTTTCGTCATGGTGGGATGTCAATTATGTGGAGTGTAACTCTTATGCTGAATGGTTGTCTTATGAATAGCTGGGATGTAGAAGGAATGTGCTAGTGTTCAAGGATCTCTGAGTTGACAATACTCAGAGATCACTTATAACCCTAGAAGTCTTATGCAAGCAAAGCTTGCATGATCCTTTTATACTTTAGGCGGGAGAATCTACAAAGTGTTTTGAGCGGAACAAAACAAGAGATTCAAGTTAAAGCCTAGTACGACCTAATGGGACAAAAGGTGAACAGTTGGCAGAATTGTTCACCTAAAGTAGTTTAAAGGTATGTCTCGATTTGAACATGCATTTAATACAATGTACTCTTCCACTCAGAAGATGACACATATCAACTACTCCCACTAAGGAAGCAACTTCGTACCACTATAAATAGGAGGGAGAAAGAAGTGTTTTAGCAACCCTTGTGCTTGGATACATTATCTAATTTCTTTCTCCCTTTGGAACCTCTGAGCCCTCGGCTATCCACCAGCGACTCATAGGTTCTCTTGTAAACTTGAGGCTCGAATCAAGTTTACTTGTTCTAGGGTTCATTTCTTATTGTCATTCAACGGGTGTATTTATAACACTTTGTAATACTTTGTTTATAACAGTTAATAAAGCATTACTCGTTTGAAAAGTATTTCGTTGTGTATTTGTGTTTATTCGAGTTATAATTTTGACAATTGTTATATTTTGGGACTTTAAATTGGTATTAGAGCCAGGTTTGATTTATAAAACTTTTTATAAACCGTTCTTGTTTTTAAAATCAAGATACAAATATGACTGAAACTATACCTCCTTACCACCACCCTTTGGTCAAACTAGTCAAGGTAACACTTCGACCAATGCACCGGCCACCACATCTACTACCATGCCTACACCGGTTGTAAGTACTGGTAATAATGATGATGACCTTCCCCAACTTATTGATGTTCATGGGGGGTCACATGTATCCAATGTTCCAGCGTTTGATGAAGAAGATTTCTCAAGTTGGAAGAGTGAATTTCTTATTTACTTAGATGGCTTAGAACCCTTCTTAATAGAAATCTTAGAAAATGGTCCCTATGTGCCATTGGTCGTTTACTCTACCCTTGAGAGACCCATTAAGAAGCCTGTTAAGCAATGGTCTCCAACGGATAGACGTCTGGCTAACCAGGACAAGAGACTCAAAAGTATCATGGTCTCTTGCATACCTAAGAACATTATGAAGTCCATAATCAAATGCAACTCTGATAAAGAGATGTGTATTGAATTAGTTCTAGGGTGTGAAGGTCCAGAGGAAACAAAAGAAACCAAAATCCAAGCCCTGAGACTCAAGTTTAATGCTTTTAAAGCTTTGGAAACATAAACTGTTGCTCAAACTTATACTAGGCTTAAGATTTTGTTGAATGATTTAGGAAACAATGGAGTTGTTCTACCTAAGGCTGAGGTTAATGGTACTTTTGTTAATAGGTTATCTAGGAAATGGCTTAGCCTAAACCAGACCTTAAGAGCAAATAATGCTATCAAGAATGATACTCTGGCCCAGCTGTTTGGTAGATATAACTATGAAGAAGGGCTAATTGACTCTATTTACAAATCAGAGACTGATAGGTTTACTACCCAAATCACTGGTTCAAAAGCTCTTGTTGCTAACCATTCCTTTCAGGACAGTGACTCTGACATAGAAGAGGATACAAGAAGCAGTCAAGAATTTCTTGATGAACTGCATGCTGAGTTCCATGACAGAGATCTTCTGGCTGACCAAAAGAGATACTACAAGAGATCAGGTAGAGTTGGAGCTGCCAAAGTCGACAAATCCAAGGTGTCATGCTACACCTTATAGAAAAACCGGTCACTTTCAGAAAGATTTTTGGTCAAACAAAACTTCATCTCCAAGCTTTCCATCATCCAGCAGCAACCACAGCAGCAAAAAGAAGTTTTCTCCATCATCTTTCAAGAAAACTTCCCACTCACTCTCAGAGGGAAATAAGGACTACAAGGTCAAGTACAAAGCATTAAAAGCTGAGCTGATGAAACTTAACCAAAAGGCTGAAGATGCTGCAAAGAAAAAGTACAACAAAAAGAATGAAAAAGGTCTGATCGCTGCTTCATTTGATTAGGATGATGAACCTCTCACATCAGAGGACGAAGGAACCACGACTGTCAGAGCTTTTATGGTTGTGGTTGATGAAGAACCTGTTGTTGGGAAGAGCGAAGCTAGATCTGGTCAATGGGTGGACATCACCATGAAAAAGGTACAAAGACTGCTTTCTATGCCTGAAGGTCCTGATAGAGACCATTTCAGTGACTACACCTTAGTTTACCTCCACTTTGTGGAAGAACAAAGAAAAAACCTGTTAAACAAGTTCTATAATCTTAAAACTGAGTTAAATCTTTGTCAACCTGAGTTAACATATCTCAAACCTTTTGTGAATCTTACAAATAAACCTCAAAATGAGGTGAGCAAACTTTCCATTCAAAATGAGTCTTTAACTGATGAAAACGCTGAACTCAGAAGAACCATAGAAAAATGGAATCTTGCTCAATCTACTGTGGAGGAAATAGTTGTTGAATCCATTCCAGGTGATGTAGTTCAGGCAATAAGGGGTAAGGGTAGGTTTAAAAATCACATACCTGTACCCAAAGTTAAATTTTTCCCCTCAGATGTCCATTCTCCGTCTTCCACCTCTATGGATGAGAAAGATTCTGCAAGGAATCTGATGTCCTAGCATTACCCAAACTCGTTGGTGCAAACCCATCTGATTCCTTGCTTGGCCCAAAACCAGCCACCAAAACCTCTGGGACATCAAATCTTAAGGTCGCTGATAAAGCACACAAAAAGGTTTTTATGGCAAAAGACTCTGCCAAACCCACTCCTCCCCCTGAAGAGCTTTCACCCACCAAGAAACTTCTCCTCACCCTGATGGAAGAAGTAAAGGGTTTGAAAGAACAAATCAACCCTAGGGTAAATAGTCCATCTGTCAACTCTCTTGGTGAGGGATCAAGCAGCTCAAAGGGGAGAGCTTTATTCAGACCTTGCAAACATCATGGTTTCAAAAATCATTCCTCTGAGGATTGCACTAAGAAACCTAAATGTATCATATGTGACTCCACTGAACATACCTCCAGAGAACATGAGGAAACCATTGTTGTTCAAAGAACCAAAACCCAATTAAGGTCAAAAACTCCTCACAGGTCCTCTAGGAGACCTGAACCCAAACCCAGAGATAATTCTCAGGGTTACAGACCATATCCTCCCTGCAAATATTGTGGCTTCTATGACCATCACTCTGATGAGTGTGAACATTATCCCGGATGTGACATCTATGGAAGCATGCGTCATGAAACCAGATATTGCAACCAAAGAGGGGGAGACAGGAACCAGAGAAGACTCAATATCGATGGTCAGCGACAGCATGGACCCACTGTAAAGTGGGTTCGTCATCGAAACTAATCTTGCTTTGTTATATCTATGCAGGAATACTTGAAGAAATCAGTTTGGTATCTTGATAGTGGGTGCTCCAGACACATGACAGGGGTTAAACAATATATGCATAGATATAAGAGGGAGCCTGGTCCGAAATTAGTCTTTGGAGATGACTCATTAGGGGCTACTAAGGGATATGGCTCAGTGGATTGTAATGGAATCACCTTCACAAGGTTCGCTTATGTCAATGGACTGAAGCACAACTTAATCAGTATCAGTCAACTTTGCGATGTTGGTTTCAAAGTTCTGTTCACCAAGACCCAAGAAACAATCTTCAATCAAAATGATGATGTTGTTCTAATTGCACCTAGATGAAGGGATGTGTATGTTATTGACATGACATCCTGTCTAGAAGGAAAGAACACTTGTCTCTTTGCTAAAGCATCTGATAGTGAAAATTAGATCTGGTATAAGAGACTCTCCCACCTTAACTTCAAAAACATCAACAAACTGGCCAAGAATGATTTAGTTGTTGGGCTTCCCTCTCTGACCTTCAGCAAAGACAGACCCTTCTCAGTCTGCGAAAAAGGGAAGCATCATAGAGCCTCATTTAAAACCAAACAATCATTCTCCATATAAGTGCCACCATCTTCTTCACATGACTTATTTGGGCCAGTAAAACCACAATCCCTCAATAACAACAAGTATACACTTGTGGATGAATTCTCTAGATTCACATGGGTATTCTTTCTCAAAAGAAAGAGTGATGCAGCTGAAAGAATAATGTCTTTCATTAAAGAAATAGAGAACTTTAATGACTGCAGAGTTAAGGCTGTCAGAAGTGATAATGGAACTGAATTCAAGAACCATGCCATGGAAGCCTTTTGTAATGAAAATGGAACCTCATATAACTTTTCAATCCCAAGCACCCCTAAAAAAATGGTGTCGCTGAAAGAAGAAACAGAACTCTCATAGAGGCAGTCTAAACAATGCTCAGCGAATCAAGACTCCCAAAATAATTTTGGGGTGAAGCTGTGTACACAGCGTGTTACACAAATAATAGATCCATTATTGTGAAGAGACATGGCAAGACCGCTTATGAAGTGTATAGGAAAAGAACCCCTGATGTAAGCTACTTCCATGTCTTTGGTTGCCGTGTTTTCATTTACAACTACGAAGATCATCTAGGTAAATTTGATGAAAAGTCAGATGATGGATTCTTTCTTGGGTACTCTCCTACCTCTAGAGCTTTTAGAGTATTCAATATTTGCAGGCAAGAACTTGAAGAATCCATTCATGTTACCTTTAATGAAGCAGATGTTGTCATTACTCACACCAACTCAGAATAATGTGACATTGATTTCAATGAAGTCAAATCATATCCAAAGGATGATTTCTCAAATCCCAAGGAATCACCTCCAGTATGTCACTAGGACTTCCCTATGTTCATGCTTTTGATCCTCACTCAATCTCTGACATCACTCTAGAGGTTGCAATTGCTGAATCAGTCACTCCACCACCCTTAGAAGAGAATGCAGACCTTATCTCACCAATCTCTCACTCGGATGAAGAGATCATGGATGAAGAAATTATATGTGATGAACCTCCAGCATTCATTGAACCTGCTGTGACTCCTGAACCCACAGAGACTCCTGCTCCTCAATCCAAATGAAGTAGGAACCAAGATATTCTTCTAGTGAATATTCTTGGTGAACCCTCTGAGGGAGTCACCACCAGAGGAAAGTTAAGATCTCTGGAAACTGCCTCAGCGAATGAATGTCTTTTCGCTGATTTTCTCTTTGAAGATGAACCAAAGAACGTGGTTGCTGCTCTACTGAATGAAGGTTGGGTTGTAGCCATGCAAGATGTAAAACCCGCATGCTTTTACCGTGAATAGTACACTTAAGATCGTACGTACTAGATTAAAACTTTCCTTTTATAGTATGATTACGTTTACATGTTAGGATTTTATGTATTACGTACGTGTTAGAACACGAAAAGTATTTATTACGCACGAACACGCAGTAATTATTTAACAATAATTAATCACGAACATGCGATCATGAAATCATGAACGTAATTAAATCACAAACTAATATTAATTACGTATATATATTTATTACGAGCGTGAATAAATATATGAGGTCACGGTAATTATTTAACGAGAACACACAAAACTTGAACACAAATAAACACGAACGAACAATTAAACAACGAGACACGGAAAACGGTACGGTACCCCATGTGGGGCCCCCTACCCGCGGCAACATTAAGGAGATGGGCCAAGCCCATCTCAAAACTTACTAAGAAGGGGTTATGGTAAATTTTGCTAGTCATTTTCACATTACAGTAAACTTAAACAAAAACCTAAAAGATTTTTCTCCTTCTCCTCCTTCCTCTATTTTGGCCGCCGCACATAAACACCAAAAAGGGGGTGTTTTGTTGATTTTGATCTTGAATCTTGTACGTGTGTTCGTGTGTGTTCATCCTCGTTAGATCCACGCATTTGGTATATTCTTTTAATCCTTTTCTTTTTGATTTGATCTAATAAAGAAATTAAGAACATGATGTTTTTAAAAACCTAATTAAAAACATAGATCAAACATGTAAATGGTTTTTGGGAAAATCAAAAAGGTTGTTTTTAGGGGTGTTTGTTTGGCCGGCGCCTAAACCGAACCCCAAGGGGGTCTCGGTTTGGCTACTAAACCACCACTGAGACCATATGGTTCCGGTTTGGTGGTGTGGGTCCCACGGCAGCAGCAAACCAAAGGGAACCCCGAAGTGGTTCGGGGTGTGGTGTCGATTTCATGTCCGGTTCATGGTTTCTAGTCAAGATCCGGTTCACGGTTTATGTTAAGATTTTTTTTATAATCATATGTTAAAATTAAATTAATAAATATGACATGGTTAATTTAATAAACATGACTTAGGTTATAATTTAATCATTAGAATCATGGAATTATTAACCTAAGTATTTTATATTTTCTAGACTTATAATTAATTAATTATTTAAAAACCATGGTTATAATTAATTAATTAACATGACTTAGGTTATATTATTAATAAGTAATAATACATGTTTTAACCTAAGTATTTAACTTTATTTAATTAAAAACATGATATATTTAATTAAATACTTTTAACCTATATTTTATTTAAATTACATGTAATAATTAATAAACTATACATTATATCAGTATGACTTAGAAAATAATCAGAAAAACACTTAGGCTTATATACTTAGCTTATTTAACCAGCTTATATCTAATTATGGAAACTTTCTATTTTTTAGAAACTTATTTAATTAAGGCAGCTAATCTATTTATGGAAACTTTCTATTTTTAGAAACTTATTTAATTCAGGCAGCTAATCTATTTATGGAAACTTGTTTAATTAAGGCAGCTGATCTATTTATGGAAACTTTCTATTTTTAGAAACTTATCTATTTTAAGCAGTAATTCTATTTTGGAAACTTTCTATTTTTGGAAACTTTCTATTTTTGGAAACTTTCTATTTTTGGAAACTATCTATTTTTGGTAACTTTCTATTTTTGAAAACTTTCTATTTTTGGAAACTTTCTATTTTAGGAAACCTGCTATTTTTGGAAATTTACTTATTATTACAAAGTAAGTATAATAATACATGAAATACCAAATACTTAATCAGAATAGACAGAATATATGATAAACACAGTTTAAGGCTTTAAACAGTAAAACATGAAATGAACATATAAAATAAGCTAAGACATGACATAAAACCAGTTAAGTATTTAGTAAGCAGATACTTATTCATATATGTATTTATGTAGCATTAGTGATACCGAAGTAGGATTCTCCTCAGTTCATCTTCTTCGTTCACTAGACATAAGGTACGGATTCCCGTCCTTTCAGTATGGACATTCTTTCCTTATTAGGATTCCCCGTATGCAGCCAAATGTTTTCTCGTAGTATAATTTTATATGTTTGACTTGCTTATGTTTAATTTAGAATTACCTATATCCATATACATGCATGACCAGTTTCACCTAGTTATGGAGGTACCATAACCATAACATTAGAGGCACTGATGTTATGACTTCACCACGGCGGAGTGATTGCTCGTGGCGTCCCTTCAGCTTTGGCCATATTTTTATATTTATCATGTGGGGCGTATAGGTGCATCCTAGTTACATGTTTTTCAGCAGATTACTCAGTGTGAATGTGGTGTGTGCCTTGCATCCTTCACAAGGAGCTGATCCCTCCTACCCAAACCAGTATATTAAATTAGAGGCAGCCCCTCTAATTTGCATGATGAGGTCACCCCTCCAAGTATTCATGCACGGTGGATTTTCATGACCTATATTGGCTAATGGTAGAACATGTTAAACAGTTTTTATAAGATAAACATAAGGCTTTTCAAACTATAAAACCAGTTTTACCCAGACTTAACCAGGTTACTCGGGACTTAGTTTTTTCCGCTGTTATGTGTTATATGCTTATCCTACTCATGCTTTATTGTACATCCGTGCACTGAGCGTATTGCTCAGCCGTTTTCCTTTTCTATGTTCCCAAAACGGCAGGTACTCAGGGACGCTCGTAGACTTTAAGCGTACGTGCATATGGACTGGAAGCTTTCTATCCTTTCTTTACTTTATGCATTATCTTTCCTTTGCTACACTTGCTATGGACATTGTTTAGTCCTTTCCTTTACAGTACTTATGTTTGTGTGTGATGAGCTTTACTTTTGGACTACCGATGTTTGATTCTGGTATTTTCCTTTTATGGTCATGTAATGTTTAGACATTTTTCCTTGTATGCTTTGATGACACGCCATAATTAAGTGTGACATTCCATTATCAAAATGGGGTGTTACAATTATGGTATCAGAGCCAAGGCTTCGACCTGTAGGCTCTCAAATCTGACCTGTGATTAGTGGGTAGTCACTACAGTCTCCCTAGAACTGACAGTCATTTTTCATGCATTCATCATTTTTATGCATAAATATACATGTCATTGTCGCAGGTTTATGACTAAGTAATGGTTGGTACAGGACTGGCCGTATTTAGTCGCATGTGTTTTATCGAAACTTTTAAATTTGGGACCGACCCATAGGCGTCCCCTCGCCATGTCTTTATTTTGGGAGAACTGGCCATAGGCGTTCACTCTGAGTATACAAAAGTTTTCATAAAACTGCATCATGCATTCATACACAAAATTTTCTTGCATAAAATTTTTCTCTTGAAATTTTGGTATAATTTTTTTTCTTTTTCTTTTTCATGTATATACATTTTATGTTTTGATCTGTTTAATCATATGTTTTATGTTATACTGTCAGATGGTTCTCACACACGAACAGGAACAAATCAATGCGGCAATCCAAGCTGCAATGCAAGCTTTGCTTCCTCAACTGAGGAACGACATCAAGGCTGAGGTTCAAGCTGCCAACAATCAGCAGCATAATCAGGCACCTCCTCCTCCTCCTCCTCCAGTGACATTGGCAGTATGGCTGGAGAGATTCAACAAGCTCCGTCCTCGAGCTTTTGAGAAAACAGATAGCCCCAGTGATGCTGAAAGCTGGTTGGCTCACATCGAGAAGATTTTCAATGCTATGGGTTGTGACCCCGCGTACAAGGCAAGGTTGGCATGCTATCGGTTCGAAGGCTATGTGCTAAATTGGTGGTTAGCGTTAATGCAGTCTGAGGGAGGTGACGAGTAGGTTGCTGGTTTGACTTGGGCTCGGTTCAAGGACAGGGTGATGGAGCAGTTCTTTCCCAAGGCTGAGCAAGACAAGCTCAAGAGGGATTACCATGCGATCCGATAGAGAGCTGGGGAGAATAGCAACGAGTTTATGCAGCGCTTTCTTCGCTTAGCTAGTTTCCTTGGTGCGGCAGCAAGTACTCCTGAAGGGCAGGCACACCACTTTAGGTGGGCTCTTCACACATCGGTCGCAAACAATCTGGTGTGTGCTACGTTCAACACTGTAGCACAAGTGGCCGATGCAGCACGTAAGCTGGAGATGCTGCAGGAGAGAGATGAGTTCGGGGAAGCTGAGAGACCCAACAAGAGGTAAACATTCGTATTCAATCGGTGATCAATCCGTATTCCTTCCATATATGTCAAATATTCATCTCTTTAAATGTATCTTCCAAGCAGAAAACTGGGGACCGGTCTCAGCCGGCTACTCAGCAGCAGCCTCATCATCCCAAGGGAAACGGTCAGACTAACGACCGTTTTGCTACGAATAGGCGTGGCGGTAATGATAATTACCATAACAACGCTGGACACTCCAACAGCAGCAGGTCCTAATACTTACGTAATTTTCTTATGATTTCATGTTATAACTCATATTCTGACACTTTAGCAAAAACTTCTACCAGGAACCATGGAAACGGTAGGGACCAGAACCAGAGAGGTTCACAGCCTAGCCGTCCAGCTATCACTGGTATTCAGTCTTACGATTATCCGCATTGTCCTTTGTACCCTATTATCATGTCTTATATAAAATGTTTTATCAGGTTCCCAGCCAGAGCACATGCTGGAGGATTTACTCATCCTCTTTGCTCTACTTGCCACCGTAGGCACCCAGGGCCATGCCGTCGTAACACTGACGCATGCTTCAAGTGTGGTCTTCCTGGCCATATCATGAAGGATTACCGAAAGGGCGAGATGGAGGTCACATCGGGACATGCTGATTCCAAGCCGCCTCCTACCACTGGGCGTGTTTACACGACATCTCGAGACCAGACCAACAAGTCTACAGGTACCATCACTGGAATCTTGTATATGTATGGTCAAGCTGCATGTGTTCTTTTCGATACGGGTGCTACTCACTTGGTTATTTCTACTGCTTATGCTAAGAACATTAGGATGCTCCCCATGCCACTAGAGAATAGGCTTACTATTTCCACGCCTTTGAGGGACTCTGTATTAATCACCCATGTATACAAGAGTCTTCCCCTAGAATTTGACGATAAGGTTCGACCTGTTGACGCACTTCCGCTGGACATGAATGACTTCGACATGATTTTGGGCATGGATTGGCTATCCAAACATCATGCTACCATAGACTGCCATTCATATCGAGTTATCTTCGGTGATGTTAATGCACCAGAGTACATTCATAACGGGTTCGTACCCGGACGGTCTGTACAAATCATATCTACCCTGCAAGCGCGTGCACTACTGTCACATGGCTGCGAGGGTTATCTAGCTACGGTTCACAACATGGATGCTGAATCTCCATCAATTCAGGATCAACCAATAGTGTCGGAATTTCAAGATGTATTTCCAGCAGAACTTCCGGGCATACCACCTGCACGAGAAGTGGAATTCAGTATCGAGCTTATTCCAGGAGCTGAACCAATCTCCATGGATCCTTATCGCATGGCTCCCATAGAGCTAAAGGAGCTGAAGGATCAACTGCAAGAACTTCTAGAACGAGGTTTCATTCGACCGAGCGCATCTCCATGGGGCGCACCGGTCTTATTTGTTAAGAAGAAGGACGGCAGTATGCGTCTTTGCATAGACTATCGCGAGATCAACAAGATTACTATCCGGAATAGGTATCCACTACCGCGTATAGACGATCTGTTTGAACAACTCCAAGGGGCCAAACACTTCTCCAAGATTGATCTTAGGTCAGGCTACCATCAGCTATGGGTTAAGGAGCAGGACATTGCCAAGACTACTTTTCGTACCCGCTATGGCCATTACGAGTTTGTAGTTATGCCATTCGGCCTGACAAATGCTCCAGCAGTGTTCATGGACTTTATGAACAGAATCTTCCATGAATTTCTAGACAAGTTCGTCATTGTCTTCATCGATGACATCCTGATTTTCTCAAAGTCCAAGGAGGAATACGAATACCATCTTCGTATATTACTACAGATTCTTCGCCAGAAGCAGCTTTATGCTAAATTCTCCAAGTGTGAGTTCTGGTTAGACAAGGTGGCATTCTTAGGTCACATTGTATCAGCAGAAGGAATCAATATGGATCCAGCGAAGGTTGAGGCCATTATTAAGTGGCCAAGGCCGACTTCAACGACGGAAGTCCGCAGTTTCTTAGGCTTAGCTGGCTATTACCGTAGGTTCGTGGAGAACTTTTCCCGCTTAGCACTACCATTAACCAAACTGATGTAGAAAAGGGAGAAATTCGTCTGGACTGAAGAACGAGAGAAGAGCTTTGAAGACCTGAAGCAGAAGCTAGTATCTGCACCTATTCTTACTGTCCCATCTGGTACGGGTGGATTTCAAATCTACAGTGATGCATCGGGGAAGGGACTTGGCTGTGTTCTCATGCAACATGGGAAAGTGATCGCGTACGCTTCACGGCAGCTTAAGCCTTATGAAGAAAATTACCCCACGCATGACTTGGAACTTGCTGCAGTCGTGTTTGCATTGAAGATATGGAGGCACTACTTGTATGGAGAATCATGTGACATTTTCACGGACCACAAGAGCTTGAAGTATATCTCACTCAACATAAATTGAACATGAGGCAGAGGAGATGGTTAGAGCTGTTGAAGGATTATGACATTAATCTACAGTATCATCCCGGAAAGGTAAATGTAGTAGCAAATGCTCTTAGCAGGAAGTCCGGAATGATCAACGGCATTAAAATTAAGGAGGAAATCATAAGAGACTTGGAGCGACTAGACATCGAGATCATGGTACGTGGACAGCACGGTTACTGGGCTAATCTTAGAGTAGAACCCGAGTTACTCTCTAAGATCAAGGAAGCTCAGAAAGATGACGGAAAAATCTGGGCGATAGTACAGAATTTGGAGAAACAGACGGAATTCAGAGTAGATGCAGATGGTATCGTATGTCAGGGCACGAGACTTTGTGTTCCTGATGACCAAGAACTCCGGGAAGCCTTGTTAGCTGAAGCTCATAGCTCCCCATTCTCTATACATCCTGGTTCGACTAAGATGTACCATGACATCAAACAGTACTTTTGGTGGAGTGGTATGAAACAGGATGTGGCTACTTACGTCTCCAAATGTCTTACCTGCCAGCAGGTTAAGATCGAGCATCAGCGATCTGGCGGTCTCCTTCAACTGTTAGATATTCCAGAGTGGAAGTGGGACAAAATCACCATGGATTTTGTTACCGGTCTTCCGCCTACCAAGAGGAAGCACGATGCAATTTGGGTTATCGTATATCGACTTACCAAATCAGCTCATTTCTTACCGATCCGTAAGGAAGATCCGGTAAGTAAACTCGCTGATACGTATAGAAGAGAGATCATGAGACTCCACGGTGCTCCATCCAGCATCGTCTCAGACAGAGATCCTCGATTCACTTCGCGCTTTTGGAAGAGTCTGCAGAAAGCTTGGGGTACACAACTTAAGCTTAGCACGGCTTTTCATCCTCAAACGGACGGACAGTCGGAATGAACGATTCAGACATTGGAAGACATGTTGAGGTCATGTGCTTTGGAATGGACGGGTGATTGGGACGATTACATCTGTTTGGTGGAGTTTGTAAACAACAACAGTTGGCACGCAAGTATCAAGTGTGCTCCTTTCGAGATGTTGTATGGCAGGAAGTGTCGCGCCCTAATCTGCTGGGATCAGGTTGGCGAACGAACACTTGAAGGACCAGAAATCATAGAGATGACCAATGAAAAGATCGCAGTAGCTAAGCAGAAACTTCAGGAAGCACGGTCACGTCAGAAGAGTTACGCCGATAAGCATCGTAGGGACATACATTTTAACGTAGGAGATCACGTCTTCCTTAAGGTTTCGCCGGCACGTGGTGTTAGACGCTTCGGGATTAAAGGGAAGCTCAGTCCTCGTTTCATCGGACCGTTTGATATCATTGAACGAGTCGGTGAAGTATCTTACCGGTTGGCGTTACCTCCGCAGCTTTCGCATGTACACAATGTGTTTCATGTGTCCTTACTCAGAGGGTACCAGTATCATCCCCTTCACATGGTTCAGTATCCACTGGAACAGATACGTGAAGATCTCACTTTTATAGAAGAACCCGAACGAGTTCTTGACAGACAAGAACGAGTCATGAGAAGGAAGACGATTCCATTCGTCAAAATCCTATGGAGGGATCATACCGAGCAGGAAGCCACTTGGGAAACAGAGGAGTCTATCCGGGCTTCTTACCCTCATTTCATATTTTGAATTCGGGTATGTTCTTCTTTTTCAGTTTACTTTATCTATAATTCGGGGACGAATTATTCTTTTTAGGGGGGAAGAGTTGTAAAACCCGTATGCTTTTACCATGAATAGTAACCTTAAGATCGTACGTACTAGATTAAAACTTTCCTTTTATAGTATGATTACGTTTACATGTTAGGATTTTATGTATTACGTACGTGTTAGAACACGATAAGTATTTATTACGCACGAACACGTAATAATTATTTAACAATAATTAATCACGAACATGCGATCATGAAATCATGAACGTAATTAAATCACGAACTAATATTAATTACGTATATATATTTATTACGAGCGTGAATAAATATATGAGGTCATGGTAATTATTTAACGAGAACACACAAAACGCGAACACAAATAAACACGAACAAACAATTAAACAACGAGACACGGAAAACGGTACGGGTACCCTATGTGGGCCCCCCTACCCGCGACAACATTAAGGAGATGGGCCAAGCCCATCTCAAAACTTACTAAGAAGGGGTTATGGTAAATTTTGCTAGTCATTTTCACATTACAGTAAACTTAAACAAAAACCTAAAAGATTTTTCTCCTTCTCCTCCTTCCTCTCTTGTGGCCGCCGTACATAAACACCAAAAAGGGGGTGTTTAGTTGATTTTGATCTTGAATCTTGTACGTGTGTTCGTGTGTGTTCATCCTCGTTAGATCCACGCATTCGGTATATTCTTTTAATCCTTTTCTTTTTTATTTGATCTAATAAAATAATTAAGAACATGATGTTTTTAAAAACCTAATTAAAAACATAGATCAAACATGTAAATGGTTTTTGGGAAAATCAAAAAGGTTGTTTTTAGGGGTGTTTGTTTGGCCGGCGCCTAAACCGAACCCCAAGGGGGTCTCGGTTTGGCTACTAAACCACCACCGAGACCATATGGTTCCGGTTTGGTGGTGTGGGTCCCACGGCAGCAGCAAACCAAAGGGAACCCCGAAGTGGTTCAGGGTGTGGTGTCGATTTCATGTCCGGTTCATGGTTTCTAGTCAAGATCCGGTTCACGGTTTATGTTAAGATTATTTTTTTTATAATCATATGTTAAAATTAAATTAATAAATATGACATGGTTAATTTAATAAACATGACTTAGGTTATAATTTAATCATTAGAATCATGGAATTATTAACCTAAGTATTTTATATTTTCTAGACTTATAATTAATTAATTATTTAAAAACCATGGTTATAACTAATTAATTAATTAACATGACTTAGGTTATATTATTAATAAGTAATCATACATGTTTTAACCTAAGTATTTAACTTTATTTAATTAAAAACATGATATATTTAATTAAATATTTTTAACCTATAGTTTATTTAAATTACATGTAATAATTAATAAACTATACATTATATCAATATGACTTAGAAAATAATCAGAAAAACACTTAGGCTTATATACTTAGCTTATTTAACCAGCTTATATCTAATTATGGAAACTTTTTATTTTTTAGAAACTTATTTAATTAAGGCAGCTAATCTATTTATGGAAACTTTCTATTTTTAGAAACTTATTTAATTCAGGCAGCTAATCTATTTATGGAAACTTATTTAATTAAGGCAGCTGATCTATTTATAGAAACTTTCTATTTTTAGAAACTTATCTATTTTAAGCAGTAATTCTATTTTTGAAAACTTTCTATTTTTGGAAACTTTCTATTTTTGCAAACTTTCTATTTTTGGAAACTTTCTATTTTTGGAAACGTTCTATTTTTGGAAACTTTCTATTTTTGGAAACTATCTATTTTTGGAACTTTATATTTTTAGAAACTTTCTATTTTTGGAAACTTTCTATTTTAGGAAACCTGCTATTTTTGGGAAGTTACTTATTATTACGCAGTAAGTATAATAATACATGAAATACCAGAAATACTTAATCAGAATAGACAGAATATATGATTAATACAAGGCTTTTGCCTAGTAAGAAAATTTCGTTGTTCCAGTCTCTTCGAATTGATTATTGATTAAAAGTGTGACTCAGTCGTTCTTGGTGGAAAACAATAGTTTGGTCGTTGTAGTAAATTAAATGCACAAAAACTTTAAAGTAAAAAGCAGGGTAAATAAATCTTAACCTAACTGAAAATAAATGACAGGAAATAAAAACGTGACGAAAAATTAAAAGGAAAACTTATATCTTAAACTAAAGGCAAGCTTAAAATAAATCTAAGGCAAGTAAACTAAAAGTGCAACTAAGGAAAAAGGCGGGGAAAAATAAAGCTTAAAACTTAAAAATTTAAACTTAAAAGAAACTAAAAATTCTCATTCGGAAAAACACCCTCATTCGGAATAATTACTCGTTCGGAATGTCACCTTCACTCGGAATAATTCTTCTTCGTTCGGAATATTCACCTCATGCGGAATAATTCACTCATCAGGAATATTTGCTTATTCGGAATAACCAAAAGATAACCTTCATCCGGAATAAAAGAGTTCGTTCGGAATAAATGAAAGAAAATGCTGATGCAGAATAATAGGTTGATTCGGAATAACAAAACTCGTTCGGAATAAACTCTGGTTCGGAATAAAGTTACTGATGCGGAATAATCAAAACAAAACCTTCATCCGGAATGATTTGCTCATTCGGAATAAAAGTGTTCGTTCGGAATAACAAGTTTGGTTCGGAATAATCAACATAAGTGGTTCGTTTGGAATGTAGAGCTCGTTCGGAATAACCTAAACTAAACCCTTCATTCGGAATAAATAAAGGAAATCCTTCGTTCGGAATGTTTGTTCATTCGGAATCTGGGGAACTAAAGGAGACGAAGAACAGGGAAGAAAAATAGGCCACGACTTTGATTAAATCTAACCAAAATAAACCAAAATATTAAGCAACACTAATCAATAAACATATAGCAATGACAAACTAACAATCCTAGTCAATAAAACTAACAATAAACACCAACAAATCAAAAACCCACTTGATCAAATCAATAAAAACTCAAGAACATAACATGAACATAAACATGAAGATTAGATCAAAACAAGAAAGGTAGATAAGAGATTAACAATAAAAGTAAAGATTCAATAAACATAAAAAGTAAACTTACTTGGAATTAAAGGAATTAAGGTTCAAGACAAGGTAATTAAAGTGACAATTTAAGTAAATGACATGAAAATTAAATGTGCAAGTATGAAAATGGTGGAGAGCTAAGTTTGTCAAAAATAGCTAACAAAATGAAAAAATGAAACTAATGTCCTATATATAGGGAGGAGGAGAGGTTGGAAGCTTCCTCCTCTCTTTCTTCTTTCTTTCTTTATCGTTAAGTCCTTCGTCTTCTTAATTCTTCGACTTTTGTCTCGGGATTACTTTAAACTCGTCTTGTGATTTCTTCATAAATTAGACTTGAGTTCTTCGGCTTTATTAAACTTCCGTCTTTGGACTTTTTCTTCGATAAATCTTCAGAATAGGCCTTGGACTTCCGTTCTTTTTCCACTCTTGATTTCTTGACTTCGTCTTTTGTCTTTTTCTTCGATAAAAGCCCGTGAAAGCCCGTGTTTTCTTCCCTTTTTACATTTTGATCCTAAAATCACAACAAAAGCACAAACCACACATAATTCCGACATTTACGACATAAAATACACGTTATGGTCTTGTTTTCATTATAATTAAGTGGTAAAAGGATGGTTGTTTTCACACCTATCAAATCCCCTACACTTGACCATTGCAATGTCCTCATGCAATGCATTAATTACAAAGCAAGATTACACTTTTCATCACAATCAATCCACATTGGCCTTTATTAAAGAGATAGAAAATAAGAAAATAAGTAAAGAAATCAAAGACTTACCTTAGGGTTTTGGAATGTCATGAATGATTATCATCCTCAAGTTTCACGTTCCCCATACCAAGCTTAAAAACGAGATCATTGTTATTATAAGTTAGCAAACTAACATGAACTCATGTGGGCCAATTATTTACTTAGACTCCCGTATTCCTAGGTGTATCTCTTATATTTTATTATTGTCTTAAATGATCACGAGGATGCATTGTTGACTTATTTCGATAGTTAAGGCTGAAAATAAAGTAGGAAGATTTAATCAATAGTTAGCTAAAGGACAAAATCTTTTAAAACTGCTTCTCGGGACCTCATAAAGTTCATATCTTGGCATAACTCGTATCACGATTTGAGACCTTTCTCGGACCGATATTTGGCAGTGACTTCATACTTCAAATCTTGAGAGACGTTCATGAAATAATGGTCTTCTCTTCATAATAGGAATTTCTTCACTTGAAGTTTTGAGAGATTCTTCATCTTTGGACCACGACTTCTTCATTTTTCTCCAATCTTTATTTTGGACTTTGATATACAACGATCCGCCTCCTTTTAGGACTTGGATCTATTTATCCTCATACCTTGTTAGGGCCTTTTTGGATAGACTTCTCCATGATCTTTACGGGAGTATTTGCTTTTCGTCGTGTGTCTCGATCCTTCATATTGATTTTTGATAAATGATTCTTCACATCACTTTGGATCTTTAGCAACAAAATGTATCCCTCATGCCTTGTTAGGGCCTTTTCGGACTCGCTAATCTTCGCGTCCCGCTTCAATAAGTTATGCCTTGGCTATGAACTCTAATTAATACCGAGCAACTTTTAAACGATCTTGGGCTAGAAGCTAAGTAACTTTTCAAATCGTACGACCTTACTTATTGCAGATAAATTTATTACCAAGCGATGGGAGAATAGGCTTATAATCAACTCACATAAATTCATGAAAGAATACCAAACCTATAATTGACTCTATCATTTCTCGTTCTCCACAATTTAAAATCTCAAGGAATGAGACTCGTGCATGCATAGCCAATTAAATCAAAGTTTTGGGTTTTCGAGTCATCTATAGGATCTTGCAAATTCTTAGACTTTTTCAAGTTTAGAATTCGCATTTTAAAGTTCCCTTGATAAACGACTCTCTAGGATCAATTATAGGAACTTGCGAAAAGTTCTTGTTCTTAACCCGTGAGAGTTAAGACTTTCGCGTTTTAAAGCTCCCTATATAAAAGCCTAGCAAAACTTGACTTAAACACGTTAAGGATACTAGCTAGAATAAACTTAGATAAGTAAACTCGGGTTGAGTCAAAAGATTCACAACGTTGAAAATTAAAACCACTTTATTAAAATTTATTCTAGTAAAGAAAGAAAATAACTATACAAAGGTAAAACTACTAGGCCAAAATAGATCAAAAATTTTGAAAAATGTCGAAAAATCAATTTTCCGGTTAAAATGAGGACAAATACAAGGAAAAGGCCACTTAACTTCGATAGAAGTCCCCCCTACACTTGATATAAACATTGTCCTCAATGTTTAAGCATGTGGGAGTAAACTCCCCTACACTTAGGACATTGTGCACGTTGATTAAATCTTGCTAAGAAAGAGACAACTAAAGAGATTCTTATTTTAATATTGAGAAATATAAAATAGTGAATCGTAAAGAGTTTAGGATAGAACCGGGAAGACGGGAACAGGGAATCAAGGGTCTTCAAAAATCATCAAGAGTGGATCATTGAACGCTCGAATCCCTGAATATGAGAAGAGAGAAAATAGCAAACACCAACGGGTCTCCCCTACACTTAGGATAGAAATAGCTAAAAGATAGATACGCGGGTTGCCTCCCAAGAAGCGCTTGATTTTTGTTAACCGAGTCGTGAGCCTGACTCGACCTTGATTATCATGGAAATAGCCTTGAAGAACATCCACCGGGATCAAATACATAGTTTTCGTTCATCAAATAACACAAGCTTAAGGCGAACAAGGCAAGCCAAAGAAAAGTAGGCAAGGTTCCCTTAAGCAAGTGGTGAGCACGGTGGTAGCAAGGATGATAGGGTGCAAGCGTATCTCCAGTAGTTCCAAAAATCTTTCCTTTTATTTCATCAGACGGATACTGAGATGGCTTAAAAATTGCAATACCAGGGTCGAACACCTTTTCCTTTAGGGGAAAATAGCACTCAGGCTCAACAGAATTTGAAGAACATCCGCTAAGAAAATGCACAACCTCGTCCTCAGAAGGTGGACAAAGAGGTGTCAATACATACGTGTTGTGGATGTTGGTGTCGTCCGGTGTCGTCTCCTTTGAAAGAATTTTCTTTAAATCCGTAGAAGGATAAAGACCATAATCATCAAAGTCTAAAGGAGGAGCATCACTCTCATTTGGGAAGTAAGTGTTGAGAAAAGTAGCAAAGTCTTCCTCAAATGAGTAGTCATCCAAAGTAGGATCAAGTGTTGTAGGCGGAGGATCTTCATCATGAGAAGAATCACTCGAGAGAGTATCAGCCTCATCAAAATCATCATAAGTGGGCATGTCTGGATACTCAGAAGTAAAATCCTCATAATCATCTCCATCGGAACTAGAATCGTCATCATAAGCATCAAAGATCGGTGGAGAATCATAAATTGGTGGAGGATCAGAATTGGATAGAGAATCATTCACATCATCTTGGAACAGTGGATTACCATTGCAAGAATCGAATAGAGGATTGTTGTAGACGACAAAATCATCAAGCAAATTAATCATATTCGCGGATTCTATTCCATTAGATTTGGTTGTGATCTTCCCCATTTCAAAAACTTGTGCATCATCCCCGACTCTTAAGATTAGTTCACCTTTATCCACATGTACTAAAGCTTTACCGGTTCTCAAAAATGGGCGTCCAAGTATTAACGGAATACGAGGGTCCATTTCATAATCAACAACGACGAAGTCGACCGGAAAAGTGAATGTGCCAACTTTAATAAATACATCTTCGGCGATAACAAGGGGGTACGCGAGAGTTCGATTGGCTAGCTACAGAGTCATCTTGGTGGGTGTAAGGTCGGGAAATGATAACTTTTTCCAAACACTTAAAGGCATCAACTTTATACTTGCCCGAAGATCGGCTAAGGCAGTAAATTCGTCGGTTTGGTTAAAAATACATGGTAGCACAAAACGACCAGGATCTCCAAGTTTTTCCGGAAGTTCTTTAAGAAGGATTGCAGAGCAATTTTCATTCAAGCGAGTATTAACAAACTCGGCCATCTTCTCCTTCTTATTAAGCAATTCCTTAAACATCTTGACAAATTGTGGCATTTGGGCAAGAGCTTCAACAAGGGTAAAGGTGACAGTCATGCCGGCAATCTTGTTCAAAAAGGTAGAGACTTGAACGTCATTCTTAGTCAAAATTCTAGCCTTGTTGAGTTGAGAAGGGTAAGGAATGCTTGGTTTATAGGTGGAAGGTGGGGTTGGTGAAGGGTTCTTCTTGGGAACTTCTTCATGACAAGGCGGAGACGGTAATGGTGAACTAATACTAGGTGTGGGAGTAGTAGGGATAAATGGTGGTGGAGGAGGTGTAGATGGTGTAACTGGGGGTGGGATAGATGGTCCTACTAAAGTTGTTCCACTACGGGTAGTAATAGCACTCACATTTGCTCTCGGGTTGGTGACGGTGTTTGAAGGTAGAGAGCCCGAAGTAGAGGGTTGAGTGGTTGGTAAGAAACTAGCCAGCATATTCTTCAAATCATTCGTTTGAGTGCTGAAGGAGGTTTGTATATCATTTCGAAGCTCGGATCTAATGTCATTCCCTTGCTTAGTGATATCCCCTTTCAAATTGATAATTTGGCTTTGTAGATTCTTGATTTGCTCTCCTTGGGATCTCATTAAAGCTTCAACATCTTGATTAATGGGTGGGGCTTGTTGAGCGGGTGGGTGATAAGGATTAGAAGCTCGAGGTGGGATTTGGTTGCTTCTATTGTAGTTGTTGTTGGGATTGTTGTTTTGAGGAGAAAAACCGGGTGAAAGATAGTTGTTAGACCGGTAACTTAGCAAATTTCGGTCCCTTGAGGTCGGGCTTGGTAATTTTCTGGTGAATAGTTACCATAAGCCGCATACACGTTTTCTGGATTGGCTTGAGTAGAAGGACAATCAATGTATGAGTGAGGACCGCCGCATGTCTCACAAGAAATTGCTACAGCTTTAATTTGTTGTTGTTGGTTTGTAGCGATGAGCAAGATATTTTTGTTCATTTCAGCCATCATGCGGGTGAATTCGGTCATATCGGTGTTTGCTGAAGTAGAAGAAACATTGACTCTCGGGTTGTTCCTTGAAGAAGCGGAGGAATCCCAATTTTTGTGATGAGTAGTCATGTTCTCAATAAGCTCTCTACACTCCTCGGGTCTTCTTTTCATAAATGTGCCACCGGCGGCTGCATTAATCGTATCACGATCACGAAAAGTCAAACCGTTGTAGAAAGTATCAATTAAGGTAACGGGGAGCATGTTGTGGTTTGGACATCGATCGATTAAAACATTATATCTTTCCCAAGCATCAAAGAGAGATTCATCGGGTTCTTGCATGAAACCGCTGATTTGATTTCGAAGGCTCGTGACCATGGATGGTGGAAAGTAGCGCGACAAAAATCGTTGAGTCATGTCGTCCCAAGTATGAATGGAATTCTTCGAGAGACGATCAAACCATTTTTAGGCGTGGTGGGATAAAGTATGTGGAAAGAGCTATAGGCGAAGGACATCCATAGTAACACCCGACAACTCCATGTTTTGAGTAATAGTAATGAATTTGTCGAGGTGCTTGTTGGCATCATCATCCGGTATTCCGCGGAATGGATTAGTTTTCACTTGTTGGATCATGTGATGCTTCAACGAAAACTCCGGAGCCGTGATTTGCATCGGCGCAATTGGTCCTCCTCGTCCAAACATTGTGGGTTGACAAAGCTCCTCCATTGTCCGAAGATCAGGTGGGGGAACATTGTTGTTGTTATTGTTGAGGTGCGGTGGGTTATTGTTGTTATTCACACCTGCCATAGCTAAATCTTCACGAGTCTCGGGCTCTGGATAAGTTGAAGATCTAGTACGCATACACCTGCAAAAACAAAAGAAAAAGATACCGATGAGACTGCAATTATACATAGTCTCATCGTCCAAATCGGGCTTAAAATGCTTAACATATCATCAAAATACCCAAAAAGTATGCCTTTGTTTGTTCATTGTGTATTTTAGGTACGGATATCATGAAATCAACAAAAGATCACAAGAATGAAGCAAAAACGAACACGGGAACCGAAGCCGCACAAAGAACCGGACCCGAATGTTGATTTTCCAAAGAAGTCCTTGAAGATTGTCAAGATTGGTCCCTCATCTTTTGAAGACTTGTCATTTTTATACCTTTATAAATCCTCAAATCTACATAAGGGTCCCTAAAATGTCAAGATAATACATGTTTAGCCCTTGAAGAATAGTCAAATTGCATAAGTGGTCCTTGGAAAAAGTATTGAGTACCCTTGTGCCATTTTTGACAACAACACCAAACTTATAACAAAGGGAATTGGAGTTATGGCTGTTGAAAACTTTGTATGCTATATTTTTGTAACATGGAGGGGGTATCCTGCCAAGACAACCAAACATAAACCACCACTCCCCTCTTGCCACCTCACCAAAAACGCCACCTCATCCATCCTTGTCACCCCCCATTATCAGTTAATTAATATTGATTAATTGTGTTTTAAAAAAAAACCACTAAACCGGGTAACACCCTATTTTTTCCTAACTCAGATTAAAACATACCTCTGTTTACCTTTCACCCTCTCATAAACCCTAGCTCAATCAACCCACCTAACCATGGGGTTTTTCCCTAATCCACTCCAGAAACATGATTCGCACTATATTAATCCAAACCCCACCTTTGTTTTGGTCCCCCCATCACTTTAAAACGATCCACGTGGCTCTCCTGCCCATCACTTTCCCTCAAAACCAAAGCAGGGGACAAGATCAACGGTCTTGAATGATTCCTTGCTCCCTACTTATCAAGAGACGGCCAAGATTGCATCAATCAAGCTGGCATCACATCGTTTATGGTAGAATCACAAGAAGGCACATTTGACCAATCCACGAATTCAAACTCCCAAGGTCATAGTTGGGATTCAACAGCATTAGGGTTTGTCATTTTTATTTTTTATTTATGATTCTAGATAGTTCCATAGTCTAGTATAAAAGGAGCTCCAGTTTGTGGTTAAGCCCTTTGTTCCAGCTTTGTAAAAAGTTTTCTTATTAATGAAATTTTTAAGCTTTTATATAAATGCTGAGTTCCTTTTTAAATACCTGTTTGTAGTTTAAAATTATTTATGTTCTTGCAAGTAACTTAAGATTCTATCAAAGTTTTTGGCTCAAGTTATTTTTGGTCAAAAAATTTGAGACCCAGGTTCATAAACTTACTGTTTAGGTTTGATCGACAACCAAAACTAAACAAAGAGTTTAGGAACTTGTTACGTTTCTATTGATTTCAGTTTGTGTTTCTAAAGTGGTTTCATAAGTCTTTTACTTTTAAGATTTTTCTCAAAAAATATAAAAATTTCATTTTCATATTTACTGTCTCTTACTGTAACATGAGTTGTTGAGATACTTTTCTGAAAAAAAAGTGTGTCAATCAGCTCTTGTTACTTGAAGTGTGTTTGTGTTCCAACAGGTACTCCTTTGGTTAATAAATTGGTGATTACCATTGAAGATATTTGTGGTTTGGTCTGTTGTAGACCACCACCCTCCATTCGTAGCAGCTAAAGCTTCTCTCCATAGCATTCCATATCTCTTATAGTCAGGCTGGTGGCATCGGGTGTTTACTTAGCTTGAACGAAGCTAAGTGAGGTACTTTTGAACTCCCTTGATTTATTCGATGAAAAGATTGCTTATGAAAAGTTGCCCTGGCTAGCTGCCTTGTTATTTTGAGTGATATTTCATGAGGTTTGTTTGATGTGTAGTATAATTCAGAGAATTAGATAAGCTTTGGAATCTAATAGCTTATATTGTCTTTGCTTCTAGTTAGTAGAATTGGTTCTAAGTTGCAATAAGTCTGATAATCATGGTTGTACCATTGGACTTTGGTCGACTGCGATCTCAAGTTTAGTTGTAGGATTGCTTGCGTGTTATCGTTGTGTAGGTTAATTTATTTGCAAGTGGTGTTTCCTTTTCAGTCACTGTCTGGTCAATTAGACCAGCAAAAGGCCTTATATGTGTGCAGGTGCTTAACAGTAGCTCCTAGGCTTGAATTTTTAGTGTTTTGCTAGTAGAATCTTGGTCCACAGCCAGCTATTGTGTAAGTCTAGGGTTGTGTGCCGTTTTCTTGCTGTTTAGTTTACTTATACTCTAGATTTGTTAGGTTAAAATTTGACTTAGTGTCAAAACTACCAGCAAATCCATTTTTCTGCCTTACCACTTGTAACTGCAAACCTTTTGGGGATCATTTGGGAGAAGTAGTCTTGGTTTTTCGTAGATAGGTAGGACATAAAATAAGTAAGGTCTTATGTAGTTGATATTTAGGTTTATTAGGCTTTTGGTTGGATAAAATTGCTATTCTACCCCACTGTTATAGCACCAGCAACTCACCACCATCATCTTTCTGTCCACAGCAGGTCTTTTGACCTTGTTTGTGTGATTTGAGCCTCGATTTTGGGTTTTAATTAGGTTCTAGGTTAATATAGGAGTGTGTAATATGGAATTGTATTTTTTTTGTTTTGGTGGTTTGACTTTGCACTTTAGCTCACTGTCTAGTCTATACGACCCACAGCCCCCATAGAGTTCCTTCTCTGTCCATAATGGACTGTGTGGTTTAACACTTGGGCTTAAGGTGTTCATAGTCAGTATCTTATTTCATATTAGGTTTGATTATTTTTAAAGTTAAGCTTGGTGATCATTGGGTAACCTTCTAGACTTGATTTTAAGCAATATTGGTGCCATTTTTATCATTTAACTCGCACAACTAACTGCCACACATCAGCAGTTCATTAGGCAAATTTCTTGTATTTAGGTGCTTGAAAGTTGGTATTTAGCTAGTACTCAGGTTATGTTTAGGCTGCAATTGTTGGTAATGGGGTTTTGTAGGCATTTGGTGGTTTAAAAGTGCCTTTGAAACCCACTGTTGGTGCATTAGTATTGCAGCCCTCGTTTTTGCATAATTTTCTTTGAAATTGTTGGATTTGGTACCTATTTGTTGTTAATTGTTGTGTGTATTTGCATTTGTTATTGACTCCCCACAACCCACTGGTTGTGGGGGTGCCGTTTGTGCCCAAAAACGCCAACAAACAAGCCTAAAACAAGCGAAAACGAGCCCAAAACGAGCCGAAAAAACCATACAGTAGGTTTTTCTTTGTTGTCCGAGAACGCTGCAACTTTTTTTATTTTTTTTAGTGTTTTCTGATATCGTACAACACTGATCTTGGACAAGCCTGTTGTCTGGTAAGATCTTGGACAACACAGAAGTACTCCACCTTGGAGTACTTTGGGGTGCTTTCGTTTTTAGCCAATTTTTTTAGTTTTTTTTTAACTTTTTCATTTTTCCCTTGTTAATTTAGTTAAAAAAAGTTTTTTAGAAAAATAGTATTTATTTTTATCATTATTTTATTATTTTTTATGATTATTTTAGTTTAAAAATAGTTTTTAGTGATTTAAAAATAGAAAAATTTGTTTTGAAAATTTAGGAAAAATACTTTTTAGTCTTTAAATAATATAAGTGATTTATTAGTTCAATAAAATAATATTTTGGACATTTTGTTAATTATATTTAATTTTAGGGCTTTAATTAGCATTTAAAATTGAATATTTAATTAATAAAAGGTTTTAAAATTTATTTATTGGATTTTTATTCTTATTTATATTATTTTAGACTTAGTTTAATCTTTTAATTGATTTTTAGATTTAGTTTTTAATTTCGTCACGTTTTACGTATTTACGTTCGCGTTTTACGTTAATTCGTCGTAGTGTAATCGTAATTGTAGCTCTTCTTTAAATTTTCTCTTCTAAACCAAAAACGTCACGAATCCAAACTTTGATTTTATATAATTGGCACACTTAATCCACACACCTCCTTCGAGAACGAACCCGCATTTATTCGACTTGTCGGTTTTCCTAAATCGTCGAGTTTAATACTTGCCGCACTTATACGTTGTTTTCCTAAACACGTATCACTACACCTATCAAATGGCGCCGCTGCCGGGGAGGTGTTTTTAGTGTGCCATTATTAGTATCGTGTTTGTGAGTAGTGCGTTTTTGCTTTTCAATTTTTGGAAAGCGTGAATATCGTACATACTCATTTTTGTTATTTTTCTCTGTTATATTATAGTATCCAAATAAATTGTGTTTAATTTTCCTAAATTAAACACAAACCAATCATTTTACTATATTGTAGATATCCATTATCGTTTTCGTTTTTCTTGTGAATATATTACTATATTGTACTTACGTAGAACAAGAAATATACAAGTACTCCAAAAGCGTGAAAACGCAACCTTGATTCAAGATTTCATCACTCGATCATTGTATTGAAATCTAAAGCAAAAGTTTAAAGGCAAAATAGATAAATACTTTCGTGAGGCTTAATTTTTATTAACACAAACTATAAGGTGGGTATAAGGCGGTTGTATTTCACGACCTAAGGGAAAAAGGCTCTTAAGTGCTTAGCGCCACCTCGTTTCCCCCGCTTGCTTGTGCGTGTTTTGAGAAAGAGGGCTAATCGAGGGTTTGCCGCTCAAGTATTATCTACATATATTATATTTGCTTGGTTTCAAGATTAAACCCTCTTGAACGTTTTGGTGTTCCACCAACGTTCTAAAGTCACCGAGAACGTTCACTCCACGTGATCGTTTTCATTCTTTGAGGCTCCTTTAATCGAGAAGATCGATTCGAGGAGAGATTTGTAGATTTGTGTCTACGTAATACATTCAAAAATCCAAAAAAAAAATTAAAAAACAATCAAAAACCAAAAAAAATTGAAAAATCGAAAAACCGCAAAAAGAATCTTCTTTGCTACCACCCATTCTACGCTTAGTGCATGCGCACTCGATCGAAGGATTATTCTAATTCTAGCGACGCTTCGAATCGACGCAATCGTAATCGAAGGAATCGACGACGTAGACGAGATTTAGAAACCGACATTCCTAATATCGTTGTTGAAGAAACCTTAGACGAGATGGCCGACAATCGTTCGATGATGGAATTTCTCCAAGCGCCCACCGAGGGTTATGGAGACGCGATCGTAATTCCCGCTATCGAAGCGGAGAATTTTGAGATTAAGAGCGGAATGCTTTCGTTAATCCAAGCTACGAAGTTTCGAGGTCGTGAAGCCGATAATCCTCACGACCATATTGGGAATTTTGATCGTCTTTTAGCCACGAGCAAGTTTAAGAACGTCGACACCGATGTCGTCAAGCTTATGCTTTTTCCGTACTCGCTCGATGGTGCTGCCAAGGATTGGTACGAGAAAGAGCCACCTAATTCCATAACTAGGTGGAAGGATCTCGTCTCCAAGTTCGTTAATTATTTTTTCCCACCGTCTAAGACAACATTTTTCAAAAATGAAATTACGAAATTTGAGCAAAAACTGAATGAATCTTTTAGAGACGCGTGGGATCGTTTTAAGGAATTGCTTAGCCAATGTCCTCACCATGGTTTTTCCGAGTTGCACCAAATCGATACGTTTTACAACGGTCTTAATTTTCAAGAACAAGATTCGTTGAATTCCGCCGCCGGTGGCAACTTTTTGTGTAAAACTCCGAAAGATGCATTGATAATTATCGAAAACCGATCCAAGGTTTACCAACTCCGCAACGCACCGAGTGTTGCCAATGTCGCCAATGTTAGTAGTTCTAATCGCGACATTGAGAGAGTTGATGCGAGAGTCGACAAGTTGACGAATGTGTTTACGTCTTTTCTCGTCGAAATGCAAAAGAAAGACGCTCCCGCTACGGTGAAAGCGGTTGAGGTTACGTGTACGTTTTGTAGTGGACCTCATAATTATTACGAGTGTATGGCTACGGATGGCCAAACATCGAATGTGAGTGCGTTAAATGGAAACAACAATTTTCAAAATCAAAATAACGCGGGTCCATCACAACAAGGCAATTATAATCAAGGCAACAATTTTCAAAACCGAAACAATTTTCAAGGAAATAATCAACAAGGAAATTTTTCGAATCAAAATCAAGGTTATAATCAAGGTCGGAATTTGAATTGGCAAATTCGAGACAATAATCAAAACTCGAATTTTTCAAACAACAACAACAATCAAGGAAACAATTTTCAAGTGGGAATCAAAACAATTTTCAAAGAAGTAATCAAAACCAAGGGAACTTTAATTCTAATCAAAATAGTTCGTCAAACGATTTTCAAAATTACATGAAAACGAATGAGGCTAATATGAGACGATTAGAGGGAGAAATTGGTACTTTGAAAAACGACTTTTCTAATACATTGAAATTGCAAAACACGAAGATTGCGCAAGGACAAATTGACATTAAAAAGATGTTTTCGGCTATTATGAACAAAGCCTCGGGTGCTTCATCGAGTCCGTTACCTAGTGACACCGTTGCAAATCCGAAGGAACAATGTAAAGCCGCCTCGTCTCGTGAGAAAGGTCGTGTGATTACCCCTAACCTTGAAGGATTTAGAGTTGTTCCTTCTTCTCAACCCTCGACTTCTAAGACGTCTTATTGTTCTAAAGTCGATGGGGTGAACGTGGCAACCAAGGGAAAGAGTGCACACCCTCGTGTACCTCAAATTCCATCCACGGTTCAAAAAGAGAGTTTTATCGACCTTACCAAAGTAACCCTTGAAGAAACTTGTGCTTCTATCCTTCTTAAAAAACCTAAAAGGCGTATGCCGAGAAAGGAAAAGGATCCGGGCCAATTTCTACTACCTTGTGATTTTTCCGAGATTGAGGGATGTTTAGCCCTTGCCGATTTAGGTGCTAGCATCAATCTCATGCCTCATTCTCTTTGGAAATTGATGAGATTGCCTTCGCTTACCCCCACGAACATCAAAATCGAGCTTGCAAATTGTACACCTTTAATACCAATTGGAATAGCCGAGGATGTCTATGTCAAAGTTGGAAAGTTTGTTTTTCCCGCGGATTTCGTTATATCCGATTACGAGTGTGACCCTAAATGTTCCATTATTTTAGGCCGACCATTCTTATCGACGGCTCGAACCGTAATCGACGTTCACGAGGGGAGACTTACTATGAGATATGGGGATGACAAAATGGACTTTTTCGCTAGAAAATCTCAAGTTTTTAATGAGAATGAAAAAACCGAGGTTTCAAAATTTAATGATTCAAATCCTAATGATTTCAAAATGTTCACTTTAGCGGAAAGAATGAGGCTTAATGCATGTTTTGAAAGAATTAAGAAAAACGGTTTTAAAGATGATGATTTTAATGATAAAGAGTACGTGTACCTAATTCAAAAGGGTATGTGTAAATTTATGGATGAAAATTCACTTTGGGATGTATTTAGCGAAACAAGTGAAACACCAATTCCGAAGGGCGACGTTAGTGCCATCACGAAAATGACCAAAATGGGCTCGTCTTCACCACCTTCGAAGGACCACGTCTTTGAGGCTTCAACTTCTAACTCCATCGAAGTGCCTCCTTTGCCTAGCCCAACACCCGTTGAGGCGAAAGGTTTTATCGACATCGATCCTCTCGTCTTAGAAAAGTCACCTAAGCATAGTCATTCGACTTGTAAGACCATGGTTGTGAGTGCTCACATCGACTCTTTCTTTGACGATGACGATGGCGATTTTGCCGAGATTGATCAAGTACTTCGAAATCCACATGCAATTTTTGATTCTCCTAAAAAGAAACATGTGAAGTACGATGATTATGAGTTTGATCTTGAGATTGAGGAAATCATTGAACGAGAGCTAGCTCTTATGCCTTCACTTCCACCTACGAGTGAGGTCGATCTTTCCAAAATCGAGGATGAACTTAATGAGTTGAAACGTCTTATTTTCGATGACGAACCAACTCATGTGATCACCCAAAATCCAATTCTCGAGGAGTTACCTAATCAACACTCCTCAAACGAGAATTACGTTTACCACATTCGTGAGGATTTAACTTATCAACAATCCCCACAAATGGATGATGGTTTCGTGCTTGATCGTGATCTTTTCGAGAGAGTTTCTAAAATACTCAAGGAGGGGAATGAAAAACCTTGGTTTGACAAGCCTATCTTTGATGAAGAAATCGATGAGATCGACGTTCATGAGGATGACGAGTATGTTGACCCCGAGGGGGCGGTGTTCTTTATTGATAAACGTTTTGAGAACTTATATAATCCGCCACCCCCTCCCACCAAAGACTTAAATGTGAGGATTTTTAGCGCGACTAAATTTGAATTTGACCCGCCAAATATTTTCGACATTATCAAATCGGGTTTTCATAAAGAGTTTTTAAACGATGAAAAAGGAAAAGATTTTAAAAATGTTTTAAAAGATTTTTCTACAAGTTTAAATCCGTCATCACCGCGTTATATGAGTGCTATCACCTCGTCTACTCCTTTTGACGATGGTTGGTGTGGATCTAGTGTGGGGGAAGCACCTTATGTTCCCTCACATTTCTCCACCGAGAACGAGATTTACGATCCCGGAATTTCTTGTAAAGGGAAATCTCGGTCTTCCACCGATGCAATAAATGGAAAATATATTCATTTGCTTGGTGTGAGTCTACCTCGAGTAGCTCATTATGTTGACTTACCCATTGCCCCACCTTTCTACTTCTTATCTATTTTCGTCTACCCCATTGGGGTTCTAGTTCGAGTGCCGTTGTTTCGTCTTTCATCCGAAAACGAGGACGCTATCTTTGACCCCGGTATTCGTGTATCGGGTATTTAAAGTACTAAACGTACTTTTGGGCATTGTTTATCATGTAAGCCCCACCAGAAAAGACCATACCAAGATTATCCCTAAATGATCACATTTATGGGGATTCGAGTCGAGCTTATGACTCGTTATCAAAAACAAGGTGCCTCGTGGGGGATTCTCATGCTTATCCTTGTAAATATTATTGATTTCTTAGTTAATGTAATGAGGGGACTTGTGCTCTTCCAACCTTTGTTCCGTGGTTGTTTGTGATTGTGATTCATTAGGTTCATCGTCATTATTGAAGCCTCTCGTGCTCGTTTACGGATCACTCGAGCTTCGATCGTTGCCTTTGGAGATTCTGATATCCGATGATATCCTTTTATGTTCTAACGTTTATCTTATTAGCATAATTCATAAACGGCTTTAAGGTTATTCGTTTTACCCTTTCCATGCTCGAGATTAAGCATTCGACTTCGTCTCTAGTATGGGGGTGTTTTCACCCCTAGACTCGAAACATTGAGGACAATGTTTAGTTTTAGTATTGGGGGGGGGGGATGAGTAGATACTTCACCTTGCTCACGTCAACACGGAATCCAATATTCATCTTTTTGTAATCGTTTTGTTGCAAAATAAGGCTAAAAATGGCCAAATTTTAAAAATTTTGTTATTTTTCATAAGTGTTTAAGACACGAATGTAGGTTTTTCGATGGTGAGAATAAGATTAATTTTTTACTCGACCGTGTGTGTTGAGCACTTAGCTTCGATTCCTTAACTTTTTAGGCTAAGTCTCTTAAATGAGGACGAGAAATAATAGAGTTATTTATAAGTCTCGTAATCGTCACGATCTCATGTGTAGTAATTATTAGCTTATTCTCCCCACGCTTTTGATAATAAATTGTTAATAAATATTGATTTAGCGGTCTAGTCACTATTGTTGGTTTCTAATTTGTTTTAGTAGCTTCCATGTAATTAAATTGGGAAAACATTAAGGTATCGCCAGCGTCACGGTTTTGAAGTATTGGCACCCGAATAATCGAAAGCTTCACCTAATAATAAGATTTCAAGTGCTCACCTAAATTAAGCAAAAATTTGAAGCTCACAAGGCCGAAAAATCTATGCCCAAATTGAAAGTGAATCAAGCCTTAATCTTTGAAGCTTTAAAGATCCAAAATTTGCTTTAGCGTGAGGATATACGTCTTTGGCTAATAAAACCACCGATGAGGCGGATAATAAAAGGCAAGGCAAGACCGAAGTCATAATAAAAGCTTCATGGCGAAGTTGAATAAAAGATGGAGGTAAACCAATGATAATAAGGCCCTTCCATTAGGGGGCGTATAAAAGTCTTGGTAATAAGTCTCATGTTCAAAACCGTTATAAAACCGTGTTTATCGATCCTTCTTGTTGACTTAATTTTTTGACATCGTTGTCTATTGGGATGAATTATTAATTTAATGATATTGGTTACACTGTTAAAACTCTATTTTTAGACTTAATCTCTATTCACGCATAAGTCAATGATGTATCCTCGTGATCATTAAGACAAAAATAAAATATAAGAGATACCAATTAGGAATAAGGGAGTTTAGGTGTGTAATTAACACTCATGAGATATGATCGTGTTGCTAACTTATAATAACAATGATCTCGTTACACGCTTAGCATGGAATTGGGTAAAAATCGAGGACGACGAAATTAGTTCTAACGAAGCATTCACGTGTTCTTGTTCTATGATCCCAAAAGTCACTTTTTCGTTATGAAAACAATACATTATGTCTAAAACGCGTGTAGTAGTTTATTTAAGTTTATGTCTTCAATAAATGTCATCATAAAATGAACTTTGGAAGTGCTACGATACTTAATTCTAGCATTGTGTGGGGACACGACAATGGTTTAGTATGGAGGAGTGATGAGACTGCAATTATACATAATCTCATCGTCCAAATCGGGCTTAAAATGCTTAACATATCATCAAAATACCCAAAAAATATGCCTGTGTTTGTTCATTGTGTATTTTAGGCACGGATATCGTGAAATCAACAAAATATCACAAGAATGAAGCAAAAACGAACACGGGAAACGAAGCCGCACAAAGAACCGGACCCGAATGTTAATTTTCCAAAGAAGTCCTTGAAGATTATCAAGATTGGTCCCTCATCTTTTGAAGACTTGTCATTTTATACCCTTATAAATCCTTAAAATTACATAAGGGTCCCTAAAATGTCAAGATAATACATGTTTAGCCCTTGAAGAATAGTCAAATTGCATAAGTGGTCATCGGAAAAAGTATTGAGTACCCTTATGCCATTTTTGACAACAACACCAAACTTATAACAAAGGGAATTGGAGTTATGGCTGTTGAAAACTTTGTATGCTATATTTTTGTAACATGGAGGGGGTATCCTGCCAAGACAACCAAACATAAACCACCACTCCCCTCTTGCCACCTCACCAAAACCGCCACCTCATCCATCCTTGTCACCCCCCATTATCAGTTAATTAATATTGATTAATTGTGTTTAAAAAAAACCACTAAACCGGGTAACACCCTATTTTTTCCTAACTCAGATTAAAACATACCTCTGTTTACCTTTCACCCTCTCATAAACCCTAGCTCAATCAACCCACCTAACCATGGGGTTTTTCCCTAATCCACTCCAGAAACATGATTCGCACTATATTAATCCAAATCCCACCTTTGTTTTGGTCCCCCCCATCACTTTAAAATGATCCACGTGGCTCCCCTGCCCATCACTTTCCCTCAAAACTAAAGCAGGGGACAAGATCAACGGTCTTGAATGATTCCTTGCTCCCTACTTGTCAAGAGACGGCCAAGATTGCATCAATCAAGCTGGCATCACATAGTTTATGGTAGAATCACAAGAAGGCACATTTGACCAATCCACGAATTCAAACTCCCAAGGGCATAGTTGGGATTCAACAGCATTAGGGTTTGTCATTTTTATTTTTTATTTATGATTCTAGATAGTTCCATAGTCTAGTATAAAAGGAGCTCCAGTTTGTGGTTAAGCCCTTTGTTCCAGCTTTGTAAAAAGTTTTCTTATTAATGAAATTTTTAAGCTTTTATATAAATGCTGAGTTCCTTTTTAAATACCTGTTTGTAGTTTAAAATTATCTATTTTCTTGCAAGTAACTTAAGATTCTATCAAAGTTTTTGGCTCAAGTTATTTTTGGTCAAACGATTTGAGACCCAGGATCATAAACTTACTGTTTAGGTTTGATCGACAACCAAAACTAAACAAAGAGTTTAGGAACTTGTTACGTTTCTATTGATTTCATTTTCTGTTTCTAGAGTGGTTTCATAAGTCTTTTACTTTTAAGATTTTTCTCAAAAAATATAAAAATTTCATTTTCATACTTACTTTCTCTTACTGTAACATGAGTTGTTGAGATACTTTTCTGACAAAAAAGTGTGTCAATCAACTCTTGTTACTTGAAGGGTGTTTGTGTTCCAACAGGTACTCCTTTGGTTAATAAAGTGGTGATTACCATTGAAGATATTAGTGGTTTGGTCTGTTGTAGACCACCACCCTCCATTCGCAGCAGCTAAAGCTTCTCTCCCTAGCATTCCATATCTCTTATAGTCAGGCTGGTGGCATAGGGTGTTTACTTAGCTTGAACGAAGCTAAGTGAGGTACTTTTGAACTCCCTTGATTTATTTGATGAAAAGATTGCTTATGAAAAGTTGCCCTGGCTAGCTGCCTTGTTATTTTGAGTGATATTTCATGAGGTTTGTTTGATGTGTAGTATAATTCTGAGAATTAGATAAGCTTTGGAATCTAATAGCTTATATTGTCTTTGCTTCTAGTTAGTAGAATTGGTTCTAAGTTGCAATAAGTCTGATAATCATGGCTGTACCATTGGACTTTGGTCGACTGCGATCTCAAGTTTAGTTGTAGGATTGCTTGTGTGTTATCGTTGTGTAGGTTAATTTATTTGCAAGTGGTGTTGCCTTTTCAGTCACTGTCTGGTCAATTAGACCAGCAAAAGGCCTTATCTGTGTGCAGGTGCTTAACAGTAGCTCCTAGGCTTGAATTTTTAGTGTTTTGCTAGTAGAATCTTGGTCCACAACCAGCTATTGTGTAAGTCTAGGGTTGTGTGCCGTTTTCTTGCTGTTTAGTTTACTTATACTCTATATTTGTTAGGTAAAAATTTGACTTAGTGTCAAAAATACCAGCAAATCCATTTTTCTGCCTTACCACTTGTAACTGCAAACCTTTTGGGGATCATTTGGGAGAAGTAATTCTTGGTTTTTCGTAGATAGGTAGGACATAAAATAAGTAAGGTCTTAGGTAGTTGATATTTAGGTTTATTAGGCTTTTGGTTGGATAAAATTGCTATTGTACCCCACTGTTATAGCACCAGCAACTCACCACCATCATCTTTATGTCCACAGCAGGTCTTTTGGCCTTGTTTGTGTGATTTGAGCCTCGATTTTGGGTTTTTAATTAGGTTCTAGGTTAATACAGGAGTGTGTAATCTGGAATTGTATATTTTTTGGTTTTGGTGGTTTGACTTTGCACTTTAGCTCACTGTCTAGTCTATACGACCCACAGCCCCCATAGAGTTCCTTCTCTGTCCATAATGGACTGTGTGGTTTGACACTTGGGCTTATGGTGTTCATAGTTAGTATCTTATTTCATATTAGGTTTGATTATTTTTAAAGTTTAGCTTGGTGATCATTGGGTAGCCTTCTAGACTTGATTTTAAGCAATATTGGTGCCATTTTTATCATTTAACTCGCACAACTAACTGCCACACATCAGCAGTTCATTAGGCAAAATTCTTGTATTTAGGTTCTTGAAAGTTGGTATTTAGCTAGTACTCAGGTTATGTTTAGCTGCAATTGTTGGTAACGGGATTTTGTAGGCATTTGGTGGTTTAAAAGTGCCTTTGAAACCCACTGTTGGTGCATTAGTATAGCAGCCCTCGTTTTTGCATAATTTTCTTTGAAATTGTTGGATTTGGTACCTATTTGTTGTTAATTGTTGTGTGTATTTGCATTTGTTATTGACTCCCCACAACCCACTGGTTGTGGGGGTGCCGTTTGTGCCCAAAAACGCCAACAAACAAGCCTAAAACAAGCGAAAACGAGCCGAAAAACCATACAGTAGGTTTTTCTTTGTTGTCCGAGAACGCTGCAACTTTTTTTTTGTTAGTGTTGTCCGATATCGGACAACACTGATCTTGGACAAGCCTGTTGTCTGGTAAGATCTTGGACGACACAGAAGTACTCCACCTTGGAGTACTTTGGGGTGCTTTCGTTTTTAGCCAATTTTTTTTAGTTTTTTTTTAACTTTTTCATTTTTCCCTTGTTAATTTAGTTAAAAAAAAGTTTTTTAGAAAAATAATATTTATTTTTATCATCATTTTATTATTTTTTATGATTATTTTAGTTTAAAAATAGTTTTTAGTGATTTAAAAATAGAAAAATAGTTTTGAAAATTTAGGAAAAGTATTTTTTAGTCTTTAAATAATATAAGTGATTTATTAGTTCAATAAAATAATATTTTGGACATTTTGTTAATTATATTTAATTTTAGGCCTTTAATTAGCATTTAAAATTGAATATTTAATTAATAAAAGGTTTTAAAATTTATTTATTGGATTTTTATTCTTATTTATATTATTTTAGACTTAGTTTAATCTTTTAATTAATTTTTAGGTTTAATTTTTAATTTCGTCACGTTTTACGTATTTACGTTCGCGTTTTACGTTAATTCGTCGTAGTGTAATCGTAAACGTAGCTCGTCTTTAAATTTTCTCTTCTAAACCAAAAACGTCACTAATCCAAACTTCGATTTTATATAATTGGCACACTTAATCCACACACCTCCTTCGAGAACGAACCCGCATTTATTCGACTTGTCGGTTTTCCTAAATCGTCGAGTTTAATACTTGCCGCACTTATACGTTGTTTTCCTAAACACGTATCACTACACCTATCAGATACCAAAGCAATAGACAATATATATACACTTTGAAAATAAAATCTTTTTGGATTTTTGAAAATTTTTAATTTTATGGATTTTTAACAATTTTTAATTTTATGGATTTTTGAAAATTTTTGAGTAAGAAAAATAACGCTCACGAATGAACGGATCCCAAAAAGCAACGCGTCTCTCACAGAAAACCGTTAATCTTTACGAAAAGAGCTGGCAGCGGCGCCATTTAATACAAGGCTTTTACCTAGTATAAAAAGTTATCGTCCGACCTCTTCGAATTAAGAAAGGGAAGAATGTGCGACTCAGCTGTCTTTTGGTGGAAAACAATAGTTTGGTCATTGTAGTAAAGTAAATGCACAAAAACTTTAAAGTAAAAAGCAGGGTAAATAAATCTTAACCTAATTGAAAATAAATGACGGGAAATAAAAACGTGACGAGAAATTAAAAGGCAAACTTAAAACTTAAACTAAAGGCAATCTTAAAATAAATCTAAGGCAAGTAAACTAAAAGTGCAACTAAGGAAAAAGGCGGGGAAAAATAAAGCTTAAAACTTAAAAATTTAAACTTAAAAGACACTAAAAATGCTCATTCGGAAAAACACCCTCATTCGGAATAATTACTCGTTCGGAATGTCACCTTCACTCGGAATAATTCTTCTTCGTTCGGAATATTTATCTCATGCGGAATAATTCACTCATCCGGAATATTTGCTTATTCGGAATAACCAAAAGATAACCTTCATCCGGAATAAAAGAGTTCGTTCGGAATAAATGAAAGAAAATGCTGATGCGGAATAATAGGTTGATTCGGAATAACAAAACTCATTCGGAATAAACTCTGGTTCGGAATAAAGTTACTGATGCGGAATAATCAAAACAAAACCTTCATCCGGAATGATTTGCTCATTCGGAATAAAAGAGTTCGATCGGAATAACAAGTTTGGTTCGGAATAATCAACAGAAGTGGTTCGTTCGGAATGTAGAGCTCGTTAGGAATAACCTAAACTAAACCCTTCATTCGGAATAAATAAAGGAAAGCCTTCGTTCGGAATGTTTGTTCATTCGGCATCTGGGGAACTAAATGAGACGAAGAACAGGGAAGAAAAATAGGCCACGACTTTGATTATAACCAAAATAAACCAAAAGATTAAGCAACACTAATCAATAAACATCTAACAATGACAAACTAACAATCCTAGTCAATAAAACTAACAATAAACACCAACAAATCAAAAACCCACTTGATCAAATCAATAAAAACTCAAGAACATAACATGAACATAAACATGAAGATTAGATCAAAATAAGAAAGGTAGATAAGAGATTAACAATAAAAGTAAAGATTCAATAAACATAAAAAGTAAACTTACTTGGAATTAAAGGAATTAAGGTGCAAGACAAGGTAATTAAAGTGACAATTTAAGTAAATGACATGAAAATTAAATGTGCAAGTATGAAAATGGTGGAGAGCTAAGTTTGTCAAAAATAGCTAACAAAATGAAAAAATGAAACTAATGTCCTATATATAGGGAGGAGGAGAGGTTGGAAGCTTCCTCCTTTCTTTCTTCTTTCTTTCTTTATCGTTTAGTCCTTCGTCTTCTTAATTCTTCGACTTTTTCGACTTTTGTCTCGGGATTACTTTAAACTCGTCTTGTGATTTCTTCATAAATTAGACTTGAGTTCTTCGGCTTTATTAAACTTCCGTCTTTGGACTTTTTCTTCGATAAATCTTCAGAATAGGCCTTGGACTTCCGTTCTTTTTTCACTCTTGATTTCTTGACTTCGTCTTTTGTCTTTTTCTTCGATAAAAGTCCGTGAAAGCCCGTGTTTTCTTCCCTTTTTACATTTTGATCCTAAAATCACAACAAAAACACAAACCACGCATAATTCCGACATTTACGACATAAAATACACGTTATGGTCTTGTTGTCATTATAACTAAGTGGTAAAAGGATGGGTGTTTTCACACCTATCAATGATAAACACAGTTTAAGGCTTTAAACAGTAAAACATGACATGAATGACATAAAACCAGTTACGTATTTAGTAAGCAGATACTTATTCATGTATGTATTTATGTAGCATTAGTGATACCGAAGTAGGATTCTCCTCAGTTCATCTTCTTCGTTCACTGGACATAAGGTACGGATTCCCGTCCTTTCAGTATGGACATTCTTTCCTTATTAGGATTCCCCGTATGTAGCCAAATGTTTACCCGTAGTATAAGTTTATATGTTTGACTTGCTTATGTTTAATTTAGAATTACCTATAGCCATATACATGCAAGACCAGTTTCACCTAGTTATGGAGGTACCATAACCATAACATTAGAGGCACTGATGTTATGACTTCACCACGGCGGAGTGATTGCTCGTGGCGTCCCTTCCGCTTTGGCCATATTTTTATATTTATCATGTGGGGCGTATGGGTGCATCCTAGTTACATGTTTTTCAACAGATTACTCAGTGTGAATGTGGTGTGTGCCTTGCATCCTTCACAAGGAGCTGATCCCTCCTACCCAAACCAGTATATTAAATTAGAGGCAGCCCCTCTAATTTGCATGATGAGGTCACCCCTCCAAGTATTCATGCACGGTGGATTTTCATGACCTATATTGGCTAATGGTAGAACATGTTAAACAGTTTTTATAAGATAAACATAAGGCTTTTCAAAATATAAAACCAGTTTTACCCAGACTTAACCAGGTTACTCGGGACTTAGTTTCTTCCGCTGTTATGTGTTATATGCTTATCCTATTCATGCTTTATTGTACATCCGTGCACTGAGCGTATTGCTCAGCCGTTTTCCTTTTCTATGTTCCCAAAACGGCAGGTACTCAGGGACGCTCGTAGACTTTAAGCGTACGTGCATATGGACTGGAAGCTTTCTAGCCTTTCTTTACTTTATGCATTATCTTTCCTTTGATACACTTGCTATGGACATTGTTTAGTCCTTTCCTTTACAGTACTTATGCTTGTATGTGATGAGCTTTACTTTTGGACTACCGATGTTTGATTCTGGTATTTTCCTTTTATGGTCATGTAATGTTTAGACATTTTTCCTTGTATGCTTTGATGACACGCCATAATTACGCGTGACATTCCATTATCAAAATGGGGTGTTACACAAGAAGAATTGAATAAGATCAAGAGAAACAAGGTGTGGAATCTGGTAAAATCTCCAGCTAGAAAAAAAGTGGTTGGAACTAAATGGGTCTATAGAAAGAAAAGGGATGAAGCTGGCATGATAGTTAAAAACAAGGCTAGGCTTGTGGTGTTGGGGTACAATCAATCTGAGGGTATTGATTATGATGAAACTTTTGCACCAGTGGCCAGATTAGAAGCTATCAGAATCTTTCTAGCCTTTGCAGCTTATATGGGGTTCACGGTATACCAGATGGATGTAAAGAGCGCTTTTCTTAATGGTAAGCTTGCAGAGGAAGTATATGTCTATCAACCCCCAGGGTTTGAAAGCAGTGACTATCCTGACCACGTCTGCAGACTTCATAGAGCACTCTATGGGCTGAAACAAGCGCCTAGAGCCTGGTATGAAACTCTATCAAAATTCTAACTTGAAAATAAATTTGTTAGAGGTACCATTAACCAAACCCTGTTCACCTATAGCTCTAAGGGTGATGTCATTTTAGTACAGATTTATGTGGATGACATAATTTTTGGTTCAACCAACATTACCTTAAGCAAACAGTTTGTCAAACTTATGACCAAAAAGTATGAAATGAGCATGATGGGGGAACTATCTTTTTTCTTGGGTTTTCAAATCAAACAAAATTCAAAAGGAATTTCTATTTGTCAAGAAAATATGTTAGAGATTTTCTCAAGAAGTATGATTTGTCTGATTGTACATCAGTGAAATGCCCCATGCTTCCTCCCAACAACTTGGGAGATGATGACTCAGGGGTCTCTGTTAATGAGACCTTATACCGAGGCATGATTGGCTCACTGATGTACCTCACAGCAAGCAAACTAGACATACAATTCTACACATGTCTCTGTGCTAGGTACCAAGCTAACCCCAAGGAATCCCACCTTGTAGCTGTCAAAAGAATTTCCAAGTACTTAAAGGATCTCCCTCACTAGGTCTCTGGTATCCAAATGGATCAGGCTTCGACCTCAAAGCCTACTCTGACTTAGACTATGTTGGGTGCTGCCTTGGTAGAAAGAGCACCTCTGGGAGCTTTCAAATCCTTGGAGGAAAGTTGGTTTGCTAGAGTGAAAAGAAACAAAACTCAGTGGCCATGTCATCAGCTGAAGCTGAATATGTAGCTACCTCTGGTTGTTGTGCTCAAGTTCTCTGGATGAAGAGTTAATTGGCTGATTATGGAATCAATTATGAAAATGTTCCCACATTATGTGACAACACAAGTGCTATAGCCATCTCCAATAATCTGGTACTTCATTCCAAAACCAAGCATATTGACATCAGGTATCACTTCATCGGAGACCATATTTTAAAAGGTGATATTGAGCTTCATTTTATACCCACTGAATACCAGATGGCTGATATTTTCACCAAGCCTCTGGCTGAGCCAAGTTTTACTAGGCTGGTTGCTGAGCTGGGTATGCTCAATATTGGTAAACAAATCTGATAAGTGATCTTTGTCTTTGGGTATTTAAGGGAATTGAATGTAACGAGGTAGTTACATTCCAATGGGAGTTAATATATTCCAATATTTAATTCAAATGATTGTCCTTCAATGTTAACAACTTTCCCGCTTACCAAGGGGACAAAAATTCACAAGAAGGGTCAAGGGGTCCCACTTTTTCTTAAAAGGCAAACATTTGTATTTAATGCTTTAACTGGAGAATGGCAAAAGCTTTTCTTTCAAGCCCTTGACTCACTTTCATATTTTCACACATACACATACTATTCATCTCTCTCAAATCCTCCAAACCTTCACTCAAACATCAATGGCGTCTTCCACATCAAACCAGTCGTTCACCGTCTTGGCTGCATCTAACGTAGACTTTGGAATTAACGATGAAAAGATCGCGCTAAACAACTGTGTGGCACTCCTTGAACACAAAAATCCCCTTTACACGCCATTTTTAACTTACTTGAAGAACTCTCCAATTGTCGAAGCGATCACACGAGAACCTTCCACCTGCTACTCCCAATACTTAAAGGAGTTCTTGTATTCGGCTGAAGTAGATTTGACTTCTTCCCACATCACCTTTAACCTTTCCACCCATCCACAACCACTCACCTTCGATTTCACAACCTTTGCCAAGGTCATTGGACTTCAAGTAAATGAAAACATGACCGCTGTGCCAACCAGCGCCACTGTGAAGAAGGCCCTGGCTACTCTCAAACCTCATGATGATGATGACAAACCCTTATCCTCCATCGCCTTCCAAAACAAATCTCTGATCAAGGTGAATTACTTCTCGCCTATATGGAGGATGCTGATGCTATACATTGTAAAATGTCTAGGGGAAACCAGGGATCGCATGATCAGATAGATGCTTCTCAGCAGGCCATTACTTACAGTCTAATATGGGGACTAGACATAGGGATTTCCCTCATACTTTATACCGATCTCATAGCCAAGCTTGAGAACAAAGGGAAGAAGAACCCTCTGGCTACCATCTGTTATACCAGATATCTTTCTCTCATTATAGAGGATATTCTTGGTGAAACCTATACCAATGACAAACTTCACTCCATTTCTCCCTATTACATTACTGCAACCTCTCTAAAGATTCCATTAGAAGATGAGGTGCCTCTCACCAGGCACGTGTTAAGAGTTGCTAGTATGCTTCCAGCTGGAGAAGAGGAGCCCTTGATCCCTCCACCAGAGGTGAATGCTGAAAGTATGGCAGACAAGTCTTTGTCCAAGACCACTGTGATGTCTACTTCTCGGCCCAAGGCGCTGAAGGAAAAGAAGAAGAAGAGGAAATAAATCCCCCTTTCCTCTGAAGCCCCTTCTGTTAATCCATCCAAGAAGAGCAAGAACAAGAAACACCCATCCCCTACTCAGGTGGATGAGGATAGAGTGCCCATCGCTGACGAACAACCTGTGTCTAGCGTCTCCAAGTCAGCAGAGACTCTTGAGAACCTTCTTGACGCTCATATCAATCAGGTATTAGTCTGCCCTTAATTTTTTGAGGTTCACAAGCAATCACTCTCAAATGTTTGTAGGAGAGGGTGATGAAGTTTAGGGTATGCCTCAACCCATAGTGTCTGTGTCAGCACCTAGATCTCTTAGGATTATCTATACACTCTGTCTTGGCACTAGGAAATGGCTCATTTGTGCTCATAACACACCCCGATGATCCTCCACCCTCTGGACTGTGCTCTTTCCAAATACAACTTGAGCACTTTATAAGTCCCGACCTAGAGTCTCTGCACTTCACTCAGACTCTGGGTCCCCTCATCATCAAAGAGTCCTAAAGAATTTATTCTATTGGGGGGGCTGAATAATCGTCCTCGGTCTTCCTAGGGGCAGCGATAAAAGGAGACCTTCACCTTCAAATAATTCACAAGTTAAAAGAGTCCCAAGGAGCAATCCTTCAGGGGGAGCTGGATAATCACACCCAGCTATCCTGACACCATTCTGAATACTAGTGACTATTTGGGGAAGTTTGATGGCAAGGCAGATGAAGGATACATTGTGGGATATTCAGCTCACTCTCGGGCTTATCGTGTCTACAATCTCCAAGCCAAGCGGGTCATTAAAACTATTAATCTCAGGTCCACAAGTGTTTGCAACTTCTAGTACAGGTGTTCCTTCTAGTCTTTCTAACTCGGATGACGAGGATGATATTTTTGTGGTTCCATCCTACTCCACCACCGTCTCTTCTACTCCTCCTAGTGATGCAACTCCATTAGATGTATTGGATTCACAAGTAGCTCTTGACACCCTCCTCAAACAACAACAAGAAGCTACTACAACAGGTGCTCAAGGTGGCTTTGAGTTTCCCTTGAATACGCCTATTGACAAAGCTGCTCCTAGTACCACAGCTACTACTCCTAGTGCTAGTTTAGCACCTATTGGTATTCCAGCTAGTGAGTCTGCTTCTCATACTCGATTCTCCAGTCCTTCTGACTTGGGGAACCATCAAAAGAAGTCTTCTACCAAGCTGGATGATATTCATAAACAACCAATAGATGGCATTTTCAACGCTGCTTCATATGATGCTGACTTTGTTGGGGATCTCAATAACTTGGCACCAGAAGTGGAGGTAGTTTCCAATCCAGTGTTGCAATCACACAAAGATCACCCTACCACTCAAATCATTAGAGATCCTGGTTCTACTGTCAAGACACGCAGAATGCATAAGAAGGCCTCGTCTGATCATCATGCTCTTGTGAGCTATATTGAAGATCAAAAGCGTAATAATCATACGGACTTTCAACACTGTTTGTTTGCTTGTTTTCTTTCACAGGTGGAACCTAGATCGTTCACTCATGCTCTTGAGGATCAAAGTTGGGTGGAGGCTATGCAGGAGGAAATGTAGCAATTCTTGTTTCAGAATGTTTGGGTTCTAGTTGACTTACCAGATGGAAAGACAGCAATCAATACCAAATGGATTCTCAAGAACAAGAAAGATGCACGGGGAATTGTAGTGAGGAATAAAGCTAGGCTTGTCGCACAGGGCCACACTCAAATTGAGGGCATTGACTATACTGAAGTTTTTGCTCCGGTTGCTAGGATTGAGGCTATTCATCTGTTGTTGGCTTTTGCTTCTTATGTGGGCTTTACGGTTTTTCAGATGGATGTCAAGAGTGCATTTCTCTATGGCAAGATTGATGAGGAAGTGTATGTCACTCAACCTAAGGGCTTTGTAGATCCACTTCATCCCAAGAAAGTTTACAAGGTGGTCAAGACTCTTTATGGATTACATCAGGCTCCTAGAGCTTGGTATGAGTGTCTTTCAACTTTCTTGTTAAAGAATGGCTATAGACGAGGTACAATTGATAAAACACTATTTCTTAAGAGGAATACCAAGGACATTATCCTTGTTCAGGTTTATGTGGACGATATTATCTTTGGTTCTACTAAGAAGGAATGGTGTGATGAGTTTGAACACTTGATGAAAGGCGAATTTCAGATGAGTGCTATGGGAGAGCTTTCCTTCTTCCTTGGTCTTCAAGTCAAGCAACAGTCGGATGGGATCTTCATCAGTCAAGATAAATATGTTCATGAGATCCTTCAGAAATTTGACATGGATCCTCTTAGACCAGCAGCAACGTCCAGATATCATGTTTGCAGTAAGTGCTTGTTCTAGATATCAGGTGGCCCCAACGGTTTCTAACTTGAATGCAGTCAAAAAGATTTTCAAGTATATCAAGGCTCAACCTAAATTGGGCTTGTGGTATCCTAAAGAATCACCTTTTGTTCTTGAAGCGTATAGTGATAATGACTATGCAGGTGCTAATAATGACAGAAAATCTACTACTGGTGGTTGTCAATTTTTGGGTCGAAGACTTATTTCATGGCAATGCAAGAAACAGATGATCGTAGCTACTTCTTCAACAGAAGCTGAATACGTTGCTGCTGCTAGCTGTTGTGGACAAGTATTGTGGATCCAAAATCAGATGTTGGATTGTGAGTTCAATTTTATGAAAACCAAAATTTTCATTGACAATCAAAGCACTATCTGCATTGTGAAGAATCCTGTTTTTCATCAACGGACAAAACATATTGAAATTCAGCACCACTTTATACGGGATGCCAATGAGAAGAGGTTGATGCAGGTTCTTAAAGTTCATACGGGTGATAATGTTGTTGATTTGTTGACAAAAGCCTTTGATGGTCCTCGGTTCAACCACTTGGTGGTTCACATTGGGATGGTCAATCCTTGAGGTCTAGGATTGAGGGGAGGCTAAGCCTAAGGGGAGGCTTCGTGTACATATTTATTTGCACAGACTAACATATTGGTAGATTTTAACAACATATTGCATTGGTTCTGGTGGTGTGTGTTACTCTTGGTGGAGGTTTTTGCTCACTTCTGATGGCTATATTCTTTCATGACTGGCTTCTAGTCCTTATTGTTTAGCTTCTAGTCATTCTTGGTTGGCTTCTAGTGGATAAAAATCCTTCTTTGTCGAGTGATTGTTGGCTTATGGTACTGGTTTGGGACACTGTTTACCTTATTGACTTCTGTTGACCACATACTGCTTCTAGTATTGATCATTGTGCGCTTTGACTTTTAGTCAACGCATTGAAATTCTGGTATATATCCTCTTATTTAACTTTGGTAAATTGGAATTTGGAAATAATGTTAAAAGGGGCAAGTGGTTACTTTGCAATAACTGTCTAATTTGAAAGGGCAACCCCCATTATTAGGGGTCAATGAACAGTTACTCCCACCATTATTTATGGTCAATTAACCCCCCTTGACTCTTTCATCTCACTCATAACACACACACATCCGATCCTACTCTCTCATAGGATTACTCTTAGTGATGGGTCTGTTAGGTTTGCTTCGGGTCTGCAAGGTATTTTGTCTTGGGCGGATCGTAAGGATCTTATGGCTTTATATGGGTTTATGGATGCCGGCATGCCTGTTCATCCTACTGATGTGTCTTCTTGGCCTGGTCTGCGAGTATGGGCTGATTTGAAGATGATGCTTGATGCCCCTCCCCATGCTCCTGTTTCTGGTGTCTGGAAGGGTCAGCCACAATGGGTTATTCAGCGATGGAAGTTATATGCGGGATGTGGTGTGCACATGTTAGAGTTTGAATCTGGTCTTACGGTATTCATGCTCACCGACTTGGATTATCCGTTGACGATTGCTTCGATGGAGGCTATGCTTGCTTGTCACTTGCAGATTTCAAATGCTCCCTCAGGGAATGAGTCTTCTATGGCAACTGCATTAGTGGAGGGGATCCAAGCTCGTTTGAAAGCTGATAAGATGGCTGCTTCTGGTCTCTGATATGGTTGGTTTGTAAGTTTTTATGTTTTGTGTTTTTGATCATTTGTTAATACTGCAATTCTTTTCACCAATATGTAAAGTAATTGGTGACTTTCATTCATTCTAGTTCAAATAAAAAAAATAAAAAAAAACACACAAATTAAAAAAAACAAAAAAAATATATATATATATATATATATATATATATATATATATATATATATATATATATATATACTTTTTATATAATATCTGCTTATACTTTAAACAAATCATGGATTTTACACTTGTGAATACAATACCATCTGCTAATTCAAACTTTAGGTTCTGGTTGCTGATTCATACTTGTGCTGGTTACTGGTTTCATCTGGTGTTGGACTTGGTCCTCACAACAAATGGTCCTCAACTCACCATGCCTAACCGACAAGAAAGAGTTGATTCACCTTGAGGGTACGGCTCCTGGTGTGATTCTCAAATCCGTTGATGGTTGCCAGGTTACCCAAAACTGGATGGTTTTCACTTGCCATGGTCCTAGACTGAAAAGTGGCTAATCCAAGGGGGTACGGCTCTTGGTAAAGATTTTATCAAATCCGTTGATAGCTGTAATAGCTTGCTTAAAGCTATAGGGTTTTCAACTCACCGATGCTTCATTGCTGAGAGTTAGCGAGTCCAGAGGGGTACGGCTTCTGGTAAAGACATATCAAATCCGTTGACGGCTTTGATGGTTTGCCTAAAATCATCAGGGTACCCCCACTCACCATTGATTCACGTTCTAAGAGTTGGGCTGGGTTCTGGTCTCCCAGGGTGATGCTTATTCCACCAGAAAGACTGGCTAGCCCAAGAGCGAGCAGCTACTTGGTAAAGGCTCATCAAATCTGCTCATGTTGCTGTAAAGATTCAACACGATGCTGATTTGTTTCAAGCTTTGGAGAAGCTTCTAGTGTTCCATGTTGCGGCGATTCTTCTGTTTCTTATCTTGTTGATGCTGCTGTTTCTTTTGCTGATTCAATCCTCACGCTTTATTTCACGTTTTACCAGGAAACTTGAACTCAACAGGTCAAATTCAAGTTTAGGGGAGGATTGTTAGGACCATTGGAATAGTTAATTGTAATAGGTAGACTAGGAGGTATGTAGTTCCTCCTGATCCTAGTAGTAGTAGGAGAAAGTCGTGCTCCTGGTTCTAGTCAAAGTCAAACTTTATTATTTATTTATTATTCTGTTAGGATATGCATGAGATATGTTAGGAAAGGATATGCATATCAGTTTTACATGTTTTGTTTAATGATGTATTAGGGTTTCCTTGTAGTATAAAAGGAACCTAAGGCAGAAGGGTTATACACACCTTCATCAAACGTAGTTCTAGTCATTTTCAATATTAGAAATCCTTAGAAAGGATCAAGTCTTTATAGTTATTCTATTCTTCTTTATTGTATTTGTATTCCGCATTTATATTGTGTATAGAGTCTCTCTGTGAATAGACTTGTGATTACAGAAGTTGTTCACCGTTCCTGACAGGCTGCAAGATCCACATCTAGTGGACCTAACACTAAGGTCAGGGAAAGGCGACCATTCCCATATCATAACTCACAACTAAAAGAGTCCCAAGGAGCAATCCTTCAGGGGGAGCTGGATAATCACACCCAGCTATCCTAGGGGCAGCGAACAGCGACCATTTACCATTATAATATTCACAAATCAAAAGAGTCCCAATTAGTGATCCTTAAGGGGGAGCTGGATAATCACACCCAGCTATCTAAGGGCAACGAATGGCGACCCTTCACTATATCTTATTCACATTAAAAGATTCCCAAGCAGAAATCCATAGAGGGGTTGGATAATCACACCCAGCTTTCCTAGGGGCAGCGAATGGCGATCTATAACTTCATTATCATTTCACTCACTGGTTACTAACAAATTTCATAACAGGCTTTTAATCTTCATGAGGAACAACAGAACAATGATGCCTTCACCTATGCTGATAATGATAATACTGAAGCCTCCACTGTTGATCTCACTGCCCTGTCAGACATTGACTCCATGCCCGATGACGAAGTCCTTATCATTGACGATTCGATGATCTTACCATCTCAGACGTTGAAGAGATGAACACTAATGATTACCAAGTATCATCTATTGAACTGAAGTGATATAATGTTTTTACTACTCTTTAGGAAAAGAGCGTAAAAGTGGAAAGTATTAAGTGTCGGTTTAGGAAAACCAAGCACTAATGACCCAAAAGTGGGGATCGTTCTCAAGGAGGCAAGTGTGTTGTGTAGAGAGATGATTAATGGTTTGTGATTATATTGATGACAAACGAAAAGAAGAAAATAGATTAGAAGAGAATAACGGTTACGTTTATGAATTAAACTAAGACGAATAGTCGTGCACGTAAAACCGTAAAAAGTGACAAAATTAAAAATTTACCCTAAAAATTCCTAGAAAATTGCAATAAATTCTAAAAAATGTAATTAGAGTATACAAAAAATCAAAAATCACTCAAACCTTTTATTTAATTAAATAATAATTTTTTAATGCTAATTAAAGCCCAAAAAATCAATTTAATTAACAAAAAGTCCAAAATGAGATTTTTTCACTTGTAAACCTCTAAAATGACTTAACTAAATTAAAAACAATTTTTGAAAATTTTCAAATTAATTAAAACTATTTAAAAACAATTAAAAACTATTAAAACTTAAAATAATTCTAAAAATTAATCTAAGGACAATAAAAATATTCTAAAAATTATAAAATTCCTAACTTCATGTATTTGATCTAAGAAAAATGAAAAACATTGAATAATCTAAATTTTAATTTTTAATAATAAAATAATAATAAAATATTAATAAAAATCCAAAATTTATAAAAAAACTCTAAAAAGTTGCAAACTAGTTTATTTTAACCTAACTAAAACAGAAATGAAGTTGAAATTACAAAAATACCCCTATTGGGCCTCGAAATGGGCTAAAAGTCCAAACAGTCCCTTAATGGGCTTGAAATAGGCCCAATAAGAAAAATGTTGTCCAAATAAGCCCAAAATCTCCTATCTGACTTAAAATTTGATTTTAAGAACAAAACTCTGAAGGCCCAAAAGCTGAAAATGTGTATAAGCTAGCTTATTTCAAGGCGGCTTATTCTTAATGGACTTTTTGGCCCATTAAGCTATAAGCTGATGCCATAAGCTAAAATTTGACACACATGATTCTTTTGAGTTACTTAAGAGATCTGTAAAAAGAAAATTGGAAAAGCACAAGAAATAAGCCTGAAATAAGCCAAGACTCTCTTCACAAAACGACAAAATAGTCGTTTTTGAGTTTTAGACCACCTCAAGTGCTGATTCAACTTTCAAAAGCTTTTAAGTGACTTAACTAAGCATAATAATCAAAAAGTTTTCAAAAATGCACAAGCAATAAGCTAGAATAAGCAGATAAGTACTTATGTTAAAGTCAACTTAATGAGTTTTCTAGTAAAAAGTCAAAGTCAAAGTCTAATAAGCTCCATGTCAAATAAATGGGTCAACTGAGGAAGATCTATCACAAAAAATAAGTTTTTTCAAGTCTGGATAAGCCAATTTGGCTTATGAATAAGCTGTTTGAAGATTACACTAGCAGGGGTTAGTTTTGGAGGTTAAACAGTGGGAACTTTTCCCCCTGCTTGACCTTTTTGACTTTTTGTCTTTTGTGGATTCAAGGTACAAACAAGGCACCCTTGTGATCAGTGAATCACAAGGAGTCAAGAACAACAAAGAAATCACACTTCCAATCAGCCAAATGATACAGTTAATTCAATTAAGCACCAGATCAGACACAGACTTGAATAATAAGCAGTTTACACTCAATAAGCAGTTTAAACAAAAATCAACCAGCCAAATTTCACCAAATGCATACACAAGCTATAATAAATTCAAATGAACAAATTCTAACAGGTTTCATGCATTGATTAAAAGTCTAGATCAAGATTTAAGCATATAAAAGTTACTGATGAACAAAGAACATGCAGTTATGAACACTTGCTGATATACTTGACCTCAAGGTCAGATTCAAACACTCAAATCTCTTAGTCAGGTTATATAAACTATGTTTAATCACTTGTTACCCCTAAGCATGCATACAAACTAAGTGATACCAAGTTCTTAGGTCAAAACAAGCAGATTTCAAGTTTTTATAGCACAATCTTAGATTTGATGTTTAAAGTCCAACAACTTGCAGGTTTTAGCACACAACCAAGTGAATAGCAGATACAAACTCAAACAAACAACTTCCAATAACACAATAACAAGTTATGATCTTAAACAAGTTAACCCAAACACCCCTTATCTTTTTCAATTCAAGATTAAACAAGTATAAGTGTATTTCAATGTTACCCAAGCCCAATCAAACACAATAACAGATGTATTATGCAGTATCAAGCAAGATTAAACCATAAAAACAACAAGAACACAAAATCATAAAAATCAAGTATTTTCAGATTTTTTGGTTCAAGAACTCAAACCTCATGAATGTACCTCCACACTCACGAATTTTTGAGCTGATGTGCCTAGCAAAACAAGGCACAAGCTTCCTTAAACAAGCTGCTAAGATTCAACAAGGTTAGAACAATAAAATCAAAAACAGAAAGGTGACAACTTTGAAAATAAATTTGATTGATGCAACCTTGTTCCCACACTTGATTATCCCCAAGTTATAAGCCTCAAAACACCTTGATAACATAATATCAGGATGCTATGATCCACTTATAGCCCAAGAATTCCAAGATTTAAACCAAGACTTAGCAAAATATCAAATTTTAAGTTCTTGTACAATTTCTTGCACAAGTTTTGAAAACACGTTTTGAGATTCAAGATTAGTTAACATTAAACAATAACAAGCAGATATAAAGATTGGCACTTGGGTTTTCTTCACAAATTCAAACACTTCTCATTAATCAAGAGCAAGGATTTACAGAAAAGTGAACAAAGGAAAACCAAGAGCAAGCTGCTATGATGCAGCTTCTATGCCTTATATAGGCTACAAATGAACTACTACAATGCATAAAAACGTAAACCCTAAGCTGATGAAGTCCCCATTTTGCCCTTTGAACTTTTGAATATCTTGGAATCATGTGATGAAATTTTGGCTGTTTGTTGATGGGTTAGCTGTTGGAATTGCATCAAAGGCTCAAAACAAGCTTAAGTTTCAAGCTAGTATCTTGGACGTTGGATGACTGGCAGTTTTTGGCATCTTCCTCACAAAACCGTGTACGAGGTTGATGGCATGTGACATGTGGTGATGTGGCAAGGGTTTTTAGAGTTGGGTTATGATTAGGATGAGCTTAATCATAAATCTGGAGAGTTTAGTGGTCTAATTCTTGGTAATTAACAAATCCCCAATTTTGTTCTTCATGTGAATATTGACATGTTTAATCCGTTTTTGGGTTTAAACAATGTGTTAAGCGCCAAAAGTTAACTAATCAGTTATGATTAGTTTAATAACTGAGTAGGATGGTGAGATGGATGAAAGGTGGGTTGTGATTGGTGGGTTGGATTGAGTGGGGCACGTGGCAGGCTGCCATAGGTCTAGGTAAGTTCTTGTGTTTTCCCATTTCAGTCCCTCTCTTTTATTCTTTCTTTTATTTGAAGTTTTAAACAGCCAAAACGGGATTCCCTTTGTAATACAAGTTTTCATTTTCATACTTTGGCCACAAATACTTTTCCAAAGTATTTTTATGGGTATTTCTTGCCATTTGTTGATTCTTGAAGGGTTGTTTTGGCATTTTCTTCAAAGATGATGGTCTTGACTTGTATGATTGAATTTTTGGAGGACTAATATTGAAAATTCATGATTGTTGAGGGACCATTCTTGCCAATTCTTCAAAGTGGAAGGCCCTTTTTGTAAATTTGACAAACTTTAAGGACCAATCTTGTAATTATGAATAAACAAGGGTTTAAAGTGTCAATTCTTCAATATTGGAGGACCCTTCTTGCATAATCTTCATTTCTTCAAGGGTTTTTCTTGTAAAATCTTCATTAGGGCTTGGTTCATTGTGTGGCTTCGTTTTCCGTGTTCGTTTTTGCATATTTCTTGTGATCTTTTGTCATTTTCTCAATATCCGTACCTAAAATACACAAGTAACAAACACAAGCATATATTTGGCATTTTTGATGATATTTAATGCATTTAAACCCCGTTTTGGACGATGAGACTATGTATAAAATCAGTCTCATCACTCCCCCGTACTAAACCATTGTCGTGCCCTCACGCAATGCTAGAATAAAGTATCATATCTCCTCCTTTAATTAAAAAAAAAAAAAAAAAAAAATAAATAAAATAAAAAATTATAAAAAAAAATATTATAAAAATTTAAAGACATAATGTATGATTTTCATCGCAAAATGGGACGTTTAGGTTCATAAAACAAGAACACGTGACTGCTTCGTTAGAAATAATTTCATCGTCCTCGATTTTTACCCCAATTCCATGCTAAGCGTGCAACGAGATCATTGTCATTATAAGTTAGTAATTCTAACACTACTCATATGCCCTAATCACGTATTTATCCTCCCATTTTCCTAAGTTATATCTCTTATATTTTATTTTCCCTTGAATGTTTCACGAGGATACGTTGTTTGACTTATGCGATAATAGAGATTTGGGTCTAAAAAAAGAGTCCTAACGGTGTAACCAAGACCATCGAATAATAACCCCTCCTAATAGACAACGATGTCAAAAAAATAAGTCAACAAGAAGGATCGATAATCACGGTTTTATAAAGGTTTTGAACATGAGACTTATTACCAAGACTTTTATACGCCCCCTAACGGAAGGGCCTTATTATCATAGGTTTACCTCCATCTTTTATTCAACTTCGCCATGAAGCTTTTATTATGACTTTGGTCTTGCCTTGCCTTTTATTATCCTCCTCGTCGGTGGTTTTATTATGGCCAAAGACGTATATCCTCACGCTAAGGCGAATTTTGGATCTTTAAAGCTTCAAAGATTAAGACTTGATTCACTTTCAGTTTTGCATAGATTTTTCGGCCTTGTGAGATTCAAATTGTTTTCTTAATTTAGGTAAGCACTTGAAATCTTATTATTGGGTGAAGCTTTCGATTATTCGGGTTGCCAATACTTCAAAACCGTGACGCTGGAGATACCTTAATGTCTTCCCAATTTAATTACATGGAAGCTACTAGAAAAGACTAGAAACCAACAATCAAGACTAAACCGCTAAGTCAATATTTATTAAGCAAAAAATATTTACAAGCGAAGGGAGAATAAGCAAACAACGAGAACACATGAGTTTTTGAAAGAATACGAGTACTCTACGTTTAGCATAGTAACTTATAAGTAACTCTATCACTTCTCATCCTCATTTAAGAGACTTAGCCTAATATAAAGTTAAGGAATCGAAGCTAAGTGCTCAACAAGCACGGTCGAGTCAAAAAAATTACTCTTATTCTCGCCATCGGAAAATCTACATTCGTGTCTTCAAACGCTTATAAAACATGAGAAAAATTTTAAAATTTGGCCATTTTTAGCCTTATTTTGCAACAAAAAGATAAACTTTGGAAAGCGTGAAGGTTTGGCAAGGCAAGTATCTATTCACCCCCCCCCCCCCATACTAAAGTTAAACATTATCCTCAATGTTTCGAGTCTAAGGGTTGGAAAACCCCCATACTAGAGACGTAGTCGAATGCATAATCTAGCATGGAAAAGGTGTAACCGCTAAATTTAAAGCCGTTTATAAAGTGTGCTATAAACCTAAGGTTCGAACATCAAAGGATATATCATGGATATTGAGAAAGTCTTCAAAGCAAACGATCGAGTGCTCCTATAAAACGAACACGAGATGCTCCAATCGTGAAGATAATGATCATCTAAAATCCACAATTCATAAACAACCACAGAACAAAGGTTGGAAGGGCACAAATCCCCACACGTTACTACATTAGAAAGCGATAATATGTACATAGGATAAGCATGGGACTCCCCCACGAGGCACCTCGTTTTTTATTACCGAGTCATGAGCTCGACTCGATCCCCTCAATACTAATTATCATTAGGGAAGGTGATTTGGTCGAGGTAGTTCAAGGATGGAACTTCCCCGACAAAGTAGTGCTTCAACCTATGTCCATTCACCTTGAAATTAGGGCCATCATTTTGAGCTAGCTCGATGGTCCCATAAGGAAAAACTTGAGTCACAGTGAATGGACCGGACCAACGGGATTTCAACTTACCGGAAAATATTTTCAAACGAGAGTTAAAAAGCAACACTTAATCTCCAATGTTAAAAACCCGGTTTTTAATTTTTGAGTCATGAAACTTTTTAGTTTTTTCTTTATAAATCAATGAATTTTCATAAGCAATGTTCCTTAATTCATCCAATTCATTTAATTGAATTTTCTGGTGTTTTCTCGCGGTCTCCATATCATCATTACAATGCTTAAGGCCCCAATAAGCTTTGTGTTCAAGTTCAATTGGCAAGTGACAATTCTTCCCATACACAAGCTTATAGGGAGTTGATAGGTGTGAAAACACCCATCCTTTTTACCACTTAATTACAATAATAACCGAGCCAAAACGTGTATTTTATGTCATTTATGTCGGAATTATGCGTGGTTTGTGTTTTTTTTGTGATTTAGGACGAAAAGGTGAAAAGTGGAGAAAACACGGCATTCACGGGCTTTTATCGAAGAAAAAGACGAAAGATGAAGTCGAAAGATCAAGAGTGGAAAAAGAACGGAAGTCCAAGACCAATTTTGAAGATTTATCGAAGAAAAAGTCAAAAGACGGAAGTTTACTAAAAGCCGAAGAACTCGAGTCTTATTTATGAAGAAAATTCAAGACGAGTTCAAAGAAATCCCGAGACAAAGTCATTCAGTCCAAGATTAACAAAAGATGGAGAAGGGAAGGACTTAACTTTGCAATTAAGGAAAAGAGGAAAGAGGGAGGAAGCTTCCTAAGCTCCTCCCTAATCTCCACTATAAATAGCCATTAGCTACTTCATTTCTTGTTGTTGGTGGCTTGACAAGCCACTCTTCCACCATTTTCATTTCTTGTTAATTACTTTCTTGTATTTTAATTTCATGTTATGCACTTTTAATTTCTTCAATTCAAGTAAGTCTTTTAATTTTGACATCTTTTCTTTTAATCAAGTTCTTATTTCTAATCATCTTCTTCTACCTTTCTTATTTTGTTTATCTTTGATTCATGTTCATCTTTGATCTTATTTTCATCTTAATGCTTACTTGATTTAAAGGTTTCTTAAAAAGTTCATCTTTTTATGTTTTGATTTTAAAGTTTGCTTATTTAAAGTTTGGATAAGTTGTTGTTTGTGCTTATTAAATCCATTTCGATTTAGATTCGTTCTAGTTTTGAGTTTGAGCTTATTACCATAGCTTATAGCTTGCTTTTCTCGGATCCCTTATAAATCGGAAAGGGTATTAAACCCCTTTCCGATCGCATTATTCCGACCAGCGGCCATACCCTCTTTCCGATCACCCAATCGGAAAAGGGTTTTGAATATTCTGATCTAGCTTATTTTGTTAACATTCCGATCACTCTTTCTTGTTTAATATTCCGATTGCTTTGTTTTATAGTATTCCGATTAGCATGCATTTTCCATTATTCCGATTGGGGTTCGTTTCTACATTCCGATCAGGGGCTATTTACATGTATTCCGATCTGCTTCTATTGTCTACATTCCGATCTGAACTCTTTTACTCATTCCGATTGTAGCTTTCCGATGGGATTCCGATTGGATTCCGATCGGGTGTATTCCGATGGGTTGTTTTTGTTTTGTTTTACTATTTTGTTTTAGTTTAAGTGTCAATTTTTCTCGTTTTGTTTTTAATCTATTTTAATTACGTTTTGTATTTTTATTTAATTGTCAATTTACTTTTCGCTAAGTTTTAATTTTACGTCATTTAAATTCTCGTCATTTGCTTTCCAAGTTTTAAATATTGCATCGTTTACGTTTCATTTAGTTGTAGTTTTAATTACTTGTCATTTAATTTTAAGTCTTGCACATTTATTTTACCAAACCCAAAAATATTATTTTCACCAAAAACAAATGAGTCGCACATTTAATTCGAGAAGATACCGAGAAAACGAACTTTCGACTAGTAAAACTCATACATTAAAATGGCGCCGCTGTCGGGGATCGAACCCGGGTCACCCGCGTGATAGGTGTGAAAACACCTATCCTTTTTACCTCTTAATTACAATAATAACCGAGCCAAAACGTGTATTTTATATCATTTATGTCAGAATTATGCGTGGTTTGTGTTTTTGTTGTGATTGAGGACGAAAAGGTGAAAAGTGGAGAAAACACGGCATTCACGGGCTTTTATCGAAGAAAAAGACGAAAGATGAAGTCGAAAGATGAAGTCGAAAGATCAAGAGTGGAAAAAGAATGGAAGTCCAAGACCAATTTTGAAGATTTATCGAAGAAAATGTCAAAAGACGGAAGTTTACTAAAAGCCAAAGAACTCGAGTCTTATTTATGAAGAAAATTCAAGACGAGTTCAAAGAAATCCCGAGACAAAGTCATTAAGTCCAAGATAAACAAAAGATGGAGAAGGGAAGGACTTCTCTTTGCAATTAAGGAAAAAAGGAAAGAGGGATGAAGCTTCCTAAGCTTCTCCCTAATCTCCACTATAAATAGCCATTATCTACTTCATTTCTTGTTGTTGGTGGCTTGACAAACCACTCTTCCACCATTTTCATTTCTTCTTAATTACTTTCTTGTATTTTAATTTCATGTTATGCACTTTTAATTTCTTCAATTCAAGTAAGTCTTTTAATTTTGAAATCTTTTCTTTTAATCAAGTTCTTATTTCTAATCATCTTCTTCTACCTTTCTTATTTTGTTTATCTTTGATTCATGTTCATCTTTGATCTTATTTTCATCTTAATGCTTACTTGATTTAAAGGTTTCTTAAAAAGTTCATCTTTTTATGTTTTGATTTTAAAGTTTGCTTATTTAAAGTTTGGATAAGTTGTTTGTGCTTATTAAGTCCATTTCGATTTAGATTCGTTCTAGTTTTGATTTTGAGCTTATTACCATAGCTTATAGCTTGCTTTTCTCGGATCCCTTATAAATCGGAAAGGGTATTAAACCCCTTTCCGATCGCATTATTCCGACCAGCGGCCATACCCTCTTTCCGATCACCCAATCGGAAAAGGGTTTTCAATATTCCGATCTAGCTTATTTTGTTAACATTCCGATCACTCTTTCTTGTTTAATATTCCGATTGCTTTGTTTTATAGTATTCCGATTAGCATGCATTTTCCATTATTCCGATTGGGGGTTCGTTTCTACATTCCGATCAGGTGCTATTTACATGTATTCCGATCTGCTTCTATTGTCCACATTCTGATCAAACGATCGGAATACATTCCGATCTGAACTCTTTTACTCATTCCGATTGTAGCTATCCGATGGATACATTCCGATCGGATTCCGATTGGATTCCGATCGGGTGTATTCCGATGGGTTGTTTTTGTTTTGTTTTACTATTTTGTTTTAGTTTAAGTGTCAATTTTTCTCGTTTTGTTTTTAATCTATTTTAATTACGTTTTGTATTTTTATTTAATTGTCAATTTACTTTTCGCTAAGTTTTAATTTTATCTCATTTAAATTCTAGTCATTTGCTTTCCAAGTTTTAACTATTGCATCGTTTACGTTTCATTTAGTTGTAGTTTTAATTACTTGTCATTTAATTTTAAGTCTTGCACATTTATTTTACTAAACCCAAAAATATTATTTTCACCAAAAACAACTAAGTCGCACATTTAATCCGAGATCAATTCGAGAAAATACCGAGAAAACGAACTTTCGACTAGTAAAACTCATACATTAAAATGGCGCCGCTGCCGGCTCTTTTCGTGAGGATTAAAGGTTTTTTGTGAGAGACGCGTTGGCTTTGGGATCGGTTCACTTGTGAACGTTATTTTTCGTGTCCAAAAATTTTCAAAAATCCAAAAACATTTGAAAAATCATAAAAAGCATTTCTTTTTCAAAGTTTTGCACCAAAAATATTCTTCTTGCTTATCTATTTTTCTCAAAGGATTCTTACGTCTATTGTGTCGGGTGCGGGAGACGATTGTATGGAAACGACTCATGTCAATGGTGTACCTGTGAGCGGTGTGGCAACGATATCAACAATACACAATTCATAAGCGGATTTTGCCCTTTGTGCAACTCGACTAATTCGTCGTTTTTGAACCCACCTACTCTTTCCCCGTGCATCTATTGTGGAAGCGATTCTCATTGGCATGTTTCGTGCCCGGTTCGACACCCGTATGATTACGGGCAAGAACCGGGGTACAATTATGACAATGATAATAGCTATCCACAAGACGCACCCGATCTTTCTCCTTACCCATTTTGCAACAACTGTGGGGGTCCTCACGATACCTATTATTGTCAACCAATGAATTATTATGAGCAAAATCCGTGTCCTCAGTTTTCTTCACCAATGGATTATTATGAACCAAACCGGTTTCTAATTCTTCTCAACCAATGAACTACTATGAGCCACAACCATGCTATAATTCAGGTTTTCAACATTTTGAGCCCCCACAACACCCCCATCGATCCTCAACCCTCCTTCGAACATTTGAGCTCCCACGAACAATGGGATACTCTTGTTAAGCAAGGTCAACAACTTCAAGAAGCTTTCACCAAGATCATCGAGAAATGTCAAGAGGATCAACGACAGGAGCAAATATCGAATATCGAGACTTATACTCCTCCTCTGGCGTATCCATACTATTACGATGATGAGGACGATGAGCCTACTATTTCTTGGAATGATCTTACTGCTCAATGTCCTAGTGCTATTGTCATCCCTCCTCTCAATATTCCAAACGTGTCTAAGGATTGTGATACATTGAATGAGCTTAGTGATGTTGGTCTTGATAAAGTGTTTGATGATGAGGTTTGTGACATACCGGCTGCTATGGAGCTTGAGGACGACGTCGCTCTTACAGAACAGGTTGATCCTAATGATGTCGATTTTTCTCCAAGCTATGAGAAATTCACTTTTGATATTTCTCAATCTCCACCGGGAGATGCAGGTGATGACGATTTATTCTCTCCGGTTTACGAGAAGTTCACCGATGAACATGATCTTGTGGATCAGGTGGAAGACGTACTTCTTCGCGATAGATTACGGAAAGTTCACCTTCTTATTGCTCAAATCGAAGCGTTGACTTCTCCTCCTCTTTCAGCGTCTTTGCCTCCATCTATTCCTCCCGTTGAAGATAATGACCCATTGCTGGAAGAAATCAACACTCACTCCATACCTCCAGGTATTGATGACGATTACATGGAGGGGGACATTATTTTTGATAATTTGCTGCAGGAAGGTATTGTCCCAAGTCCCCCTCCCAAGCACCTTTCATCTACTCCGTTAGAGACCATCACGGAGGATGAGTGCTTTGACCCGAGAGGTGACATTGCTTATGCTATGATTGATACCAATACGGCTTTGCCGCTTGCTCAACATCCATTGTCTTTGGGGGAGGATAATGTGCTTACTTTACCCACCCCACCTCCCGTGGACTTTGATTTCACATACTTTTCGTATGTTGAAAGGACCTTTCTCCCTTTCAAGACTTATCCCCCCGCCTCTCCTTTGTTGATGACAACCGGGAACGAGGACAAGGTCTTTGATCCCGGTATAACATTCGAGGCTTCCCCATGGACCTATTAATTCGGGGACGAGTCAGGCTCGTGACTCGGTCAACAAAAACAAGCGCTTTTTGGGAGGCAACCCAATTATCTATCTATCTTTACCATAAGTGTAGGGGGAGCCCCGTGGTGTTTCTTGCTTTCTTTCTTATCATGTGCAGGGATTAGAGCTTCAAAGACACACTCTTGATGACTTTTGACGAACCGTGATTCCGTGTTCCCTTCTTCCCGGTTCTAAACCTAAACTCTTTTCGATTCACTATTTTATATTTTCTCAATGTTAAAATAGGAATCTCTTTAGTTGTCTTTCCCTTCGCAAGATTTAAACAACGTGCACAATGTCCTAAGTGTAGGGGATTTTACTCCCACATGCTTAAACATTGAGGACAATGTTTATGTTAAGTGTAGGGGGGACTCCTATCGAAGTTAAGTGGTCTTTTCCTTGTATTTGTCCTCATTTTAACCGGAAAATTTGATTTTTCGACATTTTTCAAAATTTTTGATCTATTTTGGCCTATTAGTTTTTCCTTTTGTATAGTTATTTTCTTTCTTTGCTAGAATAAATTTTTAATAGTGGTTTTAGTTTTCAAACGTTGTGAATCTTTTGACTCAACCCGAGTTTACTTATCTAAGTTACTCTAGCTAGTATCCTTAACGTGTTTAAGTCAAGTTTTGCTCGGCTTTTATATAGGGAGCTATAAAACGCGAAAGTCTTAACTCTCACGGGTTAAGAACAAGAACTTTTCGCAAGTTCCTATAATTGATCCTATAGAGTTGTTTATCAAGGGAACTTTAAAACGCGATTTCTAAACTTGAAAAAGTCTAAGAATTTGCAAGATCCTATAGGCGACTCGAAAACCCAAAACTTTGATTTAATAGGCTAAGTATCCACAAGTCTCATTACTTGAGGTTTTAAACTGTGGAGAACGAGAGATGATAGAGTCAATTATAAGTTTGGTATTCTTTCGTGAATTTATGTGAGTTAATTATAAGCCTATTCTCCCATCGCTTGTTAATAAATTTATCTGCAATAAATAAGGTTGTACGATTTAAAAGGTTACTTAGCTTCTAGCCCAAGATCGTTTAAAAGTTGCTCGCTACGGATTAGAGTTCATAGCCAAGGCATAACTTATTGAAGCGGGATGCGAAGATTGGCGAGTCCGAAAAGGCCCTAACAAGGCATGAGGGCTATATTTTGTTGCTAAAGATCCCAAGTGATGTGAAGAATCATTTATCAAAAATCAATATGAAGGATCGAGACACACGACGAAAAGCAAATACTCCCCAAAAGTCATGGAGAAGTCTATCCGAAAAGACCCTAGCAAGGTATGAGGATAAATATATCCAAGTCCTAAAAGGAGGCGGATCGTTGTATATCAAAATCCAAAGTAAAGATTGGAGAAAAATGAAGAAGTCGTGGTCCAAGTATGAATCTCTCAAAACTTCAAGTGAAGAAATTCCTATTATGAAGAGAAGACCATTATTTCATGAACGTCTCTCAAGATTTGAAGTATGAAGTCGCTGCCAAATATCGGTCCGAGAAAGGTCTCAAATCTCGAAGCGAGTTATGCCAAGATATGAAATTTTTAAGGTCCCGAGAAGCAGTTTTAAAAGATTTTGTCCTTTAGCTAACTATTGATTAAATCGTTCACTTTATTTTCAGCCTAAATAACTATCGAAATAAGTCAAAAATGCATCCTCGTGATCATTCAAGACAACAATAAAATATAAGAGATACACCTAGGAATAAGGGAGTCTAAGTGAATAATTGGCCCGCATGAGTTCGTGTTAGTTTACTAACTTATAATAACAATGATATCGTTTCTAAGCTTGGTTTGGAGAAAGTAAAAGCTTGAGGATGATGATCATTCACGACATTTTCAAAACTCAAGGTATGTTTTTGATTTCTTTATTTTGTATGTTTATAATTTTCTATCTCTTTAATAAAGGCCAACGTGGATTGATTGTGATGAAAAATGTAAAAGTGCTTTGTAACTAATGCATTGCATGAGGACATTACAATGGTTAAGTGTAGGGGATTTGATAGGTGTGAAAACACTCATCCTTTTTACCACTTAATTACAATAATAACCGAGCCAAAACGTGTATTTTATGTCATTTATGTCGGAATTATGCGTGGTTTGTGTTTTTGTTGTGATTTAGGACGAAAAGGTGAAAAGTGGAGAAAACACGGCATTCACGGGCTTTTATCGAAGAAAAAGACGAAAGATGAAGTCGAAAGATCAAGAGTGGAAAAAGAACGGAAGTCCAAGACCAATTTTGAAGATTTATCGAAGAAAATGTCAAAAGACGGAAGTTTACTAAAAGCCGAAGAACTCGAGTCTTATTTATGAAGAAAATTCAAGACGAGTTCAAAGAAATCCCGAGACAAAGTCATTAAGTCCAAGATTAACAAAAGATGGAGAAGGGAAGGACTTAACTTTGCAATTAAGGAAAAGAGGAAAGAGGGAGGAATCTTCCTAAGCTCCTCCCTAATCTCCACTATAAATAGCCATTAGCTACTTCATTTCTTGTTGTTGGTGGCTTGACAAACCACTCTTCCACCATTTTCATTTCTTGTTAATTACTTTCTTGTATTTTAATTTCATGTTATGCACTTTTAATTTCTTCAATTCAGGTAAGTCTTTTAATTTTGAAATCTTTTCTTTTAATCAAGTTCTTATTTCTAATCATCTTCTTCTACCTTTCTTATTTTGTTTATCTTTGATTCATGTTCATCTTTGATCTTATTTTCATCTTAATGCTTACTTGATTTAAAGGTTTCTTAAAAAGTTCATCTTTTTATGTTTTGATTTTAAATTTTGCTTATTTAAAGTTTGGATAAGTTGTTGTTTGTGCTTATTAAGTCCATTTCGATTTAGATTCGTTCTAGTTTTGAGTTTGAGCTTATTACCATAGCTTATAGCTTGCTTTTCTCGGATCCCTTATAAATCGGAAAGGGTATTAAACCCCTTTCCGATCGCATTATTCCGACCAGCGGCCATACCCTCTTTCCGATCACCCAATCGGAAAAGGGTTTTCAATATTCCGATCTAGCTTATTTTGTTAACATTCCGATCACTCTTTCTTGTTTAATATTCCGATTGCTTTGTTTTATAGTATTCCGATTAGCATGCATTTTCCATTATTCCGATTAGGGTTCGTTTCTACATTCCGATCAGGGGCTATTTACATGTATTCCGATCTGCTTCTATTGTCCACATTCCGATCAAACGATCGGAATACATTCCGATCTGAACTCTTTTACTCATTCCGATTGTATCTTTCCGATGGATACATTCCGATCGGATTCCGATTGGATTCCGATCGGGTGTATTCCGATGGGTTGTTTTTGTTTTGTTTTACTATTTTGTTTTAGTTTAAGTGTCAATTTTTCTCGTTTTGTTTTTAATCTATTTTAATTACGTTTTGTATTTTTATTTAATTGTCAATTTACTTTTCGCTAAGTTTTAATTTTACGTCATTTAAATTCTCGTCATTTGCTTTCCAAGTTTTAAATATTGCATCGTTTACGTTTCATTTAGTTGTAGTTTTAATTACTTGTCATTTGATTTTAAGTCTTGCACATTTATTTTACCAAACCCAAAAATATTATTTTTACCAAAAACAACTGAGTCGCACATTTAATCCGAGATCAATTCGAGAAGATACCGAGAAAACGAACTTTCGACTAGTAAAACTCATACATTAGGAGTGCACCCGATGGGCGTCTTATGAGCGGTCCTAAAGGCCCATAAAGCATCGTCCAACTTATCCGACCAAGATTGTCGGTTTTCCCCAATAGATCTCTCAAGATCCTCTTCAAAGCTCGGTTTGAAACCTCTACTTGCCCACTCGTTTGTGGGTGATAAGTCGTAGAAAGATGATGTGTAACCCATATTTCCTTAGGACCCTTTCGAATTGGTCGTTACAAAAATGGGTTCCACGATCGCTTATGATCGCACGAGGGGTTCCAAACCGAGAAAACAAGATTTTAAAAAACTTGACTACCACACGAGCATTATTGGTGGGCCAAGCCTTAGCTTCCACGCACTTAGATAGGTAGTCAACGGCGACAAGGATGTACTTATTACCACGAGATGATGGGAACGGCCCCATAAAGTCAATGCCCCAAACGTCAAAGATCTCACACACTTGGATGATATTTTGTGGCATTTCATCGTTTTGTGAGGCTTTTCCTTGTCGTTGGCATGAATCACAAGACTTCACAAGTACATGTGCATCTCGGTAAATAGTAGGCCAAAAGAAACCGGCATCAAAGACCTTCTTAGCCGTGAGATTAGCACCATGGTGACCACCCGTGGGTCCCTCGTGACAAGCTCTAAGGATGTTAGAAGCTTCGGTACCAAAGACACAACGTCGAATGATTTGATCTGCACAAGTTCGCAACAAGTAAGGTTCGTTCCAAAACTAGAACTTGACGTCACGAAAGAATTTTCGTTTTTCTTGAGTCGTCATACCCTTGATGATGAAGTTCCCCGCATGGTAATTTGTGATGTCCGAAAACCATGGGGTAGAAGAATCAATCTTAGAATTCACTACACCAAGTGTCTCGAGCGGAAATGTTTTGGTGATTTCCTTGGGCTCGTAAACACTTTGGTGAGGATCTTCCAAACGAGAAAGATGATCGTCTGCTAGATTCTCGGCTCCTTTTTTGTCAACGATTTGGTGATCAAATTATTGAAGGAGGAGAATCCAATGAAGTAATCTCGGCTTTGCATCTTGTTTAGCCATAAGATACTTCATAGCCGAATGATCAGTATACACTATGCATTTAGTCAAGACGAGATAAGGGCGGAATTTCTCAAATGCATACACCACGGCAAGGAATTCCTTCTCCGTTGAAGCGTATTTTAGTTGAGCCCCAGTCATCGTCTTGCTAGCATAGTGAATAGGCAAGAAGTGTTTTTCATGACGTTGCCCCAATACGGCCCCGATAGCGTAGTCACTAGCATCACACATGAGCTCAAAGGGGAGGTTCCAATTGGGAGCAACAAGAATGGGAGCTTCGGTAAGTTTCCTCTTAAGGATTTCAAAGGCTCGTACACAATCTTCGTCAAAGACAAAACGTGCATATTTTTCAAGGAGATGTGTAATAGGTCGAGAGATCTTTGAAAAATCCTTGATGAATCGATGATAAAAGCCCGCGTGGTGAACCACTCAAGGGTGGCCTAGTGGTAAAAAGATTTGTGGCTATCACTCCAAAGTGTGTGAGGTCTCAAGTTCAATTCCCACTAGGTGCAAACAACCTTGAAGTGGCCACGCCAACCTCCTGAAAAGGGAGGGCTTTACCTGGTTTGAGTCTGTGTGGCGGTGGGCTCAAACCCCGTGGATTAGTCGGCCAATGAGTCGGAAATCACGGTTACCAAAAAAAAAAAAAAAAAAAAGCCCGCGTGGCCTAGGAAACTCCTAACTCCCTTGACGGTTTTGGGATGAGGTAATTTGGCGATGACGTCTACCTTAGCTTGATCTACCTCAATCCCCGCTTTTGAAACCTTGTGCCCTAAGACGATTCCACTTTCAACCATAAAATGACATTTTTACCAATTAAGCACAAGGTTGGTTTCCTCACAACGTTTTAACATTTCTCAAGATTCGACAAACACGAAGTGAACGAACTACCAAACACGGAAAATTCATCCATGAAGACTTCCATCGTCTTCTCGATCATATCATGAAAAATAGCCATCATGCACCTTTGAAAGGTTCCCGGTGCATTGCAATGTCCGAATGGCATTCTACGATAGGCAAACGTTCCATATGGACACGTAAACGTAGTTTTTTCTTGATCACGAGGATCGATTGGGATTTGGAAGTAACCGGAAAAACCATCTAAAAAGCAATAGAAATCGTTTCCCGCAAGACGCTCCAACATTTGGTCCATGAAAGGCAAGGGAAAATGGTCTTTTCTAGTGGCGTCATTCAACTTACGATAGTCAATGCACACTCTCCATCCGGTCACGAGTCTAGTTGGAATCAACTCGTTGGCATCTTCTCACACAACGGTCATTCCTCCCTTCTTAGGGACACAATGAATAGGACTCACCCAAGGGCTATCGGAAATAGGGTAAATCATTCCCGCGTCAAGGAGTTTTAGGACTTCCGTCGTGAATTTTGGGGTTCACCCTCCTTTGACATTGGATTGCGGGTTTGTAATCCTCCTCCATTAAGATTTTGTGGGTATAAAATTTGGGATCGATCCCCTTAATGTCGGATAACTTCCACGCAATTGCCCCTTTGTGATCCTTTAGAACATCGACAAGTGCGATTTTTTCATCATCGGAAAGATCTTTCGCAATAATAACCGGCAACTTGTCGTCCTCCTCCAAAAATACATATTCAAGGTGAGGAGGTAAATCTTTCAACTCGAGGATAGGTGGTTCCTCAATTGAAGATTTGGGCTCGATACTCATAACCTCCTCGGGTAGAGGAAATGGGAAATCGTTAAGAAAATCCTTGATAATCGAGAAGTCCTCATCATTGTCGAGGTCTTCGTCGCAAGTACGTGGAACATCGAATTCTTCCAACGTAAAACCACCACCTTCAAATGGAGTGAAGGTTGGTGTCGAATTATCAAGAATGGGATCTAGCATAGTGGGATTGCCACTATTTTCATCATCACCAAAACCTAAAACTTCTTGTGAAAATTCCTCGTAAACAACGTCAATCATATCAACGAGGTTTATGGTTGCAACAAAATTAACATGAGAAATTGGAGAATTTTGAGTTGCGTTTATAACAAGTTCCTCGTCGTTGAAACGTAAGGTGATCTTTCTAGCATGCACATCAATTAAAGCCATAGACGTATCTAAAAACGAACGACCTAAAATGAGAGGAACTTGAGGATCCGTGGGGATATCGACAACGATAAAGTCTACTGGATAATAGAACTTTCCCACTTTCACAAAAACTTCTTCCGCCAATCCACATGCGGGAATCGTGGAATGTTCGGCCAACTCGATAGACATTAGTGAAGGAGTAAGATTAGGAAGATTGAGAGACTTGAAGATTGCAAGTGGCATCAAGTTAATACTAGCACCAAGATCGGCCAAGGCATAGCATTCTTCCATATCTTGGATTGCACAAGGAATCAAGAATTTACCTGGATCACCGACTTTCTGAGGTATGCGGTTAAGATAAACCGATGAACAACTAGACAATTGTTGCAATTTCTCCTTCTTGTTCAACATATTCTTAAAGTTAGCGGCAAATCAAGGCATCATGACCAAAGCATCGGCAAAACTCACATTAAAATGAACGTCACGAAACATTTTCATAAAAAGCTCAAATTGGTAGTTATCGCGCTCTTGACGTTTCTCCTTTCTAAGTCTCGATGGATAGGGCAAAGGTGGTGTGGGTTGAGGCATAGGCATAGCCTTTGGAATCTCGGGTTCCAAATGTGGTAATGGGTCAACCGTAGGTGTGGCATGAGCGGTACTTCGTGGGATTTGGACATGATCCTTTTCGACCACCACCTCGGGTTCTTCCTCAATTGCATCCTCCGTAGGAGCAATTGGTTGAGGAGTCGGTTCCTTAAGTGTCTTACCACTTCGTGTGGTAATCACTTTCATCTCTCCCTTAGGATTCGATATGGTGTTACTAGGAAGACTACTCGAAGACGGTTTGCACATTATAGCCTCAAACATAGATGAAATTTTATCCTCAAACATAGATTGCCTCTTCTCGGCCTTAATCATCTCTTGTTTTATTTCATGTTTCCCTTGTTCCATTTTTTGTTGGTTTTGTTGTAACCTAGTTACATTCCCTTCCATTTTGTTTGTATGGATTTTAAGTTCATTTTCTAACTCGTTTTTCAACTCCTTCTTCAACTCATTCTTAAACTCGGATCTTAGGCTAATGATTTCTCTTTGAATGTTGTCAAACCTAGCATCGTTTCCATTAGCGTATTCAACAAATTCATTTGGAATATCTTTCAAAGTTTGCAAACCCTTGTTGTTGTTTTGAAAATCATTGTTTTGATTTTTGTTTGAAACTTGATTGTTAGCCCCTTGATTCCCATAGTTTCCTTTGTAATTGTTTTTAAAACCAACTTGATTGTTTCGATAGTTGTTGTTAGCATTTTGATTGGGAGCAAAACCCGGTGGAGTCAATTGATTAGAGCGGGTAACTTGACCGTTTTGGTTGTAAGTTCTCGTGGCCGCGTAGGCACTCGAAGTGTTACCACCGTTGGTAATGCACTCGAAGAAATCATGACCTCCACCACAATACATACATGAAACCTCAACCGCTTTAGCCGTAGCGGGAGCACTTTGTTCTCCAACTTTGAAATCAATTAAAAGTCCCTTAAGCTTATCAAAGATTTTGTTTTCCAAGTTCGCCTTAATTTGGTAAGCATCGATGGTATTGGACAAAGAAGGTGAAGCCGAAGACGAAGCCTTACGAACACTCGATATGTTACCAGGACTATACACCTTAGATCTATTCTCATTTATCAACAACGCTTCCTCAACCGTTTTACACAAAAAATTACCACCCGCGACGGCATTTAGATAATCTCTTTCATGATCATTTAATCCATTGTAAAACGTGTCAATTTGATGCAAGTCGGAAAAACCGTGATGAGGACCCTCATGTAACATTTCCTTAAACCTATTCCAAGCCGTTGAAAAACTCTCATTAAATTCTTGTGAAAGTTTTGAAATCTCGTTTTTCAAATGCGTAGTCTTAGAGGGCGGGAAAAATTGGTTCACAAACTTAGAAACGAGATCCTTCCACGTCAATATAGAATTGGGTGGCTCTTTCTCTAACCAAATTTTAGCGGGCCTCGCTAACGAATACGGAAAAAGCATCATCTTAATCGAGTCATTAGCAACATCCTTAAATTTGCAAGTGGCGGTAAGACGATTGAATTGGCGGATATGGTTGTGCGGGTTGTCATTTTCATCACCACGGAATTTGTTGTTTTGGATCATCGACAACAAACCCGTTTTCACTTCAAAATTCTCCGCAAGGATAGCGGGAATTACAATAGCCTCTCCAAAACCCTCGGTGGGTGCTTGAAGTAAATCCATCATAGTACGATTCACCATGGTTGGTTCTTCTTCTACGATAGGTTCGTCAATAGGAGACCCCTCACTAGAAAGATTAGGAGTAGGTGTTGACTCCTTTCGGTTTTTTCATTTACGTGCACGTCTTGCTTGATTACGAGTAAGCATAAACGTCACGTACAATGTGGGGATGAGTAAAGAAGATTATTTTTGGTGTTTTTAATTTTTCCAATTTTTTTATTTATTTATTTTTTTTACTTTTTTTTGGATTTTTTTGATTGTATTAAGTAGACAAAAATCTACAACTCTCCTCCTTAATCAAATCTCTTGATTAAAGAAGCCTCAAGGAATGAAAACGATCACGTGAAGTGAACGCCTTCGTTGACTTTAGAACGTTGTGGAACACCAAAACATTCAAGAGGGTTTAATCAAATGAAACCAAGAAAATATATATGATACTTAGATAATACTTTGGTTGGCAAACCCTCGATTAGCCCTTTTTATCTAAACACGCATAAGCAAGCGGGGAAACGAGGCGACGCGAAGCACTTAAGAGCCTTTTTCCTTAGGGTATATTTTATAATACCCGCCTTATACCCACCTTATAGTTTGTGTTTTTCAAAATTAAGCTTCACGAAAGTATTTATCTATTTTGCCTTTTCTTTCTTGTTTGAGATTCGAATACAATGATTGAGTAATGACCTCCCAATCAAGGTTGTGTTTTCACACTTTTGGAGTACTTGTGAATTTATTGTTCTACGTATACAATATAGTAATAGTATTCACACAAAAAACGAAAAAACCGATAATACGTATTAGTAGAGTGCTACTAATACAATTAGCTATTATGGCTATATAAAAACAATAATTGTTCAAATCAAAACACAACACGTCTCCCCGGCAGCGGCGCCAAAAATGATATAGTGTTTTTACTACTCTTTAGGAAAAGAGCGTAAAAGTGGAAAGTATTAAGTGTCGGTTTAGGAAAACCAAGCACTAATGACCCAAAAGTGGGGATCGTTCTCAAGGAGGCAAGTGTGTTGTATAGAGAGATGATTAATGGTTTATGATTATATTGATGAGAAATGAAAAGAAGAAAAGAGATTAGAAGAGAATGACGGTTACGTTTATGAATTAAACAAAGACGAATAGTCGTGCACGTAAAACCGTAAAAAGTGACAAAATAAAAAATTTATCTTAAAAATTACTAGAAAATTGCAATAAATCCTAAAAAATGTAATTAGAGCTTAAAAAAAATCAAAAATCACTCAAACCTTTTATTTAATTAAATAATAATTTTTTAATGCTAATTAAATCCCAAAAAATCAATTTAATTAACAAAAGCCCAAAATGAGATTTTTTCATTTGTAAACCTCTAAAATGACTTAACTAAATTTAAAACAATTTTTGAAAATTTTAAAATTAATTAAAACTATTTAAAAACAATTAAAAACTATTAAAACTTAAAATAATTCAAAAAATTAATCTAAGGACAATAAAAATATTCTAAAATTGTAAAATTCCTAACTTAATGTATTTGATCTAAGAAAAATGAAAAACTTTGAAAAATCTTAATTTTAATTTTTAATAATAAAATAATAATAAATTAATAAAAATCTAAAATTTATAAAAAATTCTAAAAAGTTGCAAACTAGTTTATTTTAACCTAAATAAAACAGAAATGAAGTTGAAATTACAAAAATACCCCTATTGGGCCTTGAAATGGGCTAAAAGTCCAAACAGTCCCTTAATGGGCTTGAAATAGGCCCAATAAGAAAATTGTTGTCCAAATAAGCCCAAAATCTCCTATCTGACTTAAAATTTGATTTTAAGAACAAAATTCTGAAGGCCCAAAAGCTGAAAATGTGTATAAGCTAGCTTATTTCAAGGCGACTTATTCTTAATGGGCTTTTTGGCCCATTAAGCTATAAGCTGATGCCATAAGCTAAAACTTGACACACACGCTTCTTTTGAGTTACTTAAGAGATCTATAAAAAGAAAATTGGAAAAAGCACAAGAAATAAGCCTGAAATAAGCCAAGACTCTCTTCACAAAACGACAAAATAGGCGTTTTTTAGTTCTAGACCACCTCAAGTGCTGATTCAACTTTCAAAAGCTTTTAAGTGACTTAACTAAGCAAAATAATCAAAAAGTTTTCAAAAAAGCACAAACAATAAGCCAGAATAAGCAGATAAGCACTTATGTTAAAGTCAACTTAATGAGTTTTCTAGTAAAAAGTCAAAGTCAAAGTCTAATAAGCTCCAGATCAAATAAATGGGTCAAATGAGGAAGATCTATCACAAAAAATAAGTTGTTGCAAGTCTGGATAAGCAAATTTGGCTTATGAATAAGCTGTTTGAAGATTACACTAGCATGGGCTAGTTTTGGAGGTTGAGTAGTGGGAACTTTTCCCCCTGCTTGACCTTTTTGACTTTTTGTCTTTTGTGGCTTTTTTGTGGATTCAAGTTACAAACAAGGCACCCTTGTGATCAGTGAATCACAAGGAGTCAAGAAAAACAAAGAAATCACACTTCCAATCAGCCAAATGATACAGTTGATTCAATTAAGCACCAGATCAGACACAGACTTGAACAATAAGCAGTTTACACTCAATAAGCAGTTTTAGCAAAAATCAGCCAGCCAAACTTCACCAAATGCATACACAAGCTATAATAAATTCAAAATGAACAAATTCTAACAGGTTTCATGCATTGATTAAAAGTCTAGATCAAGATTCAAGCATATAAAAGTTACTGGTGAACAAAGAACATGCAGTTATGAACACTTGCTGATATACTTGACCTCAAGGTCAGATTCAAACACTCAAATATCTTAGTCAGGTTAAATAAACTATGTTTAATCACTTGTTACCCCTAAGCATGCATACAAACTAAGTGTTACAAAGTTCTTAGGTCAAAACAAGCAGATTTCAAGTTTTTATAGCACAGTCTTAGATTTGATGTTTAAAGTCCAATAACTTGCGGGTTTTAGCACACAACCAAGTGAATAGCAGATACAAACTCAAACAAACAACTTCCAATAACACAATAACAAGTTATGATCTTAAACAGGTTAACCCAAACACCCCTTATCTTTTTCAATTCAAGATTAAACAAGTATAAGTGTATTTCAATGTTACCCAAGCCCAATCAAACACAATAACAGATGTATTATGCAGTATCAAGCAAGATTAAACAATAAAAACAACAAGAACACAAAATCATAAAAATCAAGTATTTTTCAGATTTTTGGTTTAAAGAACTCAAACTTCATGAATGTACATCCACGCTCACGAATTTTTGAGCTGATGTGCCTAGCAAAACAAGGCACAAGCTTCCTTAAACAAGCTGCTAAGATTCAACAAGGTTAGCACAATAAAATCAAAAACAGAAAGGTGACAACTTTCAAAATAAATTTGATTGATGCAACCTTGTTCCCACACTTGATTATCCCCAAGTTATAAGCCTCACAACACCTTGATAACACAATATCAGGATGCTATGATCCACTTATAGCCCAAGAATTCCAAGGTTTAAACTAAGACTTAGCAAAATATCAAGTTTTGAGTTCTTGTACAATTTCTTGCACAAGGTTTGAAAACACGTTTTGAGATTCAAGTTTAGTTAACATTAAACAATAACAAGCAGATATAAAGATTGGCACTTGGGTTTTCTTCACAAATTCAAACACTTATCATTAATCAAGAGCAAGGATTTACAGAAAAGTGAACAAAGGAAAAACCAAGAGCAAGCTGCTATGATGCAGCTTCTATGCCTTATATAGGCTACAAATGAACTACTACAATGCATAAAAACGTAAACCCTAAGCTGATGAAGTCCCCATTTTGCCCTTTGAACTTTTGAATATCTTGGAATCATGTGATGAAATTTTGGTTGTTTGTTGATGGGTGAGCTGTTGGAATTGCATCAAAGGCTCAAAACAAGCTTAAGTTTCAAGCTAGTATCTTGGACGTTGGATGACTGGCAGTTTTTGGCATCTTCCTCACAAAACCGTGTACGAGGTTGATGGCATGTGACATGTGGTGATGTGGCAAGGGTTTTTAGAGTTGGGTTATGATTAGGATGAGCTTAATCATAAATCTGGAGAGTTTAGTGGTCTATTTCTTAGTAATTAACAAATCCCCAATTTTGTTCTTCATGTGAATAGTGACATGTTTAATCCGTTTTTGGGTTTAAACAATGTGTTAAGCGCCAAAAGTTAACTAATCAGTTATGATTAGTTTAATAACTGAGTGGGATGGTGAGGTGGATGAAAGGTGGGTTGTGATTGGTGGGTTGGAGTGAGTGGGGCACGTGGCAGGCTGCCATAGGTCTAGGTAAGTTCTTGTGTCTGCCTATTTCAGTCCCTCTCTTTTCTTCTTTCTTTCATTTGAAGTTTTAAACAGCCAAAACGGGATTCCCTTTGTTATACAAGTTTTCATTTTCATACTTTGGCCACAAATACTTTTCCAAAGTATTTTCAAGGGTATTTCTTGCCATTTGTTGATTCTTGAAGGGTTGTTTTGGCATTTTCTTCAAAGATGATGGTCTTGACTTGTGTGATTGACTTTTTGGAGGACTAATATTGACAAGTCATGATTGTTGAGGGACCATTCTTGCCAATTCTTCAAAGTGGAGGGCCCTTTTTGTAAATTTGACAAAATTTAAGGACCAATATTGTAAATATGAATAAACAAGGGTTTAAAGTGTCAATTCTTCAATATTGGAGGATCCTTCTTGCATAATCTTCAATTCTTCAAGGTTTTTCTTGGAAAATCTTCATTAGGGCTTGGTTCATTATGTGGCTTCGTTTCACGTGTTCGTTTTTGCATGTTTCTTGTGATCTTTTGTCATTTTCTCAATATCCGTACCTAAAATACACAAGTAACAAACACAAGCATATATTTGGCATTTTTGATGATATTTAATGCATGTAAAGAACGTTTTGGACGATGAGACTATGTATAAAAGCAGTGTCATCATGAAGCCCATTTCATTCCTATCAATGCCAAATGTTCAAGAACTTGCTACCAAGCAGCTATGGGACCAGCGACCCAGTCCACCAACCCTTGTTCCCTTCCCTACTTTGCCTAATGTCATGGAACTGGGGGCAAGGAAACACTTGTAATATTTTCAAAACCTCAAGCCTATCCCTGTTCCAAGGATGAAAGATGTCCAAGAATTGGCCGCTAAGGAATTATGGCTACAGAGAGGAGACATCAGCATCACCAAACCAAATATCATAAATAATGATCTTCTCTCTGAGATTCAGACTCTCACCCACGCTGCTGAAGAACTCACCACCAACCTAGAGGCCTCCCTAACTTCATCGGTGGAATGCTCTCTAAAAACTGTGCTTCCGCAACTGCTGGAGACTGCTTTGCAAACACACCTCCCATAGGTCATGAATCAAAGTCTCCAGCAATATATGCCCTCAGACCTCACAGCAACGGTCAAGTCCAATGTGGCAGCCATTGCAAAGGCCTTTGAGCCTCAAAGGAAACTTCTTTAAGAGCTATTACAAGAAGAGCTTAAGGAAATCTGTCTTTTTGTGCATGACGAATTCCTTAAGTTCATTACAGCAGGATCAGGCACAGCTCATACTGGTGTTATGCCTGAGGGGGAGAATTCTGCTACCTCCACCTCTGAAGAAGAAGCTGATGCTCCATCTAAGGGGGAGCAACCACCAAAATCTACAACTCAACCCATCATATCACCAATCCCATCACCAATCCCAATCAGATCATTCAAACCTACCACTAAAGTAGTAAAGGACAAGGGCAAAGGGATTGCCACTAAAGAGCCAGTTATTACTTTACACTCCTTGCAAGAGGAAGGAGGATCCGCACCCAAACACTCGGATCTGAACAAGTTCAAAAGCACAGATGAACCACCACTAACCCCAGAGCAACCAAAGGCTCAAATCATTGAACAAAAAAGGTTAGGTGACATCAGAGCTGCTGAACTAAAAAGCAAAGAGGCTTTGAACAAACTGCTCTCACCAGCTGTGAAGGAGGCTCAGCTAAAGAAGCTCAAAGAACTTGAAGCAAAGAGAAAAAATCTTCAGAATGAGTATGAGAGAAAATCAAAGAGCTAAGCCTGGGTAAATCACCAAGTACACCTGCTACACTGATAAAGATAAAAAAGGTGGTGATGACCTTATACAGAAACAATTAGATAACTAACTACAAGGTTTTCAGCGACTTCAAACTCAGAGATCTTGGTCTCTCTGAATGGTTAGAAGTATTGTCTCTTGCCCAAAAGAAGACTGGGCCTGGTGCAGCTCAGATGATGAAAAATATACAAGCCAAACTCAACTGGGTAAGAGACACTGCTAAGAAGCTGAAGCTACCTTTGCCTCCCCAACTATCACAACAACGACAAACACAAGGACAAAGAAAAAGGAAAACCCCAATGGGGCCTCTAGTAGAGAAGTTGGTCACTGAAAATGTTGTGGTAGATGGAATGTACAGAAACCTAGTACTTCCAAAAGAGATTGCTAAGCCAGTGGGTGGTCAAGTCTACTTCGAACCAGAGAAGAGAATGGTCTTCATGAATGGTAACTGTGAATACTGCTTCCAGAGGGAAAATGAATTGCACTTGGCTTCAACCATACAAATCATCAGACTCAAGCAAGGCATACTGAGTAATTGCAAAGAAGCCAGTGACTTTGAGTTCGAAATTAAGCTAATCATTAACTCCAGAGCTGATAAAGTCGAAGCACAGAGAACTGTTGACCAAGGCCTTAATCGCTGAAGAATCTTTTGTTTTTTTACACCACTGGGTGTCCATGTAATAGGCTAGGTTCTTTATGTTGAATAAAACTCTGAGGTATGTTTTTTAAAATTATGTGTAAGAAGAAGCTGTGTACTCACTTACAATAATTCTAGACTTAGTATAATTTGTAAACAAGTAGAGGGAGATTGTTGGGCCAATGATAGTTTTAACTATGGCCTAGTCTAGATTTGTTTAAATTAGACTAAGTGTTACTGGACGCTGAGAGGACCAGCGATAGAGACTAGACCAGCGGAAGGCAAAGCCTCAGCTGGCACACTAGGTGTAAAACCCGTATTTTAAATCGAGAATTTATAAATACGCGGTTTATTATTACTTTACGCGGGATAATTGCCAGCAGCATATGTTGCGCCGCAACAGATGTGTCTTGCGCCGCAACTCTTGATCCGCAGCACCATGATCTGTAGGCCCTTCAATTGCGCCGCAACTCATGTGTCTTGCGCCGCAACTCATGATCCGCAGCACTATGATCCGTAGCCCCTTCATCTGTTGCGCCGCAACGCATGTGTCTTGCGCCGCAACTCGTGAACTGGGCCAAGCCCGTGTGAAGGAAATAAAACAGACGGGAGAGTATCCTTTTTCTTTTCTATGCCGACACAAAACACACACATAAGAAACCCTAAAATCAAAACAAGCAGCCGCATATCTTTTCTTTGTGCTCTCTCCTTCCCTGCCGCGACCCAAACCAAGAAACAAGAAGATTGATAGTGTGTTTAATCCAGAAATCAAGAAAGACGATGGTTGCTATCTAAAAACCCTAAACGATTTGTAAGCTTGCATAAACCCTAATTCGTTCTATTTAGTTCTTTTAATCCGATTCATTTGAGTTTTAAACATGTTTTATGAATATTATGATCTGGGCTGTATGTCGGGATGTTGTTATGTTGTTTGGCACACAAACCGAGAGTCAAAAGACTCTCGGTGATTGACTGCACAACCAGCCGCAAATCATTAGGGTTTGGTTTGGGGTTTACACTAACGGGGTGTTTGGCAGTGGGTTTTAAACAGGAAATAGGGCTGTTTGGCTACAGGGGTAACGGGCTGTTTGGCAACCGGTTTAAAACAGTTAAGAGTGCGTTTGGGACTGTTAAATCTCATTTCTTTTATGAGTTTACTTGAAATAAACGTTTTAAAATGCATTTAGTAAGTTAAATATAAACTGGTTTTATAAAAATATAAAAAGGGTATATTTTGGGAAAACGAATTAAACAATTTAAGAACGTGCTTATATTAGCGAAATATTTGTTTATGAAATTAATTACCGACAGATATACATTGTACGTAACCATTAGTATAACGTTAATACATTAAAATAAATTATTTTAATGGTCGGATATAGCCGTAATTATACGTATAGAATATCTGAAATAAATAATAAGAAACCAATAAGACCAGAAAATTTGATAACGGATACCAGTTAACTTACTCGCGTCTTGTAATTATGTAGCACGCGTGAAGCCCGAGTAGTATTCGTTCAGTCTTCCTTTCAGTCGGTACTGGACTAGAGGTACGGATTTCCCGTCCTTTCAGTAAGGACTTCCCTTCTATGCATGATTAGGATTCCCCGTCTTCCGCCGAATGTTTTCCCCAGTATATGTTTAATTTATCAGTAATCATGTTAATAACTAAATGGAATTTGCCTGAGCGTTATATACAAGCACGACCAGTTTATGTACTAGTTACGGAGGTACCGTAACCACGACACTAGAGGCACCGGTGTCGTGACTCACATGCAGGAGAGTGATATCCTGCATCGTCCCACTCATGTTCAGTTGGCCATTTTTTATATGTATGTTTTAGTGGGGCGTATGGATGCATCCTAGGCTTATATGTGTTACAAGTTATCAGGGTGAATGTGGTGTGTGCTCTACATCCTTCACATTGGAGCTGATCCCTCCACCCAGCACAGTTATTTAGAGGTCACCCCTCTACAGCATGACGAGGTCACCCCTCCAGTTATTCATGCACGGTTGTTACAGCACGTGACCTATATAAGCTCTGGCAAATAAAATACAGTAAATGCATGTTTTCAGAATTTAAAAGTTATATCACAGTATCAGTTATATGAACCAGGTTTACAGATTTTATGCAAGGTTATACTACATGTTACATAACAGTCTTATAGTTTCATTATTGACTTCTATTACCTTACCTTTCAGTACATTCTTATCATGCTATATCCGTTCACTGAGCGTTATGCTCAGCCGTAGTTCCTTTCATGTTTCCAAACGGCAGGTACACAGGGACGATCTTAGGACTTCTAAGAGAGTACGTGCATTTGGATGGGAGCTATCCAGACTCCTTTATTTTTTTTATGCACACATTACGTTACTTTACTTTGGTTGTTTGGACACTGTTTCGTCCTTTTCCTTTCCGTATTTAATCTTTATATTTTGGGCTTGTTGGACTACCGATGTTTGATTCCGGTATTTCCGTTTGGTCAGTTAATGTTTAATACATTGCCTTGCATGCTTTGATGACACGCCATAAATACACGTAACGGTCCATTTATCCAAGTGGGGTGTTACAATTATGGTATCAGAGCGCAAGGTTCGACCTGTAGGCTCTAAAACTTGACCTGTGACTAGTGGGTGGTCATCAGGAACTTCCTGTATTTTGGCGTCGTTATCTTCCATGCTATTTATGTATTTTATCAGTCAGCTTTTCAAAATTTTGATTAAGTAAACGGCTGGTACAGGACTGGTCATATTTAATCGCATGTGATTTCAGCAAAATTTTGTTTTGGTGAACTGACCATAGGCGTTCACCCTTGTTATTTAAATTTTGTATGGATGAACTGACCATAGGCGTTCATCCTTACTCATGTCAGATTTATGTTTCAGAAATTTTCATTCTGTGAACTGACCTTAGGCGTTCACTAGTATTCATGTCATGTTTTGTTAACTATACCTTCATGAATTTCACTAAGCATATTCAGATATATTACCCCAGATTTTTGCAGTTTTATCAACTCATTCTATTATATTTCAGATGCCACCCAGACGCGAAACCGAGAATGATCCTAACGCAGCTGCCATTGCTGCTGCTGTTCAGGCTGCTATACAGGCCATGTTACCCCAAATTCGTGACGAGATCCGAGCTGAATATCAGAATGGACCTCAGCAGAATAACAACCCTCCTGCTCCACCACCTGCCACTTTACCCGCTTGGCTGGATCTGTTCAACAAGCAGAAGCCCCGACTGTTTGAGCAGACTGTAGCTCCAACTGATGCAGAAGACTGGATCTACCATATAGAGAAAATTTTTGGAGCTATGGGTTGTGGTGATGTTTTCAAAGTTAGGCTTGCAGTTTATAAGCTGGAGGGTCCTGCTCTACATTGGTGGAGGTCTCAGAAACAGTCCAACGGGGGAGATGCATGGGAGCTTGCTTTGACCTGGGCACGTTTCAAGACGATGTTCTATGACCAGTTTTTCCCGCATGCGGAACAAGCTAAGATGAAGAGGGACTTTCACGTTATTCGTCAGAATAATGGCGAGAACAGTATCGAGTTCATGCACCGATACCTCAGGATGGCTGGATTCTTGGGGGAGGCTGCGGGTACCGTAGAGGAGCAAGTGAAGCAATTTCGTTGGGCTCTTCACACCAGGACTGCAGATAGATTGATGAGTGCCACATTCACTAATGTGTCACAAGTAGCTAATGCAGCTCGGGACATCGAGATGCTTTTTGAGAGGGACGAGCTCGAGAATTTAGAGCGCCCGGAGAAGAGGTACATCTCACCCAACAGACTTAAACATTTTAGCCATTATTGCTTGGCAACTTATATGTTATTAAAATCTTGCAGACACAGAGGAGGAGACCGATCCCAATCGGCTACTCCGCATCAGAACTACAGGAACCACGGTCAGTCATATGACCGTAATCGGTCAGATAGGAGGAACGGCGGTGATAATTACCGCGGTAGTTCCAACTCCTCTGGCAGCTACAGGTGAGCCTTTAAGCTCCAAGAATACTAAGCTATCGTGTAAAACAGATCTAAAATTTATTTGTAAATTCCAACAGAGATGCTGGACAGGGGCGTGACCAAAACAACAGGGGTCAACAGGTTGCCCGACCGGCAAATTCTGGTAATTTTAAAATTTAGTCAGTCAGCCTTACTTCAGTTAAGTTATCAGAATCGTGACACGTATATATCATCATAAATCAGGTGCTCAGCAAACCAGAGCTACTTCCACCGGGTTTACTTACCCCACTTGCATCACGTGTGGGAAGAAACACTCGGGACCTTGTCGTCGTGGTTCGGGTAATTGCTACCAGTGTGGTCAGCCCGGTCATTTGAAGAGGGATTGCAAGAGCGGGGATGTTGCCGGTACCTCAGGCCAGACTCCTCAGATGTTACCTCCGCCACCACCAATACCACCAACCACCGGTCGTGTCTACACTACTACCCGTGAACAAGCAAATAAGACCACAGGTACTATTACTGGCATTTTGTTTATACACGGACAGTCTGCATGCGTGCTTTTCGATACAGGCGCCACGCACTCGGTTATATCTACTTCATATGCGGTTAGAATAAACATGACCCCTACGCCACTAGACAGTGCACTTAGTATATCTACCCCCATGCGAGACTCTGTACTCATTACCCAAGTATATAAGGATCTCCCTCTTGAGTTTGATGATAAAATCCGTCCAGTCAGTGCTCTTCCTTTGGATATGTGTGATTTCGATATTATTCTGGGTATGGATTGGTTATCGGTTCATCATGCCACCATAGATTGCCATGCTCACCAGGTTATCTTTGGTGATGTCCAGACACCAGAGTATATTCACCGAGGCTTCCTACCAGGAAAGCATGTTCAGATCATTTCAGCTTTACAGGCTCGTACCTTACTATATCATGGTTGCGAGGGTTTCCTAGCTACAGTCCATGACACGACTTCTGAAACACCTTCGATTCATGATCAGCCAGTTGTGTCAGATTTTCCGGATGTTTTTCCAGAGGAACTTCCAGGTTTACCTCCCATGCGAGAGGTAGAATTTGGTATCGATCTCGTTCCAGGTGCAGAACCAGTATCTAAAGCTCCTTACCGTATGGCTCCTGTAGAGCTTAAGGAACTGAAGGATCAACTTCAGGAACTTCTCGAAAGGGGTTTCATCCGTCCAAGCGTGTCACCTTGGGGCGCTCCAGTTTTGTTTGTCAAGAAGAAGGATGGTAGTATGCGTTTGTGTATTGACTACCGTGAGTTGAATAAGCTCACTATTCGTAACCGTTATCCACTTCCTCGTATTGACGATTTATTCGACCAACTTCAGGGTGCTAAGCACTTCTCAAAAATCGATCTACGGTCAGGTTACCATCAGTTGCGTGTAAAAGAACAGGATATATCCAAAACTGCTTTTCGCACGAGGTACGGTCATTACGAGTTTGTTGTCATGCCATTCGGTCTCACGAATGCGCCCGCAGTATTTATGGACTTAATGAACAGGGTCTTCCACGAATTTTTAGACAAGTTTGTGATCGTATTCATCGATGATATCCTTATTTTCTCCAAATCCAAAGAGGAACATGAGAATCATCTCCGTACAGTTTTGCAGATTCTCAGACAAGAAAAGCTATACGCTAAATTTTCGAAGTGCGAATTTTGGCTGAATACAGTGGCGTTTCTAGGTCACATTGTGTCTGCGGACGGAATCACCATGGATCCTGCCAAGGTGGAGGCTATCACCAAATGGCCAAGACCGACGTCTGTCACAGAGATACGTAGTTTTCTTGGGTTGGCAGGTTACTACCGCAGGTTTGTGGAAAACTTCTCACGCTTAGCGTTACCATTGACCCAACTTATGCGAAAAGGCGAGAAGTTTATATGGACCGAGGAGAGAGAAAAGAGTTTCGAGGAACTCAAGCATCGATTGATCTCAGCACCGATACTTACTCTCCCATCCGGTACAGGTGGTTATCAGATATACAGCGACGCATCGGGAAAAGGCTTAGGCTGTGTTCTTATGCAGCATGGGAAAGTCATCGCTTATGCTTCGCGTCAACTAAAGCCGTATGAGAAAAATTATCCTACTCATGATCTAGAGCTCGCAGCAGTCGTCTTCGCCCTTAAAATCTGGAGGCATTATTTATACGGTGAGTCGTGTGATATCTTCACCGATCACAAAAGTCTCAAGTATATATTTACACAGCGAGAGCTGAACATGAGACAGCGGCGATGGTTAGAACTGCTGAAAGACTATGACACTAATATCCAGTATCACCCAGGAAAAGCAAATGTAGTAGCAGATGCCCTTAGCAGGAAGTCAGGTATGATAAATGGCATCAAAATTCAGGAAGAAATTATTCGGGATTTGGAACGGTATGATATTGAGCTCTTAGTACGCGGACAGAGGGGATACTGGGCTAGTTTGAGGGTAGAACCAGATTTACTCTCCAGGATTAAAGACGCCCAAAAGGATGATGGTGAGATCTGGGCGATCATCCAGAACATTGACCGTCAGACCGAATTTCGCATCGATGACGACGGTATTGTATGGCAGGGTACCAAACTCTGCGTTCCAGAAGATCCTGCTCTCAGAGAAGCCTTAATGACTGAGGCTCACAGCTCCCCGTTCTCTATCCACCCGGGTTCCACAAAAATGTACCATGATCTTAAGCAGCATTTCTGGTGGAGCGGCATGAAGCAGGATGTCGCAACATTTGTGTCTAAGTGTCTGACCTGCCAGCAGGTTAAGATAGAACACCAGCGTACCAGCGGGTTACTCCAGCCATTAGAAATTCCAATGTGGAAATGGGACAAGATTTCTATGGATTTTGTCACCGGACTACCACAGACTCAGCGGAGACATGATGCGATCTGGGTAGTTGTCGATCGTTTGACCAAGTCAGCACATTTCATTCCTATTCGTAAAGATTTCGCAGTCAGTAAATTGGCGAAACTATTCACCGAGGAGATTGTACGGTTACATGGTACACCCTCCGAAATTATATCAGATAGAGATCCACGGTTTACTTCTCATTTCTGGAGAGGCTTGCATAAGGCTTGGGGAACTAGGCTCAAGCTCAGCACAGCTTTCCATCCACAGACGGACGGTCAGTCAGAGCGTACTATCCAGACCTTGGAGGACATGCTACGCGCCTGTGCATTAGAATGGACAGGACACTGGGATGACTATATTTGCTTGGTCGAGTTTGCCTACAACAACAGTTGGCATGCTAGCATCAAGCGTGCTCCATTCGAGATGCTTTACGGCAGGAAATGTCGTGCTCCTATTTGTTGGGATCAGGTTGGAGAACGCTTGATTGAGGGACCAGAATTGATAGAAATGACCAATGAAAAGGTCGCCATCGCTAGGGCAAAACTGCAAGAAGCGCGTACTCGCCAGAAGAGTTACGCCGACAGACATCGCAGAGATCTATCATTTCAGACTGGAGATCGTGTGTTCCTCAAGGTATCACCCGCACGCGGTGTCAGACGTTTCGGCCTCAAAGGCAAACTTAGCCCTCGCTACATCGGACCATTTGAAATCCTAGAACGCGTCGGGGAAGTATCGTATCGGTTGGCGCTGCCGCCTCAGCTTTCACACGTCCACAACGTGTTTCATGTATCACTACTCAGGGGGTACAACTATCATGAACTTCACAAAGTAAATTATCCACTCGACCAGATTCGGGAGGATTTATCCTATATTGAGGAACCCGAAGCAGTTTTAGATCGCCAGGATCGAGTTATGAGAAGGAAGACCATTCCTTTCGTCAAAATCCTGTGGAGGAACCATACCGAGCGGGAGGCCACTTGGGAAACAGAGGAGTCTATACGGACTTCTTATCCTCACTTTCAGCTTTGATTCGGGTATGTCCTTTCAGCTTTTATGTCGTTCAATTTATCAGCATTTCAGCCTTTACTTCAGTCAGCTTAAATACCTTGTAATTCGGGGACGAATTTTTCTTTTAGAGGAGAAGAATTGTAAAACCCAGTACGCCGCATTTTAATTCGGGGACGAATTATTTCTTTTAGAGGGGAAGAATTGTAAAACCCGTATTTTAAATCGAGAATTTATAAATACGCGGTTTATTATTACTTTACGCGGGATAATTGCCAGCAGCATATGTTGCGCCGCAACAGATGTGTCTTGCGCCGCAACTCTTGATCCGCAGCACCATGATCTGTAGGCCCTTCAATTGCGCCGCAACTCATGTGTCTTGCGCCGCAACTCATGATCCGCAGCACTATGATCCGTAGCCCCTTCATCTGTTGCGCCGCAACGCATGTGTCTTGCGCCGCAACTCGTGAACTGGGCCAAGCCCGTGTGAAGGAAATAAAACAGACGGGAGAGTATCCTTTTTCTTTTCTATGCCGACACAAAACACACACATAAGAAACCCTAAAATCAAAACAAGCAGCCGCATATCTTTTCTTTGTGCTCTCTCCTTCCCTGCCGCGACCCAAACCAAGAAACAAGAAGATTGATAGTGTGTTTAATCCAGAAATCAAGAAAGACGAGGGTTGCTATCTAAAAACCCTAAACGATTTGTAAGCTTGCATAAACCCTAATTCGTTCTATTTAGTTCTTTTAATCCGATTCATTTGAGTTTTAAACATGTTTTATGAATATTATGATCTGGGCTGTATGTCGGGATGTTGTTATGTTGTTTGGCACACAAACCGAGAGTCAAAAGACTCTCGGTGATTGACTGCACAACCAGCCGCAAATCATTAGGGTTTGGTTTGGGGTTTACACTAACGGGGTGTTTGGCAGTGGGTTTTAAACAGGAAATAGGGCTGTTTGGCTACAGGGGTAACGGGCTGTTTGGCAACCGGTTTAAAACAGTTAAGAGTGCGTTTGGGACTGTTAAATCTCATTTCTTTTATGAGTTTACTTGAAATAAACGTTTTAAAATGCATTTAGTAAGTTAAATATAAACTGGTTTTATAAAAATATAAAAAGGGTATATTTTGGGAAAACGAATTAAACAATTTAAGAACGTGCTTATATTAGCGAAATATTTGTTTATGAAATTAATTACCGACAGATATACATTGTACGTAACCATTAGTATAACGTTAATACATTAAAATAAATTATTTTAATGGTCGGATATAGCCGTAATTATACGTATAGAATATCTGAAATAAATAATAAGAAACCAATAAGACCAGAAAATTTGATAACGGATACCAGTTAACTTACTCGCGTCTTGTAATTATGTAGCACGCGTGAAGCCCGAGTAGTATTCGTTCAGTCTTCCTTTCAGTCGGTACTGGACTAGAGGTACGGATTTCCCGTCCTTTCAGTAAGGACTTCCCTTCTATGCATGATTAGGATTCCCCGTCTTCCGCCGAATGTTTTCCCCAGTATATGTTTAATTTATCAGTAATCATGTTAATAACTAAATGGAATTTGCCTGAGCGTTATATACAAGCACGACCAGTTTATGTACAAGTTACGGAGGTACCGTGACCACGACACTAGAGGCACCGGTGTCGTGACTCACATGCAGGAGAGTGATATCCTGCATCGTCCCACTCATGTTCAGTTGGCCATTTTTTATATGTATGTTTTAGTGGGGCGTATGGATGCATCCTAGGCTTATATGTGTTACAAGTTATCAGGGTGAATGTGGTGTGTGCTCTACATCCTTCACATTGGAGCTGATCCCTCCACCCAGCACAGTTATTTAGAGGTCACCCCTCTACAGCATGACGAGGTCACCCCTCCAGTTATTCATGCACGGTTGTTACAGCACGTGACCTATATAAGCTCTGGCAAATAAAATACAGTAAATGCATGTTTTCAGAATTTAAAAGTTATATCACAGTATCAGTTATATGAACCAGGTTTACAGATTTTATGCAAGGTTATACTACATGTTACATAACAGTCTTATAGTTTCATTATTGACTTCTATTACCTTACCTTTCAGTACATTCTTATCATGCTATATCCGTTCACTGAGCGTTATGCTCAGCCGTAGTTCCTTTCATGTTTCCAAACGGCAGGTACACAGGGACGATCTTAGGACTTCTAAGAGAGTACGTGCATTTGGATGGGAGCTATCCAGACTCCTTTATTTTTTTTATGCACACATTACGTTACTTTACTTTGGTTGTTTGGACACTGTTTCGTCCTTTTCCTTTCCGTATTTAATCTTTATATTTTGGGCTTGTTGGACTACCGATGTTTGATTCCGGTATTTCCGTTTGGTCAGTTAATGTTTAATACATTGCCTTGCATGCTTTGATGACACGCCATAAATACACGTAACGGTCCATTTATCCAAGTGGGGTGTTACACTAGGAACATTCAAGTCAAAGACAACGTCAGAGAAGTCGAAGACAATATGAAGTCATACTCACCTGCGATTATGACTTCAGATTGTCTTCGAATTCTCTGACGTTGTCTTTGACTTGAATGTTCCTGGTGTGCCAGTTGAGGCTTTGCCTTCCGCTGGTCTAGTCTCTGTTGCTGGTCCTCTCAGCGACCAGTAACACTTAGTCTAATTTAAACAAATCTAGACTGGGTCAGAGTTAAAACTTTCATTGGCCCAACAGTTGTCTTGGATGGTTTCGATATGGATGACGGCTAAGAAGAAGATGTTGTTTGAAGGTCTCTTCTATACTCTCTGGTGGTTCATTTGGACACATCGCAACAAGATCTTGTTTGATGATAAGGTTCCCCTGAAGGCATATATTTTTGATAGTATTGTGTCTAATTCTTTTTATTGGTGTAAGTATAGGTGCAAAGCCTCGTTTAGTCGTGACGAATGGCTAAAGAATCCTTCTCTTATTGTATCATAATTCTAGTTTCTTGCTAGAATTTTCTTAATAAAATCGCCGTTCAACAAAAAAATATTTAAAAATCAAGAAATCGCAATTAGTGAATTTAAGGAAGTATACTTTTTTTACAACCGAGCATTCAATATACTTGGGTCGAACGATGCGAGATACATCGAAAGAAAAACAAAAACCCGTGTGATAATAAATGCACAACGACCTTCGACATAATATCGTGAAGCATATGAAAAACCTTAATCAATAAATTGTGTTGTTTTTCAATATATATAGTTAATTAATTGAATTTCAATTTTAGTTTATCGAGTTCATTTTATTTAAATAAATGGAAACAAAACTACGAGTCTCATGAGTGAAAATAGTGTTACAAGAAAGCGGATTCTTTATAATAAGTGTTGATGTTATAAAAAGAAGTGTTAGTGAAAAAATTTCTTATAATATCAGACAACGAGACCATAATTAATGTACTTTCAATATTTTTATTAACTTGAACCAAGCGTATATATTAGGATGAGCTCGGGACCAATCCCGTCCTGAACCCGTCCCGATTTAGTGCTCTAGATTTTTTTCCGATCTAAAAAGTTAAGTACCGATCCCGTATCGAACGGGATTCGGGAATCGGTACCGGTACGGGTATTGGTACCGGTACCGGGAAATCGGGATTTTTCCGTCTTTTTTCAGGAGTTTCTCGATTTGGTACCGGTCCCGTCCCGAATTAGTGGTCCCGAATTTTTTTTCAGCTTATTTCGTAGTCCCGGTCCCGTACCGAACGGGATTCAGGTATCGGGAATCAGTACGGTTCCGGGAACAGTTCGGGTTCGGATTCGGGATTCGGGTCAAAATGCTCATCCCTAGTATATATTGTTAGGTATAATGTGGCAACGTTAGTTCATTTGATCAACAATCGTTTGCAATGTTAGTCCTTTATATTGACGGACACTTTTAATTAACTAAAAGAATCATTCTTTTACTTTTAAAATTTATTTCGTATTTTTTAAATCTTAATTGTTTTCAAAAAATTAAGTTTTTTTCGTTCATCAATTTATTTAAACAATTAAAGTGTAATTTATTTTTAAACAATTAAGATTCTAAAATGTACGAAATCATTAAGGTCAAAAAACTAATTTTTACAAAGCTCTGAACTAATTTTTCGTACTTTTTAAAATCGTTACTTTTTTAAATAAATTGCGCTTTATTTTTCTATATATGCAAAAAAAAAAATTATTTTCTTTAAGTTTGAAAAAAGAAAAACAAATAAAAGTAAAAAAATCACATTCTTTTTCTTTTTAGTTATTTAAAGGCGTCTTTTAATATAAATAACTAACGTTGCAAGCAATCGTGGCTAAATGCACTAGCGTTGTCATATTATAACTAATGGTATAGACGTTTAGTTCAAGTCGAAAGAAAATCTGGCGTTACGAAACCGGAGATGGAGAAAGGCTAACGCCATTTTCTTTGGCGTTGTTAGGGCAACGCGCGTTGAGGGGCAAGTTAAAACACCCCCTAAAACAGCTATTTTTTGGAAAACAAATATTTCATTTTTACCCCCCGATCCAAATCATTAGAAATAGTCCAATCTCTTTTACTACTATCACACAAACAAAAAAAACACACATTAATTCAGTTTCACAATGAATCAAAATCAATTCGGTCGAAGCGTTTTCGATATCTATGATAAACCGGCGTTTTCTTTTTACAACAAGCTTACGATTATCAACAATGGCTAGTACAACAGAAAAACCAACCATGATTGACCCGTACATCGATTCCGAGATCGTGAAGATGTCGAGCGCCGTCTACGTGCCCAATTATTTTGATGATAATTTTAGGTATCCTTTATACTATTTTCGTAGAAGATTTCGTATGAGTCGTAGACTTTTTACTAAAATTGTCGATGCAATTGTAACTTACTCTGTTGATCCTCTCCCATAACATTTTCACTTCTTTTCATCTCGTCTCGATTGTACGGGTCAAATGGGTATTAGTGTGCTTATGAAGTGCACGACGGCTATACACCAATTCGCATACGGCAACACACCCGATGCGTTAGATGAATATCTACGAACGAGTGAGCATACTGCACGAGATGCTCTAAAAAAAATAATAGGTGCATCATTGAATTGTATATGGCGAAATACTTAAGAAAGCCAACATATGAAGACGTTGTAAAGATACAACAAAAGCACAACAATGTCCATGATTTTTTAGGAATGCTTGGAAGTACTGATTGTATGCACTGAAAATGGAAAATTGTCCAGTATCTTGGCATGGTCAATACGGTAGGGGTGATAAAAAAAATACCTACCATAATGCTTGAAGTTGTGGCTTAGCAAGATTTGTGAATTTGGCATGCGTTCTTTGGGATAGCAGGTGTGAATAACAATATTAATGTTTTAGATAATTCTCCATTATTCGACGACTTGTTAGATGACTTGGCTCCAATGGTTCCTTATGTGATAAACAAAATTCAGTATCTTAATGGGTGTTACTTGGTTGATGAAATTTATCCAGAATGGGCAAGTTTCGTTAAGTCATTCACAGTTGCAAATGATCTGAAGCATACGTACTTTAAACAGCGTCAGGAAAGTGCACAAAAAGATATCGACCGTGCTTTTGGTGTTCTCTAAGGATGTTGAGGACTTATTCAACAACCGGCCTGTGCCTACGAAGTCAACACGTGACGTAGAATCATGTATTCATGTATCATAATGTATAACATGATTTTAGAAGATCAAAACATGGCGGTCGTTGATTGGAAACATGTTTATTCAAGTCCCGCGAGGTCAATGTGAACAATGTGGGTTGATCGATGTGGAACTCAACGTCGTTGATAGGTGTGAAAACACCCATCTTTTCTACCACTTAATTACAATAATAACCGGACCAAAACGTGTATTTTATGTCTTTTATGTCGGAATTATGTGTGGTTTGTGTTTTTGTTGTGATTTAGGACGAAAAGGTGAAAAGTGGAGAAAACACGGGAATTCACGGGCATTTACGGACTTTTATTGAAGAAAAAAATGAAAGACGAAGTCAAGAAGTCAAGAGTGCAAAAAGAACGGAAGTCCAAGACCAATTCTGAAGATTTATCGAAGAAAAAGTCAAAAGACGGAAGTTTATCAAAAGCCGAGGAACTCAAGTCTTATTTATCGAAGAATTAAAAGACGAGTCCAAAAAAGTCATCAAAGTCCAAGATTAACAAAAAGATTAAGAAGGAAGGACTTAAGGGCGCAATTAAGAAGAAAGGAAGGAGGGGAGGAAGCTTCCTCTAACCATCCCCCTAATCACCTATAAATACTTCTCATTTTCATTTCATTTAGTTTTGTTGACTAATCGTGACAATTAGTTCTTCCACCTTTACTTTTATGCACCTTTATTTACTTGCACCTTTAATTACATGTCTTGCACCTTATTTACCATTTAATTTCAAGTAAGTTTTTCTTTTAATTCTCGCACCTTTACTTTATATTGTTGATCTCATTCTACCTTTCTTTAATCTTTGATTTATATGCTTTTCGTCTTGTTTATTTGTTTAAAGATTGAGTTTTTATGTCTTGATTGTGTTAGATCATTTATTTTCATAGCTTATTTGTGCTTATTTTCAAGTTATAAAGTTTTTATAAAAGTTATTTTTATATAAAAGTTTGTTTTTTGTAAAGCTTATTCATTTCGTGTTTTAAAAGTCTTTAAATTTCAGTTTAGTAGCTTATTTTCATACGTTTTGCCTTAGGAATTTAGACTAGTGCTTATTTGATTAGTAGCTTATTTGTTTAGCTTATTTTGTGTACTTTCCTCCGTATTCCGATCTAGCAATCGGAAAAGGGTTTATATATTCCGACCATAGCTCCTTGGCTTGGTCGGAAAAGGGTTTGTATATTCCGATTGGGGTGTATCTTTGTATTCCGATCAGTAAAGTTTTAATCATTCCGATCAAAGGTAAGTACAACATTCCGATCAGATAAGGTGACATTATTCCGATTGGTACTTTAGTTCTTATTCCGATCTGGTTTGGTTCTACACATTCCGATCGAGGTGTTTATTGATTCCGATCAGGTGAGGTGACAGTTATTCCGATCGGTGGTTCCGATAAACATTCCGACCAGGGTCCCTTTATTATTCCGACGAGATCAACATTTCGATTAGGGGTGTTTTGTTTGGTTATTCCGATCAGGTAAGTGACAAGTATTCCGATCAGAGTTTTCCGACCAATCATTCCGACAGGTTTGGTGATATTCCGACGAGACTTATCGGAATATATTCCGATTAGGATTGTTTTGTTTTATGTTTTTGTCTTATTTTTTTACGTTCTCATTTTAATACTTGTCTAATTTTAATTTCCGTCACGTTTTAATTTTTTGCCATTTAATTAGTTTACTTTCCGTCACGTTTTTAAATATCGCACATTTATTTTTAATTAGGCTTAGATTTTATTTTCACGCTCTTTTATTTTAACGCACTTTTACTTTAATTGTTTTTGCACATTTTAAATATACTACAACGACAACACATTTTTGTTCCACCAAAATAAAACTGAGTCACATAGAGAACCTAGATCAATTCGATTAGAACACGAGAACGAAAATTTTCTTACGGGGTGTCAAAAGCCTTGTATTAGTCGTCAAGCAAAGAAATTACGTGACAAAGATACACACCGTAGTCTTACAACAAGACCTTATGAACCAGGTTTGGCGTGAAGTCGAGGAAGCCCAATAAGAAGAAGACGAAGATGAAGACTAGTTGTCTTGGCGTGGTTTTTTTCCGTAATGTTTTTTTTTATTTTTTTGTGTGTTTTTTTTATTTTTCGTAATGTTTTTTTTTTATTTCGTAATATAATTTGTATTTTCAATTTATGAATGAAATGAGTAGTTTGTTTAAAGGATGAAATAATTGTTAAGGGGTTTTATGAAAAAGAAAAAAGTGATATTGGTTTGTGTTATAATTAAAAGAGTTGATATTATTTAAGTGTTATGCTCATGTAGCGTTGATATAACTATATTTTTTAACTGATGTGGCATTGTTTAGATGTTGCTACACCTAGCATTCTAACATAGTGATTGGCGATTGCTCGAGATGTATATATATCACTGATCTAGTCTTATTTACATCACACACACGACGATTTAGTATTACACGAGATAAAATGTGAAATAAAAACGTATTACATTCTTCCATTCATATTTAAACATGTCATATTTTAGCATTAACATGTTCAGTCCAATCATTTCTGCTCCAAAAGATTCATTCACAGTTTAGATTCCTACCACTTCCCACTTCTAAAGTTATCAACAACTCATGGTAATTTGTTCTCTTTGGAATAATTACACTATCTCAAGGAGATAAACTAATAACATATGTATAAAGTTTTATGGTTGATAAAAATCTACGTATCTTTGATCAAGGAATGTTCCTTAGGCACCAACATACATTCAATGAATAGTCCCAATTATGTAAAGAAAATAATTTATTATGACCAGATCTTATATACGACATACTACATTAAAGCTCTTTTCTAGTGACTTTGAATGTTAATTTGTCATATAGGGCGACCACAGATGAATACATACTTCTATGAAGATACCAACATAAAGGTTTAGGACTTTAGGTTATAATTATACAACAAATTAACTAGCATACGAGGTATACATGAGTTTCATTATGTGTTTCAAACTTTCAGTGGTACCTCACATGTGAGAATGTTTCCTAATTAGATGGTTGTGAGTTCAAGTCTTGTTGAAGACATTATGAGACTGATTTGTTGTAGTTTCCTTTAGATGTGTGCTTTGGAACATACTAATATATTGTAAACTGCATAGCATGGTTAGTGAATAGTGACCCTTGATTGTGCTAATAATCGATTAGTATTATGAAGTCATGATATTGTGTTCTTTTTTACCAACTTTAAATCATTTCTGTCATCATAGATGATTCTTTAATTAACATAAAGGAAGTTATAGTGGATCTTAAGATGATTTTTTACTTATGATTAGAGTTTAGAAGTTTTGCGAATAATCCAAAAGCTTGTTGCACTAAAACAACTTTTAAGGCGAGTCGGAAGCTTGTAAGTTGTAAGTTATAACTTACAAGCTTCAGACTCGCTTTAAAAGTTGTTTTTTTCTATGAGGTTGAACCGGGTTGTTTCGGGTTCGATGGTTCAACCCGGGTCGATTAAAACCCGACGGTTTAATCCGGATCGAGTTTCAACTGAAAACCGGCATGCAACGGATCGGATGACTGTCCAATTCCCGGTTCAACCGGTTGAACCGGACGGCTCGAACCGGGTTTTAAAACATTGATTTACATAACCATAGTTAACAAAGAAGTCAACTTTAGTTTGATATTGGCGTAGATTATGATGTAAATTAAATGGGCGACAAAAACTAAGATTCACATGGATATTCGTATAATCCATGACCCAAGTGGCTGGTTTATGTATTTTCTAATCTATAGTGTAAGAATTTGAAGGCTCGGTTTGAAAAACCCTATCATATTCCATATTCGGACACACAATCATTACAAATATATATTTTTTTTAATGTAAAATAAAATCGGTTTGACCTAGCGGTTGAACCGGTTGAATCGGTGAACCGGAGATTCGACCGAGTCAATAAAAAACCGGGTTTTAAATAATTGGTTGTAACTATCTTTTACTATTTTAATCACATTGTTGTGAGTTGGTTATTTTATTAGGTATATTTTTATAATTTGAATATTTAATTAAATTGTTTATCGATGTGATCGATAAGAGTGAATTATGACAAAAATAAAATATGAAAAATAAGAGAGAGTTTTACGCTAATATGTATAGAGAAGTAGCTTTATGACCGTGTTTTTTTGAATGTGAGTGATAAAAGTAGCTTTATTCAATAAAGATTTGGATAACCAACAATACCAACCTGACAGTATGTGAAATACATTGATGAGCTTATGGCCTCATATAAGGTTGACTTTTATACTTATACCTATGTACTAACCAATGAATTATGGAAAATAATCACTAATTCCATTAATAAACTTCACATAATTAGCAAACATAATCAAAATTTTAGCACAACCTTTTAGTAAGCTTAGGGTATACTGTAACCAGGGGCGGAGCCACATGAAAAGTACTGGGGGTGTTGCCCCCAATAAACCTCTGGTAGACACCGAGAATCATGTAGAAAAAATATTAATTTGGTAGAAAAAAGTGTAGTGCCCTCAGCTAGATAATCATTGTGCCCTCATTATTCTGTGACATTTAACAATCTAAGTGTTAACTAAGCTTTTAAGTCTAAAACCATTTTTTCCGGTCTGATATTTGGTCGGAGAACGTGAGAAAGAATAGTACTAGTGGAGGATAGGACAGGGAATGGGGAGTGTGGGGCTGTAGGCAGTTGTAAATAAAAGTAAAAAATAATCATTTATTTAATTTGGTAGTAATGTTTGTATTTCTTTAATACACCATATCTTATTACAATAATGTTTACAATGTTCAACATTTGTTAAAAGTGTTAATGCTAAAATTATGTTCTTAACTGTGATTTTAATTTTAGGTACATAATTAACAAAATTGTAATGCTTTACGACAAGTTGCATAATATATAGAGAAATACTAAAATCACACACATTTTACATACTTTTATCCACACAATGATATGTAATGTTTATGATTGGATGATTATGAGAGAAAAAATCAAAAAGTAAGAAAGAGAATACCACTAATTAGAGAACATGTCATTGTGTGTATATTTTTTTTTAAAATGTGTGTGGTTGTAGCATTCCTCTAATATATACTGCTATTAGCAGGGTACTGCGTAATACGGAGGCGGGTACCCTGTAACTAATCGGAGAAAAGTAAAAAAATGATTCCGGTTAGGCCTGGTTAGCTTATTTGCATAGGTTTTGGCCGGTTTTCTCTAGTTTTCGAGTTTTTGATTAAACCGGTTGATCTGATCAAATTTTAAAACCATATGTACCACCAACTTTTAAGTTATATAAAGTTTTTTTTTTGTGATTTAATAGTTATACAATATGTATAATAAGATGTATTATTTAATTTAAAGGTATTTTTTAATATTATTAATTAGGGTGTTTAATATATTAGTTAATGTGTATTTGTAATATATGTTTTATAGCATGTGTTAATTAAAATTAATTTTAGAAAAGTGATGGTAATGTTTTTTTTAATTATTATATGCTAAAATAGTTGTACATTTAGCTTTTGATCTTATATTACTTAAATCATATTTGAGTTGGTGCATTAAATAGATGTACATCATGTTATTTTAGTTATACTATTTAATTTTTGTGTATTTATATTTTGTATTTTTGAAAATTTGTGATTTATATAAAAAAATATTAAAAATTATAGATTTTTAGTCAAAAAAAAATTTAAGCTATATATTACAGTATGGTGTATATAAAAAATATAAATGTTCTAGGGTTTTAGTAAAAATATTTAATAAATACTGTTTTTTTTTCAAGTTTGATGGGAAACAATGAAGGAAAGTATAAAGTTTTATGGAAGGAAACATTTGAAATCAAAAGGTGGGAAAAACACTATTATGGTGGTGTCCTCAAATTCGTAACTGACTTTTTGGGTTATTATACTTTCATATTAATTCGCTCATGTTATATATTTGGCTTATTGAATTGCACTTTTTTAACTATTTTTTTAGTTTGTGTATTAAAAAGATGTACAGGATGTTAACTTTATGATACTACTTAATTTTTTTGTGCATTAATTTTAAAAAGGGTCTAAAATGCATTATAATGAATATAGACTAGTGTTAATTTATATTTGCATATGAATATGATATACAATATAAGTTAGTTAGTTTTGAAAATAAATTAATAAAAGCTACTCATTCTAATTTATTTGACACTTGTACATGTTATTTGCTACCAATGAAGTAGATTTTTTTTTCTTTTAGTGAAACATAACCCGGTTTTAAGGTAGATAAATAATTCACTCCAATCTGACACGTTATGAGATGTGCTAATAAAAGACACATTACAACATTTTAATTAAAGAATCAGAAAGCTCTAAACCTTTACTTATAGCGCCCTTGACCCCGACTCGACCCGAATGACCCGACCCGAATTATTATCGGGTAGACAATTTTTTTTTCTTCAACATATGTGGCATGCCGTTTTGCCCCCCATACTTGTGTATGCTGGCTCCGCATTAACTGTTTCCAAACAAACACTGCAAAATGGATGTTTAATGTCAAAACTAGAACGATCATTGAAAGCCATGGTTTTAGGTTAGAAGGATAATTTATCTTTCTACTTTTCCTTAATATTGTTGACACATGTCCCTACAAAACGCAAAATCTGGATAGTTAAAGAAGCTAAAGCTACATATACGTTAGGCCATGAAAGACTCGTCAATCTCTTCTTCGTCACCATCATCATCAACATCACGCCATGCAGATCCAACTTTAAACTTGCAAATTGGGCAAGTTCCCTGCTGTCGTAGCCATGGATCTATGCATTCTGCATGGAACTGCATAAGACAAACTCGTTAGTGATGAGTATACTAAAGTGTAACTAACAGTCAGATACTCTGTGTTCTCATAAAAAGTATGACACTTACGTGTATTAAGAATGTGTATACAAATTGTTAACACTCGAGTATGACTGACCTGATGTAGGCATGGCAAAGAACGGACTAGTTCTCCCGCATTAACTGTTTCCAAACAAACACTGCAAGTGAGCTCGTCTTCAGATGATTTTAAGTTCCCACTAACTGCACTGGCAGAGTCAACCTTCTGCTAAAGGAAAAAGAAAAAGTCATGATAAGTTATAAATACCCTATCATATTCATTTTTAGCCTACCACAGTCCACAACTAGTTTGAGATATATGTTTCTTGCTGTTTGATAGGCCCAGACATATATTATTCAACATTTGAACCTATCCAACAACTAGAACTAACACCACATGTATAGAATAAGGTTGATTCCATAAGCTGGTATAAGTTTACATTAACTTGCTATAATTTAGATTTTGTTACCTCGGGTGAGGCTGAAGATGATCCATTTTCCACTAATGAGGCAGTGCTGTTATTAAAATAGGCATCAAAATCAACAGACTTGCAAAATATGTACAAGGCTAATAAAATCCAGATTTTGTAACTGTGAAGCCTGAGAACTTACCTTCTAGAGTTAGCAATCTTGTACTTGTGAACAGGAAGCGAATTCACCTCTTCCTCGCTCATTGAAGTAGCTGATGGATTATTGTCAGAATCCAATGCTCTTAAAGTTTCATAATCTGCAGAAACAATAAATATATCACTATTAAAACATTTTACCTCAAAATAATTTTGGAAGGCTAAACGTGATCTATACCAGAACATGTAACGAATTGAGCCCCAAGGTTCCTTAAGCATGACTATCTATGTATTTTAAAATTGGGAGAAGGGAGGGTCAGTCTAGTCGGGAAATTGGACCAGAGCAACTGTAAGGGTTGATAAGGATCAAATCAGGTTAGGTTGACCCAATACACTTTTTGTCAAAAAAAATATGAGCTTTTTCATAAAACATTATTGCGTCAAACATACTTGCAAAAGTAACAATATTTCAAAATCAATAATGATCTGACTCGGAACATAACGAACAAGAAGTTTTGTTTCATTAAAAGTACGCGTCATGTGACTTTCAACCTGCTTGACCAATGTCATATAAATTTGATTTGGTCTTCTGCCCATTTGACTCGTTATGAATAATAACCTAATCCAAGTCAAATATCGAGTAATAAATGAGCAAAATTGTCACCTATAGTGTGCCTATATATCTACACACTATAAACCCTCTGTCAATATTCGTAAATGATTATGCAAAGAACTTTATTGCCAGAATATGATACAAAAACTGTATGGTGTACCTAAGTCATCAAATTCTCTATCAAGAAGAGCAAGCTGTAGTCTCAGCCCTTGTAACCGTCCTCGAGTTGCAAGTGCTATAGACGGTGGCATCTGCAATCTTAATTCTGTATGACCAAGCAGACCACTAGCAGCCACGGCATGGGCTTGTGCCTGGGCTTGAAGTTGTTGACAAGTTGCATACATTCGCAGACTTGTCGCCATCAAAAAGACACCAAGTACAAGCCAAAGCTGAATATTCAACAAATAAGTTTTGAAGAATTTTAGATAAATGAGGGTGGTGATTTGTACCCGCTTAAATGTAAATGGATCAAATTGGGTTTGGCCGTCATATAACAAGAACAGCTATAACGAGAACAGGTTTAACACATTGAACTGTTGAAAGTCGCCCAAAGTAGTAGTTAAATTGTTACTGTAATCATGAATAACACATAATTTATAGAGTATAGAAAAAGAGTACTCTTGAATAAAAAATGGCTCAGCCCAACCCATTGGAACAAAAGGCGTGTTGTGTTTCAACCCGTTCCCATTACCCCACCCATTGTGCCAACTCAGTCTATATCATTGAACATAGTTTATATGAGGACGAAGAATTTCAAACATCCATATATAAAAACGGATAGAAGAATTGGTACCAGGAAGTTGGCTGACATTTGGTGCGAGTTTAATATCATGAACAATAGGAGAACTGTAACATGCGATAAGAAAAATAATATGATAAGTGGTGTGAAGATTTGTAACTTTTAATTCATTTACAAAACATATGGAAACATTTTTAACCCGTTAGAGTACCTGTAACGAGAAAGGCAAGCGAGTTCGTATTAACAGGTCGAGCTGCATGGACACGCTAACAACAGCATCACAAGCAAAAACACGGTTATTCATACATGCATACTTAACAAATTAAGTCAAGAGAAACATATACGAGTCCATGACATCAAGTGATGAAAATATACCACTGCGCGGCGTTCAGGAATATATCCAGGAAATCCAGATTCAATATCCCCTCTACTCCCTCGAAAAACAAAACTCATTGTTGTTGTGTTCTGGTCACGTTGCTGTAGGTGACCTGGTAAAAATTTCATGTACAGAAACTCTGATAGTCAGCAAAAATGAAATAGAAGCAAACTAAAATAAATAGCAATGAATCATAACTTCCATGCATTTGTGAATGTTTAAAGAGTGTGACAACTAGCAATATATATTTTCATTGAGCATGTGAATTTGATTAATATCTAATAGCAAGATAAAGATATAAGCAGATGTCAAATAACCAGATGTCTAATAAGGGTTCGCTGGATTAGTGTTCATACATATATACGTGAGGAATGGTAGTCGCAAGCCTTTTTCAACTAGGCCACCCGATGCATAAAGGATATTTCTGTGTGTGTGAGTGAGAGTCGTTGTTTTTGGCTTGGGGCGGGCTGGGGTTATATAGTCACCATAGCACCTCTCATATTAAAAAAAATAACTTGCCATTTATACAACCCTAACATTAAACTCATAACTGGCCTTTTGCCACTATCTTTGCTTCCCCCAATCAAACTAAAGGAACTTGCATATTCTATTTCTATTCCCGTGAAGTAAATTTTACAATAAGTTTTAAGCAATGTGCTTAGATATATTTTTAAAAAATCATTTAAAAAGATTTACGCTGCTGTGAACCGCATCACATGGCGATGGACTGCAATTTCATTCTCAACAGATTACATTCAAATGATGCCTCGTAAACAAGGGAGATCTCTTATTTTGTTTTGCTAATATAACTCATTCAAATTCTTCCTAACATAAAGATATAAGAGGGACGCTAATAACTTAATGATTCTAACATTTAGTCTCACCTAAATTGAGTGCTTGATATTTCAGGAAAGGTGGAACCTTATGGTGATACATAAAGTAGGTAGACGAAACTGATAAAAAAGTAAAAGAACAAAATGAAACCTCTAAAGATTCATAAGGTAACTCAAGGAAGCTAACACCAGATCAGTCCAAAAAGTGCAGTGCCACAATGACACTTCATAATTCTATATTGTCAATCTTCAACTAAAAACAATACAAATCATTTTCAGCTATATCAAGTAGATGGCCCTAAAAGGATGCATCACTGCAGCAATCTGATCAAGGTACCGAGAGCATTATCTACTTTGGCTTTTAGCACAAAGGATCAGTTGGGACTTCACATATGTATATTAGCGGAAAATCAGCATAAACTACCCCAAAAGGTTCTAAAATCCAATAAGAAAAAGCAACTTTGAAAGGGCATAAAAGGGAGCTTAGAACTTTGGAACGAACATATTATTCTTAGCCTAGCACGAAACACCCTCAAGAAGACGGATAAGGGTCATGTGTAAATACCATGTAGGACGGTCTCTATGCTAAGCAGAAACCAGGGGATGTCAGGATGAACTAACTTATAGTAAGAATCCAAGTTAAAATTAGTAAAATATTTTCAGTAATTTGAAACTTTGAGGCGAGGAGAACCTCAACCGATCATTGTTGGTACGAGTTATAAAACTGGAAGTGATGACGAAAGAAACAATAAAAGAAAGCAATAGAGCACAACCTTTCCTGTAAAAAAAGAAGAACTCTGCCAAAATTCTGGCCATATTGTACTTGAAACCCATAGAAACATGTGCAATAGGATTCTTGTTACTGCAATTCGGGCATTACAAAATACATATACATAATTTAATTACATGCCTTTTTATTGGAATATGTCCTTTCGACCAACCAAAAGACTTGATATTTAACTGCTATGCAATGTATGCAAAGTTCAGCAAGACGATGATGATTAAAGATGACCCCCTGGTAAGTGGCAACAAGAGTGAACAGAGCCCCCTAGTCTATGTGAAGTTCACAGAGTTCAAACATCGAACAACTCAAGGGGACCCAGAAAAACAACAAACTGCTTCTCTTGCCTACATGTATCTCAACCAAATAACCTTGTAACATATATACCCCAAAACATATACAAAATTGTGATGTAGGCAAGGAAAGAAACTATTTTAATCATTTCGAGAACATCCTGTGCAGGGTCAAGATGACGAATACTAACGAAATAACACAAGATGGATAGGGAAAATCGAGTTCGAAATCAAGATTTGAGAAAATAATATATCCTCCTAAGAGAAGGGGTAAGGAAACTAAGAAGAAAGTCGGCAGTCACTCAATCATCCACCTCAGAACAAACATAGAGAAAAGCAAAAAAACAAAATTCATTCACCAAGAATAACACTAATACCAGTTTAACCAACCATTGTGTGTCTCGTAAAACAAAGGTTCCCATTTACAACGATACAATAAGAGTAGTTGGTAATAACACTTTAAAAAAAAGCTGAGAGAACTCACTACAAGCAAATATAGGCAAACAAAATACTCAGTAGATCCGTGAGGCTAAAGTGCAGTGGTGCCCTATAAGTTTTACATATACCCTATAACACCACTATAACATAAATACCCTCCCGAATAAGATCATATTACACACCACCAAAAAAACCCACAATAACTCACAAAAACAAAAAAAAATGGTGTGGCATGGATAGCATTTGCACCTATAACACCAAGCGGGCGGTGCAGTCTAACACTTATAAGGATGCTATAGGTGCCAAAGTGGCCCTATAACGTGTGTATACTCCAATGCACACGAAAACATTGGACCGATCACAACAAGATGTGTTGTATTACAAATAATGAGAATGTTACAACCATGAAACCTTAGCTAGAATATCTATAACCTTAAAATCCTACAGGTACTTATCTAACTCCTATACGATACTTGTCCGCAATAATCAGAAATAATCACCATCAACAAAATAACCCAAAAGTATTACTAGTAATATTTAATCTAAAAATCCATCATTTAACTAATCACGCGATAAAAAAAAACACACAAACTAGTACCACATTAAACTTATTATAATTAATAGAAACAATCAAATGAACAATAGAAATGAAAAAATAAAAAAAAAAGATCCAAAGATACAAAAACAATTAACAAAAATCATTAATTCATTTTAATTTATAAAGTATTAAAAGAACCTGGGAAAAGGAAATTAAAAAAGGGGGAAATGGTACTTACTGAGATGGAAATTACATCGATCGCCAAATTAAAGATCGATAATCAAGAAGACTGAGCGTTTTAATTGACCGAGTTGAGAATCTGAGTTGACTCGGTCACTGTTGTTGTTGTTATCACCAGCTGACGGTTTTGAAACTTTTTTTTAGAGTGGTGGGAGTGAGGTGAAACCCACTCACGGGTATCTCAGCGTCACCTCAGCTTTTTATCAAACTCACCAAAACTCACTCAAACTCACCACAAAACTCACTCAAACTCACCACAAGAGGTAATGACACTCACCCAAACTCACTCCACATCACCCTATCTTATTATTAAATATTTTTTATTCATATATTTTATTAAAACACGGGTACATAGAAAATTAAAACACAGTACGAAATTAAAAGACGATACATAGGAAATTTAAAAACAACATTTAAAAAAAACATAAATTTAAAAAAGAACAACTTAATAAATTAAGCATTGGCATACAAATGCTCGACCAAATCTGCTCGAAGATTGTGATGTTCTTGCGCAGAGCTGATATGCCGCATAACTTGTAGCATGTGTTCTTGGGTTTGAAACACATCGTCCGGTTGAAGTTGTTCTTCTGGGAACCATTTAGGAGATATTGCTTTTTTTTTAACTTTCGAACCATATTATGTAATATGATGCATGTGTATATCATATTCATGATTCTTTCTTTCCGTAAAGGTCGTGCAGGATTGGCTAATATGGCCCATTTTTTTCTTCAAAACACCAAAAGCTCTTTCAATATCTTTTCTTGCGGATTCTTGTTTCTGCTTATATAAAATCCTCTTATGGTCATTGGATGATGGTTCGGGAATTGTTTTAACAAGTGTTGCCAATTCCGGATATATTCCGTCCGTAAGATAGTATCCCCATGGATAGTGTACACCGTTAGCTCAAACTCCACCTCAGGTGCTCGTCCGGTTTTCAAATCATTAAATAAAGGGGACTGATATAAAACGTTGATGTCGTTGTTCGACCTAGAAACACCAAAAAATGCATGTCATATCCACAAGTCCTGCGACGCAACAGCTTCAAGTAAAATGAATGGATTCGGTCCATGATCTCGTCTAACATATTGCCCTTTAAAGGCAACTGGACAACCGAACCACTCCCAGTCTGTACAATCAAGACTTCCTATCATCCTTGGAAACCCGTGCTTTGCTTCATGATGCGCATAAAGTTTCTGAACATCAGTATACGTGGGTTTTCTCAAATACTCAGGCCCAAATATTTCCATAACAGCACTACAGAAATGATCAAGTGATTCTCGAGAAGTTCTTACGCTCATTTGCAAATACTCATCTAGAAAACCAGGAACGACGCCGTATGCCAATTGACGAATCGCCGATGTGCACTTCAACAACGGCGAAATACCTTCTTTTCCGGTACAATCAACATTATTACGAAAGTATGCAGAATGGTGAGTCACTTCACTAACTATCCAGTTGAAAAGGGGGCGACCCATTCGAAAAACATTTTTGAACTCTTCCGCATCGTATCTTGGGTTCGCCGAAAAAAGACGCAACTAACCGATTATGAGCACATATTCGGTCTCGAGTTATGACGTTTCTGGGTACTCGATTAGCAATACGTCGTCTTTTAATAAAATGCAACGCTTTTTTAATCAAAGCCCACTTGCGTTTTGTTGCGACTACCGGATTTTCAGTGGCAAAAAATAACTCGTATTCGTCGATATTTTCCATTTTTCTGTGATTTGTGGAGAATGTGTGAAATGTGTATGGAATTTGAATGTGTGTTTGAAAAATAAGAGTTTTTGTTAGGTATTTATAAGTAAAAAGGGGTATTTGAAAAAGTTTTTTTTAAAAAAAACTAACGGTATAATTAATGTGGGCCCCATTTTTTGTATAACTCACCCCGGTGAGTTTGGCATGTGTTTTTGGTTTGGAAAACACAACCCTCGCGCGGCTTGTAAGGGGGGGGGGGGATGGGGGCAGCGCGTGGCTTAAGCCATGCTGCTCGTGGGATCATCCCCACTCCCACCAGCCTTACTAGCACAACTGGAACTTATAAAAGGCTCCGTTTTGTCCTTCAATATCAAAAAATGAAAAGAAAAAAAAAACTAAAATAAAAGGTGCAAGAACGTTTACGAATTTTGTATTTTTACGTGAAAAATCTTTGAGACGTTCAATCTTAACTTTTCATTGTTATCTTTTGTTATCTTCTTCATGTATCATGCATGTGAGAGCATTTTCGTCATTTCAGTTTGTCAACCCACCCTCTACCTTTCTCTTTGTGCGAAACTTGTCCTCGAAGTCATTTTTCTACCCGTCGCTTCCACTCTTTCTTTCCCGGCAAAAAAAAAGGTTTGAAGTCTGAGTTTGCAATTTAAACTATCCTTGATTTATGTTATATTACATCATTTCATTTTCTTCCCTCAAATTGTATCTCACAAGAACTATAATAAAAAAAATGGTTAAGTTTCGGCAAAATCGCACTCACAGTATCATCATTCCTTATTCGGGTCTCTTTTATTGTAAGCTTGAGTCTCTTTTAAGTCTTCTATATGGTAAGCTTAGGTTGAAACTTCTCATATTCTTATTTACATTGCTTAGTTAATGATTGTTTATGCGTTCTTTTTATTTGTGTTGCACATAATCGAGTCAAACTTGTTTACTTTGCAAAAAGTATCATAATGGTGAATTTACCTGATAGGTGTGAAAACACCCATCCTTTTACCACTTATTTCTTGCTAAAACAAGACCAAAACGCGTATTTAATGTCATTTGTTTGGAATTATGCGTGGTTTGTGTGTTTGTTGTGTTTTCAGAGCCAACCGGATGAATATTAAAGAAAACATGGGATTGCACGGGTTTTATCGAAGAAAAAGACTCAAGACGAAGTCTATTGTCCAAGAGACGCAAAAGATTTGAAGTCAATGGGCCTATTTGAAGATTTATCGAAGAAAGGAACTGGAAAGAAAAACTCCTCTAAAAGTATGAAGGGGTTTCCTATTTATAGGCCTAGTGGTTGGTTGGTGAGTGGGCTTTCTCCCTTTCTTCTTGTCTTCTCGTCTTTTCAGAAAAGTTGACGTTTTCGATTCCGATTCGGGATTTGTCGACGATTAAATTCAACTCGTCTTTTAATTTCTTCGTTTAATAGACTTGAGTTCCTTCGACATATGTAAATCTTCCATCTTTGGTCCTTTTCTTCGATTAATCTTCAAATAGGCCCATTGACTTCAAATCTTTTGCATCTCTTGGACAATAGACTTCGTCTTGAGTCTTTTTCTTCGATAAAACCCGTGCAATCCCATGTTTTCTTTAATATTCATCCGGTTGGCTCTGAAAACACAACAAACACACAAACCACGCATAATTCCAAACAAATGACATTAAATACGCGTTTTGGTCTTGTTTTAGCAAGAAATAAGTGGTAAAAGGATGGGTGTTTTCACACCTATCAAATCCCCTACACTTAACCATTGCCATGCCCTCATGCAATGCTTAGTGATAAAGCAAATTTACACTTTTCTCATAATCAATCAACCTTGGCCTTATTAACATACTACTAAAACAAAACTTAGAGTACTAAGAGAAATTAAAACTTTAAAGGAAACAAAAGGATAGAAAACCATTTTCACTTGAAAATAGCTATATGGAAATAACTTGCAAAGAGATCAAGGACTTACATTAGGGCTTTGGTGCTGCGAAGATTTATCACCCTCAAGTTTCACGTTCCCCAAACTAAGCTTAAAAACGAGATCATTGTTATTATAAGTTAGCAAATCAAACACTTACACACATGGCTTAATTATATGCTTAAACTCCCTTATTCCTAGGTGTATCTCTTATATTTATTTTTGTCTTAGAATGATCATGAAGATGCATTTTTGGACTTATTGCGATAGTTTATTTAGGCTGAAAGCAAAGTAGGACGATTTGATTAATAGTTAGCTAAAGGACAAAATCTCTTAAAACTGCTTCTCGGGATATCAAAAAGTTCATATCTTGGCATAACTCGCTTCACGATTTGAGACCTTTCTCAGGCCGATATTTGGCATGTACTTCATACTTCATATCTTGAGAGACGTTCTTGAGATAATGGTCTTCTCTTCGTTAATAGAGTTTCTTCACTTGGAGACTTTTGAGGGGTACTCCAACTTTGTTGACCACGACTTCATGATTATTTCTTCAATCGCTAATTGGGATTTTGAGATACAACGATCCGCCTCCTTTTCGGACTTGGATCTATTTATCCTCATACCTTGTTAGGGTCTTTTCGGATAGACTTCTCCATGATCTTTATGGGAGTTGATTGCTTTTCGTCGTGATTCTTGATCCTTCATATTGATTTTGGGAATAATGCTTTTCACATCACCTTGGATCTTTAGCAATAAGATTGAATCCTCATGCCTTGTTAGGGCCTTTTCGGACTCGCCAATCTTCGCGCCCCGCTTCATAAGTTATGCCTTGGCTATGAACTCTTATCATTACCGAGCAACTTTTAAACGATCTTGGGCTAGAAGCTAAGTAACTTTTCAAATCGTACGACCTTACTTATTGCAGATAAATTATTAGCAAGTGATGGGAGAATATGCAGATAATCACACCAAGTGAGCTTGTGCAAGAATGCCGACTTATAATTGACTCTATCATTTCTCGTCCTCCACAATTTAAAATTTCAAGTAATGAGACTCGTGAATGCTTAGCCTAATAAACCAATTAAGGTCTACATGGTTAAGGATACTAGCTAGAATAAACTTGGATAAGTCTATTCGGGTTGAGTCAAAATAATCGCAACGGGCCTAATATGTCAAAGACTTCTAAACTTGCTACACCACTTTATTAATATTTTTGACTTTATTGCGGTATATATACATATGAAAGCAACGATAAAAATTTAAAAATTACGACTAAATGGCCAAAGTTAATTAAAAATTTGAAAAATGCTGAAAAAGATGATTTTCCGGTTAAATGAAGGCATTTTAATGGAAAAGTCCACTTAAAACTTCGATAGAAGTCCCCCCTACACTTAAAGATAAACATTGTCCTCAATGTTTAAGCATGTGGGAAAAGTCTCCCCTACACTTATGACATTGTGCACGTTGGTTAAATCAAGCTAAGGAAGAGACGACTAACGTGATCAATTTTAAATGTGAGTATGAAGAAAATTGAATCACGATAGTTGAGAGATAGAACCGGATTTCGGATAACACGGGAGCACGGTTCTTCAAAGGTTCCAAATGTGCATTCATCCCTGTAATCACATCACCACACAAACACAAACAACCTATATAGGTCCCCCTACACTTAGGAGGTTAAAACGGAAAAGGATAGATACTCGGGCTGCCTCCCGAGGAGCGCTTGTTTTTTATAACCGAGTCACGAGCCTGACTCGACCCAAAATTAGTTCATGGGAAATGTGGTGAGGGATGGAATCATCTCATGAGAGATGTCCTCACCAAAGTACAACTTCACTCGTTGGCCATTCACCTTAAAGTTAGGTCCATTAGGTTGAGCGAGCTCGAGAGTACCATATGGAAAAATTTGGGCAATGGTGAATGGGCCGGACCAACGAGATTTCAGCTTGCCCGAAAAGATTTTCAACCGAGAGTTAAAGAGTAAAACTTTGTCTCCAACTTGGAACTCTCGGTTTTTAATCTTAGAGTCGTGAATGAGCTTAGTCCTTTCCTTATAGATCAAGGAATTTTCATAAGCCTCATTCCGGAGTTCATTCAGCTCTTTGAGTTGGATCTTGCGTAGGTCACCGGCTTTGTTGATGTCGAAATTAGCCCACTTCAAGGCCCAGTAAGCCTTGTGCTCCAACTCAATGGGGAGGTGGCACGCTTTCCCGTACACGAGACGATATGGTGTACAACCAATCGAAGTCTTGTATGCGGTACGAAAAGCCCACAGAGCATCATCAAGTTTATCGGCCCATGAGGCACGATGCTCTCCCACGGTTCGTTCAAGAATTCGCTTTAACCCTCGGTTAGATATTTCAGCCTGGCCATTAGTTTGTGGGTGGTATGCGGTGGAAAGACGATGATTTACACCATACTTAGCCATGACTTTTGCAAATTGATCATTGCAAAAATGAGTCCCGCGATCACTAATAATGGCACGAGGCACACCGAATCTAGCGAACAGCGATTTCAAAAAGTTACAAACCACCCTTGCGTCATTAGTAGGTAAAGCTTTGGCTTCAACCCATTTAGAAACGTAGTCAACGGCTACAAGGATGTATTTGTTTCCTTTATATGAAGGGAATGGCCCCATAAAGTCGATACCCCAAACATCAAAGATTTCACATTCTTGTATGAAATTTTGAGGCATCTCATCTTTATGTGTGATCTTGCCTTGTTTTTTGCAAGCATCACAATGTTTAACCATCTCGTGAGCATCACGATAAATGGTGGGCCAATAAAATCCCGAGTCAAACACTTTTTTGGCGGTGTAGTTGGGACCAAAGTGACCACCGGTAGGTCCTTTGTGGCAAGCTTCGAGAATGTCGAAAGCTGCCGGTCCATCAACACATCGGCGAATAATTAAATCAGCACATTGTTTGAATAGATACGGGTCATCCCAAAAGTAAGTCTTAATGTCTTTAAAGAACTTTTTCTTTTGCTGGGATGTTAACCCGTCAATGAGAATTCCACCCGCCAAGTAGTTTGCAATGTCCGCAAACCATGGGGTCTCATCTTGATTCGAATTGATAGACATTAAGGTATCCAGGGGGAAAGAGTCATTGATCTCTTTGTTCGGATGATCCCCTTGATAAGGATCCTCAAGTCTACTGAGATGATCCGCGGCTAGGTTTTCAGCTCCCTTCTTATCACGAATTTCGATTTTAAATTCTTGAAGTAGCAAAACCCAGCGAAGAAGTCTTGGTTTGGAATCTTGTTTAGTTAACAAGTACTTCAATGCGGAATGATCGGTATAAACGATTGTGGTGGAAAGGACAAGATAGGGGCGGAACTTTTCAAAGGCATAGACAACAGCTAAAAGCTCTTTTTCGGTTGTCGTGTAATGCAATTGAGCCTCTGTCATTGTCTTGCTAGCGTAATGGATTGGTTGGAAGTGTTTGTTCACTCTTTGGCCCAAAACCGCTCCAATAGCAAAGTCTCTAGCATCGCACATCAACTCGAAAGGCAGCTCCCAATTAGGGGTAACCAAGACCGGTGCCTTAGTTAGCTTATCCTTAAGAAGGTTGAAGGCGTCAATACACTCGTTAGAAAAGATAAAAGGAGTATCTTTTTCCAAGAGGTGGGTCATCGGGCGAGCGATTTTAGAAAAGTCTTTGATAAAGCGACGGTAGAAGCCCGCATGACCCAGGAAACTTCTCACACCCTTCACGGTTGAAGGTGGAGGCAATTTAGCAATAACATCGACTTTAGCACGGTCCACTTCAAGACCGGCTTTGGAGATTTTGTGTCCTAGCACGATGCCCTCGTTTACCATGAAATGGCATTTTTCCCAATTAAGAACCAGGCGAGTGTCTTCACACCGCTTAAGCATACGTTCTAAATTGGCAAGGCAAGCAGAGAATGAATCGCCATAAACCGAGAAATCATCCATGAAGACTTCCATAGTTTCTTCAACCATGTCATGGAAGATAGCCATCATACACCTTTGGAACGTCCCAGGAGCATTGCATAAACCAAAAGGCATGCGTTTGTAAGCAAATGTTCCGTAGGGACAAGTGAATGTGGTTTTTTTCTTGGTCTTTGGGATCGATGGGAATTTGAAAATACCCGGAGAAACCGTCTAAGAAGCAGTAATAGTCATTACCCGCTAGACGCTCGAGCATTTGATCCATGAAAGGAAGAGGAAAGTGATCTTTTCTTGTGGCATCATTGAGTTTGCGATAGTCGATACAAACTCTCCACCCAGTAACGAGACGAGTGGGAATAAACTCGTTGTGTTCATTGGGAACAACGGTTATTTCGCCCTTCTTGGGCACACAATGGACGGGACTTACCCATGGCGAATCCAAAATAGGGTAAATCAAGCCGGCATCAAGAAGTTTGATAACCTCTTGTTTGATGACGTCATGAATGCGAGGATTAACCCTTCTTTGGCTCTGGATTGCGGGTTTAAAGTCATCTTCCATGAGAATTTTGTGAGTACAAAAGTTTGGATCAATTCCGCGAATATCGGAAATTTTCCAAGCAATTGCCTTCTTATGATCTTTAAGCACGGCGATGAGGCGAGATTTCTCTTCTTCTTTCAAGTCCTTTGCGATGATGACGGGCGACTTCTTCTTGTCTTCAAGGAACACATACTCGAGATGGGACGGCAACTCCTTAAGCTCTAAATCCGGAGGATTTTCGATGGGAGGCATATTCAAAGTCGGTTCATCGATAGCAATAGCCTTGGGAGATGGTGGAGAAATATGGTCCTCTTTTGAGAAGTTTCTCAATGAGACGAATGTCTTCATCCCAATCGGTGGGAGAATCGTCATATTCTGAGTTCACATCTCCCATGGTTGCTTCAAAATCTTTCCAAAGGAAATCACTTTCTCCAAATAGAGTTAGTGATGAATCAATAGAGGAAACGGTCTCAACATTGGGAGGATAGGTAGGAATACTTTTACAAGCATCTTTGAAGTGTTCTTAACAAGCCTCATCAAGAACGTCGATACAATTAACACTCTCGTATGAATAAGGCTGTTTAGAAAGCTTTCCCATGTTGAAGACGATTTTATTGTCACCCACTCTCATGATAAGCTCACCCGCTTCTACATCGATGAGAGTGCGACCGGTCCTCAAGAATGGACGACCAACAATTAATGGAACATGAGGATCCATCTCGTAGTCGACGACGACGAAATCGGCAGGAAAAGTGAATTTGTCGACTCCTACAAAAACGTCTTCGGCTATCCGTACTGGATAAGCAACCGTACGGTTAGCTAATTCCGAAGTTATTTTGGTGGGGACTAGCTCAGGGAGAGATAATTGCTTCCAAACACTTAATGGCATAAGGTTTATACTAGCACCTAGATCGGCTAGGGCCATGCAATTCTCTACTCCCGGGAAGTTTCAAGGGATTAAGAAGCGACCCGGATCACCAAGTTTTGTTGGCAATTTCCTTAAGAGCACTGCAGAGCAATTCTCATTAAGTTGGGTGTTAGCGATATCAAGAAGCTTTTCCTTGTCACTAAGAAGATCTTTGAACATTTTCGCATATTTAGGCATGTGAGCGAGAGCCTCAGCGAAGGAGATGTTGAAATTAAATTGTTTAAACATTTTGAGAAAGTTCGCAACTTGAATATCGTCCTTGCTTTTGAGCTTCTCTTTCCTCAACCTTGAGGGATAAGGTATATCAGAAGAAGAGGAAGGCTTTGGGATCGAAGGATCACTCACATCCTTGGGTGGAGGAGGGGTAGAAGTAAGAGGTGGAGGAATTGGGGAAGTAGAAGATTGAGGAATAGGAATAGGGGACTCGTTTTCCTTAGTCACAATCACCGGTGGAGGTATAGGAAGCTCGGGTTCCTTGGTACCTTTGCCACTACGAGTGGTGATTGCTTTCATCTCCCCTCTTGGATTCGCAACGGTGTTACTCGAAAGAGTACCCAAAGAAGAGGATTGTGTTGATCCCAAACTTAGATCGATTAAGCTTTGTGTAAACGAGATTAGATCAAGTACTACACGTAGAGAAACCTTTGCTTATGAATAAAGTAACAAAGTGTTATGCGGAATTAACACTTGATCTAAAACACAATGATGTTAAACAAACTTTCACTTGTATTAGGATAATCTTAATGATTACAATGAAAGGTTTAACTTGCGAATACTATGAAAACTGATATATGACTTTAACCTAAAAGACCTTCTTTTATAGAACAAGAAGTCTTGTACAATAAGCTATGAATCAACTATTCTAGGTAAAGATAATAATAGAAAATACAATGTTGTGTTTATCTTTACCACAAACAAATAAACAAAAGATACGTATGAAGATATTCCATCAGTGTCAATCTTCAAGGCTGTCAGCGTTGACTTCTATCAGCGTCCAATGTCAATCTATCAGCGTTGACTTTCTTCTTATCAGCGTTTAGTGATCTGACCCATATTTTATTCCCAACAATCCTCCCCTAAACTTGATATCCATTCCAATGATCAAGTTTCTGAATAAAACCTTAAGACTTAGGAGGAATCTTTCAATAACTTCTTATGTTGGTGATAAACATATCTGATCAAGTCCTTGGCCACATCACTAGTATAATCTATCTCCAAGGGTGTCTCTAGCATCTTCTCCAATACTTCTTTGGACAAGAAATAGTCAGCATCCACAAGCAGATATTCTGAAAACTTTGTAGAGCTCATATAAAATACACCACAAGTAGAATATAGCCTCCAATGAAGATTACTGAGATCATCTTCAAGATCCTTCCAAATGGCAGGATCTACTTCTTTTGGACCACACAAAGTCATAAATGTGTTCCAAAGTCTTATTCCATTAGCTGAAGTAGGTGCTTCAGCTGTATACTTGGCCTCTATTAACCTCCATAGATGCACCAAATCTTCCCTGTCTATGCTTGCAAATATAGAAATAACTGAAGTGAAAGTATGTACCTCCTTTCCAAATCGTCCAATCTTCCAAAAACCACACTCATCTTCATCAAAACTAATGATTGGATTTCTGTCATCTAGAGGTACTACATTTACTAAATCTGAAGCTTCCAAAGGAGAAAGCTTGAGATGCTTCCTTATAACACCTTCAGTTGGAAAATACACATCCATGTCTTTAGGAAATTGAAAAGGATCTCCTTTCTTCACTGGTCTTTGAGCAATCCTTATTTCCTTTTGAATCTGCATCTCTTCTGCAAGCTCTTGTTTTCTTTCTTCTGAAAGAAATTGGTAGACATTCTGTTCTTGCACCTTCCTCCAAATAGGATGTGCCCTATACTCTAACTCCTCAAAAGACAAGGCCAGCAACTTCTTTGATGTCCAATTAGGCTGATGACATCTAAGCAACTTATAGTACAACTGCCTTCTATCTCTTTTGAGCCAGGTCTTGACCTCTTGTGCATTAAATCTCATAATCACCTTTATGTCTTCTTGTACCCTAAGAAGAACTTCCAACCCCCAAATTTGATCTGATAAACTCATACCTGGGTTGTCCATCACCTGATCTTCCCAAGCATGATACATTCTGGTGATTTCTGGTAGGTCCCAATCAATCTGATTCTTCAACTCACTCAACCTTTCCTTTGCTAGCTCATCCCCATATTCAAGCCTCTCTGGATCTTCAATAATTTGAATGCTTGAATCTGAGCTATCACCTTCTTTATCATCACCACTTTCCTCCTCACTTTCAGAAACAACAAATGGTGATCTTCTACTCCTCCTCAAATCTCTTTCCACAAGTTGTGCAGCCAACTGTTCATCAAATGCTATTTGTGCTGCATCTTTCTTTGGAACATCTTCTTCAATCAAAATACCTTTACCTTTGTCTTTTGGATCAATAATTGGTAAAGTAGAAGAAGAAACCTGTGTGGACACATCTTTAATGATTGTTGATGGCTGGAATACATCAACATCATCTGCAACTTTGTCAGCGTCCAAGTTGCTCCTATCAGCGCCACGATTACCTTTATCAGCGCTGGATGTGTCAGCGTCCAAACCTGTATCAGCGCCCAATGTTTCTTTGAAAGACCCTTCCAAGTTCTTTGGTGTCACCTTGGATGTATCAACAACTGGGTGCTTCTTCAAGTTGGTGAGAGCTTCAGCAATCTGCAAAGATTCACTAAATTGTGAACTCTTTTCTGAACTCTTTTCACTAGCTGTGTGAATCAACTCATCCTCCTCATCCTATTTTTCCTCCCCTTTGGAAGATTCCTCCATTAGACTCCTGCTACTTGGATTCTCCAAAACAGTTACTCTCTCCCTCAAAGCTTGGAGTTCTCGTCCCTGTTTGTTGACAGTTTGTACAAGACTGACATTTTGCTTTTGCAAGCTAATGACAGCCGCCGTCAATTCAATGATGGTCATAGGTTCCAACCTGCCCTCAGCTAGAATGGGGATTTGACCTCCCAAAATAGGATCATGGGGCATGGATGAGGTCTTAATGATGTTGGGACTGTCTTGACCAGCATCTAAGCCTGTGTCAATAGCCCCAGCCTCACCCATTTCACCAGCCACACTTGTGGAGGTGGTTCTCTCTGCTACAAGGCTAGGATCACTAGAGGAGAACACTCCAGTAACCCTTTGGCGTTTAGTCAACCTAGATTGTAATGGGGTAGAAGATGAAGTAGATTGTGTGGGTGTGGGTTGATTAAGAGGTGTTTGGGATTGTTCAGGAAGTGTATCAGTGTTGGGATTGGCTGTGTCAGCGCCCACAATTTGAGTGTCAGCGCTGGGTTGGTCAATGTCCATGTTTTCTGGTGAAGGTGATGGTTCATGAATAGGCTCAAGTTGGGGTTCAGGGTCTGGTTGTGGGTCTGGTTGTGGTTGAGCAGCCTGAATTACTTCAAGCATGGGTTGGGTAAGAGGGATGGGGTCGTTTGTGGAGCTCATTTTAGCAAAAATGGTTTTCTGTTGTTTAGGGATCTCATAAAAGGTGTCATGATCCCTAGAACAATATTCTTGTAAATCAAAGACCATTTGCAAAAATCTAGGGTAAGCCAAAGTCATTTTACTTCCCTTGTTTTTACACATCCCTTCAAAAATCATTTTTGAAAAATTATACTTAAGCCCACGTGTTATACAAACCAAAGCACTTGCAATTGACCTGTTTATCTCATTAAAAGAAGTACATTTTGGACTTAAGCATTGTAAAAGGACATGTATCAAATATTTCCAGTCAGAGGGAAATTCCTGCTTATGATATTTATTTAAAGTGACATCAGCAGGAATAGGATAACCCAATTCCCTAAGACCCTGTTCTATTGTTGCTATGGCAAGAGTAGTCACACCATCAGCGTCATCAAGACGCAAAGCTTGGCGAACCAAAGCTTCAGTGACCACCCATGTTCTTCCATGAACAGTAGATGTTAATGTGGTCACTCCATTAGTTGTTGTGGAACTAACATTGTTCCAAAACTGTCTAATGTGTGCGACAGGGACTAATGGTGTATGAGAAAGTGCATACCTCAATGAAGATGCATTCAAAAATGCCACCATCTGTGAATACTGAGGAAATAAAGCATCATCAGCAGTCAAGTAAGCGATCATATTGTGTTGGCTCTTGAACTCCAATGTTAAATTCTTTGAGTTGAATTTGGGTGCCATGATTTAAAGCTGTGTAGGTTATAAGATATGGGAAAAATCTAGGAGGAAAAGTGTTAGACAAGAAAATATGAATACCCAGAACAAAAAGATTAGCCAAATTTATAGGAGAGATGCATGATTTTGATTGGTCAAAAATGAGGCGGTTATATTCAAAGAGCAATCATGAAAATCTTGAATCAAATATAACTTATCTCATGCATTAATTAAAAGTAACTTCTCCCCAAAATTACGGCCAAAGATTAGTCAAAAAATAACAACTGGGTAGGGCCCACTAGGTGTCAACGGTCAAAAATAGCCCATCAGCGCCCAACGGCTATATTTCCTTGTCAGCGTTTGCCTAAAGCCTTGTCAGCGTCACGATTGGACGTAACAGCGTTTGGAGAAAAACTTGTCAGCGTCTAAAAAGTAAAAATAAAAATATTTAAAAAGAAAAAGACCTTAACAAAGTAATTTATCCTAAGGGAAATATCTTACAAGTGGATAATAATTATTGGGCGGCAAGCACTGTCCATTTATGCACACTTGCATAAGCAAGATAGACACAAATGTCCTCTAGAGTCCCTTGCTAACCAAAATACTTACCAACAAAGTTATTTCATAAAACTCTTTGTAACTCCCAGGTAAACCCATATCCAAAGTATTCCCAAGTCTCCCATCAGACCACAACCAAGTCTAGGCCAAAAAATGTCTTGGCAGCATGCAGAGATTGTCACCTTTGCATGCTACAGTGCCTCATGGTTTAGTAAAACTAACCCATACTCACCTGTGGACACAATCTAGAATTGTGATGAGAGTATTCTAAGAATACCCAAGAGTCCTAAAGGTTCCTTAAACCTCCCCTTAAACTATGATACATGAGTTCTCAAAATATATATATGAACATTAAAAATTTATGTCAAGATAGGAATATAAATATTCCAACCATCATCCATAAACAAAACATGTCCAAATAGCTCTTCAAAGATCCATAAGCAACTCTGTATCCAATGGCATAAAGCTACCATTACCTGCACATTTAGATGAAAACCACAAAACTAACATTTGTTGCTGACAGCGTCCCGACAACACTTAACAGCGTTGAAGGAACTCTTGTCAGCGTTAGACCATAATATCTCTAACAACGGCAAAATAACACTTGACAGCGTTACATTTACCTTTGTCAGTGTTAGAAAAATAATGTGGAAAATCTAAATCATCATAAAGACCAATAACAATGCGTTATCCTGTACATACTTTTACAAAAATGTTCCAAAACACATATTAAGTGAGATTAACCATTCCAATATTTGTTACCAAATATTGAAATCTTCCAGCATCAAAAGGTTTAGTTAATAAATCAGCTACATTATCTTCAGTATCTACCCTATCTGGTTGTATTAAACCTTTCTCAAAGCAATCTCTTATAAAATGATGTCTAATTTCTATGTGTTTGGTTTTAGAATGATGTACAGGATTTTTAATAATGCATAAAGTACTGTTATTGTCTACAAAAATCTTGGTATGCATAAAATTATACCCATAATCCAACAGCTGGTTCTGAATCCATAAGACTTGTCCATAACAAGCAGCTGCAGCAACATATTCTGCTTCAGTTGTAGAGTTTGCCACCACTGTTTGTTTCTTGCATTGCCAAGATATTAATCTGCTCCCAAGAAATTGGCATCCACCAGTTGTGGATTTCCTATCAAACTTGTCACCACCATAATCACTGTCTGAATAAGCAATAAGGTCCAATGGAGAATCTTTTGGGTACCATAATCCAAGATCTGGATAACATCTCAAGTACCTAAAAATTCTCTTCACAGCAAAAAGGTGACATTCTTTGGGAGTCACTTGATGGCGTGCACATGCACACACAGCAAACATGATGTCAGGTCTTGAGGCTGTAAGATACATCAATGATCCAATCATTGATCTATAGTGCCTAACATCCACATCCTTTCCAGCTCCAATTTTTCCCCAAGGGTATTGCCTATCCATAGGAGTGGAAGCCTCCTTCTCATGTGGAGAAAAACCATATTTCTTCAAGATTTCAGCTACATACTTGTCTTGGGAGATGAAGATACCATCTTCTTTCTGTTGAACTTGTAAACCTAGAAAGAAGTTCATCTCACCCATTGCACTCATCTTGAATTTATCTGTCATGAGCTTGGAAAATTCCTCACTCATTTTTGGATCAGAAGAGCCAAAAATGATGTCATCAACATAGACCTGCACAAGTAACACATGTTTTCCTTTCTTCTTTGTAAACAGTGTCTGGTCTATGGTGCCCCTCTTGAAACCATTTTCCACCAAGTAGGTGGACAATGTACCATACCATGCTCTTGGGGCTTGATGAAGTCCATACATTGCTTTCTTCACTCTATAAACCTTGTCTGGATTCTCAGGATCTTCAAAACCAGGAGGTTGCATGACATATACTTCCTCAACAATTGTCCCATAGAGGAAAGCACTTTTCACATCCATCTGGTAAACAGTAAAATTCATACAAGAGGCATAAGCTAGAAAAATTCTTATAGCTTCAATTCTTGCAACTGGTGCAAAAACTTCTTCATAATCAATTCCTTCCTCTTGTGTATAACCCTGAGCTACCAAACGTGCCTTGTTTCTGACCACAATGCCTCTTTCATCTTTCTTGTTCCTTAGAACCCATCTTGTCCCAATTGGTCTCACATATCTAGGACAATCAACCAGCTCCCAAACATCCTGTATAGCAAATTGGTGAAGCTCATCCTGCATTGCTTCCACCCAACTTGGTTCCTTGAGAGCATCAAAAATTTTCTTGGGTTCTTCCTGTGACAGAAAACAGGCAAACAAACATGCTTGTACAAGAGGGGTATCAACCTTCTTGTGTATATTGGCAATAAATCCACCAAGACCTTGATGGGATCTTCTTGTCTGAACTGGAGCCATAACATCACCTATGATTTGAGATGTGGGGTGATCTTTAGCTGTGGAAGTGAGAACTCCTCCTTCAATAACTCTGGTGTCCTCAATTTTACGCTCCATGTTGCCAATATCTTCTTCAGATTCTTCTTGATCAACAGAGATCTCTTCATGGACATTGGAAGGTCCACCTTGTTCAAAATGAGAAGAGAAAAGCTGTGTAAAAGTATCTCCAAAGTCTGAACCTTGCCTGTCAGCGTTAGGGCTAACAACGTTTGAACTGTTGTTGTCAGCGTTGGAGCCATCAGCGTCTGAATTGGTCGTGTCAGCGCTGGATTTCCCTTTGTCAGCGCTTGAAGAATCATGCATGTTTGTAGTTGGTGGTATCTGAACACCACCATTATCTTTCCTTGCAGCAGTAGCAGCAGCATAATACTCATCTGTCCATATAGGAAGTGTAACAAATTCTTGTGTGGGAGATGATATAACTGCTGGTGGTCCATCCTCCTTAGCAACCTGTATACCTGAAACATTACCAATTCTCTTTTCCAAAACACTTGAAGTTACCTTCACAATGTCTGGATCAGTAACAGGCATATAATTTAAAGCTCTAGACAAAGGTTCTAAGTCAAACAACCAATTTGGACCACTCTCAGGATCACTAGGTTTACTTTCTAAAAACCTAACATGTACCTTTTCAAGTATACGTTTTTCCTTTTTAATGTAAACCCTATATCCTTTACTCTGCACTGAATAACCCATGAAGTAGCCTTCATCACCTTTTGAATCAAATTTACCTAGGGCCTCACTAGTTTCTAACACAACTACATGACAACCAAATGGCTTAAGAAAGCCAATATTGGGCTTCCTTCCCCAAAGTAATTCATAAGGTGTCTTATTATGTATCTTGTTGACCAATGCCCTATTTTGAACATAACAAGCCGTGTTAACAGCTTCAGCCCAAAAAGCTATAGGAAAGTGGGCATCAGCCAACATGGTTCTGGCTGCTTCAATAAGGGTCCTATTCTTCCTTTCAGCAACTCCATTTTGCTGAGGAGTTCTAGCTATGCTAAACTGCCTAGTAATCCCTTTCTTGGCACAAAAATCATCCAACAACTGATTTCTAAACTCACCCCCATTGTCACTTCTAATAATTTTGACCTCATTACCATTTTTCTTTTCAATCTGGGTAATAAAATTAATCAGACTTAGGGCAGTTTCACTTTTCTTGGCTAAAAAGAAAGTCCATGTGAACCTGGAGTAATCATCAGTAATGACAAAACAATATGATTTACCCTTCAGACTTTCTATATTAGTAGGACCAAAGAGGTCCATATGCAATAAGTGAAGGGGTTTAGAACTAGAGTGCACCTGTTTAGACCTGAATGAGACCTTGTGCTGCTTGCCCTTAAGGCATGCAACACAAGAGTGGTCATTGTGGAAAGCCTTTTCAGGCAAACCATCAACTAAACCAAGCCTCACAAGTCTATTAATATTCTTAAAGTTTATGTGCCCTAGTCTCCTGTGCCAAAGATTACTTTCATCTACTGAGGCTTTAGCATACAGACATGACATTTTATTATTTACCTTAATTCCATTAAGATTCACATTATATATGTCTTTATGCCTTGGTGTTCTAAAATCTATGTATTTTTCCTCTGGAAGCTTATAATCTTTGCTTAACACCAAGCACTCAGTATCTGTGAAAAGAACCTTATTTTTGTTATCACACACTTGTGATACACTAAACAAATTATAATCCAGGTCTTTCACCAAGAAGACATTATCAAACCTTAGATTGTTGGTGACAAGGGTTCCTTTTCCAGTGATTGTGCCATAGCCCCCTCCAAAGTATACCTTATCACCATCTTGAATAGGAGAGAAATTGGTCAGATAGTCTTCCTTTCCTGTCATGTGCCTTGAGCATCCACTATCCCAGTATCCATAGTCATTGATCTTCTTCTGAATGCCCTGCACATAAAGAAAACACATTAGTTTTCTTTGGGAACCCAAGCCTTGGAAGACTTGGATTCATTTGGTTGTTCAACAAGAACAGACTTGGTTCTCATAACAACCCCATTTTCATCCCTATTTGAATGAAATTCCCAGTTAACCCCAATTGGTGTTGACAATGCCTTAGAAATATAATGAAACCTGTTGCATGTCATAGAAATACCAGTATTATTAGGGTTCTGGTCTTGTTTTGGTCTCCATGTTAAGCTAGTAGAAGCTTTAGACCTATTTCCCTGTGGCTGCAAATACCTAGGTTTGTCAGCGCTGAAATTTCTCTTGTCAGCGTCTCGATTGCTCCTATCAGCGTTGTACCTAGGGTTTGCTACAGGAACCCATTGCCTATTTGACCAAGTATTTGACTTTTGAAAAGGTCTTAGGCCTTGTGTGTTAGACCCTCTAGAAAAGAATGGGACTGGTCTAACAACTTGTGAACTTTTGTTCACAAAGGTATTGGGTCTGTCAGTGTTTGACCTATGTTGACTTTTGTCAGCGCTGAAATGGTTCCTATCAGTGTTGACATTGGAAGCGTTGACACATTTGTAGGCCAAATGTGAGAAGCTACCACATGTGTAACAAGCTTTTCTAGACATAGTATTAGGTCTAGAAGCAAAGAAGCCTGTTCCATGGTTACTAACTTGGCTTTTTGGTGACCTAGAATTTCTATACATCTCTGCATATTTAACACTAGGTTTTCTAACAGATTGTGGGCCAAGGTCAACAGCTTTGCCAGTGGTAGGGTGTGTGATCTTAATAGGTTTAGGATCAAGGCTCGTAATTGGTGTGGGCTCATTTGGACTTTCACACAATAACCCTCCCTTAACAAACAAAGTGTGGTTTGCTTTCTTCCACTCTTCTAGGTCAGTCAGCTTTTGCTGATATTCCTCAACTGGGGAAGTCACTCTAGGTGGAGGAATAAACTCCTCCTCTTGGCATTCTGGCAAGCCAGTCCAAGATAAGTCCTTTGATTGGACACCATAGAAATCCCCAGCTGGTGGTGGAACAACATTATAGTTATTCATCCCAATCCCACTCATATCCTTAGAGTCTCTTTGTTTACTAACACACTCTCCTAGGGATTGTGTGGCCTTATCAAATCTCTGGATTTTAAGACTCACATTATCTTTATTTTTGTTAGCCTCCTCTAACTGAGCTATCAAATCAAGATTAACCCTATTTACTATATCTTGAACATCCTTACTCTGATGTAACTCATGTTTTAAGATATTTATTTGATCCTTTAAATCAAACTCCATTTTCTTATACTCAGCTACTGTCTTTTCTGTTTGGGTAAGAGCAATTTGATAGTTAGATACTTTGCATCTTAGAGTACTTGCTTCATCTAATAATTTAACTATCTCTTGTTTTGATTTTTCAGTATTTAAACGACAACCCTTAGAACAGAAAGCATCATCATATACCTCATTATCTGATGAAGAGGAGGAGTGTGCCATGAGAGCATATTCAGCATGCTCTTCTTTTACTTCAGCAACCAAAGCTCTGTCCTCTTCCTCATTCTTAGCCATCCAGCTCCAATCCCATTCTCCAACGCCATCAATTTGTTGAACAGCAACCATGGCCTTGGGATCTGGGTTCTTAATCATTTGGCTAGAAGGCTTCCCAGCATCAGATCTCCTTGGAGATTTACATTCCCTCATAAAGTGCCCCATCCTATGACAGTTGTAGCACTCTACCTTGGACTTGTCAAAGCCAGCAACATCCTTAGCATTAAAGGTCATCTTCTTCTTGAACCTTTTATTGAACCTGTTTGCTCTTAAACTTACAAGAGCCATAGTCCACTTGATGTCCATCTCTTCCAATTGTTCATCACTTATCTGCTCAAGATCTTCATAAGTAATCCTTGAGTCACTAGGCAAAGAAGCAATGAATGCACACACAGTATCAAGATCAAAACCAGCAGGTTTAATTCTATCAGCGCCATGATTGTGTGTGTCAGCGCTTGAGTACAAAGCGTTGACAGGGTATGATCCAGCGCTGACAGATTGACATCCAGCGCTGACACCTTGAGATCCAGTTGCTGAATGTCCATAGAAGTTCATGGAATCAAATTGGCCTTCACTTTGTGAAAAGAAGGCCATGTTGCTGCTGGAAGATTTGTTATCACTCTCCAATTGCCATTCATTCTCCAACAGCCTTAACTTGTTGAAGATGTCATCAAACCTGGAAGTCTTGTGGGTGTTATTGACAAGAATAGATCTTGTCTCAATCTTCCATACATCACCAAGGCTTTTGAGAAAAGTAGCATTCAATTCAGGGTCATCAATCTGTTTTCCCATGAAGGAAAGTTGACTTGTGATGTCAAGAAGTCTACTTCTCACACTGCTGAGATTCTCATTAGGTTGAGCTTTAAAGACAGCATACTCATGCAAGAGTTGCTTCTTCTTTTCTTCTTTTGTGTCAGCATTGCCACCATGTGCTACTTCAAGAGCTTCCCAAAGCTCTTTTGCAGAATCAAAACGTTTGTACTTATGCTGATTCTCATGACCTAGGGCATGTTTCAAGATGTTCAAAATTTTCATGTCCACCCTCTTCTTGGCTATATCTTCAACAGCTACCGCTCTCCCATCATCAGGCTTTTCCACTTTATCAGCTTCAGGACAATTAGGAATAGCTGTCCTTGCGGCAATAGCAGCAGTAATCTTTGCTGCTTTATCGAATGTGTTCCCATATTCGATAATTTCCCAAAGAGTGTAGTCATGAATAGCTATGTATTGCTCAAAATTGGACTTCCAAAGTTCAAAGTTCCTGGCATCAAACATGGGAATTTTGATACTAGGGTTTGAGAAGTTGTTTTGAAGCAAAGCAGGAGGTTGATTTGTGCCAGACATGGTGTTTTTAGGGTTTTGAGAATTTTAGGGTTTTTAGGGTTTGGTGTTTTAGGGTTCTGCGTTACTTAAAGATCAAAAGTTTCTCAACAAGCTCTGATACCACTTGTTGATCCCAAACTTAGATCGATTAAGCTTTGTGTAAACGAGATTAGATCAAGTACTACACGTAGAGAAACCTTTGCTTATGAATAAAGTAACAAAGTGTTATGCGGAATTAACACTTGATCTAAAACACAATGATGTTAAACAAACTTTCACTTGTATTAGGATAATCTTAATGATTACAATGAAAGGTTTAACTTGCGAATACTATGAAAACTGATATATGACTTTAACCTAAAAGACCTTCTTTTATAGAACAAGAAGTCTTGTACAATAAGCTATGAATCAACTATTCTAGGTAAAGATAATAATAGAAAATACAATGTTGTGTTTATCTTTACCACAAACAAATAAACAAAAGATACGTATGAAGATATTCCATCAGTGTCAATCTTCAAGGCTGTCAGCGTTGACTTCTATTAGCGTCCAATGTCAATCTATCAGCGTTGACTTTCTTCTTATCAGCGTTTAGTGATCTGACCCATATTTTATTCCCAACAGATTGATTACCTTGGAAGAAACCAACCATCATGTTCCTTAAGTCATTCGTTTGACTTGCCAAAGTGTTTCGCATATCAGCTCGAAGATCGTTCCCTTGTTTCACCATGTCTGCTTTCAAGTTGAGCACTTCCCGCTGGAGATTGTCCATGATCACATCATTAGTCCTCATGTAGGTTCCAATATCTTGGTGTAATGCGGTGGGTTGGTTGGGAGGAGCATTGTAGGCGGGTGGTTGATAAGCAGGTTGTTGGTAAACTTGGTTGTTTCTTTGAGGTGGATATGGTTGTCTTTGAGGTGGTTGGTATGGTGCACGAGGTTGTTGTTGAGGAGGGCGATTGAGGTTTTGTTGTTGGTTTGGGTTGTTAGGAGGAAAACCGGGCGGGGAAAGAAAGTTGATTGAGCGATAGCTGAGCAAGTTGCGGTCTCCTTGAGGACGAGCTTGATAAGCGGCCGGAGGATAGGTACCGTATGTTGCGTTAACATTCTCAGAGGAATAGTCTTGGGTGGAGGTACAAGTAGTGTAAGAGTGAGGACCCCCGCATATTTCACATGGTTGGCTTACATCATTGACTTGAGCGTTTTTAGCGTTGATGCTGTTGGTGTTGCTAGTGGTTTGGGTAGCAAGCGATTCAAGAAGCGTAGTAATTTTGTCAAGTCGCTTGTCGTTGTCACTAGTACTAGCACTAGCGGCATTGGTCCGAACACTCTTGGTTTGCACACGAGACTTATTTTCAATAATATCCCAAGCGGCATTAGAACTTTTAACCAAAATATTACCCCCCGAGGCACTGTTTAGTGAATCTTGGTCATTCATGCTTAAACCATTGTAAAAAGTATTAATTTGGTGCACTTTGGTAAAACCATGTTGTGGGCATTTTCTTAAAAGGTCTTTAAAACGGTCCCAAGATTCACTAAAAGACTCATCGTACTTTTGTTCAAAATTAATGATTTCATTCCGCAAAGCGGTAGTACGAGAAGGTGGGAAAAAGTAGTTGATAAATTTGGTCTCCAAATCCGTCCACGTCAGAATACTTTGTGGCGGTTCCTTTGCAAGCCAATGCCGGGCTTGTCCCTCTAAGGAGAAAGGAAAAAGTTGTAAACGGATTACCTCTTGTGGAACACCATTGAATTTGACCGTATTTGTGAGTTGCAGGAACCTTTTGATGTGGTCATGAGGATCATCAATGGTACGCCCCAAGAATGGTTGAGCTGAGACCATCTGAATAAAACCGGATTTGATCTCAAAGTTGTTGGCTGCAATCGCGGGTATGACAATTGGATCATTGTTGCCCTCTACATGTGCTTGCAAAATTTCAATCATCGGGCGATTGTCCGGTAGAGGTTCATTGTTGTTGTTATTCATGTTGTTTTGAGGTGGATTGTTGTTGTTGTTGTGAACACCGGCCATGTCTAAGTTATCGAGAGTCTCGGGCTCTTGATAAGACGTTGATCGAGTGCGCATACACCTGCAAAAGAACTAACAAAGCGAACAAGAAATATTTTTGGTTTTTTATGTTTTTTAATTTTTTTGTATTTTTGAAAATTTTATATTTTTTTAGGGTTTTTGAATTTTTTTATGAAAAGTAACGTTCACGATGAACGGATCCCAAAATCCAAGTTCTCACAAAAAATTGTTAATCTTTTCTTTCGTAGAAAGCCAACACCATTAAGGTGTTGGTGATTTTTCACTCTTGTTGAATCTTTGATTTTGTAAGTTTTTAATCTTTCCTTTTGTTTACTCTACCTTAATCAATCAATATAATCCTTCCATTAATCTTGTTCATCTTCATCTTTTTGATTTAAAGTTTAAAGTTCTTATTTGGGTGATTTGATCTTCAAAAGTTATTGGGTTTTGTGTTTTTATTGTTGGGATTTGATGTTTATGGTTGATAAATGATTAGTGTTTAGTTTGGTTTAAATCTTTTGGTTAAATTTGGCTTGTTTTGATAAAAATCGTACTCCCCTGTTCTTCGCTGTTCTTCATAAACCCAGACTCCGGATCAGTTGTTATATTCCGAATCAAGCACTGTTATTTTTATTCCGAATCAAGTTTGCTCATCCGGAATATTTTATATTCCGGATCAAAGTCTTTCATCCGGAATAATCAATTATTCCGGATCAATCCTTTTATTCCGCATCAACCAACATTCTGGATCAACTCCATTATTCCGGATCAAGATCCTTTCCATTTTATTCCGCATTAACCATCATTCCGAATCAACAATTTTATTCCGGATCAACTTATATTCCGGATCAATAATTTTATTCCGGATCAACCAAATTTCTCTTTTATTCCGGATCAAAGATTATTCCGCATGAACAATCATTCCTCATGAAGGATATTTATTCCGCATCAAGCTCTTATTCCGGATCAACGATTATTCCGAATGAAGGCTGTGTTAATTATTCCGAGTGAAGAGTGATATTCCGCATCAGTGATTTTCTGAGTTAAGGTTTTTATCTGTTTTATTTTAAGTAAAGTTTTATTTTTATTGATTGCTTTTAGTTAATTGCTTTTTAATTTATCTTTATTTACTTCACGCATTTACCTTTTTAGTAGCATAGAAAACCAAACCCCTTTTTGGTAACCAAGAACAAATATTCTACTTTGAACCGTGATCAATTCGAGAAGATTCCGAGAATTAAAATCTGAACCCCAAGCAAAAACACGAGTATCATTACCTAACCACCATAAAAAATATATCATTTTGGTATTATAAATTGGTTTGACTTAGTTAACTGTGACATGTTTGGTATGTACACACTGGAAGAAATGTTCAAGCATTTAGGTTACATAGAAAGTATACTTTTGTTTGGAATAAATGTTCAAGAGAAGTTTCACTTGCTATGATGATCGAGTTCCTACTGCTAGTGTAACTTTAGGCTGCTGGGAGACTGAAGACAGTGGGATCTATTCCCACTGTATGAAGTCAAAGAACTTGATGTGAAGATAAACATGGAATAGATAATAGCGTGTTTCTATTTTATTAGTAGAATACTTTCCTAGTTTGTCTCATAGTTATCTTGTATTAGGGTTCTTGTACTATAAAAGGACTCTCTAGTGTATTGTATTCAATATAACTTTCTCTATCATTTCATTTCAGCTTTAAGGTTGTAAACCCCAATACCATCAAGGGTATTCGTATATTGTTTCAATATATTTAAGCTTAATAGTTTGTTTCATCCTTTGTTCTTGTGCTAAACATTACTTTCCGCATCTTGTTTTGTTCCTTTGTCCAAGCAAAGTTTCTCTAGTGATAGTTTGAGTTTACTCTTGCTATTGCAACCCTTAAACAAGCTAAGGTTTAAAATCTAAGTTTGGGATCAACAAGTAGTATCAGAGCTTGTTGAGAAACTTTGATTAAACCAAGAACAAACACCTCATTCAAACCCACAATCCAAATATGTATTTAGAGTCATCAACTTCAAACAACAATACACTCAAACTTCCCATTTTAGATCCTGTAAACTTTAAAATATAGGAATTCAGGCTACAGCAGACCTTGAAAATGGAGCACTGTGCTCTATGGGAGGTCATACAACTTGGTGACAAATTCACCAAAACTGTAGTAGTAGAATCCACTGAAAAAGACAAAGAGAAGGCTGAAAGTTCAAAGGCACTCAGTGGAAAGACCAAGTCAGTTGCTGTTTCAATGGAAGAGATTCAAAAGAGGAGGCATGATGTTAAAGCACATAGTTCTTTGCTATTGGCCCTGCCTTATCGTCATCAGCTTAGATTCAGAAAACACAAGACTGCTAAAGAGCTATGGGAGGCTATATGTACTACTTTTGTTGGAAATGAAGCAACCAAGAAGAAAAAGAAAAATAAAATGATAGATCAATTTGCTTCATTCAAAGCAAAAACTGATGAAACAATTGGATCTATCTACAACTGACTTCAAGATCTTGTTGCTCAACTTGAGTTCTTTGAAATAGAGGTCTTAAGAGAGCAATTCAATGCCAGATTTCTGAATAGCCTTAAAAAATGGTTTGTTTACAAATCTATATTGCAAAACAGGGATGACATTGATGACAAGAATATTGATGACATCTACAACAATTTGAAGGTGTTTGAGCCTGTTGTAAATGAAATGAAGGCTTTGGGTACAATTCCCACAAATTCAAGTGGACTAATTGGTCCACCTGCTAACATGGCTTTCATCTCACAAAGTAGTGGGAATCCTAAAAGCAGTGGGATGGATGTTCCCACTACTACTCATTCCACTGTTTCTTATCAAACAACTCCTCCTACCTCCTCAAGCTCAAATCAATCAAAAGGAGCCTTGACACTACGTGTGCATTTATTGCATCACAGGGATCTTATGGTTCCACAGTTCTGTATGATGATTTAACTCAATCAGCAAGCAGAACTTGGAAGAAATGGACATCAAATGGAATATGGCATTGCTTAGTATGAGAGCCAACATATTCTACAAAAATATGGGAAAAAGATCTCCATTAACCCTTCTGATGTTGTTGGTTTTGACAAGTCAAAAGTGGAATGCTACAACCGTTGGAAGCATGGTCACTTTGCTAGAGAATACAGATCCTCAATGAAAGAATGGAATATAAACAACTATAGGAAAGAGAGCAGGGTTGAGGAAACAGATGCAACGGTTATGGTAGCAATGCAAGGCATTGATGGAGTTGGATGGGACTATAGCTCAATGACTGACAATGTTGAAAGAAACCAGGCCTTGATAGCTGAAGAAAAAGAGAATGGTTCAAAAGTTGAGGAAGATGGCCTCAAGGACTTTGTTTTAATGGCTATGTCCTCTTCAAGCTCAGACAATGAGGTATATGATGACTCTTACTGCACTAAAGGTTGTAGGTAAAATACCGAGTCATTAAATGATCAGATTATAAAGCTAAAGGTTGATTGTATAAACACTGAAAATGACCTAGATAACTATAAATGTGCTTTAGAACATCTAGAGTCCAGAATTAGAGAATATTAACAAAGAGAAAGTAAGTATAGAGAACACATTGGCATCCTTGAAAGAGAACAGACGGAAAAAGATGCCACTGTCGAAGACTTAAAAACTAAACTAGTTGCACTAAAGGCTTACAAAGATAAAACTGATTTCTCCCTTAAAAAGTATGAAAAGGTTACAAAAGATTTAGCCAAGGCTGCTGAAATTGGGCAATCTCCAAAAGATAAAACAGGGTTAGGTATTAAAAATGTTCATGCTGAGATTCTACTTCCCCCTGCTAACATACATGGTGCTAGTCAAATGAAAGATCTTTCTTGGACTGGAATTCCATGTTTTTCTAAATAGGAGGATATGTCTTTTGAATTTAGTTTGCCTAAAGACCAACACAAATATGAGACAATTGTTAAAACTAGTGAAATTAGAGACTTTAACAAAGAACATGCAGCTTTAAAACAGTGGAAAATAGATAATCCTATTCTTTTCTCTAGAGAAGGTCTATTTGGTAGTGACACTAGTTCTGATACAAAATCAAGAACCACTTTGTCTAGAACCAGTAGTAAGTCAGGCTCTGAAACTAGTAGTCCAAAAGCTTTCAAGAATACTACTAGGTATGTAATAAGTGTGAAAACACTTATCCTTTTACCACTTATTTCCAATAATAACAAGACCAAAACGTGTGATTTATGTCGTAAAAGTCGGAATTATGCGTGGTTTGTGTTTTTATTGTGTTTTAGGACCAAAATATGAAAAAGGAAGAAAACACGGGTTTTCAAGGGCTTTTATCGAAGAAACGGGAAAAGACGAAGTCAAAAGATCAAGAGTGCAAAAAGAACAGAAGTCCAAGGCCTATTCTGAAGATTTATCGAAGAAAAAGTCTAAAGACGGAAGTTTAACGAAGTCAAAGAACTTAAGTCTAATAGAGGAAGAAAATTAAAAGACAAGTTCAAATCCCGAGACGACAAAACAAAGAATTAAAGTCGAGTCGAGAAAACGTGAAGAAAGCAAGAAAGAAGATGCAACACATGCACTCCTTCCACCTTCCCTATAAATACCCTCCTAATAGTCATTAGGAGAGTAGTTAGAGTTTTTTTAGCTAGTTTTCACTTTTCCATTTTCTTTCTAGTTTTTAGAGAGAGAAAGTCTTAAACTTTCTCTCACTAAACTTCATCTTTTTCTCTTAATCTTTCAGATTAAACTTTGTATTGCTTATTTTCATTAATCAAGTTCCATTTTAAGCTTTTAATCCTTAATCTCATTCTACTTTTCTTTGATTTTAGATTGATTTTGGAGCGATTATCATATGATCCGTGTTGTTCTAATTGATTTCGTGCTTAAAAAGTTAATCTTTTGATCATTTCATAAGTTTTCATTTGATTAAGCTATAAGACTCTTGTGCTTATTGGCTTATTTTTATGATTAGCTTATTTTCTTATAAAAAGCTTTCTTTAAAAGTTCATATTTTTGATTGTTTGATTAAAAAGTTGCTTATTTTGAGGTTGAATAAGTTGTGATAAGTGCTTATTTTATCCGATTAAGCCTTGATTCGTTTTAGTTTGGAGTTAAGCTTGGCATCATAGCTTATTTCCTTGCTTTCTAACCGAATCCCAAGCATTTCGGAAAGGGTTAAAACCTCTTTCCGATTGGTATTTTCCGACCAGCCCCATCCCTCTTTCCGATTGAGTCCAATCGGAAAAGGGTTTTCATTTTCCGATCTGATCCCTTTTGTGTATTCCGATTGGGGCTTTACTTGCTATATTCCGATCTGAGCCACTTGCTACATTCCGATTTGACCATTTGTTGAACATTCCGATAGGTACTAGCCCTAGTATTCCGATTGACATCATTTTGTGGATATTCCGATTGTGAGTTTTGGATATATTCCGATTGTGTGCATACCCCTTATTCCGACCACCAGATCGGAATACATTCCGATCTGGGCTTGTTTTGGCTTATTCCGATTGAGTTATTTTGGTGTACTCCGATCTTACTTTCTTTTAGTACTTTTCAACTAAGTTCTTATTTTTTAAAAAAATTTTCTAAGTGTTAGTTTTATTTAGTGTGCTAGTACTTTTCTATTGTTACCTTAAAGTTTACAAGCATTTATTTTTACTCGTCATTTTAATATTAATCTTTATTCTTCCATTTTACTCAACGACACTTTAATTACTTGCTAATAGTTTAAATTAGACAAACAAACCAAACCATTCTCTTGATTCACCAAAAGACGATTGAGTCGCACTTAAGACCGGTTTTCAATTCGAAAAGACTTGGGACTGCGAATTTTGATACGAGGCCTAAAAACCAAGTATTAGTATGCTGAGATGTATAGACCTGTTTATAAAAGAGATGTCACTAGAGGAAATCATAGAAACTGGAATAATCAAAAGTATCTACAACTTGGGCAAGTATGGGGGTTGTGGCTGCAAATCCTTTAAAGGAAATGCAAGCAAAAACCATTTTGTTAAATGCAGTGGCAAAACCTTTTTCCCCTGCTAAATACATTCCCCCTGCTTTAAGGAATAAAGCAACTGCTAAGTATATCACACCTGCTTTAAGAAGGAAAAATAAAGCATACCCCAAACCTAGTGTAAGTATGACCAGACCAACATCTCAACACACATATGCATCTGGCCATAGACCTCACCAACGAACTTATAGAGGATAAAACAAGCAATGGGTTTCCCCTTCTAAACCTAGGGTTTCCCCTACTAAGCCTAGGGTTTCCCCTGCTGGCAAAGTTTTTGCCTCTATTAACATGGGACAATTGGGGAAAGCTGTGAAAGCCTCAACTTGTTGGATTTGGGCTCCTAAAAAGGGCACACAACCCAATGGTGTATATCTAGATTTTGATAGATATTCCTATATTTATACACGAGGTAGACCTAAGTCATTAATGGCTTGGGTCCCTAAAAGAAACTAAAACTATGCTTTTTTTTGCAGGTTACAAAGGAGAAAAGGAATGATAAAGCTTACTGGGACAATGGTTGCTCAAGAAATATGACTGAACACAAAGCATATCTGTCAAACTTTGTCCCCCTGCATGACAATGATGGTGTATCATTTGGATATGGACAAGGAACAATCACTAGAAAGGGGACCATAGTCACAAAATGTCTACTTGGTGAAATAACTAAAGTACAACCTATTCAGTGTGTCTCAGATGACTAGTACAACAAAAACTTTGTTCTTTTCACTGACACTGAGTGCTTGGTTTTGGGAAATTAGTTTGAACTACCACCAAATACTCCTATTGTGCTAAGAACACTAAGACAGAAGAATATGTACACAGTTGACTTAAAGGGCCCTGCTCTTCAAGACAATGAAACCTGACTCATTGCCAAAGCCTCATTTGATGAATGCAAGAAGCAGCATAGGAAATTAGGTCATCTAAATTCAATAATATGAACAAATTGGTTAAACACAATCTTGTTCATGGTCTTCCTTCAAATACCTTCAGTAATGACCATGCATGTGTTGCATGTTTGAAGGGAAAGCAACATAGAGCCTCTTGCAAGTCCAAAATTTCTCAGTCCACCACCATACCATTGGAGTTGTTGCACATGGATCTTTTTGGACCTACCTCTGTGGCAAGTATGAACAAGAAATGGTACTACTTGGTGGTCACATATGATTTCTCAAGGTTCATATAGACCTTGTTTCTGTTTGAGAAGAAGGACGCATCAAAGATACTCAAAAACTTCATTACTCAGATTGAGCTTCAAAAGAGTATGAAAGTGGTGACAATTAGGTCAGATAATGTTGGAGAGTTCAGAAACAAGGAGCTGGACACTTTTTGCACCAACAAAGGAATAAAAAGGGAATTTAGCATAACTAGAACCCCACAACAAAATAGAGTTGCAGAAAGAAGAAACAAGACTCTCATAGAAGCTGCTAGGACTATGTTATCTGATTCCAAGCTACCTGTGATATTTTAGGCTGAAGCTGTTGGCACTACTTGTTATGTACAAAACAAAGCTCTAGTGGTAAAAGCTCACAATAAGACTCCATATCAGCTCTTCAATGGAAGACCCCCTTTGATTGACTTTTTTAGACCATGTGGGTGTCATGTGGTTATCCTTAACACACTTGATCATTTGAGAAAGTTTAATGAAAAGGGAGATAATGGATACTTTGTTGGGTATTCATTGACTAGCAAGGGATACAAAGTCTTCAACAAAAAGACAAGCCTGGTGACAGAAAACATACATGTGGATTTCCTAGAAGATAAAACTAAAGACATCCAAACATGTCCCAAGTGGTTCTTTGATATTGATCTTCTTTCTAAATCTATGAACTATATACTTGTTGTTGGAAATACATTTTTACGTATTTAGAAAGGATCGGTCACTCCAATGATATATTAAAGTATTAGGCTCGTGATACTGTATGTAAACAATATAGTCCATATAGCCCACATGTAGGGTGGGCTATATATACCCCCTCCTAGCATGTTATGAGGGGTTGCTCATTGTTTGTTTCTGATTTTTATTAATAAACCTTTCTTTCTCTAATCCTCTCATTTCTCTCTCTAACTTTCTCTCTCTAGATCTTAATCCCTCTCCCACTATTTAGATCATTACAACACTTGTAACAATCATAAGAAAACGTGGACCTACAATTGGTATCAAGAGCTATGGTTGATTGATTGTTCTTGTGTTTGTTTTGATTGATTTTGGTGGGTTTTGTTTTAATAAAGCTCTAATCTTGAAAGTTTTTGCGTTTTTATGGTTTAAACTTATAGCCAAATCGACTACATCGTTGTAGTAGTGATTTGTGTTTTTTTTATTTGGTTAAAATTGCAAATTTTTGGTTATTTGGGTGATTTTCGGGGTATTTTTGATTATCAGTGAGTTAGATCCGTATCTCAACATCAGTCCTATCATTTTTTTTCTTTCGTAAAAGGGTTTTCAAAAAGTTACCAAAGGTTCTCCTTCTCAATTTGTTACGAAAGTCAACAGTTCAGAAAGTATTATTTTTTAACAAGTTACGAAAGTATTATTTTATCTTTCTTACGAATGGCACTTTTTCTACTAAACTGATTCTCTGCTGTTTTTTCTTCAAAAGTCCGAGTTAACGTTTAACTTGTTACGAAAAGTTTTTCCATTCTAAGTTCTTACGAGGGTTGATTCAAACTTGTTACGAAAGGTTTGTGTTCCTCCGAAAGGTTTTTCCTGCGAAAGGTTTCAACGAAAAGAATTAGTTACGAAAGCAATTGTTACGAAAGCTTCATTTTCATTCTTCTACGAAAGCTTCAGTCTCCTTTTTCTACGAAAGCTTTTCATTTCAAATTTGTTACGAAAAGATTTTTCTACGACAGATTTCTACGACAGGTGTCTACGAAACGGTTTCTACACAAGTTTCTACGAAAAGTTTCTACACAAGTTTCTACGAAAGGTTTCTTCACAAATTTGTTACGAAAGGTTCAGTATCAAGATTGTTACGGAAGCTTCACAAATCTGTTACGAAAGGTTTGTTACGAAAGCTTTTTGTTACGAAAATTTTTTTACGCTAGTAACTTAGACTCCCACACTCACTTAGACTCAACCAAACCAACAACACACTCGATTCAAACATAACGGAACTCACTCTCAAACTTCCACTCAAACAAACAGCCTCGAAACCTACTCTCGACTCGACTCCCTCACTCACTCATCTCTGGAACCCTCACTTGACTAAAAAACCAACAGACTCAACAGACCCGAAATAAGACTCGACTGTTACAACCTATTTAACTCGACTAGACTCGAACACACAACAGACTAAAAACTCATACACCCTCGACTCCCTCACCATCGACTCGACAACACAACAACACAAACACAACACCCTCGACTCACACGACTCACAAACCGACACAATCTAATCAAGACTCGACTATTACAACATCCTCACATCACACATACCCATAACCAAAAACCAAGACTAGAGACTCTCGACTCAATTTTAAACCAAACACAACACTCTATTTATTTTGAAATCAACACATTCAGTAAGATCCCAGGCAACCCATCCTCGATCTAAGACTCAAAAATAAAATAAAACATCTCCTAACCTTACCCGATACCATAATTATATGATCTTGATGCCAATTTCTTGATTCGAAATCTTCTGAGGACAAATAATATAAAGATCTTAGGTACTTTGTGGTGATTCACTTCGTGGGTTTTTTATATCATCTGAAGGTAAATGGAGTCATGGGTATGCAGATTTGATGTTGGGTGGTGTAAATGAGATTGGTTAAAGATAAATCGGAGATCATAACGTTTGTGCTTGCACTGATAAAATTGATTTGTTGTGATTTGGAAGAGAGTTTGATAGATAGCGGATAAAAAGGATATTTGAGATTGGTTTTTGAGTTTGAGATTGGTTCCAAGAATATAAGTTTTGGTAACTAAGAGATATTATAGCACATAAAAAGGGGCGGATGTTACAAAGTAGTGACTGTCACGTATGTGGTGACAACGGATGTTACAAAGTCTTATTTGTTACGTGTGTGTTAAAGAGTTTTATATTTCATCCCTAGTTGCCAAACTTGCCACGTTTTGTTTATATTAATATTCTACTGTTAAGATTTTCTTCTCTTAATTTAAAAATCAAATTAATATAAGTGAAAGTAAAAATTAATATAAGTAAAAGATTTTGTTTTTATCTTTCAACTGTTAAGTGAAAGTGAATTTACATTAGTATAAGTATTGGTGCATTTTTATATTGTTGATATATTTGGACCTCTTTGTCTCGGGTTTGTTTTATCATAGTTTGAGCCGTCAAAAATTATTGAGACGAGAAAAAGATATTTTTCCAAACAAGGATCCAAGAATTTTTTCATCGAACTATCAATGGAATCATTGAATTCGACAGTTCATGAGGGAGAACTGCAGCACATGCAACTCAAAGAGATCAAATTGCGCCAAAAAATATTGGAAATCTTTCACGAACTCAAGACACACCTTGCACTTCTCTATCCGCACAACATGACCGAACTTCCAACCTTAGTTCAAATGTTCTTTGGCAAAGTGAATAATTTCAAAGAGCAGATTTTCACTAATTTGGATGAGTTACGGTTACAATTCGAAAGGGAGAATCTTCATGAGGTTAAAGCGAAAATGTGTCTAGAAATCCTTCGTACACAGTTTAAGGAATTCTTTGCTGAGGAATCCTAAGATTCACGGATCTTTAAGCTACTAGGAATGCATCATGTTCATATGATTAGATAATCAAAGCGGAATTAGAACACGACACATTAACAAGGTGTTTGGATACAAAGAACATGAATTAAAACAAATGGATTGTTCATTATATTAATAACAAACAACCACTAGACGTGTATACATTAATCCCACGTCTAGTGCAACACACGCTTTTAGGTTTACATTGTGAATATGAGTTATGAATAAACCTAATACCCTTGGTTCCTTTTATAGTGAAGGGATTAGGGTTTATAAGAGATAAGAATGAATAAACATGTAAATCTTCTATTTAAATAACTATATACAGAATATATCCTGCATATATATCCAAATAGAAGCTTCCAAAGGCTTCTTGTCAATGTTTCTGTCAATGCTTGGATTGCATGTGACAACGCTTAGATTGCTCTTGACAATGCTTGATTCTGTCAACGCCTGATTTGTTCTTGACAACGCTTGGAATACACTTGTCAACGCTTAGACAAATGTCTTCATGTTTTCTTTGTTTTTGAGTTTCTGCCACATCAACTTTTTGACCCAACAATCTTCCCCTAGTTGATGTCGACAAAACTCTTTTTGTATCTCTTGTAAGTTGCACATCATCTTCAAATTGCTTCCCCTCAATTGTAGCATGTATGTCTTCCCCTTTTTGTCACATCAACGAGGAAGTAAATAATGTATGCAATCTTGAAGATTCTCCAAATGTAGCTCTAATAATGATCTTAAAGAAAAATAAATAAAGTAATCTTGATGTAGAAGTAGAATAACCCAACCTTGTGTTCCATGTCTTGTACTATCCATGTGATGAAGAACTTATACTCATCTGACAAAGTATAAGTAGATCTCGATCCCCTGTCAATATTCTCATCCTTTGTGAGACACTGAGCACGATAATGTAACTCCTTCAAGTGTTATGACAAGTCTTCGTCACCAAACATTTAAAGCACGAACAAGTTATCTTAAAGCATCAAACTTACGAAAATCTTCTTCAAGCTCGCGAAAATCTTCTTCAAGCATCAAACTTACCATAAGAATTCTTCCCCTTAAGCCAACACCTCTTCATGACAAGTCTTAATGAACCAATATCTTCATATGTAAAAGCTGTTAGTGAATAACTCTTTCACAAGGCTATCCCGATTACATACTCTAATATCAATCAAAGTCTTCATGAATTGTTGCTAACTTACTTAAAAATCATTGACTCCTTGTAAAAATATCCGAGCCATTAACATCAACTTGATATTTTATATAAAACCGAAGATCCCATGTACCTTTGCGTGTAAATACCTCCTTTTTGTGTGCTAAAATCGTATCAATTTTCTCAAACAGCAGCTATTCTTTTGTTATCCAATATCCTCCTTTATCCAACATCATTGTCAGATGTATTGTCCAATATCGGACAATACCTATCAGCGTCTGAAACCATATATATCGGACAACACGTAGCAGCGCTTGCTGTCAGCGCCCACTTTATTACTTGTCAGCGTCCATTCTTGTCAGCAATTTGTAGTCACGTGTCTTTTTCCACACGTCTCCAGCTCATGTTTAATAAGGAGAATAATTCCTATAAAATAGCAATATCTCCTTACCATAATAAAAATTGCTGAATCTTTGTGAAGACTAAATCCCCACGTTTGATTAAATAATGGTCTGCAAATTCTGTATATATCTTGCTGTTTTCACATGGTACTTTTGCTCTTGTTAAATCACGGTCCCACATAGCTTGTAATTTAATAGCCACGTGATGTAGAACATATACCATGTTCCTTCTCTTTCCTCCTTCGTAGATCCATGAGCATATGGCTAAACATTCCATCATCTGAGCACTCTCGTCAGTTGCTATTTTCCTCATAATACTCCAACAGTTTTGAAATCATGTGAGCACATATCTTTTTCAGAACTCACGTTCACCATGCATATATCTTTTCAAGAATTTATTTTTGGAATCAAATATAATTCCTAGAATGTCGCCAACATCCCTGTACCAATTTACTTGAATCCCAAATAATAGGACATGGTGAAATCTTTTACAAACCCACGAACACAAACATATCTCATGATTTATCACGTGATGATCTTCTTCCCCTGCTGCTACAACCAAATCGATTATTATATTCCATTATATACCTGCTGCTAACAATACTTGATCACGCAATCTTAGCGTTTTAACACATCACACCCTAACTTGATCAAGCCACCATCATTAACCAGGTTTAGGGTTCGTAAATCGATCTAGGGTTTAATGAAAACCATTCTCTTGCTGCTTTTAATAACACACCATGCTGCAAACATCTTTTTCTGTTATAGAAACGATCTAGGGTTTTTTAGAAACCCTAAATCATTATTTTATGTAAAATCGGAAAAATGAAAATCACCTCTGCAGCCAACTTCGACGCCTAATAACTTTTGATTGAGGGCTAATCAGAACAATCCCTCTGGTGGATGTTTAGATATATGTATGTAAAACACACATAAAAAATTTTGTGACGATCCAACGGTCCAATCAAAAAGTTATGACCTTCTGAATACTGTTGCGCACACAAAAACGTCCAGAAAAACCCTAGACGGATTTTTCTTTTCTTCACCATACACGAACACCTTGTTGGTCCTAGCATCACGAGCCACGAGGCTCTGATACCAATTGAGGAATCCTAAGATTCATGGATCTTTAAGCTACTAGGAATGCATCATGTTCATATGATTAGATAATCAAAGCGGAATTAGAACACGACACATTAACAAGGTGTTTGGACACAAAGAACATGAATTAAAACAAATGGATTGTTCATTATATTAATAACAAACAACCACTAGACGTGTATACATTAATCCCACGTCTAGTGCAACACACGCTTTTAGGTTTACATTGTGAATATGAGTTATGAATAAACCTAATACCCTTGGTTCCTTTTATAGTGTAAGGATTAGGGTTTACAAGAGATAAGAATGAATAAACATGTAAATCTTCTATTTAAATAACTATATACTGAATATATCCTGCATATATATCCAAATAGAAGCTTCCAAAGGCTTCTTGTCAATGTTTCTGTCAATGCTTGGATTGCATGTGACAACGCTTAGATTGCTCTTGACAATGCTTGATTCTTTCAACGCCTGATTTGTTCTTGACAACGCCTGGAATACACTTGTCAACGCTTAGACAAATGTCTTCATGTTTTCTTCGTTTTTGAGTTTCTGCCACATCACCTTTTTGACCCAACATTTGCCTCGACAATGAAACCTCCTTTTGTTTATTCGACTCCAATCCTTCACCAGATTTTCAACTTACATACGGGTTGCCAGACTGAAACCTTTAGAAGTGGTTTACTCAATCACACCAATATACTTGAGAAGTGTATTGACGTAAGGTTAGTTAATTACAACGAGATACGGTTGAAAAAGGGTCAGATTCAAAGAATCAAGGAGTCGTCTAAACCATTGCATGCAGCAATACCTCATCAACATGAGAGAGAGACACGCTTCAAGCTATCATTAAAAGATGATCAGATCTGCCCGGTGCAAGAAATGGGTGCCAATTTGGTCGTCACGGTAAGCAATGGCACGAAATCAGGAGGAAAGCATGAACCGAGCAGCAAGTCGCAAGCACCAACTGTTCAGGTGCCAAGTTTCAACAATATACAACATGTTGACCACTCTGAACCTAATTATGCCAAACATGGGATGGAAAAGAGTGATAGCGATACCACTTCCGATTCATCTGATGTGAGTTATAATGGGGGAGAAAGTGTTCAAAATGCTAACAATCATGATAATTTCCTTATGACTGTGCCTATAACTGCTTCTGATTCCAAGATTAAAGAGCTCGAAACGATCGTAGCTCAGCAATCAAAAGATCTTGAGGATGCCAAAACTGAATTTTCAAAGAAAACGGAGAAATTTGAAACATATTTTGAAAAGCTTGAAAAGTCAAATGTTGTTTTTGAACGAAAATTGGATCAAACTGTTCTAGATTCTAAAGATGAAAAGGATAATCTTTTAAAACAAATTAAGTTTCTTGAATCTAAGTTGGCATCCTAAGATGAATTGCTCAAAGAAAATGAGACTTTAAAGGCTCAAGTACAAGAAAAGGTCTTTGCTATAGCTGCGTTGAAAAACGAATTAAGGAAAACTAAAGGAACTAGTGTGGACACTAAGTTTGAAAAACCATCAATCTTGGGGAAACCGCCTCAAATTCACTCTGTTAGACAACCGACTGCATTTAGATCCGAGCGACCACAATCCTCGAGACCGCGGTTTGCCTCCCAAGTTGACATGGCTCATATTTCTAGAACAGTCACTCCACCAACTAGGGGCAATGTGACTAAAACAGCTTTTGCAAGACCTAATCACATGATTGCATCTAGTCTCCCTAGACATAGGCAAAATAACACGTCTCGAACTAGTTCAAATGACGTTCATCACAATTTTGGTCAAAGGGAAGCTAATCAAAAGACACAAGTAAGAGATAGGAATTTTACACCTAGTCAGATGCCCTCCTAGATTACCCAACACTGCTAACCGTAGCATGTCATATCCTAGGAGCATCAATCAATCATCTAGGAATTCTAGATCTTACTCGGACATTAAATATGCTACTTGTAAAACATGTAGGAAATGTGTCTTTAAAGCCAATCATGATTCTTGTGTCAAGAAATTACTTAATTAGGTGAACTCCCGTGCTAGACTTAAATCACAGTGGGTTGCTAAAATCAAACCTATTGGTAAAATGTGGCGCCCCACTGGTAGAACTTTCACTCTTGTAGGAAACGAGTGCCCTTTAACTAGGATAGTCTCTGATTCTACTAAGACTACTAGGGAGGAAATTGAAAAGGATGATACATCACTTAAGCCTAAACTTAAGGTTTTCTATAAAAGGAAACGTTTGCCAGCTAAGACAAGTGAATCATCTACTCAGGTCGCATTTGGCACAAGAAAAGACAACTGTGAACCCCCACTTGCTTCTAAAATAGATATCGCTAACCCATATCAAAGCATGCAAATTCCTAATGAGAATGCAGGTACCAAAGTTAACGTTCAACAAGAACACAACGTTCCAATCTTTGTATACCGTACAACTAAGGACACTCTCAGAGTTTGGTTGCTGAAGAAGCTGATGTCTAAGAAACAAGTGTCTCAGGGGACTTGCAGTTAAATTGTATATGGCTCATCGTTAAATTTCAGACGATGACCCATACTTCAAATAAAGGAAAGTTTATCGTCGATGATAAACTTATCCTCAAAACGAGAAATTAAGTTTTCTCGGACACAAGCTTACACTAAAACCATTCAAAGGTTTTAAGCTCGTGTACAAGGACTTATAGTCACATCACAGACTGTAACTCGAACCTCAAAGAAAAGGAAGTTTATCTCGTCAACGATAACTTACCCTCAAAACGAGAAATTAAATTTTCTCGGACACAAGCTTACATTTAAACTATTCAAAGGTTTTAAGCTCGTGTATATGGCTTATCGTTAAATATCAGACGATAACCCGATCTTCACATAAAGGAAAGTTTATCGCCGATGATAAAATTATCCTCACAACGAGAAATTAGTTTTTCTAGGGCATAAGCTTATGTTAAAAACATTCAAAGTTTTTAAGCTCATGCACAAAGGACTTATAGACAAATCACAGTCTGTGACCCGCTCTTCAAAGAAAGGGAAGTTTATCTCGTCAACGATAACTTACCCTCAAAATGAGAAATTAAATTTTCTCGGACACGAGCTTACATTAACACTATTAAAATGTTTTAAGCTCGTGTACAAGGCTCGTCGTTAAATGTCAGACGATGACCCGATCTTCACATAAAGGAATGTTTATCGCCGATGATAAACTTATCCTCAAAAACAAGAAATTAATTTTTCTCGGACACGAGCTTACATTTAAACTATTCAAAGGTTTTAAGCTCGTGTAAATGGCTCACATTCAAATCACAGTATGTGACCCGAACTTCAGAGAAAGGGAAGTTTATCTACGCAACGATTACTTACCCTCAAAACGAGAAATTAAGTTTTCTCAGACACGAGCTTATCCTAAAACCATTCAACGGTTTTAAACTCATGTAAAATGGTTCATTGTTAAATGTCAGACAATGACCCGGACTTCAAATAAAGGGAAGTTTATCTTGTCAACGATAACTTACCCTTACAACGAGAAATTAATTTTTCTCGGGCATGAGCTTATGTTAAAAACATTCAAAGTTTTTAAGCTCATGCACAACGGCTTGCAGTCACATGTCAGATTGTAACCCGCGCTTCTAAGAAAGGAAAGTTTATCGCTGATGATAAACTTATCCTCATTAACGAGAAATTAAGTTTTCTTGGACACGAGCTTACATTAGAACTATTCAAAGGTTTTTAAGCTCGTGTAAATGACGTATAATTATATTTCAGATTATGCCCCGGACCTCAAAGAAAGGAAAGTTTATCGTCGATGATAAACTTATCCTTACAACGAGAAATTAATTTTTCTCGGGCATGAGCTTATATTAAAAACATTCGAAGTTTTTAAGCTCATGCACTATGACTTACAGTTAAATATCAGACTGTAACTCGGACTTCAATTTTAGGAAAGCTTATCTTTAATGATAACTTATCCTCTTAGCGGGAAATTCATCTTTCTCGGTCATGAGCTTGTATTAAGACATTCCAAGTTTTAAGCTCAGAAAGGAAAGTGTTTCTTTTAAATAAGAGAACTTTTCCTCATAACGAGAAATTCATCTTTCTCGGTCATGAGCTTTACGTTAAAACATTCAAAAGTTTTTCAAGTTCATGAAAATGACTTCTAAGTAAATGTCAACTTAGGACTCGTTCTTTAGTTAAAAGGAAAGTTTATCGCTGATGATAAACTTATCCTTAACAACGAGAAGTTTACAACTTTTCGGAATTTAGCTCGTTTTATAAGATATTCAACATCTTAAGCTCAAGTAATTGGTTTTCAAAACTTTGAACACAATTTTTCGAGAATTTCTCAAAAGGTTTTTCTAAATCTTTCAAAATTGTGTGTTCAAAAATGTTTTTGATAAAAAGAGCATGTCTTCTAGAATCGATAATATTTACGATACTAGAAATGTCATTCAATAATGACACGGCGTTGTAAATAAAGTTCGAGCAGAAGTTCAAATGTTTTAAAACATGCTCAAAATGGCTTGCTAGTATTTCATATAGTAACCCGCTTTTGTTATTCAAGTCAAGGATTTCACCAGAAAGCTTTGACTCAACAACGAGAATTAAGTTTCTCGGGCATGGTTTATTTTATAACCATGTAAGGGATTGTGTTTACGAAATAACACAATCTAACACAAATTTATGTACGTGTTAGTGCATTTATTTATTAAAACAAGAGAAATCTTGTTTTTATGAAGTTATCATCTCCACCAACCGTAGCAATTTACAATTGATATCTACATACTCGACGATGCGACTACTCAAACGGCGACTACAGCTCTTTCAATAGAACACAGGTCAACAATTGAGGGGGAGCAAATGTCCAGCATTCAGAATCTTTGATGCGGAAAGTGTCAAGTTCACATATTGGTGTCAAGACAACGATATCATTAGTACACATGGAGTCAAGAGATAACTTCAGACGTGACGAGGCGACCAACATTCGTGAACAAGAACCATGTGATTCTTTCATATGATGTTCTCCATCATTCAGGTCCAACCTCGTAAATCGCTAATCTTGTGAATACATTATCATATATGTTCTTTGCACGTGATAAGTACCTTACATTTGTGTTTAAAAGGTATTTAATTTACGTTTCAAGTACACCCTCATTAATTTGAGGGGGAGCTTGTGAAAATCATGAAGATAATTGGATTTGCATTTTTCTTCCCAAATTTTCTTAACATGCTATTAAATTAATTGATATTAAAAACATCGATTATGTTAATATTTTTAATATGGGGGAGAAAATGTGATTTAATATGGGAAATGATTAATCACAAATGGTTTGACTTAACGTGATAGCTCATCCCGACATGTGCGAAATGTTTTCGAATATCGTGGCATATGTTAAGGGGGGCAAAATGGATTTGGATATCAAAATGGATTTCATAGTGACATACACTTACCTAAAACATCTCTATTCACGACGGTGAAGATTATGGTGACATAAGGATGGTAGGATAGGTTAAAGTCTAATGATTCTTCTAGAACCGGAGGAATCTTCCCAAGGAAATTCCATAGCTAGAAATAGTAGTCCTTAGGAAAGATGGAGAAAGATTGTGGACGTAGCTGAATGTCGACCAAGTACTTAAGTTAGCACTGGAACAATCACAACAAGGTGCTAATTATGACGTATTGGTAAGCATTGAAGGGGTTGAAGAATGAAAAAGAATTGTAAAGATAAAGGGTGTAAAGAAAGAAGCCCTCCTTACAACCTTAGGCAGAAACCGGGTCAATATTGAGATCATTTTTAAATGATGCTTGATATTAAAGATAAGACATCATGGACCCAGTGATGCAATGCACAACCCATCCCAGCTAACTCAGATATCTCTCAAAAGATATTTGTTTTAATCACACGGAGACAACGCATTATCTAATGATTTATTCACTCCGAATAAATTGGTATTGAAATGGTGGCACTCCTCTCCAGCCTCCGATCACTAAAATCCAAAATGCACGATCGAGTCTAGAGCCATTTGAGATCATCAAATATCTCATTAGGACACACTTTCATAATTCCTTGCTTCTTCGCACCCTATGAAAAGTAAGAAAGATTTTAAGAGTCCTACGCAAAATCTTCATGATCTTGCCTGAACATCCGAGTAATACGAAAGTATTTACAACGAAGATGGAAATCCTTCTTGAGCGAATATCAAAAAGCTCATGGTAGGTGACTTGTGCGATTCTTTATGAATCAAGCTTGTGATAAACTGGAAAGCAATAGTGGTTTAATTCTTAACTGAATTTAAACACGTTCCAGGCCTCTACGCAATATCTTAGTGATCTTACTAGAACACTCAGAGTGATACCTTAGTGTTCACAGTGATGAGTGGAAATCCTTCTAGTGTTAACCTCAAACAGCACTTGGTAGGTAACTTGCAAGATTATATACGAATCAAGCTCGTGATAACTGGAAAGCAACGATGGTGCGGTTCTTAATTGAATTTCACTTGTTCCAGGAATCAGATTTGACGGCTTCAAATCATGCGGATAATATTATCCAAATGATTCACTCTTTATGTTCGCAGTCAGCTTTGGACGGTCGAATAAAGAGAATGGGTTTACCCGCGAAATCTTCTCAAGGAGGTTCTTAATTGAAACTTCCTGCCATAAGTACGAAATTTTATATCGTCCAACGGTCTTCACCGACTGGAGGTAAAATGCTACCGAACTAGAATGAAATGTTCAAGGCCATTTCATCCGTGTATATGTTTTGTTGCTAACTGTCTTATGCAGCGTAACAAGAAGGTGGCATTACGGTGTACAATCCAGAAGAAGTCGTCAACACATGCTTATGCTTTCTGCACTTAATACTTCAACAAATTCAAGAAAGCCTAAAATTCAAGTCTTCCGCTGTATCAAACTCTGAAGTTTTCAAGAATTTATAAAGGTATAAGTATGTGGAACATGAAGTCACGGTGAGGCAAATATCACAAGTGATGAATGCACAAGGTCAAGGCAAGGAAACATGCTCAAGACTAAAGTCAAAGATCTCATCCGCATGTTCACAAGAACAAGATCGAAGACTCAAGCATAGTATGCTAGGTTTAAGATTTTGTAAAATGGTGTGACCTCCCTTAGGGGGAGATTGTTGGAAATACGTTTTTCCAAGGAAAGTCTCGGTCACATCATTGTAAGCATAGATCACGAGCTATAGACTATTTAGGACATTGTAACTTGGAGTGACCTCTCTTAGGGGGAGATTGTTGGAAATACGTTTTTACGTATTTAGAAAGGATCGGTCACTCCAATGATATATTAAAGTATTAGGCTCATGATCCTGTATGTAAACAATATATTCCATGTAGCCCACATGTAGGGTGGGCTATATATACCCCTCCTAGCATGTTAGGAGGGGTTGCTCATTGTTTGTTTCTGATTTTCATTAATAAACCTTTCTTTCTCTAATCCTCTCCTTTTTCTCTCTAACTTTCTCTCTCTAGATCTTAATCCCTCTCCCACTATTTAGATCATTTCAACACTTGTAACAATCATAAGAAAACGTGGACCTACACTTGTTGCTTTGGAAAATACTAACATTTCAGGTACCAAAGAACCAACTACTTTGGAGAATCTACTCTTAAGGTAAATGAATGTACCATCATGGTTCCATTATGATGATTTGGCCTAAGAGAAAGCCAAAGAAGATAATATCTCTCAAAAGGATGAACAGCCCCTGAATGATCCAAAACCTGTCAATCACACAGCTAACAATAATGCTGAAAACACTTTGATGTCTTCTGAAAGCAGTGGGATCTCACATCCTCCTGCTAGCACAAACATTCCCCCTTGTTGTTGAAGAAACATTGATTAATGATAATTGTGATGCAGATAGAGGAACCCCACTTCAATCTACATCTTCTCCCTTCTCCATGGCAAGCAATGGCTCCAGAATTATAAGGCATGGAGGTCCAAGTTACTCAGACCTGCAAACAGCTCACCAAAATCAATGTTTGAGCAATGTAGTGTCTTTAGGAAATTCCTTTGAAGATTTCATTGCAAATCAGGACAGCCTCATAGAGCCTGATTGTGGAAATTTGGAAACAGAAGTCATCATGAGATATGAATCCCACCTATAGAATCAACAAAGATCATCCACAATCATAAATCATAGGTGTCATTCATACTCCTAGACAAACCAGATATCAAGCTCAAAATCATAGTTTCATTGCAAATATCACTATGAAGTTCAATCATGAAAATATGCAATGTTGTCTTTTTGTTGCTTTTCTATCACAAGAAGAGCCCAAGAAGATCTTCCAAGCTTTGAATGATGAAAACTGGGTAGAAGCTATGCAAGAAGAGTTACTACAGTTTGATATCCAAGAGGTAGGGGTTTTGGTAGATTGTCCAAAATGGGCAAGACCTATTGGGACAAAATGGGTGCTTAGAAACAAGAAGGATGAGAGAGGTATAGTGGTCAGGAACAAGGCTAGGCTAGTAGCTCAAGGGTATACACAAGAGGAAGGGATTGACTATGAGGAAGTTTTTTATCCAGTTGCTAGAATTGAGGCCATTAGACTATTTTTGGCCTATGCTTCCTTCATGGATTTTTTGGTGTACCATATGGATGTTAAAAGTGCCTTCCTCTATGGCAAATTTGAAGAGGAAGTGTATGCAATGCAGCCTCCAGGCTTTGAAGATCCAGAACATCCAGGCAAGGTTTACAAGGTGAAAAAGGCAATGTATTGACTTCATCAAGCCCCTAGGGCATGGTATGGAACTTTATTCAAGTATCTTTTAGATAATGGATTCAATAGGGGCAAGATTGATCAGACACTTTTCATCAAGAAACAAAAATGTAACTTTGTTTTGGTACAAGTCTATGTGGATGAAATCATTTTTAGCTCCATAAACCCTTTGCTTAGCAAAGAGTTTGACAAATTGATGTAAGACAAGTTCCAAATGAGTGTTATGGGAGAGCTAAAATTCTTCTTGCGGTTACAAGTTCAGTAGAGGAAAGATGGAATCTTCATTTCTCAAGATAAGTATGTTGCTGAAATTGTAAAGAAGTTTGGCCTATGTGAAGGAAAGAGAGTCTCTACTCTAATGGATAAGGAGCATCCTTGGGGAATAAAAGGTCCTAAAAAAGGCTGTTGATGTCAGAAACTATAGGTCCATGATAGGATCTCTCATGTACCTTACAACTTCCAGACCTAACATCATGTTTGTTGTGTGTCTTTGTGCAAGACATCAAGTGACACCAATGGAGTGCCATCTATTTGCAGTGAAGAGGATTTTTAGGTACCTCAAGTGTCATCCTACCTTAGGACTTTGGTATCCTAAGGAGTCTCTCTTTGAGCTAGTCTCCTATTCAGATAGTGACTATGCTGGTGATAAAAAAGATAGCAAATCCACAACAGGTGGATGTCAATTTTTAGGGAGTAGACTTATATCTTGGCAGTGCAAAAAGCAAACCATTCTGGCAACTTCCACAACAGAAGCTGAATATGTGGCAGTTGCTGCATGTTGTGGACAATTCATATGGATTCAGAATCAATTGCTTGACTATGGGTATAATTTTCTTAAAACCAAGATATTCATTGATAATAATAATACAATCTGCATTATCTAAAATCCTGTTCAACACACCAAAACTAAACATATTGAAAATAGACATCATTTTATAAGATATTGTTTTGAAAAAGGTTTAATTGTGCCTAAACTTATTGATACAGAACTTAATGTGGCTGATCTTTTGACAAAACCTTTTGATATTAGGAGATTTTAGTACTTGGTAACAAGTATTGGAATGATAAATCCCTAATCAGATGTCTGTAAGTTTCTGGGTGTGCTCAGGGTGGTACTATTATTTGTTGTTGTAACACACATAGTTGGTTTTTCAACTTGGCTAATGCCACTGTTTTTGAAACTTTTTCCCCCTGGTTGGGTAGTTTACCCTGCCAGGGCTTTTCTTTTTTATGTTTAATGTGTTTGTGGTTTTAGACTAACTATGCAGGAACCAACTAGGATTTTGATGTACTTTCTGCATGGAGTTTGTGAGTATTCAATGTTTAAGGGGAGGGGTAGGTCAAACCATTAGGAATCAGGGTATCCTTATGATACTCATGTATGATCTTAGATTATACCCACTGGTGAGTAAGATCTTTGATCTTGAGGCACTGTAACATGTATCTTTGGGTGCATGTTTCCAAGACTATTGCCCATAAGTACTGGAATGGTTGGGATGGAGACCTGGGTATATATATTTTCTTGGAATGACCTGGTGCAGGGTGAGCTTGTGTGTTAGTTCCTATTATGGGGCAACTAGTGAATCGAGGACACTTGAGTTTCAACACATCTATCTCACAACTGTGGGGTTGTGTGTTTGGGTAGTTCTATTTACGTCTTGCTCACTGAGACACAAATGTCACCCCTAGGAAAGTTCTCCCTAAAGTCATGACTCTATTTATGAAGCTCTTGGTGAATGGAGGACACTTGAGTTCTTGTGTATCTACTTTGCACTAGCAAATGTGTGCATTTGGACAATGCCATTTACCTTTTGCTAAATAAAGGCAAGTTATGCCTTTTTGCAAAACTTTCCCCTGTTTTTGTTATACTTTCCCCTGCTTGTACATAATCCCCCCTATTTGTGAAAAGTTTCCGTTGTTGAACTTTGACCAATATGACCGTTATATTGCTTATAGGCGTTGGGCCCGTTTGTTACAATTTTGGTTAGGGAATATTTTAATCATTTTTAGAAGATATTTAAGTCGGTTACTTCGGCAATTAGTTTCCTTATTTTAATTATTTCAAATCTCTTAAGTATTTAACAAGTTTTACTTCTAAATTCTTCTCAAGTTGAAAAATCGGTCCAATCAAATTCTTCTAATTTGCCTATATAAAATCACAAGAAAATTTCCATGGTGCTAAAAATTGCTGAGTATCACAAAGTAGTTGCTATCTTATCTGATGATCATCCAGCATTTCGTGAGGCAGTGGCTTACCTAAAAGCTAGTTACTTCAGGTTAGCTCTTGTTCTTAATCCTCACATTTATACGTCACACATTCAACAATTTTGGTCGAACGCTACGACTGAAACACAGAATGGAGAGGCCATAATTAAGAGCTGCGTTGATGGTCACCCCCAAAGTGGTAACACTTGCCTCCATTCGAGACAAGCCCGTCTTGAATGATGAGGATAGGGTGATCACCTTACCTGAGGCTGAGATTTTTGAACATCTTTTAAACTTGGGGTATAACATTGTTGAAAACCAAAAGTATAAGTTTTTTAAAGGTCAGTTTTCCCGCCATTGGAATTATTTGATTCATACAATTTTGCAATGCCTAAGTTCAAAAACCACTGCTTTTAATGAATTTGGTAGCAATATTGCCATTGTTTTAGTTTGTTTGGCAACATGACGAAAATTTTGTTTTTCTCAAATGATTTTTGATGGTATGCTTAAGAATGTGAAAAGCAGTGGAAAATTTTACATGTACCCCCGGTTTGTGGAACTTTTAATTGATATGCACCAGCATGGCCCCATTAAACACAAACACTACTTCACAGCCACATCTCATACTCCTAAACTATTTAACACACTTTTCCCAGCTACACCAAATTTTTCTGGCAGAGAAGTAACCCTTACCCAAACCATGCTGAGTTTGATTAGAAGTGAAGCTGCTAAAAGACCCAGAGCAGCCCAATCCACACTTCGATATCCCCCTGCTTCTTCTTCTAATTACCCTGCCAATGATCTTCCCCCTGTTGATCAAACTTTTTGTAGAAACTAGAAGGGGGGGGGGGGGGTTGAATAGTTTCTCATCAGTTTATCTGCTAATTAAAATTCCTTTCAATTAGGTGAGTGCCAAAACTATCTTTTACTTGAAATCTAGTTGCATAATGATTAGGTTCAATTCTAATGCATTAACAATAAGTAGTGAGTGTAATGATGATGAAGGTAAGTAATGAGTGAGGAAAGAAACAACCTAGTAGGAAGACACCAAGATTTATAGTGGTTCGGCAACGAGGCTCTATCCCTCCACTCCTCGAGTACACCTTACTCGAGATTTCCACTATATCCATAAGCTCCCTTCTTGTCGGAGAAAACCTTACAACGTCGCTTACATTATTTTTCGACACTAAGCTAAATGTCGAGACCTAATCTTAGCTAGGACCAATCTACACAACGTCGCCCACTTCACCATTTTACGACACAAGGCTAGATGTCGAGTTCTAATCCAAAGCTAGAACCAATCTTCACAATGTTGCCTACTTCACCATTTTCCTACACAAGGCTAGATGTCGAGTTCTAATCCAAAGCTAGAACCAATCTTCATGACTCTTCACTTTGAAGCTAAGTGAGAACTTCACACAACACAACTACACAGCACGTTATAGTTAGTGAGAACTCACAAGACACAACGACATCACTTTATAGTTTAGTGAGAACTAGCACAACTTATTACAACTCAACTAAACATATCCAAGTACACACATGTAGCTTGGATCTACACAACACAAATCCAAGCACACACATATGCAAAGGATTTACACAACTCTAATCCAAGTATTCACACATAGCTTGGATGAACACAACTAGTCCAAGTATTCACAAATATATTGGATATACACAAGACACAAATAATCATATGATGAACATGACTAGATCTTTAGGAGAGGATGATCTTCATCAAGGCTTCAACCTTAATCACATCACAGGTGTGTGAGTGATCTTCTCTTTGGACAAGGTAAAGAAAGAGATCAAGAGGATAATCATAAGTAAACATACTTAACACATTAAGTGATCATTTACAATGACTAGGATTAGATAGGAGAAAGAAGGCTGAAAGAGATGTCCAAAAAGGGTTGATGAAAATGAAGATTTGATCCACTATTTATAGAAGACAAATCCCAACGGCTAGCTGGGGGCGGTTCCTTAGCTACCTAGGCGGTTCTTTATCGATAGCGAACCACATAGGCACTTAAGGAACTGCGGAGTGTAGACTCCGTTTCTTTTTATCTTTTAATGAATTTGAAATATCTGAGGCTGTTTAAACCTTCAAAGGATATTCTTATGGCATGTGGAATATGACATATTCAAATTTACATTTTCATTTTAATAAAACATTTTCTTAAAAATAAAGTTTATTAAAAATCTTTTGTTACATTTGACAAAAGTGAGTTTTAAGGCTAATCACTTGTTGGGTCAGTATTTATTGACTTTGAAGCAACTTTAGGATTTGAATATAAAATCCCCCTAAGTGTTTCATGTTCAGTAGTAAGGCCAGTCTACTGAAGGATGACCGGAGGAACAAAGTTCCTACTGAAGACTTTATAGCTGAAGAAAGTTCATCACTCCCCTTCCAGTGAACTTAGAAGACAAAGGAGTCTTCGCTTCAAATACTAGGTGGTCTAGTTGCTGAAGAACAAGGACTGAAGAAGGGCTTTCAGTTCATTTTGGTTTGACAATACCAAAATGAATGATGTTGATCTCCTCTAGGATACTGAAGACTCTTTAGTATTATGATGGTTTGCATTAGGCGGGAAAAGATAACTTTACGTCAAAGTAGGTTGCTTGTATACTTAGATATAAGTACAACCTTTATCTTTTCTAGAATAGTTTAATATGTACTTTGTACTATTTATCCAGCATGGACATCAACCACCCACTGGATAAACCCATGCATTGAAACATGCAAAATGCAAACCCTAATTACACTGCGTATATAAGGAGTGTACATTGGGAGAGAAAGGTTAACCAATACAAGAGCTTAAACTTTGGAAAACCTTTATCTCTCGATACCAACTAAACCATATAGCCAAGATGCATATGAACATTTAGATTGGAGCTTAGACTTTAACTTTGGTTAGACGTTTACGTAGAGGAGATCAAAACCCATTGTCATTCAACCACTTTGTTATTCCGTAAACAAAGTGGGTTATAGATTCTTTATTTGATTCTAATAATAGTCTATACGTTGAAAAGTATATTGGTATTGTTGTTTTAATCTTTCATAGTTCTTATCTATTGTTAAAACAACACACTTGAGTCAAAGTAAGAGTTATTACTTAAGATAATAGGTAATAACGAATTACAAGGGACCAACAAGTGGTATCAGAGCAGTTTGATTAGTTAAACTCTTATTTTATTAAACTACTCATTTAAAAGTTTTCAAATCACGATCCAAAATGGCTCAAGTTATACCACAAACCCTAGAATATAGGGGTGGCCAACTCAATGCTGCTCCTATACTAGAGGTAGCCAACTTTACAAATTGGAAGAAGAGGTTTCTTGTCCACATGGTTGGAATTGAACCTCAATTCCTTGGAATCATTGAAAATGGTCCTTTTATTCCCATGGTTGGGGACAATAAAAAACCTGAAGCACAATGGACTGCTGATGAGAGAAAAGCTGCTAACCTAGATCAGCGTCTCAAAAGTCTCATCATGTCTGTGCTCCCAGATGACCAAATAAATTCCGTTGTAAATTATAAAACAGCCAAAGCAACATGGGAGGACCTTATTCTTTACCATGAGGGACCCTCTGATGTATAAGAAACCAGAATCATGGATTTAAAACTTCAATACAACACCTTCAAGCACAAAGAAGGGGAAACCCTCACACAGACATTCACCAGATACAAAGCACTGATGAATGAACTTGTGAATGATGGTGTTGAGCTTTCAAAACTTGAAATCAACACAGTTTTTGTTAATGCATTGCCAAAAAAGTGGCTCAGTTTCTACCAAATCTTGAGAAACGCTAATCACATTAAAGATTGTGATCTAGCCTCTCTTTTTGGGAAACTTAAATATGAAGAAAACCTAGTTGATAGGATTTATGAAGGCTCAAGCAAGAGTAAAGCATTAACCATTGCTACACCCTTGTCCACAACCTTCTTCAGTGAGGCTGTCATTTAAGACTACCAAGATAGTCCTGATGATGAGGAAGATACTAGATCTAGTGAGGAATATCTGAATGACCTCAAAGAGGAATTTCATGAAAGAGCACTTTTGGCCAAGTTTAGAAGGTTCTTTAAGAAAGGAGGCAAGTTCTCCAGCTCCACAAAAGCTTCAGTTGACACTGAATGCTACAAATGTGGGAAGACTAGTCACTATGCTAGGGATTGTTATTCAAAAACATCTCTCCCTTCGTATTCCTCACTAGCTCAATCAAGACCATCTGGTCAATCACCATTTCAACCAAAACAAATTTCTTCTACTTCATTTCAGCAAAACAGGGTTGAACTCAGACCAACAAAAGACTTTGAGGCCAAATATAGAGAAATCAAGGCAAGATTAGCCTTAATGAGTACTGAAAGCTCCTCATCCAAGACTCCTAAGCAAGACAAGAAAAAAGGGCTTGTTTCTGAAGCCTATGAATGGGATGAAGAAGATGTTTCTTCAGATGATGATGAAATGGTTAATGTGAAAGTACGGATGGCACTTGCTGATGATGAAGGGACTAATTCAATTGTTGTGACCAGAGAAAGTGCCAGAAATGGTGAATAGGTTAATGTCACAATCAAAAAGGTACAAACTCTTCTTAAATTAGAAGATAAAGATGACATTAAATTTGTCTTTGATTACTTGTGCATTGATCTAAAATTTGTTGAAGAGCAAAGAAACAATTTGCTTAAAAAATTTCATAAACTTGTTCTAAAACTTGAAGATTTTGAAAGTAAGCAAATAGAGCTAAAAGAAGCTAAACTTGATATTCTTACTTTTCTATAACTGAACAAAGAAATTTTGGAGGAAAATAACTCCCTTACAGTGGAACTAAAATAAGCAAAAGATATTGTTAAATCTTGGCTTAGAAACTCTAATAGGGTAAATCAATGCATAAGTGAACAAATACCTGCTCAAAAGAGGAAAATGCTTGGTGCTGAAGGATCCTCCAGCACCAAATCTATTGTCTTTGTCAAAGCCTCAAATGAGGATGGTAGCTCGATCCCTGACATTGAAAGGTCAGGTGAAGAGAATCTACCCAATCATGACACTGGACGAGTCCTTCTTCCTGAGTTTCAAGCAAGTGTTGACACTTCAGCACCAGTTGAGTCCTCAGTTACTGAGGATGACTCAGATGATGATATAGAGAATGAAGTAAGTACCCCACTTCCTCCTTTGGAGAAGCTGGCTGGTGCTGAACCCTCTACTGGACCCAAAACTATCCAGTCTATCATCAAGTCACACACCACACACAAAGGTAGTTCTTCCAAACATGTCAAAATTGACATTTTAAAGAAATATTCAGCTCCCGCTAAAGGTTCACATATGGGAACTACCTCTTCAATTTCAACAAATAAACTGAAGAATTCTAGATCCGAGGAAGATGAGAGAATGTCTCTTGTCATGCAAGAGATCAATGATCTTAAATTGCAACTCAGGCAACAACAAACACCAACATGATTCAGAGATGAACCTTCAGATTCTCCTCATCTCAAGTACAAGACACAATTTAAAAGGGCTTGTGATTTATGTGGTCTAAATAACCATCTCACTGAAACTTGCCTAAGAGTGATTTATTGTACAAAATGTGAAAGGACTGATCATCGCACTTATGAACACACTCAGTATATGCTGGCCAAAACAAGTGCTGATGCTCACAAATCTGAAGCATCCCATTCCAGGCGAAATATTCCTTTCCCACCATGCATTCATTATGGTATGAGCAATAATCACTCAGATGACTGCCATTATTACCCTGTTTGTAATATTTGTGGAAGTTATAAACATGACACTCATGGACATAATCGAATCATCTCACTCAGAAGAGGTATTAAACCAAGAAACTCAAACTCTATTACTAAATGTTGTGAGACTTGTGGAAGCGATGTCCACACTACTTTTGATCATAACCATATAGAGTGGTTCAGAAGAGGTGAAGCCATTCAGGCTAAGAAAGCAAAAGCTGTTCAGACCTCTTCTTCTTCTGAGCAATCACACATACCCTCTACAAGAGGACCCTTCAGATCTAGAACACCTTCTAGATCTAAAACCCCCACCCAACAAAGGTGGGTTTCAAAACAAAACTGACCATTTCCTTAACTTGTGTAGTGTGATCTCAAGAAGCCTATTTGGTACCTAGATAGTGGCTGCTCAAGGCATATGACCGGACAAAAGTTATCTGCACAAGTATAAGGAGGAACAAGGTCCTAAAGTTGTTTTTGGTGATAACTCATCAGCTACTACTGAAGGATTTGGTTCAGTAAAATGCAATGGTATAGTTTTCTCAAGGGTAGCATATGTAAATGGATTGAAGCACAACCTCATCAGCATAAGTAAACTTTGTGATGCAAAGTATCTTGTGCTGTTTGATGACAAAAAGGTACAATCTTCAAATCTAATCATGAAATTGTGATGATTGCTCCCAGAGTCAAAGATGTTTATGTCATGAACATGAACTCTACTCAGGAAACGTGCTTCTTTGCTAAAGCTTCCAATATTACCAATTGGCTTTGGCATAAGAGGCTCTCACATATCAATTTCAAAACAATAACTCTGCTGGCAAAACAAAATCTTGTTATTGGTCTTCCTTCACTTGTCTACTCCAACGATAAACCATGCTCATCATGTGAAAAAGGGAAGCACCATAGGTCAAGTTTCAAAACAAAGCAAACTTTCTCAATAAAAGAAAGTCTTCATTTGCTTCACATGGACTTATTTGGCCCAGTATCACCTAGGGCCATTTGTCATGAAAAGTATACACTTGTCATTGTTGATGGGTACTCTAGGTACACCTGGGTATATTTTCTACAAAGAAAATCCATGCACCAGATGCCATCATGTCATTCATCAAAAGAGTTGAAAATCAAAATGACACTCATGTCAAACAACTCAGAACTGACAATGGCACTGAATTCAGAAATCACACACTGATCAAATTCTGTGATGACAAAGGAATTTCTCAAAATTTCTCATCTCCTTACACGCCTGAACAAAATGGCGTGGCTGAAAGAAGGAACAGAACTTTGATTGAAGCAACAAGGACAATGCTTGTTGGATCTGCTCTCTCTAAGCATTTTTTGACTGTTGCTGTAGCCATTGCTTGCTACACTCAAAATAGATCCATCATTGTGAAGAGACACATGAAGACTCCCTATGTAGTCTTCAGGGGGAGAATTCCAAACATTTCATTCTTACATGTGTTTGGGTGTCCAGTATTCATTCACAATCACAAGGATCATGTGACAATCTGTCAATTTATGGTTTATATTTCATTCTCAAATATTATTTAAAAACATTATTTTAATGTTATATTATGAACTCACTTATTTTTGGGAAGAAATTTGGATTTACGTCTTGAAGTAGCATCGACTACGTCTAAACCGGAGGATTCTACGTTACGTGCTTACGTTTACATACACCGTTTTGGTGACAGTCCGACATTTCAGGAAATAAATTTATCTGTGAATATTATTTTGGAATTTTTTGTGTTGGTTCATAAACTTACAAATTTACGAGAAGAGATTAGGACTTACGATTATAATTTAACTTCCTTTACGACTAAACCGGAAACCTTAGGATTACGTATTTACGTTTTCGAACTCCATTTTTTATGAGACAATTTTTATTAGATTCGTTTTGTACCGTTGATTCATAATTTATAAAAACGTTTTTCGTAAAACGACCCGAGGGCACGCAAATCGAGGAAAATAGAATCGAGGAATACCCGTAAATTAGTGGGATGAGACAAAACAAGTTTTGCCCCACCCCACTATATGGACGGCTAAAGTAGCTCCACCACACCCCATGAGGTGTCAATATTAAGCTAACAAGTAGTACACTTGTCTATCTTAACTTGTAAGCTTTCAAAACACCAAAACCACTTTGTGTAAACCATTTTCTCACATACATTCATGCAAACCACTCATCCTCCATTCCTCTCTCTCTCTAAATTCGTCCCATATCACCCCTAAACACCCTTATTTGATCAAATTTAACCATGAAATCATATGTTATTCACACATATGATGAAGCCCTTTTCAAGCTCTATTGATTGGTGGTGATTTTAACATCCAAGGAGAAGATTTGGTGATGCCCAAGGGCTGATTTCTACAAGAAGTTTACAAAGATTGGTGGTCTTTAAAATTGGTGTTGATCTATCACAAGTTCTTCCATCAAAATCCAAGCCTTGATCATAAACTACACAACCTTGGTGGTATAGAGATTGTTCTTCCTATCCTCTTGTTATTTTGATTATGTAATCTTGTATTTTCTTTATTTATGTATATATATATGATGATGAATGATGATTAAAAATATTATATGGGGATTTGGTGTTGATAGATTTGATAAACATGGGTAAAAAGATGGAAAACCACATGTAAAAATGGTTAAATCTTGCTTAATAAGATGGCTGTATAATAACAGTAAGTAACCAAATGATAAACTGATAAAATGGTAAAGTGGAATCAATATAAAGTAAGTATTAGGTGTTATACACATGTGAGAGTTGGCCATGCAATGGAATCATAAAAATGACTGAGATATGATCAAAACAAGTTTAGAGTGCAAATCTGCCTACACTGTTTTGGAAGAATTTATTAAAATATTTAGGGTTTGATTCATCAGTAGCTATAAAGGATTAAAATGAAGCACATATCATGTAGTTTTTGTGATAAAAATTTGAGGTCCTATCCCATTATAGAACTCTAGATATGGACATTTTAGTGAACTTAAAATTTAGGACTGATTTTGTAAAATTAAAGTTCAATATTATTATATAAGCACTCAAATAAATATAGTATAAAATGTGAATTAAAACCCACTAACTTATATATTTCATTTATATAAATATGCATAAGGATAAATAAATTTACATTATATAAAAATGATAGTTTGGTAAGTTTTATAAGTTATAAAAACTATATACTAAGTTTTACGTCTTTTCGGCTAAAACCGAAAGATTAACGTTTTTGTTAAATAAAACTTAGACGGTCGGATCCGTCTAATATAAACTTTTATAAACTCACATACTGATATATGAACTTATTTAACAAGTAAAAACCGATAAAACCCGAAATTTACAACATATAGACATTAACGGGCCAAAGTAGCCTTATTGGACTATAAACCCGACTAGTTAGTAAAACACTTATAAATTTACTTATTGGGCTTAACCCACTTGGGCCTAACATGTAAAGTATAATACTGATAACAAAAGTATAAAATAGATTAATACAAGTTAATGGACTTATAAAAGGCTTATTGGACCTAAAACATGTAAATAGGTAAAACTAGTAAACTAATATAAAAGTTGTCAACACATAACACAAAAATGAGTGAATGAGAATATATAAACCCACTTGATCATCATCATATGTATAAAGTCATCATATATATATATATATATACATAATTGTTATTTTGATAAAGTCATTGGACAAAAGTCTAACACGAGTATTATTTGTCTAGGATTCCGTGATTGAAGCACGTACCGTACATCCAAATCGCCGATAACCGCCTTACCACATCAACGTGAGTTCATAGCCTCGCACTCTTTTAAATGTTTTTATAAAATGTTTTATAAACCCGCGAGGGAGATAACATGTTAGTTTTTATGAAATAGGACACTAGTTGTCCCAATTGTTTGTTTATTGATTTGGACCCGAATGATTGTATGACCCGATGAATGATTAAATGACCCGATAGATGAAATGAAATGAATTATTAAAGTTAGGTTATGTCACTAAAAGTCTCATTAGCATGAATTGTGAACTACCGGGATTTGGTAGACGCTTATGCATATAATAGTACTATTTGGGGACGATCACCCCAGTTCGCGCCTTGACGGTTGATCCCCGTCGTGCCACATTGATTGGTAAGCGAATTTATGTATGAGAAGTGATACGAGGCTTTTGCCTAGTATGAAAATTATCGTTGTTCCAATCTCTTCGAATTGATCTCTGGTTAATGTGCGACTCTGCTGTCTTTGGTGGGAACAAATGTTGTGTCGTTGTAGTATATTAAAAATGCAAAGACTTTAAAGTAAATCTAACTCTAATTTAAAATAAATGACGAGAATTTAAAGCGTGACTAAAAGTAAAAGGAACTTAAAGTAAATAACGCAACTTAAAACTATCCTAAAGGCAAACTTAAAACGCAACTAAAACTTAAAATAAGGCAAGGCTTAAAATAACTCTAAGGCAAGTAAACTTAAAGTGCGACTAATTCAAAAGGTGGGAAAAGTAAAACTTAAAATTTCAAACTTAAAAACAGAAACTTAAAATAACCTGAAAACAACTCATTCGGAATAAACCTTCGTTCGGAATAATCACTCGTTCGGAATGTCACCTTCGTTCGGAATGATTCTTCTTCACTCGGAATATTTACCAAATCCCTTGATCCGGAATGTTTGCTTCACTCGGAATAATGGTTCATCCGGAATATGTCACTTATCCGGAATATTCACTATTCCGAATGAACACCTTTGATTCAGAAGAAATTGTTGATCCAGAATGTTGCTTAATCGGAATAAATCCTCAAACCCTTCGTTCGGAATGTTCCGAATGAACCATTGATCCGAAATAATAAATTATTCCGAATAAACAACTTTGATCCGGAATGTTCCGAATGAAGATCCTTGATTCGGAATGTTCCGAATAAACACTTTGATTCGGAATACAAGTATTCCGAATGAATGCCCCTTGATCCGGAATATATGATATTCCGAATGAAGACCCCTGATTCGGAACAAACAGCTGATCCGGAATATTGTTGCTTGGTTCGGAATATTTGTAGACTAACTCCTTTATCCGGAATAAACTCCCTGATCCGGAATAATCAACAAACAACCTTCATCCGGAATAATTGAGCTTGGTTCGGAATAACCTGGAAATAAACAGTAACAGCGAAGAACAGGGGAAACCAAGAAGAAACACAAATCTAGATAAAATTAATCAAAATAAACCAAAAGATTAAACAAGACTAATCCATTAACATCTACTAATCATAAACAAACAATCCAAAACAATCAAACTAACAATAATAATCAAAATAATCAAAACCCACTAGATTCAATCAATAAAAAACTCAAGAACATGAACATAAACAATAAAGCATAAAGATTAAGATCAAACAAGAAAGGAAGATAGGAGATGAACAATAAAAGTAAAGATTAACAATAATTAAAAGGAAACTTACTTGAAATTAAAGGTATTTAAGGTGCAAGACAATTAATTAAATGACATGTAATTAAAGAACAAGTAATTAAAATGGAAGAGCTAATTGTCACACTTAGCCAACAAAATGAAATGAAATGAACTAAGGCCTATTTATAGGAGGATTAGGAGGTGCTTAGAGGAAGCTTCCTCCCCTCTTTCTTCTTTCTTTAATTGTCATTAAGTCCTTAATCTTCTTAATTCTTTGACTTTAACGACTTTGTCTCGGGATTTCTACTCTCGTCTTGTAATTTCTTCAATAAATTAGACTTGAGTTCCTCGGCTTTTAGTAAACTTCCGTCTTTTGACTTTTTCTTCGATAAATCTTCAGAATTGGTCTTGGACTTCCGTTCTTTTTGCACTCTTGATTTCTTGACTTCGTCTTTTGTATTTTTCTTCGATAAAAGCCCGTGAATGCCCGTGTTTTCTCCCCTTTTCACATTTTCGTCCTAAATCACAACAAAAACACAAACCACACATAATTCCGACATTTACGACATAAAATACACGTTTTGGCTCGGTTAGTATTGTAGTTAAGTGGTAAAAAGGATGGGTGTTTACACACCTATCAAATCCCCTACACTTGACCATTGCAATGTCCTCATGCGATGCATTAGTTACAAAGCACGATTACACTTTTCATCATAATCAATCCATATTGGCCTTTATTAAAGAGATAGAAAATTATAAACATTCAAAGGAAGAAAGTAAGTAAAGAAATCAAAGACATACCTTAGGGTTTTGGAAATGTCATGAATTATCATCATCCTCAAGTTTTCACATTCTCCAAACCAAGCTTAAAAACGAGATCATTGTTATTATAAGTTAGCAAACTAACACGAACTCATGTGGGCCAATTATTTACTTCGACTCCCTTATTCCTAGGTGTATCTCTTATATTTTATTATTGTCTTGAATGATCACGAGGATGCATTGTTGACTTATTTCGATAATTATTTAGGCTGAAAATAAAGTGGGACGATTTAATCAACAGTTAGCCAAAGGACAAAATCTTTTAAAACTGCTTCTCGGGACCTCATAAAGTTCATATCTTGGCATAACTCGTTTCACGATTTGAGACCTTTCTCGGACCGATATTTGGCAGCGACTTCATACTTCAAATCTTGAGAGACGTTCATGAAATAATGGCCTTCTCTTCATAATAGGAATTTCTTCACTTGAAATTTTGAGAGATTCTTCATATTTGGACCACGACTTCTTCATTTTTCTCCAATCTTTATTTTGGACTTTGATATACAACGATCCGCCTCCTTTTTAGACTTGGATCTATTTATCCTCATACCTTGTTAGGGACTTTTTGGGTAGACTTCTCCATGATCTTTTGGGGAGTTTTTGCTTTTCGTCGTGTGTCTCGATCATTCATATTGATTTTCGATAAATGATTCTTCACATCACTTTTGGATCTTTAGCAACAAAATATAGCCCTCATGCCTTGTTAGGACCTTTTTGGACTCGCCAATCTTCGCATCCCGCTTCAATAAGTTATGCCTTGGCTATGAACTCTAATCCATACCGAGCAACTTATTTATTGCAGATAAATTTATTAACAAGCGATGGGAGAATAGGCTTATAATTAACTCACATAAATTCACGAAAGAATACCAAACTTATAATTGACTATATCATCTCTCGTTCTCCACAGTTTAAAATCTCAAGGAATGAGACTCGTGGATGCTTAGCCTATTAAATCAAAGTTTTGGGTTTTCGAGTCATCTATAGGATCTTGCAAACTCTTGGACTTTTTCAAGTTTAGAAATCGCATTTTAAAGTTCCCTTGATAAACAACTCTCTAGGATCAATTATAGGAACTTGCGAAAAGTTCTTGTTCTTAACCCGTGAGAGTTAAGACTTTCGCGTTTTAAAGCTCCCTACATAAAAGCCTAGCAAAACTTGACTTAAACACGTTAAGGATACTAGCTAGAGTAAACTTAGGTTGAGTCAAAAGATTCACAACGTTTGAAAATTAAAACCACTTTATTAAAAATTTATTCTAACAAAGAAAGAAAATAACTTCACAAAGGGAAAAACTAATAGGCCAAAATAGATCAAACATTTTGAAAAATGTCGAAAAATTGATCTTCCGGTTAAAATAAGGACAAATACAAGGAAAAGACCACTTAACTTCGATAGAATTCCCCCTACACTTGATATAAACATTGTCCTTAATGTTTAAGCATGCGGGAGTAAACTCCCCTACACTTAGGACATTGTGCACGTTGTTTAAATCTTGCTAAAGAAAGGACAACTAAAGAGATTCCTATTTTAATATTGAGAAATATAAAATAGTGAATCGAAAAGTGTTTAGGATAGAACCGGGAAGACAGAAACACGGAATCACGGGTCGTCAAAAATCATCAAGAGTGGATCATTGAGCGCTCGAATCCCTGAATATGAGAAGAGAAGAGAGGAAATAGCAAACACCAACGGATCTCCCCTACACTTAGGATAAAGATAGCTAAAAGATAGATACATGGGTTGCCTCCCAAGAAGCGCTTGATTTTTGTTCACTGAGTCGTGAGCCTGACTCGACCTTGATTATCATAGGAAGAAGCATGAAACACATCCACCGGGATCAAATACATAGTTTTCGTCCATCAAATAGCACAAGCTTAAGGCGAACAAGGAAAGCCAAAGTAGAGTAGGCAAGGTCCTCTTAAGCAAAGATAGAGCACGGTGGTAGTAAGGGTGATGAGGTGCAAGCATATCTTCAAAAGTTCCAAAATTTTTTCCTTTTATTTCATCAGATGGATACTGAGATGGCTTAAAGATTCCAATACCAGGGTCGAACACCTTTTCCTTTAGGGGAAAATAACACTCAGGCTCAGCAGAATTTGAAGATGATCCGATAAGAAAATGCACAACCTCGTCCTCAGAAGGTGGACAAAGAGGTGTCAAAACATACGTGCTGCGGATGTTGGTGTCGTCCGGTTGCTTCTCCTTTGAAAGAATTTTCTTCAAATCCGTAGAAGGATGAAGACCATAATCATCAAAGTCTAAAGGAGGAGCATCACTCTCATGAGGGAAGTATGTATTGAGAAAGGTAGAGAAGTCTTCCTCAAATGAGTAATCATCCAAAGTAGGATCGAGTGATGTCGACGGAGGATCTTCATCATGAGAAGAATCACTCGAAAGAGTATCGGCCTCATCAAAATCATCGTAAGTGGGCATGTCGGGATACTCTGAAGTAAAATCATCATAATCATCCCCATCGGAGCTAGAATCATCATTATAAGCATCATAGATCGGTGGAGAATCATATATGGGTGAAGGTTCCAAATTGGAGAGAGAATCATCCACATCATCTTGAAACAGTGGATTATCATTGCAAGATTCGAATAGAGGATTGTTGTAGACGATAAAATCATCAAGCACATTAATCATATTCGCCGATTCTCTTCCATAAGATTTGCTTGTAAGCTTCCCCATTTCAAAAACTTGTGCATCATCCCCGACTCTTAAGATGAGCTCACATTTATACACATCTATTAAAGCTCGACCGGTTCTCAAAAATGGGCGCCCAAGTATTAACGAAATACGAGGGTCCATTTCATAATCAACAACGACGAAGTCGACCGGAAAAGTGAATGTGCCAACTTTAATGAACACATCTTCGGTAAACCAACGGGGTAAGCGAGAGTGCGATTGGCAAGCTCAAGAGTCATCTTGGTGGGTGTAAGGTCAGGCAATGATAACTTTTTCCAAACACTTAAAGGCATCAAATTAATACTGGCCCCGAGATCGGCTAAGGCAGTAAATTTGTCGGTTTGGTTAAAAGTACAAGGAAGCACAAAACGACCGGGATCTCCAAGTTTTTCCGGAAGTTATTTAAGAAGGACGGCAGAACAATTTTCATTCAATCGAGTATTAACAAACTCAGCCATCTTCTCCTTCTTGCTAAGCAATTCCTTAAACATCTTAACAAATTTAGGCATTTGTGCTAGAGCTTCAACAAGGCTAAAAGTGATGGTCATTTTCGAAACTTTCTTCAAATAGTTTGACACTTGAATGTCATCCTTGGTGTGCATTTTGGCCTTGTCTAAGCGAGATGGATAAGGAATGTTGGGTTTGGGTGGTGGAGGTGTAGAAGGTGAAGGTTGAGATGTTGAAGGGTTAAAGGTGGAAGGTGGGGTTGGTGGAGGATTCGTCTTGGGTACTTCTTCACGACGAGGCGGAGACGGTAATGGTGTACTAGTACTAGGTGTAGGAGTAGTAGGGATAAATGGTGGTGGAGGAGGTTTAGATGATGGGGGCGGGATAGGTGGTCCTACTTAAGTAACTCCACTACGAGTAGTAATAGCACTCACATTCGCTCTCGGATTGGTGACGGTGTTTGAAGGTAGAGAACTCGAAGTAGAGGGTTGAGTTGTGGGTAAGAAACTAGCCAGCATATTCTTCAAATCATTCGTTTGATTGCTGAAGGAGGATTGAATATTATTTCGAAGCTCGGATCTAATGTCATTCCCTTGCTTGGTGATATCCCCTTTCAAATTGATAATTTGGCTTTGCAGATTCTTAATTTGCTCTCCTTGGGTTCTCATTAAGGCTTCAACATCTTGATTTATGGGTAGGGCTTGTTGAGCGGGTGGGTGATAAGGACTAGAAGCTCGAGGTGGGATTTGGTTGGTTCTATTGTAATTGTTGTTGAGGTTTTGGTTTTGAGGAGAAAAACCGGGTGAAAGGTAGTTGTTTGACCGGTAACTTAGCAAATTTCTATCCCCTTGAGGTCGGGCTTAGTAATTTTCTGGTGGATAATTACCATAAGCCGCATACACGTTTTCCGGATTTCCTTGAGTGGAAGGACAATCAGTGTATGGGTGAGGACCGCCGCATGTTTCACAAGGATTGGCTATCGCTTTAACTTGTTGTTGGTTTGAAGCGATGATCAAGATATTTTTGTTCATTTCGGCCATCATGCGGGTGAATTCGGTCATGTCGGGGTTTGGTGAAGTAGAAGAAACATTGACTCTCGGGTTGTTCCTTGAAGAAGCGGAGGAATCCCAATTTTTGTGATGAGTAGTCATGTTCTCAATAAGCTCTCTACACTCCTCGGGTCTTCTTTTCATAAATGTGCCACCGGCGGCTGCATTAATCGTATCACGATCACGAAAAGTCAAACCGTTGTAGAAAGTATCAATTAAGGTCACAGGGAGCATGTTGTGGTTTGGACATCGATCGATCAAAACATTATATCTTTCCCAAGCATCAAAGAGAGATTCATCGGGTTCTTGCATGAAACCGCTGATTTGATTGCGAAGGCTCGTGACCATGGATGGTGGAAAGTAACGCGACAAAAAGCGTTGAGTCATGTCATCCCAAGTATGAATGGAATTCTTCGGGAGACGATCAAACCATTTCTCGGCGTGGTGTGATAAAGTATGTGGAAAGAGTTGAAGGCGAAGAACATCCATTGTGGCACCGGGCAACTTCATGCTTTGAGTGATAGTAATGAATTTGTCGAGGTGTTTGTTGGCATCATCATCAGGCATTCCGCGGAATGGATTAGTTTTCACTTGCTGGATCATGTGATGCTTCAACGAAAACTCCGGAGCCGTGATTTGCATCGGCGCAATCGGTCCTCCTCATCCAAACATGGTGGGTTGACAAAGCTCCTCCATTGTCCGAAGATCGGGCTGTGGAAGAACATTGTTGTTGTAATTGTTGAGGTGCGGTGGATTATTGTTGTTGTTCACACCTGCCATAGCTAAATCTTCACGAGTCTCGGGCTCTTGATAAGTAGAAGATCTAGTACGCATACACCTGCGAAAGCAAAAGAAAACAATACCAAACACAAAGTGAATATATATACACTATAAAGAAAATAAAATCTTTTTGGATTTTTGAAAATTTTTAACAATTTTTAATTTTTATGGTTTTTTGAAATTTTTGAGCAAGAAAAATAACGTTCATGAATGAACGGATCCCAAAAAGCAACGCGTCTCTCACCGAAAACCGTTAATATTTACGAAAAGAGCCGACAGCGGCGCCATTTGATACGAGGCTTTTGCCTAGTATGAAAATTATCGTTGTTCCAATCTCTTCGAATTGATCTCTGGTTAATGTGCGACTTAGCTGTCTTTGGTGGGAACAAATGTTGTGTCGTTGTAGTATATTAAAAATGCAAAGACTTTAAAGTAAATCTAACTCTAATTTAAAATAAATGACGAGAATTTAAAGCGTGACGAAAAGTAAAAGGCACTTAAAGTAAATAACGCAACTTAAAACTATCCTAAAGGCAAACTTAAAACGCAACTAAAACTTAAAATAAGGCAAGGCTTAAAATAACTCTAAGGCAAGTAAACTTAAAGTGCGACTAATTCAAAAGGCGGGAAAAGTAAAACTTAAAAAATTCAAACTTAAAAACAGAAACTTAAAATAACTTGAAAACAACTCATTCGAAATAAACCTTCGTTCGGAATAATCACTCGTTCGGAATGTCACCTTCGTTCGGAATGATTCTTCTTCACTCGGAATATTTACCAAATCCCTTGATCCGGAATGTTTGCTTCACTCGGAATAATGGTTCATCCGGAATATGTCAATTATCCGGAATATTCACTATTCCGAATGAACACCTTTGATTCGGAAGAAATTGTTGGTCTGGAATGTTGCTTAATCGGAATAAATCCTCAAACCCTTCGTTCGGAATGTTACGAATGAACCCTTGATCCGGAATAATAAATTATTCCGAATAAACAACTTTGATCCGGAATATTCCGAATGAAGATCCTTGATTCGGAATGTTCCGAATAAACACTTTGATTCGGAATACAAGTATTCCGAATGAATGCCCCTTGATCCGGAATATATGATATTCCGAATGAAGACCCCTGATTCAGAACAAATAACTGATCCGGAATATTGTTGCTTGGTTCGGAATATTTGTAGACTAACTCCTTTATCCGGAATAAACTCCCTGATCCGGAATAATCAACAAACAACCTTCATCCGGAATAATTGAGCTTGGTTCGGAATAACCTGGAAATAAACAGTAACAACGAAGAACAAGGGAAACCAAAAAGAAACACGAATCTAGATAAAATCAATCAAAATAAACCAAAAGATTAAACAAGACTAATCCAATAACATCTACTAATCATAAACAAACAATCCAAAACAATCAAACTAACAATAATAATCAAAATAATCAAAACCCACTAGATTAAATCAATAAAAAACTCAAGAACATGAACATAAACAATAAAGCATAAAGATTAAGATCAAACAAGAAAGGAAGATAGGAGATGAACAATAAAAGTAAAGATTAACAATAATTAAAAGGAAACTTACTTGAAATTAAAGGTATTTAAGGTGCAAGACAATTAATTAAATGACATGTAATTAAAGAACAAGTAATTAAAATGGAAGAGCTAATTGTCACACTTAGCCAACAAAATGAAATGAAATGAACTAAGGTCTATTTATAGGAGGATTAGGAGGTGCTTAGAGGAAGCTTCCTCCCCTCTTTCTTCTTTCTTTAATTGTCATTAAGTCCTTAATCTTCTTAATTCTTTGACTTTAACGACTTTGTCTCGGGATTTCTACTCTCAACATCTTGTAATTTCTTCAATAAATTAGACTTGAGTTCCTCGGCTTTTAGTAAACTTCCGTCTTTTGACTTTTTCTTCGATAAATCTTCAGAATTGGTCTTGGACTTCCGTTCTTTTTGCACTCTTGATTTCTTGACTTCGTCTTTTGTCTTTTTCTTCGATAAAAGCCCGTGAATGCCCGTGTTTTCTCCCCTTTTCACATTTCCGTCCTAAATCACAACAAAAACACAAACCACGCATAATTCCGACATTTACGACATAAAATACACGTTTTGGCTCGGTTATTATTGTAGTTAAGTGGTAAAAAGGATGGGTGTTTACACACTTATCAAGAAGATTTACACAAGCGTGATTATTGTGACGACACGCTAATTTATATGGGCAAATTGAGTTTCGGGCTAGCTACCCGTTGTTTGTTATAGTAAGGTAACAATGTCAGGCTTATAATAATCCAAATAACGAAATACTGCTATACGCACTAAATTACGATATATTGCCTGACTAGAAATACGGGGTCTTACTATTGATATTAAGTCCGTGTTTTGGTTTTTCATAACCATATTCATATAACGGTTTTTATTTAACTCTATACAATGTTATAAAACGTATTGTATGATGTTTTTACGACAATGGCTCGTATAATGATTTTGAAGGCAAAAGCCTATATTATGAATTTTGATAAGGATTTGTATAAAATGACTTTGGCTATTTTATGGCCTATTACAAAGATTTGTACAAAATGATTTTCGGTAATAATTTTATATCGATGTTATATTGATGGATTTAATTAAAACTCTATGAATTCACTCGGCGTTTTTGCTGACCTTTTCTTTTAACATGTTTTATCTCAGGTACTTGAAGGTAATTCTCGGGAAGACAACAAGAATTCATGGCCCACACTTAAATAATAATTTCCATTCAAATTCTTTGTAAAACCTGTATGAAATACAATGACTTGGGACCTATGTAAATTTGATATTTATGAATGGAAATGCTTTATTATTAAACGACGCGATTTTTAAACGTTGTCTATGATGTGAGTAATGTGCTATCCCGTAACACCAACGAGTCTTCCGCTGTATTGAATTGTATAAATTTGGGGGTGTTACAGTTTGGTACCAGAGCTCTCGTTATAGAGAACGAAAGATTTTTAAAACCAAGGTTTTGAATAAAACATTTCAAAATCTTTTAACTATAAACATTTTTCTAAAAATGTCTAAAAATCTTTTGACTATAACGATGCCGAAGAATTCCCGAGTTACCGACAAGGCCAGACTGAGAAGTGTTATTTTAATATATATATATATATAACTTGGATTATATATATACATATAATGTAATTTGATTACATGATTGTTTGATGATTATTTCTATATTTATACGAGGTATTTATACGACGTAGATTGTCACAAGGAACCCTAATTCCCCTAGCAAATTAATCTAAGCTATTTAATACACGATTTTTGGTGTGGTGAAAAAGTTCGAATTCTCGGAATCCTCTCGAATTGATCTCGGTCTTAAGTGGAATGATTTGTTCTTGGTCAATAAAAAATGGTTGGTTTGTTTATCTATTTTAAACTAATGACAAGAAATTAAGTGTCGAAGAGTAAAGTAAAAGCTTTAAATGATTAACGTTTGAAAACTTTAAAGATTATGCGAGGAAAATAAATGAACACTTAATAAAAACTAACTCTTGGAAAACTTTGTGAAAAATTAAAACTAGTTGGAAAAGACTAAAAGAAAGTAGGATCGTAACAAAACAAAGTAACTAAGATCGGAATGTGGCAATGCACCAATCGGAATATATTCCGATTGGGTTGATCGGAATATGGGAGATAGTGGGGCAATCGGAATGTACTAAAAGGTGCATCAATCGGAATATTAAGACTTGTTGCTGATCGGAATGTTGGAATCTGGGTACAATCGGAATAAGCAGGAATCGAGCCAATCTGAATATCTAACAAATGGACAAATCGGAATAGCTTGAAACACTTAGATCGGAATATCAAAAAGTTCACCGGTCGGAATACTCAACTTACCAATCTGAATCTCGTAACCCTTTTCCGATCGTATGATCGGAATGAAGGGATGTTGCCGGTCGGAAAACACAATCGGAAAAGGGAGTTTCCCTTTCCGAAATTGGGGCAAATTCGGGACAAAAGCGATGGAAATAAGCTATCAGGATAAGCTAAAACCCAAAACTAACTCGAATCAATTAATAAGCTGATCAAATAAGCACTAAAAACAACTTTTCTAACTTTAAAGTAAATAACTTTTAAATTAAATCAATAAAAAGATGAACTTTTTATAAAAACTTTATAAAGTAAATAAGCTAAATCATCAAATAAGCCAATAAGAACAAGGATCTCAAAGCTTATTTATGCAAAAACTTAAGGAAACATAAAAAGTTAACAACGTTTTAAGCACAAATCATAGATGAACAACACGGATCATACGAGATTTGTACCAAAATCAATAAAAGTAAAAGAAAGGAAGGATGAGATTAAAGATTAAAACTTAAAAACTTGAACTTGATTAATGAAAAAGGTAATACAAAGTTGATCTTGAAAGAGAAAAAGATGAAAAGTAGTGAGAGAAAGTTCTAAACTTTCTCTCTCTAAAACTAGAGAGAAAAACTAAAAACTAAAAACTAAGTGTCAATTTTTGTGAAGTAAGGGCCTTTATATAGGCGTGTACATGGTGGTGATGGGCTTTTGATTGGGCTTTGATTTGGGCTTCTTTTTCTTCTTTCTTCTTAAGTCTTCATGCGTCTTTTAAATAAACGTTGCCGACTTGGATTTGAGAAGTGTCGGTGAATTATTCCAACTCGTCTTATAATCTATTGTTTTATAGACTCGAGTTCTTCGACATATATGAATCTTCCATCTTTGGCTCTATTCTTCGATAAATCTTCAAATAGGCACAATGACTTCAAATCTTCTGCATCTCTTGGATAATAGACTTCGTCTTGAGTCTTTTTCCACGATAAAACCCGTGCAACCCCATGTTTTCTTTAATATTCATCCGGTCGACTCTGAAAACACAATAAACACAAAAACCACGCATAATTCCAAACAAATGATATTAAATACGTGTTTTGGTCTTGTTTTAGCCCGATTTAAGTGGTAAAAGGATGAGTGTTTTCACACTTATCAAATCCCCTACACTTAACCATTGCCATGCCCTCATGCAATGCTTAGTGACAAAGCACATTTACACTTTCCTCATAATCAATCAACTTTGGCCTTATTAATATACTACTAAACGAAATTAAAATACTAGGAGAGATTCAAAATTTTAAAGCAAACAAAAGGATGGAAATAACTTGCAAAGAGATCGAGGACTTACATTAGGGCTTTGGTGCTGCGGAGATTTATCACCCTCAAGTTTCACGTTCCCCAAACTAAGCTTAAAAACGAGATCATTGTTATTATAAGTTAGTAATTCAGACACTTACACACATGGCTTAATTAAATGCTTAGACTCCCTTATTCCTAGGTGTATCTCTTATATTTTATTTTTGTCTTAGAATGATCATGAAGATGCATTTTTGGACTTATTTCGATAGTTATTTAGGGCTGAAAGCAAAGTAGGACGATTTGATCAATAGTTAGCTAAAGGACAAAATCTCTTAAAACTGCTTCTCGGGATATCAAAAAGTTCATATCTTGGCATAACTTGGTTCGCGATTTGAGACCTTTCTCGGGCCGATTTTTGGCATGTACTTCATACTTCATATCTTGAGAGATGTTCTTGAGATAATGGTCTTCTCATCATAATAGAGTTTCTTCACTTGGAGACTTTTGAGGGGTACTCCAACTTTGTTGACCACGACTTCATGATTATTTCTTCAATCTCTAATTGGGATTTTGAGATACAACGATCCGCCTCCTTTTCGGACTTGGATCTATTTATCCTCATACCTTGTTAGGGTCTTTTCGGATAGACTTCTCCATCATCTTTATGGGAGTTGATTGCTTTTCGTCGTGAGTCTTGATCCTTCATATTGACTTTAGGAATAATGCTTTTCACATCACTTTGGATCTTCAGCAATAAAATTGAATCCTCATGCCTTGTTAGGGCCTTTTCGGACTCGCCAATCTTCGCGCCCCGCTTCATAAGTTATGCCTTGGCTATGAACTCTCATCATTACCGAGCAACTTTTAAACGATCTTGGGCTAGAAGCTAAGTAAATTTTCAAATCGTACGACCTTACTTATTGCAGATAAATTTTTAGCAAGTGATGGGAGAATAGGCAAATAATTACACCAAGTGAGCTTGCGCAAGAATACCGACTTATAATAGACTCTATCATTTCTCGTCCTCCACAATTTAAAATCTCAAGTAATGAGACTCGTGGACACTTAGCCTAATAAACCAATTAAGGTCTACATGGTTAAGGATACTAGCTAGAATAAACTTGGATAAGTCTATTCGGGTTGAGTCAAAATAAACGCAACGGGCCTAATATGTCAAAGATTTCTAAACTAGCTACACCACTTATTAATATTTTTGACTTTATTGCGGAATATATACATATGAAAGCAACGATAAAAATTTTAAAAATTACGACTAAATGGCCAAAGTTAATTAAAAATTTGAAAAATGTTGAAAAAGATGATTTTCTGGTTAATTGAAGGCATTTTCATGGAAAAGTCCACTTAAAACTTCGATATAAGTCCCCCCTACACTTAAGATAAACATTGTCCTCAATGTTTAAGCATGTGGGAAAAGTTTCCCCTACACTTATGACATTGTGCACGTTGGTTAACTCAAGTTAAGGAAGAGACGACTAAAGTGATCAATTTCAAATGTGAGTATGAAGAAAATTGAATCACGATAGTTAAGAGATAGAACCGGATTTCGGATAACACGGGAGCACGGTTCTTCAAAGGTTCTAAGAGTGCATTCATCCCTGTAATCACATCACCACAAAAATACAAACACCTATGCAGGCCCCCTAACACTTAGGAGGTTAAAACGTAAAAGGATAGATACTCGGGCTGCCTCCCGAGGAGCGCTTGTTTTTGATAACCGAGTCACGAGCCTGACTCGACCCAAATTTAGTTCATGGGGAACGTGGTGAGGGATGGTATCATCTCCTGAGAGATGTCCTCACCAAAGTACAGCTTCAGACGCTGGCCATTCACCTTGAAATTGGGCCCATTTGGCTGAGAAAGCTCAATGGTCCCATACGGAAAGACGTTGGCGACGGTGAATGGACCAGACCAGCGGCTCTTCAACTTGCCAGAGAAGATCTTCAACCGAGAGTTGAAAAGTAAGACTTGATCACCAATATGGAACTCTCGGTTATTGATTTTTGCGTCATGGAGGATCTTCGTCTTCTCTTTGTAGATCAGCGAGTTCTCATAAGCTTCATTTCTCAGTTCATTGAGCTCGTTGAGTTGAATCTTGCGATGATCACCGGCTTTGTTGATGTCGAAGTTAGCCCACTTTAAGGCCCAGTGCGCCTTATGCTCCAGCTCGATGGGAAGGTTGCATGCTTTCCCGTACACAAGACGATAAGGTGTACAACCGATCGGGGTCTTGTAAGCAGTACGGAAAGCCCACAGAGCATCATCTAACTTATCAGCCCACGCGGCACGATGCTCTCCCACAGTACGCTCCAAAATTCGCTTCAATCCACGGTTAGATATCTCGGCTTGCCCATTGGTTTGGGGATGATAAGCGGTGGAAAGACGGTGATTGACACCATACTTGGCCATGACTCTTGCAAATTGATCGTTGCAAAAATGAGTCCCGCGGTCACTGATAATAGCACGAGGAACGCCGAATCGAGAGAACAGCGATTTCAAAAAGTTACAAACCACCCTTGCATCATTAGTAGGTAAAGCTTTGGCTTCAACCCACTTGGAGACGTAGTCAACGGCAACAAGGATGTATTTGTTTCCTTTAGATGAAGGGAATGGCCCCATAAAGTCGATACCCCAAACATCAAAGATTTCACACTCTTGAATGAAATTCTGAGGCATCTCGTCTTTATGTGTGATCGTGCCTTGTTTCTGGCAAGCATCACATTTTTTAACCATATCGTGAGCGTCACGATAAATGGAGGGCCAATAAAATCCTGAATCAAACACTTTTTTGGCGGTGTAGTTGGGACCAAAGTGACCACCAGTGGGTCCTTTGTGGCAAGCATCAAGGATTTCGAAAGCTGCCGGTCCATCAACACACCGACGAATAATCAAGTCAGCACATTGTTTGAAAAGATACGGGTCATCCCAGAAGTAAGTCTTTATGTCTTTGAAGAACTTCTTCTTTTGCTGGGATGTTAACCCGTCAACGAGGATTCCACCCGCTAAGTAGTTTGCAATGTCTGCGAACCACGGGGTTTCATCAGCAGTCGAGTTGATAGACATTAAGGTCTCTAGGGGAAAAGAATCATTGATTTCTTTGTTCGGATGAGCCCCTTGGTAAGGATCCTCAAGTCTACTGAGATGATCCGCGGCTAGGTTTTCTGCTCCTTTTTTATCGCGAATTTCTATTTTAAATTCTTGGAGCAGTAAAACCCAGCGAAGAAGTCTTGGTTTGGAATCTTTCTTTGTCAACAAGTACTTCAGCGCGGAATGATCGGTATACACGATGGTGGTGGAAAGGACAAGATAGGGGCGAAATTTTTCAAAAGCATAGACAACAGCTAAAAGCTCTTTTTCGGTTGTCGTATAATGCAATTGTGCCCCTGTCATTGTCTTGCTAGCGTAATGGATCGGTTGGAAGTGTTTGTTCACTCTTTGTCCAAGAACCGCTCCAATAGCAAAATCACTAGCATCGCACATTAACTCAAAAGGAAGCTCCCAATTGGGGGTGACCAAGACGGGTGCCTTAGTAAGCTTATCCTTAAGTGAGTTAAAGGCTTCAAGACACTCTTTGGAAAAGATAAAAGGAGTATCTTTTTCCAAGAGGTGGGTCATCGGGCGAGCGATTTGAGAAAAATCTTTGATGAATCGACGGTAGAAGCCCGCATGACCCAGGAAACTTCTCACACCCTTCACGGTAGAAGGTGGAGGCAACTTGGCGATAACATCGACTTTAGCACGGTCTACTTCAAGACCGGCTTTCGAGATCTTGTGTCCTAGGACGATGCCTTCTTTTACCATAAAATGGCATTTTTCCCAATTTAGAACTAGGCGAGTGTCTTCGCACCGCTTGAGCATACGTTCTAAATTGGCAAGGCAAGCAGAGAAGGAATCGCCATAGACCGAGAAATCATCCATGAATACTTCCATAGTGTCTTCCACCATGTCATGGAAGATCGCCATCATACACCTTTGGAATGTCCCAGGAGCATTACATAAACCAAAAGGCATGCGTTTGTAAGCAAATGTTCCATAGGGACAAGTGAATGTGGTCTTTTCTTGGTCCTTGGGATCGATGGGAATTTGAAAATACCCGGAGAAACCGTCTAAGAAGCAGTAATAGTCATTACCAGCTAGACGCTCGAGCATTTGATCCATGAAGGGAAGAGGAAAGTGGTCTTTTCTCGTGGCATCATTGAGCTTGCGATAATCAATACAAACTCTCCACCCAGTAACGAGACGAGTGGGAATCAACTCGTTGTGTTCATTGGGAACAACGGTTATTCCGCCCTTCTTGGGCACACAATGGACGGGACTTACCCATGGTGAATCCGAAATAGGGTAGATCAAGCCGGCATCTAGAAGTTTGATAACCTCTTGTTTGATGACGTCATGAATTTTAGGATTAACCCTTCTTTGGCTCTGGATTGTGGGTTTGAAGTCATCTTCCATGAGAATTTTGTGAGTACAAAAGTTCGGATCAATTCCTCGGATATCGGAAATTTTCCAAGCAATTGCCTTCTTATGAGCTTTAAGCACATCGATGAGACGAGTTTTCTCTTCTTCTTGCAAGTCCTTAGCGATAATGACGGGTGACTTCTTCTCTGCTTCAAGGAACGCATACTCGAGATGAGGCGGCAACTCCTTAAGTTCTAAATCTGGAGTATTTTCGACGGGAGGCGTTTTCAAAGTTGTGGTATCGATAGCAATAACCGTGGGAGATGGAAGAGAAGGATTGTCTTCGGTGAGAAGATTGTCAAAGAAATTCATATCTTCATCCCCCTCGGTGGGAGAATCATTAGTAGCTAAATTCGCATCTCCCATGGTATCTTCAAGATTGTTCCAGAATAAATCACTATCTCCAAAGAGAGACAACGATGAATCAATGGAGGACACGGTCTCAACATTGGGAAGAGAGGAAGGAATACTTTTGCAAGCATCAATAAAGTGTGCTTCACAAGCCTCATCCAGAACGTCAATACAATTAACACTCTCGTTGGAATAAGGTTGTTTAGACAGCTTTCCCATGTTGAAGACTACTTTATCGTCACCCACTCTCATGATAAGCTCACCGGCTTCAACATCAATGAGAGTGCGACCGGTCCTAAGGAATGGACGACCAACAATCAGTGGTACACGGGGGTCCATCTCGTAGTCGACGACAACAAAATCAGCAGGGAAGGTGAATTTGTCGACTCCTACAATGACATCTTCGGCTATCCCCACTGGATAAGCAACCGTACGGTTTGCCAATTCCAAAGTCATTTTAGTGGGGACTAGCTCTGGGAGAGATAATTGCTTCCAAACACTTAGAGGCATGAGATTAATACTGGCACCTAGATCGGCTAGGGCCATGCAATTCTCTACTCCCGGGAAATTGCAAGGGATAAGAAAACGACCCGGATCACCAAGCTTGATTGGCAATTTCCTTAAGAGCACTGCAGAGCAGTTCTCATTCAGTTGGGTGTTGGCGAGATCGAGGAGCTTTTCCTTGTCGCTCAGAAGATCTTTAAACATTTTAGCATATTTAGGCATGTGAGCGAGAGCCTCAGCGAAGGAGATATTGAAATTCAATTGTTTGAACATTTTAAGGAAGTTCGAAACCTGAATATCATCCTTGCTTTTGAGCTTCTCTTTCCTCAACCTAGATGGATAAGGTATATTGGAAGAAGAGGAAGGCTTTGGAATAATAGGATCACTCACATCCTTGGGTGGAGGAGGGGTAGAAGGAAGAGGTGGAGAAATTGGGGAAGGAGAAGGATGAGGAATAGGAGCAGGTGACTCGTTCTCCTTAGTCACAACCACCGGTGGAGGTATAGGAAGCTCGGGTTCCTTGGTACCTTTACCACTGCGAGTAGTGATTGCTTTCATCTCCCCTCTTGGGTTGGCAACGGTGTTACTCGGAAGAGTACCCGAAGAAGAGGGTTGACTACTTTGGAAGAAACTAGCCATCATGTTCCTTAAGTCATTCGTCTGGCTATCCAACGTAGTTCTCATATCGGCTCTCAAATCATTTCCTTGCTTAACCAAATCTGCCTTCAAATTGCGCACTTCCTCTTGGAGATTTCCCACAATCACATCATTGGTCCTCATGTAGGTTGCAACCTCTTGGTGTAATGCAGTGTTGGTTTGGGTAGGAGGAGCATTGTATGCAGGTGGTTGGTAAGCAGGTTGTTGGTAGACTTGATTGTTACGTTGAGGTGGTTGTTGCTGCTTGTGAGGTGGGATGTAAGGTTGTCGAGGTTGTTGTTGTTGTTGAGGAGGACGGTTAAGGTTTTGTTGTTGGTTTGGGTTGGTGGGAGGAAAACCAGGTGGTGAAAGATAGTTGTTGTTGCGGTAGCTAAGCAAGTTACGGTCACCTTGGGGTTTTGCTTGATAAGCAGGTTGTTGATAGGTGCCATATGCCGCATTCACATTCTCAGCAGGGTAATCTTGAGTGGTGGTACAAGATGTGTAAGAGTGGGGACCACCGCATATCTCACAAGGTTGGCTGACAGCGTTCACTTGAGCGTGTTTGGCGTTGTTGCTGTTGTTGTTGGTGACGGTATGTGTGACAAGCGATTCAAGAAGCGTAGTGATTTTGTCTAATCGCTTGTCGCTGTCATTAGTGCTAGCACTAGCAACATTGGTCCTAACACTCTTGGTTTGCACACGAGATTTGTTCTCAATGATGTCCCAAGCAGCATTGGAAGTCTTAGCCAATAAATTACCCCCCGAGGCACTATTCAGTGAATCTTGGTCACTCATGCTTAAACCATTGTAAAAAGTATTAATTTGATGTACTTTGGTAAAACCATGTTGTGGGCATTTTCTTAAAAGATCTTTAAAACGATCCCAAGATTCACTGAATGACTCATCGTACTTTTGTTCAAAGTTTATAATCTCATTCCGCAAAGCGGTAGTGCGAGAGGGTGGAAAAAAGTAGTTGATAAACTTTGTTTCCAAATCCGTCCACGAGAGAATACTCTGTGGCGGTTCCTTAGCAAGCCAATGCCGGGCTTGTCCCTCTAAAGAAAAGGGAAAAAGTTGTAACCTTATAACCTCCTGTGGAACCCCATTGAACTTGACCGTGTTGGTGAGTTGTAGAAATCTCTTGATATGGTCGTGTGGGTCATCAATGGTTCGTCCCAAGAATGGTTGAGCTGAGACCATCTGGATAAAGCCGGACTTGAGCTCGAAATTGTTGGCGGCAATTGGAGGGATGACAATTGGATCTGTGTTGCCATCAACATGAGCTTGCAGCAATTCAATCATTGGCCGATTATCCGGAAAGTGCTCATTGTTGTTGTTATTGTTCATGTTGTTGAAAGGCGGATTGTTGTTGTTATTATTGTTGTTCGGAGGTGGTATGTTATTGTTGTTTTGTACACCAGCCATGTCTAAGTTATCGAGAGGCTCGGGCTCTTGATAGGACGTGGATCGAGTGCGCATACACCTGCAAAAGAACGAACAAAGAAAAACAAAGCAAAAATATTTTTGGTTTTTATTGTTTTTTAATTTTTAGGATTTTTGAAAATTTTATATTTTTTAGTTGTTTTTGAAAATTTTTGAAAAAGTAACGTTCACGGGGAACGGATCCCAAAAGCCAAGTTCTCACAAAAAACTTTTGATCTTAACGAGAAGACCCGGCAGCGGCGCCATTTAATACACGATTTTTGGTGTGGTGAAAAAGTTCGAATTCTCGGAATCCTCTCGAATTGATCTCGGTCTTAAGTGGAATGATTTGTTCTTGGTCAATAAAAAATGGTTGGTTTGTTTATCTATTTTAAACTAATGACAAGAAATTAAGTGTCGAAGAGTAAAGTAAAAGCTTTAAATGATTAACGTTTGAAAACTTTAAAGATTATGCGAGGAAAATAAATGAACACTTAATAAAAACTAACTCTTGGAAAACTTTGTGAAAAATTAAAACTAGTTGGAAAAGACTAAAAGAAAGTAGGATCGTAACAAAACAAAGTAACTAAGATCGGAATGTGGCAATGCACCAATCGGAATATATTCCGATTGGGTTGATCGGAATATGGGAGATAGTGGGGCAATCGGAATGTACTAAAAGGTGCATCAATCGGAATATTAAGACTTGTTGCTGATCGGAATGTTGGAATCTGGGTACAATCGGAATAAGCAGGAATCGAGCCAATCTGAATATCTAACAAATGGACAAATCGGAATAGCTTGAAACACTTAGATCGGAATATCAAAAAGTTCACCGGTCGGAATACTCAACTTACCAATCTGAATCTCGTAACCCTTTTCCGATCGTATGATCGGAATGAAGGGATGTTGCCGGTCGGAAAACACAATCGGAAAAGGGAGTTTCCCTTTCCGAAATTGGGGCAAATTCGGGACAAAAGCGATGGAAATAAGCTATTAGGATAAGCTAAAACCCAAAACTAACTCGAATCAATTAATAAGCTGATCAAATAAGCACTAAAAACAACTTTTCTAACTTTAAAGTAAATAACTTTTAAATTAAATCAATAAAAAGATGAACTTTTTATAAAAACTTTATAAAGTAAATAAGCTAAATCATCAAATAAGCCAATAAGAACAAGGATCTCAAAGCTTATTTATGCAAAAACTTAAGGAAACATAAAAAGTTAACAACGTTTTAAGCACAAATCATAGATGAACAACACGGATCATACGAGATTTGTACCAAAATCAATAAAAGTAAAAGAAAGGAAGGATGAGATTAAAGATTAAAACTTAAAAACTTGAACTTGATTAATGAAAAAGGTAATACAAAGTTGATCTTGAAAGAGAAAAAGATGAAAAGTAGTGAGAGAAAGTTCTAAACTTTCTCTCTCTAAAACTAGAGAGAAAAACTAAAAACTAAAAACTAAGTGTCAATTTTTGTGAAGTAAGGGCCTTTATATAGGCGTGTACATGGTGGTGATGGGCTTTTGATTGGGCTTTGATTTGGGCTTCTTTTTCTTCTTTCTTCTTAAGTCTTCATGCGTCTTTTAAATAAACGTTGCCGACTTGGATTTGAGAAGTGTCGGTGAATTATTCCAACTCGTCTTATAATCTATTGTTTTATAGACTCGAGTTCTTCGACATATATGAATCTTCCATCTTTGGCTCTATTCTTCGATAAATCTTCAAATAGGCACAATGACTTCAAATCTTCTGCATCTCTTGGATAATAGACTTCGTCTTGAGTCTTTTTCCACGATAAAACCCGTGCAACCCCATGTTTTCTTTAATATTCATCCGGTCGACTCTGAAAACACAATAAACACAAAAACCACGCATAATTCCAAACAAATGATATTAAATACGTGTTTTGGTCTTGTTTTAGCCCGATTTAAGTGGTAAAAGGATGAGTGTTTTCACACTTATCACTATTTATGTAGGAATTCTAGCTATTCCAGATCTAAACCAAGTTGTGGATATTTATGATCCCAACAAAATGGTTAATATTTGTAGAAATATAGATATTAGTTGACTGTGATATTAAAGAAGAATTGGCGAGATTATATCTGATATCGATGTCATGACGATCTTTCCTTATAGAGTGGAGTTTGACAAAACCTTACCACCTGGAAAGGTGTCATCTGATTCAGTGTCACCCAATTCTTAAATTTAAGAATCAAAAGGGTGAATGTTGCACTTGAGGCTGTCATTGGAGCCTTTAACCAAAAGCCTCATGCCACTAGTACCTTTCCGAGAAATCTAATTGAATGTGTGAGTCATCTCATGCTAGTGACTCATTTGATAACTATTGTTGTAAGAGCTATAGGATTGGAAATTAAGTGTTGATCATATCGAGCTTTTATTGCCCTTTCAAGGTCTAAGAATAAAATTGAAAGTATTGGAGAATGAGGTAGGATGTTGCATTGAGTATAAGTTGATTAAAACTTGAATAAAGTAAAAATTTAACCTGTATGGAATAAGAAATTGTTAAGAGGAAGCTGTTGAGTTCTGTGATTAAACTATAAGGTTTTAAATGATTGTTGGTTTGTGTTAAGGGTTGTTCCTAGGGCCATTGTCCAATGACGAGGATGCCCAGTGTCCAACAAATAAATTGAAGAAATCTTCTTCTGAATTGGGACCGATGGATCTTCCGGGACAGGTGGGACACCTAATGACTCTTGTAGATTAGTATTCATTGTGTTATCTTTTAAAAATAATCCCTAACTTAACTGAGACATCAGTTGGTAGGATGAGTTCTTGGAATTGTATGACATAGTGACACGTAATGTGTTACGGTACAATTTTGACTTGTTTGTGATTAATGAAAAGACTACCTTTGATTGCTAAGTTCTACATGTATTGATGATATCTATCTTTTCTTGCTTCTTCCTAATGCTCGCATTAGTGATGCAACCATTGAACAAGTACTCATCTCGAATTGAGTTACGTTGTGGATTATTCTTTTTGAGTGCCATCGAGGTCATGCACCTCATGATTAATTGGCTAAGCTCATTTCCTATTATATTGTGGTTAGTTCTTGGTAAACAACTTTTCATCACTCTTTTGCAGATCACTCATTGTTTTTATAAGATAAAACAGTATCCTTTGAGAAAATTGAATTTTCATCACTATATGGATTATTTAAAGTGAGACTTATAAATAATCATTATTGAAATAAAGTTTATTATAAAATACCTTGGACAACTTAATTGTTTTCATAACAAAGAAAATCTTTGTAAACTTATTTTTGATTCTTATTTAAGAATTAAGCATGAAAATGTTTTTATTCTAAACATGATGATAAAATTTTGACGAACTGAGTATTGCATCGTTAATCTTGAAATTTTATATAGTTGCGCGCCTACATATAATTTGGAATGGACCATGCAAGGCTGATTAGTAGTCACCATAAAACTAATGAATAAACACTACATTTTCTTTGAAGATTGTGAAAGAATAAATTTTATGAGATCTGCAAGAAGTGAAAAATAGGGACATAGTGTTAGGGACACCTACATATGTGCCTGTAGCATCTATTCTTCTGAGTCGAATTTACTCATCTGTGGAAATTGTCTTATTTGACAATTGACAATTCTTTCTTGTCCAATTCTCCCGTAGTGAGATTCTTAGGAAAAGTATCTGATTACCGAGTGTTGATACCCGACTGGATGTATCGACGTTCCTATCATTTCTTTTGATTTGGTTTCATTTGAATGACCTGGGTAACGATCCGAGGAGCTTTCGAATGCGTACTCAAATTATGAAAACATGGGATATATTCATATTCGTTAAATGTTTTCGTCTTTATCTGAATTGAAATTCTCTCACGTAAATTATGCGTTGACATTACTCTTTTGATGATAGTTGTGTCTCCATATATCCATGAATTTGTGAAGGATTATGAATTATTATTAGTCTTTTGAGAAGTTCACATCTTATCAACGGTGATGAAACTGGAAAGTTGATAGTGCCAGTAGAATGAATTGATTGATTATGACATGACGACATTGTCTTAATTGACGGGAACTCGAGTAGAATTCCCCTAAAAGATAAGATGTTGATTATCAAAAGTTATTTAAATAATTCTTGATGGATGACCATATCCTGCATTTAGACTTGAAAATATACCATGAATGGTTGTGAATTAGTCATAGATATTATAATCTAGAAAGAACTTAAAATAAATGTATTAAAAGATGTTTATGTTATCTGAAACTTTAGGAGGTATTTGCTGGTGAATTACCTAGACTTTCACCATTAAGGCAAGTTGAATTTGGTATTGATTATATTCCTGGTGTTGCACCTGTGGCATGTGCACTGTACGTCAGCACCATCTGCATTAAAAGAATTACCCTACAACTGAGAGAGTTGTATGAGAAGACTTTTATTCTACCAAGCTCGTCATCATGAAGAGCTATGGTGTTATCATTCCTTATATTTGTTGAATTACCGTGAACTAGGTGAATTGATGATCAAAATCTATATCCACTACCCAAGATGATAGATTTTTCGATCATTTACAAGGTTCTAGCGTATATTCGAAGATTTGATCCACGACATGGTTATCATCAACTTCGCGTCCGCGAAAAAGATTATCTATTCCAATCACTACATCCAGAACTTGTAATAAACATTATAAGTTTCACGTGATGACGTTTGGATTGACTAATACACATGTAGCATTCATAAATTGGGTGAATCACGTGTGTAGGCTGTAAATTGATAAATTCATGCTTGTGATCATTAAGGACCATCTGTTTGTTTATAAGAATAAGAATGAGTTAACAATTAGTTATTGTAAAACCCGCATGCTTTTACCATGAATAGTACCCTTAAGATCGTACGTACTAGATTAAAACTTTCCTTTTATAGTACGATTACGTTTACGTGTTAGGATATTACGTATTACGTACGTGTTAGTACACGATAAGTATTTACTACGCACGAACACGCAATAATTATTTGACAATAATTAATCACGAACATGCGATCATGAAATCACGAACGTAATTAAATCACGAACTATTATTAAGTATATATATATTTATTACGAGCGTAAATAAATATATTAGGTCACGGTAATTATTTAACGAGAACACACAAACGCGAACACAAATAAACACGAACAAACACGTAAAAAACGAACACGGGAACACACTTATTAATTAGACACGGAAAACAATCGGGTTACCCCTTGTGGGCCCCATTACCACGAAATAAAGGGGGAGGATGGGCTTAGCCCATCAATTTTTACTAAAAGGGGATAAGGGGAAAAACACTACTCATTTTTTTTACAGAAGATTTTATCAAAAACCCTAAAAGTTTTCTTCCTCCTTTCTTGGTTCCTCTTTTGGCCGCCACCCATAAAACACCATGGAGGGGTGTTTGTTTGATTTTGATCTTGGTTTTTGGTGCAAGTGTTCGTGTTTGTTCATCTTTGATCGATCCATGTATTCGGTATACCTTTTTAATCCTTTTTCTTTTGTTTTGGATTTATAAATTAAATAAGAACATGATGTTTTTAAAAAAACCTAATTAAAAACATAGATCTAAAATGTTTATGATTATGGGGTAGATCAAAACAAGGGTTTTTAGGGGTGTTTGTCTAGCCGACACCTAAACCGAACCCCTAAGGGGTCTCGGTTTGGCACATGGACCACCACCGAGACCTCAAGGTCTCGGTTTGGTGGTGTGGGTCCCACGGAAGCAGCAAACAAGGGATACCCCGACCTTGGTTCGGGGTATGGTGTTGATTACGGGTCTGGTTCATGGTTTCTAGTTAAGATCCGGTTCACGGTTTATGTTAAGATTATTTTTTTTATATAATAATATGTTAAAATTATATTAATAAATATGACCTGAATAATTTAATAAACAAGACTTAGGTTATAATTTAATTATTAGAATCATGGAATTATTAACCTAAGTATTTTATACATTTAAGACTTATAATTAATTAATTATTTTAAAACCATGGATATAATTAATTAATTAACATGACTTAGGTTATATTATTAATATATAATAATACATGTTTTAACCTAAGTATTTAACTTTATTTAATTAAAAACATGTTATACTTTAATTAAATATTTTAACCTATAGTTTATTTTAATTACATGAAATAATTAATAAACTATACATTATATCATATGACTTAGAAAATAATCATGAAAACACTTAGGCTTATATACTTAGCTTATTTAACCAGCTTATATCTAATTATGGAAACGTTCTATTTTTAGAAACTTATTTAAATAAGGCAGCATCTATTTATGGAAACTTTCTATTTTTAGAAACTTATTTATTTCAGGCAGCTAATCTATTTATGAAAACTTATTTTAATAAGGCAGCTAATCTATTTATGCAAACTTTCTATTTTTAGAAACTTATCTATTTTAAGCAGTAATTCTATTTTTGGAAACTTTCTATTTTTGGAAACTTTCTATTTTTGGAAACTTTCTATTTTTGGAAACTTTCTATTTTTGGAAACTTTCTATTTTTGGTAACTTTCTATTTTTGGGAACTTTCTATTTTAGGAAACCTGCTATTTTTGGAAAGTTACTTATTATTACACAGTAAGTATAATAACACATGAAATACCAGAAATACTTAATCAGATTAAACAGAATATAAGATAAAACACAGTTTAAGGCTTAAAAACAGTAAAACATGATATGAACACATAAAATAAGCTAAGACATGACATAAAACCAGCTACGTATTTAGTAAGCAGATACTTATTCATGTATGTATTTATGTAGCACTAGTGATTCGGAAGTAGGATTCCTCTCAGTTCATCTTCTTCGTTCACTGGACATAAGGTACGGATTTCCGTCCTTTCAGTATGGACATTCTTTCCTTATTAGGATTCCCCGTATGCAGCCAACTGTTTTTCCGTAGTATAAGTTACGTGTTTGATTGCTTATGTTTAATTAAGATTACCTATAGCCATATACATGCATGACCAGTTTCACCTAGTTATGGAGGTACCATAACCTTAACATTAGAGGCACTGATGTTATGACTTCACCACGGCGGAGTGATTGCTCGTGGCGTCCCTTCAGCTTTTGGCCATTTATTTATATTTATCATGTGGGGCGTATGGGTGAATCCTAGTTACATGTTTTTATTCAGGATTTCATGGTGAATGTGGTGTGTGCCTTGCATCCTTCACAAGGAGCTGATCCCTCCTACCCAAAAACCAGTATATTAAATTAGAGGCAACCCCTCTAATTTGCATGATGAGGTCACCCCTCCAAGTATTCATGCACGGTGGATTTTCATGACCTATATTGGCTAATGGTAAAATATGTTAAACAGTTTTCATAAGATAAACATAAGGCTTTTCAAGCTATAAAACTAGTTTTATGAACATGTTCTAGGTTTTCCAGGACTTATACATTTCTGCTGCTTTTAAGTTTCTATTATGTTTTAGTCACTTATACTATGTCTATATCCGTGCACTGAGCGTTTTGCTCAGCCGTTACTTTCCTTTCCATGTCCCAAAACGGCAGGTACCCTAGGAAAGACTCGAGCATTTGGAGGACGTGCATAGGATGGAAGCTGCCAGAGACTTCTTTTCCTTTTTGCCTTCATATATTAATGCTTGTTTAGTCTTTCATTCATTTCTTTTGCTTTATTATGTTTTGGGCTTATGTTTGGGAACCGATGTTTGATTCTGGTTATCCCTATGGTCATGTAATGTTTTATACATTTATCCTTGTATGCTTTGATGACACGCCATAATTACGCGTGACATTCTATTACCAAAATGGGGTGTTACAATTATGGTATCAGAGCCAAGGCCTCGACCTGTAGGCTCTAAAACTCGACCTGTGACTAGTGGGTAGTCACTAGAAGCTTCCTAAGCCAACGTTTGTTATTCTACGTATTGATGTTTTCAGCGCATTGTTGTTTTAACCATGATGTTTTCAGCACCTTGAGGTTTTAACCTTGACGTTTTCATCGAGATTGTTTTACTAATATGGATGGACAACCGTCATTCATATTTAGTTATGTGTCATTGTTTCATGCATGACGTTCCTCGTGAACTGTGACTATGTGGACTGAACCTCAATAGTTCATAATTAGTCACATAAATTTTTTTCTAATAAGTTTTGACAGATGAGTTTCATTTATTTATGTTTCATGTATCATTATTGCAGGGATTATGACTAAGTAATGGTTGGTACAGGACTGGCCATATTTAGTCGCATGTGCTTTTATCGAAACTTTTAATTTTGGGACCGACCCATAGGCGTCCCCTCGCCATGTCTTTTGTTTTGGGACCGACCCATAGGCGTCCCCTCACACATATAAAAGGTTTTTATAAACTAACATTACGCATTCATGCACTGTTTTCATGCATAAAATTTTTCTCATGATTTATTGGCATAAAATTTTTTCATGTCCCCTCATAAGTTACTATGTTTTTTTATGTCAAGTATGTTTTCATACTGTCATGGTTAAACTAAGCTTCATGCTGATTATGTTATACACTCCTTCATGTTAACTCGTTTCGTGTTTCTTCATGATAATTCCGTCTTCATTACGTCTTACGCCTCTTTTGTTATTTATGCTTTCACGCAAGACATTGTTGGATTTCATTGAATTCTGCTTTCATGATAGTCATGGTTGGTTTTCATTGATCATGCTGTCAGGCAAATCATCGTTGAATTTTGTGTAACCACACTTTAGCGTTTCTCTATGCAACCAGAATGAGGTATATACTGGCATTTCCAGGTTACCATGATGGTTTTCCTAACCGTTTAACCGATATACTTTTCTTAAATCATGATAAATGATCGACCCCATACCGATCATTTCATGTGCATTCCACGTGGACTCCACGTACCGTATTCCATGTGTATTACACGTACCTAAATCCATGTGTATTTCACTTGCAATACTTCACGAGTATTCGCTAGTCGATTCTGAATCACCTCAGGCGTATTTTCAATTGCTGATATTTTACAATATTGCTGATGCCGCTCATAGCTTGGAGATGTTACTAAAGGTTGATGCTGCTGACGTTCGGAGACGCTACGAGATGCGGATGCTGTTCACAACCTGGAGATCCTATAAGACAAAGACAAAGGCGTCGGAGCAAAGCAATTGGACGAGAAGATGCTTCACCATCAGACGATTCCCATCAATCATTGTCCCTAATTCTTAGTTACATGTCACACGTCATTCGGCTGTCATTTCAGCCATATGAGTGCAAACCGGTACCAGCCGGCCACTCAACTGAATAGTTACATGAATCACGGTCATGAGAATGACCATCATGGAACTGACAGACAGGACGATAGTAACCACTACTATGACAACAACTATCCTAGAAATCGCAACCGAAACTCTGGCCACTGAGTGGTTATATTTGTTTCACATCTCGAGACACATGTCAAGACATCAGTCAAGACACATGTCTCACGTATACTTTCTGAAGACACATGTCAAGACATCAGTCAAGACACATGTCTCACGTATACCTCCTGAAGACACATGTCAAGACACCAGTCAAGACATATGTCATGCTTATAGTTCCAAGAAACGAGTCAAGACACATGACTCACGTCCAACTATGGAACATTTCTAAGAAATTTAGGGTACCCTCCAAGGGTATATCCATTTTTTTGTGCCATGTATTAATCAGGACACAAGAATTTCAATACCATTACCGGCGCATCAGTGAGAACTGTCACGTTGCCGATGTCACTTTCATTTCTTTCAACCATATTTCATATATTCATGACCAGGAAGGACGCCTTTTGTATTCCCACGTATACGAAGGTTTTCCTTCAGCTTAATGATGAGATCTAAGCTGCTAACGCATTTCCTCGGACAGACACGAGATGAATTTTATCCTAATTATGGACTATGAACAGCACACCATGCTATGATTCATAATTATGTACAGTAATGTTCAGGCTCCTGAATACATTCAGCTTGATTTTCCATCGGGAAAATCTGTACAAATTATCTATGCTTACAAGCATGTGCGTTGTTAGCCATGGTCGCTAAAATTTTCTAGCTGTCAGTAAGACACGACCACTTGATTCTTTTACGCATAGCCAGTTGATTATTCCAAAGTCTTCCTATACATTCCAGAAGAATCTACAAGGAGAAGGATGATACCATGAGATTATGTGTCGACTACCGTTGACTTAAACAAATCACCATTCATGACCGTTATTCTCCTCCACGTATTGACGACGTGTCCAATCAACCGTATAGTGTTAATCACTTTCCCAAGATCGAACTCATGATCATACTGCCAACAGTGACGAGTGAAAAAGCAGGACATGTCCATGACTGCTATTCGTGCAAGACTCGGTCATGCTAGATTAATGATTTTGAATTAGTCTCATCAATGCTCCAACGGCATTACAAGAATGAGTTTCCATGAACTCATAGCAAATTCATCAGTGTTTTCATTGAAGATAACCTGATTTCCACTAAGCCTAGAGAAGAACAGGAACACCCTATCTGCACTATGTTGCAAATTCTATGACAAGAGAAATGTACCCTGGAAATTTTTTTCCAATATCAATTCTGTTTGATTACAGTAACACACTGAATCACATGGGTTTCTATGGTTAATCTTACCATGACTCAGATTATGCGTAAAGAAGAGAACCCCACACTACATTAGGTGTTCAAGAAAATCCTACGCTAGGAGAAGTCTACATTCAGAGACTCAGAGTTTCGCAAACTCCTATGTATCAAGTTCTAAGAAGCAAGATACAGTTACGTTCATATCTAGGTATATGACACACCAACAGGTTAAGATAGGACACCAACAAACTGGGATGTTTTCATCATCTGAAATTGTGAATTGAAATGTGACAAGATCTCCACGGATTTTGGTTACCAGAATAACGCAAACTCAGAAGAAGCATGATGCTATCTGGGTTATTGCAAACAGTTTGATCAAGTCTGCAGAATCCTTACATCCGCAAGGATTGCAGAACCAACAGATTGATCGGACATGTTCCAGCCAAGGCTCATCCGACCACTTGGTAATCCCTCAGCTATCGGGTCAGACAAAGATTCGCAATTGGACTCCTAAATTACTTCACGTCTTCATTCTGATTCCACGACTTGCTTTCGCGCTCGCGTTCATGACACTATTCACGTTCATGATCGTATCTGGGCTTACGATTTTACGTTCATTTTCGTTCTGGGAAGTTTTGCAAGAACTTGAGAGACCAGACCCAAGTTTAGTATAACTCCCTATCCTCAGATAGACGTTTCTCTTCATATTCTACGTCTCACCTTGTAGCGTTTGGCGATACCACTATTATATTCTATGTTCACGATATGTTCCACATATCATGTTCATTCCACGTTCCTCATATCATGATCAAGATATGTTACACGTATCATGGATCACGATATGTTTACTCATACTACACTCGCCATATCTCCACGTAGCACGTTCAAAATTTTTCACGTATCACGTTCAAAATTTTTCACGTACTACGTTTCTTTACGTCTCGCGCATCGTTTCTAGTTAACAGTTAAGTCAGATTGTCTTTCATCGTAACGTTTCAGTTACTCTGACACGATTAATTCTTATTCCCTAGATCGAATTTAGGGGATCTACCTTACGTTGATAACCAAGAACTTCTTCGTATTCCAAGTCAAGGTCAGGAGGACCAAGACTTATCATTCGTGTCAAGATCTTATGAAGGAACTGTTCCAAGAGGGAAGCCACTTGGAAATGGACAAGTTCATCCGAACTTTTATCCGTTTTTCTCTTATCAACTAGATATGTCCTTTCAGTCACGTCACGTTCCATGTCCTTTCAATACATGTCACGTTCCGCGTTCCTTCTGCCAGGAAACCGCACGTTCATTAATCTTACATACCCTTTCAGTTTGATTCGGGTATGTTTCTCTTTCAGCTATGTTATCCGTATCTATATATGTTGCAGCATATCAAAAAGGTGGTGTAGCTGTGTACTAACCGAAGTCGTCTCCACATGTTCATACTGCAAGTTAAAGACTTCCGCTACTCTGATAATCAATGGATACCTCAAGGTCTAACTTCAACTATATTTGTATGGGAGATTGTTAGCCTTTCGAAATCAACAAAGTATGAACATGTCGATTCAAAAGTCACAAGAGCACAAGATGGCGATAAACAAGATTCCTAAGAATGTAATAGGTCATCTTAGTCACAAGAGCACAAGATGAAGACTATCAAGGATAGATAGAAGATCTCAAGCACTCAAAGTCAAATGACAAAGGGTCAAAATAAATATCACAAAACCATGAAGAAACAAGCCATTACAAAAAAGATCAAGACCAAGATACAAGACCTAAGAAGGAAGATCACCTCCACAAGAATGTATTCACTCAATCATCTTATGTATTTAAAGATGACCGATACATTGGGGGAGATTTATAGCCCTATATTTTTTATAGTCGAACAAGAATGTAATAGGTCATCTTAGTCGTGAAAGGTCTTGTATAGTAATAAGCTAGTCGGATAACCGGGATTGGACTTTAGCTAATATTGTATAAGTTAGGGGCTTTATGCCTAAGTGTAAGCCAAGCCCGGCCCGAGTGACAAAGCTCACGAGCCAACCAAGCTCGTGGGTATATAAACCCTCTTCCATGTGTGGAAGAGGGTGTTGGTCATTGTTACTTTCTCTCTCTAGCAATCAATTTACCTTCCACCATTCTAGTTTCTCTCTCTACTTTCTCTCTCTAACTTATCTCTATTTTCTATCATATGATTTGTGTTATGGATTGATTTGGGATTAACAGTCGTGATGATGATAATAATAATGATCGAGACATGATTAGGTAGGTAGAGTGTGATAATCCTTTATCGTCAAAATGGCGTTTACACAATTCACTTGGTTTGATTCAAGACTTACGCTTAATTAAGCGACTAAACTCAAAACAAATTCCCAATAAGTTCAATACTTTATCAAAATATCTAAGCGGATCTCTCCAACCAAAGATACAAAACCATAGACATGTTCTTAAAAAATTATTATAATAATTTGACCCTCTCGATGTGAGATTATCGTAAGAAATCAACTTTGATAAAATATGGTGATAGAACTAAGTGGCAAAATAGTTCTACAATGTTAGCTTGAAATTGAGTTATAAAGGATCATAACATAGCATCATCACTAATTATAGTCACATACCCATATCGTCACAAATAACTTAGCCTAACATAGTAATCAAAGTAACAAATGGAAAAGAGTAAGAGAACATCATACTTAGATTGAATGAATCGACGAGTACACAAGTGTCAGATTGTATCGCCTTTTCATAAATCGAGGAGAAAAAAATACTCTCGTTACAAGTATTTCTCAAAAGTGGAAATATACTAAAAATCACTAGAAAGCCTAAGAATACTCGGAATGCTGAGTATAAGAGATATTGAGAAGTAGTTGGTATCTTAAAATGAGGAGAAATGGCCTCTATTTATAGTGTTCTCGGAGGGTAAAAGTGTGCCGCACTTCTCCAAATGTGCGCCCCACATTGGAGGGGTGATTGTGCATCACACTTAGAACTTTGTGTGCCGCACATTCGTGCGTCCAAAATGTTCTTCTCCTTTATTCTTGTTTTATTGAAACTAAGGACTCTACTTTGTTTTTCTTCACTTTAAGCCTTTAAACTTTGTACCTGCATATAAAACGTAATGTATTAAGTATCAAAAGTTCTTATTTATAATACAAAGTGATATAATAGCAACGGATTAAATATGTATATTTTGGGTGTTATCAGAAGATTAACTTGCAATTTAATAATTTTATTTTGGATCCACGCCCTTTTTTGGCATAAACCCTGTTGGAAATACGTTTTTCGCATTTAGAAAGTTTCGGTCACTCCAACAATATAGTTAAGGGCTCGTAGTATAAGTTTAACTATAGTTTATGTAAGCCCGACCCATGAGCAAGTTCATGGGCCAGAGGCCCAAGTCAACTAAGGGACTTGGGTATATAAACCCCTTTCCACCATGGGAAAGGGGTGTTGGTTGTTTCATTTATCAAATATACATATAATATTTTCTCTCATCTCTCTCTACTTTCTCTCTATATAAACAACAACCCTCTTGATAAATCAAAGATTATCATACTTATACAATTGGTATCAAGAGCCATGGGATGAAACAAAGGTAGGTTTTGTGTTGTTCATGCTTATGTAAGTGTGTTCATGTGTTTTTGATTGATTTTACCCAAGTTTCAAATTTTTTCGTGTTTTTGTTGTTCCACTTGATCCATATATCTTCTACTTAGTTGTAGTAGTGATTTGGCTACTTTGGTTTGGTTAGAAACACGGATTACAAGGTAAAAAATCTCAAATTTTTGGTGTTTTTAAGACTCAGAATATTTCTACATTACGATTAGGATCGCAAAAACCTGAGGGTTTCTACATTGCGATCACTACATTCCGATCACCATATTGCGATCACTTGATTGCGATCACTTATTCAGATAAGTGCATATTGCGATCACTTGATTGCTATCACTTATTCCGATAAGGGCACATTACGATCAACATATTGTGATCACTATACATTACGATCAAGATATTGCGATCACTATACATTGTGATCAAGATATTGCGATCACATACCGATCACTATATTCCGATCACATTTCGATCACTTATTCCGATCACATTCTGATCACATTCCGACGGGATTAAGTTTTTCCTATTAAGAAGGACTAAGTTTGAGCATTACGACAACTTTGAGATTTCACATTGAGATAGAACTAATTTGGGTATTGAGATTGTATTTGCACAACTTAGAGGATTTTTTCGACATTGCAACTTTCACAAAAACACACAACTTAAAGATAACAACATCTTTGTTTAAACAACATTAAAACACATAACCTTATTTCATTGCTCGATCATTTTGGTAATCTTTATTCAAGGGATCAAGAATGAATTCACATTCATACATGCCAATAATGACATCGCTTACTAATCTTTCTATCATCTCGGGTACCGATACCCGTCCACCGTTCCTTATCAAAGAGCTTTTTGAAGCATGACAAGGTCGCATGATGTCATATATTATAGGAAGACCCATTGGGAGACTCATGGTTCAATCCATTGAGCAAGGTTCACTCGATTGGGATGAAGTTACTTTAGACAATGTGACTAGGCCAAGGCTATTTCATGAACTAACGGATTCCAATCAAATCATTGCCGATGCGGATGACAAGGTCGTTCAGACCATCAAGCAAGCTCTTCCACCCGATATTTATCGTATGGTAATCAATTACAAGGTAGCAAAGGAACTTTGGGATCGCTTAGCAGTTTTGTTACAAGGGACTTTACATTACAAGCAGGAACGAGAGTGTCAACTCTATGACTTGTTCGATAGGTTCTCATACATTCCAGGGGAAACACTTCATGACTACTATTGGCGCTTCACTACTTTGATGAATGATTTGAATGTGTATCATCTCACGATTGCTCAGTTTCAAATCAACACCAAGTTCTTGAACACGTTACCCCTAGAGTGGAGCCAATATGTCACTGATGTTAAATTAATTCGGGATTTGCACAAATCAAATTTCGATCAACTTTATGCTTTCTTGAAGCAACACGAGAAGCATGTGCTCCATAAACGCATGTCTCAAGGATCTTATTTCGAAACATTGGCATTAATGGAAAATCATCCAACGTTGTCATATAACAACACTCCTTATGCTATGGGACAACAATCTTATCACAAGCCCATGTTTCAGACTCCAAGGTTTCCACATTATTCGATCTTACCACAACCACCTACATCATATCAGCAACAATATCAGCAACCAACACTATCATCACAACCATACTCTCCTTATCAACCACCAACAAATCCTTCCATCCCTTACCAGCAACATGAAGTTCCTCAAACCCATTACTCACAACATGTTAGTACTCCTTCAAGAGTGTATGTAGCTCAACCAGCACCAGTTTTCTACTGTGATGATGAGATTCCAGTTCCTGAGTTCAGACAAAGGGATAATCCTACTGATATACTTGCACAAATGTCTGCTTACATCACTCAAGCGTTGAACAAAAGAGGTTACAACAGACCATCTCCAACAAACAATCAATTGAGGAATTCTTCTAACTCTCGTCAACAAGCTACAATCCAAGATGGTAGAGTTACTGTGCAACCAGTTCAGGGGAGACCAAGTTCATCCAATACTAGTGCACGCCCATTTAACACTACTACAATGGGAAATAACACTGGCAAAATGAAAATGATCATCTGCTATAACTGCAAAGGGGAAGGACACATGGCTCGGGAGTGCAAGCAACCAAAGAGGAAGAGGGATGGCACATGGTTTCAGGAAAAGATATACTTGGTTAATGTTCAAGCACAAGGTCGAGAGCTCGATGAAGAGGAGTTAGCATTTCTAGCAGATCCAGGAGTTGCGGATACTGAAGGACTCACAACAGCTTCTACCAACAATACAGCATATCAATGTGATGATCTTGATGCATATGATTCAGACTGTGATGACCTCAATACCGCCAAGGCAGCTATCATGGAAAATCTTTCACTTTATAGGGCTGATACAATCTATGAGGTACCAAATACTGCCAATGATACTAGTATTGTACCTTATCAAGTTGAGCAAGTGTCTGAGTATCCAGAACAGCCTTCGGTGGTTAGTAATTCAAACTAGGAGACAAACAATGATAGCAATATCAATGCAAGTCCCCAGAATTTGAGTGAAACACAACCTGGAGCTATTACATCTACAAATTCGTCTGCTCAACAAGATTTGGTTATGGTGTCGGCATCTATGCTTGGCCAAATGAATAATGCGGTCCTTGAAACCCTCAGTGTTAATCAGACAGTATCTGTCGAGCTTGCTTTGTATAAGGAAAAGGTTAAAACCTTGGACTTAACTCCGATGACCAATACCTTAACCAATCCAGAATTTGATAGGTCTAGGAAAGTCCAAATGGATAACTTGCTAGAAATTGAAAGTTTAAGAGCAAATCTTTCAAAAGAACTTAAAGAAAAAGAGTCAGTCGTTAATAATTTTCAAAAACATCAAACGGATTTAAAAATTCTCGAGTCTAAAAGAGTTTAAACGGAAATTAAGGCGTCTGAGAAAATTAAAAAGACTGATGTTTTGCTTTTAAAACATTACTCTACTTCACATCTAGTACACTTGTTTCATTCATCCTTTAAGGAATTTACTCTATCGCGTCTAACAGACTTACCACCTAACCCGGGTTATGCAAAGCAAGTTTTTAACCACAATCCACGACTTTATGATGCAACCATGTTAGGAATGGTCTTATATCTGATTGTGTTTCCAGAATCATCCGAGACTTTGTCACTGCATGAAGAGAATCAGTCAAAAGTGATTTTTACATATCCTAAGTACGATTATGAACAGCTTAATGAAGAGAATGCAAAAACATATTTTAAAATTCGCTTTAATATAAAAAGGGAATTTATCCATACACCAACTTACATGTCTACTAGAGAAAACCTTAGTATATTTCCTACACATGTCAATCTGAATGAACCTAAGGAAATTCCAAAGGGTCTTCCACCGGCAAGTACAGTATTGCTAACCTTGAAAGAGATTAGGCGATACCTTACCGGATTTGACAAGGTCATCAAGGAATGTACGACTTCAACGGCTCAAACCGCTGGAGAATGGGCTTTCGAACACATGAAATTGGTGTTTGAAAAAGAGATAATTACGTTTGTAAACAATATTAAAGAGGGATTTCAAGATCTCGAGGATAAACTTAATTTCGAAATGGCAGAAGTTTGAAAAGTTTTCTATGAAATAGATGATGCTTATGAGCAACATCTAATTGAGAAAGAAAAGATTTTGTCCGAATATGACCAATTCTTGGAACATGTAGTGTCTCTCGATGTGATGCAAGTTGTTACTATTGAATGTGCTATTGAGATTACATCTGCTGTGAATAAATGTGATGATGTGCATGATCTCTATGTGAATATTGTTGAACCTATGAATAATGTAGATAATCATTCTTGTAACGAATCTAACGCTGAATTTTTAAAGCTTCAAGATTCTTATAAATCACTTTCAAAACATTTTGATGAGCTTCAACGACATTGTATATCTCTTGAAATTGAAAACCAATCTAAAAATGAAACTCTTTCAAAAACAAATGATTGTGAAAACACCGTTGAGACGAGTGACAAGATGATTCAGGTGGTTCAGGCAATAGCAGAAGAAATCATGAGACTTAAGAGAGAGTCATTAAAAGAGAAAGTGGAACTAGAGGCTGAAGAGATTAAAAACCATGCCCTAGAAAATAGAATTACTTCTATGCTAGGGGAGTTTGATAAATAAAGCAGGATTTTTCACATATTTATGGTTCATTAGAAGAACTCTTTGCTTTTAATGCGGCAGAGCAAATTTCACTTGTTGACAAAATGAACCAAAAGTGTGAGGAAATCTATGACTTAAATATGCAACTCATAGACAAAATCATGGTTTTGGCTGAGTTAAAGGAGACACTTCAACTCAAAGGACAAGAAGTTGTTGATAACCCAACTATAATTTCTGCACCGTCCTCTAGCACTCCAATAAAAGGTGGTGATCACAAAGAACCCGTACCATAAGAACAATCCTCTATCAAATAAGCTCTATATGGAGCATGCAATTAAGCATGCGGATCTTGCTAGGGATGCTGTAGATGATCTCTATGAACTAGATCCCTCAAATAGTCACTATTAATCTGCTCATGCTTACATTGAGAAGTTACAACAATGCTTAGAGCATTTGACTTACATAGGACAACCGGGTTCTGCACCACCTAAACAACAAACCCCCATCATTTCCATGACTCCATTCAATAAGACCCTAGGAGCTAAGCCTATTTTAAACACACCCATCAAGGCTAAATCAAAATCTGTCACTAATGTTCCCTTGGCTTCTACAGGAGTAATTGTGTCTACTAAGGCTAAAGGATCTCAAGACAAGAACGATAGGATCAAGCCTTCCACTAGTAGGACTGCGAAGAAGAATGTAGAAGTTCACCCTAGGAATGTTATTTCAGCTTTAAGTAAAAAGAATCATGCAGCTAAGATAAAAGGTTCTACCTCTATGCAGAAGCCTAAGAAAAATGTGAATTATAATTTGAGATGTTGGAGTTCTAATGAATGCATGTTTTCTCAGCGTCATGATTTATGCCTTGTTGATTATGTGAATGAAATGTATGCGATTAGAAACAATCTTGAATGGATTCCAACGGGGAAGAAATTCACCCAAGTTTATTGGCAATGGAAACCCACTGGTAGGACCTTTACTGCAAATGGAACTAAGTGCCCTTTAACTAGGATCACATCCACTGAAGTTAGGTCTCAACGTCCTTTAAATAGGAACTCTAGCACTACGAAATGGAAAAGCGCCCTTTAACTAGGTCTGTGTCCACTATTGTGTCTACCATTGAAGAAGTACCTCAAGATATTAGACAACTAGAATCTAAGCCAGCATCAAGGAAGAAAATTTGGAAGCCTAAGAATTCTTCTAATAGCAAATCTAAGATAAATATATATGTACCTGCTAACACAGAGGAACATTTAGATTCTGATACATTGTCTTCGGCTGGTGATATTTTCAGGTGGTCCAAATCATCCTCTGGTACTCGGACTCTGGATGCTTAAAGCATATGACCGGAGACCGCTCGATGCTTAGAAATTTCGTCAGCAAGTTTCTAGGCACAGTTAAATTTGGCAACGACCATATTGCCAAGATCATGGGTTATGGTGAATATCAAATTGGGAATGTTACGATTTCAAGGGTGTATTACGTGGAGGGACTTGGTCACAACTTATCCTCAGTTGGACAATTTTGCGATTCAAACCTTGAGGTTGCTTTTCGACAACATACTTGCTTCATTCGTGATCTTGCAGGAAATGATTTGTTAAAAGGTTCTCGAGGGGATAATCTTTACACACTGTCCATTCAAAACATGATGGTCGCCTCTCTTGTATGCCTTCTCTCCAAAACATCAAAGACCAAGTCATGGTTGTGGCATCGCCGGTTATCTCATCTTAACTTTGATGTTATTAACCATTTGGCTAAAAACGAGCTTGTTCGTGGTCTTCCAAAACTTAAGTTCGACAAGGATCATTTATGTTCTGCGTGTTTTTTGGGGAAAAGCACCAAGAAATCATACAAACCTAAAGCTGAAGACACCAACCACGAACCACTGCATCTTTTGCACATGGATCTTTACGGGCCAATACGTACGGCTAGTATGAGTGGTCGAAAATACATCCTCGTCTTTGTGGATGATTTTTCAAGATTTACATGGGTTAAGTTCTTAGCAACCAAGGATCAAGCACCAGCATATATTATTACTTTTCTTAAGATGATCCATGTGTGTATTAATGCTACTGTTCGCCGCATTCGAACTGATAATGGAACTGAGTTCGTTAATCAGACTCTACGAGACTATTATGAAGAGGTCGGTATTTCACATGAAACTTCAGTTGTTCGCACTCCACAACAAAATGGTGTCGTGGAAAGATGTAACCGTACACTTATGGAAGCTGCTAGAACTATGTTGATTTATGCGAATGCTCCTTTATTCTTATGGGCTGAAGCAGTGGCAACCGCATGTTATACCCAAAACCGCTCAATCATTCGTAAGCGCCATGGAAAAACTCCATATGAGCTACTTCATGGACATAAACCCGATATTTCATTTTTTCATGTGTTTGGTGCACTGTGTTTTCCAAATACTAATAGTGAAAATTTGGGAAAACTTTAACAGAAGGCTGATATTGGAATTTTCATTAGTTACTCACCTGTAAAGAAAGCTTTCTGAATTTATAACCGTCGTCTTGGCAAGATAGTAGAAACTTTGGATGCCGATTTTGATGAGCTGTCAGCGATGGCTTCTAAGAAACACAACTCTGAACCCGCACTTCATGAGATGGGAACCGGTACGATTAGTTCCAGATAAACTCCCAACAATACTACTTCTCCATCATTTACACCACCTACAAGGCCCGAGTGGGATGAGTTATTTCAACCTATGTTTGACGAATTTTTTGATTCCCCAAGTGATGATTCTCCAGCACCTGGAGCAGTAGCTCCGATTCCTGAAGTTATTGCTCAAGATAATGGAAATCAGTTCGATGCATCTTCTGTCACTATTGAACCAGATGCACCATCCCCCAATAATTCTCAAACTACACCCGAATCATCACCCCCACTCGTTCCTAATGATGTTGAAGAGGATTACTATGATTACGATTTGGAACTTACTCACCTACAAGAGCTTCCATTCTTTGGTTCACAAATACCCGAAAACCCTAACGGTGCGTCTACCTCAGAGGAAGCTCCTGCAATCGTTTATTCCAGACCACCACGGATTGAAAATCACAACACCAAATGGACAAAGGATCACCCAATCCGCAATACTATTGGTGACATCGATCGACCAGTCTTGACACGCCGTCAACTACAAGAGCACGCATTATATTGCTTCTTTGATGTGTTTCTCTGCGAGAAGGAACCTACATCTTGGAAATAAGCCATGAAACAATCATCTTGGATTGAAGCCATGCAAGAGGAACTTAATGAATTTCAACGCCTTGAAGTATGGGAATTAGTTCCTCTACCCGACAACGTTGACATTCTTACATTGTTGTGGGTATATAAGGTTAAACTCGATGAGTTAGGTGGAGTGTTAAAGAACAAAGCTAGATTGGTTGCTCGAGGTTACAAACAAGCTTTGGGTATTGACTTTGAAGAATCCTTTGCTCCTGTTGCACGATTAGAGGCGATTAGACTATTCCTTGCTTATGCTGCTCACATGAATATGATCGTCTACCAAATGGATGTTAAGATGACATTTCTAAATGTTAAATTAAGGGAAGATGTCTACGTAAGCCAACCGAATGGATTCGTCAACTCGGAGTATCCTAATCACGTGTACAAGCTCGAGAAGGCTCTTTATGGGTTGAAACAAGCTCCACGCGCGTGGTACGATCTCATATCGTCTTATCTCTTCTCGAAAGGCTTCTCCAAAGGCAAAGTGGACCCAACATTAATCATTCTCAAGGAGGGCAACGACATGATACTGGTACAAATTAATGTTGATGATATAATATTTGTTGCCACTACTCAAAGACTGTCAGACCATTTTGAGAAAATCATGTCCACACATTTTAAGATGTCGATAATGGGAAAATTTTCATTTTTCTTAGGGTTTCAAATTTCTCAAAATCCCAGAGGCATCTTCATTAATCAATCCAAATATGCTCTTGAATCGTTGAAAAAGTATCATTTTGAAAACTGTGACCCCGTGGAGACTCCAATGGTGGAGAGATCCAAGTTAGATGAGGATAGGGATGGGATTGTTGTCGATCCTAAACGCTACCGTGGAATGATCGGAACCCTTCTCTATCTGACTGCTAGCAGGCCTGATTTGCAATTTGCTATATGCATGTGTGCCTGGTATCAGTCTCGGCCTACCGAAAAGCACTTACATGTTGTGAAAAGGATCTTTCTTTAACACCTCCAAATTTACACGCAGCGGAATATATCTTTGGGTGCTAAACAGTGGTATAAAAACACACAATTTATAAAGAACGACTCGAAAAGAGACGTTTCAAATTTATCGTTCCTAAAACATTCATCAGAGTAGCGTAGTCCCAAGTAATCGTTACCAAAAGATAAGTTAAAACAACATATTAGTTTGTTTTAAAAATGGAACGATAAATAAATCAAAGAGTTTGAACAACAAAAGCAGTGCACAACTTCATTCCCATGACCTCCAAGCTTCCACTTCTTGATTACCTGAAATACATGTGAGTAAAACAATCAGCAAAAATGCCTAGTGAATCTATAGGTTTATGTAATCAGTTTGACCACAAGCAAAGATTATAAGTTTGTGGCATGCTTAACAAGCATCAAATAATAATTTGCATCAACAATAATAATTGTATATAGCATAAATTGCAATAAGCTCATGGAACCGAGCCCTTAGACACTCCCTTTAGAGGTCTGATAAGACAGGAGATTTATTAATTGTCGGTTACCTCCAGATTATTGGTACATTGCCGTATACCTGTCTTCTCAATACAATATGTTCAAACAGTGTGGAGGTCGGGCCTAAGCTTCTGTGACAAGTCCACACAAACTGAACCGGGGCGGCTTCCCCCATAGATCTATTAATTGTACTAGCGGCTAGCCCATCATAAGCTAGTTAACGGTCCATAATTGAGGCTTTAATAATGGCAATAACTTAATGCAATTTAAAGGCAACCACGGGTCCATTCAAAGAGGGACAAGCATACCATAAAAATCTTGTGTTCTAAGTTTATAAAACATGTATTCCCCCTCGCGGGTTTTAAAAATATTTGAATAAGCTCAAACGAGGCTATAGACTCACCTTAAGTAGTAGAAGTAGTTGAAGACGATCGCCGACGATAGTAGATGCCCGATAAACACGACAACCGCAACCTATCAAATAAGGTGCGTATATTAATAATAGACTCGAGAAATAAATGATACATAATAAAATCAAAATCAAGTATAAAATCACGACAACTCGAGAGAAAACTATACAAGTGGTTCTATTATACTCTCTTACACGTTGACTTTATTATTCTATGCCTCTAATAAAAATCTGTCGGAACATACCGAATGTTCAAGTCGTTTTCCCATACTTAAACATATAAATTTTTTATGATACTACTCAGAGAACTTACTTACTATATGTAGAAAGTCCTCCCAAGAGCCCATTAAAAGATTTTACTTCTAAAGTTCCCTGCCCGACTCATCTTTGAATCACAAAATCCGGACAGTTTAGCGATCTTGACTTACGAAACCATTTTGACCATTCAAAACAACTCCATTTATAAAACCGACACTTGATTCTAAAAATAGACTCAAAACACTAAACATTGAGCCTGAGAACAGCCCTTGAATCATTTTGAAACTCATTTTATAGTCCTCGAGATTCAATCCAAATATCGACAACAATTTTCAGATTGTGTCAACACTCGTCTCCCGGTACACGAAAATCAAACTAGTGTATCTTCCACCTCGTTTGGAGTTGGAAGGCCTACTTTATATTAAATCGAAGCTAACGAAATTCGTTACAACATAGTCCCATCATATCATCCTATATTCAGACTTAAGACCCTCGAAAATGGCCTCAAACCTACTGCCCAAAATCACCCTTCAAAATCTCCCACAAAATCATGTTTTTGATCAAAACCAACAACTTTTATCATCAACCTAAGCCCCTAATATCATCATAAACCAAGCCTAACACTTGTATCATCATCAAAATCAAAAACCCAAAAATTAAAAATAAGTTTTTAGTGAAAAACTAGCATAAACATCATTTGATGATTACTACTAACACATGCATGATCATTTTTACAAAAAATTTAAATCTTTCAACCATAAAAACTAACAAATCCATGGATACAATATAAACTCAGTATAATAAGATGATCATACAACTATATAAATAATCAAAATTCATAAAATTAAAAAGTATGATGCATGTATGAATTTTTATACCAAATTGATCCTCTTGAAATTTCTAGGATGGGTCTTGATTTAGTTTTGGAAGAATCAAGCTTAAAATCAACAAAATGTGAAGGTTTTTGGGGTTAGGGGTGTACGGCCAAAAGAAAGGGAAAAAGATAGATGGTGGTTTTGATTTAATGAATTTTTAAATGAAAAGAGATAGTGGAATTTATATATATAGTGTAAGGTTAGGGTAGTTTTTGCCAATTTGTGATAGTTTTGGTCCAAAATGGAATAAAATAGTTTAAAAGGGTAGAAAATATAAATTGTAAATTTTGAAATATTTACGAGACTCGGGTTTCGTAAAAATACTTTTCAAAAGTTTAAACGCACACGAAAAATAATAATATAATGACTCGATACGTAATTAAAATGATTTCGTCGAAAGTATTAAATATCGAAACGATCAATATAAAAATATAAAAATTTTGGCATCCGTCGGTATCACGATCACTAGTAGTCCTTGTTACTCGTCAAAATATTAAAATATAATATTTAATATCGGTGTCAACTTAAACCGTTAAGCATAATAGTATTTAACGTTATAAAATGCTACAAAATAATTGAAAATAGAATTAAATTTTGACCTTATTTTTACGGGTTTTACATCCTCACCACCTTAAGGGAGCGGCTTCCCGGCGCTCAACTCACCTCATACTCGAGTTGTTCACTACCCGGAAGAATGAGGGCATTCCTTATAAAGAAGTCCTCACGTTCTCACGTGAATCTCGATCCATGATCTCCACTAGTTCTTTTACAAAACGCAACTTTTTGTCAAGTTGTATCTCACCAAAAAGGAATAAATAAATCCTTATCCACCAGTCACCCGTTAAACTCGACACATGAAAATTTTATGAATCACTCGAAGCTCATTCGACGACAAGGACAGATGACAGGGTTTTCGGGTAAGTCCAGTTAAAAGGAATGTTGCAATTTAAAGGATAGCCACTGGCCAGATAGCCATGGACACACATCAAAAAGAACTAACAAGAAAAACATTTTCGTCATCGGAGGGTGCTCACACGCGGGTCCCTACTCAAAAGATAATACAAAGACACCATCTAACTTTCGCCAACGCGCATTAAAGTCTCAATAAACATCGTCGTTGAAAGTCAAAAAGATATTTCATAATATGTGTTCTACATGATCGGACGTCATCGGATGATGCCGTCTCAAGTTCTCACAACTTACGATCATTTGACTAGATCACACACCATATAAGTACATAAAAGAAAAGGTCGAACATAAACATCGAGTATAGATCTCCACCGTTAATCATCGAGAAAACCTTGAATGAACCCATGATAATAACCACTTGATCTCCAGAGTCTTTCCACTTGCGGTGTTGGCTTCAACATACTCCTCGAGGTTGTAACGAATTTATTAACTCCATTCATTAAGAGATTCGGTCTTCAATCATTCCACAAGTACACGCATAAATCCTGGTGACACTTATCGTTTCTTCTTATACACTGCTTCCCGAGATTCATTTTAAACTCAGAATAAAATAGTGATCTTCAGTACGAGGAGCAGAACGAGATAAAAATGAATTCAATAAACGCATAAACGGACAAGATGTGGTAAAATAATTTAAGGTTGACGATCGATGAGGGATCTCGACTCACGTAACCGTGAAACATAATAATTCACAATACTAGAAAAATTAGAGCGAAGAAAGAATTAAATATTAACATTAAAGAAACATTTGTCACAATTATCCGTCCCGGATTTGTATTACCTTAAAACTCAGTTGAGGTACTTTCTTGATAAGGGTGATATATCAAAGTAGGAGTTAAATAGCTTCATAATTTATTTTGGTTGTCTTAAGAAACTTTGAAAGAATTAAATGAATTTATTAATTAAACTCGTATTGATGGTTACAATTAGAAAATATAATTTCCGAATTAAATCATTATTAGGAATGTAAATTAAACCGGTAATTTCATTACATTTAAAGTAAAGTATGATAAGTCAATTACTTCAAAAGATAGAACATAACTTCATTTTAAACATTAGTTTTAGTTATACAAAATATGATGTATAAATTTGACCTTTTTCTTATGATAGTTATCTCATTAATTGAAAATCATTAGAAAATGTAGACAAGTTCCATAAAATTATTATAATATATTGTAGAAATACATAAAGGTGTTTATTATTTCAAAATAAACATGGGATATATTCGGGTTTCGAAATATGACAAGATAACAAACGAATACGAATGGGAATGATAGTCAACAATTAGTACGAAATCAATGGTACAAAAGGGGACGAAACAAATGTCGTATGAATTCTTAAAGAGAATAATAAAATAAAGGCGTTGATGGTAAGACGATAAGAAATAATAGATTAAACAAGTTGTCAATTTTGTTAGTGCGGTCGATGGTTCACCAACATCAGCTCGTTAACTTAGCGGTGGTCGATACATGATCGGAAATAAGAACCATACACAAATTTTAATAAAAGAAAATTCCTAATAATCACTTGTAATTAAAACAAATCAAATGAACGATGTTACTGTTTAAAGAGAGAAGTCTAAACACGGTTCACAAGAGTGGATTTCGAGACAAACGAGAGTGAAGGACGTCATCCCGGATATACAGAAATCACTCTAGTGATAATTCATTATTCACGTGCGGAGACATTCCAAAGATCTACCCAGTCGTATAAAGAAGATTGGACGAGAAGGAAAGATAAAACATCGAGACTTTCAAGTCATTTATCAACAGTCGGTAATTAGACGAACGGTCAAAAGAAATCAGTTATAAGATAAAATGAAGTAACAAGTTAAAAAACGATCGTTGAGTAAAAACGTATTCGTAAGCGCGTAATTCGTTCAAGAAAAAGGTAAGAAAACGTATGCGGATGCATAGAAATTGTGCTACTTGCATAAAATAAAAGGTTTTGAAAACTTCTTTTCACTTTATTTCATTTTATTTATCTTTATCATAATTACAAGTAAAAAGTTGATTATTATCAAGATTTTTAAGGTGACTACTATTCAGCCTAGCATGGCTCCTTCTAAATTAGACATAGGTGATCAGGCCATGTATAATTTAGGGCTAGCAATGAAGTGCTTCATTTCGTCGAAGAGTATTACGTTCCTTATGTTTATATATAAACCATGCTATTTGTAAAATGGAATTTAAAAATAGTTTATAAATTTATAGGATACAAGTAATTTGTGAGATACTCAATAAGCAACTTTTAATGTTACGAAAAGTATTTTATAAGACCAAAGTAAAAACAATTGGTGAAAATAATCGTAAAACAATATCAGATTTATTTATAAGGTGACATTATGACAACGTATAAAGTAGCCAAAGGTTTGTAAAAAGTGGCAAATAGTAGCTCGTAAAATAATCAATGAAATGGTTACAAGTTGTTAAGGTTTCAAAAGGTTATATAGTTTAGATGGAAACGCCATAAGACACGTGATGAGAATGTCGAAGAAGAATGTGAAGGCAAAACTTTAAAACTCAACCCAAATCAGTGGAAGGTTAGAAGAAAATAAAAATAAAATAACATCGAATGACAAATGAGTCATGTATATGAAAAGAATAAATCAATCCATATGTGTATTCTTTGTAAGATACTCGACACAACATGCTTTTAAGAAAGTATATTATTTGTTTTCAAATTACACCAATAACCCGGTAATTGCTAATCCTGTAATGTTTCTATTATAAACAGTTTCACATGCAACTAGTGTTCATTAGTTGTAAAATATGAACTCAAAACTGCTTAGAAACATTTAAAACCCATGCTCTGAATTTTCTATCAGATCTGACTTTTAAATATGAGCCGATTAATTGACCCGATGAACGACATCTCCAAGACTCGGAGTCTAAAGCATTTTGATGCAAAACGACATTTCAGACGACTTTCTAGTATTACCCGAGACCTGAAACCCAATATAAATGACCAAAATACCCCTGCAAGTTCTGTGCAGGCTTGACTATTTTATTTTAAAAACACAGGTTTTACTTTTAAGTTATGACCTGTTTATACACCCCCTGCAGTTTCTTCATTAAATATATTTTTTGACACTTCCTAACGGCTCAAAATATATATACACATGTCTTGTAAATTTTACAACAACAATAAAAAATAAATCTCATAATGAGCATTAAATAAGAATATAGCATAATGGATGACAGAAGATGCTTCAAGGTATCCAACACAAAATTTAGGAAGCAAAGCTGTGAATGACGTCCATAATTTAAGTTTCAAGGTGCAAAGTAGGCAAATCTCCTTGGTGCCACTATTGTCCAAAAACAAAAATCATAACAAGAAAAGAATAGAATATTAACGGCGGGAGCAAGAAGATTAATGGAAGAGGATAATACGAGTATATAGATCTAAAATCACATTCCAATCTAGCACCCTAATCTAGACGATGATTTATAAAGTGACGATGACGTTACCGAGATATAAGCGAACAATACACTTCGGAGTCGATACATATAATTGTCAATGAATTAAATCTTCACATACCGTGCAAAACGGTGATAAAAATCAACAAAATATTATGAAAAACCATGATATTATTCAACACGATTATAGGAAGTGTTTCAAAATGTGTGACTCACACGATAGCGGTTAGTATATTCCAAGGACACATTGAGCTACACAATGGTCTAGCGACTACGTTTCAAGACGTCCAAGCACAAACAGCCGGAAAGCGATTTGGATATCTATATAGATATCTCAAAGGGTTAAACAATGAACATAACACACTCAAATGAAGGTATGTAAGGTCATAATATAAAATTTTGCAATAAAAGCAATTTAAATACCTCAAAAATAAATACATAAGATCTTGAAAATTCATTGTATTTATTTAAGTTAATCATTAATAAATGATAAACTTTTATCGAAAAGTTTAACGACATAAATATATATCGATAAAGAGATCCTAGATATAAATATATATCCATAAATGGATCAAAGTATTTATTTATAAATACTTGCCAATAAGGTATGCATAATAACGTATACTAAAATTGTAATCTCAGAAGTAGCTTGAACCTGAAGTCACGCGAAGTCATGTGCACCGACTCCTTGAAAAATAAAAACTGACAGTTATAGTTTAGGTTTTTAAAATAAAGACCTAGTTCTCTATAACTCATGGCTCTGATACCAATCTTTAACACCCCCAAATTTACATGCAGCGGAATATATCTTTAGGTGCTAAACAATGGTATAAAAACACACAATTTATAAAGAACGACTCGAAAAGAGACGTTTCAAATTTATCGTTCCTAAAACATTCATCAAAGTAGCGTAGTCCCAAGTAATCGTTACCAAAAGATAAGTTAAAACAACATATTAGTTTGTTTTAAAAATGGAACGATAAATAAATCAAAGAGTTTGAACAACAAAAGCAGTGCACAACTTCATTCCCATGACCTCCAAGCTTCCACTTCTTGATTACCTGAAATACATGTGAGTAAAACAATCAGCAAAAATGCCGAGTGAATCTATAGGTTTATGTAATCAATTTGAACACAAGCAAAGATTATAAGTTTGTGGCATGCTTAACAAGCATCAAATGTACTAGCGGCTAGCCCATCAAAAGCTAGTTAACGGTCCATAATTAAGGCTTTAACAATGGCAATCACTTAATGCAATTTAAAGGCAACCACAGGTCCATTCAAAGAGGGACAAGCATACCATAAAAATCTTGTGTTCTAAGTTTATAAAACATGTATTCCCCCTCGCGGGTTTTAAAAATATTTGAATGATCTCAAACGAGGCTATAGACTCAACTTAAGTAGTAGAAGTAGTAGAAGACGATCGCCGACGATAGTTGATGCCCGATAAACACGACAACCGCAACCTAGCAAATAAGGTGCGTATATTAATAATAGACTCGAGAAATAAATGATACATAATAAAATCAAACTCAAGTATAAAATCACGACAACTCGAGAGAAAACGATACAAGTGGTTCTATTATACTCTCTTATACGTTGACTTTATTATTCTATGCCTTTAATAAAAATCTGTCCGAACATACGAATGTTCAAGCCGTTTTCCCATACTTAAACATATCAAATTTATATGATACTACTCAGAGAACTTACTTACTATATGTAGAAAGTCCTCCCAAGAGCCCATTAAAATATTTTACTTCTAAAGTTCCCTGCCCGACTCATCTTTGAATCACAAAATCCGGACAGTTTAGCGACCTTGACTTACGAAACCATTTTGACCATTCAAAACAACTCCATTTATAAAACCGACACTTGATTCTAAAAATACACTCAAAACACTAAACTTTGAGCCTGAGAAAAGCCCTTGAATCATTTTGAAACTCATTTTATAGTCCCCGAGATTCGATCCAAATATCGACAACAATTTTCGGATTGTGTCAACACTCGTCTCCTGGTACACGAAAATCAAACTAGTGTATCTTCCACCTCGTTTGGAGTTGGAAGGCCTACTTTATATCAAATCGAAGCTAACGAAATTCTCTACAACATAGTCCCATGATATAATCCTATATTCAGACTTAAGACCCTCGAAAATAGCCTCAACCCTACTGCCCAAAATCACCCTTCAAAATCTCCCACAAAATCATGTTTTTGATCAAAACCAACAACTTTTATCATCAACCTAAGCCCCTAATATCATCATAAACCAATCCTAACACTTGTATCATCATCAAAATCAAAAAACCCAAAAATTAAAAATAAGTTTTTAGTGAAAAACTAGCATAAACATCATTTGATGATTACTACTAACACATGCATGATCATTTTTACAAAAAATTTAAATCTTTCAACCACAAAAACTAACAAATCCATGGATACAATATAAAATCAATATAATAAGATGATCAAAGAACTATATAAATAATCAAAATTCATAAAATTAAAAAGTATGATGCATGTATGAAATTTTTATACCAAATTGATCCTCTTGAAATTTATAGGATGGGTCTTGATTTAGTTTGGGAAGAATCAAGCTTAAAATCAACAAAATGTGAAGGTTTTTGGGGTTAGGGGTGTACGGCCAAAAGAAAGGGAAGAAGAAAGATGGAGGTTTTGATTTAATGAATTTTTAAATGAAAAGAGATAGTGGAATTTATATATATAGTGTAAGGTTAGGGTAGTTTTTGCCAATTTGTGATAGTTTTGGTACAAAATGAAATAACATAGTTTAAAAGGGTAGAAAATGTAAATTGTAAATTTTGAAATATTTACAAGACTCGGGTTTCGTAAAAATACTTTTCAAAAGTTTAAACGCACACGAAAAATAATAATATAACGACTCGATACGTAATTAAAACGATATCGTCGAAAGTATTAAATATCGAAACGATCAATAATAAAATATAAAAATTTTGGCATCCATCGGTATCGCGATCACTAGTAGTCCTCGTTACTCGTCAAAATATTAAAATATAATATTTAGTATCGGTGTCAACTTAAACCGTTAAGCATAATAGTATTTAACGTTATAAAATGCTACAAAATAATTGAAAATAGAATTAAATTATGACCTTATTTTTACGGGTTTTACACTTTCGGTATCTTAAAGGAGAACACTTATTCGTGGTCTGTGGTATCCAAAGGATTCCTCTATTGCATTAATATCATATGCAGATGCGGATTATGTTGGGTGTCAAGATACTAGACGTAGCACTTCTGGCAGTGCGCAACTTATGTTGGAGATAGACTGATTAATTGGCCATCCAAAAGGCAGAAAAGCGCTGCGATATCAAGTACAGAGGTTGAATACATTGCTATGTCCGGTTTTTGTGCTCAAGTTCTTTGGATGAGATCACAATTAAATGACTACGGTCTTGGATTCAACAAAATCCCTATGTACTGCGACAACAAAAGCGCCATTGCCCTTTGCTTCAACTACGTTCAACACTCCCGGGCGAAGCACATTGACATACGCTACCACTTTATCAAAGATCAAGTGGAAAATGGAGTAATCGAGCTATATTTTGTCAACACTGAGTATGTAAAACCCGCATGCTTTTACCATGCATAGTACCCTTAGGATCGTACGTACTAGTTAAAAACTTTCCTAATATAGCATGATTACGATTACGTGTTAGGAATTTATGTATTACGTACGTGTTAGAACACGATAAGTATTTTATATGCATGATCACGTAATAATTATTTAGCAATAATTAATCACGAACATACGATCACGAAATCACGAGCGTAATTAAAACACGAGCTATTATTAATTACGTATATATATTTAATACGAGCGTAATTAAATATATCAGAGTATGGTACTTACGTAACGAGAACATTTAAAACACGAACATGATTAAACATAAACGAGTACTAAATAACGAGACACGAAACGAGGTACGGGAACCCCATGGGGGGTCCCTACCCGCGGCCAAACAAGGGTAATGGGCCAAGCCCATTACCAATTTTACTAAAAGGGGGTTAAGTAATTTTTACTACTCAAAAATTACTTTACAAAAGATTTCAGGAAAAACCTAAAACCCTCCCATTTCTCCTTTCTTTGTGCTGCCACCTACAATCACCAAACAAGGTGATTCCTTGATCTTGGATCTTGTTGATTTATTGTTTGTTCGTGTTTGTTCTTCAACCTCTTGATCCACGAATACGGTAAAACCTTTTAAACCTTTTCTTTTTAATTAATCTTTTTATTAATTATGAACACGTGATGTTTTTTATAAAAACACATTAATTAAACATAGATCTAACATGTTTTGATCATTAATTAAATCAAATGGTCGATTAAGGGGTGTTTTGTTTTGGGCCGCAGGCAGCAACCGACCCTAAAGGGGTTTCGGTTTGCTTAAACCGACCACCACCAAGACTTTTTGGTCTTGGTTGGTGCGTGTGGGTCCCACGGCAGCAAGGGGTACCCCGATTTGGGTCGGGGTACGGTGTCGATTCATGTCCGGTTCATGTTTTTAAGCTTAGATCCGGATCATGGTTATGTTAGTTTTGTTTATGTTATAAACTTATGTTAAAATTAAATTAATAAAAGATGAGATTAATTTAATAACATTACTTAGGTTAATTAATTATTAATAATCATGAAATTATTTTAACCTAAGTATTTATATTATTAAGACCTATAATTAATTAATTATTTAAAAACCATGGATATAATTAATTAATTAACATGACTTAGGTTATATTATTAATATTTAATAATACATATTTTAACCTAAGTATTTAATATATTTAATTAAAAACATGTCATACTTTAATTAAATATTATAACATATAAATTAATTAAATTACATGAAATAATTAGTAAACTATACAATATATCATATGACTTAGAAAATAATCATGAAAACACTTAGGCATATTTACTTAGCTTATTTAACCAGCTTATTTCTAATTATGGAAACTTTCTATTTTTAGAAACTTAATTAAATAAGGCACTTAATTTAATTATGGAAACCAGCTATTTTTAGAAACTTTTTTATTTAAGGCAGCTAATCTATTTATGGAAACTTATATAATTAAGGCAGCTAATCTATTTATGGAAACTTTCTATTTTTAGAAACTTATCTATTTTAAGCAGTAAATCTATTTTTGGAAACTTTCTATTTTTGGAAACTTTCTATTTTTGGAAACTTTCTATTTTTGGGAACTTTCTATTTTTGGTAACTTTCTATTTTTGGAAACTTTCTATTTTTGGAAACTTTCTATTTTTGGAAACTTTCTATTTTTGGAAACTTTCTATTTTAGGAAACCTGCTATTTTTGGAAAGTTACTTATTATTACACAGTAAGTATAATAACACATGAAATATCGGAAATACTTAATCAGAATGAACAGAATATAAGATTTAACACAGTTTAAGGCTTTAAACAGTAAAACATAGTAAGAACACATAAAATAAGCTAAGACATGACATAAAACCAGCTATGTATTTAGTAAGCAGATACTTATTTCATGTACGTATTTATGTAGCACTAGTGTTTCGGAAGTAGGATTCTCGCAGTTCATCGTTCTCGTTCACTGGACATAAGGTACGGATTCCCGTCCTTTCAGTATGGACATTCTTTCCTTATTATGATTTCCCCGTATGCAGCCAACTGTTTTCCCGTAGTATAAGTATGAGTTTGATTGCTTATGTTTAAATATGATTACCTATAGCCATATACATGCATGACTAGTTTCACCTAGTTATGGAGGTACCATAACCATAACATTAGAGGCACTGATGTTATGACTTCACCACGGCGGAGTGATTGTTCGTGGCGTCCCTTCAGCTTTTGGCCATTTATTTATATTTATCATGTGGGGCGTATGGGTGCATCCTAGTTACATGTTTTTATTCAGGATTACATGGTGAATGTGGTGTGTGCCTTGCATCCTTCACAAAGAGCTGATCCCTCCTACCCATAAACCAGTATATTAAATTAGAGGCAGCCCCTCTAATTTGCATGATGAGGTCACCCCTCCAATTATTCATGCACGGTGGATATTCATGACCTATATTGGCTAATGGTAAAATATGACAAACAGTTTTTGTAAGATAAACATAAGACTTTCAAACTATAAAACCAGTTTTATTAAGACTTAACCAGGTTACTCGGGATTTAGTTTCTTCCGCTGTTGTTATGTTATATGCTTATCCTATTCATGCTTTATTGTACATCCGTGCACTGAGCGTATTGCTCAGCCGTTTTTCTTTTCTATGTTCCCAAAACGGCAGGTACTTAGGGACGCTCGTAGACACTAAGAGTACGTGCATATGGACTGGAAGCTGTCTAGCCTTCTTTACATTATGCATTTCCTTTCTTTATGATACTTATGCTTTGGACATTGTTTAGTCCTTTTCCTTTACTATACTATGTTTGTGCGTGATGAGCTTTACTTTTGGACTACCGATGTTTGATTCTGGTATTTTCCTTTATATGGTCAAGTAATGTTTAGACATTTTACCTTGTATGCTTTGATGACACGCCATAATTACTGTGATATTTCCATTTCCAAAATGGGGTGTTACAATTATGGTATCAGAGCCAAGGCTTCGATCTGTAGGTTCTCAAATATGACCTGTGATTAGTGGGTAGTCACTACGGTCTTCCTAGAACTAACAGTTGTTTTCATGCATTCATCATTTTAAGCATACATATATATTTCATTGTTACAGGGTTTTTGACTAAGTAATGGTTGGTACAGGACTGGCCCTATTTAGTCGCATGTGTTTTATCGAAACTTTTAGATTTAGGACCGACCCATAGGCGTCCCCTCGATATGTCTTTTGTTTTGAGTGAACTGACCAGAGGCGTTCACTCCCGAGCATACAAAGTTTTCATAAAACTGCATCATGCATTCATACACAAAAATTTTCTTGCATAAAATTTTTCTCGTGAAATTTTTTTTGTATAAATTTTTTTTTTCATTTATATATTTTATATTTTATGTTTTGAACTGTTTAATCATATGTTTTATGTTATACTGTCAGATGGTTCTCACACGCGAACAGGAGCAGCTCAATGCTACAATTCAGGCTGCCATGCAAGCCTTGCTTCCTCAACTGAGGAATGACATCCGGGCTGAGGTTCAAGCTGCCAACAATCAGCAGCAACACAATCAGCCACCTCCTCCTCCTCCTCCTCCAGTGACATTAGCAGTATGGCTGGAGAGATTCAACAAGCTCCGCCCTCGAGCTTTTGAGAAGACAGATAGCCCCAGCGATGCTGAAAGCTGGTTGGCTCACATCGAGAAGATCTTCAACGCTATGGGCTGTGACCCCGCATACAAGGCGAGGTTGGCATGCTATCGGTTCGAAGGCGATGTACTCAACTGGTGGTTAGCTTTGATGCAATCTGAAGGTGGTGATGAGTGGGTTGCTGGTTTGACTTGGGCTCAGTTCAAGGACAGGGTGATGGAGCAGTTCTTTCCCAAGGCTGAGCAGGACAAGCTCAAGAGAGAGTACCATGGGATCCGTCAGAGAGTTGGGGAGAATAGCAACGAGATTATGCAGCGCTTTCTTCGCTTGGCTGGTTTCCTTGGTGCGGCAGCAGGTACTCCAGAAGAGCAGGCACATCACTTCAGATGGGCTCTTCTCACATCGGTCGCAAACAATCTGGTGTGTGCTACGTTCAATATTGTAGCACAAGTGGCCGATGCAGCACGGAAACTGGAGATGCTGCAGGAGAGGGATGAGTTCGGGGAAGCTGAAAGACCCGACAAGAGGTAAACCTTCGTATTCAAGCGGTGACCAATCCGTATACTTTCCATATGTCAATTATTCATCTCTTTAAATGTATCTTCCAGGCAGAAAACTGGGGACCGGTCTCAGCCGGCTACTCAGCAGCAGCCTCATCAGCCCAAGGGAAACGGTCAGACTAATGACCGATCTGCTACGGATAGGCGTGGCGGTAATGACAATTACCGTAACAACGCCGGGCAATCCAACAACAGAAGGTCTTAATACTTACGAAATTCCTTATGTTTTATGTTATGACTCATATTCTGACACTTTAAGCAAACTTCTACCAGGAACCATGGAAACGGTAGGGACCAGAACCAGAGAGGTTCACAGCCTAGCCGTCCAGCTATCACTGGTATTCAATCTTACGATTATCTGCTTTGTCCTTTGTACCCAACTATTATGTCTCATGTAAAATGTTTTATCAGGTCCTCAGCCAGCCAGAGCACCTGCTGGAGGATACACTCATCCTCTTTGCTCTACTTGCCACCGTAGGCACCCAGGACCATGTCGCCGTAATACTGATGCGTGCTTCAAGTGTGGTCTTCCTGGCCATATTAAGAAGGATTGCCGTAAGGGCGAGATGGAGGGTACATCGGGACATGCTGATACCAAGCCGCCTCCTACTGCCGGGCGTGTCTACACGACATCTCGAGACCAGGCCAACAAGTCTACAGGTACCATCACTGGAATCTTGTATATGTATGGTCGCGCTGCATGTGTTCTTTTCGATACGGGTGCTACTCACTCGGTTATTTCTACTGCTTATGCTAAGAACATTAGGATGCCTCCCTTGCCACTAGAAAATAGGCTTACTATTTCCACGCCTTTGAGGGACTCTGTATTAATCACCCATGTATACAAGATTCTTCCTCTAGAATTTGATGATAGGGTTCGACCTGTCGACGCACTTCCGCTGGACATGATTGACTTCGACATGATTTTGGGCATGGATTGGCTATCCAAGTATCAAGCTACTACAGACTGCCATTCATATCGAGTTATCTTCGGTGATGTCAACGCACCAGAGTACATTCATAATGGGTTCATACCCGGACGGTCTATACAAGTCATATCCACCCTGCAAGCGCGTGCACTACTGTCACATGGCTGTGAGGGTTATCTAGCTATGGTTCACGACATGGATGCTGAATCTCCATCGATTCAGGATCAACCAATAGTGTCGGAATTCCAGGATGTGTTTCCAGCAGCACTTCCAGGCATACCACCTACACGAGAATTAGAATTCAGTATCGAACTGGTTCTAGGAGCTGAACCAATCTCCAAGGCTCCTTATCGCATGGCTCCTATAGAGCTGAAGGAGCTAAAGGATCAACTGCAAGAACTTATTGAACGAGGTTTCATTCGACCGAGCGCATCTCCATGGGGCACACCGGTCTTGTTTGTTAGGAAGAAGGACGGCAGTATGCGTCTTTGCATAGACTATCGCGAGCTCAACAAGATTACTATTCGGAATAGGTATCCACTGCCACGCATTGACGATCTGTTTGACCAACTCCAAGGGGCCAAACACTTCTCCAAGATCGATCTTAGGTCAGGCTATCATCAGTTACGAGTCAAGGAGCAGGATATTGCTAAGACTGCCTTTCGTACTCGTTAGGGCCACTACGAGTTTGTAGTTATGCCATTTGGCCTGACAAATGCTCCAGCAGTGATCATGGATCTGATGAACAGAATCTTCCATGAATTTCTGGACAAGTTCGTCATTGTTTTCATCGATGACATCCTGATTTTCTCTACGTCCAAGGAAGAACACGAAGACCATCTTCGTACAGTACTACAGATTCTTCGCCAGAAGCAGCTGTATGCTAAATTCTCCAAGTGTGAGTTCTGGTTAGACAAGGTGGCATTCTTCGGTCACATTGTATCAGCAGAAGGAATCACTATTGATCCAGCGAAGGTTGAGGACATTACTAAGTGGCCGAGGCCGACATCAGCGACGGAAGTCCGCAGTTTCTTAGGCTTAGCTGGCTATTACCGTAGGTTCGTGGAGAACTTTTCCCGCCTAGCACTACCATTGACCAAACTGATGCGGAAAGGGGAGAAATTCGTTGATGAGATGGCATTTATACATGATCTCATCGTTCTTTTCGGGCTTTAAATGCATAAAAATGTCATAAAATACCATATATATGCTTGTGTTTGTTTACTTGTGTGTTTTAGGTATGGATATCGTGAAAAAGACAAAAGATCACAAGATACAAGGAAAAACGGACACGAGAAACGAAGCCGTGCAATGAACCGGGCCCTAATCATGGAATTTTCATCAAATACCCTTGAAGACTTGAAGACAAAACAAGATTGATCCTCATTCTATGAAGAAATGACACTTAAAACCCTTGTATAATAATAATTACAAGTTTGGTCCCTTAAGTTTGTCAAAATTGCAAAAAGGTCCTTCAACTTTGAAGAAATGGCAAGAATAGTCCTTCAACAATTTCAAATTGCCAATTATGGTCCCTCATAAAGTGGAAGACTCATTGAAGACCTTTGAAGATCATCATTGTCCAAGTTCAGCCCTTGAAATATTCAAAAATGCCAAAAATTACCCTTGATAACCTTTTTATTAAGTTTGTGCCAAAACTGCCAAACCTTGAAAGTTATTAACAAGGCAGAAACAAGTTTTAGGGCTTGAAAACCTTTAATGGCAAAAATCTCAAGTTATAAGGACCAGAAGTGTCAAAGTGGAAACATTTGAAAAGAAAAGTGCGCCTAACACTTACTGTTCCCCTATTTTCGGATCAATGAACTTACTGTTCATCTTTTTTACTCCCCAGGTTTCACTTTCATTTTTACTTGGGTAAAACCCAATTAAACTCACACACAAGTAATTCACACGTACCTAAACTCAACCCACTCCTAAAAACCTGCATCCCACACATGTGCACCAAACCCCCAATTCCCCAATCCACCAATCACATCATTCCTTAGCCTCCAAGCACACTGACGTGTCCCAATTGAATGGCCAAGATTATTTGCTTCCTCCCAAAGCAAAATAAACGTTCAAGATCAAATGGACAGCTCAAATGCACCAAAAACGTCCAAGGGTAGATTTGGGATTTTCTATGTATTAGGGTTTATGTTTTTATGCTTCTAGGATGTTCTATAGGCTCTATAAAAGGAGACCCAAGCTGTGGTGATCCCTTTGTTCCAGTTTTTAAGCTTGCACATGTAATACCTTTTTAAAGAAATAAAAAGTTTGGTTTTTGAAAAATATTCAAGTATAATTCCTTTTTTATTGTTTTTAAAAGTTGAGTGTTGTGTTAAGCTTAATTCTGAGTTCCACACTTTTATTTGGTTAAATAATTTTGAGTTTCAAAATTGTTTAGGTTTTCTGAAAATTTGAAAAGATTTTTGGTAAGGATCTTTTCTAAGGATTGGTGTTAGAGGTTCATGTTATTGCTGATATAAGAGGTATTAAAACATGTTAAGAGTTTTGGAAAAGTTTTTGGAAGGTTAAGTATAAAAGAAAAAAAAAAGAAGTAAACAAAGAAATATAATATTGCTTGATATCTTGTTCTTTTCCTTTGATTTTGATTCAAACAGGTGAACAAGGCCTGTTGATTTGTGTTCAGCACCAGCCCGGGCTGGTAGGGAGGAGGATTTACATCCTCTAGGGTCTTGGATGTAAGACCCTAAGGTACTTCCTTTTACCTTGTTCAAATTTCAAAAAAAAGTGCTTGTTACATGATTTTGTTTGATTTGTTATTTTTGTGTGTTTAAGGTAATTGATCTGTGTTCATTTGAGTCATTATGCATGATTGATGCTAGTTTGATCAGTTAGCATAGGGTTTGTAAGGTTTTTCTTTGATTAAAAACGATTTTCAGAAAATAAAGAGGTGTTTGGCAATACGTTTTAGCAGGGGATGGATCTTAATTAGTGATTATTAAAGGTGTTAGATTACTTGTTTAGGGTTGATTAAGGTTTTTAGTAAGTAGTTAATTAGTTTGGAACAAGATTTGAACAAGTTTGTTAGGTTTTTAAGGATAAAGCTAGTTAGAAATCTGCATAACCATATTTTGCTCATTTTTGTGAAGATTTTGATGCTAGATCCTTAAGTGATTGTTATTGTTAGAGTGATTTAAGGTTGAAGTTTACTTGTATGCTAATTTGTGAGATTGTTTGCCAAGTTTGGACTTCTGAAACTCTCTAGGTTGCTGGTAAACTGAATAAACACCCACAGACTTGCTCTCTAGACCTCAGAAACTCATCATAGGATAGGGAGTGCTTGTTTTGCTTATTTTGTGGTGTGCTTAAGTGTTTATTTCAGCTTGTTGTGACTTCTTGTGCTCAAAAGAGCACAAGAGTGCCCCTTGTACCAAATAAGCAACACCAAATAACACAGCTCAAGTACTCTTGGCTAAAAAGTGTGCACAAGTGTGCACTCACACTTGTGTGATTCATCAGTCCACAAGAAGCTTAACCAGGCCACGTTTTTTATCCACATTTGTGCTTAATCTTGCTTAAAAAAAGGGATTTGAATTTGGATTATAAGATTGTTTAGTGTCACTGATTGGTTGAGAAAAGTTAAAAAGAAAAAAAATAAAAGTTGCGGCGCAAGAAACAAGCGTTGCGGCGCAACTGAAGGAGCTACAGATCAAGGTGCTCTCGTTTCACTAGTTGCGGCGCAAGACACAAGCGTTGCGGCGCAACTAAGGAATAAAAAAGGGTTGCCTAGACTCGAACCCGTGACCAGCCGTTCAACACACCAACAACATAACCAACTGCGCCCTGGGGACTTTGACTGAGAGTCTTGGTTTCCATAACTAGTTAACACGTTTTTCATTGCTTTGCTTATTAATAAGCCGTAGCATTTAAGCTTATTTCCAGCTTATTTTTCTAGCTTATTTCACTTTTCTTATTTTTCCTAGGTAAGTAATAGGTTTGTAGATTTTTTTAAAATTGGTTTCATATTTTTCACTTTATTAGTTTATTTTATAGAATTTAATTAATAGCCGTTTTTTATTAAATCATTAAAAAATACCAAAAATAGTTTTTATTTTTAGGAAAAATACTTTTTAGGTTTTAAAATATATTTTTGAGGTTTACATCTTATTTTGGTTTCAAAAACTTTTATTTTTAATTTTATAATATTTTAAGGTTTTTTATAAACTTTAAAGATTTTTATAAAATTATTAAAAAAGGTTTAGAAGCTTTAATTTGTGTTTTTCTCTTAATTATATTATTTAGGATTTTTAGAAATTTTTTATTTCAAATTTTAGAAACTTTTACTTTTTAGTATTATTTTAATAATATTTTATTATTTAATTTTCAAATTTTTATTTTTCTTTCTTTTTCATTTTTCTTAAATTCTTTAGCATTAATTAGGATCATTTCCATTTTTAGAATAATTTTCTAGCTTTTAGATTTATTTTAATAATTATTTTAAGTTTAATTAGTTTTTAATTATTTTAAATCATTTTTAGAGTTTTAAAAATAGTTTTAATAGGTTTTAATTTTTAGAAAATTACTTTTTAGTCTTCTAATAATATAAGTTAAGTGATTATTCAATAAAATCATATTTTAGACTTTTGAATTAGTTAAATTTAATTTTAGGGCTTTAATTAGCATTTAAAATTAATTATTTAATTAATAAAAGGTTTTAAAATATCTTTGTTGGATTTTTAACTTTATTTATATTATTTTAGACTTGTTTTTAGACTTTTTAATCTTTTTGATATTTTGTTTTTGGTTTTAATAAATTTTTAATTTGGTTAGTTTTTCTACGGCTTTACGTTTACGTTTTTACGTCATAGTGTAATTTTCACGAAACCGTCATTCCATCTCATCAATATTAATCTCAAAGAAATACAAATTAGAACACACACATATACCTCCTTGGGAAACGAATCTTTTCTCTCTTTTATTTGATTGTGGGTCATTAGTGTTGATTTTTCCTAAAATCATCACTCGATACTTACCGCTATTTACGCTCTTTTCCTAAAGAGTAGTAAAACACTACAATCATTTTGGCGCCGCTGCCGGGGAGGTGTGTCGTGTCTTAATTTGGAAAATTTTGTTTTTGATATTATCCAAAATAGTATTTGTGTTAAGTGGAACTCCCTTAACACGTATTATCGGTTTTCTCGGTTTTTCTTTGTGAATATTATTAATATATTGTATTAAGTATCACAATCAAAATACAATATCTCCAAAAGTGTGAAAACACAACCTTGATTCGGGATTTCATCACTCGATCATTGTATTCGAATCTCAAACAAAAAGAAAAGGCAAAAATAGATAAATACTTTCGTGAAGCTCGATTTTGAAAGATACGAACTATAAGGTGGGTATAAGGCGGGTATTATAAAATATACCCTAAGGAAAAAGGCTCTTAAGTGCTTCGCGCCGCCTCGTTTCCCCGCTTGCTTGTGAGTATTTTAAGATTGAAGGCTAATCGAGGGTTTTGCCGCCCAAAGTATTAATATGTATACTATATTTGCTTGGTTTTCTTTGTGATTAAACCCTCGTGAACAATTTGGTTTTCACCAAAGTTCTAAAGTCATTCGAAGGCGTTCACTCCACGTGATCGTTTTCATTCCTTTGAGGCTTCTTTAATCAAGAGTTTGATTCGAGGAGAGATTTTGTAGATTGTTGTCTACGAAGATACACCAAAATCCAAAAAAATTAAATATCATCAAAAACACAAAAAAAAATTGAAAATCCACAAAACGACCAAAAAGAATCTTCTTTGCTCACCTCCCATTCTTCGTGAAGTTTATGATCACTCGTAACCAAGCTAAACGAGCTCGTAAACGTCTACAAAAGCAAGCAAATCAAGGATCGTTGATTGTTGAAGAACCTCCAATTGTTGAACCTATTATAGAACAAGAAGTCGTAATGGCTAATCGTACTATGATGGAGTTGCTACAAGCACCCACCGAGGGTTTTGGAGAGGCCATTGTTATTCCCGCCATCCTTGCGGAGAATTTCGAGATTAAGACGGGTTTAATGTCGATGCTACAAGCAAACAAGTTTCGAGGTCACGAGAAAGACAACCCGCATTACCATATTAGGAATTTCAACCGTCTCACCGCCACTAGCAAATTCAAGGATGTTCCGCATGACGCCATTAAGATGATGTTGTTTCCATATTCGTTGGATGGACCCGCAAAAATTTGGCTCGAGAAAGAACCGCCAAATTCGATTTTGACATGGGCCGATCTCGTTTCTAAGTTTGTGAACAAGTTTTTTCCACCATCGAAAACAACACACTTAAAAAATGAGATTTCACGATTTGTGCAACGTAACAATGAAAGTTTTTCAATGGCATGGGAACGATTTAAGGAGATGTTGCATGAATGTCCTCATCATGATTTTTCGGAATTGCATCAAATTGATACTTTTTATAATGGGCTTAATGATCATGAACGAGATTATTTGAATGCCGCCGCGGGTGGTAATTTTTTGTGCAAGACGACAAATGAAGCTTTTCAAATCATTGAAAATCGATCTAAGGTTTATAGCCCTCGTAACACACCGAGTGTTGCCAATATGGGTTCGTCATCTTCGTCACAATCGTCTCGTAGCATTAACGCCTTACATGATGAAGCTAATGAGGAAAATCGGTTTTTTGATAGATTTGCTAATCTAATGTCCCATTGGAAGGCTCAAGAAGCTTCCAATTCCGCTTCGGTTAAAGCGGTTGCTAAGAGTTGTTTATCGTGTGGAGGAGCTCATGATTTATCCGAGTGCATTACCGCGGATGGTAACACTTCGAGTGCTTATGTAGCAACGGGAACTTACAACCAAAACGGCCAAGGTTCCCGCCAAAATCAAGCTCCACCAAACCAAAATGCTAACAATTATCGAAACAACAACCAAGGTAATTACCAAGGCAACACACGCAATTACAACAAAGGGAATTATCAAAGTGGGAATGGACAAATCTCTAATCAAAACCAAAACCGTGATTTTCAAAACACTACACAAGGTTTTCAAAATGCTCACACGAAAAATTTGCAAGGAGAATTTTTGGATTATGCAAAAGCAAATGATGCTAAATTTGATAATATGCAACGTGAGATGATTAGCTTAAGGTCCGAGTTGAAAAACGAGCTTAAAAATGAACTTGCTAATGAACTTAAAACTCATGCAAATAAAATGGAAGGAAATGTCCAACGTCTTCAACAAAACCAACAAAAGATGGAATTAGGACAACATGAGATTAAGCAAGAGTTATTGAAAGCGGATGCTAGGCAATCAAAATTTGAGGACCGTATGGCTAAGATGTTCGAAGCAATCATGTGTAAGCCCTCTTCTTCGGGTGGTCTTCCTAGTGATACCATTAACAACCCGAGGGGAGAATTGAAGGTTGTTACTACACGAAGTGGTAAAACTTTCAAAGAACCGATCTCTCGTCCAAGTACTTCTACGGAGAAGGAAATCGAGAAAGAACCCGAGGTGATGGTCGAAAAGGAGCATATTACAATCCCACGAAGTACCGCTCAAACCACACCTACGGTTGAACCAATACCAATTATGGAACCCGAGTTTCCAAGGCCGTTGCCTAATGACCAACCCACACCACCTTTACCTTACCCTTCGAGACGTAACAAAGAGAAAGCACAAGAAAGGAACAATTATCAATTTGAGCTATTTATGAAAATGTTTCGTGATTTGCATTTTAACATAAGTTTTGCCGATGCTTTAATCATGATGCCTCGATTCGCCGCAAACTTCAAAAGTATGCTAAACAACAAAGAGAAGTTACAACAAACGTCTAGTTGTTCATCGGTTTTTCTAAGCCGCATACCACAAAAAGTCGGTGATCCCGGTAAATTTTTGATTCCGTGTGCTATACAAGATATGGAGGAATGCTACGCCTTGGCCGATCTTGGCGCTAGTATTAATTTAATGCCTCTCGAGATTTTCAAATCGCTTTCGCTTCCGGCTCTTATTCCTTCGAACATGTCCATCGAGATGGCCGATCATTCTACGATCATGGCATGTGGAGTAGCCGAGGACGTTTTCGTTAAAGTCGGAAAGTTTTACTATCCCGTTGACTTTATCGTTGTAGACATTCCCATCGATCGAAAAGTTCCTCTCATTTTGGGTCGTTTATTTTTGGATACATCACAAGCACTTATCGATGTTCATGCTCGTAAAATCACCCTTCGTTTCAATGAGGAAGAACTTGTCATCAATGCAACACAAAACTCCAATCTTTCTCATGTATATTCTATTGCAACTTTAAACCATGGTGACTCGACCAATGTCGTTTGCAAAGAATTTTCACCAAGAGTTTTAGGGAATGTCTCCAAAAACAATTTACCATTTCCTCCGCCGGTGGAGGTTATGAGTGCTAAGCCTACAAAGAAGAAACCATCAATACTTGAATCGAAAAATCCTTCACCTTCATTTTTGAAAAGTGTTGATAAGTTGCCGGTTTCTACGGAAGATCTTTCGGATGATGAATATGTTGGCCCCGATGGGGAGGTTTTCTTCGTCGATAAACGTTTTGAGAACTTGCCACCACCAAAACCAAAACGGTTTCAAAATGTGAGAATTTTTAGTGTGACTAACATCGTCTTAGAAACACCGAATATTTTCGACATAATCAAAAAGGGTTTTCATAAGGAGAGTTTAAAAGATAACAAAGAAAAAGATCTTAAAAGTGATTTAATTGATTTTTCTACAAATCTAACTCCGTCATCACCACGTGATTTGAGTGCTACAAACTCGTCTACTCCTTTTGACGATGTTTTGTGTGGTTCTAGTATGGGGGAAGCCCCTTATGTTTCCTCATCCTTGTCCACCGAGGACGAGATATTCGATCCCGGAATTTCATGTAAAGGGAAATCTCGGTCTTCCACCGATGCAATAAATGGAAACTATATCTATTTGCTTGGTGCGAGTCTACCTCGAGTAGCTCAATCGTTTGTCTTACCAATTGTCTCACCCTTCTACTTCTCATCTATTTTCTTCAAACTCTTTGAGTTTATGGCACATGTTCAAGTGGTGTTGAATTGTTTTTTCCATGAAAACGAGAACGCCATCTTCGACCCCGGTATTTTGCATCATATAAGGACTTAGTCCTTTTTACCGGTTGCTTTTGGGGCCTTGTTTATCATGTAAGCCCCTTTGACCACACCATGATTTTCCCTAAATGTTCACATATTGAGGGGATCGAGTCGAGCTCATGACTCGGTAATCAAAAACGAGGTGCCTCGTGGGGGAGATCCCATGCTTATCTTTATGCTTTATGTTCACTAATAAGGGGACTTGTACCCTTCCAACTCGTTGTCTCGTGGTTGTTTGTGATTGTGTTATCTAGATCATCATCATCGTCTATGATTGAAGACTCTCGTGTTCGTTTACGTGAGCCTCCATCGTTCGTTTGAAGAAGTTTTTCACGATTCCATGACATATCCTTTATTGTTCTAACAATTATCTTTTAGCATAATTAATAAACGGCTTTAGATATATTGTTGATCACCCTTTCCATGCTAGATCCTAAGCATTCGATTCTTCGTCTCTAGTATGGGGGTGCTCCACCTTTAGACTCGAAACATTGAGGACAATGTTTACTTTTAGTATGGGGGGGTGAATAGGTACTTGCTTTGCTACGCCCTCACGTTTTCCAACTTTCAATGTTTTGTTTTGCTAATAAGGCTAAAAATGGCCAAATTTTAAAATTTTTTAGTTTTCATAAGTGTTTTTAAGACACGAATGTATATTTTCCGATGGGTAGAATAAGAGTTAATTTTTGACTTGATGGGCATTTGGAGCCATTTACATTCCTTAACCCGCTCAATTCAAGTTTTGCTAGACTTTTATATAGGGAGCTTTAAAACGCGAAAGTCTTAATTCATTCGGGTTAAGAACAAGAACTTTTCGCAAGTTCCTATAATTGATTCTAGAAAGTCACTTATCAAGGGAACTTTAAAACGCATTCTCTAAACTTGAAAAAGTCCAAGGAAGTGCAAGATCCTATAGGTGGCTTGAAAACCCAAAACTTTGATTTGATATAGTCTTAATGAAAGCTAATCCAAATTTGGCTTAATTTTGACTTGCATGGCTAAGTATTCACGAGTCTCTTTAATTAGAGGTCTTTAAATAGTGAAGAACGAGAAATGATAGAGTTAGACAAGTGATCATGCTAAACGTAGAACATGAAAGTGTTCTTTCAAAAACTCATATGTTTTTAATTGTGGCTTTTTCTTCCCATAAGATCAATGCATTAGGAATAAATCATAATTGCAATAAGTAAGGTCGTACGATTTGAAAGGTTACTTAGCCTCTAGCGCAAGATCGTTTAAAAGTTGCTCGGGGTTGAATAGAGTTCATAGCCAAGGCATAACTTATTGAAGCGGGACGCGAAGATTGGCGATTATCCAAAAAGGCCCTAACAAGGCATGAGGAGCTCTATTTTTGCTAAAGATCCAAAGATGATGTGAAATATCATTATTCCAAAATCAATATGAAGGATCGAGACACACGACGAGAAGCTATTACTCCCCTAAAGAATGGAGAAAGTCTATCCAAAAAGACCCTAACAAGGTATGAGGATAAATATATCCAAGTCCGAAAAGGAGGCGGATCGTTGTATATCAAAATCCAAAGTAAAGATTAAAGAAAAATGATGAAGTCGTGGTCCTATATGAAGAATCTCTCAAAAACGTCAAGTGAAGAAATTCCAAATATATGAAGAGAAGACCATAATTTCAAGAACGTCTTCCCAAGATTTGAAGTATGAAGTACATGCCAAATATCGGTCCGAGAAAGGTCTCAAATCGTGAAACGAGTTATGCCAAGATATGAACTTAAGGAGATACACGAGAAGCCGTTTTAAAAGATTTTGTCCTTCGGCTAACTATTGATCAAATCGTGCTACTTTGCTTTCGGACTAATAACTACTTAAATAAGTCAATATGAATCACTTGTGATCCATGACAATTAGATAAAAAATGCTAGTAACCCATTTCCTTTTATAATAACTAGGATTGCGGGGAGAAAAAGTATTACACAATTTGAACGTATGAGTAGTGTTAGCATTGTGACTTGTACCAACAATGATCTTGTTTTTGCACTTAGCATGGAATGTATGACAATCAAGGATGACGAAATTTACTCTAAGGGACATTGACTTGTTTCTACTCTTAGACCCTAAAAGTCACCTTTTGGTGATGAAAATCATACATTATGTCTTTACACATCATCGTAGTATGTTGCAAGTCTTTTACTCTTTAATAAAGGTTAATAAAATTGAACTTTGGTGATGATTAGATACTTTATTCTAGCATTGCGTGAGGGCACGGCAATGGCTTAGTATGGGGGAGTGATGAGATGGCATTTATACATGATCTCATCGTTCTTTTCGGGCTTTAAATGCATAAAAATGTCATAAAATACCATATATATGCTTGTGTTTGTTTACTTGTGTGTTTTAGGTATGGATATCATGAAAAAGACAAAAGATCACAAGATACAAGGAAAAACGGACACGAGAAACGAAGCCGTGCAATGAACCGGGCCCTAATCATGGAATTTTCATCAAATACCCTTGAAGACTTGAAGACAAAACAAGATTGATCCTCATTCTATGAAGAAATGACACTTAAAACCCTTGTATAATAATAATTACAAGTTTGGTCCCTTAAGTTTGTCAAAATTGCAAAAAGGTCCTTCAACTTTGAAGAAATGGCAAGAATAGTCCTTCAACAATTTCAAATTGCCAATTATGGTCCCTCATAAAGTGGAAGACTCATTGAAGACCTTTGAAGATCATCATTGTCCAAGTTCAGCCCTTGAAATATTCAAAAATGCCAAAAATTACCCTTGATAACCTTTTTATTAAGTTTGTGCCAAAACTGCCAAACCTTGAAAGTTATTAACAAGGCAGAAACAAGTTTTAGGGCTTGAAAACCTTTAATGGCAAAAATCTCAAGTTATAAGGACCAGAAGTGTCAAAGTGGAAACATTTGAAAAGAAAAGTGCGCCTAACACTTACTGTTCCCCTATTTTCGGATCAATGAACTTACTGTTCATCTTTTTTACTCCCCAGGTTTCACTTTCATTTTTACTTGGGTAAAACCCAATTAAACTCACACACAAGTAATTCACACGTACCTAAACTCAACCCACTCCTAAAAACCTGCATCCCACACATGTGCACCAAACCCCCAATTCCCCAATCCACCAATCACATCATTCCTTAGCCTCCAAGCACACTGACGTGTCCCAATTGAATGGCCAAGATTATTTGCTTCCTCCCAAAGCAAAATAAACGTTCAAGATCAAATGGACAGCTCAAATGCACCAAAAACGTCCAAGGGTAGATTTGGGATTTTCTATGTATTAGGGTTTATGTTTTTATGCTTCTAGGATGTTCTATAGGCTCTATAAAAGGAGACCCAAGCTGTGGTGATCCCTTTGTTCCAGTTTTTAAGCTTGCACATGTAATACCTTTTTAAAGAAATAAAAAGTTTGGTTTTTGAAAAATATTCAAGTATAATTCCTTTTTTATTGTTTTTAAAAGTTGAGTGTTGTGTTAAGCTTAATTCTGAGTTCCACACTTTTATTTGGTTAAATAATTTTGAGTTTCAAAATTGTTTAGGTTTTCTGAAAATTTGAAAAGATTTTTGGTAAGGATCTTTTCTAAGGATTGGTGTTAGAGGTTCATGTTATTGCTGATATAAGAGGTATTAAAACATGTTAAGAGTTTTGGAAAAGTTTTTGGAAGGTTAAGTATAAAAGAAAAAAAAAAAGAAGTAAACAAAGAAATATAATATTGCTTGATATCTTGTTCTTTTCCTTTGATTTTGATTCAAACAGGTGAACAAGGCCTGTTGATTTGTGTTCAGCACCAGCCCGGGCTGGTAGGGAGGAGGATTTACATCCTCTAGGGTCTTGGATGTAAGACCCTAAGGTACTTCCTTTTACCTTGTTCAAATTTCAAAAAAAAGTGCTTGTTACATGATTTTGTTTGATTTGTTATTTTTGTGTGTTTAAGGTAATTGATCTGTGTTCATTTGAGTCATTATGCATGATTGATGCTAGTTTGATCAGTTAGCATAGGGTTTGTAAGGTTTTTCTTTGATTAAAAACGATTTTCAGAAAATAAAGAGGTGTTTGACAATACGTTTTAGCAGGGGATGGATCTTAATTAGTGATTATTAAAGGTGTTAGATTACTTGTTTAGGGTTGATTAAGGTTTTTAGTAAGTAGTTAATTAGTTTGGAACAAGATTTGAACAAGTTTGTTAGGTTTTTAAGGATAAAGCTAGTTATAAATCTGCATAACCATATTTTGCTCATTTTTGTGAAGATTTTGATGCTAGATCCTTAAGTGATTGTTATTGTTAGAGTGATTTAAGGTTGAAGTTTACTTGTATGCTAATTTGTGAGATTGTTTGCCAAGTTTGGACTTCTGAAACTCTCTAGGTTGCTGGTAAACTGAATAAACACCCACAGACTTGCTCTCTAGACCTCAGAAACTCATCATAGGATAGGGAGTGCTTGTTTTGCTTATTTTGTGGTGTGCTTAAGTGTTTATTTCAGCTTGTTGTGACTTCTTGTGCTCAAAAGAGCACAAGAGTGCCCCTTGTACCAAATAAGCAACACCAAATAGCACAGCTCAAGTACTCTTGGCTAAAAAGTGTGCACAAGTGTGCACTCACACTTGTGTGATTCATCAGTCCACAAGAAGCTTAACCAGGCCACGTTTTTTATCCACATTTGTGCTTAATCTTGCTTAAAAAAAGGGATTTGAATTTGGATTATAAGATTGTTTAGTGTCACTGATTGGTTGAGAAAAGTTAAAAAGAAAAAAAATAAAAGTTGCGGCGCAAGAAACAAGCGTTGCGGCGCAACTGAAGGAGCTACAGATCAAGGTGCTCTCGTTTCACTAGTTGCGGCGCAAGACACAAGCGTTGCGGCGCAACTAAGGAATAAAAAAGGGTTGCCTAGACTCGAACCCGTGACCAGCCGTTCAACACACCAACAACATAACCAACTGCGCCCTGGGGACTTTGACTGAGAGTCTTGGTTTCCATAACTAGTTAACACGTTTTTCATTGCTTTGCTTATTAATAAACCGTAGCATTTAAGCTTATTTCCAGCTTATTTTTCTAGCTTATTTCACTTTTCTTATTTTTCCTAGGTAAGTAATAGGTTTGTAGATTTTTTTAAAATTGGTTTCATATTTTTCACTTTATTAGTTTATTTTTTAGAATTTAATTAATAGCCGTTTTTTATTAAATCATTAAAAAATACCAAAAATAGTTTTTATTTTTAGGAAAAATACTTTTTAGGTTTTAAAATATATTTTTGAGGTTTACATCTTATTTTGGTTTCAAAAACTTTTATTTTTAATTTTATAATATTTTAAGGTTTTTTATAAACTTTAAAGATTTTTATAAAATTATTAAAAAAGGTTTAGAAGCTTTAATTTGTGTTTTTCTCTTAATTATATTATTTAGGATTTTTAGAAATTTTTTATTTCAAATTTTAGAAACTTTTACTTTTTAGTATTATTTTAATAATATTTTATTATTTAATTTTCAAATTTTTATTTTTCTTTCTTTTTCATTTTTCTTAAATTCTTTAGCATTAATTAGGATCATTTCCATTTTTAGAATAATTTTCTAGCTTTTAGATTTATTTTAATAATTATTTTAAGTTTAATTAGTTTTTAATTATTTTAAATCATTTTTAGAGTTTTAAAAATAGTTTTAATAGGTTTTAATTTTTAGAAAATTACTTTTTAGTCTTCTAATAATATAAGTTAAGTGATTATTCAATAAAATCATATTTTAGACTTTTGAATTAGTTAAATTTAATTTTAGGGCTTTAATTAGCATTTAAAATTAATTATTTAATTAATAAAAGGTTTTAAAATATCTTTGTTGGATTTTTAACTTTATTTATATTATTTTAGACTTGTTTTTAGACTTTTTAATCTTTTTGATATTTTGTTTTTGGTTTTAATAAATTTTTAATTTGGTTAGTTTTTCTACGGCTTTACGTTTACGTTTTTACGTCATAGTGTAATTTTCACGAAACCGTCATTCCATCTCATCAATATTAATCTCAAAGAAATACAAATTAGAACACACACATATACCTCCTTGGGAAACGAATCTTTTCTCTCTTTTATTTGATTGTGGGTCATTAGTGTTGATTTTTCCTAAAATCATCACTCGATACTTACCGCTATTTACGCTCTTTTCCTAAAGAGTAGTAAAACACTACAATCATTCGTCTGGACTGAAGATCGAGAGAATAGCTTTGAAGACCTGAAGCAGAAGCTAGTATCTGCACCTATTCTTACTCTACCATCTGGTACGGGTGGATTTCAAATCTACAGCGATGCATCGGGAAGGGACTTGGCTGTGTTCTCATGCAACATGGGAAAGTGATCGCGTACGCTTCACGGCAGCTTAAGCCTTATGAAGAGAATTACCCCACGCACGATCTGGAACTTGTTGCAGTCGTGTTTGCATTGAAGATATGGAGACACTACTTATATGGAGAATCATGTGACATTTTCACGGACCACAAGAGCTTGAAGTATATCTTCACTCAGCGTGAATTGAACATGAGGCAGAGGAGATGGTTAGAGTTGTTGAAGGATTATGACATTAATCTACAGTATCATCCTGGAAAGGCAAATGTAGTAGCAGATGCCCTTAGCAGGAAGTCCGGAATGATCAACAACATTAGAATCAAAGAGGAAATCATAAAGACTTGGAGTGACTAGACATCGAGATCATGGTACGTGGACAACATGGTTACTGGGCTAATCTTAGAGTAGAACCCGAGTTACTATCTAAGATCAAGGAAGCTCAGAAGGATGACGGAGAAATCTGGGCGATAATACAGAATTTGGAGAAGCAGACAGAATTCAGAGTAGATGCAAATGGTATCGTATGGCAGGGCACTAGACTTTGTGTTCCTGACGACCAAGAACTCCAGGAAGCTTTGCTGGCAGAAGCTCATAGCTCCCCATTCTCGATACATCCTGGTTCGACTAAAATGTACCATGACATCAAGCAGTACTTTTGGTGGAGTGGTATGAAACAGGATGTGGCCACTTACGTCTCCAAATGTCTTACCTGCCAGCAGGTTAAGATCGAGCATCAACGATCTGGCGGTCTCCTTCAACCGTTAGATATTCCAGAGTGGAAGTGGGACAAAATCACCATGGATTTTGTTACCGGTCTTCCGCCTACCAAAAGGAAGCACGATGCAATTTGGGTTATCGTTGATCGACTTACCAAATCAGCTCATTTCTTACCAATCCGCAAGGAAGATCCGGTAAGTAAACTCGCAGATACGTATAGACGAGAGATCATGAGACTCCACGGTGCACCATCCAGCATCGTCTCAGACAGAGATCCTCGATTCACTTCGCGCTTTTGGAAAAGTCTGCAGAAAGCTTGGGGTACACAACTTAAGCTTAGCACGGCTTTTCATCCTCAAACGGATGGACAGTCGGAGCGAACCATTCAGACATTGGAGGATATGTTGATGCCATGTGCGTTGGAATGGACGGGTGATTGGGACGAATACATCTGTTTAGTGGAGTTTGCGTACAACAACAGCTGGCACGCAAGCATCAAGTGTGCTCCATTTGAGATGTTGTATGGCAGAAAGTGTCGCGCGCCAATCTGTTGGGATCAGGTTGGCGAGCGAACACTCGAAGGACCAGAAATCATAGAGATGACAAACGAGAAGATCGCAGTAGCTAGGCAGAAAATTCAGGAGGCACGGTCACGTCAAAAGAGTTACGCCGACAAGCATCGTAGGGATTTACACTTTAACGTAGGAGATCACGTCTTCCTTAAGGTTTCGCCGGCACGTGGTGTTAGACGCTTCGGGATTAAAGGGAAGCTCAGTCCTCGTTTCATCGGACCGTTTGATATCATTGAACGAGTCGGTGAAGTATCTTACCGATTGGCGTTACCTCCGCAGCTTTCGCATGTGCACAATGTGTTTCATGTGTCCTTACTCAGAGGGTACCAATATCATCCCCTTCACATGGTTCAGTATCCACTAGAACAGATACGTAAAGATCTCACTTTTATAGAAGAACCCGAACGAGTTCTTGACAGGCAAGAACGAGTCATGAGAAAGAAGACGATTCCATTCGTCAAAATTCTATGGAGGGATCATACCGAGCGGGAAGCCACTTGGGAAACGGAGGAGTCTATCCGGGCTTCTTACCCTCATTTCATATTTTGAATTCAGGTATGTTCTTCTTTTCCAGTTTACTTTATCTATAATTCGGGGACGAATTATTCTTTTTAGGGGGGGAAGAGTTGTAAAACCCGCATGCTTTTACCATGCATAGTACCCTTAGGATCGTACGTACTAGTTAAAAACTTTCCTAATGTAGCATGATTACGATTACGTGTTAGGAGTTTATGTATTACGTACGTGTTAGAACACGATAAGTATTTTATATGCATGATCACGTAATAATTATTTAGCAATTATTAATCACGAACATACGATCACGAAATCACGAGCGTAATTAAAACACGAGCTATTATTAATTACGTATATATATTTAATACGAGCGTAATTAAATATATTAGAGTATGGTACTTACGTAACGAGAACATTTAAAACACGAACATAATTAAACATAAACGAGTACTAAATAACGAGACACGAAACGAGGTACGGGAACCCCATGGGGGGGTCCCTACCCGCGGCCAAACAAGGGTAATGGGCCAAGCCCATTACAAATTTTACTAAAAGGGGGTTAAGTAATTTTTACTACTCAAAAATTACTTTACAGAAGATTTCAGGAAAAACCTAAAACCCTCCCTTTTCTCCTTTCTTTGTGCCGCCACCTACAATCGCCAAACAAGGTGATTCCTTGATCTTGGATCTTGTTAATTTATTGTTTGTTCGTGTTTGTTCTTCAACCTCTTGATCCACGAATACGGTAAAACCTTTTAAACCTTTTCTTTTTAATTAATCTTTTTATTAATTATGAACACGTGATGTTTTCTATAAAAACACATTAATTAATCATAGATCTAACATGTTTTGATCATTAATTAAATCAAATGGTCGATTAAGGGGTGTTTTGTTTTGGGTCGCAGGCAGCAACCGACCCCAAAGGGGTTTCGGTTTGCTTAAACTGACCACCACCAAGACCTTTTGGTCTTGGTTGGTGCGTGTGGGTCCCACGACAGCAAGGGGTACCCCGATTTGGGTCGGGGTACGGTGTCGATTCATGTCCGGTTCATGTTTTTAAGCTTAGATCCGGATCATGGTTATGTTAGTTTTGTTTATGTTATAAACTTATGTTAAAATTAAATTAATAAAAGATGAGATTTATTTAATAACATGACTTAGGTTAATTAATTATTAATTATCATGAAATTATTTTAACCTAAGTATTTATATTATTAAGACCTATAATTAATTAATTATTTAAAAACCATGGATATAATTAATTAATTAACATGACTTAGGTTATATTATTAATATTTAATAATACATATTTTAACCTAAGTATTTAATATATTTAATTAAAAACATGTCATACTTTAATTAAATATTATAACCTATAGTTTAATTAAATTACATGAAATAATTATTAAACTATACAATATATCATATAACTTAGAAAATAATCATGAAAACACTTAGGCATATATATTTAGCTTATTTAACCAGCTTATTTCTAATTATGGAAACTTTTTATTTTTAGAAACTTAATTAAATAAGGCAGTTAATTTAATTATGGAAACCAGCTATTTTTAGAAACTTATTTATTTAAGGCAGCTAATCTATTTATGGAAACTTATTTAATTAAGGCAGCTAATCTATTTATGGAAACTTTCTATTTTTATAAACTTATCTATTTTAAGCAGTAAATCTATTTTTGGAAACTTTTTATTTTTGGAAACTTTCTATTTTTGGAAACTTTCTATTTTTGGAAACTTTCTATTTTTGGAAACTTTCTATTTTTGGAAACTTTCTGTTTTTGGAAACTTTCAATTTTAGGAAACCTGCTATTTTTGGAAAGTTACTTATTATTACACAGTAAGTATAATAACACATGAAATATCAGAAATACTTAATCAGAATGAACAGAATATAAGATTTAACACAGTTTAAGGCTTTAAACAGTAAAACATAGTAAGAACACATAAAATAAGCTAAGACATGACATAAAACCAGCTATGTATTTTGTAAGCAGATACTTATTTCATGTACGTATTTATGTAGCACTAGTGTTTCGGAAGTAGGATTCTCGCAGTTCATCGTTCTCGTTCACTGGACATAAGGTACGGATTCCCGTCCTTTCAGTATGGACATTCTTTCCTTATTAGGATTTCCCCGTATGCAGCCAACTGTTTTCCCGTAGTATAACTATGAGTTTGATTGCTTATGTTTAAATATGATTACCTATAGCCATATACATGCATGACTAGTTTCACCTAGTTATGGAGGTACCATAACCATAACATTAGAGGCACTGATGTTATGACTTCACCACGGCGGAGTTATTTCTCGTGGCGTCCCTTCAGCTTTTGGCCAGTTATTTATATTTATCATGTGGGGCGTATGGGTGCATCCTAGTTACATGTTTTTATTCAGGATTACATGGTGAATGTGGTGTGTGCCTTGCATCCTTCACAAGGAACTGATCCCTCCTACCCATAAACTAGTATATTAAATTAGAGGCAGCCCTTCTAATTTGCATGATGAGGTCACCCATCCAATTATTCATGCACGGTGGATATTCATGACCTATATTGGCTAATGGTAAAATATGACAAACAGTTTTTATAAGATAAACATAAGACTTTCAAACTATAAAACCAGTTTTATTAAGACTTAACTAGGTTACTCGTGATTTAGTTTCTTCCGCTGTTGTTATGTTATATGCTTATCCTATTCATGCTTTATTGTACATCCGTGCACTGAGCGTATTGCTCAGCCGTTTTTCTTTTCTATGTTCCCAAAACGGCAGGTACTCAGGGACGCTCGTAGACACTAAGAGTACGTGCATATGGACTGGAAGTTGTCTAGCCTTCTTTACATTATGCATTTCCTTTCTTTATGATACTTATGCTTTGGACATTGTTTAGTCCTTTTCCTTTACTATACTATGTTTGTGTGTGATGAGCTTTACTTTTGGACTACCGATGTTTGATTCCGGTATTTTCCTTTATATGGCCAAGTAATGTTTAGACATTTTACCTTGTATGCTTTGATGACACGCCATAATTACTGTGATATTTCCATTTCCAAAATGGGGTGTTACAGAGTATCAGTTGGCGGATATATTCACAAAGGCCTTAGATCGAGGACGTATCGAGTTTTTGATCGAAAAGCTGGGTATGAAATCATTCTCACCGGCAACACTTAAGGAGTGGGTAGAAGAATCTGCAGAATAGAGGTGGTAAACTATTCTAGAGTATCCTTTTATCGTGATCTTTTATATTATCGTATATATATAAACCACCAAAAGAAAAATACAAAAAAATGAAACATACAAAAACAAAAAAATATAAAATCAAGAAAATCCAAAAATATTTTTCATTTTAAAACGGGCATGTGTTTTAGTACGGTAATATTTACGACCTTAGAAATGTTGATTAATATTGACATGGCGCCATAAATAGAGTCCGTATAAAAGTTGTACATATTTTAAAACATGCCCATATGGCTTGTAGTTATTTCAGACTGCAACCCGCTTTTCGCATTAAAGTCACGTATTTCTTTTGAAAACGTTGGCTCACAACAGGAATTAATTTTCTCGGGCAAGGTTACTTTAAAACCTTGTAAGGGATCCAGTTTACTTATAACTTGGTCTAACATAAATTAGTGTGCGCTTCGGTGTACTTATTTTGTTAAAATAAGAGAAATCTTATTGCCACCAGAATCGTTTCATTAAATCACCAAACGGAAAAGGTCTTCAGGGATATTTGTCTATTTAAAAAAATTAATATAGCTCTTTCAATAGAAAACGGGTCAGTGTTTAAGGGGGATCAAATATCAAATCATTTTGGAATTGAATTGGTCTTCAAAAAATATTTACAGAAACATGCAACACGATGTATGGTTTTTCTTTATATGTTATGTGTGCCTTATGAGGAAACTTGAATTGACCTTAGGTTATATCATACGCCTTAAGTCATTTCGATAGAAATGTTTGTGGTGTGTAAGCGTTAACAATTTAAGAGTATCCGGGGTTAGAGGTGTTGATAACCTGTCTTATTGCAAGTTCTATTCATACTTCTCAAACAGGGGGGACCAAATTGCAATTTTTGCAAAATGGTTTGAGTTTGACCTAAGTCAACCCCCCCCCCCCCCCGGTACTTCTTTCTCATCGCAACACACACATTCCACAAACTTTGCCGCCATTAACACAAGCTCTACCAACCTTCGTTTATTGTGCCAAATCTGCTATATCATCTAGGTATTTGTCTAACATAAGTGCTTTCCATGATTATCTAGTGTTTATCATTACAAACGAGACCTATGTCTCGATTACCTGCTTAGGGTTTCGATTTGACTTAGGCTTAAAAAGTGAAATTGCTCGAGGGGAAATTATTGTATTGCTATTGTGAACATTGGTCTTGATCAGTTTTGCTTGAAACATCGTCTCTGTCCTGTAATCGAATGATCAAACGTTGCATCGTAATCTACGTCCTAGTTTGCGATGACTTTCCCGCTCTTATATTGCGATGACCATATTACGATGACCAGATTGCGATGACTCATTGCGATGAGTTATTGCGATGACATCATTGCGATGAGTTATTGCGATGACTCTATTGCGATGGGTTATTGTGATGACTTCATTACGATGACATTCTGATAACCTCATTACAATGACATTCCGATGACCTCATTACGATGACATTCCGATGACCATATTGCGATGACATTCCGATGACATAACTTAGTATTCCGATGGACTTTAAGATTGCAATTGTTTCGTAATATTGCGATAGGTGGAACTTATAGACACATTGCTAGATTAAGAGACGTGAAACATAAAAAATGATATGTGTAGTTTCTTCTCAATGTGTTACAATAACAAATACAACACTTCGAATAAAATGTCTGTGGTATATTGTCATGTATTTAGGTGATAATCTGAATGTCTGATTGTATTTCCTTTGAACTATGTTTGTAATATTGTGTCACATTTAATAATATGTGGTGACATTTGTTGTGTTATTTAAATGGATTATGAGATATATATGTGTGTATATATCAATTATGTTTGTGCTATCTAAGCAGGAATATGTCGATCACCGAAGAACAACAACTACAACTTGATCTTACACTGTTCCACTCAGTGCCCGGCTGCCACCTGCAGAGAACAATTCTCGTCTGAAAGATTACTTTTATCCATCTCTTGCAGCCTTCAAAGTCGAAATGGATATACTAGACATGTCACCGATAAAGGATGCCTTACGAGCTATTAAATCAGTTCCTTAAGTTTATATGCACGAGTTTTGGGCAACTGCGACAATCTCATAGGACATACAAATCTCAAAGAAGAATATCACCTTTATGCTCAACAACAGGGAAATGATGATTAATTTGAGTCACTTTTGGTAATTGTTCAAGTTTCATAAGTAAGAAAAAAGAAAAAAGTATGTGCCTAACCCAGAGACAGATGAACTTCTTAGAGTAATTAGAGCTCTGAATTATGAGGGTGAAATTATTAATTTATCTTAGTTTAACACCTCACACATCGGGCAACCATGGAAAGAAATTGTTACTATCATCGTCAAGTGCCTCACTTCAAATGTTCGTGGATCAGACGAAATGAGACCCCCTCAGGCTCATGTATTTTGGGGACTCTACACTGGAGCTAAAGTGGATTACGCACTATTACTTTGGGAAGAATTCTGCTATCAATTCATAGGCACCAATTGCCATACTTGGGGACTATGAAACCGGAAGCATGGATATTTTATCAGAACGAGACAGGAGTCACGCAATTTATGACATTTTCCGAACTGCATAAATTTAGTGATGGCATACTCAAACACGTTCGTGATGACCAGACTGTTCTCAATGCCGGACTACCGCTTCCAGCAGTTAAGTACAGATGGACAGACCAATGCAAAAAAAGTGCTAATTACACGATTAAGAAGATCGAGGAAAAGTTACGGGAGTGATGGTTGATAAGAAGTCTGGAACGATTCGTAGGTGGAAGACCATATGGAGCTCACCACAGGCTTACGGAACGATCTATTTAATATGGATCGTTTTCTCTCAGGTCAACTCCATATGTATTTATATTGTGAATATGTGAATATATTTGTAATAGGCTTTTGTGGCATAGTGTAGTGAGAGAGTATGAAATTTTTCAAGAATTTCTCATGAGATTCAAAATCTTTCAAACATATCATACTTAAGCACTACAACTAACCCTCATTAATTTGAGGGGAGCATTAATATGTTCTACGGCCATTAACTAATTTCATTTTTAACCCAAAGACCGGTTAATCCATTAATATCCAAAAGATTAATGGTTAACATTTTGGATAAGGGAGAAAATGGGATTAAGGAGACTTGTAAAACATATGTGGCTAAAAATGAAAAAGGGCTGAATAGAAAATCCTGTTGATCCCAAACTCAGATCTTAAACCTTAGCTTGTTTAAGGGTTGTGATAGAGAGAATAGATTCAATCTAACACTAGAGAAACTTTGCAATACAAAGTAACTAAACAAGATGCGGAATGCAGTGTTTAGCACAAGAACAAATGGTTAAAGAAAACGTTAAACTTTAATATATCAAAGATATACGAATACCCAATAATGATATTAGGGTTGCAAAAACATTAAAGTATGAAATGAAAGACAACAGGGAGAGACACACATTGCATGATAACCTAGTGGGTCCTTTTATAGTACAAGGACTCACGTACAAGATTACTACTAACAAACTTGGAAAGTATCTCGGAGTAGTATGTTGATCCCAAGCTTAGATCGATTAGCTTTGTGTATACGAGATTAGATCAAGTATAGCACGTAGAGAAACCTTTGTATATGCTTTGTGAATCTAAGTGTTATGCGGAATTTAACACTTAAACAAGAACACACAAGATATAAACAAACTTTCACTTTGATTATCAATATCGAACTTGCTTACAATGAAAGATGTTTATGAACGAAAACTTATGTAAAACTTGATATTGAACATTAACCTAAAGGCCTTCTTTTATAGACTAAGAAGCCTTGTACAATAAGCTACGTATCAACTATTCTAGGTAAAGATAAACATAGAAAATACATTGTCGTTTCTATCCTTACTACAAGTATACTAGAATATAATAAACGTGTAGATTATATCTTCCATCAGTGCTTGTCTTCAATGTGTCAACGCTTGACTTTAACTTGTCAACGCTTGAGCTGTCAGTGCTTGCTTTGTTCCTGTCAACGCTTGTTTTGTTCTTGTCAGCGCTCAAGTGATCTAGCCTTAATTTATTCCCAACAATCCTCCCCTAAACTTGATATCCACTCTTATGATCAAGTTTCTGAATAAGCATTAAGAACTTGGAGGAGTCTGGCAAATATTCTCATATTGGTAATAAATTAATCTGATCAAATTCTTTGCCACGTCACTTGAATAATCTATCTCCAGCTGAGTGTCCTTCATCTTTTCCAAAACAGCCTTGGATATGAAATACTGAGCATCCACAAGTAGATACTCAACAAACTTTGTAGAACTCAAATGGTATACACCAGCAGCTGAATATAACCTCCATTGAAGACCACTGAGGTCATCTTCAAGATCCTTCCATATTTCAGGATCTTCCTCTTTTGTCCCACACATTCTTTTGAATGTGGTCCAAAGTTTTATTCCATTAGCTGAAGTTGGTGCTTCAGCCTCATACTTGGTCTCTAGTAACCTCCAAAGGTCCACCAAGTCTTCTCTATCACAACTTGCAAATAAAGATATGAGAGTGGTAAAAGTGTGTACCTCTTTACCAAATCTGCCAATCTTCCAGAATCCACATTCATCCTCATCATAACTCACAATTGGATTCCTGGAATCTAATGGTAACACCTGCACCATATCTGAAGCTTCTAATGGGGAGAGCTTGAGGCTCTTTCTTATAACTGCTTCACTTGGATATAGTGGATCCATATCTTTTGGAAACTCAAGTTTAAATCCCTTCTTCACTGGCCTGGGAATCATCATAGCTTTCTTGATTTCCATCTCTTCTGCAAGTTGCTCTTTTCTTTCATCTGAAAGAAGTCTGAGAGTGTTTGCTTCCTGCACTCTCACCCAAATGGGATAAGCCCTATGTTCCAACTCATCAAATGTCAAAGCCTTCAACTTCTGATGTGTCCATCCAACTCCATGACATCTGAGCAACATAAAATAGAGCTCCCTTCTATCCCTTTTTAACTCTGAGAGAATATTGCTTGCCTTGTGCTTCAAAATCACCTTACAATCCTTCTGAACTCTAAGAAGAAGCTCCAAACCCCATATTTGATCTGAAATGGTCAAGTCTGGATTATCCATGCAGCTTTCTTCCCAAGAATTGTACATTTGAACCACCTCTGGCATGTCAAAGTCAACCTGTAATTTTAAGTCTCTCAACTTTTCCCTAGCAAGCTCATCACCATACTCAAGCCTTTCTGGTTCTATAATCATCACACTTGAGTCTGAGCTAGCTCCATCACTTTCTTCTTCAGAAGTCACAACAAATGGTGACTTTTCCTTTTCACCTTGTTCCATCATTTGTTCAGCCAATCTTCTATCAAATTCAACTTGGGCTGCATCCTTTGGAACAATTTCTTCTACCAATTTACCCTTACCCTTATCTGATGGTGCAATGGTTGGTAAGGTAGATGGTAATACCTGAGTAGAAACTTCCTTGATGATAGATGATGACTGGAATACATCACATTCATGTGCAGGTCTGTCAACGCCCAAATTTATCCTATCAGCGCCCAAAATACTTCTATCAGCGTCCAAAGTTGCCTTGTCAACGCTCAAATATTTTCCCTCAGCGCCTTGTGTAACCTCTCTCAACATAGCTGTAAATGATAAATTTAGATTGGTTGGAGAGATTAAGGACGTATCAAAACCTGTTTGTTCCTTCAAAGTTGTAAGGGCCTTAGCAACATCCATTGATTGACCATCCTGGCTGCCCTTATCACTCAGATTTCTTTGATCTTCCTCCCCTTTGGAAGACTCCTCCATACCCCTCCTAGCATGATCACTTTCCAAAACAACAATCCTCTCCCTCAATTGCTTGAGTTCAAGGCCTTGAGAGCTGACAATTTGTACTAAGTCTGCATTTTGCTTTTGCAAGCTAATACAGACTGCCGTCAATTCCAAAAGAGTCATTGGTTCCAGTCTGCCCTCTTCTGAAATGGGGATTTGACCTCCCAAGTCAGGTTCATTGGGCATGGATGAGGACTTAATTATGGTGGGACTGCCTTGGCCAGCATCTAAGCCAGAACCAATAGTCCCAGCCTCATCCAGGTCACCAGCCACACTTGTGGTGGTGGTTCTCTCTGCTTCATGGCTAGGACCACCAGAGGAGAACACTCCAGTAGTCCTTTGGCGTTTCATCAACCTATATTCAGGTGGTGTCGAAGATGGTGTGGAAGAATGGGTAGATGTGGGTTGGTTAAGGGGTGTTTGGGATTGTGAAGGTTGTGTATCAGCGTTGGAAAGAGGCACATCAACGCCAACATTTGATGTGTCAGCGTCAAAGGATTCTTGGTCAATTTGCATTTTTTCAGGTGAGGGTAAAGGTTCAGGAATGGGTTCAAGTTGTGGTTGAGGTTCAAGTTGAGGTTGGGGGTCTGGTTGGGGTTGTGCTGCTGCAATAACAGCAAGCATGGCTGGGGTTAAAGGTAATTCTCTATGGGGTGGTGAATTCATCTTCGTAAAAATAGCTTTCTTTTGCTCAGGGATCTTATAAAAATCATTGTGATCCCTTGAGCAGTAACCTTGATCATCAAAAATCATTTGCAGAAAACGGGGATAAGCTAAAGTCATTTTTGTCCCCTTGTTTTTACACATCCCTTCAAAAATCATTTTAGAATAGTTATATTTTTGCCCTTTTGCAATGCACACAATAGCACTTGCAATGGATCTATTGATCTCATTGTGTGCAGTACATTTGGGACTCAAACATTGAAGGAGGATGTGGATGAGGTACTTCCAGGCTGGGGGAAATTCCTGCTTATGATACTTATTAAGAGTACCTTCATAAGGAAAAGGATATCCCAAAGCCCTAAGCCCTTGTTCTATTTCATTTATGGGAAGGATGGCTACACCATTAGCATCATCAAGACGCAAGGCCTGGCGTACCAAGGCCTCAGTAACCACCCAAGACCTCCCATGAACAATAGAAGTCAATTTGGTCACTCCATTAACTGTTGAGGAACTAACAGTGTTCCAAAACTGCTTAATGTGTGTGACTGGAATGAGTGGTGCATGAGAAAGAGCATACCTTAGTGGGGATGCGTTCAAATACGCCACCATTTGTGTGTATTGAGGAAACAAATCATTATCAGCAACAAGATAAGCAATCATGTTGTGTTGAGACTTGAACCCCAATTCCAATTCTACTGAGTTAAACTTTGGTGCCATTGATGAAAGCTGTTAATTTTAAGTGTAGAAGATGAAGTTGATAAGAGAAAAGTGTTAGACAAGAATTATAGATACCCTGTTTAAAATAGGAGCCAAATTTATAGAGAGAAAGAATGCATGTGATTGGCCTAAAAATAGGCAAAGATTTTCAATAACTAATCATGAAAATATTGAAAAAGTTATAAGTTATCTCACGCATTTAATGAAAGTAACAACTCCTAAGATTACGGCTTGAAAATATGTCAAAAAGTAACAACTGGGTAGGTCCCATTGAGTGTCAACGGTCAAAAATAACCTATCAACGCCCAACGGCTATAATCTTGTCAACGGTCGCCTAAAGCCATGTCAGCGTCCAATTTGTCCACAACAACGCTTGGAAAAATCTTGTCAACGTCCAAAAAATAAAATTGTTTTAAAAAGTGAAAAATGACCTTAACAAGTAATTTATCCTAGAGAAGATAACCAAAAGCTGATAATTATTATAGGGCGGCAAGCACTGTCCAGTTATGCACACTTGCATAAGCAAGATAGACATAACAGTCCTTTAGTGTCCCTTGCTAACCAAAATTCTTAACAACAAAGTTACCTTATGAAATCCTTGTTACTCCCAGGTAAATCCCATATCAAAATCATTCCCAAGTCTCCCAACAGACCACAACCAATTCTAGGCCAAAAATGTCTTGGCAGCATGCAAAGTTGATATACTATGCATGCTACAGTGCCTCATGGTTTAGTAAAACTAACCCATACTCACCTGTGGACACAATCTAGAATTGTGATAAGAGTATCATATGGATACCCAAACATCCTAAAGGTTCCTAAAACCTCCCCTTAAACGATGATACAAAAAGTTTGCTAAAATCATGCATGAACATAAAAAATTTATGTCAAGATAGGAATGAAACATTCCAACCATCATCCATAAATAAAAACTTGTCCAAATGCTTCTCCATTGATCCATAAGCAACTCTATATCCAATGGTATACTGCTAACACCATCTGCACATTTAGATTGAAAACCACATAACTAACATTGTTGCTGACAACGCCTCGATAACACATGACAGCGTTGAGGGAAGCTTTGTCAGCGTTAGACAATTATATTACTGACAACATTGCAAAAACACTTATCAGTGTTCAAGCAACCTTTGTCAGTGTTAGAAAAATATAGTGGAAAATCTAAATCATCAATAAGACCAATAATAATAATGCATCATCGTGTACATACTTTTACAAAAAGAATCCAAAACACATATTAAGTGAGATTAACCATTCCAATACTTGTTACCAAGTATTGAAATCTTCCAGCATCAAAAGGTTTAGTTAATAAATCTGACACATTTTCCTCAGTGTCAACCCTATCTGGTTGTATTAAACCTTTCTCAAAGCAATCTCTTATAAAATGGTGTCTAATTTCTATGTGTTTAGTTTTAGAATGATGTACAGGATTCTTAATGATGCATAATGTACTATTATTGTCAACAAATATCTTAGTATGCATGAAATTATACCCATAGTCCAACAGCTGGTTCTGAATCCACAACACTTGACCACAACATGCTGCTGCAGCCACATACTCTGCTTCAGTTGTTGAATTAGCCACCACTGTTTGTTTCTTGCATTGCCAAGATATTAACCTGCTCCCAAGAAACTGACATCCACCAGTTGTAGATTTCCTATCAAACTTATCACCTCCATAATCACTATCTGAATATGCAATCAGCTCCAATGGTGAATCCTTTGGGTACCACAAACCAAGACTGGGATAGCATCTTAGGTACCTAAAGATCCTCTTCACAGCATAAAGGTGACATTCTTTGGGAGTCACTTGATGACGTGCACATGCACACACAGCAAACATGATATCAGGTCTGGAAGCAGTAAGATACATCAAGGATCCAATCATGGATCTATAGTGCCTGACATCAACATCTTTCCCATCTCCAATCTTTCCCCAAGGGTGTTCTCTATCCATAGGAGTAGTAGCCCTCTTTTCATGTGGAGAAAAGCCAAACTTCTTCAAGATCTCAGCAACATATTTGTCCTGGGAGATGAAGATACCATCTTCTTTCTGCTGAACTTGTAAACCAAGAAAGAAGTTCATCTCCCCCATAGCACTCATCTTGAATTTGTCTGTCATAAGCTTGGAGAAATCCTCACTCATCTTTGGATCAGTAGACCCAAAAATGATATCATCAACATAGACCTGCACAAGCAACACATCTTTGCCTTTCTTCTTTGTAAAGAGTGTCTGATCTATGGTGCCCCTCTTGAATCCATTGTCCACCAAATATGTAGACAAAGTACCATACCATGCTCTAGGGGCTTGATGAAGGCCATACATAGCCTTTTTGACTCTATACACTTTATCTGGATGCTCTGGATCCTCAAAACCAGGAGGTTGCATTACATAAACTTCCTCAACAATGGTGCCATACAAGAAAGCACTCTTGACATCCATTTGATAGACTGTGAAGCCCATGCAGGATGCATAGGCGAGAAAAATCCTAATAGCTTCAATCCTTGCAACTGGTGCAAAGACCTCCTCATAGTCTATCCCCTCCTCTTGTGTATAACCTTGAGCCACTAACCTTGCCTTGTTTCTGACCACAATACCTCTTTCATCTCTTTTGTTCCTTAGAACCCATCTTGTCCCTATAGGACTGACATATCTAGGACAATCAACCAGCTCCCAAACATCCTGAATTGCAAATTGGTGAAGCTCATCCTGCATTGCTTCCACCCAACTTGGTTCTTTGAGACCATCAAATATTTTCTTGGGTTCTTCTTGTGAACATGCAAACAAACATGCTTGCACAAGAGGGGTATCAACCTTCTTATGTATATTGGCAATAAACCCACCAAGACCTTGATGAGATCTTCTTGTCTGAACTGGAGTCATAATATCACCAATGATCTGAGATGTGGGGTGATTCTTCATTGTGGAAGTGAGAACCCCTCCTTCAAAAAGTCTGGTGTCCTCAACTTCACGCTCCATGTTGCCAATATCTTCTTCATCAGACTCTCTTTGATCAACAGGAATCTCTTCATGAACATTGGAAGGTCCACCTTGTTCAAAACTGGAAGATAAAAGATGCCCAAAAGTGTTGTCAACGTTTGAATCTTGGTTGTCAGCGTCTGGGCTAACAGCGCTTGAAATGTTGTTGTCAACGTCTGAGCCATCAACGTCTGAATTGGTCTTGTCAGTGCTAGATTTGCCTTTGTCAGCGCCTGAAGAACCATGCATGTTTGTATCTGGTGGTATTTGGAAACCACCATTATCTTGTCTAGCAGCAGCAGCAGCAGCAAAAGCATCTGTCCAAATGGGAATTGTGACATATTCAAATGTAGGAGATGCCTTTTCTGCTTGTGATCCAACCCTCTCATTAACCTATGTACCTGAAACATCAACAACTTGTTCCTCCACAACATTTGAAGTTACCTTCATAATGTCTGGATTAGTGACAGGCATATAATTTAAAGTTCTAGATAAGGGTTCCAAATCAAACAACCAATTAGGACCACTTTCAGGATCACTAGGTTTATTCTCCAAGAACCTAACATGTACTCTCTCAACTATACGTTTGTCCTCCTTGAGATAAAGCCTATAACCCTTGCTCTGGACTGAATACCCCATGAAATAGCCCTCATCACCTTTTGCACTAAATTTCCCTAAGGCGTCACTAGTATCTAGTACTACTACATGACAACCAAAAGGTCTGAGAAAACCAATATTAGGTTTTCTTCCCCAAAGTAACTCATAAGGTGTTTTGTTCTGAATTTTGTTAACCAATGCTCTATTTTGCACATAGCATGCTGTATTAATAGCCTCAGCCCAAAAGGCTATAGGAAAGTGAGCATCAGCCAACATTGTTCTGGCTGCTTCAATTAGGGTTCTATTTTTCCTTTCAGCAACCCCATTTTGTTGTGGGGTTCTAGCAATACTAAATTGCCTAGTAATTCCTTTCCTGGCATAAAAATCATCTAGCTTCTTGTTCCTAAATTCTCCACCATTATCACTCCTAAGCATTTTAACCTCATTTCCAGACCTTTTCTCAATCTGAGTGATAAAATCAATAAGAACATCAGCTGTGTCACTCTTCATAGCTAGAAAGAATGTCCAAGTAAACCTAGAAAAGTCATCTGTGACAACAAAACAATATGACTTACCATTCAAACTCTCTATATTTGTTGGACCAAAGAGGTCCATGTGAAGCATATGAAGAGGTCTGGAACTAGTGTGCACCTGTTTGGACTTGAATGAGACCTTGTGCTGCTTGCCTTTAAGACATGCAACACAAGAGTGATCATTGTGGAAGGCCTTCTTAGGCAAACCATCAACTAAACCAAGCCTCACAAGTCTATTTATATTTTTAAAATTTATGTGCCCTAGTCTCCTGTGCCACAAATTACTCTCATCTACTGAGGCCTTAGCATAAAAACAAGACATATTGGTATTCACTATGATCCCATTTAAATTCACATTATATATGTCCTTATGCCTAGGTGTTCTATACTCAATATACTTCTCATCAGGGATCTTAAAATCCTTGCTTAACACCAAACATTCAATATCAGTGAAAAGAACCTTATTTTTGTTATCACAAACTTGTGATACACTAAACAGATTATAATCCAGTTCTTTTACCAGGAAGACGTTCTCAAAACGCAGATTATTGGTGAGAAGGGTTCCTTTGCCTGTAATGGTGCCATAGCCCCCTCCAAAGTATACCTTATCACCATCTTTAATAGGAGTAAAGTTCGTCAGATAGTCTTCTTTTCCTGTCATGTGCCTTGAGCATCCACTATCCCAATATCCATAATCATTGATCTGTCTTTGAATGCCCTGCACATAAAGAAAACAAATTAGTTTTCTTTAGGAACCCAAGTCTCAGAAGACTTGGATTCATCTGGTTGTTCAATAAGAACAGACTTAGTTCTCACAAGAACCCCATTCGCATCCTTTTTAGGATGAAATACCCAGTTAACCCCAATAGGTTTTGTAATGACCTTTGAAATGTAATTAAATCTATTGCAAGTCATTGAAATTCCATTATCATTAGGGTTTTAATCTTTCTTGGGTCTCCATGTTAAGCTTGAAGAAGCTTTAGACCTCTTACCTTGTGGCTGCAAATATTTAGGTCTGGTCACGTTTCTGTCAGCGTTGGATTTTGTCCTGTCAACGCTGAAATTACCCTTGTCAGCGTTGAACCTAGGGTTTGCTACAGGAACCCATTGCCTATTTGACCAGGTGTTTGTCTTTTGAAAAGGTCTTTGTCCATGAGTGTTAGACCTTCTAGAAAAGAATGGGGCAGGTCTAATCACTTGTGGACTTTGCTGCACACAAGGTTTGGGTCTAACAACGTTTGACTTCCTAACAACGTTGACTTTCTTCCTATCAGCGCTGAAATTGTTCCTATCAGCGCTGGCTTTGGGAGCGTTGACACACTTGTATGCCAAATGTGAAAAGCTACCACAGGTGTAACAGGCTTTCTTAGACACAACCTTAGGTCTAGAGGAGAAGAAACCTGTTCCATGATTGCTAACTTGGCTCTTGGGTGACCTATTATTCCTATACATCTCTGCATATTTAATGGTAGGTCTTCTAACAGTGTTGGAGCCTAGGTCAACAGCTTTACCAGTGATTGGGTGAGTAACCTTAATGGGTGGTGATTCATTGGGACTTTCACATAACAAACCTCCCTTAACAAATAAAGTAGGGTTAGCTTTCTTCCACTCATTTAGGTCAGTCAATTTTTGTTGATACTCTTCCACTGGAGTGACAACTCTTGGTGGAGGAATGAATTCCTCTTCTTGGCATTCTGGTATCTCAGTCCAAGATAAGTCCTTTCTAGGGACACCATAGAAGTCACCAGCTGGTGGTGGAACCAGAGAGTAATCATTCATCCCAATCCCAGTCATGTCCTTAGGATCCCTTTGCTTAGCTACACAGTCTCCTAGGGTTTGGGTGGCTCTATCAAATCTTTGAATCTTGAGGTCAACATTATCTTTATTCTTAATGGCCTCATCTAACTTAGCCTGTAGGTCTCTATTGACCTTTGTCATGATGTTTCTAATATCCATACTACCCTCTAGCTCATGTTTTAAGATATTTATCTTATCTTTTAAGTCAAATTCCATTTTCTTCTATTCAGAAACGGTTTTCTCAGTTTCAGTAAGAGCTAGTTGGTAATTGGACAATTTACACCTTTCAGTGCTCATATCATCTTTTAGTTTTAACACCTCTTTGTTAAGTCTATCAGTGTTTATCCTACAACCTTTGCTACAAAAAGCAGCATCATATACCTCATTATCAGATGAAGAGGAGGAGTGTGCCATGAGAGCATATTCAACATGCTCTTCTTCTTCAATATCAGCAACCAAAGCTTTATCCTCTTCAGCATTCTTAGCTAGATAGCTCCAATCCCATCCTGTACCATCAATTCCTTGAACTGCAACCATGGCTTTGGAATCCTGAGCTTTAACAATCTGGCTTGAGGGTTTACCAGCATCAGATCTTCTGGGAGATCTGCATTCCCTCATGAAGTGTCCCATACGATGACAGTTGTAGCATTCAACTTTGGATTTATCAAATCCAACTGTGTCTTTAGCATTGAAGGTCATCTTCTTCTTGAACCTTCTATTCCACCTATTTGCTCTTATACTAGCAAGAGCCATGTTCCACTTGATGTCCATCTCTTCCAAGTGCTCATCACTTATCTGCTCAAGGTCCTCATATGTAATCACTGAACCATTGGGCAAAGAAGCAATGTAGGCACACACAGTATCCAAATCCAAACCAGCAGGTTTAACTCTTGGGGAGTCATTCATGAATGTGTCAGCGTCTGAAAAGGAGACGTTGACAGGACTTGTTCCAGCGCTGACAAATGATGATCCAGTAACTGGATGCATAAAAGAGTCCTTCTGATTGAATTGACCTTCACTATGAGAGAAGAAGGCCATGTTGCTGGGGCTAGATTTGCTTCCATGTTCTGAAAGAGTTTCATCTTCCAATAGTCTTAGTTTGTTGTAGATGTCATCAAACGAGGAGCTCTTGTAAGTATTATTGGCAAGAATAGATCTTGCCTCAATCTTCCATGCCTCACCAAGACTTTTAAGAAAGGTAGCATTGGTGTCAACATCACCAACTTGTGTCCCCATGAAGGATAATTTGCTTGTGATGTCAAGCAATCTGCTTCTCACACTACTTAGTTTCTCATTGGGTTGAGCTTTGAAGACAGCATAGTCATGCAGAAGTTGCTTTTTCTTTTCTTCCTTAGTGTCTGCATTGCCACCATATGCAACTTCAAGTGCTTCCCAAAGATCTTTAGCAGATTCATAGCCTCTATATTTGTGCTGGTTTTCTTGTCCCAAAGAGACTTTTAGAATGTTTAGGGCTTTCATGTCAACCCTTTTCTTTGCAATATCTTCAGCACCTACAGCTCTACCATCTCCAGGTTTTTCTTTCTTATCTTCATGAGGGCATCCTTCAACAGCTGATCTTTGAGTAATGGCATCAAGAATCTTTTGAGCCTTATTGAATGAGTTTCCATATTCAATAATCTCCCAGAGTGTGTAGTCATAGATCCCCAGATATTGTTCAAAGTTGAACTTCCATAAGTCAAAGTTGGTTGCATCAAGCATGGGAATCCTGATGTTTGGTAAGGGTGAAGAGGAGGTGGTTATTGCTTCAGACATGATGTTGTTAGGGTTTTGGTGTTTTTAGGGTTTCTGAGAAAATTAGGGTTTTGGTGTTCGTGTATGGTTCTAGTGTTCTTCAAAGATCAAAAGTTCCTCAACAAGCTCTGATACCACTTGTTGATCCCAAACTTAGATCGATTAGCTTTGTGTATACAAGATTAGATCAAGTATAGCACGTAGAGAAACATTTGTATATGCTTTGTGAATCTAAGTGTTATGCGGAATTTAACACTTAAACAAGAACACACAAGATATAAACAAACTTTCAGTTTGATTATCAATATCGAACTTGCTTACAATGAAAGATGTTTATGAACGAAAACTTATGTAAAACTTGATATTGAACATTAACCTAAAGGCCTTCTTTTATAGACTAAGAAGCCTTGTACAATAAGCTACGTATCAACTATTCTAGGTAAAGATAAACATAGAAAATACATTGTCGTTTCTATCCTTACTACAAGTATTCTAGAATATAATAAACGTGTAGATTATATCTTCCATCAGTGCTTGTCTTCAATGTGTCAACGCTTGACTTTAACTTGTCAACGCTTGAGCTGTCAGTGCTTGCTTTGTTCCTGTCAACGCTTGTTTTGTTCTTGTCAGCGCTCAAGTGATCTAGCCTTAATTTATTCCCAACATAGTAACTGAAACGCGTTATAATCTATTCCAAGTTTATCTCTAGCAGCAGGGTCTTTGACTTTAGCAGGGGAACCAATCCCCTGCCTTTGTTATTTAGCAGGGGGAACTTACTCTAGGAGGGGAAACTTTGACCAACTAGCAGGGGTAACTAATACACTTATATTTATTCCCACCAATCCTCCCCTGAACTTGTGCTTTCACCTAAAGACAAGTTTCTAAACAAATACTAGTTGATGAGGGTGCTTACAAAGTTCTTGGCCAAAGCTGACTGTACATCATCCTTACCAGATTATAAGCAACAGGTGCTTTAGCATCTACAATCAAATCAGCCTGTGCCAATTTCTTCAAGGTCTCTTGATTGAAAGGATAATAACGATGATTAATCAAGTAAACACTTACCCCTTCTATGACTATCTCATAAACCCCAAAATTGGTAAATAGCTTCCAATACAACAAATTTCCCCCATTTACTGCATCAAATATGGGATCAAACAGTTCATGCTCATACATCCTATGCATGCATTCCCAGATCACCCAATCCTTCTCTACACCATCCACAGTAGGAGGTTTTGTAGCAAAGGTCTTCTTCAAAATCTTCCACAAATCATCTAATTCCTCACTATCCAAAGTTTAAAACATGATATATGGGCTTAGAAATGTTTGTGCTGTATTGTCAGCTCTTGTAAGCTTCCACCAATTCATCCCCTTGTGTTCATAAACAGCATATTCCACTATGGCAAATTTCTTCCCAAACTCACTAGGTGAGATTTCATCATTTTCTTGCACAATTAGCTGCTTATCTATTTCTTCATTTGAGGGACGCTGAGTCTTCTTAGTAACTATACCAACTTTTTCCATCCTCTTGAGTCTTTTGGCTGCTCTTTGTGCATTGAGTACAGATCTCTCAATTGCTGGAAAACTTGTACCTGTTTGAGTTGATGCAACTGCTTGTGATGATGCACCTGCTTGTGATGATGCACCTGCTTGTGTAGTTTCCACTGTTGTTCCTTCAGCCTTTCTTTCTCTAGATTCCCTAGCTCTTTGTAACACTTCATTTTGCCTCCTGAGATACTCAGCTTCCTCAGGAGTATTTATAGCTATGAAGTCTTCCACGTTTGTCTCTCTTAGAACTGGTCTGATAGTCTTCTCTATATCCTCAAAAGTCATGTCTCTGAAATGACCATCTGTCCACTTCTTGTGTCTTTTGAGCAAAACCTTGTAGTGTGCCAGCCTCCCCTTCTCAGACCTCAAATATTTTTCCTTCTGAATCTGATTTGCCCTTCTTTCCGGATATTCATTCTGATACTTGTAAACTAAACAAATCAATTCATACCTGTCTTCCAAAGGAGCATTTACCAACTCCTTTTCCCATTGATCTAGAAATTCTTGAACATGAGGCACCCTGTCATCTAACTCTCTATGCATGATTTCAACCTGCTTAAGCATCTCTTTGGGCCTCATCTTTTGCATTCTCTGATCTTGCATATGTAGCTCTTCTTGTTGAAGTCTGAGAGCTACCTGTTGATCATATTCTTCTTCAGCCCTTTGCTGTTCAGGAGTTCTGTGTTTGTATTTTCTTTTGGGCTGTTCAACCATAATCCCCTTTCCCTTGTCTTTTGGGTCCACTGCTGGTGCTGGTTTTGCTTTTTTTAATACCCCCAAATTTACACGCAGCGGAATACATCTTTGGGTGCTAAACAATGATACAACAACACATAATTTATAAAGAACGACTCGAAAAGAGACGTTTCAAATTTATCGTTCCTTAAACATTCATCAGAGTAGCGTAGTCCCAAGTAATCGTTACCAAAAGATAAGTTAAAACAACATATTAGTTTGTTTTAAAAAATGGAACGATAAATAAATCAAAGAGTTAGAACAACAAAAGCAGTGCACAACTTCATTCCCGTGACCTCCAAGCTTCCACTTCTTGATTACCTGAAATACATGTGAGTAAAACAATCAGCAAAAATGCCGAATGAATCTATAGGTTTTTGTATTCAATTTAAACACAAGCAAAGATTATAAGTTTGTGGCATGCTTATAAGCATCAAATAATAATTTGAATCAACAATGATAATTGTACATAGCATAAATTGCAATAAGCTCATGGAACCGAGCCCTTAAACACTCCTTTTAGAGGTCTGATAAGACAAGAGATTTATTAATTGTCGGTTACCTCTAGATTTTTGGTACATTGCCGTATACCTGACTTCTCAATACAATATGCTCAAACAGTGTGGAGGTCGGGCCTAAGCTTCTGTGACAAGTCCACACAAACTGAACCGGGGCGGCTTCCCCCATAGATCTATTAATTGTACTAGCGGCTAGCCCATCATAAGCTAGTTAACGGTCCATAATTGAGGCTTTAACAAAGGCAATCACTTAATGCAATTTAAAGGCAACCACGGGTCCATTCAAAGAGGGACAAAGCATACCATAAAAATCTTGTGTTCTAAGTTTATAAAACATGTATTCCCCTCGCGGGTTTTTAAAATCATATAATTGCGCAAATGAGGCTATAGACTCACCTTAGCCAATAGTGGTAATGAGACGATCGCCGACGATAAATGATGCCTTTCAAACACGAGAACCGCAACCTATCAAATAAGGTGCGTTCAGTAATAATAGACTCGAGAAATAAACCATACATAAAAATGTAAACTCGACTCATAAAATCACGACAAACTCGAGAGAAAATGATATAAATAACTTCATTATACTCTACTACACATTTACTTAACCATTTTATACTTTTAACAAAGTCCGTCAGTACATACTACATGTACTAACTTATTTACCCCTTTTAAACTCGTCAACCGTTTATGAAACGACTCGATAAACTAACTTAATATATATAGAAAGTCCTCCTACAAGTTTATCAAATGAAATTACTTTTAAAGTCTTTTACCCGACTCATTTTCAAACTACAAAATCCGGACAGATTTACGTTAATTTTTCATACAACCGTTTTAACTTATTTAAACGACTGCGTTTACAAAACCGACACTCGGGTTTTAAAGTAAACTCAACCTATAAAATACACACCTCATTATCAGTAGGTTACATATTTGAAAACTTCCATTTAGAGTCCCCGAGATTCGATCCAAATATCGACAACAACTATATGTAGTGCCGATACTCGTCTCCCGGTACACGATCATTCAAAACATCATAACTTCGCGCTCGTTTGGATCTAGAAGCTCTACCTTATATCAAATTGAAGCTAATAAAATTATCTAAAACCCTAGGCTATAAGTTAAGTCATTTTCAAAACATAAAAATTCGGATTTTACAGTTTACTTACTGTTATAAAATGACTATTAAAAACTTGTATAAAATCAACTTTTTGATCAAAACCAACCATAAAAATGATCATTACTATACCCTAACATCAACATATATGAACCATAACATCTAAATCATCATAAAAATAAAAATCTTTGAATCAAAATGAAGTTTTTAACAAAGTTTTTAGCAAGAACACCATGGATCATGCCAAGAACACCATGCATGATCATGGTTTCTACCTACCAACATCAAGAAAATAAAAAGTGCTTGCATGTAAGAATTTCTTATACCATTGTGATCCTTGATCAAAAATAAGAATGGGTCTAGATTTAGATTAGCTCAAATCATCCTAAATCTTGAGTTAAATTGAAAATTATACGTGTTTTGGTGGTGGGTTGATGTTTCGGCAAAATGAGAGAGACAAGAGAGACAGTGCAAAATTTTTAAGTGGTGAAATGAATTGTGTGTGATTGTTTAAGCTTTATATATAGTGGGGTAGGGTGTAGTTTGAAAATATTGGATATTTATGGACCAAAATGCAACATTTAAGTTAAAAAGCGGGAAATGACTAAAAGTAAATTTTACAAATATTTACGGGACTCGAGTTTCGTAAAAATACTTTTTAAAAGTTTAAACGCACACGAAAAATACTATAACGACTCGATACGTAATTAAAATGATATCGTCGAAAGTATTAAATATCGAAACGATCGATAATAAAATATAAAATTTTGGCATCCGTCGGTATCGCGATCACTAGTAGTCCTTGTTACTCGTCAAAATATTAAATTATAGTATTTAATATCGGTTTCAACTTAAACCGTTAAACATAATAATATTTAACGTTATAAAATACTTCAAAATAATTGAAAAATAGAATTAAATTATGACCTTATTTTTACGGGTTTTACATCCTCACCACCTTAATGGAGCGACGTCCCCGCGCTCAACTCACCTCATACTCGAGTTGTTCACTACCCGGAAGGATGACGACATTCCTTAATAAGAAGTCCTCACATTCCCACGTGAATCTCGATCCACGATCTTCACTGGTTCTTTTACAAAACGCAACTTGTCGTCAAGTTGTTTCTCTCCAAAAAAAAGAATAAATAAATCCTTATCCACCAGTCACCCGTCAAGCTCGTCACATCAAAATTTTATAGATCACACGAAGCTCATTCGATAATAAGAATAGACGACAGGATTTTCGGGTAAGTCCAGTTAAAAAGAAAGTTTCAATTTAAAGGATAGCCACTGGCCGGATAGCCATGGACACACATCAAAAATAACTAACAAGAAAAACATTTTCGTCATCAGAGGGTGCTCACACGCGGGTCCCTACTTCAAAAGATAATACAAAGACACCATCTCACTTTCGCCAACACGCATTAAAGTCTCAATAAACATCGTCGTTGAAAGTCAAAAAGATATTACATAATATGTGTTCTACATGATCGGACGTCATCGGATGATGCCGTCTCAAGTTCTCACAACTTACGATCATTTGACTAGATCACACACCATATAAGTACATAAAAGAAAAGGTCGAACATAAACATCGAGTATAGATCTCCACCGTTAATCATCGAGAAAAACCTTGAACGAACCCTTGATAATAACCACTTAATCTCTAGAGTATTTCCACTTACGGTGTCGGCTTCAACATACTCCTCGAGGTTGTAACGAATTTATTAACTCAATTCATTAAGAGATTCGGTCCTCAATCATTCCACAAGTACACACATAAATCCTGGTGACACTTATCGTTTCTTCTTATACACTGCTTCCCGAGATTCATATTAAACTCAGAATAAAATAGTGATCTTCAATACGAGGAACAGAACGAGATAAAAATGAATCCAATAAACGCATAAATAGACAAGATGAGGTAAAATGATTTAAGGTTGACGATCGACGAGGGATCTCGAATCACGTAACCGTAAAACATAATAATTCACAATACTAGAAAAATGAGAGAGAAGAATGAATTAAATATTAACATTAAAATAACGTTTGTCACAGTTATCCGTCCCGGATTTAGTATTACCTTAAAACTCAATTGAGGTACTTTCTTGATAAAGATGATATATCAAAGAAGGAGTTAAATAGCTTCATAATTTATTTTGGTTGTCTTAAGAAACTTTGAAAGAATGACATGAATTTATTAATTAAACTTGTATTGATGGTTACAATTAGAAAATATAATTTCCAAATTAAATCATTATTAGGAATGTAAATTAAACCGGTAATTTCATTACAATAAAAGTAAAGTATGATAAGTCAATTAGTTCAAGAGATAGAGCATAATTTCATTTTAAACATTAGTTTTAGTTATACAAAATATGATGTATAAATTTGACCTTTTACTTGTGATGGTTATTTCGATAATTGAAAGTCATTGGAAAAATGTATAAAAGTTCCATGAAAATTTTATAATATGTTGTAGAAATTCATAAAGGTGTTTATTATTTCAAAATAAACATGGGATATATTCGGGTTTCAAAATGTGACAAGATAACAAACGAATACGAATGGAAATAATGGTCAATAATTAGTACGAAATCAGCGGTACGAAAGAGAACGAGGCAAATGTCGTATGAATTCTTAAAGAGAATAATAAGATGAAGTCGTTGATAGTAAGACGATAAGAAATAACAGATTAAACAAGTTGTCAATTTTGTTAGTGCGGTCGGTGGTTCACCAATATCAGCTCGTTAACTTAGCGGTGGTCGATACATGATCGGAAATAAGATCCATACAAAATTTTTAATAAAAGAAAATTCCTAATAATCACTTGTAATTAAAATAAATCAAATGAACGATGTTAGTGTTTAAAGAGAGAAGTCAAAACACGGTTCACAAGAGTGGATTTCGAGACAAACGAGAGTGACGGATGTCATCTCAGATATACGGAAATCACTCTAGTGATAATTCATTATTCACGTGCGGAGACATTCCAAAGATCTACCCAGTCGCATAAAGAATATTGGATGATAAGGAAGGATAAAACATTAAGACTTTCAAGTCATTTATCAACAGTCAGTAATTTAGACGAACGGTCTAAAAGAAATCAGTTATAAGATAAAATGAAGTAACAAGTTGAAAAACGATCGTAGAGTAAAAACGTATTCGTAAGCGCGTAATTCGATCAGGAAAAGGTAAGAAAACGTATGCGGATGCATAGAAATTGCGCTACTTGCATAAAATATGATGGTTTTCAAAACTTCTTTTCACTTTATTTCATTTTATTTATCTTTATCATAAATACAAGTAAAAAGTTGATTATTATCAAGATTTTTAAGTTGAATACTATTCAGCCTAGCATGGCTCCTTCTAAATTAGACATAGGTGATCAGGCCATGTATAATTTAAAAATAGCAATGCAATGCTCAGTTTCTTCGAAAAGTATTACGTTTCTTATGTTTATATATAAACCATGCCATTTGAAAAATGGAATTTAAAATATTTTATAAATTTATAGAATACAAGTAATTTGCGAGATACTCAATAAGCAACTTTTAATGTTACGAAAAGTATTTTATAAGACCAAAGTAAAAACAATTGGTGAAATAATCGTAAAACAAAATCAGATTTATTTATAAGGTGTCATTATGACAATGTATAAAGTAGCCAAAGGTTTGCAAAAAAATGGCAAATAGTAGCTCATAAAACAACCAATGAAATGGTTACAAGTTGTTAAGGTTTCAAAAGGTTATAAGGTTTAGACGAAAACGCCATGAGACACGTAATGAGAATGTCGACGAAGAATGTGAAGGCAAAACTTCAAAACTCAACCCAAATCAGTGGAAGGTTAGAAGAAAATAAAAATAAAATAACATCGAATGACAAAGGAGTCATATATAAAAAGAATAAATCGATCCATATGTGTATTCTATGTAAGATACTCGACACAACATGCTTTTAAGAAAATATATTATTCATTTTCAAATTACACCATTAATCCGGTAATTGCTAATCCTGTAATGTTTCTATTTTTTTTTTACATTGTCACATGCAACTAGTATTAGTTAATTGTAAAATAATATTCGTTAAATTTTACGATCTCAAATGAAATCAAAACTGCTTAGAAACGTTTAAAACCCATGTTCTGAATTTTCTATCAGATTTAACTTTTTAAATATGAGCCGATTAATTGACCCGATAAACGACATCTCCAAGACTCGGAGTCTAAAGCATTTTGATACAAAACGACGTTTCAGACAACTTTCTAATTTTGCCCGAGACTTGAAACCTAATGTAAAATGACTAAAATACCCATGCAAGTTCTGTGCCGGTTTGACTATTTTGTTTTAAAACGCAGGTTTTACATTTAAGTTTTGACCTGTTTATACTGCCCCAGCAGTTTCTCCATTAAATATATTTTTCGACACTTCCTAACGGCTCAATATATATATATATACACACATGTCTTGTGGATTTTACAACAATGAAAAATAAATCTCAAAATGAGCACTAAATAAAAATATAGCATAATGAATGACATAAGATGCTTCAAGGTATCTAATACGAAATTTAGGAAGCAAAACAGTGAATGACGTTCATAATTTAGACTTCAAAATGCAATGTAGGCAAATCTCCTTGGTGCCACGATTGTCAAAAACACAAAACTTAACAAGAAAAGAATGGAACATTCATAGGTTGCGTTCCGAGAGCAATAAGGTTAATGAAAAACAAATGATACAATTTTATAGAAGTAAAATCGTATTCCAATCTAGCGCCATAATCTAGACGATGATTTCTAAAATGACGATGACGTTATCGAGATATAAGCGAACAATACACTTCGGAGTCGATACATATAAATGTCAATGAATTAAATCTGGACATGTCGTGTAAAATGGTGATAAAAATCAACAAAATATTATGAAAAACCATGATATTATTCAACACGATTATAAGAAGTGTTTCGAGATGTGTGACTCACACGATAGCGGTTAGTCTATTCCAAGGACACATTGAGCTACACAATGGTCTAGAGACTACGTTTCAAGACGTTCAAGCACAAACAGCCGAAAGACGATTTGGATATTTACATAGATATCTCAAAGGGTTAAACAATAAAAGTAACGCGCGCAGATGAAGGTATGTAAGGTCATAATATAAAAATTTTGCAATAAAAGCAATTTAAATACTTTAGAAAAAATACAGAAAAATCTTGAAAATTCAATGTATTTATTTAAGTTAATCATTAATAAATGATAAACTTTTATCGAAAAGTTTAATGACATAAATATATATCGAAAAAGTGATCCTAGATATAAATATATATCCATAAATGGATCATAGTATTTATTTATAAATACTTGCCAATAAGGTATACGTAATAATGCATACTAAAGTGGTAATCCCAGAAGTAGCTTGAACCTGAAGTCACGCGAAGTCCGGTGCACATGAATCTTTGAAAAATAAAAACTGACAGTTATAGTTTAGGTTTTTAAAATAAAGACCTAGTTCTCTATAACTCATGGCTCTGGTACCAATCTTTAACACCCCCAAATTTACACGCAGCGGAATACATCTTTGGGTGCTAAACAATGATACAACAACACATAATTTATAAAGAACGACTCGAAAAGAGACGTTTCAAAATTATCGTTCCTAAAACATTCATCAGAGTGGCGTAGTCCCAAGTAATCGTTACCAAAAGATAAGTTAAAACAACATATTAGTTTGTTTTAAAAATGGAACGATAAATAAATCAAATAGTTAGAACAACAAAAAGCAGTGCACAACTTCATTCCCGTGACCTCCAAGCTTCCACTTCTTGATTACCTGAAATACATGTGAGTAAAACAATCAGCAAAAATGTCGAGTGAATCTATAGGTTTATGTAATCAATTTAAACACAAGCAAAGATTATAAGTTTATGGCATGCTTATAAGCATCAAATAATAATTTGCATCAACAATGATAATTGTACATAGCATAAATTGCAATAAGCTCATGGAACCGAGCCCTTAAACACTCCTTTTAGAGGTCTGATAAGACAGGAGATTTATTAATTTTCGGTTACCTCTAGATTTTTGGTGCATTGCCGTATACCTGACTTCTCAATACAATATGCTCAAACAGTGTGGAGGTCGGGCCTAAGCTTCTATGACAAGTCCACACAAACTGAACCGGGGTGGCTTCCCCCAAAGATCTACTAATTGTACTAGCGGCTAGCCCATCATAAGCTAGTTAACGGTCCATAATTGAGGCTTTAACAAAGGCAATCACTTAATGCAATTTAAAGGCAACCACGGGTCCATTCAAAGAGGGACAAAGCATACCATAAAAATCTTGTGTTCTAAGTTTATAAAACATTTATTCCCCCTCGTGGGTTTTTAAAATCATATAATTGCGCAAACGAGGCTATAGACTCACCTTAGCCAATAGTGGTAATGAGACGATCGCCGACGATAGATGATGCCTTTCAAACACGAGAACCGCAACCTATCAAATAAGGTGCGTTCAGTAATAATAGACTCGAGAAATAAACCATACATAAAAATGTAAACTCGACTCATAAAATCACGACAAACTCGAGAGAAAATGATATAAATAACTTCATTATACTCTACTACACATTTACTTAACCATTTTATACTTTGAACAAATTCCGTCGGTACATACTACATGTACTAACTTATTTACCCCTTTAAACTCGTCAACCGTTTATGAAACGACTCGATAAACTAACTTAATATATATAGAAATTCCTCCTACAAGTTTATCAAATGAAATTACTTTTAAAGTCTTTTACCCGACTCATTTTCAAACTACAAAATCCGGACAGATTTACGTTAATTTTTCATACAACCGTTTTAACTTATTTAAACGACTCCGTTTACAAAACCGAAAATCGGGTTTTAAAGTAAACTCAACCTATAAAATAAACACCTCTTTACAGTAGGTTACATATTTCAAAACTTCCATTTAGAGTCCCGATATTCGATCCAAATATCGACAACAACTATATGTAGTGTCGATACTCGTCTCCCGGTACACGATCATTCAAAACATCATAACTTCGCGCTCGTTTGGAGCTAGAAGCTCTACCTTATATCAAATCGAAGCTAATAAAATTATCTACAACCCTAGGCTATAAGTTAAGTCATTTTCAAAACATTAAAATTAGGATTTTACAGTTTACTTACTGTTATAAACTGACTATTAAAAACTTGTATAAAATCAACTTTTTGATCAAAACCAACCATAAAAATGATCATTACTATACCCTAACATCAACATATATGAACCATAACATCTAAATCATCATAAAAATAATAATCTTTGAATCAAAATGAATTTTTTAACAAAGTTTTTAGCAAGAACACCATGGATCATGCCAAGAACACCATGCATGATCATGGTTTCTACCTACCAACATCAAGAAAATAAAAAGTGCTTGCATGTAAGAATTTCTTATACCATTGTGATCCTTGATCAAAAATAAGAATGGGTCTAGCTTTAGATTAGCTCAAATCGTCCTAAATCTTGAGTTAAATTGAAAATTGTATGTGTTTTGGTGGTGGGTTGATGTTTCGGCAAAATGAGAGAGACAAGAGGGAGAGTGCAAAATTTTTAAGTGGTGAAATGAATTGTGTGTGATTGTTTAAGCTTTATATATAGTGGAAAGTATTAAATATCGAAACGATCGATAATAAAACATAAAATTTTGGCATCCGTCGGTATCGCGATCACTAGTAGTCCTTGTTACTCGTCAAAATATTAAATTACAATATTTAATATCGGTTTCAACTTAAACCGTTAAACATAATAATATTTAACGTTATAAAATACTTCAAAATAATTGAAAAATAGAATTAAATTATGACCTTATTTTTATGGGTTTTACATCCTCACCACCTTAAGGGAGCGACGTCCCGGCGCTCAACTCACCTCATACTAGAGTTGTTCACTACCCGGAAGGATGACGACATTCCTTAATAAGAAGTCCTCACATTCCCACGTGAATCTCGATCCACGATCTTCACTGGTTCTTTTACAAAACGCAACTTGTCGTCAAGTTGTATCTCACAAAAAAAAGAATAAATAAATCCTTATCCACCAGTCACCCGTCAAGCTCGTCACATCAAAATTTTATGGATCACACGAAGCTCATTCGATAATAAGAATAGACGACAGGATTTTCGGGTAAGTCCATGATACAAGGCTTTTGGCCCGTATAAAAATTAAGTTCGTTTTGTTGGTCTAATCGAATTGATCTAAGCTCTCTATGTGACTCTATTGTTTTTGCTGGAACAAAGATGTGTCGTTGTAGTAAATAAAAGGTGTAGAAAAAATAAAGTAAAAGTGCAATTAAAAGTAAATCTAACTCTAATAAAAATAAATGGTGCAAGTAGATTAAAAGCGCGACTAAAATTAAAGGCAATAAATGAAAATCACGCAAACTTAAATCTAACTAAGGCAAACTTAAAACGCAACTAAAACTAAATCTTAAACTAAGGCAAATAAACTTAAAGTGCGATTAAGGAAAAAGGCGGGAAAAATAAAGCTCAAAAATAAAAGGGCAGAAACTTAAAAACTAAATTTGAAGAAACTGAAAATAACCCCTATCCAGAATAAACACCTATTCAGAAAACTGTCACCAATCCGGAATAAGTTCTACTCAGAATAAAATCCCAATTCGGAATACTCAACCCTATTCGGAATAATCCTCCTATTCGGAATAATACCTCTATCCGGAATATCTGTCCCTATTCGGAATAAAGTGCCTACTCGGAATATTTGGCCTATTCGGAAAGAATTTCTATTCGGAATGTTTAACCCTATGCGGAAAGTTATCCCTATTCGGAAAATCCAGGCCTATTCAGAAAGACTCCTTACTCGGAATAACCAACCAACTCGGAATAAAACTACTATTCAGAATAATCAATATTCCGAATAGACGTCCAGAGAAAAGCTTTACTCGGAATGTTTCTGGGCTCGTTCCTGGGAAATACAGTAACCATAAAACCGAAGAACAAGGAAAGATAAAAACGCACGGATCTAACAAAAACTTAACCAAATCAACAAAAAGATTAAATCAAACTAATAACCAAACATCTATTAAACATAAACAATCAATCCAAAACAATAAAACTCAAAAAACTTAATCAAAATAATCAAAACCCACTTAAATAAATCAACCAAAATCAAGAACATAAACATAAACAATAACAATCAAAGATTAAGAAAGGAAGAATGAGATTAACAAGATAAAGATAAAGATTAACAAGAATTAAAAAGAAAAACTTACTTGAATTAAATGGTAATTAAGGTGCAAGACAAGGTAATTAAATTTGACAAGTATTTAAATTGACAAGGTAATTAAATGGTGGAAGACTAATTGTCACACTTAGCCAACAACTGAAAAGTTAAAAACTAATGGCTATTTATAGGGGAGGATTAGGAAGCTTCCTCCCCTCTTTCATTTCTTCTTAATTACAAGCTTAAGTCCCTCCTTTTATTAATCTTCATTAATTGCGTCATTAGTCCTTTTCTTCTAATCTTCTTTAAACTTGGACTTAAGGGATTTTTGGCTTTGGGATTTCTTCGAACTCGTCTTTAAATTCTTCAATAAAATAGACTTGAATTCTTCGGCTTTTGATAAACTTCCGTCTTTTGACTTTTTCTTCGATAAATCTTCAGAATTGGTCGTGGACTTCCGTTCTTTTTGCACTCTTGATTTCTCGACTTCGTCTTTCATCTTTTTCTTCAATAAAAGTCCGTAAATGCCCGTGAATTCCCGTGTTTTCTCCACTTTTCACCTTTTCGTCCTAAATCACAACAAAAACACAATCCACGCATAATTTCCACATAAAAGACATAAAATACACGTTTTGGCTCGGTTATTATTGTAATTAAGTGGTAAAAAAGATGGGTGTTTACACACCTATCAGTCCAGTTAAAAAGAAAGTTGCAATTTAAAGGATAGCCACTGGCCGGATAGCCATGGACACACATCAAAAAGAACTAACAAGAAAAACATTTTCGTCATCGAAGGGTGATCACACGCGGGTCCCTACTTCAAAAGATAATACAAAGACACCATCTCACTTTCGCCAACGCGCATTAAAGTCTCAATAAACATTGCCGTTGAAAGGTAAAAAGATATTACATAATATGTGTTCTACATGATCGGACGTCATCGGATGATGCCGTCTCAAGTTCTCACAACTTACGATCATTTGACTAGATCACACACCATATAAGTACATAAAAGAAAAGGTCGAACATAAACATCGAGTATAGATCTCCACCGTTAATCATCGAGAAAAACCTTGAACCAACCCTTGATAATAACCACTTGATCTCTAGAGTCTTTCCACTTATGGTGTCGGCTTCAACATACTCCTCGAGGTTGTAACGAATTTATTAACTCCATTCATTAAGAGATTCGGTCTTCAATCATTCCACAAGTACACACATAAATCCTGGTGACACTTATCGTTTCTTCTTATACACTGCTTCCCGAGATTCATTTTAAACTCAGAATAAAATAGTGATCTTCAATACGAGGAACAGAACGAGATAAAAATGAATCCAATAAACGCATAAATAGACAAGATGAGGTAAAATGATTTAAGGTTGACGATCGACGAGGGATCTCGAATCACGTAACCGTAAAACATAATAATTCACAATACTAGAAAAATGAGAGCGAAGAATGAATTAAATATTAACAATAAAATAACGTTTGTCACAGTTATCCGTCCCGGATTTGGTAGAGTGTTTGATGGCTGAAAAATATCTTTTGTGTTTGATAGGACCATGTTCACTCATATTCAGTAAAAGTTGAGTAAACCTTGGGTACATACAAAATTGAGTATTGCTTGTGACATTTTTAACCATTCCTTTGAAAATCATTTGAGAAAAAACAGTACTTTCTCCCTGTTGCTAAGCATATCAGGGCAGAAGCAACTTCACTTCCAAATTCATTAAAAGCAGTGGTTTTAGGTGACAAACATTGTAAGATTGTATGAATCAAATATTTCCAATGTGGGGAAAACTGACCTTTAGCAAACTTACATTTTTGATCATCAGAAAGAGTGTACCCCAATTTATCAAGACCCTCAAATATTTCAGCATTATGTAGGTTGGTTATCCCATCCTCATCATCCAAAACAAGCTTGTCTCTGATGGAGGCAAGTGTAATCACCTTGGGATGACCATCTACTGTGCTTTGAATTATTACCTTTCCATCCACTGTTTTGGTCATTGATTTAGACAAAAACTCCTGGATGTGTGAGGTGTAAATCCTGGGATTGATGAGAAGAGCCACTCTAAAATACAAAGATTTTAGAAAAGCCACTGCATCAATGAATTCTGCTGGTTCATCATATAAAAGAGCGATTTGATCGTGATTAGCAGCAAGTTTGAGAGATATGATAAATGTTGAAAACGTTTGAAGGTTTATAATGGTGAAAGTTAGGTGGGATTTAGTCGAGGGAGAGAGATGGACCTGCTAGTTAATGGAATTAAGTTTTTATAGGCGAACTGAAGAGCTGTAATTGGACCAAATTTTCAAATTGCAAAAATATCAAAGATAAATCTTGATAAAAAAAAGTAATTTGTTTGAAATAATAAACAAAAGATTACCAATCAGCGAAGAAAGCGCCTTAAATATCTTTTGAAAAGAATAAAATATTCCCTAACCAAAATTTTAGCACGAAGGCCCAACGGCTATAAGCAGGGTAACGGCATTGTCGGTTAATGGTCAAACAGGGGGATGTTGATCAAGCAGGGGAATCAAAATTTGAAAGCAGGGGAAACTTTCCTAGGGGTATTAGACTAATCATGAAGAGAGCAATGCTAAATAGCTCTGATCTAATGCACACCCTTGTAAACACAAGGTAGATACACAGAAACTCAAGAGTCCTCCATTCAACAAAGTTCTAAACACAAAGAGTTAACACATAAGCAACCCTGCACCTGGTCAACCCAAGAAAATAAGCATACCTTAGTCACCATCCCTACCTTTCCCTACCTATGGTCAGTTAGTCTTGGCAATATGTACTAAAAATCTAAATCTAGACAGCAAGCTGTTGAAGAAAGAGGTGTAAGTGCACATTACAGTGCCTCAAGGCTTTAGAATTCTGACAAGCTTTGTAGCAAGTTTTCATCATTCTGAATCCTTACTCACCAATGGATATGATCTAAAATCATATATGAGTATCCTAAGGATATCCTAAATCCTAAAGGTGTGAGCTAACCTCCCGTAAAACATAGAGCATATACCTGATTCTCCCATGAGTGTAGCATGCACCATTTGAATCTCTGCATTGTTAGTCTAAAACCACATATAACCACTTTTAAAAAGAACAAACCCGGCTTAAGAGAATAACTCTTAGCAGGGGAATGAACCCCAACAGGGGAATCTTTGTTCAAAACAGTGGAATGAAAAGTGATGGAAAAAGTGACTAACATATAGACAACAACAGCAATAAGGCAATCCTGGGTATATAAGACAAAATAAACATCAATTTTTAAGGAGAAACCATTCCAATACTTGCAACCAAGTACTGAAACCTCCCCACTTCAAAAGCTTTTGTCAAAAGATCAGAAACATTAAGTTCTGTATCAATTGTCTCTAGGACAATCAACCCTTTTTCAAAACAATCTCTAATAAAATGATGTCTTATTTCAATATGTTTAGTCTTGCTATGAAAAACAGGATTCTTAATAATACAAATAGTGCTGTTATTGTCAATAAATATCTTGGTTTTAAGAAAATTATACCCATAATCAAGCAGCTGGTTCTGAACCCAAAGAACTTGACCACATCATGCAGCAGCTGCTACATACTCAGCTTCATTTGTAGATGTGGCCAGAATAGTCTGCTTCTTACACTTCCAAGATATGAGCCTGCTCCCCAAAAATTGGCATCCACCTGTTGTAGACTTCCTATCATTGTTGTCACCAGCATAATCACTATCTGAGTAGGATATCAGCTCAAATGGTGACTCCTTGGGATACCAAAGTCCTAAAGTTGGTTGACACTTTAGATACCTAAAAATTCTCTTCATAGCAAATTGATGACACTCTATGGGTGCCACTTGGTATCTTGCACATAAACAGACTGCAAACATGATGTCAGGTGATAGGTGTGTAAACACCCATCTTTTCTACAACTTAACTACAATAATAACCGGACCAAAACGTGTATTTTATGTCTTTTATGTCGGAATTATGCGTGGTTTGTGTTTTTGTTGTGATTTAGGATGAAAAGGTGAAAAATGGATAAAACACGGACATTCACGGGCATTTATGGACTTTTATTGAAGAAAAGGATAAAAGACGAAGTCAAGAAGTCAAAAGTGCAAAAAGAACGGAAGTCCACGACCAATTCTGAAGATTTATCGAAGAAAAAGTCAAAAGACGGAAGTTTATCAAAAGCCGAAGAATTCAAGTCTATTTTATTGAAGAATTTAAAGACGAGTTCAAAGAAATCCCGAAACCAAAAGTCCTTTAAGTCTACATTTAATGAAGATTTAAAGAAGGAGGGACCTAATCTTGCAATTAAAAAGAAGATTAAAGAAGGAGGGACTAAGTATGCAATTAAGGAAGCTTCCTAAGCAAGCTTTAGTTTTCCCTATAAATAGACTAGATTAGTTATCATTTCACTGTTGTTGGCTAAGTGTGACAATTAGCTCTTCCACCATTTTAAATACTTGTCATTTACATTAATTGTCAATTTAATTACCTTGTCTTGCACCTTAAATTCATTTAATTTCAAGTAAGTTTCCTTTTAATTATTGTTAATCTTTACTTTATCTTGTCAATCTCTTATCTACCTTTCTTATTCTTTGATTTGTGGTGTTTATGTTCATGTTCATGCTCTTATTTTGATCCAAAGTGGTTTTTGATTATTGTGGTTAAAGTTGTTTAATTTCATGTTTTTAATTGCTTGTTGATGTTATTTCATTGAATCGTTATTGATTTTATTCATACGTGTGTTTGATTTTGGCCAAATTGTTATTATACCTGCTGCTACTGTTTCCTTGTTCTTCGGAAGAAGTTTTGCTTTGTTTCTGTGTTTCCAGAAAAAGTTCCGAACCAAGGAGAGGATAGAAGGCTTCATTCGGAAGTCCAAAGTTCCGAGTCAAAGATCTTCATCCGGAAGTCAAAACTTCCGAACCAAGGTTACTCATTCGGAACTTTACAAGTTCCGAATCAAACTTGTTCATTCGGAAGTCAAAACTTCCGAACCAAGACTTTTCATTCGGAACCTTCCGAATCAATAACTTCCGAACCAATTCCAGAAGTTCCGAACCAAGGGCCTTCATTCGGAACTTCAAAAGTTCCGAATCAAGGATCTTCATCCGGAAAGTTCCGAATCAAGGGGTGACCAAAACTTCCGAATCAAGGCAAGATCTATAAGATTCCGAATCAGCAAATTCCGAATGAAAGATTGTTTTGGATAAGTGACATATTCAGACAAGTTTGTTCCGGATCAAGGACTTTGGTAATATTCCAAGTGAAGAAGAATCATTTCAACCAAAGGTGACATTTAGGTCGAGTGATTGTTCCAAATGAAGGTTTATTCCAAATGAGCTGTATTCAGGTTCTTATTAGCTTTTATCTTTAATTTTTATCTTCAAGCTCTATTTTACTTGCCTTTTATTTAATTGCACTTTTAGATTATTTGCCTTAGTTTTAGTTGCACTTTAAGTTTGCCTTAGATAGATTTAAGTTTACGTCATTTTACTTTAGTGCCCTTTAATTTTAGTTACGTTTTAAAATACTCACACTTTACTTTAATTAGACTTAGATTTACTTTAAGAGTACTTTTACTTTTAAGTCTTTGCATTTAAATTTAAAATCACCCAAAAATATTCTTTTTCACCAAAGATTAACTAAGTCACACATAGAGAGCTAAGATCAATTCGTTAAGATACCGAGAACAATAATTGAACCTAGTGAAAACCTAGTTATCAAATGGCGCCGCTGCCGGCTCTTTACGTTAAGATCAACAGTTTTCTGTGCTAGACACGTTGCTTTTTGGGATCCGCTCACTTGTGAACGTTATCTTTCTTGCATAAAAAATTCAAAAAATCATAAAAATTATAAAAATTCATAAAAACCATAAAAATAAAAAATTTCAAAAATACAAAAAGATTTTATCTTTATTGTGTATATATATTGCCTTTGCGTTTGGTTTCTTTTTCTTTTACATTTTCAGGTGTATGCGTACTAGATCTTCTAACTATCAAGAGCCCGAGCCTCAAGAAGATTTAGATATGTCAGGTGTTAACAACAATAATCAACTACCGCACCTCAACAATAATAACAATAACAACAATGCTCCTCCACAGCCCGATCTTCGGACCATGGAGGAACTTTGTCAACCAACAATGTTTGGACGAGGAGGACCGATTGCGCCGATGCAAATCAACGCTCCTGAGTTTTCGTTGAAGCACCACATGATTCAGCAAGTGCAAACAAACCCATTTCGAGGATTGCCTGATGATGATGCCAACAAACACCTCGACAAGTTCATTACAATCACCCAAAGCATGAAGTTACCTGGGGCCACAATGGATGTACTCCGCCTACAACTCTTCCCACATACTTTATCGCATCATGCCGAGAAATGGTTTGATCGTCTCCCGAAGAATTCTATTCACACTTGGGATGACATGACTCAACGCTTTCTTTCGCGCTACTTTCCACCATCCATGGTCACAAGCCTTCGCAATCAGATCAGCGGTTTCATGCAAGACCTTGATGAATCTCTTTTCGACGCTTGGGAGAGATATAATGTTTTGATCGACCGATGTCCAAACCACAACATGCTTCCAGTCACCTTGATCGATACTTTCTACAACGGATTGACTTTTCGAGATCGTGATACGATTAATGCAGCCGCCGGTGGCACATTCATGAAAAGGAGACCCGAGGAGTGTAGAGAGTTAATAGAGAACATGACTACTCATCATAAGAACTGGGATTCCTCTGCTTCTTCTAGAAACAACACGAGAGTCAATGTTTCTTCTACCTCAGCAAACCCTGAGATGACCGAACTCACCCGCATGATGGCTGAAATGAGCAAAAGTATTACGCTTCTCGCTTCAAACCAACAACAACAACAAGTTAAAGCGGTTGCTAATCCTTGTGAAACATGTGGCGGTCCTCACTCATACACCGATTGTCCTTCGACACAAGGAAATCCGGAAAATGTGTATGCAGCTTACGGTAATTATTCACCGGAAAATTACCAAGCTAGACAACAAGGGGATAGAAACCTGCTGAGCTACCGTTCCAACAATTACCTTTCACCCGGTTTTTCTCCTCAAAACCAAAATCCCGCCAACAACTACAATAGAAGCAACCAAATCCCACCTCGTGCTTCTAACCCGTATCAACCACCCACCCAACAACACCCACCCATTAATCCCGATGTTGACACAATCATGAGAACTCAAGGTGAGCAAATCAAGAACCTACAGAGCCAGATAATCAATTTGAAAGGAGATATCTTGAAGCAAGGTAATGACATCAGAACCGAGGTTCGTGAAAACCTTCAATCTTCTTTCATCACTCAAACAACTGAATTAAAGAATCTATTGGCTAGTTTCTTGCCCGAAGCTCAACCTTCTTCTTCTTCGGGTTCTCTACCTTCAAACACCGTCACCAATCCGCGAGCTAATGTGAGTGCTATAACTACGCGTAGTGGAATTACCATTGTCAATCCACCTGATTCACCACCATTATCTACACCTCCTCCACCACCATGTATCCCTACTCCTCTTACACTTAGTGATAGTACACCATTACCGTCTCCGCCTCGTCATGACGATGTATCTCGGAAGGACCCTTCAACATCACAACCTTCACCAACTACACCTCCACCTAACCCTTATCAGCCCAGAATCCCATACCCTTCTCGCATAGGCAAGACCAACGAGCTAACCAAGAATGACTGTAATGTAATGAAATATGTGGATATGCTATCTAAAATGACCATCAACATCAGCCTTGTTGAAGCACTTTGCCACATGCCGAAATTTGTCAAAGCATTCAAGGAATTGCTTAGCAAGAAGGAGAAGTTGCTTGAACTCGCCAACACACGCTTAAATGAAAACTGCTCTGCAGTCCTTCTTAGAGAACTTCCGGAAAAGCTTGGAGATCCCGGTCGTTTTGTGTTGTCTTGCGTGTTCAACAAAACTGAAGAATTTACTGCCCTTGCTGATCTCGGGGCTAGTATTAATCTTATGCCACTCAGTGTTTGGAAAACACTATCATTGCCCGATCTCATTCCTACAAAGATGACTCTCGAACTTGCAAACCGCACTCTCGCTTACCCCGTTGGTATAGCCGAAGACGTGTTTATCAAAGTTGGCACATTTACCTTCCCGGTCGATTTTGTCGTAGTTGATTATGAAATGGACCCTCGTATTCCTCTAATACTTGGTCGGCCATTCTTGAGAACCGGACGTGCTTTAATAGATGTGGCCGAAGGTGAGTTAATCTTACGAGTCGGGGATGATTCTAAAATTTTTAGAATGGGGAAGCTTACAGGCAAATCCTTTGGAAGCCGAGAATCAGTGAATATGATAAATGTGCTCGATGACTTTACCGTCTATGACAATCCTCTATTCGAGTCTTCCACTGATAATCCACTCTTTGAAGATAATGTGGATGATTCTCACTCTACTTTGGACGCTTCTCCCATTTTTGATTCTCAACCGATCTTTGATGCTTATGATGATGATGATTCTAGCTCAGATTCGGATGATTTTGATTGTACTTCTGAGTATCCCGAGCTGCCCACTTTCGATGATTTCGATGAGGCTGATACTCTATCAAGCGATTCTTCACATGATGAAGATCCTCCACCATCACTCGATCCTACTTTGGACGATTACTCATTCGAGGAAGATTTCTCTGAATTTCTCAACACATACTTCCCTCATGAGAGTGATGCACCTCCTTTGGACTTTGAAGATTATCGTCTTGATCCTACTTTGGATTTGAAGAGCATCTTGTCCAAGGAGAAGAAACCGGTTGACACCGATATCCGTTGCACGTATGATTTGACACCTCTTTGTCCCACTTCTGAGGACGAGGTTGTGCTTCTTTGTGGATCTTCTTCACACTCGGCTGAGCCTGAGTGCTATTTTCCCCTGAAGGAAAAGGTGTTCGACCCCGGTATTGAAGTCTTTAAGCCATCTCAGTATCCACCTGATGAAATAAAAGGAAAAATCTTTGGACCCATTGAAGACATGCTTGCACCACTTCATCCTTGCTTCTACCGTGCTCCATCGCTGCTTAAGGGAACCTTGCCACTTCTCTTTTGGCTTGCCTTGTTCGCCTTAAGCTCTTGCTTATTGATGGATGAAAACTATGTCTTTGATCCTGGTGGATTTGTTTTATGCTACTTCCGTGGATGATCAAGGTCGAGTCAGGCTCACGACTCGGTTAACAAAAACCAAGCGCTTCTTGGGAGGCAACCCATGCATCTATCTTTTCACTTTCTTTACCATAAGTGTAGGGGGGGACCCTTTGGATTGCTATTTCCTCTCCTCACTTCTTAATCAGGGATTCGAGCTTCAATGATCCACTCTTGCTGATTCTTGACGACCCGTAATTCCGTGTTCTACTTCTTCCCGGTTCTATCCTAAACTCTTTTCGATTCACTATTTTATATTTTCTCAATATTAAAATAGGAATCTCTTTAGTTGTCTTTTCCTTAACGAGACTTAAACAACGTGCACAATGTCCTAAGTGTAGGGGAGCTTACTCCCACATGCTTAAACATTGAGGACAATGTTTATCTTAAGTGTAGGGGGGACTTCTATCGAAGTTAAGTGGTCTTTTCCTTGTATTTGCCCTCATTTTAACCAGAAAATCAATTTTTCGGCATTTTTCAAAATTTTTGATCTATTTTGGCCTATTAGTTGTTATCTTTGTATAGTTATTTTCTTTCTTTGCTAGAATAAATGTTTAATAAGTGGTTTTAATTTTCAAACGTTGTGAATCTTTTGACTCAATCCGAGTTTACTCTAGCTAGTATCCTTAACGTGTTTAAGTCAAGTTTTGCTAGGCTTTTATATAGGGAGCTATAAAACGCAAAAGTCTTAACTCTCACGGGTTAAGAACAAGAACTTTTCGCAAGTTCCTATAATTGATCCTAGAGAGTCGTTTATCAAGGGAACTTTAAAACGCGATTTCTAAAACTTGAAAAAGTCCAAGAATTTGCAAGATCCTATAGGCGACTCGAAAACCCAAAACTGTGATTTAATAGGCTAAGTATCCACGAGTCTCATTACTTGAGATTTTAAACTGTGGAGAACGAGAGATGATAGAGCCAATTATAAGTTCGGTATTCTTTCGTGAATTTATGTGAGTTAATTATAAGCCTATTCTCCCATCGCTTGCTAATAATTTATTTGCCAATAAATAAGGTTGTACGATTTGAAAAGTTACTTAGCTTCTAGCCCCAGATCGTTTAAAAGTTGCTCGGTAATGACGAGAGTTCATAGCCAAGGCATAACTTATGAAGCGGGGCGCGAAGATTGGCGAGTCCGAAAAGGCCCTAACAAGGCATGAGGGCTATGTTTTGTTGCTAAAGATCCAAAGTGATGTGAAGAATCATTTATCGAAAATCAATATGAAGGATCGAGACACACGACGTAAAGCAAAACTCCCCAAAAGTCATGGAGAAGTGTATCCGAAAAGACCCTAACAAGGTATGAGGATAAATAGATCCAAGTCATAAAAGGAGGCGGATCGTTGTATATCAAAGTCCAAAATAAAGATTGGAGAAAAATGAAGAAGTCGTGGTCTATATATGAAGAATCTCTCAAAAATTTCAAGTGAAGAAATTCCAATTATGAAGAGAAGACCATTATTTCATGAACGTCTCTCAAGATTTGAAGTATGAAGTCGCTGCCAAATATCGGCCCGAGAAAGGTCTCAAATCGCGAACCAAGTTATGCCAAGATATGAACTTTCTGATATCCCGAGAAGCAGTTTTAAAAGATTTGGTCCTTTAGCTAACTATTGATTAAATCGTGCACTTTATTTTCAGACTAAATAACTATCGAAATAAGTCAAACAATGCATCTTCATGATCATTCAAGACAAATAATAAAATATAAGAGATACACCTAGGAATAAGGGAGTCTAAGTGAGTAATTAGCCCACATGAGTTCGTGTTAGTTTACTAACTTATAATAACAATGATCTCGTTTTTAAGCTTGGTTTGGAGAAAGTGAAAACTTGAGGATGATGATTATTCATAACATTTTCAAAACCCAAGGTATGCTTTTGATTTCTTTATCTTGTATGTTTTTAATTTTCTATCTCTTTAATAAAGGCCAACGTGGATTGATTATGATGAAAAGTGTAATCTTGCTTTGTAACTAATGCATTGCATGAGGACATTGCAATGGTCAAGTGTAGGGGATTTGATAGGTGTGTAAACACCCATCTTTTCTACCACTTAACTACAATAATAACCGGACCAAAACGTGTATTTTATGTCTTTTATGTCGGAATTATGCGTGGTTTGTGTTTTTGTTGTGATTTAGGATGAAAAGGTGAAAAATGGATAAAACACGGACATTCACGGGCATTTATGGACTTTTATTGAAGAAAAGGATAAAAGACGAAGTCAAGAAGTCAAAAGTGCAAAAAGAACGGAAGTCCACGACCAATTCTGAAGATTTATCGAAGAAAAAGTCAAAAGACGGAAGTTTATCAAAAGCCGAAGAATTCAAGTCTATTTTATTGAAGAATTTAAAGACGAGTTCAAAGAAATCCCGAAACCAAAAGTCCTTTAAGTCTACATTTAATGAAGATTTAAAGAAGGAGGGACCTAATCTTGCAATTAAAAAGAAGATTAAAGAAGGAGGGACTAAGTATGCAATTAAGGAAGCTTCCTAAGCAAGCTTTAGTTTTCCCTATAAATAGACTAGATTAGTTATCATTTCACTGTTGTTGGCTAAGTGTGACAATTAGCTCTTCCACCATTTTAAATACTTGTCATTTACATTAATTGTCAATTTAATTACCTTGTCTTGCACCTTAAATTCATTTAATTTCAAGTAAGTTTCCTTTTAATTATTGTTAATCTTTACTTTATCTTGTCAATCTCTTATCTACCTTTCTTATTCTTTGATTTGTGGTGTTTATGTTCATGTTCATGCTCTTATTTTGATCCAAAGTGGTTTTTGATTATTGTGGTTAAAGTTGTTTAATTTCATGTTTTTAATTGCTTGTTGATGTTATTTCATTGAATCGTTATTGATTTTATTCATACGTGTGTTTGATTTTGGCCAAATTGTTATTATACCTGCTGCTACTGTTTCCTTGTTCTTCGGAAGAAGTTTTGCTTTGTTTCTGTGTTTCCAGAAAAAGTTCCGAACCAAGGAGAGGATAGAAGGCTTCATTCGGAAGTCCAAAGTTCCGAGTCAAAGATCTTCATCCGGAAGTCAAAACTTCCGAACCAAGGTTACTCATTCGGAACATTACAAGTTCCGAATCAAACTTGTTCATTCGGAAGTCAAAACATCCGAACCAAGACTTTTCATTCGGAACCTTCCGAATCAATAACTTCCGAACCAATTCCAGAAGTTCCGAACCAAGGGCCTTCATTCGGAACTTCAAAAGTTCCGAATCAAGGATCTTCATCCGGAAAGTTCCGAATCAAGGGGTGACCAAAACTTCCGAATCAAGGCAAGATCTATAAGATTCCGAATCAGCAAATTCCGAATGAAAGATTGTTTTGGATAAGTGACATATTCAGACAAGTTTGTTCCGGATCAAGGACTTTGGTAATATTCCAAGTGAAGAAGAATCATTTCAACCAAAGGTGACATTTAGGTCGAGTGATTGTTCCAAATGAAGGTTTATTCCAAATGAGCTGTATTCAGGTTCTTATTAGCTTTTATCTTTAATTTTTATCTTCAAGCTCTATTTTACTTGCCTTTTATTTAATTGCACTTTTAGATTATTTGCCTTAGTTTTAGTTGCACTTTAAGTTTGCCTTAGATAGATTTAAGTTTACGTCATTTTACTTTAGTGCCCTTTAATTTTAGTTACGTTTTAAAATACTCACACTTTACTTTAATTAGACTTAGATTTACTTTAAGAGTACTTTTACTTTTAAGTCTTTGCATTTAAATTTAAAATCACCCAAAAATATTCTTTTTCACCAAAGATTAACTAAGTCACACATAGAGAGCTAAGATCAATTCGTTAAGATACCGAGAACAATAATTGAACCTAGTAAAAACTAGTTATCATCAGGTCTTGAAGTTGTAAGGTACATGAGAGATCTAATCATAGACCTATAATTCCTGACATCAATAAGCTTTCCAGGACCATCTTTGCCCCAAGGATGATCCTTATCCATTGGAGTGGAAACTTTCTTTCCTTCACACATGCCAAACTTCTTCACAATTTCAGCCACATATTTGTCTTGTGAGATGAATATCCCATCTTTCCTCTGTTGAACTTGTAACCCCAAAAAGAAGTTGGTTTCACCCATGGCCTTCATTTGAAATTTGTCCAGCATCAACTTGGAAAACTCTTTGCTAAGCATAGAGCTTGTGGATCCAAAGATGATGTCATCAACATAAACTTGTACCAAAAGAAAGTCACCCTTTTGTTTCTTGATAAACATGGTCTGGTCAATTTTCCCCCTGTTGAAACCATTATCCAACAGATATTTAGAAAGAGTTCCATACCAGGCCCTGGGAGCTTGGTGAAGTCCATACATAGCCTTCTTCACCTTGTACACTTTGTCTGGGTGTTCTGGGTCTTCAAACCCTGGAGGTTGCATAACATAGACTTCCTCATCAATGGTGCCATATAAAAAGGCACTCTTAACATCCATTTGGTACACTGTGAAGTCCATGAATGAAGCATAAGCAAGAAACAGTCTAATGGCTTCAATCCTGGCTACTGGAGCAAAGACTTCCTCATAATCAATGCCTTCTTCCTGTGTATATCCCTGTGTCACCAGCCTTGCTTTGTTTCTGACTATAATGCCCCTCTCATCCTTTTTGTTCATAAGCACCCACTTTGTCCCAATAGGCCTTGCCCATTTTGGACAATCTACCAGAATCCAAACTTCTTGAATGTTAAACTGTAAGAGCTCCTCTTGCGTGGCTTCAACCCAACTTGGATCATTTAAAGCCTGAAAAATATTCTTCGGCTCTTCTTGTGACAAAAATGCAGTAAACAGACAACATTGCATGTTGTCATGATTAAACTTCATAGTGATTTTTGCAATGATGTTGTGTTCCTTTGCTGAATACCTTGTATGTCTAGGAGCTTCAGGATCACCAATGATTTGTGAAAAGGGTGATCTTTATTGATTCTGTAGGTAGGCTGCATGCTCATGATTACTTCTGTTTCATTCTCTTCCAAATCCGAATTGATAGGGCTATCTTGATTGGGAAAGAACTCCTCAAAAGAGCTTCCAAATGATAATGCATGACCTAGAGATAGATGCTGATGAGCTGAATGCAGCTCTGAATAACTTGGACCTCCACTCCAAATTATTCTGCTTCCACTGCTAGACATGAGTGGACCACCAGATATAGGTGAAGATGATGAAATGAGTGGGGGTTCTCTATCTTCATCATTAACATCATTGACATCTGGATCCTTGGTAGCAGGGGAAGCAATTGATCTAGCAGGGGAATCTTGGATTCCACTGCTTTCAGCTATTCCACTGCTTTCAGAAGTTGACTTAGCAGGGGAAGAGATTGGTTGTTCTTTCCTTTGAGATGTATCATCTTCTTCACCTGTTTTTGGAGCAGCTTCAATGGGAAATAGTGAGGGTACATTCATATACCTCAATGGTCGTTCTACACACCAGTTGGTTCTTTAGTACCTGAAATGTTAGTATTTTGCAGAGCAACAGGTACATAATTCATAGACTTTGAAAGAACTTCAATATCAAAGAACCAATCGGGACCTGTTTGTACATCTTCAGGCTTGTCTTCAAGAAAATCTACATGAAGATTTTCTGTCACTTTGCTTGTTTTCTTGTTGAAGACCCTATATCCCTTGTTGTTTAATGAATAACCAACAAAGAACCCATCATCCCCCTTTTCACTGAACTTGCCTAGATTGTCAATTGTGTTCAAAATGATCACATGACATCCAAATGGTCTAAAGAAGTCAATTAAAGGAGGTCTTCCATTGAACAGCTGATAAGGGGTGTACCTTAACCACCAAGGCCCTGTTTTGAACATAACAAGCAGTGGCTACAGCCTCAGCCCAAAAGATAACTGGAAGCTTGGAATTAGATAGCATAGTCCTTGCAGCTTCAATAAGTGTTATGTTCCTTCTTTGTGCAACCCCATTTTGTTGAGGTGTTCTTGCTATACTGAATTCCCTCTTTATTCCTTTGTTTTTACAGAAAGTGTCCAGTTTCTTATTTCTGAATTCACCACCATTGTCTGATCTCATGGTCACTACCCTCATACTTTTGGAAAGTTCAATCTGATTGATGAACCCAATGAGTACATCTATTGTGTCACTCTTTTCAAACAGAAAGAATATCCATGTGAATCTTGAAAAATCATCAGTAATCACTAGGCAGTACCATTTCTTCATTATGCTTGCCACAGAAGTAGGACCAAAAAGATCCATATGCAGTAATTCCAATGGCTTGGTAGTGGACATACTTATTTTTTATTTGCAAGATGCTCTATGTTGCTTCCCTTTCAGACAAGCAGCACAAGTATGATCATTGGCAAAGGACTTGGAAGGAAGACCATGAACCAGATTATACTTTACCAGTTTGTTCATGTTCTTAAAATTAAGATGACCAAGTCTTCTATGCCATTTCTTACATTCATCAACTGAGGCTTTGGCAATGAAACAGGTTTCATTGTCTTGAAGAGAGATGTCCTTGAGATCAATTGTGTACATATTCTTTTGTCTTGGTGTTCTGAGTACAATAGGAGTGTTTGGTGGTAAGACAAACTCCTTCCCTAACACCATACATTTATTATCTGTAAACAAGACAAAATTCTTGTTATCAGTCATTTGTGACACACTGAAGATATTGTACTTGAGCTCTTTCACCAAGTAAACATTGTCAAAAGTCATCCCATTGGTGACAATAGTTCCTTTTCCTATGATTGTTCCATGCCCATCTCCAAAAGAAACACCATCATTGTCATGCAGGGGAACAAAGTTAGACAGATAAGATTTATGTCCAGTCATGTTCCTTGAGCATCCACTATCCCAATATGCTTTATCATTCCTGGTCTTCTTTGTCACCTGCAAAAAGAAAAACAATTTAGTTTTTCTTCAGGACCCAAGCCAATACAGACTTGGATCTACCTTGTGTATCAATATAGGATAGCTTATCAAAGACTAGAGATACACCATTAGACTGAGCACCCCTTTTGGGTACCCAAACCCAACGAGCTGAGGCTTTCACAGCTTTTCCCCATCTGCCCATGTTCCTAGAGGGCAAAACTTTGCTAGCAGGGGATACCTCAAATTTAGCAGGGGAATCCTTATGCTTGGTAGAGGGAACCCATCTTTTGTTTTAGCCTCTATTGATGTGTTGGTAAGGTCTAGAGACAGATTTATATGCATTATGAGGTGCTAGGTTGGTCATGGAAGGGCTGGTCTTGGGATATGCATCATTCACCTCCCTTAGAGCAAGAACAACATACTTATCAGATACCTTGTTTCTCAAGGCAGGGGCAACATACTTAGTAGGGGAAAAGTATTTTGCCCCTGCATTCAGAAGAATGGATTTTGGTTGCATGTCCTTTAAAGGATTTGCAGCCACCACTTCCATTGGTGCTTGACAGTCTTGATAAGTGTGATCAAAACGGCCACATGTGAAACAAGGTTTGGTGTTTATCACAAAGTCCTCTCCTAATTGATGAGACTTTTGGTCATTCCAATTTCTCTGATTACCACAAACAGACCTATACATACCGACATATTTAACAGTAGACTTTGATCCTGTTTTAGATTGGGGTGAACTACTCTTAGAACTAGAATCGCTTCCAAAAAGTCCTTCTCTTGAAAAGAGAACAGGGTTATCAATTTTCCACTGTTTTAAAGCAATTTGTTCCTTTTCAAAGTCTCTAACAGCACTGGTTTTCACTAGTGGTTCATCTGTTTTTAGATTATTAGGTATGTATGCACTTAAGTCAAAATCATTATCTTCCTGCTTCTTGAAACAAGAGAGACCAGTCCAAGACAAGTTTTTTCTAGGAAAAGGTGCATGAATATTAGCAGGTGGTGGTGGTATAGCAGCATGCTCATTTTTTACACCAAAACCTGTTTTGTCCCTAGGAGACTGTCCAATTTCAACTCCTTTAGTTAAGTATTTAGAATCTTTTCCAAATTTTTCAACAGTTTCTTCATCTATCTTTTTATTAGATCTAAAAACTTCTAGTTCAGAAGTTAATTCCTTTATGGAATCATTATTTTCTTTAGCATCTCTCTCTAAAACCACAATGTGATCTCTATAATCACATTATCTTTGTTTATACTCTCTTATGGTGGACTCTAGTTGTTCTAAAGCACGTTTATAGTTATCAAGGTCATTGTCACAATTAATGTAATCAACTTTTATCTTTCTTAATTGATCATTCAATGACTCAATATTTTTTATACAAGCTTTAGTACAATATGAATCGTCATATACCTCATGTCTGAGCTAGAGCTTGACATAGCCATAAGAGCAAAATCTTCCTCTTTTTCCTCAGCAACCAAGGCTTGATTTCTTTCAACACTCTCTGTCATGGCACTCCAATACCATACACCTGCTCCATCTATCCCCTGCATGGCTACCATATCCTTAGCACCAGAATCATCATCCCTTCTTTCCTTCCTATAGCTGCTCCCAGTCTTAGGTCCTCTGCATTCCCTAGAAAAATGACCTTTCTTGCCACATTTGTAGCATTCAATCTTTGATTTGTCAAATCCAGCTATATCAGAAGGATTGATGGAGATCTTCTTCCCATACTTCTTGTAAAACTTGTTGGCTCTCATACTGAGTAGAGCCATGTTCCACTTGATGTCCATCTCCTCCAGTCCTTGCTTACTGATTTGACTCAGATCTTTATGTAACACAGTAGATCCTTGTGGCCCTTGGGATGCTATGAAAGCACAAGCAGTGTCAAGGCTGAATGTTGTAGGCCTTTCTTCATCATAAGATGATCCAGATTTAGTAGCAGGGGAATGGGTAGCAGGGCCAACTTTGATTCCACTGCCTTTGTAGATTCCACTGCTATGAGATATGAAAGCCATGTTATCAGGGGAATCAGCATATCCACTTGAATTGGTGGGGATGGTTACTAGTTATTGTATATGTCATCAATGTTCTTGTCATCTATGTCATCCCTATTCTGCCAAATAGCTTTGTAGACGAACCATTCTTTCTAAAGACTATCAAGAAACCTGGTATTCACCTGTTCTCTTGTCACTTCTATTTCAAAGAACTCCAACTGAGCAACCAGATCTTGAAGCCTATTGTAGATAGCACCAATTGCCTCATCACCAATTGCTTTGAAAGAAGCAAATTGATCAAGCATTTGATTCTTCTTCTTCTTCTTTGTAGCTTCATTTCCTCCAAATGTTTTGCCTATTGCTTCCCAGAGTTCCTTAGCTGTCTTGTACTTTCTGAATCTTAGCTGATGTTTATCAGGTAGAGCCAACAGCAAGGAACTGTGAGCCCTGACATCATGCCTTCTTGCCAGTATTTCCTTGTCAGCAAGAGTAGCAGACTTCTTCTTGGCTTCACCTTTGGAGCTTTCACCTTCATCTTCTCCCTCACCATTATCTTCAACTTGTACAGTCTTTGGAAATTGATCACAAAATTCTGTGATCTCCCATAGAACATAGTGTTCCATCTTAAGATATTGTTGAATTCTGAATTCCCATAGTTCAAAGTTTTCAAGATCCAGAATAGGTAGTTTGAGAGCATTGTTGTTGGTTGAGGATGAATGAGAATCTAAAGACATGGTTGATGTTGATTGTGTGAGATGTTTTGTTCTTGGTTTAATCAAAGTTTCTCAACAAGCTCTGATACCACTTGTTGATCCCAAACTCAGATCTTAAACCTTAGCTTGTTTAAGGGTTGTGATAGAGAGAATAGATTCAATCTAACACTAGAGAAACTTTGCAATACAAAGTAACTAAACAAGATGCGGAATGTAGTGTTTAGCACAAGAACAAATGGTTAAATAAAACGTTAAAATTTAATATATCAAAGATAAACGAATACCCAATAATGGTATTAGGGTTACAAAAACCTTAAAGTATGAATTGAAAGACAACAGGGAGAGACACACATTGCATGATGTTGTCCCATAAATTTGTAATGATTAAGCAATGAAGAAAGAAAGAAAATAGATGAAGAAGAGATGAATTCCTAGAGAGAGAAAGTAGTGAGAGAAAGTAGAGAGGAGGAGAGGATTAACTTGTGAATATTAGATTAAGGAATAAGAAAAATGAACCACAAACCCTCCTAACATGCTAGGAGGGTAGTATATATAGTCCACCCACATGCGGGCTTTAATGGACTATATATTGGGTCGGGCTTGTCTTTTGGACTTTAATTAGTTTAAATCCAAGCCCGCAAACCACGACTAATTAACTACCTATTACAACGTTCTAACTAATGTTACAATAATAACCTATGACTGAGCATTCTTGTTTGACTCAATATTTTGAGGCTAACAATCTCCCCCAATGTGAGGTCATACCCTTTTGATATTTGAAGATCAAAGGAGATTACGAATCTCGTCATAAATAAGCCTTGAACATGTAACAGTAGTTTTGTTCCTTCATGTTGTGATCTTTGAGCCTTTGTTATTGTCTTTCGACTTTGTCTTTTAGTCTTGAGATCTTCAAATCATCCTTGACTTGTCATTGCCATCTTGCGATATCGTGTCTTTATCCACATGCTCACACTATCAATTGTTGGATAAGTCTTTGAGCATGAATATGTGGTTGTGAATCTTTGACTTTGCTGAGTACACCGTGACGCCACCTTCTCGAGACAAAACATAGACACGGACTGAATGGCTTTGACATTCGTCCTAAATCGGTAGCATTTTACCTCCGGTCGGTGAAGACCGTTATACGATATTAAATATCGTACCTGTGATTAGGTAGATTCAATTAAGAATCTCCTTGACAGGATTTCGCGGCTGTACTAGCCGTTCTCTTTACTCGACCGTCTCAAAGCAAGACTGCGAACATAAAGAGTGAATCAATTGGATATATATCCGCTTGATTAAAGTCGTCAATTCAAATTCCTGGAACAAGTTTGATTCATTAAGAATATTACCATTGTTGCTTTCCAGTTGACACAAGTTTGATTCATAAGAATCTCACAAGTCACCTACCGTAGCGCTGTTTGATGTTGACGCTAGAAGGATTTCCATTCATCACTGTGAGTATTAATGAATATCACTCTGAATGTTCTGGCAAGACTATAAAGATATTGCGTAGAAACCTGAAATGAGTTTGAATCAATTCAGAATCAAACCACTGTTGCTTTTCAGTTTTACATATGTTCAATTCATAAAGAATCTTGCATATGACCTACCGCAGTGCTGTTTGATGTTAACACTGGAAGGATTTCCACTCATCATTGTGAATACTAAGTAGTATCACTCTGAGTGTTCTAGCAATATCGCAAGGATATAGCGTAGGACTCTCTTGATCTTCATTCGTGTGTCCTAATGAGATTTGATTGATCTCTTGGCTCTAGACTCGATTTGTGCACTTTTAGTGGTCGGAGGCTGGAGCAGATGCCACCTATTCAATATCGACTATCTCGGAGTGAGAAAGTCAATAGAAGTCGTGTTGATCTCCGTGACAATAAAACAAACTTCTTTTGAGAGAAGCCTGAGTAGCTAGGAAAGGGTTGTGCTTCACATCACTGGGTCCATGATGAGATGTCTTCATGATGTGTTGACCCGGTTTCTGCCTAAGTTGTATGGAGGGCTTCTTTCTTTACACCCTTTATCCTTACATTTCTTTTTCATTCTTCAACCCCTTCATTGCTTACCAAGACATCACTAATAGCACCTTGTTGTGATTGTTCCAGTGCTATCATCAGTACTTAGTCAGCATTCAGCTGCGTTCACATTCTACTCCATCTTTCCTAAGGACTTCTAATAATCTATTGGATTGTCCCTGGGAAGTTCCCTCCGGTTCTGGTTGGATCATAGGACTTAAACCTAACCACCCTTTTGACACCAATAACGTTGTGAATTAAAGATGTTGTGGGTATTTGATCGTAACCATGAAAACCACTTTAAATTGTAACAAAGTGTTTGAAAAACATTTAACACCTTGCTAGTTTTGTCGTTTCAGAAATGCTCCCCCTTCACATGTGCATCGATAATCGAAAGTGTTTCGCACATGTAGGTGAGAGTTAAAGTGCTTGAGTCTTATATAAGATCACATTTTAATCACATTTTCTCCCCTATCTCTAATATATAAAATCTTTTGATATTAGAGATACCAAATTTGATTAAAATATATTTTGAAAAATAGTCTTGAAAATCTTCGGGAGAAAGATGTGTTAATCTTCTACATGAAGTTGAATTGCTCCCCCTCAAAAATTGATCCAATGGAATTGTCATTACGAGGATTTGATCCACATTAAACTTTTGAGGATAGGAGTTGTTGAACACACAATTTTTGAAAGATTTTGAATATCATTGAGAAATTCTTGAAAAAATTGTGTTCAACGCTTTTTGAAAAATCAATTCTTTTTTACGAAAAGGTTTTTCTAAAGCATAAACTTGAGTTCATAGACTTTGAATGTCTTGACGAATCCACTCAAGTGTAAGAAGATTTAACTTCTTTTGCTAAGGGTAAGAGTACAAAAGCGTACACTCCCCCGTGAATTTAGATCCGGGTTGCAATCTGAAAGTGATTACAAGCCATTTTGTTGAGCTCAAAACATTGAATGTTTTGTGACAAGCTCAACCCGTGATAGATTGCTCTACCCGTTTGGTAGGATAAGTTATCTTTAAAGATACACTTTCCTTTATTTGAATTACGAGTTACAGTCTGACATTTAACTATAAGTCGTTTACATGAGCTTAAAAACTTTTAATGTTTTTAATGAGAGCTCATGACCGAGAAAATTTATTTTCCCGTTGTTAAGGATAAGTTATCATTCGTGATCAACTTTCCTTTCTTGGAAGTACGAGTCACAATCTGAGGTAATAGTAAATCATTGAAATGACATATTTTGAAAAATATTTACAACTTTCATTCGAGCTTTATGTACACACCCGTGTCGTTATTGAGCGACATTTCTAGGTACGTCCATATTATCGATACTGAAAGACATGTCGAGAAGAATATTTTTGGTATTTTGAAAGTTTTTCCATTTTTTATTTTGTTTTTCTATGGATATATACATTTTATTATATTTTTGTGTTTTATCAAGTTTTTCGAAAATAATCTAAAATAGACTTTTGTACAACAGAAGAAGGTGATATCGAATACACAAAATTGGAACCCTTTGAAGAAGGAGAAGTGGGTTCAGAATCCGCTGTTGTACCTGCAATCACAGAAGAAGAGTTTGCACAAATACTAGAATTAGGGGTAACAAATTACTTTTCAGTGTGTAGAACAGTAGCATTAGTGCTGGTGCAGGTGTCATCACTCTTCTCTATTGGAATCCACTTAAGACCAACTTCCGTGAAGATTCGACCCGTTGGTTTCCACTGAAGACTAGATTTAGGAGTAGTTTTCTCTTGCACAGCGGAAGACTTCTTTGGAGAGAAACTAAGTCCTGTTTTAATCCATGTTTCAGATTTGTTGTTGTTGCTTTTCTTTGCGACGGGTTTGTATCTCCTTGTTGTCTTATGGGATTCTGTATTCGATCTCCGTTCAAAGGAACGAGATTTGACCTTATAGAGGTATTGCAAAATGCAATGGTCATGATTTCCATTTTGAATGCCCTTTTTGCAAGTGGGACATACAGGGAATTTGGGATTCACAAAATTACTTGTATTCCTTTGTTTTCCAAATCGTTCAGGCGTGGTGTTTGAAACACGACTATTCATGGATGGTTTCCAATTCCTAGATCGCTGAAGAGGGATCCTAGGTTTTGGTTGACTACCATTAGGAGTGTGTGGAACTCTAGCGGGATTTGGCGAACTAGGTTGTTATACACTGGTTTGTCTTTCTGAATCTTCCCTTTTTGTTTTGCATCCTCTAGGTTGTGGGTATGAACGAGGTCATTTGAACCTACTGATTCCTTTGTGGACATGAATGTCACACGTTTTGGAGGAGTCCTAGAAGTGCTAGGTGCATTCACATGGTTAGGTTTAGCAACAGTGTGCTTTCTAAACGGATGAATATAGGATGATATGGATGGTTTTGGAACACTTGGTTGCACATCAGTCTTAGGGGGTAACCTAGATTTCATATGAGAAGAATTGGAGAATGGAGTCGGTTTTCCTAAGATAGACAACTTTGGATCCTTGTAGGCATTGGGTTGTCGAACAACAGGTTTCTTAATGTTCCATGATTTTCCCACCCATTTTAGCAACGAGTTTCTGCAAATCTGCTATTGCTCTGTCCCTGTCTTGTAATTGAGCTTTCAACCCTTTAATTTCCAAATTCTGTTCATTCATTTCTCGAAATGTTTGGGAAAGTTTTTCTTGCAATTTATTATCATGTGGAAAACTACCAACTTCTTTTTGCAGAGCAAGTTCAAGTGAATGACAATGTTTTTGAAGGAAATCAGTTTTGTGTTGTAAAAACTCAAAAGCCTTTTTGTTAACATTTTCTATACGTTTCGAAAGCTCAAATTCAAGACGTTCACATTCTTTGATCTTATCAAGATATTGGCATGCAACTTCAGAATATTCATCAATATCAGCACAAGATGTAAAATAAGCACACATAACATCTTTAGAAACGCATTCTTGCAAGAGTAAATCATATTCATCTGAAAAATCAGACTTCTCCATTTGAAGATCATCAACGTGTTTCTCAAGAGATTCAACGTATTTTAAATCATCATACATTTCAGTCCGAATGAACTCCTCAAGTTGAAGAACAGTTTCTTTAATCAACGCCGTGTTAGGAATTAAGAGTTCTTTCACAAGCAAGGTAATATCTTGAGGAATCGGACGTGTCCACTCAGCATTTTCACGTTTGGCCCAGTCTCTTTCAACAATAGATTTAACATTATCTATGTGGTGTTTAAGAATACCTAATGTTTTCCTACTCTTGCTTTTAGATTCATCTAGAGGGAGGTAGTTTATGTATTTGTAAACATTAGATTTCTTAGGGGCAAATGCTTTCTTCCATTGAATTCTCTTTTGTTTGCATTCTAGAAACACTTCCTCACGAGTTTTCTGAGTTTGTTTGTTGAAAAGACCATAAAGACTATTCTCATAAGCATAATTATATGGTTTCACAAACTCCTTATTGACAAGTGGTTGACTATCATCATCCCAAAGGGCAGTCTCTTCAATATTGGCACTAACAGGCATGCAATCAAGATCTGTCCTTTCAGTCTCATCAAGATAAAGACACGGGTTCGCAGCTTGAGCTTTGGCAAGGTACTCAGGACTTGCAAAGCTAGCTTGACCCTTAAACATCGATGGAGGTGCTAGCATTCTTACGGATTGAATAGAATCATGCGTTTTATAAACAACTTTCTTCAAAAATTCGACTTGTTCTTCTAGTTTCGTTACTTTTTCAGTTTCTTTATCATATCTACTTTTAAAGTCTTGTTTTAACGCATCTACCTCTTGTTTCTTATCCTCAAGAATTTTAGCAGAATCAGTAGTGGTCATAGAGAGCTTTTGTTCAAGTTCATTAACTTTGGTATTGGCAATGTACGTTTTTTGACGTTCATCCATTAAGAAAACATTATATTGACGCTTCTCTTTGGCTAATAACTCAAGAGTGGTATTATATTTTTTTTCAAAATCGTCCTTTTGACTTTGTAACGTACTGCCCTTGTACCCCTCAAGCTCTTTGGTCTTTTGAAGAAGCTCAGCCCTATTACTTTCAAGGGTCTCATTAGATTTAATTAGAGCGGCTTTGCATTCTTCAAAGTTTTGAGTGAGCGCTGCGTTTGCCTTCTTTAATTGCTTTTGACTTTTTCTAGTTTCATTGACATCTTTTTGTAAACTAGCAATTAAATTAGCAAGCGCGACACACTCCTCATCATCATACTCATTTGCATGTTGATCATCCTCAAACTCATTATTGCACATGTTTGATGAATTGGGTGTGGTATTGCTATCAACCTTTTCTGTCATACATGTGTCAATAAGGTTTGTTGTTTGATCACTATGCTCATGCGTATTGGCATTGGCAAACACATTAAATTCAGCATTGTGTACCTCTTCCAATGGCTCAGAATCGTAAACAGGACCATTATCATAGGAAGATGTATTGCTGATGACATTCTCTAAGTCGATGTGTTGTTTGTCAGAGCTGCTGTTGTCTTTCCCTGAGCTGTTATGTTCATTCTGCTCACCATGCGTTGTTTTCCCTGTTCTGCAGCTGTCAGTTGCATTACTCGATATTATCTTGGTACTTACAGTTGAGACTGGACTCGTATCCACTACATGAATCTTTGCCACCGTTCAATCTTGCATTTTTAGCCTTGTGTCATTCATCTTCTTGATCTTGTCTTTTGCATGAAGTAGGCGTTCATCCAAAAGCCTTTCAATTGATTCCATGTTTCCAAATATCAAATCTCTGAATGATTTTGCTTCCATTGTAGTGTAGTCTTTGAAGTGTTGATTTGCATCTCGAACTTCTGACTCAAAATTGGGATTCTTGAATAGCTGTGAAGCAAAGAATGGTTGAAACGGTGTTCTGAGTGTTTTGAAGGCATTCCTGGAATTTGTCTCATGAAGGGTTTTGGTGAGTAACTCATTCTCAAGATTCTGCAAGTGGTCTCTTAAGTCATAAGTGAACGTGCGATGATCATTTTCGAAAAAGGAATGAAAAGCACGCATATACAAAGGATTGTACGAGAAGGTCTCTCTTTCTAGACGTTTTAGATTCGTTTTAAGATCACTGAAAGCTTGCATACAACGTTGTTTAAGGACTTGTTCTTGTAGTTGCATCTCTCGTTCTTCTCTGTCTGAACACGCATTGCTCGTTTCCATGATGATGGTTTCTCAGTTGATGAAGTGAGTTTGGATCTTAAGTAGATATGGTATGTTTGGGTTGTGGTTTCAATTCCGAAAACTCCGATTTTTCTCAGCCCGACAGTAAATTCCTCAGTCCGACAAAACGGTAAACTCAAAAATTTTGTCTCACCAAATTTTGAAATCAAGTCCGAAATAGCCAAAAACTAAGAGGGAAAAATTTTGAAAAGTGAAAAATTTTGACAAAAATAAAACCTAAAAATGGCCTAAAAATTTGAATTTTGATCCGAAAATTTGAATTTTTGGTCGAAAATTTTTTCGCATCGACAAAGTTTGAAATCAAAGCATAAATGGCCTAAAAATGGTCTAGGAAAAAATAAATTTTAAAATGGTTTTCCCGCCAAAAAACTTTTTTTTTTTATCTTCGTGTAAACGATATTCCGAAACTAGTCTAGATAGTGGCTAAGTCTAAAAAATACTCAAACAAAAATTAGCAAAACATGTCATCGGAATCACTTCGTCGGAATGTCTAATCGGAATGTCCAATCGGAATGTCTAATCGGAATGTCTGATTGGAATGTCTAATCGGAATGTATGATCGGAATGTCTAATCGGAATCCCTTCGTCGGAATGTCTAATCGGAATGATTATCGGAACGGCCTTGTCGGAATACCAAATCAGAATGATGATCGGAAAGACCTTGTCGAAATACCAAATCGGAATGATTAAACCGTTTTCCGATTTGAGTAATCGGAATCACTAATCCCTTTTCCGATTGCATTGATCGGAATATATCCCACTTTTCTCGGACAAAACTCAACCAATACGTGATTTTAAGCCAAAAAATGATCAAAACACCCAAAAATTTTGTGTTTTTAGCCAAAGTAAATATACCAAATCACTACTACGACTATGTAGAAGATGTAGATGAAGAAGTAGAGCACGGAAAACACAATAAAAATTTGATTCCGAGATGATTTATGGATTAAATCATTCGAATCAAATATAATAACAACAACCAATCACAAATCTACCCCGTGGCGATTGATACCAATTGTTGTCCCATAAGATTCAAGCTAACAAGAGGTGATCCGGAGGTCGGGGAGGATAAAAGAAGTATTTAGACATTTTTAGAGAGAGAAAGATAAAGCTTGAATGTAGTGTGTGTATTTAGAGAGAGAAAGGGAAATACACAAATAAGAAGAATCCTCACCCCTCCATGGAAGTATGGAGGGGTATATATAGCCTTGACACACACGAACCATTCTAACTTAACAAAACTAGTCCATGCGTGTGTGGCTATATCAAACTAATGTAATTCCGTAAATGGTGCTCACATTTTAGGGCTAACACATGATAACCTAGTGGGTCCTTTCATAGTACAAGGACTCACGTACAAGATTACTACTAACAAACTTGGAAAGTATCTCAGAGTAATAACTGAAACGCGTTATAATCTATTCCAAGTTTATCTCTACCAGCAGGGTCTTTGACTTCAGCAGGGGAACCAATCCCCCTGCCTTTGTTATTTAGCAGGGGAACTTACTCTAGTAGGGGAAACTTTGACCAACTAAAAGGGGTAACTAATACACTTATATTTATTCCCAACAAATCCAACTTGATATAGCTACGCATATGTTAAGGGGGAGCATTTTGTTGACAAAAACACTGAAGGTACAAAAACTCTTGATATTTATATCACAAGTACCTTAGTGATTTTAAGGAAATTTTCATGAAGACGAATACTTACCCAAAACACACTTAACTCACGACGAATGTGGTGACAAAAGGGTGGTAGGATTAGGTACAAGTGTAACACCCCCAAATTTGTACAACTCAATACAGCGGAAGACTCGTTGGTGTTACGGGATAGCACATTACTCACATCATTGACAACGCATAAAAATCGCGTCGTTTAATAATAAATCATTTCCATTCATAAACATTAAAGTTACATCGGTCCCAAGTCATATTATTTCATACAAAGTTTTACAAAATATTTGAATGGAAAATATTGTTTAAGTGCGGGCCATGAATTCTTGTCGTCTTCCCGAGAATTACCTTCAAGTACCTGAGATAAAACATTTTAAAAGAAAAGGTCAGCGATAACGCCGAGTGCATTCATAGAGTTTAAATAAATTCCATCATTATATCTTTGGTATAAAATTATTACCAAAAATCATTTTGTACAAATCATTGTAATAGGCCATAAAATAGCCAAAGTCATTTTTATACAAATCCTTATCGAAAATCATAATATAGGCATTTGCCTTAAAAATCATTATACGAGCCAATGTCGTAAAAACATCATACAATACGTCTTATGACGTTGTATGAAAGTTAAATAAAAACCGTTATATGAATATGTTTATAAAAACCAAAACACGAACATAATATCAATAGTATGACCCTGTATTGCTAGTCTGGAAATACATCGTAATTCGGTGCGTCTATTAGTATTTCGTTAGTTTTGGATTATTGTAAGCCGCATGACATTGTTACCTTACTACAACAAACAACGGGTAGCTAACCCGATACTCAATTTTCCCATCTAAATTAGCGTGTCGTCACAAAGGTCACGCTATGGAAATCTTCTCATACATAAATTCGCTTACCAATCAATGTGGCACGACGGGGATCAACCGTCAAGGCGCGAACTGGGGTGATCGTCCCCAAATAGTACTATTATATGCAGCGTCTACCAAATCCCGGTAGTTCACAATTCATGCTAATGGGACTTTTAGTGACATAACCTAACTTTAATAATCCATTTAATTTCATCTATCGGGTCCTTTAATCATTTATCGGGTCATACAATCGGGTCATTCAATCATTCGGGTCCAAATCAATAAACAAGCAATCCGGACAAATGGTGTCCTATTTTATAAAAACTAACATGTTATCTCCCTCGCGGGTTTATAAAACATTTCATAAAAACATTTAAAAGAGTGCGAGGCTATGAACTCACGTTGATGTGGGAAGGCGATTATCGGCGATTTGGATGTACGGTACGTGCTTCAATCACGGAAACCTAGACAAATAATAATCGTCTTAGACTCATGTCCAATGACTTTATAAAAATAACAATTATGTATACATATGATGATTATATATATATATGATGATCAAGTGGGTTTATATATTCTCATTTACTTATTTTAGTGTTATGTGTTGGGAATTTTTCAAGACTAGTTATACTAGTTCAATCTTGTTTATATTTTGAAGCCCAATGGGCCTATTACAAGCCCAATACTATTCATTAGTACAATTATACTTTTATTATCAGTATTTATACTTCATATGTTGGGCCTAAATGAGTTAAGCCCAATAAATAAGTTTATAAGTGTTTTAGTCCATTTTGTTGTATTATTAGTCCAATAACGTTAACTTATCCCGTTAATGTCCGTATGTTATATAGTTCGGGTTTTTATCGGTTTTTACTTGTTATACATGTCTATATATCAGTATATAAGTTTTATAAAGTTTTCATTAGACGGGTCCAACCATCTAAGTTTTATTTAACAAAAACGTTAATTTTACGGTAATAGCCCAAAAAGTCGTAAAAATCATGTTTATATTTTTATAACTTATAAAACTTAACAAGTTTCCATTTTTATAAAATGTCCACTTTTTTACTATTGTATATATTTATATAAATGTATTATATAAGTTAGTGGGTTTTAATTTATATTTTATACTATTAAATTTTGAGTGCTTATATAATAGTATTATTCTTTAATTTCCAAAATCTGATTTTTATCTTCACTTCCACCAAAACTGTCATATCTAGAGTTCTATATGGAGATAGAAACTCGAATTTTTATCACATAAACTACATGATATGTGCTACATTTAACTATTCTATAGCTACTGTTGAATCATCCTCTAAGTATTTTCTAAAAATCGTCCAAAACAGTGAACTCAGATTTGTACCTTAAACTTGTTTTGATCATATCTCACTCATTACAATGATTCCATTGCATGGCCAACTCTCACATGTGTACAAGACATATAGCTTACTGTAAATAGATTCTACTTCATCATTTTATAAGTCCATGACCTGTTTCTTTACTGTTTTATACAGCCATCACTTTTAAGCATGATTTTAGCCTTGTTCTATATAGTTTTTCACCTTTTTTAATCATGTTTATCAACACCAAATCCCCACACAATATTTTTATCATCATATAATCATCATATACATATACAATAGGAAATAAAATACATGTTTACATAATCAAAAGAACAAGAAGATGAGGAGGACAATCTTTATACCACCATGATGATGAAAAGATGGGATTGATGATGAACAAGACTTGGTTTTGGGTAACCAATCTTATGAGATATCAACACCACTTCTAGGATCATTAAGTATTTGTAGACTCTTTGAGAAATCAGCCCTAAGACACCAATAAATCTCCTCCTTGGATGTTAAAATCACCTCCAATCTTCAAGACTTCAAAGGAGAATCATCATGTGTATGAATAACACATGAATTTATGGTTAAAATAGATCAAATGAGGGTTGTTTTTGAGGATTGTGGGACGAAATGATAGAGAGAGGAAGGGTGGTTTAGTGGTTTTGCATGTACATGTGAAGAAATGGTTAGTGAAAGATGGTTTTGTTTGTTGGATAGCTTACTTGTTAAGCTTATGCTAACAAGTGTAGCTAGTAAGCTTACACACTTGACACCTCATGGTGTCGAGTCAATGTTTTGGCCATCCCATGTTAGTGGGGTGGGGCAAAACTTGTTTTGTCTCATCCCACTAATTTACGGGTATTCCTCGATTCTAGTTTCCTCGATTTGCGTGCCCTCGGGTCGTTTTACGAAAAACGTTTTTATAAATTATGAATCAACGTCACAAAACGAATCCAATAAAAATTGTCTCATCAAAAACGGAGTTCGAAAACGTAAATACGTAATCCTAAGGTTTCCTGTTTAGTCGTAAAGGACGTTAAAATAAAATCGTAAGTCCTAATCTCTTCTCGTAAATTTGTGAGTTTATGAACCAACACAAATTTAAAACTCCAAAATAATATTCACGGATAAATTTATTTTCTGAAATGTCGGACTGTCACCAAAGACGGTGTATGTAAACGTAAGCACGTAACGTTGAATCCTCCGGTTTAGATGTAGTCGATGCTACTTCAAGACGTAAATCCAAATTTCTTCCCAAAAATAAGTGAGTTCATAAAATAATATTTTCAAATAAATATTGAGAATAAAATATCAACCATAAATTGACGGATTGTCACAGCATTTACCCCTAAACAGGATCTTTGTCTTCAAAGATCATCTTACCTTACTACTCGCTTCTTATAGAGTTAAAGCCATGTGGGTATTTCCTCCACATTCGGTCTTTTCTCACAAGTGTAATCCATTATAGTACGCGAGTTTCATCAAACATAACTACGGGAATAAGATCAGGCTTAATGTTGACTTACTTTCTCTATCCATGATGTTCACGGGTTTTTGATGAATGCAACTTTTCGCTGATCTAAGCTTTACTAAGAACAATCAGATTTTCATTTGATAGATATTCCATCAAGTTCGATTTACGAAACATAATTCACGCAGTTCTTGAAGTCCTAGGGTAGATCCAGTTTATATGCCTTTCAAACCAATCTTTTACATCATCTCAATGGTCCCATACAACGGGGACTTATATCCCATGATTTGTCAGATCATGAATTCATTTTTCCAAGTTTAAAAATTGTGGCATGACTTCGCTACCCATTTGACACTTCAAGATCTACATTTCACATTCACATAACCTCTTGCCCACTACCGGCTGTCAATAATCAGATCCTAATTTCAACAATCATTTCAGGTCTCGCGGGTCAAGTATTTTGTAAGGTTAGGTTCGCCATCATAGGAAACCTTAAACCTAAAAGACATGTCCAACTCAATATGGGTGTATGTCGGGTGTCTTCATCCCAACTCCTGCTTACAGATGCTCTAATATAGATCCTAACAAGATTCGATCTCGATCCTAATACGATAGTTATCAATGATAATATCTCCAAAGGAAACGATTATACGGTTTATTACCAAAGGTCAATCATTCAAACATAAAACAACACTTGTATTACTTTGTATCGTTACTTTACCTCGTCCCTTCGATTGGGGTGGTACATAGTACTCTCATCAAGGTTTGTTCTCAATGATTTCTGAGCAAATCTCTAAAAATTCGATACGAAGCGAGGATCTTGATAAGGATGTTCGATACAGGCACACTATGTTTACATAACTCTTTTGCATTTATCATTAACGGGAATGATATTAGCAGATTTGGTCAGTCTGTCGACGATGACCCAAATCGAATCAAATTCAGATGATGACCTTTGCAATAGCTAAACGTTTACTAATGTATGAGGCGATGTCTGCCTTCATAATTTGTCATTAGTACAACTTCTTCAGACAAAGATACTTTTAGTCAAAAATGACATACATATAATACTTATACTTACAAGATTTCCAATTTAACTACATCTCACAATCTTCCATATTTAGGCAACCATAAACGGCCCCTTAAAACATTGAATGCCATCGGCTTCTCAATCTTAATGATTCATATTAGTCGCGAATCCCTTTTTATTATCTATATTATCCTTTTTACAAAAATTGTTTATTTTTATATTGTTCGGCAATTTATTTTGCACCTTCATTATTAAGGAACATGTCCTAACTGGTTCTTTATCTTTTCTACATAATGCGTCGGTATCTATATTCACTTCTCATGATGATATAATTATCATGTCCACAATTTACTCAGATATTATTTCTATATTATGCGTCAGTAATTACGTTCACCTTTCTTCATATTTTCTAAGTTTCAGTTTCGTCTCATCTATCATTTTTATCAGTTTTTTTTTTCAATCCAGCGTTTAAAGCGTCGATAATTATTATAATTAATTAAATAATAATTATTAAATTTTTATGAAATGTAAACGTAAAAATTTTGATTTTCTTAGTTCGACCAATTATAAAAATGTTCAAAAATAAGTTTGAATTTGATTAATACGATTTTTGTTGATTTATCGAAAATAATTAATAGGATTCATAAATATTCGAAAAATCTTTGTTTTATATTTTGGTCAAGATTTTCTTAGTTGAAAAGCAAAAATTGTCGTTTCAAATTTTAAGTCATGGTTTAAATAGTTCCTCAATCCCTCTTAGGTTGTCTTAAGGTATGCAAAAACATTTACCCCTAAACAGAAGTTTAGTTGAATGTTTTGGTTATAAGGGAATAATCCCTCAAAATCCTTTGTTAAAACATTTGTCAAAATATATTTGCACTTTCTTTTTAGTATAACCCAAAGTCTTAAATGACTTCTAATTTTTGAAGAGTCAATTTATTTTCCATTATCTATTACTCACACGGTTAAATCATGTAAAGGATTAAGTCTTTAATCACATGTTAATTATTCGAGGTACATGTTTTTATTGTTTGGCCAATTCAGGGCAATATATAATTAATTATTAATTCCTTTTTATTCTTATAAATAAACAAATAGTTCTTAATGATCATACGCATGGATTTATCAAATTATAGCCTACACACGTGATTCACCAAATTTATGAATACTACATGTGCATTGTCAATCCAAACGACATCACGTGAAACTCATAACGTTCATTACAAGTACCGGACGTAGTGATTGGAATAGATAATCCTTTTCGCAGATGCGAAGTTGATGATAACCATGCTGAGGATCAAAACCCTTGTAAATGATCGAACAAATCTTCCATTTCGAGTTATGGATATCGTTTTCGATTGTCAATTTACTCAGTGCACAGTAATCTATAAATATAAGGAATGATAACACCATAGCTCTTCAGGATGACAGGCTTGGTATAATAAAATCTTTCTCCGACAACTCTCTCAGTTGTACGGTAATTCCTTTAATTTAGATGGTGCTGACGTACAGTGCACAAGCCACAGGTGCAGCACTGGGAATATAATCAATATCAATTTCAACTTGCCTTAATAGCAAAAGTCTAGGTAATTTACCAACAAATACTTACTAAAGTTTCAGATAACATAAACATCTTTTAATAAATTCATATTAGGTTCTTCTAGATTACAATATCTATGACTAATTCATAATCATTCACAATATAATTTCAAGTCATTCATCAAGAATTATTTAGATCATTTTTGATAATCAACATCTTATCATTTAGGGAATTCTTCTCGAGTTCCCATCAATTAAGACAATGTCGTCATGTCATAATCAATCAATCCATTCTACCGGCATTATCAACTTTTTAGTTTCATTGCCGTCGATAAGATGTGAACTTCTCAAAAGACTAATAATAATTCACGATCCTTCACAAATTCAAGGATATATGGAGATACAACTACCATTAAAAGAGTAAGGTCAACGCATAATCTATGCGAGAGAATTTCAAATCAGATACAGACAAAACATTTAACGAATATGAATATATCCCATGTTTTCATAATTTGAGTACGCATTCGAAAGCTCCTCGGATCGTTACCCAGGTCATTCAAATGAAATCAAATCATAAGAAATGATAAGAACGTCAATACATCCAGTCGGGTATCAACACTCGGTAATCAGATACTTTTCCTAAGAATCTCACTACGGGAGAATTGGACAGGAAAGAATTGTCAATTGTCAAATAAGACAATTTCCACGGATGAGTAAATTCAACTCAGAAGAATAGATGCTACAGGCACATATGTAGGTGTCCCTAACATTATGTCCTTATTTTTCACTTCTTGCAGATCTCATTAAAATTTAATCTTTCACAATCCTCACAGAAAATGTAGTGTTTATTCATTAGTTTTATGGTGACTACTAATCAGTCTTGCATAGTCCATTCCAAATTGTATGTAGGCGCGCAACTATATACAATTTCAAGATCAACGATGCAATACTCAGTTCGTCAAAATGGTATCATCATGTTTATAATAAAAACATTTTCATGCTTAATTCTTAAATAAGAATCAAAAATATATTTACAAATATTTTCTTTGTTTATGGAAATAATTAAGTTTCCAAAGCTTTTCATAAACAACTTCATTTTGATATCAATCACTTATAAATCTCACTTTGAATAATCCTTATTGTGATGAAAATTAAATTTTCTCAAAGGATACCGTTTTAACTTTATAAAAACAATGTGTGATCTGCAAAAGAGTGATGAAAGCTTGTTCACCAAGAATTAACTACGATATGATAGGAAATGAGCTTAGCCAATTAATCATGAGGTTCATGACCTCGATGGCACTCACGAAGAATGATTCATAACGTAACTCAAATCAAGATGAGTACTTGTTCAATGGTTGCATCACTAATGCGAACATTAGGATGAAGTAATAAAGGATAGATAACATCGATACATGTTGAATTTAGCAATCAAAGGTAGTCTTTTCATTAATCACAAACAAGTCAAATTGTACCGTAACACATTACGTGTCACTATGTCATACAATTCTCAAAACTCATCCTACCAACTGATGTCTCAGTTAAGTTAGGGATTTTTAAAAGATACCACAATGAATACTAATCTACAAGAGTCATTAGGTGTTCCATATGTCCCAGAAGATCCATCGGTCCCAATTCAGAAGAAGATTTCTTCAATTTATTTCTTGGACACTGGGCATCCTCGTCAGTGGACAATGGCCTAGGAACAACCCTTAACACAATCCTACAATCAATTAAAACCTTATAATTCAATCACAGAACTTAACGACTTCTATTAACAATCTCATATTCCATACGGGTTAAATTTTACTTTATTCAAGTTTCAACCAATTTTATACTCAATTCAATATCCTACCTTATTTTCCAATACTTTCAACCCTATTCTTACACCTTAAAAAGGGCAATAAAATCTCGATATGATCAACACTTAATTTCCAATCCTATAACTCCTTTATCAATAATTATCAAATGATTCACTAGTATGAAATGACTTGATCATACAACTAGACTTCTCGGAAAGGTACTAGTGGTATGAGGCTTTTGGGTAATGGTTCCAATAACAGCCTCAAGTGCAACGTTCACCCTTTCGATTTCAATTTTAAGAATTGGATGACAACGAATCAGATGACATCTTTCTAGGTGGTAACGTTTTGTCAAACTCAACTCTATAAGAAAAGATCGTCATGACATCGATATCAGATTTAATCTCGCCAATTCTTTTTCAATATCACAATCAACTAATATCTACATTCCTACGAGTATCAACCATTTGTTGGGATCATAAATATCCACAACTTGGTTTAGATCTAGGATAGCTAAAATTCCTACGAGAATAGTTTCGATTAATTTACTAGGGGATTTAGGGTTCCTTATGACAATCTACGTCGTATAAATACCTCGTATAAATATCAAAATAATCATCAAACAATCATGTAATAAAATTACATCATATATATATATATAATCCAAGTTATATATATATTAAAATAACACTTCTCAGTCTGGTCTTGTCGGTAACTCGGGAATTCTTTGGTACCGTTATAGTCAAAAGATTTTTAGACATTTTTAGAAAAATGTTTATAGTTAAAAGATTTTGAAATGTTTTATTCAAAACCTTGGTTTTAAAAATATTTTGTTCTCTATAACGAGAGCTCTGGTACCAAACTGTAACACCCCCAAATTTGTACAACTCAATAAAGCGGAAGACTCGTTGGTGTTACGGGATAGCACATTACTCACATCATAGACAACGCATAAAAATCGCGTCGTTTAATAATAAATCATTTCCATTCATAAACATTAAAGTTACATCGGTCCCAAGTTATATTATTTCATACAAAGTTTTACAAAATATTTGAATGGAAAATATTGTTTAAGTGCGGGCCATGAATTCTTGTCGTCTTCCCGAGAATTACCTTCAAGTACCTGAGATAAAACATGTTAAAAGAAAAGGTCAGCGATAACGCCGAGTGAATTCATAGAGTTTAAATAAATTCCATCATTATATCTTTGGTATAAAATTATTACCAAAAATCATTTTGTACAAATCCTTGTAATAGGCCATAAAATAGCCAAAGTCTTTTTTATACAAATCCTTATCGAAAATCATAATATAGGCATTTGCCTTAAAAATCATTATACGAGCCAATGTCGTAAAAACATCATACAATACGTCTTATGACGTTGTATGAAAGTTAAATAAAAACCGTTATATGAATATGGTTATAAAAACCAAAACACGAACATAATATCAATAGTATGACCCTGTATTGCTAGTCTGGCAATACATCGTAATTCGGTGCGTCTATTAGTATTTCGTTAGTTTTGAATTATTGTAAGCCGCATGACATTGTTACCTTACTACAACAAACAACGGGTAGCAAACCCGATACTCAATTTTCCCATCTAAATTAGCGTGTCGTCACAAACGTCACGCTATGTAAATCTTCTCATTCTTAAATTCGCTTACCAATCAATGTGGCACGACGGGGATCAACCGTCAAGGTGCGAACTGGGGTGATCGTCCCCAAATAGTACTATTATATGCATAAGCGTCTACCAAATCCCGGTAGTTCACAATTCATGCTAATGGGACTTTTAGTGACATAACCTAACTTTAATAATCCATTTAATTTCATCTATCGGGTCCTTTAATCATTTATCGGGTCATACAATCGGGCCATTCAATCATTCGGGTCCAAATCAATAAACAAGCAATCGGGACAAATGGTGTCATATTTTATAAAAACTAACATGTTATCTCCCTCGCGGGTTTATAAAACATTTCATAAAAACATTTAAAAGAGTGCGAGGCTATGAACTCACGTTGATGTGGGAAGGCGATTATCGGCGATTTGGATGTACGGTACGTGCTTCAATCACGGAAACCTAGACAAATAATACTCGTCTTAGACTCATGTCCAATGACTTTATAAAAATAACAATTATGTATACATATGATGATTATATATATATATGATGATCAAGTGGGTTTATATATTCTCATTTACTTATTTTAGTGTTATGTGTTGGGAATTTTTCAAGACTAGTTATACTAGTTCAATCTTGTTTATATTTTGAAGCCCAATGGGCCTATTACAAGCCCAATACTATTCATTAGTCCAATTATACTTTTATTATCAGTATTTATACTTCATATGTTGGGCCTAAATGAGTTAAGCCCAATAAATAAGTTTATAAGTGTTTTAGTCCATTTTGTTGTATTATTAGTCCAATAACGTTAACTTATCCCGTTAATGTCCGTATGTTATATAGTTCGGGTTTTTATAGGTTTTTACTTGTTATACATGTCTATATATCAGTATATAAGTTTTATAAAGTTTTCATTAGACGGGTCCAACCATCTAAGTTTTATTTAACAAAAACGTTAATTTTACGGTAATAGCCGAAAAAGTCGTAAAAATCATGTTTATATTTTTATAACTTATAAAACTTAACAAGTTACCATTTTTATAAAATGTCCACTTATTTACTATTGTATATATTTATATAAATGTATTATATAAGTTAGTGGGTTTTAATTTATATTTTATACTATTAAATTTTGAGTGCTTATATAATAGTATTATTCTTTAATTTCCAAAATCTGATTTTTATCTTCACTTCCACCAAAACTGCCATATCTAGAGTTCTATATGGAGATAGAAGCTCAAGTTTTTATCACATAAACTACATGATATGTGCTACATTTAACTCTTCTATAGCTACTGTTGAATCATCCTCTAAGTATTTTCTAAAAATCGTCCAAAACAGTGAACTCAGATTTGTACCTTAAACTTGTTTTGATCATATCTCACTCATTACAATGATTCTATTGCATGGCCAACTCTCACATGTGTACAAGACATATAGCTTACTGTAAATAGATTCTACTTCATCATTTTATCAGTCCATGACCTGTTTCTTTACTGTTTTATACAGCCATCACTTTTAAGCAAGATTTTAGCCTTGTTCTATATAGTTTTTCACCTTTTTTAATCATGTTTATCAACACCAAATCCCCACACAATATTTTTATCATCATATACATATACAATAGGAAATAAAATACATGTTTACATAATCAAAATAACAAGAAGATGAGGAGGACAATCTTTATACCACCATGATGATGAAAAGATGGGATTGATGATGAACAAGACTTGGTTTTGGGTAACCAATCTTATGAGATATCAACACCACTTCTAGGATCATTAAGTATTTGTAGACTCTTTGAGAAATCAGCCCTAAGACACCAATAAATCTCCTCCTTGGATGTTAAAATCACCTCCAATCTTCAAGACTTCAAAGGAGCATCATCATGTGTATGAATAACACATGAATTTATGGTTAAAATAGATCAAATGAGGGTTGTTTTTGAGGATTGTGGGACGAAATGATAGAGAGAGGAAGGGTGGTTTAGTGGTTTTGCATGTACATGTGAAGAAATGGTTAGTGAAAGATGGTTTTGTTTGTTGGATAGCTTACTTGTTAAGCTTAGGCTAACAAGTGTAGCTAGTAAGCTTACACACTTGACACCTCATGGTGTTGAGTCAATGTTTTGGCTATCCCATGTTAGTGGGGTGGGGCAAAACTTGTTTTGTCTCATCCCACTAATTTACGGGTATTCCTCGATTCTAGTTTCCTCGATTTGCGTGCCCTCGGGTCGTTTTACGAAAAACGTTTTTATAAATTATGAATCAACGTCACAAAACGAATCCAATAAAAATTGTCTCATCAAAAACGGAGTTCGAAAACGTAAATACGTAATCCTAAGGTTTCCGGTTTAGTCGTAAAGGACGTTAAAATAAAATCGTAAGTCCTAATCTCTTCTCGTAAATTTGTGAGTTTATGAACCAACACAAATTTAAAACTCCAAAATAATATTCACGGATAAATTTATTTTCTGAAATGTCGGACTGTCACCAAAGACGGTGTATGTAAACGTAAGCACGTAACGTTGAATCCTCCGGTTTAGACGTAGTCGATGCTACTTCAAGACGTAAATCCAAATTTCTTTCCAAAAATAAGTGAGTTCATAAAATAATATTTTCAAATAAATATTGAGAATAAAATATCAACCATAAATTGACGGATTGTCACAGCATTTACCCCTAAACAGGATCTTTGTCTTCAAAGATCATCTTACCTTACTACTCGCTTCTTATAGAGTTAAAGCCATGTGGGTATTTCCTCCACATTCGGTCTTTTCTCACAAGTGTAATCCATTATAGTACGCGAGTTTCATCAAACATAACTACAGGAATAAGATCAGGCTTAATGTTGACTTACTTTCTCTATCCATGATGTTCACGGGTTTTTGATGAATGCAACTTTTCGCCGATCTAAGCTTTACTAAGAACAATCAGATTTTCACTTGATAGATATTCCATCAAGTTCGATTTACGAAACATAATTCACGCAGTTCTTGAAGTCCTAGGGTAGATCCAGTTTATATGCCTTTCAAACCAATCTTTTACATCATCTCAATGGTCCCATACAACGGGGACTTATATCCCATGATTTGTCAGATCATGAATTTATTTTTCGAAGTTTAAAAATTGTGGCATGACTTCGCTACCCATTTGACACTTCAAGATCTACATTTCACATTCACATAACCTCTTGCCCACTACCGGCTGTCAATAATCAGATCCTAATTTCAACAATCATTTCAGGTTTCGCGGGTCGAGTATTTTGTAAGGTTAGGTTCGCCATCATAGGAAACCTTAAACCTAAAAGACATGTCCAACTCAATATGGGTGTATGTCGGGTGTCTTCATCCCAACTCCTGCTTACAGATGCTCTAATATAGATCCTAACAAGATTCGATCTCGATCCTAATACGATAGTTATCAATGATAATATCTCCAAAGGAAACGATTATACGGTTTATTACCAAAGGTCAATCATTCAAACATAAAACAACACTTGTATTACTTTGTATCGTTACTTTACCTCGTCCCTTCGATTGGGGTGGTACATAGTACTCTCATCAAGGTTTGTTCTCAATGATTTCTGAGCAAATCTCTAAAAATTCGATACGAAGCGAGGATCTTGATAAGGATGTTCGATACAGGCACACTATGTTTACATAACTCTTTTGCATTTATCATTAACGGGAATGATATTAGCAGATTTGGTCAGTCTGTCGACGATGACCCAAATCGAATCAAATTCAGATGATGACCTTTGCAATAGCTAAACGTTTACTAATGTATGAGGCGATGTCTGCCTTCATAATTTGTCATTAGTACAACTTCTTCAGACAAAGATACTTTTAGTCAAAAATGACATACATATAATACTTATACTTACAAGATTTCCAATTTAACTACATCTCACAATCTTCCATATTTAGGCAACCATAAACGGCCCCTTAAAACATTGAATGCCATCGGCTTCTCAATCTTAATGATTCATATTAGTCGCGAATCCCTTTTTATTATCTATATTATCCTTTTTACAAACATTGTTTATTTTTATATTGTTCGGCAATTTATTTTGCACCTTCATTATTAAGGAACATGTCCTAACTGGTTCTTTATCTTTTCTACATAATGCATCGGTATCTATATTCACTTCTCATGATGATATAATTATCATGTCCACAATTTACTCAGATATTATTTCTATATTATGCGTCAGTAATTACGTTCACCTTTCTTCATATTTTCTAAGTTTCAGTTTCGTCTCATCTATCATTTTTATCAGTTTTTTTTTTCAATCCAGCGTTTAAAGCGTCGATAATTATTATAATTAATTAAATAATAATTATTAAATTTTTATGAAATGTAAACGTAAAAATTTTGATTTTCTTAGTTCGACCAATTATAAAAATGTTCAAAAATAAGTTTGAATTTGATTAATACGATTTTTGTTGATTTATCGATAATAATTAATATGATTCATAAATATTCGAAAAATGTTTGTTTATATTTTGGTCAAGATTTTCTTAGTTGAAAAGCAAAAATTGTCGTTTCAAATTTTAAGTCATGGTTTAAATAGTTCCTCAATCCCTCTTAGGTTGTCTTAAGGTATGCAAAAACATTTACCCCTAAACAGAAGTTTAGTTGAATGTTTTGGTTATAAGGGAATAATCCCTCAAAATCCTTTGTTAAAACATTTGTCAAAATATATTTGCACTTTCTTTTTAGTATAACCCAAAGTCTTAAATGACTTCTAATTTTTGAAGAGTCAATTTATTTTCCATTATCTATTACTCACACGGTTAAATCATGTAAAGGATTAAGTCTTTAATCACATGTTAATTATTCGAGGTACATGTTTTTATTGTTTGGCCAATTCAGGGCAATATATAAATAATTATTAACTCCTTTTATTCTTATAAATAAACAAATAGT